>JASXTE010000006.1:26766540-28054040 GCA_030280995.1 Hemileia vastatrix
AAACATTATTCAAGAAATCTACAAACCAGGAAGAACACCATCAAGGGTTGTTATCTTTTGAAGAATCAAAATTAGAAAATTTAGGAGGACCTTGATCGATTTCCTGGGATTCGAATCTTATTTCACGGTCACGATAGTGTTGAAGCCAGTTGGCTATTTTGAAAAGGTCTCTTAACAGTTTCTCTCTCATCCAAGATTCTGATCTATCAGAGGGCGGGTATTGTTGGAAATAAGCGATAAGGTTATTAAAATTAGCAAAAAGCTTTTCAGACACTAGGTGAATTGGAACTCTAGGGAAGCTTGGATTAGGTTCTGGTAGTTCATAAGCTGAATATGAAATTGGAGAACCGGTGGACGCTTATCAAATTAAAATATTAGCAAATTAAAACCTGAAGATTAAGAAAGTAAAAAGAGACAAGTAACCTGTGTCAACACTATCATGATCATAGATAAACGGCTTACTTGGTAATGGAGTGGGATTTTTTATGTTTAGAAAAGGATTTTTTATTTTTGATAGATGAGGAGAACTGGTGTTGGATTTGGTGTTTGAAGTAGATGTTCTGGGCCTTTTGGATGAAACAAGAGAAGATGAAGATTGCTGGCTATTATAAGACCTTTTGTGCTTCAAGATGTTGGAAGAAGGAGAAGAATTGTTAGAAGGTTGAAGCATGGCCCTGGGAGCAGCAAGAGTTCTTGGGGGAGTAGCAGCAAGTCTAGATTGGAGAGAAGGACCCAGAGGATTAGGTGATGGAGAAAGATTTAAATAGGCTGATGGAGAAAAAGGGATGGGATCTTTAGAGGTTGATGGAATAGGGGGTGGAGTAGAAGGTGAAGAAGAAGGAAGAGGTTTGCAGAAGGCGGCCAAGCTAGTAGCAGTGATGGGGAAAGAACCACAGTTCAAGCCAGAACATTTTCTTTTCTTCTCATAACAGGATAAACAGGCCCTGTTATAAGTGTGCTTTTGCCAGTTGAATGTGAAGATACATTCCCTATGGGTGAAAGCACAATATTTTCAAGATTGATCAGCTGAAGCAATGAAGTCAGAAGGTTTCATATTGTTAGGAGATATTTTTTTGAAGAAGAAAACTTGAAACTAGGATGAAGAAAGCTGGTGGCAAAATCTGGGTTCAAGGATAGAGAAGTTGTTAGGTCCACCAAGACCTTAAACTGGATTGTTATCAAGCTGTTGGGTCCACCATGACCTTAAACTGGATTTCTTATTGATTAAATGTTTGGTCCACCATGACTTTAAACTGGTAGTTCATTCATTGTTTAGTCCACTATGACTTTAAACTGGAAAATTAATATCTGCAGGATAATTCAACATTCATTGGTCCACTATGGCCTTATACTGGATTTCTTGTTGATCAAATGTTTGGTACACTATGACATTAAACTGGATTATCAAATTTATTCAATCTTTGGTCAAGCCTAGGCCTTACTTAGGAATATATCAAGTTATTTATGCACCTAAACGATCTTTGGTCCACCAAGACCATAAACTGGCAATCGATTATATTTTTGGTCCACCAAGACTATAAACTGGAATGTCAATCTTGTTTGGATAACTCATTTCAATCTTTTATTTTATCACTGTCCACTAAGACTCTAAACTAGTTATTCAATCATTTCTGGAATTGGGTGCTGATAAGCTTTAGGAGGTTAAAATTTTAGGTGGTGATGATTCTAAGGGAAGCATAATGGTTAATTAGGTGAAATTTGTGGTGCTTTAACATGGTCTAAAGTTAATATTATTATTGGAAGCCTGGCAAAAGTATTTTATGGGTTTGCTGTATAGCAAAGTTTGAAAATTGTGATGAAGGAATCAGAAGTTAGGATGGTAGTTGGATTTTAGGGAATGATTTTTTTTAGTGCCTCAGTGTTAGGCCATTTTTGGTGTGAAGCTTGGAGGACCTTATGGAGAGATTGGAATCATAGAATTTGGCTCAGTGGGGGGCCCTATGAGGTTGGAATCAGGAGTATTCGGCTCATAGGAAGATCCACTCTCTCAATGCTGTGACAAGAAGGAAGACTGGTATATGGAGTCTGAAGGGATTCAAACCTTGCTCTCAGTAGTGGAATCATCACAAGATTTATATTATTTTATTTTATGTTATATCAAGCCAGAGAGAAAGAAAACAACATTTGTGTTGAAAGTTAAAGAAGACCAAGCAAAAACAAATTTTTATAAAGTTATACTGTTATAAAAGATAATTTATTTGAAATTGTTCAACATCATTATAAAAGCTTTGCATTAAAATTCTTCTTTTCATGAGGTCGTCATGGTTATTAGCTGGAGTTTCTTGAAAATAGGCCAGCATTTTTCGTTTCAACTCATTAGTAAAGTCAAGAAAAAGATAGTGATGAAAATTTGGATAATGATTAATATAGTCCGTCTTCACTCTACCAACATCATCAGTGTTGGTTATTTCGACAGCTAGAAGTTCAAATATGTTATTAAGTCATAGGTTTAGTCAATTTTGATTAAAAGTTTTTTTAGTAAGATAAATAGGGTCTTAAATTTAGAGCCAGGAAACATAGTCTCAGCAAAGTTAGTTGGGGGCACTGGCGTTATAGGATTAGGATCTTGTGAAGGCAAAATAAGGCCGGGATCCGCTGATGAAGATTGAACTTTTGAAGCTGCTTTTGATCTTATTTGTTTTAAGAAGACAGGAATTTTTGATCGCTTATTAGAAGTTGAGGGATCAGGGAGAGCTGCTGGTCCTAAATATATGTTTGTTTTAGAAGGAACTATTGGCCAGTTACATTTGACTTTTTTCACACGGCATAAGTCGCAAGCTGTCCTGCCAGGAAGATTAGGGTTGGACATTAAACAAGGTACCTGGTATCGAGCGCAGAGTTCACATGGAGCGACAAGTTCTTTGGAAGACATATTGATGAAGATGAACTTTATAGTTGATTAAAGAAGATGGTGGTTGAAGGTTAAAGATGAATATTGTGTTCGACCACTTATGCAAAGTTATAAAAATGGGGACATTCTCAATTGGAGAGAGGATGTGGTAGCCTAAAGTTTAGTATGGCACCTAAGTACGTAAATGGAGTTATTACGGCATGCAAGATTGGTGTTATTTTTTTTATATAAAAGGGTTTTATTTAATTTATTTGAGTTTTAAATATGAAGAAATTGGTCACGAGCGAATGCCTACACAAAAACAATTTATTTTACGGTCTGAAAAGTTTATAAGTATCAAGTCAAGTCACTCAAGAACCTTGGGAAATTTTCCCAGAATTTTTACTATTTTTCTTATATTTTTAAATGAATTTTAAAGTTTTATAGAAATATTTACGTTTTCAGAAATTACTTAACTTGGATGAATTTTCACGGGGTAATTAGAGCTACGCGGACTACAAAAATTAGTTTGGTATGTAAAGGGGAAGTAGCTCTATTATGTGTAATTTTTCTAGATTTTTTATTATAGTTTTTAAGGTTCTAATTGAGTCCTGAAGTCCGGACGGACCCCGCTTCGACTCCGTACGGACTCTGTATGGGCTCCGCTTTGACTCCGTATGGACTCCGTTCCGACTCTGTACGGACTCCGTATGGGCTCCGGATTGACTCTGGGAGAGCTCTGGAGGGGAAAACTTAGGCACGTGACTAGGAATACTTAAGCACCTCTCAAACTCGAAATTGAGAGGGGGGATAGATCATACAGCTTAATCTTTAACCACCACGGTCTCATTTTTTATTACTCAACAAATTAAATAAATTTGTAATACCCTTATAAATTTATATTTTATATATAACATTTTAGAAATACTACTCAACAATTAAAATAACACTTCATACAGGGTATCTTTAGAAAGGTCTTCATCATTGGGACTTGATTATTGCTGTCTCTTAAAAACTCAAATTATTATAAAAACATAAAAGTCAATCTTTTCAGATCTTTCACTGGTACACCTTAATTGTTGTTATCAGTATTTCTTTCTCAACAGCCACTTTCATTAAATCTCAATAAGCGTTAATTATTTTAGAGTTTCATTATTTTCATCAATCAGATCCAAGTAGATTGGTTAGCTTAGTGATTTAGAATTCCCATTTTGTTATTTTATTGGAAGGACGGGGTTTTCAGCTAAATCCACATATCTCCTCTGGATTCTGCTTACAGCAAGGCGACTGTAAGAGTTTACCTTACCATAACGTGGGGTAGAACCTGCTAGTTATTTGGAATCTCTTTTTTCTTTGGTTGGATCTTTTTGGTGTTTTGGACTGGGAGAATGGCATCTGGTTCTGCTATTCCTGTGGTGACTGTCAGTGGGGAGGATGGTCCTCCTGCTGTGATGGTTAGGGAATGTGTTAGGATTAAAACTTGGGATGGTACCAAGTTTAATGGGGAAGATGTGAAGTGGTTTCTGGAGAAATATGAAACTGCTTCTGGTGTGGATGTTGCTTCCTACCTGGACATGGTGAAGCAGCTTATTTTCTTCATTGGTGATAGGGCAGTGGAGAAGGAGATTGTGGCCATGTCTGGCTACAAGAAGAGGGATTGGAAGCTACTGTGTAGGGAGATGATTGATAGATGGGGTGTCAGGTTCACTATGGTGGATCTGAAAAAAGTTGTCAGTGAATGTCACTCTTGTGGTGGTGTTGGTAACTTACATAGTTACAGGAAGTTTCTGCTCCAGTTTGATCCTGTGGTGGAATATTTGGTGGAAGTGGAGGAGCTGGCACATGAAAATGCTGCCAAGGATGTTTTTTGCTCTGCCCTGGCTAGAGATGTCAGGATGGATGTGTTGAAGGAGTTGTCAAGAAAGGAATTGATGAAAACTCTTTCTAATGGGGATCAAAAGTTGCCTGCCTTGGATAAGATAAACGATGCTGTTGAAGCCCATTTGAAGCTATTGGCTGTGGACACCTATCAGGAGGGGTGTGCCAAGTATGTCAGCAAAGTCAGTGAGGCTTTGGTTGACAAGGAAGTTAGGGAGAAGAAAGAGGAAAAAAATTTGGTGAAGGTTCCAAAACAGGAGAGAGACCCAATGGTGGAACAGTTAGCTGACCTGAAAAAACAGATTCACATTTTTGTGCAGGAGGCTATGAAGGTCAATAAGGCACCTTCTCAGCCTAGAGATTTTGAAAGGAGGGCTGGTAGGAGTGATCCTTGGGTTTGCTCTTATTGCAGTAGGAGGGGGCACAGGTACAATGATTGTTGGGAATTGAACAGGGATGTGTCTGAAGGAAAAGTGGAGTTTGATGGCAGGGTTTTCAAGTTCCCTGATGGTTCTTTTGTGGAGCCCAGTGAGGGGCAGGCTCCTGTGAATTTGGTCAGGAGGAGGGGAGGTCTCAATCAAAGGAGGCCAAGGTTTGAGGAGATTCCTGATCAAGGGAAGTCTTCTGCTAAGGAGGATAATGATGTCAAGGGAAAGTGGAAGGAGGCCAATAAGGTCTCTTTTTCTACTTTCTTTGGTGGTTTGGAGTTGTACTCTTGTGGTGGACAGTCAAGTGGTGAATGCTTGGCTGGTGTTTATGATGTGGAAGCAGGAAAGGTGGAAAGTTCTAAGAGCAGTTCTCAGGCCCAACCAAAGCCTAAGGCTCCAAAGGTGGATCCTAAGCTGAGTGCAGCTAGGAAGTATTACAGCAAAGAGGAGCTGTACAGGATGCAGAAGGGTATGGCTGACATGGGCCCCCCTAGTTTTGGCGCATTGGACATGAATGGTGAGCCAATGCCCATGGATGTTGATTCTAACTCTGAGGAGGATGTCCCTTTAGCTTCATTGCCAAAGCCTGCTGGAGTTAGAGGGTCTGGTGACAGATCTGGTTTGATTCCTGTTAATGGTAAATCTGTTGGTGGTGCTGGTCCTCAAGAAGCTTCTAGGACCAAGGTGGTGAAGCCAAGGGCTCACTTTGAGAGGCCAGTAGTTTCTGGTCAAGTTAACTTTATGGACTCTGTCCTGGAAAGGATGAATCAGGGTCAGGTTTCCCTGTCTTATGGGGAGTTGTATGCTATCAGTCAAGGGTTGGCTGATAGGCAGAAAAAGTTTTTGACCAGGAGAAGGGTTTCTTCTGGGGAGGTGGAATACATCTGTGATTCTGCTGAAATGTTTGGTGAGGGGTTGGAAACTCATTTTTCTGCTCCTCTGGGTTATTTCAATGTCACTCTGAATGGCAGGGATGCAAGAGCATTGGTGGATTCAGGTTCGCAGATAAACCTGATTTCCTTGTTTGAGGCAACTCATTTGGGCCCCCCCATCAAAACTGGTATTTGTGGAAACTTGAGAGGGATTGGTGGCCATGTCACTGAATTGGTCAGAACTTCCGAATTTGTGAAGTTAGATGTTGGTGGAGCCTCAGGGAAGGTTCATTTCTATATTGCTAAGGGAACAGTTAAAGCTGTTCTGGGCGGGCCATTCTTGATGGATTTCCAGGAAAGAATTGGCTATCAATATGATTTGGGAATCAGTTTGGAGTTGACTGGTGAAGATGAAAGGAGACTTCACATGAGGTAATCATCCCCTGGAGAGGATGGTTGAGAGACCAGGCCTGGCTTATCTTCAATGTGCCAGTGTATGGATTGTTGGAGGAGACGGAGAGAAGTTGGTGCTGCCTCTGGTTTTTTGGAGTGCGGCTCAGGCTCTATTGAGAGTCTGTCTTTTTTAGAGTAATGAGGGCTGATCACCCTAGTGCTACAACCTCTCCCCCAGATGAGGAAATCCCAGGTTGTAGTAGGTCAGCTCCCTTGGAGATATACCAAGTGGATTTTCAACTTTCTCTTTTTAATGTTTCTCTTCTCTGCAAGTATTCATCAAATTTTCTATAAAGCCCTGTTCTCTCTCAAGATTATAAATTATTTTTAATTACAGTTCAAAAAGGAATATTGGTTATATATTTTTATTGAAAGATATGCAGAAAAGTTTTGGGGCGGTGAGATTGGGGTCTAATATTAAGTCCTCTCAATTGTGCACCACTAGGGTTTCTTCTTCACCTTTCAAAAACCTTACCTTGCCCACACCTGTGAGCATTGGGGAAACCCCTGGTTATTTTTGTAGGTCAGAAGAAAACTCAACAAAAGAAGAAAAGAATTTCAAGATAATTCAAGAAAATCAAGAAAAAAATCTGAAGATAATGAAGAAAGAAGATTCAAAATATTTTTGTGAAGATCATCAAGATCAATTTTTGAGCCTCCATCATGAAGTTAAACTGCAGAAAATTATGAAGAGGGAAGATTATCAAGATCTATTTTTGGGCCTCCAGCATGAGGATAAACTGCACAATTTAGAAAGAGTTTATTCTGAAGGTGAATCAAGATTTGAAGATTTGGAAGACGGAAGTGAGGATGAAGATTTGGTATTGCGGAAGAGCTTTGGAGTGGTGAGATTGGTGTCTAAAAGTAAGTCCTCTCAATTGTGCACCGCTAGGGTTTCTTCTACACCTTTCACAATCATTACCTTGGCCACACATGTGAGCAATGGGGAAACCCTTGGTTTTTGTTCCAGGTCTGGTGGTAAAGATTTCCTGAAGATCCCTCAAGTTGAAGGTGGAGTGGCAAAGTATAAGAAGGTAGCGCAGAGGATTAGGCCTGTCAATGAGCCTATGCCTGTGGGTTTGAATCCGCCTTCGAAGAGACCTCCTTTATCAAGAAATCAGTACTGTACTACCTTGGTGAAGAATCCTCCAAAATTTGAAGAGACGGCTAGGGTGACTGTGGAAAGGTTGAAGGTTGTTAATTTTGGTCCTGATGGGTGGTTGTTTGAAGAAGAAAAGAAGTTGTTGTTGCATGCTATTGTGCTAAGGGGAAAAGCTGTGGCTTTTGTTGAAGAGGAAAGCAGTGTGCTGAAGCACTCTTATGGGGAACCTTTCTTGATTCCTGTGGTATGTCATGAACCTTGGAAAATCAAACCTATTCCGATTCCAGTGCTATCAGAGAAGATTTTGTGGAGATTGTTTGGTAAAGAGTCAGGACTGGGTTATATGAGCATACAACATCCAGTTACTCAAGTCTGGTGTTCTTTGTAAAGAATCAGAATGGAAAGTTGTGGGTGGTTCATGATCTTAGAGCCTTGAATAGAGTCACTATCAAGGACGCTGGTATGCCACCAAGTGCAGAGGACTTTGTTGAAGCTTTTGCTGAAAGGGTGTGTTATGGTTTGGGTGATATTATGGGTGGTTATGATGAGAGGGAACTTCATACGGATTCAAGGCCTCTCACAACTTTTGAGACTCCTTTGGAAGATTTCAGCTCACTAGGATGCCTCATAGAGCAACTAATTCAGTGGCAGTATATCAAGCACAAATGGCTTGGATTTTGCAGGATGAGGTTCCTACTCATGCTGGTATTTTTATTGATGATGGTGGAATTAAAGGACCATCCACTGATTATGATAATGAGGTATTAGTGGAGAATCCTGGCATAAGGAGGTTTGTCTGGGAATATGCAATAACTCTAGAGAGAGTGTTGTTTAGGATTGAAGAGGCTGGTTTGACCATTTCAGGGTCAAAATTCTGCTGTTGTGTTCATGCTTTGGAAATTTTGGGTCATGTGGTATGTAAAGAGGGAAGGATTATGGCAAAGAAAAAATTTAATAAAATTCAGTCATGGCCAAGGCCTAAGAATACCACTGAAGTCAGGGGATTTTTACGTGTGTGTGTATATGTCAGGATTTTTATTAAGGATTTTTCTTTGTCGGCTTCACCTTTAAGGAGGCTGACCAGGAAAGATGCAGACTGGGAATGGACTAAAGAGTGTGAATAGGCTTTTCAGAAGTTGAAGAAGGTGGATGGTGAAGATATTGTTCTTCACAAGTTGGATTATGGTGTTGATGCTGGAAAAATTTATCTGGCAGTAGACTCAAGCTATATTGCTTCTGGTGCTGTTTTATCTCATGAGGATTAGACTGGGAGGGTCAGGCCAGTATGGTATGAGTCTGTGGTGTTTAATGAGGTGGAATCCAGGTATTCTCAACCAAATTTGGAATTGTGCAGTGTAGCAAAAATTTTAAAGAACCTACAGATGATTTTGTGGGGGCAGCATTTTGAGCTGCAGGTGGATGCAAAATCATTAGTCCAGATGATCAATATACCTAGTCTTCCAAATGCGCCAATGACTAGGTGGGTGGCATTTATTCAACATTTTTCATTTTACCTGGTACACAAACCAGGCAAAACGTTTACAATGCCTGATGGATTATCGAGGAGGCCACCTACAGATGAGGATGCTGATTCTGAAGAGTTTGATGGAAATTTTCCAGTGGTTAGGGCCAGCACAAAGGGTGCTGAAGATTTTTCTCTCCTCCCCCATGAGGCTAAACTGGATGATTGTTCTGACCTCCCCCAAGAGGCTAAACTGGCTGGATCTGATCTTGATTCTGGTGATCAGGATGTTTTTGTTGATGAGGATGGAGTTGTTGTTTGGGACGGCTCAAAATTGGAGAAGGGTGTTTTTGTTAGTGAGCTGGATTCTCATAAGATTCAGTGGAAAGAGAAGGAGGTGCCAAAATTTAAGGATTGGTGTCCTGGTTGGGCTGGTAAAATGGCTCATGTTCACACGGGTGATTTTGATGACAGAGTTGTACCCTTGGATGTTGTTTTTTTGGATTTTGAAGATGAGACCTGGGGTCAGTCTGGGTTTTATTTCATTATGGTGGAATATCTGTTGACCTTGGAGAGGCCAGATAGTTGCGATGATAATACTTGGTTGGCAATTAAGAAGAAGAGTCCTGGATTCTATGTGTCAGGAAGAAGGCTAATGAGGAGGAGACATCCTAATCCTCAAGTTGTGGTGACTCAGAAGAAGGGTCAAGAGTTGGTGTTAAAGTCTTTACATGAAGACCTTGGTTATAGAGACTTTGGGGAGACTTATAGAAGAGTAGCTGACAGATTTTGGTTGCCAGGTATGAAGTTGGCTGTGCAGGGTTGGGTTCAATCTTGGGAAGAATGTCAAAGAAGAAGTCACTTGAAACCTAAAGAGGTTGGCCGTGCTACTGGTGAAACAACTGTTTTTGGAAGAGTCAGTCTAGATGCTGTCAATATTAAAGAGGGCAGGTATAAATACTTAATTGTTGCCAGGGATGATTTGTCTGGTTGGGTTGAGGCAGCGCCTCTGGTTAATTTGACTTCCAAGAATGTGGCAGAGTTTTTGAAGAAGGAGTGGATTTATAGGTATGGGTTGATGAAGTTGGTGACTGTTGACGGCGGACCAGAGTTTGGTGCCAAATTTAAAGAAGCTGTGGCTAGTGTTGGTTTTAAAGTTAGAGTGGCTACACCTTATTATCTTGAAGCTGATGGCATGTTTGAAAGAGGCCATCAAGTTATCAAGAATGCTTTGGTAAAGATGTGTGGGGATAGCACTGAAAAGTGGAGGTATTATTTACGCTTGGTGTTATTTGCTGATAGGGTCACTGTGAAGAGGGCAACTTGATTTTCTCCTTACGAGTTAATGTTTGGTCAGAAAGATGTTCTACCAGTGGACTTAGAAGCTGTCTCTTATCTTGGAAATGCTTGGGATGACTTGCACTCAACAGAAGATTTGCTCTGCGTTAGGATGCAACAGTTGAAATGTAAAGAGGAATGTCAAGAGAGGGCATACTCTAGAATGATGAAGATTAGTAATCAATCAGTCAGGTACTGGGACAAGAAGTTGGCTCATAGACTCAGGAGTCCCTTAAAACCTGGTTGTATGGTTTTGGTGTATAATAGAAGTTTGGAGAGTCAGTGGGGAAAAATGTTTTCTGACAGATGGAACAGACCTTACATAGTCAGATCTCAGGTATCTGGAGGTTCTTATGTTTGGAAGAGTTGGATGGTGCATTCTTGAAAAAGAGAGTGGCTGAAGACCAGGTTAAGAGATTTTATCCCAGAGGCACTAGGCATGAAGAAGATTGACTCCGCAATGAGGATAAACTACGGACCATTCTTTAATTTTGGTTTTTTTTGTGGTAATGCTATGCATCTGTTTTTTGGAAACATTTTTTAGAGGGTACCCATGGGCGGGCCTCTAGATTTTGCTTTGGCAAGTGTGGGGGTGACTGATGGGCTGGCTGCTCTATCAACAGTTACCCCAGATTTTCTGTTTCCAACCCTTTCTCTTAATATGGTTGAACCCATGTATTGGTTTCTTTTCACAGGTTTTAGTCCACCATGACTTTAAAATGGAAATTCTTTTGGTCTTCAAGTGCCGGACTTTTCATTTTTATTGTTTTGGTTTATTGTGTTGGATGTGGTGTTATGTTGGTTAGAAGGTACCCAGGGGGGGCTTCTAGATTTTATTTTGGAAAGTGTGGGGGTAACTGATGAGCTGGCTGCTCTGTAGAACAGTTACCCCAGAATGTCTGTCTCAAGTCTTTTGTTTGTTCCAGTTGAATTCTAGTTCTATTGTTTATTATTCAGGTTTAAGTCCACTATGACTTTATACTGGTTTGGGACTGGCTTCTTTATATTTGGTTCTTTTGGATTGGCGGTGGATCATGGGTGGTCTCCCATCATTTTTACCTATTGGAGGGAGCCCACCCAGTGATCATTTCTATGGACCGGACTTTCTCTTACTGGACCATCTATGGAGCTGGGCTGTCCTTGATTTTGTAGTTATGTTTTTGCTAGATAGTAGTTTTAGATTATTTTCTTTTTTTCTCTTTTTTTCTTTTAATTTTTTTATGGGGGTTGTTTAAAATTATAAAATCAAAAATATAAGGTGTTACCACATCAGGTTCACCTGGATGTGGGCAAGCATTGTTGGGGAAAGGCTCATCAATTGGCTGGGCAATGCTATTTTATTTTTATTATTATTTTATTTAGTTCATTTATGTTTTATTTTCAATTTTCTTATGATTAGTAGTTTTGTCAAGGTACGCGTTTGGTCTAGAAGATTTGGTATGAAGTTTTACGAGGATTTTAAGGGTTAAAATGGATTCTGAACAATATGGTACATATTTCTTAATCTAAGTGATTTAATTACTCAAATAAAAGAGGTAGGATTAAAATATTGATATAATTTACAGATTAGAGTTACGTTATTGTAAATACTAATGTTATAGAATATAAGAATAAGTTTGGTTGTTTGTAATTGTAATAAAATAATGTAGTACAGTAATGAATCAAAAACAACCAAAAGAGAGGCGTTATATAGGCAAAGGAGGGACAAATCACGGCAATCAAATTCTGAAAACAGTAGTATGAGAGAGAGAGAAAAAGAATATTCCAGAAGGAGTATTTTCAAATAATAAAGTTGTTCTAAAAAGAAGGCGTCAAAAAGATGTATTTACAGAGTATGTCAGAAATACATCAATTTATTTAATATTTACTGTAGAAGTCAATTCTAAATAAGAAATTTGAATTTTTGTATATATTTAATATTATTTGAATATTAAAATCTTATTTTAATTTAAAATCTATTTTTTAATATAAATCTTTATTTCTTCCAACCTGTCAAATGAGCACGGTGTTAGAGAAAAAATATAAGGGACAATTTTATATTTAATTTTAATTATTCATTTAATTTTATCATTCTGTAATTAGTTAATTTATTATAAGTATTTTTAATGTAACTAATTTATAATTAACTAATTAAAATGATAAGGTGCGGCTTCATCCAGTAAATAATTAATTATTTTACTGGGTAAGTCTAGTAGCCTGGCTGACACTCCCTCACTCTAAAAAAAACAATGAAAAAAATGCTATGATTTTTTCTTTTTATACTTTTTTAGTAGAGTAGGAAGATTAGATATCTCCTTCCTAGGTATCCAAGAATCATATTAAGATGATTTATTCTTGTATCTCAATAAGTATTCTGTACCTTTTTCAGCAGTGACTATTCTGTCATTTAGAATTTTTTCAATTTCTGCTGTTTCAGTGATTTCATTTGGGGTTTTCTTTGGTCTACCCCCTCCTTTTTGGAAATAAATCACTATTGGATGTGTAAGGTTTCAAAAGAGATATTGGAAAAACAGGATGTTTTCTGTCATATGGAGAATACAGAATAACTTCAACTGCATTATATCCAATCATTCTTCTGACATCAATGGATCTTTCAATTTGTTATTACCTTGTAAGTTGAAGTGGAGTGTAGAAATCAACACTTCATCACCCTTTTTAAAAGTGTATTCTTTATGGGATTTGTCCCATCTCTTCTTCTCATATTCAAATGATTTTTCAATACATTTTTGAGCATGATTTCTGCAAAGTTGTTGCATTTGAAGAAAAGATTTTACACCAGGATGTATATCCAATTTAGATATTTTGTTATTGAGAATTTGGGCAGGAGTATTTGGAACATATCCAAGCCAGAGCTCAAAAGGCTTTCTTTGAGTAACAGAATGAACAGTGCTATTATAAGCAAATTCTAACCCAGGAAGTAAGGTAACCCAATCATGAGTGAATCTGTCATTATCTTTATACTCAAGGCCAAAGGCACAATATCTTCTTATCATGTCCTCTAAAGTCTGAATCATTCTTTCAGCTAAACCATCATTCTTAGGGTGATGGGCAGTAGAAAGTTTCAGATCACAACCACAAACATCCATCAGAGACATCCAAAATTCAGAAGTAAATTTAGGGTCTCTGTCAGAGTTTATGGCTTTAGGAAAACCAGAAGTATTAAACGTATGAAACCACCATAAGAAATCTAATTCTTTAGTGGAAACATCCTTGTGGGTAGGGATAAATTTACACATTTTTGTGAATCTGTCCACAATAACCCAACAAGAGTTATAACTGTCTTTACCAGCAATAGTTAATCCTGTTACAAAATCCATGTTTATTATTTGCCATGGAGCATCAGGAGGTTCAATATGTTGCATTAATCCTGCTCTTTTACCAGTTAATCTTTTTGATTTTTGGCAAGAATCACAAGATTCAACATATAATTATGTGTCTTCAGACATATTAGCCCACCAAGCAGTGTTCTTAATTCTGATCATTGTTTGTCAAGATCAAAATGTCCAGCTAATATGTCATCATGACAAATTTTCAAGATGATTTCTTTCATAGAAGGAGGAATAACAATGACATTACTCAATTTTATTCTATAATATAGATATCCTTCATCAATTGAAAATTTACCTTTTTCCAAAGCTTTTTGGTACTTTGGTGGAAGGGTTTTAATTAATGCTTGTATTGAAGCATTCTTTGGATCATTTAATATGGTGCATAACTTTTTCAAGTCAGTGTCCTTATCATATGATTCCAGAATAAGCTGTAATAGCTCTTCCTCCATATCAACCACATATATCCCATGTATATGAATAATTTTGTCCTCAGGATCATACGCAGGATTAGAGTCATTATTTGGCAAAGTTAACCTAGATAACATATCCACATTTGAGTGAACAATACCAGCCCTATGAATAATTGTCATTCTCCCTCTGTACTCTTGAACAGCCAGCTTCCATCTGAACATATGTCTGTTAGGTGTTTTCAAGTTTAAAAGGGATTTAACTGCGCTGCAGTCAGTGACAAGTTTTAATTTCTGGTCATCTAGGTAATAATGAAGCTTTTCTAGAGCCCATACTACAGCTAAACACTCTAATTGAGTAGCGCCGTATTTCAATTCACTATTTCTCAAGGTTCTTGAAATATAACAAATTACTACTTCTGAAACTTTATTATTTATCACTTGTTTTTGATGGAGGGCAGCACCAAGACCAATGAAACTGGCATCAGTGTACAAAACAAATGGTTGATTAAATTCAGGTAAAGCAAGAATTGATGCTGACATCAAACAGTGTTTCATAGTGTCAAAGGCTCTTTGTCTTTCACCATTCCAGACAAAGCAACATCCTTTCTAGTTAATTGGGTAAGGGGTAAAGCTATGACTTGGTAATTTTTAATATACTGTCTATAGTATCCACACATTCCCAAAAAACTTTGGAGCTCTCTCACTGTTGTAGGAGCCTTCACCTGTTGTATGGCTGCCACTTTGTTCTGGTCAACACATATCTGTAAGCCTGAAACAACATGACCAAGAACTTTTAAAGAATGGAAACCAAATTTACATTTCTTCAAAGCAAGTGTCATATTTTTTTCATCCATTTTCTGGAATTCTTTACACAGGTGTTTAAGATGGTCCTCAAATGTTTTTGAGAATATAATGATATCATCAATATAAACCATCAGCCATCCTTCAATTATCTCTTTATGGAATGTGTTATCCATTACTTTTTGGAAAACTGAAGGGGCATTTTTAGGGCCAAATGGCATCCTAATATACTTATAAATACCCATATGAGTGGCAATCATCAGAAAGTTCTGAGAATTTTTCTCAACAGGTACCTGGTGATATCCTTTATTACCATCCAAACAGCTGATATATTTAGCACCCTGTAAAGTAGCATGTATAGAGCTGATTCTAGGTAAAGGGTAGATATCATCAACAGTATAAGTGTTTAGTGCTCTATAATCACCACATAACCTGGCTTTATCTTTCTCATAAGAAATTAGGACAGGTGAGATAACACAATATTTAGGTGTTTCAACTACCTTTTCAATAATATTCATTTTTAAAAGGGTAGAAATATTGTCTTCAATATCTTTTCTCTTTGTGGGAGAAGCAGGATAAGGCTTCTTCTTTAAACTAGGTGGTATATCAGTTAATGGGCAAGACAATGAAAGTTTCATTTCCTCTTTAACTAATCCCAGTTCATGTGACCCATGAGCAAAGGCCATAGGAAAAGATTTTATCAAGTTAATGATGGAATCTTTATCCTCACCAGAAAGTTGTTCTCCAAAAGAAGCATTGTCAATTTCAGACATAAGGGCATGCATTTCCTTTGTAGATCTTCCTTTATATTGAACCACAGAATTAAATGTGTTCAATTCTGGTTTTACTAATTTTTTATGGGAGGAAATCTTAAATTTTCTCTTCCCATTCATCCCCATTGTGAAACATTGGTTTGAAGGATCCAATTTTATGCCATACTTGGTTAAAATATCATTCCCTACAATGAACCAATTGCTCAAGTTATCATTTTTCATGACAACAAAATCACAAATAGCTCTTAAAAAACCATGGTTATATTTAAAAAACACTGTGGCTTTGTATTTACCAATGGGGGACAAAACAGAGCCATAACCTCTCCAATTTTCAGAAATGATAGGCATCAGTTTTGATTTATAGTCTTGATCCACTGAAGCAAGTGCTCTTTCAGAAACTACACTTCCTCCAGCTCCAGAATCCAGAACAACTTCAATGCTGGTTCCATTGATCAAGACTGGTGCCTTAAGAGGGGCAATAATAATTGAGCTATCCTCAATGTTCTTTATGATCTTAGCATCTTCAACTGTAGATAAATCATTATTATCAATGTCAATAGTATTTAAATAATGGATATCCTCTTCCAGCATCAAGATTTCTTGTTGAGATTCATATGAAATATTGCTGGCACAATCACTTGATGTGTCATCCAGTACCACTGTGTCATCAGCATGTTCCTCTGTATGTTCAACAAGATTTATCTTCTTGTCACAAACATGGCCTTTTTGTCGAGGCTTGTTGCACTTGAAGCAAGTGTTTGTTCCATACTTCTTTGGTGCAACAGGGGCAGAAGGTATACCAACCTTTTCCAGAGGTTTCTGTTGGTAAGTGGAGGGTTTCTCCAAAGGGGTCCTAGGAATGAATCTTCTGGCATCATACATATTGTTTAGAAGTATCTCATTGCAAGTATTAATGAAAGAAGAGGGTTCTTTGGAGAACTCAGTCCTAGCCACTATCAAGTCTCTCAGAGACGTTGGTAATTTATAGAGGATCCTGTCCTTCCATAAATTAAACTCCATATTTGGGTCCATTGCCCTTAAGATTTTTACAAGTTTCATTAAAAACTCAATATGTTTATCAGTAGAAGAGCTATATCTAGTTTCCTCATACTGCCTTTGTTGAGCCATTCTGAACTTGGAGCTACCAAATTGTGCTTTAATTAATTTCTTCTAATCCTCCCATGAGTAGTCATTCCCATCCAGGAGAACAGATTCATACCACATCAGGGCAACATTAGTGAACAAAGAAATTATCTTGGACACAATTTCCTCATCTGTGAGTTTGTAAGAATTTTTTAAGTTGTCAATTCTGAAAATATATTTTTTCCAATCAGAGGAAGAATCACCATCAAATGTTGGGTACTGGTCAAGTTTTGGCCAATTCTTTTGATTTGAAGGAGTCTCCTTAGTACTAGCTTGTTTCTGAGTAAGAAGCAGCTGTAATTTCTCTAATTGTGCTGAAATCTCATTGTTTAATCCTTCTGTTGCAGATCCTGGTGCATAATCAGTTTTTGATGGAAACTCAGTGTTATCAACAGGTATTTTTGGAGCTATTTTTACTTTAGATGAACTAGCCACAGGTACTATTTGAGCATCCTGCACTATATGTTCCTTCACAGAAATGTCAGAATATTTTTGGTCATTTAACAATGAGTTCAATTTTTCTTCAATGGGTGTTAGTCTTGTTTTCATTCTTGGAAGACTAGATAAACTCTCATTGATAGTTGCAAAAGATAACTGATTTTTATTTTGAAAAGATGACAAATGGTCATTCAATCTTTTCAGATTTATCTTATCTATCTCCACCTCCTGGCAACAGGTAGATACAGTATCTTTTAGTTTAGACAAATCATTTTTTATATTTTTCCATAAAGCAAATTTCTTTTCATGGGTTGCTTTGTAATGAGAAAATTCATCAGAGACTCTCTGTGATTCACTTCTTAATGCTTGATAGCCCTGATCAGTTAACAAACTATTATATCTCTGAGTCAATTGCATATTGTTCATTATATGATTTTGCTTGGCAATAATATCTCTCAAGTGCTCATCATTAATTCTTGCTACATCTGGAGTTTTTCTCAATAAGGAAACTGAGTAACTTTCCAGACTCTCATAGAACTCAGGGTCAAGAGTTTCATCAATCACAGCCATATCAGGATTTATCATTGAGGTAGCAATTAAAAGTAATGGATTAGATACATGAGTTATCTGTCTACCACTCCCAGCCTCTATAGGTCTCAAAGTTTCATCCTCCCTTCCAGATTTACCTGAAGGAACAGGGTCAGCCACAAGAAAAGGCACTTGAGAATCAATAGAGGGACATACCAGGGTTTGCTGGTTATCACCATATTGGGCTTTCTCCTTCTTTTGCCTCCTTGATAAGGGTGGGGAGGAGTGGGGTTGACCTGGTTGGGCCTTGATGGACCTGCCTGAGGTAACTGATGCTGGTTTTGAGCCAGGTAGTCCCACTGAGTGTTTAGCCAGTCCCACTGCTACTTGGACACTTCCACCTTTTCTTGGGACTGGGGAGCCAATTGTTGTTGATCCCTCGGAGGAAGAGATTTCTTCTTCTCTTGGAGAAAAGTATCTGTTCTTCTCACCTTTTCTTCCAAGGCATCTACCCTTACCTTTAGTCTCAAGCTTTCTGTCCTTAACTCCTTTATGTGAGTAGACAGATTCTTTACCTGCTGAGACAATGGCATCTTTTTTATCCTGAAGCCTTTTGGAAACTCTTCTGGTGGGTTTATCATAGGCTTCTGATCCTGAGTTGTGTCCACTAGGATTTCTACTTCTTCCATCTCTACATCCTGTTTGGGGAAAGGATTTATTAGTTTGAGAAATTCTTCTTGTTAAAGGAGAACTTACAGAAGTAGGCTCATCATAATCAATCAATTCTAGTTCTTCTTCATGTGCAGCAGAACCACTTTGGTCAGTCATTTTAAGATTTAACTGAAATGAAGAAAAAGAGACAATAAGATTAATTAGTCTTTTTATTTTTAATTTTTATTTAACAGAAATAAAATAAAAAAAATAAAAAAAATCTTTTTAGGATAAAAATCAACTAAATAAAATTAATTTATTAATTCAAAAAATAATTTAAAACCAGGATTATAATATAATCAACTGTAGAAATAAATAAAAAATTTTATTAATAATTTTAATTAATTATTTTCAGGATTTAAAACAACTAATTTATTACCAGGACTTATTGTCAACTGAAGTAATCAAATATGAAACTTTATTAATTTAACAAAATTTTATTAAACTGATAACTTAACTACCAGGAATTAACGTCAACTGAATTAATTAAATATAAATTTTTATTTTAAAATTTTATTAAGCTTGATCACTTAATTACCAGGACTTAATGTCAACTGAAATAATTAAATGTGAGTTTTTATTAATTAAAATATTTATTGAATTACCAGGACTCAAAGTCAACTGAAGAAATTAGATATTAATTATATATTAATTAAAAAAATATTATTGTCAGGACAATTTGTCAACTGATACAATTAAAATTTAAATTAATCAGGACAAATGTCAACTGAAAAATTATAATAATTAATATTAAAATATAATTATTTTATTACTTCTGGGACTAAGAACACTTATTTCTCTATTATGGTCAACCAGGAAAAATAAAAATAAAATATAATAATAAAATTAAATTCCAAATTACCAGACACCTCCCCCTGTAAAATGAGCAAATTAATGCCACTTACAGAGTGCTGAGTAAAAGGAAATATGTAGCAAATGAAGAGTGAAGAGTAACCCACAAATAGTAATATCAATAATTACCACAATATATACGACATTTAGTCAGTATATGAACCTAAGTTTTGGAGCGCGGTTCAATTCCCGTTCGCAGCAAAAACTTTTGTCACGTGATGTATGACGTTCGTCATTTTCTCGCCTCTCTCGTCCTTTACAGGTACTTGTACACCGATGGTCCCTTCGATTACGCCTCAATTAACGTTGCGCCGTCGATATTTCAGAAAGGTTCCCAATTTTCAAGGTATTCTTTTGGTCTAGAAGATTTGGTATGAAGTTTTACGAGGATTTTAAGGGTTAAAATGGATTCTGAACAATATGGTACGTATTTCTTAATCCAAGTGATTTAATTACTCAAATAAAAGAGGTAGCATTAAAATATTGATATAATTTATAGAGTAGAGTTACGTTATTGTAAATACTAATGTTATAGAATATAAGAATAAGTTTGGTTGTTTGTAATTGTAATAAAATAATGTAGTAAAGGAATGAATCAAAAACAACCAAAAGAGAGGCCTTATATAGGCAAAGGAGGGACAAATCACGGCAATCAAATTCTGAAAACAGTAGTATGAGAGAGAGAGAAAAAGAATATTCCAGAAGTAGTATTTTCAAATAATAAAGTTGTTCTAAAAAGAAGGCTTCAAAAAGATGTATTTACAGAGTATGTCAGAAATACATAAATTTATTTAATATTTACTGTAGAAGTCAATTCTAAATAAGAAATTTGAATTTTTGTATATATTTAATATTATTTGAATATTAAAATCTTATTTTAATTTAAAATCTATTTTTTAATATAAATCTTTATTTCTTCCAACCTGTCAAATGAGCACGGTGTTAGAGAAAAAATATAAGGGACAATTTTATATTTAATTTTAATTATTCATTTAATTTTATCATTCTGTAATTAGTTAATTTATTATAAGTGTTTTTAATGTAACTAATTTATAATTAAATAATTAAAATGATAAGGTGCGGCTTCATCCAGTAAATAATTAATTATTTCACTGGATAAGTCTAGTAGCCTGGCTGACAAGTTTAGTAGGATAAGGTACTGCTTTAAAAAAAAAAATTCTTTCTGAAATTATTTTTTATTAATTGTTTTATGTTTCTAATCTTTTTGCAGGATCTCATTAGGAGGTATCAATGTTCAGGGATCCGCAATTAGGGATCAGGAATTTTTTTTCCCGGGATCAGACATTATTAATTGCGGAAGATTCTTATCCACTAGCCCCAGGGCTAGTGGATAAGAAATCCACGATAATTCATTATCCCGCCTCTTATACCCCAATTTCCATTCCTAATTCCTGATCCCAAACTCATCTCATCCATGATGGATTTTTAAGAAAGTCACATGACTTATAATTGCTGATGCCATCCTTAAGTATTTCCTCACTCTATGCTACTTAATTTTGGTGGCGAACACTTAAGTTTTTTTTCTATCTACACACCCCAACTGCACATTTGGCGGTGAATTCCCACTTCCCTCATCACATAACCCTTCCACCGGCAACAATGAAACACCTCTCTACTAGGAAGCTACTTCACTCAACAATGAATGCTATTACTTTTCTTTTAGTTCTTTACTATAAATCTGACTCTGATTTGGAAGATGCTTTAGCTTATATGTGTTTTCTTTCCAAAAAGCGTTACATCATCACCAGGGGGCCAAATCTTTATCATGATCCCCGATATGATCTGGCCTCCATTCTCAACATTCCTCATTTAAACTTCACACAACTTTTTAGAACTTCTCCCGATTCTTTCTTCAAACTTTATCAACTCATCTCCGATCATCCTATCTTCCATAACAATTCTCATAACAAACAGCATAATCCTGCCATCCAACTTGCTGTTGCTCTATGTCGCTTTGGCTCAAATGGAAATGGTGCTGCCGTAAGACGTTTGGATAATCTCTTTAACATAGGATATGGTACCTTGATATTATACACCAAGCGCTGTATGATTGCTATACTTTCCCTCAAGTCTCAAACTCTTGCTTGGCCAACTCCAGAACAGCGACTTGAATCCTCTCAAGTAATGCAAGCTGAAGGTTTCCCTGGCTGTGTAGGTTTTGTTGATGGCACAACCATCCCTTTGAGTCAAAAGCCTGCAATTACTCTCCAACATTTCTCTTCACCCTTTTAATTTTTAATTTTTATGTTTTCATACTTTCCAAATGTCCTCTTTGTGTACTTTAATCACTTGGTTTTGTATTTTGGTTTGTTGCATATTCATTTTTTTTTTGAATTTACGGTGAATATCTTTTTTTTGGATGGCTCATTGGTTTTCTTTCACCAGCTCAACATGAAATCGCATATTTTCTGAAATTACATATTTTGTCAGTGATTTTTTTTTTCATTCATCCCTCATATCCTTTTCCTATTCTCCTCCAACATCCCTCAAACAATTTGGTTTCATTCATTTTGTCATCTCATCTCTCCAGGTAAGTCATTTTATTCTTTTTTTTTGATTTTTTGATTACTAATTATAATTTTTTTTGTTTTTTTCTGTTTATTTTATTTTTTTTATCTAAATTTTTTTTGTAAGTGGTTATTTTGGATTTCAATGGTATAATTAACCTTTTTTTTCTCTCCCTCTTTACTTTATTTTTTAGCTCCATCACCCTACTCTTCATCCCTCCTTGGCATTGTCATTATCCCCCCTTTCCCTTATTTCACTTTTTTTTGGCTCCATGTCATTGAAACACATACATTGCACATTCTTTATGCATTTCACTTACTCCATATTCAATTTCCCCACAATTCCAACATCAATCTTTCTCACTCTATTTTTCCTACTTTTCAATCAAGGTAAGTTTCATCTCCTTTTTTTCATGCCTATATGATATCTCATTCCTTTTCTGAAAACTTCATACTTAAATATATGTATGACTCTTATCTGGATAACAGTGAACTTATAAAACTCCTTTTGATCTCATCTTCATTACCACTTTTCAAGTTTTTGTAAAATTTTGAAAATCAGACTCGGAATTAGGGTTAGGTTTATTCAAATCTAATGTTCTTTTTACTGAAGATTCTCCTGAAGGCTACCTTTCATTCCCTGCAAACAGATTTGAATTTGATTCAGTGGTTGCTGAGATATTGACCGTTAAAGTTGAGCCTTTTTTTTCCCAATTTAAATTTTTATTTCATTTTTTTATGTAACAAATTAGGGTTAGGTTTATTTAAATCGCATGTCCTTTAACTGAAGATTCTACTAAAGCATATCTTTCATTTTCCACAAACAGGTTTGAATTAGGTTCAGTGGTTGCTGAGATTTTGACCTTTGAAGTTGAGCCTTTTTTCCAAATTTCACTTGTCTTATTTCACATTTTTATATTGCATATTTAGAGGATAAGGATTCTGAAACTCTTATATGATTATTATCTAGGCATTTCAATTATATAGGCATATATTCGTTGGTCAAGAATATCACTAAAGCTCAAAAAGATGAAGATTTTTGCTTATGGGACACTCTACCTTCCTTTGACTCTTTTCTTGCTTTTCAACTCAATAAGCTCTGTAATAAAGCATTTGAAAAAAATCATGAACTTGCAACCAAAGTTGGAATACCGAATTGGTGTGACTCCGAATTGGAAGATATCAGCCACGAATATCTTTTATTTTCTAATGTTATTATCACTCATTCTGGATTCCACAATAGGATTCATATCGATAGGAATGATGCCAATTTTCTTACTTTTGGAATATTCTCATATATCAATCTGATAACTGGCCACCCAATACCATCTCCAGCTAAAATCAAAGGACATGGTTTATATTTTCCAGACCACCGGTGCATCATTGATTTTGGTTTGGGAAATGGTATCATCGAAACTATTTGGAATTCTTCTAAGGATAATCATCAAACGACCAAAGCTCCTCCTGGTTTGAAATCCTGTCAAGATTTCACTCATTTCGGTTGCTCATTTCAAATCAGTAATAAGTTGATACAAAGAATCAATAAGGTAAAGAAAGAAGGTAAAGTTATTCGATTTAAAAAAACTTTATCTAGATCCAAAAAGTATGGGGATTAGAGTTGTCATCGAAAATTTTATATTTTTTCATAAATTTTTAATAAATATTTTTTATATATCAATTTTCTCAAATAATGTGATGAGCCATCGACCTTGTGTTGTATAACAGGTAATCATGATAACATTTATTTGTTTCATGGGGTTCCTCTTTCCTATACCTGTAGAAAGTCCCAAACTTATGTTTCTTGACTTGGTCTGCATTTTGGCTTGAGGGATTGTCATTACTTTAAACTAGGGAAATTGATATATATTAGATATTTATTTAATAATTTATGTAATTATATTAAATTTAGGTGACTTCCACCCCTTACTTCAATAAAATGCAGGGGGGGGTATTGCCAAATTTTCAAATCTGACATGTGAAATTGATGACTTAGAAAAATTTTGGTGATACCCACACCTTGCTTCAATAAAATGCAGGGGAGAGTATTGCCAATTTTTTTAAACAGATATAGAATTTTTTTGACTTGTAAATATTTTTGTGATACCCGTCCCTTACTTCAATAAAATCCATGGGGGGTTGTGCCAAAATGTTTTATAAGACTTGTGAAATTCTTGACATGTAAGAATTTTTAGGATACCGGTAAAATGCAGGGGGTAGTAAAGCCAAATTTTCATATAAAACTTTCAAGATTCATGACATGAAAGAATTTTTGTGATACCCACCCCTTACTTCAAAAAAATCCAGGGGTGGGGGATTGTCAAATTTTCAAAGGAGACTTGAAAATTTTATTTAAAAAAAGAATATTTAACATTAAAATACGATATTTCAAGAAATACAGAAAATAATTGTAAAATTTATGTACAAATAAATATGAACACATGAAGTGTGAAAGAAATAAAAGAAACTAGTCAACAAAAAATTTCATTAAACGTTCTATTTCTTCAACAGATTTGTTCGCTTTAATGCATTCGATCAAGAAATCTTTCTTTTTAGAACTTTCTTGGAGATCATGCTTATACTTCATCTGTTCCATTAAGTTTTGATGCTCGAGTGTTTTTTCCTTATTTTTGGATTTTTCAATACTAAGAGTTAACTCAAACTTCTTCTCCTCCAAATCTTGGATCTGATCATCCTTCTGTAAGGAGAGCTCATACTTCCTCTCTTCCAAATCTTGTACTCTGTCATCCCTCCTTAAAGAGAGCTCGTATTTCTTCTTTTCAAAGCTCAGTGTCTCTTTAGCGATTTCCACTTGTTCTAGAGTGAGAATAAAAATTAACATAAAGTAGAAGAAAAGCAGAGTAAAGTAATAAGAGGTATGATATCACTTACCAGCATCACGTTTCTCTAAAAACTGTTCCATCGAAGAAAAAGGTGTTTGTGATGAAGTATCACTTTTTCGTCTTCTTTGGGAGAGGAAATTTAGACTAGTTGAAGCCCTTCTCTTTTTGTTCAACGTAGCATTTTCCTCCTCATCATTGTCACTAGCTTCAGACTCAGTTGATTGAGGATCCTGGGTTTGTTCATCAGCCTTTTAAGAAATAAGAAAAAGATAAGTAAATAAAAAAAAAGAATTGATAAGATAAAAGAAACAGACCTGAGTTAGATTGGGTTGGGTTAAATCGCCAATAGGATCAATAGCAAAGCTATCTAGATTCGTAGAATTTAGAAGAGGGGAGGCTTGAGTGGAGGAAGAGGATGGGAAAAGATTTGCTTCGACATCATGTTCGGAGATAGGATCTTCTCCATCCAACATGTTTACAGGATTAACATCGGCTCGCTCTCCAAAAATTGCATCCATCTCTTTAAAGTAAGGACATAAAGAATCAAGTTTATTGTCTATGGATTTTATACCCTTAGTTATATCAATGTCAGTAACCCCAAAACCAGTGGAAGATGAAAGAGCCTTTGCCTTCTTGTATTTTGCTCGATAATGCTTGAAGCGTTCAGACATCTGTTTAGGCAAAAGATCAATCCTTCCCTTGGTCTTTTTGCGTAATTCATTTGCCATTAGAAGATAGCCATTAACTTTTGATGTGGGGGGCCGTCCTACTTTAGTGGCATACTCAGTACCAAAACAAGAATCATAGTTAGATTTGGTTTTCAGCCAGTTGATAAGAATGAGATGTTCATCTTTTTTTAATTGAACAGTCTTTGATTTCTTGGCTGAGCGGGGGAAAGAGGAAGTAGTGGGAATCGAAGAACAACTGGGTGATGGCTGCCTTTGAGAAGATCTAGGATGACGAGGCATGTTATTATAAATGAAGATGAAAAGGAGCAGAAACAAGCAGATGAGATAGCGAGATGAAAAGGAGAAGAATCAAATAGATGAAATGGGGAGAAATTCTGAGCAGATAGAATGAACAGGATGGGATGAGAATGGAAGTGCGCAGCAAGGTAGAAGGCTGGGATATCCAGAAAGTTGTCCAAGATGTGGTTATCAAATATTGAGGATAAAAATGTCAGATAAGAGGTGAACATTGACACGTAAAGTGTCTAATAACCCAATTATTAGCAAAAATAATTGCGGAAGATAATTGGGGTATGCAGATTATTTTCTGCAATTAATTTAATTGCGGATTGGTCAACATTGATACCCCCTATTGTATGGATGATGAAGCTTCTGGAGGCTGGTCCAGATTATGATGTCGTTTTTGTTTTTTGTTGGGGTTGTGGAAAGCACTGTTTTCTTTGAAGTGCATCCTTCTGGAGAGATTATATGGATTATAATGGGCAGGAATGGGTTTAGATGGAAGTTAAGAGGAGGAAGAAGAAGAGGCAGGAATGGAGTGCTGGAAGGTGTGCTTTATGATCCTAGACATCTTCCAGTGTTCATCCAGTAGGTGATTTCTCAGGGATTTTTCAAAGTCATTCAATGGTCCATGGAGGGCGAAGGCTTTCAGAATGTTGGAAAACATGGTGCTTAGGTGTTGTTTCATGTCTCCATAATCCAGGGTCAAAGAAGTTTCTAGAGGTTGGCCAACTCCAATAGTAGATTCAGGAGGAGGGGTGCCAACTAGACAAGAAGAATTGGATCAGTAATTGTTTTTGTTGAAGAAATTGGATGAATTAATGTGTTACTTACATATTGGAAGCTCATAAAATCTGTAAGCAGCAGGAATTTTGACTTCTGAAGAATTTGGAATGGTCATAGTAGGTGGATCAATCAGAGAAAGATATGGGTTCTCTTGGTTTTCCTCTGAAAGATTTTGAGAAGGTGAACTAGGAGGCTGATGTTCATGGGGCCTAGTTGGAGCAACAGGACTTTTGTTGTTGTTGTGGTGGATATTTCTGTTGGATTCAGCTGGAGGAGGTGCTGGTGATGGAGTGCCAGGGTTGTTAAAAGATGGAGCAGGAGACAGTGATTTGGAAGCAGATTGATCTCTACTGGATGGAGCTTTTGAGTGAATGGAACTGTCAGAAGAGTAGTTGGCTGACAGAGGAGAGGTGTAGTTTTGTTGTCTTAACTGGGGACAAAGTTGTTACCTTGGTGCAGTGTTGGGTGCTCTGGTTTCTTCCTGGGGTCCTCTGGCAAGTCTCCTAGATGTTTGGGAAAATTTGGAGTTTTTGGACCTTGGAAGGGTTGGCTGCATTGCTCTGGGAGCAGTGGGAGGTAATTGCGATGAGTTGTTTTTGTTGTTTGGCTGAATTTAGCTGTTTTCTGGTTATTTTTGAATGTTTTGAGCTTGATTCTCACTGTCTAGTGAGGAGGGCAGGCTTCCCAACGTCTGCTGGGCCGCCTGGACGTGGTCTAGAAGCCTAGGAGCTGATTTTGAAGCTTTTGGAGCTAATTTAGCAGAGATAAAGGCAGTTTATTGGGAAGCTAAGGCTGGTCTTTCAGGAAGAGCTCTGGAAGCTGAGCTTCTAGATCTTCTGAAGGTGCGAAAGACAAAGAGGAAGAGGAAGGACCAAGCTCTGGGAATCTTGTAGGGGATCTGGAGATGTATTTATGAGAAGGTGAAGGAGGAGGAATAGGGTAGTTGGCATCTCTGTCACATCTTTTCTTTTTGGAGTAGCAAGAATCACAAGCCCGGTTGTAGAATTTGGCTTCAGGAATTGGAAGAGTGAATGTGTAAGTTCTGCACATGTGGATTCACTGTTTGCAGGCATAGTCCTTGAGAGCAGTGAAGCAAGGAAGAGTAGAGGGGTCAACATCAGGGGACCAGCCATGATCTGTGGTGAGAAAAGATGATGGAAAGAGATAAGAAGGAGATTTTGTCAGTGATAGGTAGATGATGAAGTGAAGGTGGAAGTTCCACAGGTTGACTGTGGGTGTATTGCATGAAATTGGCTGGGTTTTTTTTATGCTAATTTTTATTACAGTCCTCTATGACTCTAAACTGGAATTTCTGCTAGTCCGTCAAGACTTTAAACTGAACACTATGTTAGTCCCCCAAGACTATAAACTGAGGAATGTGTGTTGTTGTTAGTGTTGGGTTTGAAAGATTGGTGGAGGGTATCCACAGGGGGAGCCTCCAAATTTAGCAAACACAAGCTTGGGGGTAATTGATGGGCTGGCAGCTCTATTCACAATTACCCCAGAATGTTAGTTTTTTTCTCTGTGTTTTAATGTGGTTGATCTCTTGTTCTGGGTTTATGATTTAGGTTTAAATGAGGATGGACCTCCAAGACTTAAAACTGAGGGTTGTTTTGTGGTTATATTCTATAGAGGGTGTGGTCAATTTTTCTTTTCTGAATCAAACTCAGGTACTAGTGGAATTACAGAGGGAACCAAGAGATGAAATGAAGTGCTCAGAATTAGCCTTGAACTGGTGAATGAGGTGTCTTCTGTTATAAATGTCCTGTGAATCTCTAGCAGGAGTGGATTGGAAGTAGTGAAGAAGAAGTTGTTTCTGTTGAGATGTGTGTTGTTGGAACTTGGCCTTGATAGTGGGCAAGTGGTTTGGTGTTGGTGGTGCAATGGATCCTACATTGTTGTCATCACTATTAGAAGATGGAGGAGCTGAGAAGTCATCAGTTTTAAAGTTGAAGGAAGAAATGAAAGTTCTTTATCATCAGATGGACCAGTGATGGTGCAACTTGAAGTTTTATGGGTGGTGGCACTCTTCTGGGAAGGGTGAAGCTTTTTGATTAATCTGGGTATCAGGATGTATGGCCTGGATCATTTGGTGCTGGTAGAAGATGGACCAGGTTGAGGTGGAGGCGAATCTGTTGCAGAAGATAATGGACCAGGTCTGTAGCAGAACTTCTTTCTCGATTGGCAGACATTGCAGGAAGTTCTGTATGCATGGACAGGTGGTGTCATGGCGCAGATTTGATTATTATCAATGCATTATTGGCAAGGACCCATTTCAGAGGCATGTTTAGGAAGAAGGTTGAACATGGTGGTTGGATGAAGAAAGAATGTGGAAATTCTTAATTGGAGGGAGGATGTGGTCTTCCAACATTGGCAGGGGCCTTTGTTGTGTGATTTTACATTGTTTGTGCATGTCTTAATTGACATCTGTTAAGGAACTGGGTATTTTTCTGGTTTTATTCTGTGAATATTGGGTTTGCGGGTATGTGAATACTATCATTGGATAGCCCTGGTTTTTCTCTATATTTTATGTCTTGTAGACATTTTTCATATTCTAAGTTTTAAGGGGTCATTTCCTCATTTTTCAGTTATAAAAGATAGCTGTTTAATTTTGTTTTTTGTGTTTTATGGGCTAACCATAAGTCTTAGGGTTAAGTGCTTAGTACCGTTGGATAGAGCTAATTTTTCTCTATATTTCATGTCCAATGTTGTTATAGTGAAATTCCGTGTTTTAAAGGTTTTAGTAGTTGTAGTCATTTTTTCTAAGTAGATTGGGTGTTTTTATTGGTTTTCTGGCTTCAGGGAGGCCGTGCCGCTTCAGGCAGCACCTCCGACGTCGGGAGGCCCGCCCGCCTCTGTTTTAGAAGGTTGGGGAGCGCTTCTGGAGGGTTTTTTATGCAATTTGGTGGGTACAGGCACTAAATTGGTAGGTGTGCATGGGCTCTTAGATAGTGGTCTGTGTGTACATAGTGAATAAGACAGTTTGGGGCAACCTTAATCATCATACAACCATCCGGAGGTGATATTATTGTTCCTCACTCAGTTTTCACTGTTTTCTGGCCACAATTGGCTGTGTTTTTTGCAAGTGAGTTCTTCATTTAACTTAACTTTGGCAACTGTTTTCTCTGTTATAGTCTTGCAAGCTATAGCAAGTATTATTGCTGTCTCTGGTGTAGATTTGCAGCCTACATCAAGTATCTTTGCTGTCTCTGGTGTGGAAATTGGTCTACATTTCAGTTCTTTGGTCTGATAGTCTGTCTGGGGACTACTTTCTTGGCTCATAAATCAGTCAAGTGTATTGGAAAAGGGTCTTTTGGTAAACAGGGACCAATTTACTGTAGCAGGTAAATCTCACTTATTTTTCTAAAGGGACAGGGGATTTTCTCTCTGGTTTTTCTCCAACTCCCTTGGTCAAGGCCTATAGCTAGTACTATAGGATTGTCTACAACGGATTATTTTTTGTTTTACTAATGTGGCACTAGAAACAGAACTGGATATCCACTAGGGAACTATGTCAGGAGTTCTGAAAAAAGCATAAGAAGGAAAGGGTTATTGAATGGAAAAGAAGAAATATGGTAGGCAGAAAAAGTTATTCCAGAATCAGCCCTTAGATTAAAATATTAGGGCTTCATATTGTATACTTTCAAAATATATTGTGATATATATAGCAATTTGTCCATTTTGTCATTATTCTGATAAGAGTAGGAGATTGGATTTTTCTTCAAATAAGTATTTAAAAAGCTTATTAGAGATATTCTGAGTCTTTAGAGATTGTGCCTCTGTGTGTGTATTTCATATATTATAGTGAAAAAGTGCAACATAGAGGAAATATAGATTCAGTAGGATAAACTATTATTATAGTTATGTTATTGCTATAATAAGGCATATTCAAAGAGAGTGCTTCAAGAGGGAGTAGCTGTGTATATTGGCGCTTATTAAGAATAGAAATATCCAGATAGTAACATTTTTTTCCTTATCTCCTAACTCATCTCTCAATTTACAAACTATCTAGTCAGATATTAGAGTTACATATTATTTCACTGTCTTTAAAAATAAGAGTGGCAGGAACTTCTTTTTAGAAATTGAAAAGAAGAACCAACCCATCTTGCATTGTGTCTACTGCTTATTGTAGTAGAACATTCTACAATTTGTGTCCCAAAAGTGGCATAATTGTAACTATTGTTTTGATTAGATTGTTTTGGTTTTCAAGTTTTGTCAAAAGGGCGTAATCAAGCCAACACTTCAGTTGAAGAGTTGTAGGGTCTAAAACAAGTGGATCAATAGCCTTTATCAGATAATAGAGTAGGACTGTATTGCGGATATAGTCGGGTTAAATTATCAGTTGTGTGTGTTTTTTTGTGGATTTTATTTTGATTTTTTTTTCAAAAATGGAACCTACTGCAACTACATCTAGGGGAGGTCAGGAAAGGGTTAAATCACCCAATTTGTCAGAATTTTTGCCACAGAAGTTAACTACAATTATTAAGTGTAAAGATGAAAGCTTGTGTTTTGCGGGAATTAATAACAAGAAGTTCTTAAAAAGGTTTGAACAGGCAGCTGAAGTTTATGGAGCAACCAAATATGATATAGTGCACCAAGTATTGCTCTTTGTATCAAATGGGTGAAAGGATGATGTGGAGGATCTAAAGGGTCACAAAGAGCGTGATTGGTAATCACTAAAGGAACATATGCTTAAGAGATGGTTGAAAATTACCAAGGAAACTAGGTATACAATTAAGGATCTAGATATCTTGGTAAAGAAGGCCAAAGCTGGAAGGGGTGTTCAAGACCCAAAGGAATTCAAAAGTTTCAGGGAAGAGTTTTATCAAATGGTTGAGTATTTGGTCAGTAAAAAAGATTTTAGTGATAATAATGCATCTTTACCTTGGTTTTGTGAAGCATTAGCACCAGAAGTGGAAGAATGGGCAAAAAGGCGCTTGGATAATGAGGAAAGTTAGTCAAGAAACAGGATGGTGTAGACAATCCTATAGTGCTATCTATAGGCTTTGACCAAGGGAGTTGGATAAAACCCAGATAGAAAATTGCCTGTCCATTCAGAAAAATAAAGTGAGATTTACCTGCTACATTAAATTGGTTCCTGTTTGCTAAAGCCCCTTTTCCAACACACTTGACTACTTGATTAGCCAAGAAAGTAGTCTCCAGACAGACTACCAAACCAAAGAAACGAAATGTAGACCAATTTCCACACCAGAGAAAGCAATGATTCTTGATGTAGGTTTCAAATCCACAACAGAGACAGCAATAATCCTTTATATAGCTTACAAGACTATACCTGAGAAACCAGTTTCCAAGTTAAGTTAAATAAAGAACTCACCTTGCAACAAACACAGCCAATTGTGGCCAAAAAACAGTGAAAACTGAGTGAGGAACAAGGATATCACCTCTGGATGATTGTATGATAATTAAAGTTGCTTCAAACTGTCTTATTCACTTTATAAACACAGACCACCTATCTATGAGCCCATTCACACCAACAAATTCGGCATTCTTGACTGCCAAATTGCATAAAAACTCCCTAGAAACGCTTCCCAGCCCTCTAGCACTGAGGCAGGTTGTCCGCTGTGGTAGCCTAAAGTTTAGTATGGCACCTAAGTACGTAAATGGAGTTATTACGGCGTGCAATATTGGCATTATTATTTTTTTATATAAAAGGGTTTTATTTAATTTATTTGAGTTTTAAATATGAAGAAATTGGTCACGAGCGAATGCCTACACAAAAACAATTTATTTTACGGAGAAAACTTATTTTTACGGTCTGAAAAATTTATAAGTATCAAGTCAAGTCACTCAAGAACCTTGGGAAATTTTCCCAGAATTTTTACTATTTTTCTTATATTTTTAAATGAATTTTAAAGTTTTATAGAAATATTTACGTTTTCTGAAATTACTTAACTTTGATGAATTTTCACGGGGTAATTAGAGCTGCGCAGACTACGAAAATTTGTTTGGCATGTAAAGGGGAAGTAGCTCTATTATGTGTAATTTTTCTAGATTTTTTATTATAGTAATTAAGGTTCTAAATGAGTGTGGAAGTCCGGACGAACTCCGTACGGGCTCCGGATTGACTCTGGGAGAGCTCTGGAGGGGAAAACTTAGGCACGTGACTAGGAATACTTAAGCGCCTCTCAAACTCAAAATTGAGAGGGGGGAAAAACATCATACAGCTTAATCTTTAACCACCACAGTCTCATTTTTTATTACTCAACAAATTAAATAAATTGTAATACCCTTATAACTTTATATTTTATATATAACATTTTAGAAGTACTATTCAACAATTTAAATCACACTTCATACAGGGTATCTTTCGAAAGGTCTTCATCACTGGGACTTGATTATTGCTGTCTCATAAAAATTTAAATTATTATAAAAACATAAAAGTCAATCTTTTCAGATCTTTCACTGGTACACCTTAATTGTTGTTATCAGTATTTCTTTCTCAACAGCCACTTTCATTAAATCTCAATAAGCGTTAATTATTTTAGAGTTTCATTATTTTTATCAATCAGATCCAAGTAGACTGGTTAGCTTAGTGATTTAGAATTCCCATTTTGTTATTTTTATTGGAAGGACGGGGTTTTCAGCTAAATCCACATATCTCCTCTGGATTCTGCTTACAGCAAGGCGACTGTAAGAGTTTACCTTACCATAGTTGGCGCCCAACATGGGGTTCAGTTTCTCTAGCTTTCTTTAAAGACTTACTTGGATCAAGATCGTTCTTAGCCTGCAAGAGGCATATTTTATGGAACTCTAATTAGATTTTTGTTATTGGCCTGCAAGAGGCTTGTTATTTTAACGGTTGATAACACTTTTCTTATGTTTTGGGATGTCTTCTACTAGTGGAACTACTGTGTTGGCTGCTGGTGTACCTGTTAGGGCATCAGTAAGGATTGTATCTTGGGTTGGGCCCAAGTTTTCTGGAGATGATTTAGAAGGATTTTTACATAGGTATGAAACTGCAGCTGCAATTGATGGTGCTTTACCTTTGGATATGGTGAAGCAGATTAGGTTCTTTATTTTGGACAGAGAGGTGGAAAAGGAGGTTATTTCTATGGATGGTTATAAAGGTCAAGATTGGAGAAAGCTCAAGATGGAAATGGAAAAAAGGTGGCCAAAAGTTTATTCATTGGAGGATCTAAAGGATATAGCTAGGAAATGGGAATCAAAAGGTGGTGTAACATCTCTGCATCAGTATCATCAGTTTATGGTTGAATTTCAGGTGGTTCTGGATTATTTGTTGGAGTATGAAATTTTATTTCATGATAATGCATCAAAGTATGTTTTTTGAGATGCTATGGGGGAAAAGGTTAAGAAAGATGTTTTGATGGTGCTTATTAATTCGAATTTAATGAAGGATTGCCCAGATGGAGAAACTAGGATTCCTGGTATGGAGGTGCTAATGAAGGCTATTTTAGAGCATCTGGATACTCATAATTCTGTTGATTTGGACTCTGGAAAAGAGGTTTTTCTTGCTCAAGAGATAAAAGAGGGCGGTTTAGAAGAATTAGCTTTTGTTGAATTTTTGGAATCAGCCATTCCTGAAGATTTTGTCCAGCCTGAAGATATTATTTTTGTCAAAAATTCTGTTAGGAAAGAAGAGATTTTTGAAGATGAAAATATTGTTGTCATTAATGACAAAATTTTGGATGATGGGGATAATTTTGTGTTGAATGATTCGAAATCGAATTTAGAGGATTTTTTGCCTCAGGTTTTGTCTTTAGAAGCAGACACTGTCTGCAATGAAGATATGGATATGGTGGATTTGTTACAATCTCAGGGAGAGATTGTTAAGGAGGATATGGTTTTCCCTGCACTAATAAAGAGTGCAGTGGCATTTGATAATAGAGAGCATAAATTGGATGCACTCATATTTTGGAAAAGGGTTGTTTATTTTTTATGTCCAATGGTAGGACAAATTATGGGGGTTTATTTTTGGGTTTTATGGAATCGGTGGATAAGCCCTTGGGGCAAAATTATGGATTATCTCCAGGGGATATCAAGAATTTAATTCCTCCGAAATGAGGATAAACTACCTAAACTGGGCTGAAATTTTCTTTTATTGTTATTTCTTCAATTTATTCAGGATTCAAATAATTATGGATGCCCTCATTTTTTGGGGTAGCAGGGGCTGATCACTCTAATGTTGTAATCTCTCCTCAGGATGAGATCCCGGATTGCAATAGGTCAGCTCACTTGGAGATAATTCAAGTGGATTCTCAATTATTTTCTGTTAATATTACCTTGGAGTGCAAATACGTTATGGACTTTTCTATATGTTTATTGGATTTACCCTGTTTTTCTATTAAATTTAAAAATGGTGAAAAAGGCAAAATGGGCCAAATTAGGTTGGATAAAAATTAGAAGGGTATGTTTTTGAACCTCCAGCAAGAGGTTAAACTGCAATTATCTCCTTCTATTTTGGACCTCCAGCAAGAGGGTAAACTGCGAAAATCTTATCAAAACCCAATTAAAAATCTCAGTATAATTAAAACACAAAAAAATAATTTATGTGAAAAGGTTATTCCGGACCTCCAGCAAGAGGTTAAACTGCAAGTATCTCCTTCTATTTTGGACCTCCAGCAAGAGGGTAAACTGCAAAAATCACATCAAAATCCAATAAAAAATCTCGGTATAATTAAAACTCAAAAAAATAATTTTTGTGAAAATTCAATTCCGGTCCTCCAGCAAGAGGTTAAACTGCCAACTTTCTTTACGGCAATTTACCGTTGTATAAAGGAAGCAAAGGTGTTGAAAAATCTGTTTATAAATTAGACGAGGGAAAGGAGAAAAGGGTAAAATTTAAAAATGAAATAAAATATTTTTCTAATTTTTCTTATTCCGATTCTGGCGATGAAGAAGATTCATTTGATAAAATTTTTAATGGCAATAAAAAAGTAAATGTTTTACCTCAAGCTTTTTTAGATGTGGATGCAGCCAAATATAAGAAAGTAGCAAATAAAGTTCGACCTATTAATGAACCGCTACCTGCTGAATTAAATCCACCTTTGAGATGACCAAGGTTATCAAGAGATCCTTATGAAAGTCCCTTGGTAAAGAATACGCCTGAATTTTCTGAGACGTCAAGAATCACTTTTGAGAGACTGGGTGTTGTTAATTTTGGACCTGATGGTTGGTTGTCTGGTGAAGAGAAGAAGTTGTTGTTGGATGTGATGGTCAAGCGAGAGAAGGCCATTGCTTTTGTAGAAGAGGAGAGGGGTGTGTTGAAGCATTCCTATGGGGAGCCTTACAAGATTCCTGTGGTATTTCATGAACTGTGGCAGCAGAAACCGATTCCTATTCCAGCTGCATTAAAAGAAGCCTATATTGAAGTTGTCAGAGAACGGATACACACTGGACTGTATGAGCAATCAACATCAAGTTATTCTAGTCCAGTATTTTTTATCAAGAAACCGAATGGCAAGCTTAGAGTTGTTCATGATCTTTGGGAATTAAATAGGGTTACAATAAAGGATGCTGGGATACCACCTAGTGCTGAAGAGTTTGTTGAAGCGTTTGCAGGGAGAGTGTGTTATGGTTTGGGAGATACTATGGGTGGATATGATGAGAGAGAGTTACATCCAGACTCAAGGCCTCTAACTACATTCAATACGCCACTTGGACGTTTACAGTTAACAAGATTACCTCAAGGAGCAACAAATTCGGTTGCAGTTTATCAAGCTCAGATGGCTTGGATCCTTCAAGATGAAATTCCACAATATGCTGGAATTTTTATAGATGATGGAGGAATTAAGGGACCAACAACCGACTATGATAACCAGGTGTTGGAAGAGAATCCCGGGATACGCAAATTCATTTTGGAGTTTGCAATTACATTAGAAAGAATCTTGTTTCGAATTGAAGAGGCTGTTTTAACTATTTCAGGCTTAAAATTTTCATGTTGTGTTCCAGCCTTAGAAATATTAGGCCATATGGTATGTAGAGAGGGTAGGATTATGTCCAAGAAGAAAGTTAACAAAATTCAGTCCTGGCCAAGACCCAAGAATACGACCGAAGTTAGAGGGTTTTTAGGCGTTTGCGTATATGTTAGAATGTTTATTAATTACTTTTCTTCATTGGCAGCTCCATTGAGACGGTTAACGAGAAAGGATGCAGACTGGGAGTGGGATGAAGAGTGTGAGAAGGCGTTTGTGAAGTTGAAGGAGGTTGTGGGGAAGGATTTAGTCCTGCACAAGTTGGATTATGGAAAAAATGCTGGCAGAATTTATTTAGCAGTTGATTCAAGTAAGATTGCAGCTGGGGCGTTTTTGTCTCAGATGGATAAAGCTGGTTACAGCAGGCCAGTTAGGTACGAATCTGTAGTATTTACTGAGGTCGAATCAAGATATTCTCAACCAAAATTGGAGTTATGTGGTGTGGCGAAAATACTGAAAAAACTTCAGCATATTTTGTGGGGGCAATATTTTGAGTTGCAAGTGGATGCGAAATCGTAAATCCACACCACGCAATATAGGGGGAGGACTTGCTAGCAAGTCCGCAACTTGAAGTCAGATGGAAATCAGATGGAACTCAGACTGAAGTAATACTGAACTTTCACTTGAAGTATCACACAAATAACAATGGATCTATATTGAAAACATAGTGAAAGTGTGAGGATAACTGAATGGAAGACAGAAAAAATCATTCCATGAGTCTACTCAATGCAAAGTATTTTTTGAAACAGCTTATTAAAATAATACTTTATTAAATTAATTTGATCAATAAAAATTGATTGAAAATATTGCAATTCTTAAATACAATAATTTTATTAAAAAATTTCAGATTACATATAAAAAAAATCAGTGACTTTTTCTATTACTTACAACTGTTTTTACAGAATTGAAAACTATGTTTCAGCTAATATTTTATGGAAGTGAACTCTGTTCTTCGCCCGAAGAACAGAGTTCATCCTCCTATTTTCACACTCTGTTTGCACCAATCTCCATCCCTTTCAATTCTATCAACACATGCTTGTCTTCCCTTCCCATGCCTTTCGCTATCCTCCCAGCCCCATTGTATGCCATCCTCTTTTGATCCCCATTTCACCCCTCTCAACCTCTCCCAGACCCTTTTCTTCACTTAAAATGCCTCGGAACCCTTAATCTTCCCTTCCAACTCTTTCCCAACCTTTTCGCTACCCCATACACCCTTCCTCACCCCTCTCTCCAGCCTTTCCAGCCCTTGTAGCCCCATTTGTGTTCAAAGTAAATTCAATACTTCTTCATGATGGTTTCATCACTTCCTCAATGTGTGCTCAAAAAGATATGAATTAGGGTTCAAGGTTGCGGACTTGCTAGCAAGTCCGCCCCCCATATTGTGTGGTGCCAGATGATTAATTCCCCAAGTTTACCGAACGCATCCATGACGAGATGGGTAGCTTTTATTCAACATTTTTCGTTTGATTTAGTTCATAAGCCTAGAAAAACTTTTACTATGCCAGATGGTTTATCAAGGAGATCACCCACTGAAGAAGATTCAGACTCAGAAGAGTTCGATGAAGATATACCTATTATCAAAGCCAGCACTAAAGGAGCTGAAGACTTTCCATACCTCCCCCATGAGGTTAAACTGGAAGGACTATTGTGTTTAGATTATGGTGATTATGACCTCCACCAAGAGGATAAACTGGAAAATAGTTTTTATGTTAATAAAGGTGTTGGAAAAGGTGTAGATAAATTCGGTAGAAAGGAGGTAAAAGAAGATGTGGTGTATGTAGAGGAAGATGGACTGGAAGTGTGGGATAGTAGTAATTTAAGGAATGGTGTATATGTTGGAGAATTAGAGAATTTAAATAAAAAGGTGGATAAAGAGAAAGAGGTATTTTCGAATACGGTTTACGAAGGATCCAAAGGTTCAGAAGAAAAAGGTCAACATAGCTCGATTAAAGATTTATTTAGGGGTCAACAATTATTGGCTCATTCATGTGCAGGTGATATTGGTGATAGAGAAGTCCCTATTGATGTTATATTAATCGATTTTCAAGATGAAGTCTGGGGTCAGACTGGTTTTTATTTTTTGTTAGTCAAATATTTGTTGGCTTTAGAGAGGCCAGAAGATTGTGAAGACAATGAATGGGTGGCTATCAAGAGGAAGTCATCTACGTTTTATTTATTTGGTCGATGTTTAATGAGGAGAAGGTATCCAAATCCTCAAGTAGTTATAACTCAAGAGAAGGGGCAAGAATTAGTTTTGAAATCACTGCATGAAGATCTTGGGCATAGAGGCGTTGGAGAAACGCTTAGAAGAATTTCTGATCAATTTTGGTGGCCTGGCATGAAGATGGCTGTTAAACAGTGGGTTCAGTCATGCGAAGAATGTCAAAGACGAAGTTATTTAAGGCCAAAAGAACCTGGACGCGCGACCGGTGAATATACGCTCTTTGGAAGAGTTAGTTTAGATGCCGTTCATATAAAAGAGGGACGGTATTAATATTTAATTGTGGCCAGAGATGATTTATCTGGTTGGGTAGAGGCAGCGCCTCTTATTAATTTAACTGCCAAAAATGTGGCAGATTTTTTTTTGAATAATTGGGTGTATCGATATGGAGTGATGAAATTGGTGACAGTAGATGGAGGTCCTGAATTTGGGACAGAGTTTAAAGAGGCAGTATTGAAAGTTGGATCAAAGGTTAGGGTAGCAACCCCATATTATCCTGAAGCTGAAGGCATGGTTGAAAGAGGGCATCAAGTTATTAAGGATTCTTTAGTTAAAATGTGTGGGACAAGTGCCGAAAAGTGGAGGCACTATTTACCTTTAGTTTTATTTGCTGATCGAATCACCACCAAAAGGACGACCGGATTTTCACCTTATGAACTTGTTTTTGGACAGAAAGCAGTTTTACCGGTTGATTTAGAAGCTGAATCATATCTTGGAGTTGACTGGGACACGGTCATAACTACTGAAGAATTATTGTGTGCAAGAATGATGCAGCTAGAAAAGAAAGAAGAATATTTAGAAAAGTCATATTCGAGGATGATGAAGATCCAAAATCAATCAGTCAGATATTGGGATGAGCGGTTGGCACATCGATTAAGGAAACCTTTGAACCCAGGAGATATGGTCCTGGTGTATAATAGGAGTTTGGAAAGTCAGTGGGGAAAGATGTTTGCAGATAGGTGGAATGGACCGTATAAAATCAAGGAGCAAGTTTCCGGCGGTTCATATGTGCTAGAAGAGTTGGATGGAGTAGTATTGAAGAAGAGGGTAGCAGCCGATCAAGTGAAACAGATCTATCCTAGAGGCACCAGGAGTGCCAAAGTCTAACTCCGAAATGAGGATAAACTACAATTTTAATGACTTTTATTAAATTTATACCTCCGCAATGAGGATAAACTATGACATTTATGAAATTTTATGAATTCCTCCGCAATGAGGATAAACTATGATATCAACAAAATTTTATGGATACCTCCGCAATGAGGATAAACTATGACATTTATGAAATTTTATGGATTCCTCCGCAATGAGGATAAACTATGATATCAACAAAATTGTATGGATTCCTCCGCAACGAGGATAAACTATCGTCTTTTTTTATCAAAATACTTTACTATCGTTACACTGTATATGGTCGACAAAACTATGATGAAACTTAACAAAATTCAAGAAGACCTTCTTTGAAATTTTCAAAAAAACTTAAAATTCTTAAAATATGGGTGAAGATAGTGTTGGAAAATTTTAAAAATTTATTGGAAGAAGTGTTCACAGGGGAACCTTCTTAATTTAATATTGGAAAGTGTGGGGGTAATTGATGGGCTGGCTGCTCTATACACAATTACCCCATAATGTTCGTTTCCAAAATTTTCCCTGTTTCTAGTTGAATCCTGGCTTTGTCTTTTAATTATAGGAAGTCCACTAAGACTATAAACTGGAACGAATCAAGAGACACCGCTCTCAACGCCGGATTCAAGATTCTTTTTATTTTATTTAGTTTTTGATTTTTTTTATGTTAGATTGTGATTTCTTTTCTTTAAAATATATTATGAATTATTGTAAAGGTGATGCTCACTGGTGGTCTCTAATCATTTTTATAAATTGGAGGGACCCCTCCCAGTGATCATCATTATAAAAATTATCTTCAAAAAACTTTCATTTATATTCTTTTCTTTTCAATTTCTCAAAATTGTGTAACCACATCAAGTTGCACTTGGATGTGGGTATGATGTCGAGGGTACGGCTCATCAAATGGCTGGGGGGCATCTTTTAAAAAAAAATTATTTTTTAAAAAAAAATTTTTTTTATTACTTTTTTTTATCTTTCTTTTCACATTCGTTTATCTTTCTTTAAAAATTAAAATTTTAACTTTTATTTCAAAACTATTTTTTTTAAAAATAAAAAAAAAATAAAAATAAAAATAAAAAAATAATAAAAAATAATAAAATAACTAAAAATCAAATAAAATAAAATAAAATAAAAAGATAAAATAATAAAAAAATAAAAAAAATAAATAATAAAATAAATAAAAAATAAAAAATAAAAAAAAATAAAATAAAAAAAATAAATAAAAAATAAATAAAAAAATAAAAAAATAAAAGGTATTTTAGTTTTAGGTAGTTTAGATGTTTATATTTTATTTTTCAAACGTTATTCAAGAAAGCTACATACCAGGAAGAACACCATCAAGGGTTGTTATCTTTTGAAGAATCGAAATTAGAAAATTAAGAAGGACCTTGATCGATTTCCTGGGATTCGAATCTTATTTCACGGTCACGATAGTGTTGAATCCATTTGGCTATTTTGAAAAGGTCTCTTAACAGTTGCTCTCTCATCCAAGATTCTGATCTATCAGAGGGCGGGTATTGTTGGAAATAAGCGATAAGGTTATTAAAATTAGCAAAAAGCTTTTCAGGCATTAGGTGAATTGGATCTCTAGGGAAGCTTGGATTAGGTTCTGGTAGTTCATAAGCTGAATATGAAATTGGAGAACCAGTGGACCCTTATCAAATTAAAATATCAGCAACTTAAAACCTGAAGATTAAGAAATAAAAAGAGACAACTAACCTGTGTCAACACTATCATGATCATAGATAAACGGTTTACTTGGTAATGGAGTGGGATTTTTTATGTTTAGGAAAGGATTTTTTATTTTTGATAGATGAGGAGGACTGGTGTTGGATTTGGTGTTTGAAGTAGATGTTCTGGGCCTTTTGGATGAAACAAGAGAAGATGAAGATTGCTGGCTATTATAGGACCTTTTGTGCTTCAAGATGTTGGAAGAAGGAGAAGAATTGTTAGAAGGTTGAAGCATGGCCCTGGGAGCAGCAAGAGTTCTTGGGGGAGTAGCAGCAAGTCTAGATTGGAGAGAAGGACCCAGAGGATTAGGTGATGGAGAAAGATTTAAATAGGCTGATGGAGAAAAAGGTATGGGATCTTTAGAGGTTGATGGAATAGGGGGTGGAGTAGAAGGTGAAGAAGAAGGAGGAGGATTGCAGAAGGCGGCGAAGCTAGTAGCAGTGATGGGGAAAGAACCACAGTTCAAGCCAGAACATTTTCTTTTCTTCTCATAACAGGATAAACAGGCCCTGTTATAAGTGTGCTTTTGCCAGTTAAAAGAGAAGATACATTCCCTATGGGTGAAGGCACAGTATTTGCAAGATTAATCAGCTGAAGCAATGAAGTCAGAAGGTTTCATCTTGTTAGGAGATATTTTTTGAAGAAGAAAACTTGAAACTAGGATGAAGAAAGCTGGTGGCAAAATCTGGGTTCAAGGATAGAGAAGTTGATAGGTCCACCAAGACCTTAAACTGGACTGTTATCAAGCTGTTGGGTCCACCATGACCTTAAACTGGATTTCTTATCGATTTAATGTTTGGTCCACCATGACTTTAAACTGGTAGTTCATTCATTGTTTAGTCCACTATGACTTTAAACTGGAAAATTAATATCTGCAGGATAATTCAACATTCATTGGTCCACTATGGCCTTATACTGGATTACTTGTCGATCAAATATTTGGTCCACTATGACATTAAACTGGATTATCAAATTTATTCAATCTTTGGTCAAGCCTAGGCCTAACTTAGGAATTTATCAAGTTATTTATGCACCTAAACGATCTTTGGTCCACCAAGACCATAAACTGGCAATCGATTATATTTTTGGTCTACCAAGACTTTAAATTGGAATGTCAATCTTGTTTGGATAACTCAATTCAATCTTTTAATTTATCACTGTCCACTAAGACTCTAAACTGGTTATTCAATTATTTCTGGAATTGGGTGCTGATAAGCTTTAGGAGGTTAAAATTTTAGGTGGTGATGATGCTAATGAAAGCATAATGGTTAATTAGGTGAAATTTGTGGTGCTTTAACATGGTCTAAAGTTGAAATTATTATTGGAAGCCTGGCAAAAGTATTTTATGGGTTTGATGTATAGCAAAGTTTGAAGATTGTGATGAAGGAATCAGAAGTTAGGATGGTAGTTGGATTTTAGGGAATGATTTTTTTAGTGCCTCAGTGTTAGGCCATTTTTGGTGTGAAGCTTGGAGGACCTTATGGCGAGATTGGAATCATAGAATTCGGCTCAGTGGGGGGCCCTATGAGGTTGGAATCAGGAGTATTCGGCTCATAGGAAGATCCACTCTCTCAATGCTGTGAAAAGAAGGAAGACTGGTATATGGGAGTCTGAAGGGATTCAAACCTTGCTCTCAGTAGTGGAATCATCACAAGATTTATATTATTATAATTTATGTTATATCAAGCCAGAGAAGAAGAAACAACGTTTTTATTGTAAAGAATTAAAAGAAGACCAGCTAAAACAAATTTATCAAATTATTTTATTAGAATAGATAATTCTTTTGGAATTGCTCAATCACTTATGCAAAGTTTTATGAATGGGTACATTCTCAATTGGAGGGAGGATGTGGTAGCCTAAAGTTTAGTATGGCACCTTAGTACGTAAATGGAGTTATTACGGCGTGCAAGATTGGCGTTATTATTTTTTTATATAAAAGGGTTTTATTTAATTTATTTGAGTTTTAAATATGAAGAAATTGGTCAAGAGCAAATGCCTATACAAAAACAATTTATTTTACGGAGAAAACTTATTTTTACGGTCTGAAAAATTTATAAGTATCAAGTCAAGTCACTCAAGAACCTTGGGAAATATTCCCAGAATTTTTACTATTTTTCTTATATTTTTAAATGAATTTTAAAGTTTAATAGAAATATTTACGTTTTTAGAAATTACTTAACTTTGATAAATTTTCACAGGGTAATTAGAGCTGCGCAGACTACGAAAATTTGTTTGGCATGTAAAGGGGAAGTAGCTCTAATAAGTGTAATTTTTCTAGATTTTTTATTATAGTTTTTAAGGTTCTAATTGAGTGTGGAATTCCGGACGGACTCCGTACGGGCTCCGGATTGACTCTGGGAGAGCTCTGGAGGGGAAAACTTAGGCACGTGACTAGGAATACTTAAGCGCCTCTCAAACTCAAAATTGAGAGGGGGGAAAAACATCATACAGCTTAATCTTTAACCACCACAGTCTCATTTTTTATTACTCAACAAATTAAATAAATTGTAATACCCTTATAACTTTATATTTTATATATAACATTTTAGAAATACTATTCAACAATTTAAATCACACTTCATACAGGGTATCTTTAGAAAGGTCTTCATCACTGGGACTTGATTATTGCTGTCTCATAAAAATTTAAATTATTATAAAAACATAAAAGTCAATCTTTTCAGATCTTTCACTGGTACACCTTAATTGTTGTTATCACTATTTCTTTCTCAACAGCCACTTTCATTAAATCTCAATAAGCGTTAATTATTTTAGAGTTTCATTATTTTTATCAATCAGATCCAAGTAGACTGGTTAGCTTAGTGATTTAGAATTCCCATTTTGTTATTTTTATTGGAAGGACGGGGTTTTCAGCTAAATCCACATATCTCCTCCGGATTCTGCTTACAGCAAGGCGACTGTAAGAGTTTACCTTACCATACCGCCTGACGTTGGGGGGCACACCTGAGGCGGCCTGACCACCCTGAAGTCAGAAAACCACCAAAAAACACCAAAAATACCCAAACTACTTACAAAAATCTACTCACCACAGAAAAATTGGGGGGGGGTATTTCTAGAAATACCCCTTGCTTGAACTCCGTTGAGCCACAAATCTATGCCTGAATTATGCACACATCATCACCATGGAGGAAATTGTTTGGCCTTACATTTAGTCAGAGATTTGTCACAAATTGAGCTCAAGATGAACCTACATTGATTACCGTTTGATCTTGCAAAATCCTAATTTGATCATGAGTTGAACTCCCTTTGAGCTCACTTTGATCAAACATAAGCTTTTGCATATCCAACATGTCAACTATTCACTTTCAAAAAGATTCGTATTGAATTTCACAAGGAATATCAGAATTAAAATCAGTAATTTTGAGTAAATGGCTCCTCAACATGATTAATCTACAATAAAATACAATCAAAGTTAGATCTGATTACTGAAAACTTTTGATAAAATAACTAATAGATATTTAAATTGGAAAAAAATATTTGATTTCTAAATTTCAAATTCAAAATATAAATCCTCGTTTCAAATGTGAATATTGTAGATTCCTCGCCTTGCTATATTATGAGTAATATTTGAGGTATTTTACACCTTTGTACATATGGTGTTGTGCTGCTAGAAATTATCTCTGTTTGAAGTCAACTTTATTTAAGCTTGATGCCAGAATGATACATATTTTATAAGTATTTGTAGAAAAAAGTCACTAGTAATGAATTTAGCCTTTTATCTATCCTTTATTAAACCTCACTTAAACCTACTTAAATCCAAATTGACGCACAAAAACCTTATTCAAGATATTTTTTAGCCCAGGATGATTCAAGATTGGAGCAAAATCATATTTTACATATCCAATTTGCCTATTGATTAAATTTCTTCAGGCTTACTTAAAATTCACATTCACTTTACTTTCACTGGAAATATTAAACACAAATCTTGAAAATATTGTATGTAAAATCAAAATAAATCTAATATAATATGCTTACAACAAATTTTTTTTTCTGGATTTAATGAAACAAAAAATTATTCATTTGTGAAAATAGAAAAAATACTATCCATCCTGAATTTAGAATTCATTTTTAAAAATTTAATGCCCCCTCACTTTCAAGTTTATCATGTATTTCAAAAATTATATTTTTAATAATTTTGTGAATAGTACACCTGAGATATAAACCTTGGGGATATCAAAAACTAAAACATCAGCAAATTGAAATGTTTTTTATTGATATGAATGGAATTAATTATTGAAAAACACCATAAGAACAAGCTATATTTTGAATAATAGGCATACTTTCTCATGTAAATTTCAATAAAAATAATTATTATTCTTACATAAGTTGCAGTGGATACATTTGAGCTCAAAAAGAATTAAAATTGACAAAATAAGACTTCTATAATTCATATTCAAAAATGAAATTAGTTTTCATTATCTACTTGTAAACTAGTTTAAATTAAATAATTTCAAAGTCAGTATATACTGATGTTATTTTTTCTTCTAAAAAAATTTATTATATAGATTAATACTCATAAACAGTTGACATAGATGTTAATTTTATATAAGCAATCTTTTATGCATAAAATAATAAAACTATCTTTTATGTAAAAAGTGATTTAGGAAAAAAATATTATTATATTTTTGATGCACTATCAATAAAATTGAAGATAGAGCATATCAAAAGTTTAAACTTAATTTCAATTTTGATATCATCATTTTATTTAATTTTACTTGAGTAGAAAACAGATTTTAAATCTCAATATAATTTTAAATCCCATTAGTTTGTAGATTTCAACATTTGAAACTATGAAATCAATATTTATGAAAGAATTTTACAATATTTTCCCTTCTAAAAACTCATGAATCCAACTTCAAATCTTCTAACCTTCACAAGTAACCGCAATGCATTCTGAAAATACTTTATATTTATATAATTAAAGGTAAATAAAATTATTTTTTTATTTTTTATTTCAATTTTTGATAAATAATATATATATATATATATAATTGCTTAAAAAGCCTAAGAGGGGACTTAATAGTGGTTTTGGAATTAGATATATAGATTCAACTTTCAAAAAATTGGTTTGGAAAAAATTACAAAGATAAAAAGGATATATATTGATGAAAGAATACTGACTTAGGTTCTCTTAAAATTTTATTAACCACTTTTATTGAATATCAATCCATGGTTATTATTCTTTTTGATATTATCAGAGAATTTTTTCCTTTTTTAATATAACGATTTTTTATTGTGTGGTATGTAGATTAAGATAAGTTTGAAAGATTTATTGAAGATATGTATACCAGACACATTATAATTTGTAGATTTATAACTATAACTTTATTTTCTGATGTTTTACATCATTGGGGAGTAGCTCATGAATTACACAATTTAATAATTATAGTCCCTGGAAATAAGTTCTTGTGAATTTCAATTTTTTTTTTATTCTTAAAATCATTACTCAAATAAACTGAAATTTTTTTCAATCATTGATTGAAAGAAGGAGTCTCAAAATCTTATTTTGTAGCTATAAAAGTTTGAGTTATTTTTTATTTATCAAATAAAATGAAGATTTGTAAATTTTAACTTCAAAACTAGTGATCATAGCAAAGTAATACTGGAAAAATCAGATATAAAGGGTGGAATAAAGTCATAGCACAACAGGAAATTATACAAAAATTTTGATTTTTGGCTCACAAAATTAAACATATTTTTGACATATTTTGTCATCTTTAGATAATGTTTAGTGGATTTTAACATTATTATAACAAACAAGCTTAACAATGTTTTTGATTTTTTTAACAAAAATAAATATTTTTAGATCATTTTTTTTAAATATGACTTAATTTTATGCTTTATCTGCAATAGTTAGCAGTTTTTTTAGCAGAAATCACTTGTTTTGATATTCGATTTTTGAATCTTTTAAGAGAGTTCATTTCATTAAAGTTTTGTATCAATTTTTCATTAAAAAATCATATTTTGAATCTAAAGATTTGTTTTTGAAAAAATTCATATTTTTATGTTAATTGACTCATTATTTTTAGATTGATAAATTATGTTAAAATTGGGATTTCTTATCTCTAGGGAGTGTACATCATAGTTGGTTTTCAAATCAAAGATTAATAAATGTTGAAATTTTGTAAATTCTAAATATCTTTTAAACCTTTTTGATTTAAATAAGGTTTAATGTTTTGTAATCATTCTATAAGTAGAACACAATTAAAACCAGATAATGGTACATTGCTTTCAATTTATATTACTAAAATTCTATTCTACTTGAAACAATGTAAACTAAAGCTTGGTATCTCATATGAGAAACTCAAGATTTCCAAAATTCATATTTCCAATTTTTTAAACATGATAAACATTAAAAAATATTTTTAGAATAACTTCCTAATTAGTTTCAAATACAAGAAAACAATGACCTAAATTTATTTTAATACTTAAACTATTCTGATGAGTGAATTTCACAATCCTCTAAGTAACATATGGTTACCATTTATACACATATGCATGATTGCTCCTTTTGTTTAATTTTAGCTGAATCTAAAAAGGAAAATCTCATGTTGAATATCAGCTATAGATAAACTGCTTATAATAAAAGCTAATATTTTATATGAGAAATTTGTCTTTGAGTTTGTGAAACATTAATAAGTGTTGGGAATGATAATTGAGCCATTTATTCAAGTAAATTAAAAATGATGAACTTCTAAATATATCACATATATATATATATATATATATATATAATAAAAATCAATTATATAGTAGCATTTAACCATGGTTTTAAACTAGTGTCATATAAAAAAAGGGATTGAACTAAAAATTTCAGTAAAGAATATAAAAATAAGATAAGTTAATATTCTTGTTTATATTTTCATATTTTTGAAAAGGCTTACTTAAGGGATAAAAATATTTGATTTTAGAGTACAAGAATTTCTAGATGAAAATCTTCACAAGATAGTTTGACCCTCTCAAAAAGAAAATTCTAAAAATTTTGCTATCACAATTTATATATATGTTAAGTAATAGAAAATGGAGTAGTGTTTTTGAAAATGAAGCTTTAGAAAATGAAATAAATTATTTAACTCTATAATATGATTTTTTAAACAATAAATCATGTATTCAAAAAAAATTATATATCTTACAATCAAGATAGCAGTATTAATTAAGCAACTCCAAAAACTTTGGAAAGAAAACAAGATAAAAATAAGTAGTTAAATGCTTAAGTTATTTTTAGAATTTAAGGAAACTTTATAGCTCTTCCTGTAAACTAGCCTTAAAGCAGGTTTAGATTTAACATGTGTAAATTCATACATAGTATCCTTGAATCATGAGAACAGAATAAAATTTATGTACTTTTATTTTATTAATTTATAATACTATTTTTATTTTTGGCTTTTTAATTAGTATAACCATATTTTTTTTAACTTTTTTGTTTTTCAGTACATAAGTTCAAAGCTGCCCATTACTACTTCAAGTTGAAGCTCCATATGATATAATAAATGAATGATATAATATAATGATTTTTTCTAGAGACTTTTTAAAAATGGTGATTAAGAATACTTCTTATAATTTTTTTAAATTATTATTATTATTCTATCTCTTGAAATGAGATGTCCATATCTCAATTTAAATAGTTTTTCTTCCAAAAAATTTATTCTTGATCTAAATAAAATTGCATCACTATTAACTAGATGTTATTATAAAATTTTACCAATTTTTTTATCTGAACATAGTTAAAAGTATGTATAAATTAAAGTGTTTCCACATAGTCTTACTATCATCCTACCATTAATTTCACATTTAGATTTCATTATAATTGTAAAATAAATTTTTTCAATAATTTCAATAATACCTTAATATTTAATAACTTAGTTACATAGTAGATTTTTTATACTTTTTCTATATGAGTCTTATTATATAAACACCTCTTTTAGATTTTATCAATTTTAAATTCTGATAGTTTAAATTTTCATTTAAATACCTAAATTATATCAAAAAAAATTCAAAAGTATATTTTTTTAATGTACTCTTTGTGATAAACATATCATTTCTTATAGGTTATTTTTCAACTATTTATTGTAAATAATTACCCACTCATTTATGGTCTTTTATTTATGTTAATTACATCCAGACAAAATAAGGATACTCTCATATTATATTGGAGTTTTAAATTAAAGACTAAATAGTAGTGGCTGGTTTTAAATATGAAGTTTTTATAACTAAGTTGACCAATAATTAATGATTAAATGGCATTGTATATTACAAATTTTATTGAGTGTATATAAAAATAACACTCAAGAAATATATATAAGATAAACATATAACCATTGAATATCAAAAATGAAGTACTTATCAACATGGTCTTTTTTTATAATTTTCAAATTTACTTAAGGAGACATTAATATTACCAATTCAAATTTTATATCAAATATAACAATATTATTATTTCAATTTTAATCATTTTACAAAAAATTTGAGTTACAAAGTAATTTAATTCAGTATTTAATGAATGTTTTTGAAAAATATTTACAAGAATAGTAATAACCCCTCATAAAAAAAATATAATTTTTTTTACTTACAATTTGCACAGTATTTCTAGACTTAAAATATTGGTATTCCTCTAACAAAAATATTTTTTAAATAAATTTAAAATTTTTTTCATGATTTAATTACAAAATGTCAAATTTATAATTTACTTTACCTTACTAAAAAATTTAGTTGAAAATTTAATTTTGGATTTCCATAAAATTAACTTTAAATTCAAAATTTAAAAAACAAAATTATAAATATAATTATGAGAAAGGGGTAAATAAAATTTATAATATTCATATAAAAAAATTTCTTATATTTTATGGTGTTTGAATTTTAAATTTAATGTATTAAAAAAATTATTATTAAATAACTAAGCCAAGTGAAATCGGCTTGGGTTTATGGTATCACTAGCACTTATTTTTTTTTCTTATACTCATGTTTTAATTTTTTTTTTCTACCTTTCTCATTTTTTTTAATGATTTTTTATGTTTTTAAGACCAAAGTTTCTTTCAAACAACTTTGGTCTAACTTGTCTCTCACTTCCCCACCAGATTGCACCTTGTGGGGAAAATCGCTTTCATTTTACAAACCAAAGTCCCTTTCAGGGACTTTGGTTTCTCTGTGTGCATTGCACAGCCAGAAAAAAACTGGATGTGCTATGCACTGCATGCAGCACATGCAGCACGCATTGCTGCTGCATGCAACGCGCATTTCTTCTGCATGCAATGTGCATTGCATGTGCTTCCCATATCACATGCAGCTGCATGAAAAATGGAAGAGAGTGTGCAACACACGTTATGGTATGGTAAACTCTTACAGTGGCCTTGCTGTAAGCAGAATCTGGAGGAGATGTGTGGATTTAGCTGAAAACACCGTCCTTCCAACAAAAATAACAAAGTAGGTGTTCTAAATCACTAAGATACCCAGTCTATTTAGATCTGATGAAAAATTAATACTGAAACTCTTGAAAATTTAACGCTTATTGATATTTAATGATTGTGGCTGTTGAAGAAAGAAATACTGATAACAACAACTAAGGTGTACCAGTGAAAGATCTGAAAAGAATGACTTTTATGTTTTTATAATAATTTGAATTTTTATGAGACAGAAATAATCAAGTCCCAGTAATGAAGACCTTTCTAAAGATACCCTGTATGAAGTGTTATTTAAATATTTGAGTAGTATTTCTAAAATGTTATATATAAAATATGTGTTGTAAGGGTATTACAATTTATTTAATTTTGTTGAGTAATAAAAAATAAGACAGTGGAAGTTAAAGATTAAGCTGTATGATGTCTGTATGATGTATGATGATTCCCAATTTCGAGTCTGAAAGGCTCTTAAATATACCTAGTCACGTGCCTAATTTTTCCCTCCAGAGCTCAGCCGGAGCCCATCCAGAGCCCATCCGGAGCTCGTACGGAGTCCGTCCAAACCCCGGACTCAATTAGAACCTTAAAACTATAAAAAAAAATCTGGTAAAATTACACATGATAGAGCTACTTCCCCTTTATATTCCCAACAAATTTTCGTAATCTGCACAGCTCTAATCACCCCCTGAAAATTCATCAAAGTTAAGTAATTTCTAAAAACGTAAATATTTCTATAACTCTTTAAAATTCATTTAAAATATAAGAAAAAAAGTAAAAATTCTGGGAAAATTTCCCAAGGTTCTTGAGTGACTCGACTTGATACTTATAAATTTTTCAGACCGTAAAAATAAGTTTTCTGCGTAAAATAAATTGTTCTCGCATAGGAATTTGCTTTTGACCAATTTCTTCATATTTAAAACTCAAATAAATTAAATAAAACCCTTTTTAAAATATTAATATCGTCAATCTTTATGACGTAATAGCTCCATTTACGTATTTAGGTGCTGTACTAAACTTTAGGCCACCACAATGTTTCTTGCAGCAGAAAAGCGCGTTGCATACGGTTTTGGCCACCTCCAAGCCTAGTAAATTGGCTGGGAGGGTCGCAAATGTAAAAACAAGCAACCAAAGTCGCTTTTAGCGACTTTGGTTGCCTGAAAGTAACACTTCCAGCCAGGGGAAACCTGGCTGGAAGTACTAAATTTAAATGTAAGGGACCCAAGCCAATTTCAAAGGCTTGGGTCATAAATTAAGGCTTCCAAAAAGCAGCCAGTAGAAATCTGGCTGCAATAAAAGTAATTTTTTTAATTAAAATACATAAATAAATAAACATGTGTAAAAATAGGATATACAACGCTCCACAGACGGTTAGAAACAGCCTTCAATTGTTACACATAGAAACAAAATCAAATGTTTCTGAAAGCAACATTGGTCATGTTTTGATATTTTGAGCCAAGTAAGATCAGGAAAAAGGTCAAGGTAAAAAAATTGCACAATTAAAAATCTATCAATTTTATATGGTGGGGAGGTTCATATTTTAGAAATAGGTGGTGCACATTATAGTTCCCTTTAAAAAAATTGAGAATGAAATAATTTTGATGCAATGTAAATTTAAATGTGATGAGTGTATGTTTTTTAGCTACATGAAACATGGTAGCTAGAATTATGTGGCGTCAATTTTTTTTATATGTGAGTTTCAGAGTTCCACTAATCTTCATCTGTACAACATGCAGCCAAGTAAATTATAGCTGGAATTAGTATATGCATATGAAAAAATGATCTTGCTGCGTACAGTGCCTTGGCAACATTATTCTTGGAATTTAGATGAAGTTTATCATATGAGTGGGAGAGCTGCATTTTTTTGAAAAAGAGATCAGTGAAAATTCATGATATCCACATCTGTTTGCCACCAAACTTATTGTTCCTTTCTCTGTCTCACTTACCTTTTTCAAAAATTATCGATCATATTTTTGCTTTATCATTTTGATTTATTGGTACTATTTTCTTGACCTTATACGATTACCAGTAAGAAAATTTTTCATGCTAATGCATTTCATATCTTTTTGGTTTGTTACTCTTTATTACACTTTTGACAAGTTAATCTACTGATTCTAATTCAGAATTTTTTTTAAGGTTTCTTTTACTGTACCCTTTCAAATCATTATCAAAAAATTCTTTATCAGTTAACTTAAAGTTTTTTTATTTGTTTATTAATTTACTTTTCTTTATTCCTTATCAAAAAAGTTCAATTTATTTATTTAACTATTTATTTTTTAAAAAAGTGATTATAAAATAAACTTTATAATTAATTTTGATCAATCAGCTACAAATGGAAGAAGATTTTATAGACACGTAAGTTCATGTTTTGCTTATCATTTTTCTAAATTTCTTAAATACTATCTCAACCATTATATTATTAAGATGAAAAGTAAAACATCATCTCTTACTTGCTGAAAGCATACAGGATAATGTTTTTCTTTTCATAATAATAATTAGAAAGATTGTACTTTACCTTTAATTTATTGATTTTTAAGTTGTTTTAAAGTCTTTTACTTGCTGAAAGCATACAGGACAATGCTAAAATTTAAAAATTAATAATTTATTGAAGTATAACTTTCTAAGTAAATATATTGGTCAGAGCAAGATTTTTCATTTTATATATGTGGATATGATAAATCTGTAAATTTTTTAATATTACTAGTGTATTGGAGTTATACTTTCATTATATTATTAATATTAATTGTAGAGCCAAATCTCGTTGTGGTTATCCAAACCTGGGTAGGCCTTTGGAGTGCATATTTGGGGGTATTTGGGTAGTTATGGTGTTGTTATTGGTATTTATTGGAATTTTATTGCTTAGTGGTGCTTATTGAAGTTATGGGTTTTTAGGGTTTTTAGGGGTTTTATGGGTTCTATGGGTGTTTTAGGGCCTAGAAGAGGCACACCTGCCCCCAAGCGGCCTGTCTGCCTTGGCACTGGGGAGGCGCTAAAATGCACTTTTATGCATGAAAAAGGCTGGGAAAGCTGGATTTTGGGTGGGGAATTGGTCAGGATGGTCTGTGCACTGGCTGTATGATGCGTGTGTGGGAAGATTTTTTGGGGAATCATCTTATCTATTTATCTCATTGCCTCTCTGTTCTTCACTGTCTCATTGGCTTGTGTTTTTTTGGAATATATTACTGTTCATTTCAACTCTTTCTGGTAGTCTTTCTGGGACTATTATCTTCACTTTTAAAGGGGTCAATAGTGTTTAATTAGAGGGTCTAGAAAACAGATCTCCAATTTGCTGCAACAGGTCAATCTCACTTATTTTTCTAAAGGGACAGGGGATTGTCTTTCTTGGTTTTCTCCAACTCCCTTGGTCAAGGCCTATAGCTAGTACTATAAGATTGTCTACATTTCTGGCGCCCAACGTGTGGACAAATCTGTTGGATTTTTGGAATCTCTGTTGATCTAGGCTTCTCTCTTTTGTGGATCTCCTTTTGTGGATTTTGGATTTGGTGCTATATCTCTTTGTGGTTGGTCTAGGGGTCTTCTTTTCTGTTGGATTTTGTCCCTCCTAGGTCTCTAAGGCTTTTGGGAGGGACATTGGCTATCTTTGGTGGAGATTGGAGGCTGTAACTGGGAGTTGCTAGGATGGTTAGGATTCAGTCTTGGGATGATTCAAGGTTTTTGGGGGAGGATGCAAAGGGGTTTTTGGCTAGGTTTGAGGTTGCTTCTGAGATTGATGGGGCCTCACTGTTGGACATGGTTAGGCAAGTAATCTTTTTCATTGGCAATAGGGAGGTGGAGAAAGAAGTCTCTGGTATGGCAGGATATAGGAGTCAGGACTGGGGAAAGTTAAAGATTGAAATGGTTAAAATGTGGCCCACTACTTTCTCAATGTTGGATCTTCATGGGATTGCTAGGAAGTGGGAATTGAAAGGTGGTGTAACTTCTCTTTCTCAGTATGGGAAATTTATGGAGGAGTTTGGGGAGGCTCTGGATTATCTGGTATATAATGATATATTACCACATGAAGATGGGGCCAAGTATGTATTTTGGAGTGCCATGGGTAGGAATTTAAAGTTGGAGGTTATGGAAATTCTTTTCAAGGCTGACTTGATGAAGACTCTTCCAAATGGGGAAAATATGATTCCTGTTATGGCTATTCTGAAGGAGGTTATTTTGGGATATTTGGATGGTATGATGTTTAGGGATGTGGAATCTGCAGAGGTAATCCTGTTGGATGAAGAGGTTCAGGAGACTGTGGTGGAAAATTCAGTTTTTGGAGAGGTGTTGGAGCCATCAATTTTGGAAGATGGGGACTCTGATGATGTTTGTGAAACTAATTTTTATTTTCCAAAGGATGCCATTGAATCTCAGGAATGTACTTCAATGGATTTTTTGGAAATGTACACACTGGAGGATCAGTGTATTTCCTCAAGGTTGGGTGAATTATGTGAGAAGGAGGACTTGTCTGGTTATGAAGAAGGATTTTGGGATATTGAGAAGGAATCTGTGGTGGATGAATGGTTGTTGAGGGATGATTATTATTCTTTCTCAAGCTCAGATAATAGCTTAATGGAGGAAGATGTATCAGTTGAATTTTTGGATGGACAGAAAGATTCTGTCTTGGATCTTTTTCTCATAGAGGAAGATTATTTTCAGGTGGTTCCCTCAAGATCAGAAGGTCTCTGCTTGGAGGAGGATTTTTATTTTGATGTTGTGGATGTTATTCTGGAGAATTTTGCAGATTCTAAGCAAGATTCCTATAGGGAAGAGGCAAATTGTGTTTTTTTGGATGTCAATGGTATGGAGGTTGATTTTAAAGATGTGGTGGAGGTTCCAGATGTTTCACAGGGTGGAGAATTTATGGATTCTGGTAATGTGAACTATGGAAGACTCAGTGTATGGAGGAGGATGGAAGATTTGTTTGTAGGTCTGATGTTGGGATATCAGAATTGGAAGAGAAGCTTAGGGGGTTCAGGCCCTAGGGGAAAACTTATTGGTTTCAACCTTTGGATTTCAAGAATCTGATTCCTCCAAAATGAGGATAAACTACTTAATTAGTTTTTGTTTTTCTTAATTTGGCCTCTATGTATTTGTCTCTATATAAAAAAGGGAGGCTGGGCCGCTTCAGGTGGCAACTCCGAAGTCGGGCGGCCCGCCCATAATGAAAAAAAAATCTTAGTATAATGAAGATGGGAGAAAATAAAAATTCAAGTGAAGATGGATATTTTATTTAAAATAAAATGAAGATTATTGGTTTTATTTCACCTCCAGCATGAGGTTAAACTGAAAAATTTTATTTCTAAATTGGATTTTTTTGGTTTTCAAGAATTTTAATTTTTTTTAATTGTTTTGGTTTTTTATGGGAGAAGATTTGTGTTGGAAAATCTTTTTTGTTAGAAGGTACCCAGGGGTGGGGCTTCTAGATTTTATTTTGGCAAGTGTTGGGGGTAACTGATGGGCTGGCTGCTCTATCAACAGTTACCCCAGATTGTCTGTTTCCAACCCCTTCTCTTAATTTTGTTGAATTCTAGTATTGGTTTTTTTTCCTTAACAGGTTTTTAGTCCACCATGACTTTAAACTGGAAATTCTTTTGGTCTTCAAGTGCTGGACCCCTCATGTTTATTGGTTTTGTTTAATTTTGTTGGATGTTTTGTTTTTATTAGAAGGTACCCAGGGGGGGCTTCTAGATTTTTTTTTGGTAAGTGTGGGGGTAACTGATGAGCTGGCTGCTCTGTATAACAGTTACCCCAGAATGTCTGTTTCAAGCGTTTGGTTTTTTTCTAGTTGAATTCTGGTGTTGTTTTTTTTGTGATTCAGGTTTTTAGTCCTCTATGACATTAAACTGGATTGCCTTAAATATCTTTTGGTGCTTTTGGATTGGTGGTGGATAACTGGTGGTCTCCCATCATTTTTACTTATTGCAGAGAGCCCAACCAGTGATCTCTTCTGTTGACCTGGAGCTGGATTTGCTATGTGGCTCTAGGGTGTTGGCTGTGAAAGTGGTGTATTCAAGATTATTTTCTTTTTTCTCCTTTTTTTCTATTAAATTTTTATAGACGCTATGTTTGTTCAAAGGCTCAAGATAGGGCTCTGGCAATGTTTTTGGTATAAGAGGAGGAGTCAAAATAAAAAAAGAATTAAATTTTTTTAGGTGTGACCACATCCAGGTGCACTTGGATATGGGTAAGGTATCAGGGGATCAGCTCATCAATTGGTTGGGGGATACCATTTTGTTTTGTTTTATTTGTTAAAGGAGGTTAAATGTTTTGGCTTTGATGGTTTTTGGTTTGGGGATTTATGGGATATATCTTCAAGATTTTTTTTTGGAAATTACTTCAAGACTTTAAACTGATCTTTTAATTACGGGCTCAAGATTTTTGATGGTAAGTCCCCCAAGACTATAAACTGAGGGCTGTTAGTCCCCCAAGACTTTAAACTGAGGGCTGTTAGTCCCCCAAGACTTTAAACTGAGGGTTGTGAGTCCCCCAAGACTATAAAATGAGGAAATTTTTATGCTGGTAGAAGGTTATAGTCAGGAAGACTTGTCAACTGGATATCACTTTTCATTGTTGGAAGCTGGTACAGCCAGATTTGGAATTCAGGAACAGAAGAAACCAATTCTTTTCACAAAGATAGATTTAATTTAAAGGCATGGTTCAAGAGAAGTTTTAAAGAAGAATCTTGGATTTCTGGTTCAGAAGTTCACTTAGGATGGAATAAGATATGATGGAAGAGAGAAATGGGCTGTTTGTAAAGATTCTGAAGAGGTGCTTGAGCATGGTTTTTGGTGAAGGAAGAATGGGGACATTCTTGATTGGAGGGAGGATGTGGTAATTCAAACCTGGGTAGGCCTTTGGAGTGCATATTTGGGGGTATTTGTGTAGTAATGGTGTTGTTATTGGTATTTATCGGAAGTTTATTTCTTAGTGGTGCTTATTGAAGTTATGGGTTTTTAGGGTTTTTATGGGTTGTATGGGTGTTTTAGGGCCTAGAAGCGGCACACCCGCCCTCAAGCGGCCCTCCCGCTCCTAAGAAGAGCCACCTACAAGTGGCCTGTCCGCCTGGGCACTGGGGAGGCGCTAAAATGCACTTTTATGCATAAAAGGCTGGGAAAGCTGAATTTTGGGTGGGGAATTGGTCAGGATGGTCTGTGCACTGGCTGTATGATGTGTGTGTGGGAAGATTTTTAGGGGAATCATATAATCTCTTTATCTCATCTCCTCTCTGTTCCTCACAGTATCATTGGCTTGTGTTTTGTTGGAATATATTACTGTTCATTTCAGCTCTTTCTGGTAGTCTGTCTGGGACTATTATCTTCACTTTTAAAGCGGTCAAGAGTGTTTAATTAGAGGGTCCAGAAAACAGATCTCCAATTTTCTGCAACAGGTCAATCTCACTTATTTTTCTAAAGGGACAGGGGATTTTCTTTCTGGGATTTCTCCAACTCCCTTGGTCAAGGCCTATAGCTAGTACTATAGGATTGTCTACATTGTACTTGCTGAATGCATACAGGATAAAGCTATACTCTTTATATGTATAATTTAATAAATTATACCTTAAAAACACTTTCTTATTATTTGAAAGAAAGAAAAATTATATGAATTTACAAATATGTAGATATACTAATTTTATATTTCTAATATTGAAGATATGATAAAGTTAAAGGTATCATTGACTGATAATTGAAATTCTGTAACTATTTTCTAATTTTTAATTTTTTTCTATTTTAAATCAAAATTGAATTTTCTTAGGATCAAACCATCAATGAGTAACAATTTGAAAAAAAAAACAGCAGGGAAGAACTCTAAAAATAGGTGGGAAAAAGACATTGCTACTGGAATGGAACTTGTAAACACTCTTGGAATGGATACAAATGGGAAGAAGCCACATTTCTATGCACAATATTATGCAAAAAAGATGACATATTGCAATAATTATTAAATTTTTTTTCCTGGCTGTAGCATTTATAAACCAGAAGGAGTCTTAATACCTAATGTTCTTGTGCAGACTTTTGAAATTCATGAGCTCAAAGAACTAGATATGGTAGAAGCTACGGTGCAATGCATTAGGGATCTTTTTTACTGCAAACATGAAATCCCAAATAATGGTTATCATTAAAGAGCTGTTTAATTTGGAAAAAAATTTGGTGGTGGCTTTATTTTAGATAGGAATAAATCTTTATATATTTGTAAGTATCACTTTTTTTAATTTAAATATTGAATTTTTGAATGCTTTTTCTTGCAGATGAATACACTGATAGAATTGTACGCACAGATGAATATAAAAAACGAATGAAGAGGACTGAAATGTACTTTGAATGTTTTTTTAAAAAAATATCATATGTAAAGTACAATGAGGCAACTAATCTTTGTGCGAAACTAGGTATTCCTGGATTTTCAAAAGCTTATAGTGAAGAAGAGGGTGTACCGTTGTGGTCTTCCAACGTTGGCAGGGGCCTTTGTTGCATGATTTGGCGTTGTTTATGCATGTCTTAATTGACATCTGTTAAGGAATTAGGTATTTTTCTGTTTTTATTCCATGGATATTGGGTTTGCGGGAATGTGGGTACTATCATTGGATAGCCCCGGTTTTTCTCTATATTTTATGTCTTGAAGACATTTTTAATATTCTAAGTTTTAAGGGGTCATTTCCTCATTTTTCATTTAAAAAGATACCTGTTTAATTTTGTTTTTTGTGTTTTATGGGCTAACCTTAACTCTTAGGGTTCATTGCTTAGTACCATTGGATAGAGCTAATTTTTCTCTATATTTCATGTCCCAATGTAGTTATAGTGAAATTCCGTGTTTTAAAGGTTTTAGTAGTTGTAGTTAGTTTTTCTAAGTAGATTGGGTGTTTTTAGTGGCTCTCTGGCTTCAGGGAGGCTGTGCCACTTCAGGTGGCACCTTCGACGTCGGGCGGCCCGCCTGCCTCTGTTTTAGAAGGTTGGGGAGCGCTTCTGGAGGGTTTTTTATGCAATTTGGCCGCTACTGGCGCCAGATTGGTGGGTGCGCATGGGCTCTAAGATAGTGGTCTGTGTGTACATGTGAATAAGACAGTTTGGGGAAACCTTAATCATCATACAAACATCCGGAGGTGACATCATTGTTCCTCACTCAGTTTTCACTGTTTTCTGGCCACAATTGGCTGTGTTTGTTGCAAGTGAATTCTTCATTTAGCTTTACTTTGGCAACTGTTTTCTCTGTTATAGTCTTGCAAGCTATAGCAAGTATTATTGCTGTCTCTGGTGTGGATTTGCAGCCTATATCAAGTATCTTTTCTGTCACTGGTGTGGACATTGGTCTACATTTCAGTTCTTTAGTCTGGTAGTCTGTCTGGTGACTACTTTCTTGGCTCATCAAGCAGTCAAGTGTATTGGAAAAGGGTCTTTAGCAAAACAGGAACCAATTTAATGTAGCAGGTAAATCTCACTTATTTTTCTAAAGGGACAGGGGATTTTCTCTCTGGTTTTTCTCCAACTCCCTTGGTCGAGGCCTATAGCTAGTACTATAGGATTGTCTACATTTCTGGCGCCCAACGTGGGGATAGAACCTGCTAGCTCCTTGGAATCTCTGTTCTCTTTGGTTGGCTCTTTTTGGTGTTTTGGACTGGAAGAATGGCTTCTGGTTCTGCTATTCCTGTGGTGACTGTCAGTGGGGGGGATGGTCCTCCTGCTGTGATGGTTAGAGAATGTGTTAGGATTAAAACTTGGGATGGTACCAAGTTTAATGGGGAGGATGTGAAGTGGTTTCTGGAGAAGTATGAAACTGCTCCTGGTGTGGATGGTGCTTCTTACCTGGACATGGTGAAGCAGATTATTTTCTTCATTGGTGATAGGGCAGTGGAGAAGGAGATTGTGGACATGTCTGGCTACAAGAAGAGGGATTGGAAGTTGCTGTGTAGGGAGATGATTGATAGATGGGGTGTCAGGTTCACTATGGTGGATCTGAACAAGGTTGTCAGTGAATTGCAATCTTATGGTGGTGTTGGCAACTTACGCAGTTACAGAAAATTTCTGCTGCAATTTGATCCTGTGGTGGAATATTTGGTGGAAGTGGAGGAGCTGGCACATGAAAATGCTGCCAAGGATGTTTTTTGGCCTGCCCTGGCTAGAGATGTCAGGATGGATGTGTTGAAGGAGTTGTCAAGAAAGGAATTGATGAAAACTCTTTCTAATGGGGATCAGAAGTTGCCTGCCTTAAATAAGGTGAAGGAGGCTGTTGAGGCCAATTCGAAGTTATTGGCTGTGGACACCTATCAGGAGGGGTGTGCCAAGTATGTCAGCAGAGTCAGTGAGGCTTTGGCTGAAGAGGAAGTTAGGGAGAAGAAGGAGGAGAAAAATTTGGTGCAGGTTCCCAAACAGGAGAGGGACCCAATGGTGGAACAGTTAGCTGACCTGACAAAACAGCTTCACATTTTTGTGCAGGAGGCTAAGAAGGTCAACAAAGCACCTTCTCAGCCTTGAGAGTTTGTAAGGAGGGCTGGTAGGAGTGATCCTTGGGTTTTCTCTTATTGCAGTAAGAGGGGGCACAGGTCCAATGATTGTTGGGCGTTGAACAGAGATGTGTCTGAAGGAAAAGTGGAGTTTGATGGCAGGGTTTTCAAGTTCACTGGCAGTTCTTTTGTTAAACCCAGTGAGGGGCAGGCTCCTGTTGATTTGGTCAGGAGGAGGGGTGGTCTCAACCAAAGTAGGCCAAGGTTTGAGGAGATTCCTGATCAGGGGAAGCCTTTTGCTAAGGAGAATGAGGATGTCAAGGGAAAGGGGAAGGAGGTCAATAAGGTCTCTTTTTCTACTTCCTTTGGTGGTTTGGAATTGTATTCTTGTGGTGGACAGTCAAGTGGTGAATGTTTGGCTGGTGTTTATGATGTAGAGGCAGGTAAGGTGGGAAGGCCAAAGAGCAGTTCTAAGGCCCAACCAAAGCCTAAGGCTTCTAAAGCTGATCCTAAGCTGGGTGCAGCTAGGAGGAAGTACAGCAAAGAGGAGTTGTACAAGATGCAGAAGGGCATTGCTAATATGGGCCCCCCTAGTTTTGGAGCATTGGACATGAACTGTGAGCCAATGCCTATGGATGTTGATTCTGACTCGGAGGAAGATGTCCCTTTAGCCTCATTGCTAAAGCCTGCTGGAGTTAGATAGTCTGGTGAGGAATCAGGTTTGGTTCCTGTGGATGGTAAATCTGTCGGTGGTGCTGGTCCTCAGGAAAATTCTAGGACCAAGGTGGTGAATCCAAGGGCTCACTTTGAGAGGCCAGTGGTTTCTGGTCAATCTAATGTTATGGACTCTGTCCTGGAAAGGATGAATCAGGGTCAGGTTTCCCTATCTTATGGGGAATTGTATGCTATCAGTCCAGGATTGGCTGATAGGCAGAAAAAGTTGTTGACCAGGAGAAGGGTTTCTTCTGGGGAGGTGGAATACTTCTGTGATTCTGCTGAAAAGTTTGGTGAGGGGTTGGAAACTAATTTATCTTCTCCTCTGGGATATGTCAATGTCACTCTGAATGGCAGGGAGGCAAGGGCATTGGTGGATTAAGGTTCACAGATAAACCTGATTTCCTTGTTTGAGGCAACTCATTTGGGCCTCCCCATCAAAACTGGTATTGGTGGCCATGTCACTGAATTGGTCGGAACTTCCTAATTTGTGAAGTTAGATGTTGGTGGAGCCTCAGGGAAGGTTCATTTTTACATTGCTAAAGGTAATGTAAAAGCAGTTTTGGGTGGGCCATTCTTGATGGATTTCCATGCAAGATTTGGCTATCAATATGAACTGGGAATCAGTTTGGAGTTGACTGGTGAAGATGAAAGAAGACTTCACATGAGGTTATCATCCCCTGGAGAGGATGGTTGGGAGACCAGGCCTGGCTTATCATCAATGTGCCAGTGTATGGATTGTTGCAGGAGACAGAGAGAAGTTAGTTCTGCCTCCGGTTTTTTGGAGTGTGGCTCAGGCTCTATTGAGAGTCTGTCTTTTTTAGAGTGATGAGGGCTGATCACCCAAGTGCTACAACCTCTCCCCAAGGTGAGGAAATCCGAGGTTGTAGTAGGTCAGTTCATTTGGAGATATACCAAGTGGAATTTCAACTTTCTTTTTTTAATGTTTCCCTTCTCTGCAAGTATTCATCAAATTTTTTATCAAGTCTCTGTTCTCTCTCAAGATTTTTAATTATTTTTAATTCAAGAACAAAAAAGAAGATTGGTTATATATCTTTATTGAAAGATATGCGGAAAAGTTTTGGGGCGGTGAGATTGGGGTCTAAAAGTAAGTCCTCCCAATTGTGCACCGCTAGGGTTTCTTCTACACCTTTCAAAAACATTACCTGGGCCAAACCTGTGAGCATTGGGGAAACCCCTGGTTATTTTTTAGGTCAGAAGAAAACTCAAGAAAAGAAAATAAAAATTTCAAAATAATTCAAGAAAATCAAGAAAAAAATCTGAAGATAATGAAGAAAGAAGATTCAAAATATTTTTGTGAAGATCGACAAGATCTATTTTTGGGCCTCCAGCATGAGGTTAAACTGCAGAAGATATTGAAGAAGGAAGTTCATCAAGATCTTTTTTTGGATCCAGAAAGAGGATAAACTGCAATATTTAACAATATTTGATTCTGACAATGAATCAAGATTTGAAAATTTAGAAGATGGAAGTGGAGATGAAGATTTGGGATTGCGGAAAAGCTGTTGAGTGGGGAGATTGGGGTCTAAAAGTAAGTCCTCCCAAATGTGAACCGCTAGGGTTTCTTCTACACCTTTCGAAAACATTACCTTGGCCACACATGTGAGAAATGGGGAAACCCTTGGTTTTTGTTCCAGTTTTGGTGGTGAAGATGTCCTGGAGATCCCTCAAGTTGAAGGTGGCGCAGGGGTTTGAACCCGCCTTTGAAGAGACCGCCTTTGTCAAGAGATCCGTACTTTACTCCTTTGGTGAAGAAACCTCCCAAATTTGTAGAGAGGGCTAGAGTGACTGCGGAGAGGTTGAAGGTTGTTAATTTTGGTCCTGATGGGTGGTTGTCAGAAGAAGAAAAGAAGTTGTTTTTGCATGTTATTGTGCTGAGGGAGAAATCTGTATCATTTGTTGAAGAGGAAAGGGGTGTGTTAAAGCACTCTTATGGGGAACCATACTTGATTCCTGTGGTTTTTCATGAACCTTGGAAAATAAAATCTATTCTGATTCCAGTTGCTATCAGAGAGGATTGTGTAGAGATAGTTAGGGAAAGATTCAGGACCGGGTTATATGAAAAATCAACTTTGAGTTACTCAAGTCTGGTGTTCTGTGTAAAGAAGCAGAATTGAAAATTGCGGGTGGTCCATGATCTTAGAGCCTTGAATAGAGTCACTATTAAGGACGCTGGTATGCTACCGAGTGCAGAGGACTTTGTTGAAGCTTTTTTTGGAAGGGTGTGTTATGGTTTAGATGATATTATGGGTGGTTATGATGAGAGGGAACTTCACACGGATTCAAGGACTCTCACAACTTTTGAGACTCCTTTTGGAAGATTTCAGCTCACTAGGTTGCCTCAAGGAGCAAGTAATTCAGTGGTAGTTTATCAAGCACAAATGGCTTGGATTTTGAAGGATGAGGTCCCTACTCATGCTGGTGTTTTCATTGATGATGGTGGAATTAAAGGACCATACACTGATTATAATAATGAGGTGTTAACAGAGAACCCAGGTATAAGGAGGTTTGTCTGGGAATATGCAGATTGAAGAAGCTGGTTTGACCATTTCAGGGTCAAAATTCTGCTGTTGCGTTCCTGCTTTGGAAATTCTGGGACATGTGGTATGTAAAGAGAGAAGGATTATGGCAAAGAAAAAGGTTAATAAAATTCAGTCATGGCCAAGGCCTTAAAATACCACTGAAGTCAGGGGATTTTTGGGTGTGTGTGTTTATGTCAGGATTTTCATTAAGGATTTTTCTTTGTTGGATTCACCTTTAAGGAGGCTGACCAGGAAAGATGCAGGCTGGGAATGGACTGAAGAGTGTGGATTCTGATTCTGAAGAGTTTGATGAAGATGTCCCAGTGGTTAGGGCCAGAACAAAGGGTGCTGAAGATTTTTCTCACCTCCCCCATGAGGCTAAACTGGATGATTGCTCTGACCTCCTCCAAGAGGGTAAACTGGCTGGATCTTATCTTGATTCTGGTGATCAGGATGTTTTTGTTGATGAGGATGGAGTTCTTGTTTAGGATGTCTCAAAATTGGAGAAGGGTGTTTTTTAAAGTGAACTGGATTCTCATATGATTCAGTGGAAAGAGAAGGACATGCCAAAATTTAAGGATTGGTGTCCTGGTTGGGCTGGTCAATTGGCTCATGTTCACACTGGTGATTTTGATGACAGAGTTGTGCCCTTGGATGTTGTTTTGTTGGATTTTAAAGATGAAACCTGGGGTCAGTCAGTGTTTTATTTTATTATGGTGGATTATCTGTTGACCTTAAAGAGGCCAGATAGTTGTGATGATGATACTTGGCTGGCAATCAAGAAGAAGAATCCTGTCTTCTATGTGTCAGGAAAAAGGCTGATGAGGAGGAGACATCCTAATCCTCAAGATTTGGTGACTCAGAAGAAGGGTCAAGAAGTTGTGTTGAAGTCTTTGCATGAAGACCTTGGTCATAGGGGCTTTGGGGAGACTTACAGAAGAGTAGCTGACAGATTTTGGTGGCCAGGTATGAAGTTGGCGGTGCAGGGTTGGGTTCAATCTTGCAAAGAATGTCAAAGAAGAAGTCACTGGAAAACTAAAAGGTTGGCCGTGCTACTGGTGAAACAACTGTTTTTTGAAGAGTCAGTATGGATGCTCTCCATATTAAAGAGGGCAGGTATAATTACTTAATTGTTGCCAGGGATGATTTGTCTGGTTGGATTGAGGCAGTGCCTCTGGTTAATTTGACCTCCAAGAATGTGGCAGAGTTTTTGAAGAAGGAGTGGATTTATAGGTATGGGTTGATGAAGTTGGTGACTGTTGATGGAGGGCCAGAGTTTGGTGTCAAATTTAAAGAAGCTGTGGCTAGTATTGGTTCTAAAGTTATAGTGGCTACACCTTATTATTCTGAAGCTGAAGGCATGGTTGAAAGATGCCATCAAGTTATCAAGAATGCTTTGGTAAAGATGTGTGGGGATAGTGCTGAAAAGTGGAGGAATTATTTGCCCTTGGTGTTATTTGCTGATAGGGTCACTGTGAAGAGGACAACTGGCTATTCCCCTTACGAGTTAATGTTTGGTCAGAAAGCTGTTCTACCAGTGGACTTGGAAGCTGTCTCTTATCTTGGAATTGATTGGGATGATGTGCACTCAACAGAAAATTTGCTCTGCGCCAGGATGCAACAGTTTGAATGTAAAGAGGAATGTCAAGAGAGGGCATACTCTAGAATGATGAAAATTAAGAATCAATCAGTCAGGTACTGGGACAAGAAGTTGGCTCATAGACTCAGGAATCCCTTGAAACCTGGTTGTTTGGTTTTGGTGTATAATAGAAGTTTTGACAGCCATTGGGGAAAAATGTTTGCTGACAGATGGAACGGACCTTACAGAGTCAGATCTCAGGCGTCTGGAGGTTCTTATGTTTTGGAGGAGTTGGATGGTAAAGTCTTGAAAAAGAGAGTGGCTGCAGACCAGGTGAAAAGATTCTATCCCAGAGGCACTAGAAATGAAGAAGATTGACTCGGCAATGAGAATAAACTACGGACCATTCTTTAATATGGTTTTTTTTGTGGTGATGCTATGCATCTGTTTGTTGGAAAATTTTGTTAGAGGGTACCCATGGGCCGGGACTGTAGATTTTGCCTTGGCAAGTGTGGGGGTGACTGATGGGCTGGCTGCTCTATCAACAGTTACCCCAGATTGTCTGTTTACAACCCTTTCTCTTAATTTGGTTGAACCCTAGTATTGGTTTCTTTTCACAGGCTTTAGTCCTCTATGACTTTAAACTGGATATTCCTTTGGTCTTCAAGTGCCAGACTCTTCACTTTTTATTGGTTTTAGTTTATTGTGTTGGATATTTTGTTTTTTTGGTTATAAGGTTCCCAGGGGGGGGCTTCTAGATTTTATTGTGGCAAGTGTGAGGGTAACTGATGAGCTGGCTGCTCTGTAGAACAGTTACCCCAGAATCTCTGTCTCATGTGTTTTGTTTTTCCTAGTTGAATTCTAGTTCTGTTGTTAATTTTTCTGGTATAAGTCCACTATGACTTTAAACTGGTTTAAGACTGGCTTCATTATCTTTGGTTCTTATGTATTGGTGGTGGATCACTGGTGGTCTTCCATCATTTTTACTTATTGGAGGGAGCTCACCCAGTGATCATTTCTATGGACCGGACTTTTTCTTATTTGACCATCTATGGAGCTGGTCTGTCTTTGATTTTGTAGTTTTGTTTTTGCTAGATAGTAGTTTTAGATTATTTTCTTTTTTCTCTTTTTTTCTTTTAATTTTTTATGGGGGTTGTTTAAAATTATAAAATCAAAAATATAGGGTGTTACCACATCAGGGTCACCTGGATGTGGGAAAGCATTGGTGGGAAAAGGCTCATCAATTGGCCGGGCAATGCTATTTTCTTTTTATTTTATTTCATTTAATTCTGTGTTTCATTACTTTTATTATCTTCTTTAATTTCTGAATTTTTTTATTGTTAATCATTTTAAATACTTTATTGTGTATCTACATCAAGGTGCACTTGGATGTGGGTAAGGTTTCAGGGGATCAGATAATCAATTGGCTGGGGGATACCAATTTGTTTTATATAATTATTTATTTCATATTATTTTATTTAGTCCATTTACATTTTATTTTCAAATTTTCTTATGATTAGTAGTTTAGTAGAATTCACTGTTAAAAAAAAATCTGAAATTTTTTTGTTGTGTTATTTTATTATTATGTTTCTAATCTTTTTTACAGGAGCTCATTGTCTAGATGATGAAGCTTCTGGAGGCTGTTCTGGATTATGATGTCGTTTTTCTTTTTTGTTGGGGTTGTGGAGAGCACGGTGTTCTTTGAAGTGTGTCCTGCTGGAAAGATTATATGGGTTGTAATGGTCAGGAATGGGTTTGGATGGAAGTTCAGAGGAGGAGGAAGAAGAAGAGGCAGGAATGGAGTGCTGGAAGGTGTGCTTTATGATCCTAGACATCTTCCAGTGGTCATCCAGTAGGCGCTTTCTCAGGGATTTTTCAAAGTCATTCAAAGGTCCATGGAGGGAGAAGGCTTTCAGCATGTTGTAAAACATGGTGCTTAGGTGTTGTTTCATGTCTCCATAATCCAGGGTCAAAGAAGTTTCTAGAGGTTGGCCAACTCCAATAGTAGTTTCTGGAGGAGGTGTTCCAACTAGACAAGAAGAATTGGATCAGTAATTATTTTTGTTGAAGAAATTAGATGAAGTAATGTGGTACTTACAGATTGGAAGCTCATCAAATCTGTAAGCAGCCGGAATTTGGACTTCTGAAGAATTTGGCATGGTCATAGTAGGAGGATCAACCAAAGAAAGATACGGACTCTCTTGGTCTTCTTCTGAAGGATCCTGAGAAGGTGAACTGGGATGATGATCTTCCAGGTATGGTAAGGTAAACTCTTACAGTCGCCTTGCTGTAAGCAGAATCCGGAGGAGATATGTGGATTTAGCTGAAAACCCCGTCCTTCCAATAAAATAACAAAATGAGAATTCTAAATCACTAAGCTACCCAGTCTACTTGGATCTGATTGATAAAAATAATGAAACTCTAAAATATTTAACGCTTATTGAGATTTAAATAAAAGTGGCTGTTGATAAAGAAATACTGAATACAACAATTAAGGTGTACCAGTGAAAGATCTGAAAAGATTGACTTTTATGTTTTTATAATAATTTAAATTTTTATGAGACAGCAATAATCAAGTCCCAGTGATGAAGACCTTTCTAAAGATACCCTGTATGAAGTGTGATTTAAATTGTTGAATAGTACTTCTAAAATGTTATATATAAAATATAAAGTTATAAGGGTATTACAATTTATTTAATTTGTTGAGTAATAAAAAATGAGACTGTGGTGGTTAAAGATTAAGCTGTATTATGTTTTCCCCCCCTCTCAATTTCGAGTTTGAGAGGCGCTTAAGTATTCCTAGTCACGTGCCTAAGTTTTCCCCTCCAGAGCTCTTCCAGAGTCAATCCGGAGCCCGTACGGAGTCCGTACGGAGTCCGTCCGGACTTCCGGACTTAATTAGAACCTTAAAAACTATAATAAAAAATCTAGAAAAATTACACATAGTAGAGCTACTTCCTCTTTAAATACCGAACTAATTTTCGTAGTCTGCGTAGCTCTAATTATCCCGTGAAAATTAATCAAAGTTAAGTAATTTCTGAAAACGTAAATATTTCTATAAAACTTTAAAATTCATTTAAAAATAAAAGAAAAATAGTAAAAATTCTGGGAAAATTTTCCAAGGTTCTTGAGTGACTCGACTTGATACTTATAAGTTTTTCAGACCGTAAAAATATGTTTTCTCCGTAAAATAAATTGTTTTTGTGTAGGCATTCGCTCGTGACCAATTTCTTCATATTTAAAACTCAAATAAATTAAATAAAACCCTTTTTATATAACAATAATAACACCAATCTTGCATTCCGTAATAACTCCATTTACGTTCTTAGGTGCCATACTAAACTTTAGGCTACCACATCCTCCCTCCAATCGAGAATGTCCCCATTCTTAAAACTTTGCATAAGTGGTGGAACACAATATTCATCTTTAACCTTCAACCACCATCTTCTTTAATCAACTATAAAGTTCATCTTTACCAATATGTCTTCCAAAGAACTTGTCGCTCCATGTGAACTCTGCGCTTGATATCAGGTACCTTGTTTAATGTCCAACCCTAATCTTCCTGGCAGGACAGCTTGCAACTTATGCCGTGTGAAAAAAGTCAAATGTAACCGGCCATTAGTTCCCTCTAAAACAAGCGTATATTTAGGACCTGCAGCTCTCCCTGATCCCTCAACTTCTAAAAAGCGATCAAAAATTCTTGTCTTCTTAAAACGAATAAGATCAAAAGCAGCTTCAAAAGTTCAATCTTCATCAGCGGATCCCGGCCTTATTTTGCCTTCACAAGATCCTAATCCTATAACGCCAGTGCCCCCAACTAACTTTGCTGAGACTATGTTTCCTGGCTCTAAATGTAAGAACCTATTTATCTTACTAAAAAAACTTTTAATCAAAATTGACTAAACCTATGACTTAATAACATATTTGAACTTCTAGCTGTCGAAATAACCAACACTGATGATGTTGGTAGAGTGAAGACGGACTATATCAATCATTATCCAAATTTTCATCGCTATCTTTTTCTTGACTTTACTAATGAGTTGAAACGAAAAATGCTGGCATATTTTCAAGAAACTCCAGCTAATAACCATGACGACCTCATGAAAAGAAGAATTTTAATGCAAAGCTTTGATAATGATGTTGAACAATTTCAAATAAATTATCTTTTCTAACAGTATAACTTGATAAAATTTTGTTTTTGCTTGGTCTTCTTTAACTTTCAACACAAATGTTGTTTTCTTTCTCTCTGGCTTGATATAACATAAAATAAAATAATATAAATCTTGTGATGATTCCACTACTGAGAGCAAGGTTTGAATCCTTTCAGACTCCATATACCAGTCTTCCTTCTTGTCACAGCATTGAGAGAGTGGATCTTCCTATGAGCCGAATAATCCTGATTCCAACCTCATAGGGCCCCCCACTGAGCCGAATTCTATGATTCCAATCTCTCCATAAGGTCCTCCAAGCTTCACACCAAAAATGGCCTAACACTGAGGCACTAAAAAAAATCATTCCCTAAAATCCAACTACCATCCTAACTTCTGATTCCTTCATCACAATTTTCAAACTTTGCTATACAGCAAACCCATAAAATACTTTTTCCAGGCTTCCAATAATAATATTAACTTTAGACCATGTTAAAGCGCCACAAATTTCACCTAATTAACCATTATGCTTCCCTTAGCATCATCACCACCTAAAATTTTAACCTCCTAAAGCTTATCAGCACCCAATTCCAGAAATGATTGAATAACTAGTTTAGAGTCTTAGTGGACAGTGATAAATTAAAAGATTGAATTGAGTTATCCAAACAAGATTGACATTCCAGTTTATAGTCTTGGTGGACCAAACATATAATCGATTGCCAGTTTATGGTCTTGGTGGACCAAAGATCGTTTAGGTGCATAAATAACTTGATATATTCCTAAGTAAGGCCTAGGCTAGACCAAAGATTGAATAAATTTGATAATCCAGTTTAATGTCATAGTGGACCAAACATTTGATTGACAAGAAATCCAGTATAAGGCCATAGTGGACCAATGAGTGTTGAATTATCCTGCAGATATTAATTTTCCAGTTTAAAGTCATAGTGGACTAAACAATGAATGAACTACCAGTTTAAAGTCATGGTGGACCAAACATTTAATCGATAAGAAATCCAGTTTAAGGTCATGGTGGACCCAACAGCTTGATAACAGTCCAGTTTAAGGTCTTGGTGGACCTAACATTTGATAACACTCCAGTTTAAGGTCTTGGTGGACCTAACATTTGATTGATAAAAAAAAATAAAAAAAATCTGTCTCCAAAAATATCCATAAAATCTTGAACATCCTTGAAATTCAGTTTAAAGTCTTGAAGGACTAACAGCTCCAATATAAAATCTTTAATGACAGTCTTGAAATTTAGCCAGTTTAAAGTCTTGGAGGACTAACAGCTCCAAAATTTGTATAAAACCCTTAAGGAAAGTCTTGAAAAGTAGCCAGTTTAAAGTCTTGGAGGACTAACAGATCCAAAATATGTATAAAAAACCTTAAAGAATGTCTTGAACAGTAGCCAGTTTAAAGTCTTGGAGGACTAACAGCTCCAAAATTCGTATAAAAAAAACTTAAAGAACGTCTTGAACAGTAGCCAGTTTAAAGTCTTGGAGGACTAACAGCTCCAAAATTCGTATAAAAAAAACTTAAAGAACGTCTTGAACAGTAGCCAGTTTAAAGTCTTGGAGGACTAAACAGATGTCTTGAAGTAAAATCCCATAGGAATTGAGTTCCCCTAGACGCTGTTTCCTGTCTAAACTAAATGAATAAAACTAAAAAGAATGAAAAATAAAAAAATAAAACTGAGAAATATAATAATTTTGATTTAATTAATTAATTTTTTTATTTTATTATTTTATTTTTATTTTATTTTTTTTATAATTATTTTATTTTTATTTAATTTTAATTTAAATTTATTTTTATTTTATTTATTTATTTATTTTTTTTATTTTTATTTTTATTTTTATTTTTATTTTTATTTTTTATTTTAAAAAAAAAATAAAATAAAAGATTTTAGAAAAGATAGTTTTGAAATAAAAGTTAAAATTTAATTTTTAAAGAAAGATAAACAAACATGAAAAGAAAGATAAAAAAAGTAATAAAAAATTTCAAAATAAAATTTTAAAAGATGCCCCCTGGCCATTTGATGAGCCGTACCCTTGACATCATACCCACATCCAAGTGCAACTTGATGTGGTTACACAATTTTGAGAAATTGAAAAGAAAAGAAAATAAATGAAAGTCTTTAAAAGATAATTTTTATAATGATGATCACTGGGTGGGCTCCCTCCAATTTATAAAAATGATTAGAGACCACCAGTGAGCATCACCTTTACAATAAGTCATAATATAAATTAAAGAAAAGAAATCACAATCTACATAAAAAATCAAAAACAAAATAAAATAAAAAGAATCTTGAATCCGGCGTTGAGAGCGGTGTCTCTTGATTCGTTCCAGTTTATAGTCTTAGTGGACTTCCTAAAATTAAAAGACAAAGCCAGGATTCAACTAGAAACAGGGAAAATTTTGGAAACGAACATTATGGGGTAATTGTGTATAGAGCAGCCAGCCCATCAATTACCCCCACACTTGCCAATATTAAATTAAGAAAGTTCCCCTGTGAACACTTCTTCCAATAAATTTTTAAAAAAAATTTCCAACACTATCTTCACCCATATTTAAAGAATTTTAAGTTTTTGAAAATTTCAAAGAAGGTCTTTTTGAATTTCGTTAAGTTTCATCATAGTTTCGTCGACCATATACAATGTAACAATAGTAAAGTATTTTGATAAAAAAAGAAGATAGTTTATCCTCGTTGCGGAGGTCGATAAGATTTTTATAAACATCATAGTTTATCCTCATTGCGGAGGAATCCATAAAATTTCGTCGATATCATAGTTTATCCTCATTGCGGAGGAATCCATAAAATTTCATCAATATCATAGTTTATCCTCATTGCGGAGGAAGACTTCGGCACTCCTGGTGCCTCTAGGATAGAACCGTTTCACTTGATCGGCCGCTACCCTCTTCTTCAATACTACTCCATCCAACTCTTCTAACACATATGAACCGCCTGAAACTTGCTCCTTGATTTTATACGGTCCATTCCACCTATCTGCAAACATCTTTCCCCACTGACTTTCCAAACTCCTATTATACACCAGGACCATATCACCTGGGTTCAAAGATTTCCTTAATCCATGTGCCAACCGCTCATCCCAATATCTGACTGATTGATTTCGGATCTTCATCATCCGCGAATATGCCTTTTCTAAATATTCTTCTTTCTTTTCTAGCTGCATCATTCTTGCACACAATAATTCTTCAGTAGTTTTGACCGTGCCCCAGTCAACTCCAAGATATGATTCAGCTTCTAAATCAACCAGTAAAACTGCTTTCTGTCCAAAAACAAGTTCATAAGGTGAAAATCCGGTCGTTCTTTTGGCAGTGATTCAATCAGCAAATAAAACTAAAGGTAAATAGTGCCTCCACTTTTCGGCACTTGTCCCACACATTTTAACTAAGGCATCCTTAATAACTTGATGCCCTCTTTCAACCATGCCTTCAGCTTCAGGATAATATGGGGTTGCTACCCTAACCTTTGATCCAACTTTCAATACGGCCTCTTTAAACTCTGTCCCAAATTCAGGACCTCCATCTACCGTTACCAACTTCATCACCCCATACCTATATACCCAATTATTCAAAAAAAATTCTGCCACATTTTTGGCAGTTAAATTAATAAGAGGCGCTGCCTCTACCCAACCAGATAAATCATCTCTGGATACAATTAAATATTTATACTGTCCCTCTTTGATATGAACGGCATCCAAACTGACTCTCCCAAAGAGCGTATCTTCACCGGTCGCACGTCCAGGTTCTTTTGGCCTTAAATAACTTTGTCTTTGACATTCTTCGCATGACTGAACCCACTGTTTAACAGCCATCTTCATGCCAGGCCACCAAAATTGATCAGAAGTTCTTATAAACGTTTCTCCAACGCCTCTATGCCCGAGATCTTCATGCAGTGATTTCAAAACTAATTCTTGCCCCTTCTCTTGAGTAATAACTACTTGAGGATTTCGATACCTTCTCCTCATTAAGCGTCGACCAGATAGGTAAAACGTAGATGACTTCCTCTTGATAGCCACCCATTCATCGTCTTCACAATCTTCTGGCCTCTCTAAAGTCAACAAATATTTGACTAACAAAAAATAAAAACCAGTCTGACCCCAGACTTCATCTTGAAAATTGATTAATATAACATCAATAGGGACTTCTCTATCACCAATATCACCTGCACATGAATGAGCCAATAATCGTTGACCCCTAAATAAATCTTTAATCGAGCTATGTTGACATTTTTCTTCTGAACCTTTGGATCCTTCGTAAACCGTATTTGAAAATACCTCTTTCTCTTTATCCACCCTTTTATTTAAATTCTCTAATTCTCCAACATATACACCATTCCTTAAATTACTACTATCCCACACTACCAATCCATCTTCCTCTACATACACCACATCTTCTTCTACCTCCTCTCTGCCGAATTTATCTACACCTTTTCCAACACCTTTATTAACATAAAAACTATTTTCCAGTTTATCCTCTTGGTGGAGGTCATCATCATCATAATCTAAACACAATAGTCCTGCCATTTTAACCTCATGGGGGAGGTATGGAAAGTCTTCAGCTCCTTTAGTGCTGGCTTTGATAATAGGTATATCTTCATTGAACTCTTCTGAGTCTGAATCTTCTTCAGTGGGTGGTCTCCTTGATAAACCATCTGGCATAGTAAAAGTCTTGCCAGGATTATGAACTAAATCAAACGAAAAATGTTGAATAAAAGCTACTCATCTCGTCATGGGTGCGTTTGGTAAACTTAGGGAATTAATCATCTGGATTAACGATTTCGCATCCACTTGCAACTCAAAATGTTGCCCCCACAAAATATGCTGAAGTTTCTTCAGTATTTTCGCCACACCACATAATTCCAATTTTGGTTGAGAATATCTTGATTTGACCTCAGTAAATACTACAGATTCATACCTAACTGGCCTGATGTAACCAGCTTTATCCATCTGAGACAAAACCGCCCCAGCTGCAATCTGCCTTGAATCAACTTCTAAATAAATTCTGCCAGCATTTTTTCCATAATCCAACTTGTGCAGGACTAAATCCTTCCCTACAACCTCCTTCAACTTCACAAATGCCTTCTCACACTCTTCATCCCACTCCCAGTCTGCATCCTTTCTCGTTAACCCTCTCAATGGAGCTGCCAATGAAGAAAAGTCCTTAATAAACATTCTAACATATACACAAACGCCTAAAAACCCTCTAACTTCGGTCGTATTCTTGGGTCTTGGCCAGGACTGAATTTTGTTAACTTTCTTCTTGGACATAATCCTACCCTCTTTACATACCACATGGCCTAATATTTCTAAGGCTGGCACACAACATGAAAATTTTGAACCTGAAATAGTTAAACCAGCCTCTTCAATTCGAAACAAGATTCTTTCTAAAGTAATTGCAAACTTCAAAATGAATTTGCGTACCCGGGATTCTCTTCCAACACCTGGTTATCATAGTCGGTTGTTGGTCCCTTAATTCCTCCATCATCTATAAAGATTCCACCATAATGTGGAATTTCTTCTTGAAGGATCCAAGCCATCTGAGCTTGATAGACTGCAACCGAATTTGTTGCTCCTTGAGGTAATCTTGTTAACTGTAAACGTCCTAGTGGCATATGAAATGTAGTGAGAGGCCTTGAGTCCGGATGTAACTCTCTCTCATCATATCCACCCATAATATCTCCCAAACCATAACACACTCTCCCTGCAAACGCTTCAACAAACTCCTCAGCACTAGGTGGTATCCCAGCATCCTTTATTGTAACCCTATTTAATTCCCTAAGATCATGAACAACTCTAAGCTTGCCATTCGGTTTCTTGATACAAAATACCGGACTAGAATAACTTGATGTTGATTGCTCATACAGTCCAGTGCGTATCCGTTCTCTGAAAACTTCAATATAGGCTTCTTTTAATGCAGCCGGAATAGGAATCGGTTTCTGCTGCCACGGTTCATGACATACCACAGGAATCTTGTAAGGCTCCCCATAGGAATGCTTCAACACACCCCTCTCCTCTTCTACAAAAGCAATGGCCTTCTCTCGCTTGACCATCACATCCAACAACAACTTCTTCTCTTCTCCAGACAACCAACCATCAGGTCCAAAATTAACAACACCCAGTCTCTCAAAAGTGATTCTTGACGTCTCAGAAAATTCAGGCGGATTCTTTACCAAGGGACTTTCATAAGGATCTCTTGATAACCTTGGTCTTCTCAAAGGTGGATTTAATTCAGCAGGTAGCGGTTCATTAATAGGTCGAACTTTATTTGCTACTTTCTTATATTTGGCTGCTTCCACATCTAAATAAACTTGAGGTAAAACATTTTCTTTTGATTCGTCATTAAAAATTTCATCAAATGAATCTTCTTCATTGCCAGAATCGGAATAAGAAAAATTAGAAAAATATTATATTTCAATTTTAAATTTTACCCTTTTCTCCTTTCCCTCGCCTAATTTATAAACAAATTTTCCAACACATTTGCTTCCCTTATCCAACAGTAAATCACCCGTAAAGAAAGTTGGCAGTTTAACCTCTTGCTGGAGAACCGCAATTGAATTTTCACAAAAATTATTTTTTAGTGTTTTAATTATACTGAAATTTTTTATCAGGTTTTGATGAGATAATTGCAGTTTTCCCTCTTGCTGGAGGTCCATAATAGAAGGAGATACTTTCAGTTTAACCTCTTGCTGAAGGCCCATAATAGAATTTTCACAAAAATTATTTTTTTGTGTTTTAATTATACCAAGATTTTTTATTGGATTTTGATAAGATTTTTGCAGTTTACCCTCTTGCTGGAGGTCCGGAATTGAATTTTCACATAAATTATTTTTTTGAGTTTTACTTATACTGAGATTTTTAATCGAGTTTTGATGAGATTTTCGCAGTTTACCCTCTTGCTGGAGGTCCATAATAGAAGGAGATACTTGCAGTTTAACCTCTTGCTGGAGGTCATAAAACATACCCTTCCAATTTTTATCCAACCTAATTTGGCCCATTTTGCCTTTTTCACCGTTTTTAAATTTAATAGAAAAATCGGGTAAATCCAATAAACATATAGAAAAGTCCAAAAAGTATTTGCACTCCAAAGTAATATTAACAGAAAATAATTGAGAATCCACTTGAATTATCTCCAAGTGAGCTGACCTATTGCAATCCGGGATCTCATCCTGAGGAGAGATTACAACATTAGAGTGATCAGCCCCTGCTACCCCAAAAAATGAGGGCCTTCATCCCTTTTCAACAAACATAATTCACCAGAAGCCGTCCGTTTTATATGCCGCTTCTTGGTGAAAACACAAGACTGGCACAGAGTAGTAATCCCTGGCCGTGTTTCCAAACCTTCATCTCCAGGAGGCGCTAACCGCATATGTAACCTCCGCATATCTTCACCAGTGATCTCCAAAATAATCCCCATGCCAGCTTGATACCCTATTATGGCCTCAAAATCCATCAAAAAAGGACCACCAAGAACAGTTTTGACTGCTCCTCTGGCCACATAAAAGTGAACCTTACCAACAGATCCACCAATGCCTAACCTGACATGCTCAGCTGTACCCATCAGCTCTGTTGCATGCCCTCCAATACCTCTGAGGTTTCCCCCAGTTCCACTTTTAATTGGCAAGTCTATACTCGTTGCTTGCTCCAATTAAATTAAATTAATTTGAGACCCTGAATCGACCAAGGCCTTTACTTCTTTACCGTTAAGAGTTACCAACAGGTAACCCAGGGGAGCGGAAAAATGTGTATCTACATCTTCCCCAAACTTTTTAGCATTTTCACAAATATATTCCACCTCTCCAGTGGAAACCCGACGCCTCGTCAAATGCTTCTTTTGCTTTTCAGCAAGCGCCAGACTAATCGTAAATAACTCCCCCAAAGATAAGGGAATCTGCAGTTGATTCACCCTATTCAAAACTGCGTCCATTGCATTAGCTTGACCAGAAACTACTGGCCGCTCATACTGGACCTTTAATTTAACAACCTTGGCCCTGGGTACCTCTTGAGGTCCAACCGAGCCATCTTCACCTCCCATAATAAAATCTTAACTTTCTATAACCCTAACTCCGTCACCAGCTTCTTGCACTAATCCTGATCCATTGCTAGTCCTTCTTACACCCTCCATTGTGATGGGACCGCTAAAACTTGGTCTGGGTAGAGACTCCAACGGTACGTCCCCCTCAGAATCCGAATCATCCTCTGGCATAGGCTCACCATTTAAATCAAACTTGCCATAACTAGGGGGCCCCATATCAGCAATCCCCTTCTGCATTTTATATAATTCGTCCTTAGAGTAAGGGTTCAATTTGTTGGCGGCAGTTTGAGAACTAGAATTCTTGTCCTTAGAGTAAGGGTTCACTTTGTTATTGGCCTTGCCAGGATTAGCCCTCAATTGGCTCTGAATGCTACTTTTTGCCTTAGTAGCAGCTGCTCTTCTAGCAGCATTAACATCATATTCGCCAGCCATACAGCTACCCTCCACCTGAGCAACCGTCGTCAGCTCTAAACCACCAAAAGAAGTAGAAAATGTGGCTTTACTGACCTCTTTCTCTTTACCCTTGTCAGCTTTTCCACCATTACCATTACCATTTTTGCCACTCTTGGAATTAACATCTTCATCCGTCACCTCTTCAAATCTGGCTCTCCTTTCAGCCGTTAAACTTCTTCTGACCAAATCAGAAGGAGACTGTCCATCACTGGGCTTGATGAACGAACCATCAGGAAATTTATAAACTTTACCATCAAATAAAACTCGCCCAGAATCCATATCCTCATCAAGAGCAAAACAAACTGTTGCTCTGTGCCCCCTCCTATTACAATAGGAGCACACCTTTGGCTCATCGTAGCCACCTCTATATCCATTACCATCATTCCCACCATTTCTCCCATTGCCTGGGAAGCGGTTACCATTATTATTGCCATTATAATTTCGACGTTCATAACCTCTAGATTGATAAAAAGTTGACGTCGACGAAGAAGCGATTGGAGCCTTGTTAGCCTTCTGGGTCTCTTGAACAAATATTTTTAATTTTTTAGTTAAATCGGCCAAATGATCGACCATCTTATTATCTACATTGCCCTCAACTTTAGCAGCAGGTAATCCCATTTGAGCTTTCTTGGCCTCCTGGGCTTTGACCATAATATCGTTGTTTTTGGCCAAAACTTCGCTAACCTTGCTAACATATTGAGTGCATGACTCTTGATATTTGTCTAACGCCAATAACTTTAGATGGGCTTGAATGTTGTCCTTGATAACCTCCAGAGCCGGCAGTTTCTGCTCACCATTAGGCAGTTCCTTCATCAAATCTTTTCTTGAAAGATCCTTCAAGACGTCCATACAAATATCCCTGCTGCATGCTGTCCAAAACAAATCTTTTGCTTGATTCTCATGCACTAACTCGTCCACCAGTATGAGATATTCCACCACTTCATCAAACTGAACACAGAGCTTTTTGAAGTCAGCCATAGAAGAAACTCCACCTTTTGCTTGCCAGTCTCCAACAATTTTATTGAGGTCCATCATAATAAACCTAACACCCCATCTATCAACCATAGCTTTAGAAAGCTTAACCCAATCCTTGTCCTTAAATGCCTGCATAGCAATAACCTCTTTTTCCACCTCCCTATCGGCAATAAAAAATCTAACTTGCTTCACCATATCCACATGAGAAGCACCATCAACAGCAGAAGCAGCTTCATACCTGCTAATGAACCATTTAACCTCCTCCCCATCAAACTTTGGGCCATCCCAAGAAAAAATCCTAACAGAGGGAGTAAGAGTTTGAGGAGATCCAGAAGCAACAGCAGAAGAAGACATCCCAATAAGTAATGAAAAGCGTTAACAATCGATAAAATAACAAGCCTCTTGCAGGCCAATAACAAAAATCCAATTAGAGTTCCAGAAAATAAGCCTCTTGCAGGCTAATAACGTTCTTGATCCAAGTAAGTCTTTAAAGAAAGCTAGAGAAATCGAACCCCATGTTGGGCGCCAACTATGGTAAGGTAAACTCTTACAGTCACCTTGCTGTAAGCAGAATCCGGAGGAGATATGTGGATTTAGCTGAAAACCCCGTCCTTCCAACAAAAATAACAAAATGAGAATTCTAAATCACTAAGCTAACCAGTCTACTTGGATCTGATTGATAAAAATAATGAAACTCTAATATGTTTAACGCTTATTGAGATTTAATGATTGTGGCTGTTGAGAAAAGAAATACTGATAACAACAATTAAGGTGTACCAGTAAAAGATCTGAAAAGATTGACTTTTATGTTTTTATAATTATTTGAATTTTTATGAGACAGCAATAATCAAGTCCCAGTGACGAAGACCTTTCTAAAGATACCCTGTATGAAGTGCGATTTAAATTGTTGAACAGTATTTCTAAAATGTTAAATATAAAATATAAAGTTATAAGGGTATTACAAATTTATTTAATTTGTTGAGTAATAAAAAAATGAGACTGTGGTGGTTAAAGATTAAGCTGTATGATGTGTTCCCCCTTCTCAATTTCGAGTTTGAGAAGCGCTTAAGTATTCCTAGTCACGTGCCTAAGTTTTCCCCTCCAGAGCTCTCCCAGAGTCAATCCGGAGCCGGAACGGAGTCCGTACGGAGTCGAAACGGAGTCCATACGGAGTCCGTCCGGACTTCCGGACTCAAATAGAACCTTAAAACTAAAATAAAAAATCTAGAAAAATTACACATAATAGAGCTACTTCCCCTTTAAATACCGAACTAATTTTCGTAGTCTGCGCAGCTCTAATTACCCCGTGAAAATTCATCGAAGTTTAGTAATTTCTGAAAACGTAAATATTTCTATAAAACTTTAAAATTCATTTAAAAATATAAGAAAAATAGTAAAAATTCTGGGAAAATTTCCCAAGGTTCTTGAGTGGCTCGACTTGATACTTATAAATTTTTCAGACCGTAAAAATAAGCTTTCTCTGTAAAATAAATTGTTTTTGTGTAGGCATTCGCTCGTGACCAATTTCTTCATATTTAAAACTCAAATAAATTAAATAAAACCCTTTTATATATAAAAAAATAATAATGCCAATCTTGCCCGCCATAATATTTCCATTTACGTACTTAGGTGCCATACTAAAATTTAGGCTACCACATCGTTAACCGTCTCAATAGAGCTGCCAATGAAGAAAAGTCCTTGATAAACATTCTAACATATACCCAAACACCTAAAAACCCTCTAACTTCGGTCGTATTCTTGGGTCTTGGCCAGGACTGAATATTGTTAACTTTCTTCTTGGACATAATCCTACCCTCTCTACATACCACATGGCCTAATATTTCTAAGGCTGGCACACAACATAAAAATTTTGAACCTGAAATAGTTAAACCAGCCTCTTCAATTAGAAACAAGATTCTTTCTAAAGTAATTGCAAACTCCCAAATGAATTTGCGTATCCCGGGATTCTCTTCCAACACCTGGTTATCATAGTCGGTTTTTGGTCCCTTAATTCCTCCATCATCTATAAAGATTCCAGCATATTGTGGAATTTCGTCTTGAAGGATCCATGCCATCTGAGCTTGATAAACCACAACCGAATTTGTTGCTCCTTGAGGTAATCTTGTTAACTGTAAACGTCCTAGTGGTGTATCGAACCTAGTTAGAGGCCTTGAGTCCGGATGTAACTCTCTTTCATCATATCCACCCATAATATCTCCCAAACCATAACACACTCTCCCAGCAAACGCTTCGACAAACTCCTCAGCACTAGGCGGTATCCCAGCATCCTTTATTGTAACCCTATTTAATTCCCTAAGATCATGAACAACTCTAAGCTTGCCATTTGGTTTCATGATACAAAATACAGGACTAGAATAACTTGACATTGATTGCTCATACAGTCCAGTGCGTATCCGTTCTCTGAAAACTTCAATATAGGCTTCTTTTAATGCAGCTGGAATAGGAATCGGTTTCTGCTTCCACGGTTCATGACATACCACAGGAATCTTGTAAGGCTCCCCATAGGAATGCTTCAACACACCCCTCTCCTCTTCTACAAAATCAATGGCCTTCTCTCGCTTGACCATCACATCCAACAACAACTTCTTCTCTTCACCAGACAACCAACCATCAGGTCCAAAATTAACAACACCCAGTCTTTCAAAAGTGATTCTTGACGTCTCAGAAAATTCAGGCGGATTCTTTACCAAGGGACTTTCATAAGGATCTCTTGATAACCTTGGTCTTCTCAAAGGTGGATTTAATTCAGCAGGTAGCAGTTCATTAATAGGTCGAACTTTATTTGCTACTTTCTTATATTTGGCTGCGTCCACATCTAAATAAACTTGAGGTAAAACATTTTCTTTTGATTCGCCATTAAAAATTTCATCAAATGAATCTTCTTCATTGCCAGAATCGGAATAAGAAAAATTAGAAAAATATTTTATTTCATTTTTAAATTTTACCCTTTTCTCCTTTCCCTCGTCTAATTTATAAACAGATTTTCCAACACCTTTGCTTCCCTTATCCAACAGTAAATCACCCGTAAAGAAAGTTGGCAGTTTAACCTCTTGCTGGAGGACTGGAATTGAATTTTCACAAAAATTATTTTTTTGTGTTTTAATTATACTGAGATTTTTAATTGGGTTTTGATAAGTTTTTCGCAGTTTACCCTCTTGCTGGAGGTCCAAAATAGAAGGAGATAATTACAGTTTAACCTCTTGCTGGAGGTCCGGAAACGAATTTTCACAAAAATTATTTTTTTGTGCTTTAATTATATCGAGATTTTTAATCGGGTTTTGATATGATTTTTGCAGTTCACCCTCTTGCTGGAGGTCCAAAAACATACCCTTCCAATTTTTATCCAACCTAATTTGGCCCATTTTGCCATTTTCACCATTTTTAAATTTAATAGAATAACAGGGTAAATCCAATAAACATGTAGAAAAGTCCAAAATGTATTTGCACTCCAAAGTAATATTAACAGAAAATAATTGAGAATACAATTGAATTATCTCCAAGTTAGCTGACCTATTGCAATCCGGGATCTCATCCTGAGGAGAGATTACAAAATTAGAGTGATCAGCCCCAGCTACCCCAAAAAATGTGGGCATTCATAATAATTTGAATCCTGAATAAATTGAAGACATAAAGATAAAAGAAAATTTCAGCCCAGTTTAGGTAGTTTATCCTCATTTTGGAGGAATTAAATTCTTGATATCCCCTGGAGATAATCCATAATTTTGCCCCAAGGGCTTATCCACCGATTCCATAAAACCCAAAAATAAACCCCCATAATTTGTCCTACCATTGGACATAAAAAATAAACAACCCTTTTCCAAAACATGAGTGCATCCAATTTATGCACTCTATTATCAAATACCACTACACTCTTTATTAGTGCAGGGAAAACCATATCCTCCTTAACAATCTCTCCCTGAGATTGTAACAAATTCACCATATCCATATCTTCATTGCAGACAGTCTCTGCTTCTGAAGAAAAAACCTGAGGCAAAAAATCCTCTAAATCCGATTTCAAATTATTCAACACAAAATTATCCCCATCATCCAAAATTTTGCCATTAATGACAACAATATCTTCATCTTCCATAAATCTCTTCTTTCCCAACAGAATTGTTAACAAAAATAATATCTTCAGGCTGGAAAAAATCTTCAGGAATGGCTGATTCCAAAAATTCAACAAAAGCTAATTCTTCTAAACCGCCCTCTTCTATCTCTTGAGCAAGAAAAACCTCTTTTCCAGAGTCCAAATCAACAGAATTATGAGTATCCAGATGTTCTAAAATAGCCTTCTTTAGCACCTCCATACCAGGAATCCTAGTTTCTCCATCTGGGAGATCCTTCATTAAATTCGCATTAATAAGCACCATCAAAACATCTTTCTTAACCTTTTCCCCCATAGCATCCCAAAAAATATACTTTGATGCATTATCATGAAATAAAATTTCATACTCCAACAAATAATCCAGAACCACCTGAAATTCAACCATAAACTGATGATACTGATGCAGAGATGTTACACCACCTTTTGATTCCCATTTCCTAGCTATATCCTTTAGATCCTCCAATGAATAAACTTTTGGCCACCTTTTTCCCATTTCCATCTTGAGCTTTCTCCAATCTTGATCTTTATAACCATCCATAGAAATAACCTCCTTTTCCACCTCTCTGTCCAAAATAAAGAACCTAATCTGCTTCACCATATCCAAAGGTAAAGCACCATCAATTGCAGCTGCAGTTTCATACCTATGTAAAAATCCTTCTAAATCATCTCCAGAAAACTTGGGCCCAACCCAAGATACAATCCTTACTGATGCCCTAACAGGTACACCAGCAGCCAACACAGCAGTTCCACTAGTAAAAGACATCCCAAAACATAAGAAAAGCGTTAACAACCGTTAAAATAACAAGCCTCTTGCAGGCCAATAACAAAAAAATCCAATTAGAGTTCCAGAAAATAAGCCTCATGCAGGCTAAGAAGGTTCTTGATCCAAGTAAGTCTTTAAAGAAAGCTAGAGAATTCGAACCCCACGTTGGGCGCCAACTATGGTAAGGTAAACTCTTACAGTCGCCTTGCTGTAAGCAGAATCCGGAGGAGATATGTGGATTTAGCTGAAAACCCCGTCCTTCCAATAAAATAACAAAATGAGAATTCTAAATCACTAAGCTACCCAGTCTACTTGGATCTGATTGATAAAAACAATGAAACTCTAAAATATTTAACGCTTATTGAGAGTTAAATAAAAGTGGCTGTTGATAAAGAAATACTGAATACAACAATTAAGGTGTACCAGTGAAAGATCTGAAAAGATTGACTTTTATGTTTTTATAATAATTTGAATTTTTATGAGACAGCAATAATCAAGTCCCAGTGAAGAAGACCTTTCTAAAGATACCCTGTATGAAGTGCGATTTAAATTGTTGAGTAGTATTTCTAAAATGTTATTTATAAAATATAATGTTATAAGGGTATTACATATTTATTTAATTTGTTGAGTAATAAAAAATGAGACCGTGGTGGTTAAAGATTAAGCTGTATGTTGTATCCCCCCCTCCTCAATTTCGAGTTTGAGAGGTGCTCAAGTATTCCTAGTCATGTGCCTAAGTTTTCCCCTCCAGAGCTCTTCCAGAGTCAATCCGGAGCCCGTACGGAGTCTGTTCAGACTTCCGGACTCAATTATAACCTTGAAAACTATAATAAAAAATCTAGAAAAATTACACATAATAGAGCTACTTCCCCTTTACATGCCAAATAAATTTTCGTAGTCTGCGCAGCTCTAATTACCCCGTGAAAATTCATCAAAGTTAAGTAATTTTTGAAAACGTAAATATTTCTATAAAACTTTAAAATTCATTTAAAAATATAAGAAAAATAGTAAAAATTCTGGGAAAATTTCCCAAGGTTCTTGAGTGACTTGACATGATACTTATAAATTTTTCAGACCGTAAAAATAAGTTTTCTTCATAAAATAAATTGTTTTTGTGTAGGCATTCGCTCGTGACCAATTTCTTCATATTTAAAACTCAAATAAATTAAATAAAACCCTTTTTATATAACAATAATAACACCAATCTTGCATGCCGTAATAACTCCATTTACGCTCTTAGGTGCATAATAAACTTTAGGCTACCACACTGGGACCTAGTTATAGCAGCAGGGTTGTTGTTGTTACTGTTGCTGTTGTTGTTAATATTTCTGCTTGGTTCAGTTGGAGGAGGTACTGGTGATGGAGTACCAGGATGGTTGAATAATGGAGCAGGAGAGGGTGATTTGGAAGCAGATTGATCTCTTCTGGATGGAGGTTTTGAAGGAATGGAACTTTCAGAAGAATAATTGGCTGACAGAGGAGAGGTGTAGTTGTGTTGCCTTGATTGGAGACAAAGTTGTGGTCTTGGTGCAGTGCTGGGTGTTCTGGTTTCTTCCTGGGGTCCTTTGGCAGGTCTCTTAGAAATTTGGGAAATTTTGACGCTTTTGGACTTTGGAAGGGTTGATTTCATTGCTCTGGGAGCAGTAGGAGGTGATTGTGTAGAGTTGTGTTTGTTGATTGATTGAATTTGGCTGTTTTCTGACTGTTTTTGGAGGTTTTGGCCCTGATTTTCACTGTTTGGTGAGGCAGGCGAGCCGCCTGGACGCGGTCTAGAAGCCTAGGGGTTGATTTCAAAGCTTTTGGAGCTAATTTAGCAGTGATAAAAGCAGTTTCTTGAGAAGCTAAGGCTGGTCTTTTGGGAAGAGTTCTGGAAGCGGAGCTTCTGGATCTTCTGGAAGAAGCTGAAGATAGAGAGGAAGAGGATGGACCAAGTTCTGGAGATGTATTTGTGGGAAGGAGAAGGCGGAGGAATAGGATAGTGGACATCTCTGTCACATTTCTTCTTTTTGGAGTAACAAGAATCACAAGCCCTGTTGTAGAATTTGGATTCAGGAGTTGGAAGAGTGAATGTGCAAGGTCTGCACACGTGGATGCACTTTTTGAAGGCATAGTCCCTGGGAGCAGTGAATCAAGGAAGAGTAGAGGAGTCAACAGCAGGTGATCCAGACATGATCTGTGGTGTAAAAGATGATGAAAATGATAAGAGAAGAATTTTGTCAATGATGAGTAGAAGATGAAGTGAAGGTGGATGCTCCGCAGGTCTAGCTGTGGGTGTATTGCATGAAATTGGCTGGGTCAAATTTATGCAAGATTCTGGTAGTCCTCTATGACTCTAAACTGAAATTTCTGCAATTCCATCAAGACTTTAAACTGAAAATTTATGGTTTCAAGATCAGTCCGTCAAGACTTTAAACTGAACACTGTGTTAGTCCCCCAAGACTATAAACTGAGGAATGTGTTTTGTTGTTGATGGAGTTGGTTTTGAAAGATTGGTGGAGGGTATCCACAGGTGGAGCCTCCAAATTTATCAAAGGCAAGTTTGGGGGTAATTGATGGGCTGGAAGCTCTATTCACAATTACCCCAGAATGTTAGTTTTTTCTCTGTGTCTTAATGTGGTTGATCTCTGGTTCTGAGTTTATGATTTAGGTTTTTGAGTCCCCCAAGACTTTAAACTGAGGGATTTTGAGTCCCCCAAGACTATAAAATGAGGATGGTCCCCCAAGACTTAAAACTGAGGGTTGTTTGTGGTTACATCCTATAGAGGGTGTGGTTAATTTTTCTTTTCTGAATCAAACTCAAGTACTAGTCGAATTACAGAGGGAATCAAGAGATGAAATGAAGTGTTCAGAATTAGCCTTGAACTGGTGAATGAGGTGTCTTCTGTTCTCAATTTCCTGTGGATCTCTAGCAGGAGTCGATTGGAAGTAGTTAAGCAGAAGTTGTTTCTGTTGATATGTGTGTTTTTGAAACTTAGCCTTGATGGTTGGCAAGTGGTTTGGTGTTGGTGGTGAAATGGATCGTACATAGTTATCATCACTATCAGAAGATGGAGGAACTGAGAAGTCATAGGTTTTAAAGTTGAAGGAAGAAATGAAAGTTCTTTATCATCAGATGGACCAGGGATGGTGGAACTTGTTGTTTTATGGTTTGTGGCACTCTTCTGGGAAGGGTGAAGCTTTTTGATTAATCTGGGTATCAGGATGGATGGCCTAGATCTTTTGGTGCTGGTAGAAGATGGACCAGGTTGAGGTGGAGGTGAATCTGTTGCAGAAGATAATGGACCAGGTCTGTAGCAGGGCTTCTTTCTAGATTGGAAGACATCGCAGGACGTTCTGTATGGATGGACAGGTGGTGTCATGACGCAGATTAGATTATTGTTAATGCAGTGTTGGCAAGGACCCATTTCAGAGGCATGTTTACGAAGAAGGTTGAACATGGTGGTTTGAGGAAGAAAGAATGTGGTCATTCTTAATTGGAGGGAGGATGTGGTCTTCCAACATTGGCAGGGGCCTTTGTTGCGTGATTTGGCTTTGTTTATGCGTGTCTTAATTGACATCTGTGAAGGAATTAGGTATTTTCTGGTTTTATTCCGTGGATATTGGGTTTTTGGGTATGTGGGTACTATCATTGGATAGCCCCGGTTTTTCTCTATATTTTATGTCTTGAAGACATTTTTCATATTCTAGGTTTTAAGGGGTCATTTCCTCATTTTTCATTTAAAAAGATAGCTGTTTAATTTTGTTTTTCGTGTTTTATGGGCTAACCTTAAGTCTTAGGGTTAAGTGCTTAGTACCGTTGGATAGAGCTAATTTTTCTCTATATTTCATGTCCAATGTTATTATAGTGAAATTCCGTGTTTTAAAGATTTTGTAGTTGTAGTTAGTTTTTCTAAGTAGATTGGGTGTTTTTAGTGGTTCTCTGGCTTCAGGGAGGCCGCGCCGCTTCAGGCGGCACCTCCAACTTCAAGCGGCCCGCTTGCCTCTGTTTTAAAAGGTTAGGGAGCGCTTCTGGAGGGGTTTTTATGCAATTTGGCGGGTACAGGCACCAGATTGGTGGGTGCACATGGGCTCTTAGATGGTGGTCTGTGTGTATATATGAATAAGACAGTTTTGGGCAACCTTAATCATCATACAACCATCTGGAGGTTATATCATTGTTCCTCACTCAGTTTTCACTGTTTTCTGGCCACAATTGGCTGTGTTTGTTGCAAGTGAGTTCTTCATTTAACTTAACTTTGGCAACTGTTTTCTCTGTTATAGTCTTGCAAGCTATAGCAAGTATTATTGCTGTCTCTGGTGTGGATTTGCAGCCTACATCAAGTATCTTTGCTGTCTCTAGTTTGGACATTGGTCTACATTTCAGTTCTTTGGTCTGGTAGTCTGTCTGGTGACTACTTTCTTGGCTCATCAAGCAGTCAAGTGTATTGGAAAAGGGTCTTTAGAAAAACAGGAACCAATTTACTGTAGCAGGTAAATCTCACTTATTTTTCTAAAGGGACAGGGGATTTTCTCTCTGGTTTTTCTCCAACTCCCTTGGTCAAGGCCTATAGCTAGTACTATATGATTGTCTACACCATTTGCTAGTAATTTAACTTGGACATCTGGATTAAATGGTAATGGTTTCTCCAATGAGGTTCATCGTGGTAGGGATGCAAGTGAGTATACTTGAGGAATATTTTTTCCTAAAGATACAGAAAACAATACCATTCATATGAAGTACGATAAGACCCAACCACGACAAACAGGTGGAGAACTTATGTTTCCCAAAATTTAAAGTAAAATCAACTTTTAAGCAACTAATGGAATAACAGTGAAATTATGGCCTGCCAATCAACTGAGGCATCGTACCTCAAGATGTCACCAAATTCCTGGCTTCACAAGGATAGGTTCTTCTATTCAAATCAGCACTAGAATTTTTCATGCTATAGAAAAGCTTAATGTTTTTGATATTGATATTTCAGAGTACTTGGAAATGAAAGAAGAAAAAGATAGGTATAAATATTTTATTAGTGTTTTGAGAGTTTTTTTTGAAAAGAGGTGACTTTATAGAGGAAGAAATATAATCAGCAAAGTATTATTTATCTAATGTTAAGACAAATCTAAAAAATTTTGATAATTAAATATTAAAAATTTATATCATATATAAAAAACTTAATGTCAAATTAAACATGATAAATACTGGGAGTAGCTGTAACATTTTCAGTTGTGATGATTATAGTATTATCTATTTTTTTTATTTGTGAAATAGAATAATTTTTTTTATAATATTATAAGAAAATTTGATTTACTTTTGAGGAAATATATAAGTTGTGAAATCTTTAAATGTCATTTTTATTAAATTGGTAGCAAAGGTTCTAAAATAAAAAAACTATAATAAAGAATTTGAATTATATTAGCGATAAAAATGTGCTTTTAATGCTACCAAATTAACTGTATAGTATTTTAGGTCAAACAGGCTTATTAATAAAAAAGTTAATAATGAAGAGTTGATGAAAGATGTTTGAATCAAAAATACATTAAATTGTATTTTTTTAAGAATACTCACATTTAATTGTTTAAGTTGTTCTACTTCTGATTAAAAATGTTACAATCAATGAAATAATTTGTAAAAATTAATAGATTAAATAATATTAAAGGTAAAGTAACAAAACTGGAGCAGTTATCATATTTTTATATAAACAATAAAATATTTAAGAATTTAATACAAGTTTCAAAATCATATAAGTAGAATTTAAATTCTTTGTTATTGCTGTACTTAAAATAATTTTTTTAAAATTAATTTAGAAAATCATGTCAAAGGTTTCTTAATAAATTTCAAAGATGGTCACATGTTTGACATATTTGAAGGAAAATAACTTGAATTATACAAGATAAATCATATACACAGAACTTTATCTATTTACATGTTGGAATATTAATTTATTAAAAGGCTATGTTTAGCAAAAAAAGGTGATACTGGCTGAATGGAGCTCCAGTAATTAATAAAATCTGCAGAAATAGCCCTAGAAATTCCTGGAGGACTTGTGGTATCAAATTTTAAAGGAAATGGATCACACTTGCCTATATAAGGTTTTATTAATGTTAAAATATAGTTATTTAAATTTTTCCAAATTATTTCTTCCATCAAATAATTTTTTTTTCATGTAAATTAAGAAACTCAATTTCTGATATCACCTCCAAGCAATCAGCTGCTGAATCCAATCTATGATCTTGAGAGCTCAGAAATAAACCATGGACACCATCAATGATATAGAATGTGAAAGATTGATATTGGTGGTGGGAGTATTCAGAATTTATCTTGTTTAGCGCAGACTTTTGTTTCTGTTCCATTATAGTAAGTTGAGTATTTTCATTTTTCTGACTCAATTGTTGAGCTTTTCTAGTCTTGTCACTTGATATTGTTGCAGCACAATATTTTGATTTAAGAATGATAATTAAAATGGTTATATCAATGATAATTTTGCTGAGCTGTTTTGAAGAAGAGTTGACATTAGGCACCACACAATATGGGGGGCGGACTTGCTAGCAAGTCCGCAACCTTGGACCCAAACTCACCATAGATTGAACACACATTGAGCTATTGATAAAGGAACCATAAAATCAGGGATGAACACCACTCAGCAGAACAGTTTTAGGTGGGTGTTCAAGTAGAGTTCAGTATGGGTTCAGTCTGAGTTCAGTCTGAGTTCCATCTGAGTTCCATCTGAGTTCAGGTTGAGGACTTGCTAGCAAGTCCACCCCCTATATTGCGTAGTGAGGGGGTATCAATGTTCAGGGATCCTCAATTAAATTAATTTCGGATAAAAATCCTTATACCCCAATTATCTTCTGCAATTATTTTTGCTAATAATTGGGTTATTAGACACTTTACGTGTCAATGTTCACCTCTTATCCAACATTTTTTTACTCAATTTTTCATAACCACATCTTGGACAACCTTCTGTCATAACCACATCTTGACCTACTTTCTGCCATAACCACATCTTGGACTACTCCCTGGATATGCCTTCTACCTTGCTGGGCACTTCCATTCTCATCCCATCCTGTTCATTCTATCCGCTCAGAATTTCTCCCCATTTCATCTATTTGATTCTGCTCCTTTTCATCTCGCTATCTCATATGCTTGTTTTTGCTCCTTTTCATCTTCATTTATAATAATATGCCTCGTCATCCTAGTTCTTCTCAAAGGAAGCCATCACCCAGTTGTTCTTCAATTCCCACTACTTCCTCTTTCCCCCGCTCAGCCAAGAAATCAAAGACCGTTCAATTAAAAAAAGATGACAATCTCATTCTTATCAACTGGCTGAAATCCAAATCTAACTATGATTCTTGTTTTGGTACTGAGTATGCCACTAAAGTAGGACAGCCCCCCGCATCAAAAGTTAATGGCTATCTTCTAATGGCAAATGAATTATGGAATGAGACCAAGGGAAGGATTGATCTTTTGCCTAAACAGATGTCTGAACAATTCAAGAGTTACCAAGCAAAATACAAGAAGGCAAAGGCTCTTTCATCTTCCACTGGTTTTGGGGTTACCGACAAAGATATAACTAAGGGCATAGAATTCATAGACGATAAACTTGAAACTTTATGACCTTACTTTAAAGAGATGGATGCAATTTTTTGAGAGGGAGCCGATGTTAATCCTGTAAACATGTTGGATGGTGAAGATCCTATCTCCAAAAATGATGTTGAAGCAAATCTTTTCCCATCCTCTTCTTCCACTCAAGCTTCCCTTCATTTGAATGAGACATATCTAGATAGCTTTTCTGTATATCCTATAGGTGATTTAACCCAACCAAATCTAACTCAGGTATTTTTCTTTTTTCTTATCTTTTATATTTTTTATTTACTTATCTTTTTCTCATTTCTTAAAAGGCTGATGAACAAACCCTGGATCCTTAATCAACTGAGTCTGAAGCTAGCAACAATGACAAGGAGTAAAATGCTATATTGAACAAAAAGCAAAGGGCTTCAAGTAGTCTAAATTTCCACTCACAAAGAAGACAAGAAAGTGATACTTCATCACAAACACCTTTTTCTTTGATGTAACAGTTTTTAGAGAAACGTGATGCTGGTAAGTGATATCATACCTCTTATTACTTTACTCTGCTTTTCTTCTACTTTATGTTAATTTTTATTCTCACTCAGAACAAGTAGAAATTGCTAAAGAGACTCTAAGCTTTGAAAAGAATAAATATGAGCTCTCTTTAAGGAGGGATGACAGAGTACAAGATTTGGAAGAGAGGAAGTACGAGCTCTCCTTACGGAAGGATGATCGGGTCCAAGATTTGGAGGAGAAGATGTTCGAGTTAACTCTTAGTATTTAAAAATCCAAAAAAGAGGAAAAAACACTCGAGCATCAAAACTTAATGGAACAGATGAAGTATAAGCATGATCTTCCAAAAATTTCTAAAAAGAAAGATTTCTTGATCAAATGCATTAAAGCAAACAAATCTGTTGAAGAAATAGAACATTTAATGAAATTTTTGTTGACTAGTTTCTTTTATTTCTTTCACACTTCATGTGTTCATATTTATTTGTACATAAATTTTACAATTATTTTCTGTATTTCTTGAAATTTTGTATTTTAATGTTAAATATTCTTTTTTTAAATAAAATTTTCAAGTCTCCTTTGAAAATTTGACAATCCCCCACCCCTGGATTTTTTTGAAGTAAGGGGTGGGTATCACAAAAATTCTTTCATGTTATGAATCTTGAAAGTCTTATATGAAAATTTGGCTTTACTACCCCCTGCATTTTACCAGTATCCCAAAAATTCTTACATGTCAAGAATTCCACAAGTCTTATAAGAAATTTGGCAAACCCCCCATGGATTTTATTGAGGTAAGGGATGGGTATCACCAAAAAAGTTTCACCAAAATATTTACAAGTCAAACAAATTCTATATCTGTTTTAAAAAATTGGCAATACTCTCCCCTGCATTTTATTGAAGCAAGGGGTGGGTATCACCAAATTTTTTCTAAGTCATCAATTTCACATGTCAGATTTGAAAATTTGGCAATACCCCCCCCTGCATTTTATTGAAGTAAGGGGTGGAAGTCATCTAAATTTAATATTATTACATAAATTATTAAATAAATATCTAATATATATCAATTTCCCTAGTTTAAAGTAATGACAATTCCTCAAGCCAAAATGCAGACCAAGTTGAGAAACAAAAGTTTGGGACTTTCCACAGGTATAGGCAAGAGGAACCCCATGAAACAAATAAATGTTATCATTATTACCTGTTATACAACCAAAGTTTGTTGTCTCATCACATTACTTGAGAAAATTGATATATAAAAAATATTTATTAAAAATTTATGAAAAAATATAAATTTTTTGATGAAAACTCTAATCCCCATACTTTTTGGATCTAGATAAAGTTTTTTTAAATCAAATAAATTTACCTTCTTTCTTTACCTTATTGATTCTTTGAATCAACCTATGACGGATTTGAAATGAGCAACCAAAATGTGTGAAATCTTGACAGGATTCCAAACCAGGAGGAGCTTTGGTTGTTTGATGATTATCCTTAGAATAATTCCAAATAGTTTTGATGATACCATTTCCCAAACCAAAATCAATGATGCACTGGTGGTCTGGAAAATATAAACCATGTACTTTGATTTTAGCTGGAGATGGTATTGGTTGGCCAGTTATTGGATTGATATATGAGAATATACCAAAAGTAAGAAAATTGGCATCATTCCTATCGATATGAATCCTATTGTGAGATTTAGAATGAGTGATAATAACATTAGAAAATAAAAGATATTTGTGGCTGATATCTTCCCATTCGGAGTCACACCGATTTGGTATTCCAACTTTGGTTGCTAGTTCATGATTTTTTCAAATGCTTTATTACAGAGCTTTTTGAGTCGAAAAGCAAGAAAAGAGTTAAAAGAAGGTAGAGTTTCCCATAAGTAAAAATCTTTATCTTTTTGAGCTTTAGTGATATTCTTGACCAACAAATATATGCCTATATTAATTAAATAAGTGAAATGATATTAAGAATGGAAAAATAATTATTAGACATACCAAGAGAATATCCTTTAACAAAACCTGGTCTCCAACCAAATCCAATCATGATACCACCCAACAAATTCGTATTCCTTATAGGTAATTGAACCAAAGCCATTTGATAAAGAGTTATGATAAGATCCGATAGTTGATTAAAAGTTTCATCTTTTACACCATCAAATGAATGAACTTACAATATGAATTGAGCCTTATAAGAATTACTGATAACTGCAACAACTCGATCATCTCCAAATTCTGTTAGATATTTGATATCTTCTGGTAATTTTTTTGGATATTGATTTTGTATATCTACTTTAGTTTTATGAAAAAAATTGTTTGGGATATGACAAAAATAACTTTCACAGAGAATTTTTTTTTTAGATATCTTTACTTCTGATGAGACTGATTATCTTTCTTTTTTTTTTGATGATTTAGATGATAAATTTTTTTTTCAGATAACTTTTCTTCTGATGAGACTGATTATCTTTAAATTTTTTTGATGATTTAGATGATGAATTTTTTTTTCAGATATCTTTTCTTCTTATGAGACTGATTATCATTAATTTTTTTTGATTATTTAGAAGATGATTGTATGGAAGTTGATTTCGAAGAAAATGATAGAGATGATAAAGATGAAGATAAGAGAGAAGTAAGGGGTGAATCTGAAGAAGAAGACATTTTTTTGATCGATCTGAAAAAAAATTTAAATGCCAATAAAATTTCAACTCAATTTTTTTTTAAAAAAAATTCTCACCTAATAATAAAAAAAGTGGTTTTTTTACTTAAAAAAAAAATTGGAAAAAAACAAAAAATCAGTAATTTTTTTTCCAAAAAAATAATTTATCAAAAAAAAACCTGAGATTTTATTTTTAAAAACAAAATAAAAGCAAAATCCTTTAAAAAAAAAAAATTAATTCAAAAAAAAAAATTCAGTAAAAATTAAATCAAAAAAAAAAAAAAAATTAAAATTAAAATTAAAATTAAAAGTGAACCTGAAGATTGGTTATTAAAAACCTTCTCACAAGATCCTGAAAAAAAAAAAAAAAAAAAAAAAAATCAGTAAAATCAAAATCAAAAATAAAATAATTTTTTAAATAAAAAAAAAACCAGAAAAATTATTTACTAGAAAAATTAAAAATTAATTTAAAAACCTTTTTTGATTTGTAAATAAGAGGGACAGTATTTAACAGAGAAATTTTTTTTTTTTTTCTATAATACTGCCAGCCAAAAAAATTAAAAAATCAATCAAATTTACAATAAAAAATTTGTTAGTATATTTATTTGAAAGTAGGTAACCCCTCTTTATCTCCCATAAATTTCCCCTTTTCCCCTCCTTTATTTATTTGAAATCCCCTTACAAATCCCTCCCTCCTTGCCTCAAAAGTCCCCTCAAATCCTCTACTTGCCTGCCTCAAAAACCCCCTGAAACCCTCTGCTTAATTTTCTCAAAACCCCCCCCAATTCCCCCCCCTTAGTTACCTTAAAACCCCCCCAAATCCCCCCCCCTTTACCCTTCTTTATATTTCCCAACCCCTCCCTCTTTAGCCGCCTCAAACCCCCCCATTCTCCTCTCTTTAGCCGCCTCAAAACCCCCCTTCCACTCCCCTACCTCCTCCTCTACCCCCCCCTCCTTGTTAATGAACGATCGAAAACAATCATTCATTAAGTAATCGAATCATTAGCGATTTGATTACTTAACGAACGATCATTAAGTATTTTTTGTTAATTAACAGGGGGGGTAGAGGAGGAGGTAAGGGAGTGGGTGGGGGGTAAAGCGTGTAGAAGGGGGGGAAGGGGGGTATTTGAGGCACCTAAAGAGAGGGGAAGGGGGGGGTTCGAGGTGGCTAAAGAGAGGAGAAGGGGGGGTTTGAGGCGGCAAAAGAGAGGTGAAGGGGGGGTTGAGGGACATAAAGAGAGAGGAAGGGGGGGGAAAGGGGGGATTTGAGGCAGCTAAAAAGGGGGTATTGAGACAGGTAAAGAGAGGGAAAAAGGGGGCCTTGAGGATGATAAAGAGAGGTGAAGGAGAGAAAAAAAAAAGAGAAAAAAGAGAAAAAAACAAAAAAAAATTAGTTTACCCTAGAACAAAAATAAATGAAGCACTTACAAAAAAAACAAAAAAAACAAAAAAAAAGAAAGAAAAAAAATCATGATTAGCAAATAAAAAACCAAGAAAAAAGAAAAAAAGTGACCTACCTGGTGAGTTGAGTTGAGAAAATAAATGCAACCAAAAAAACTGAGGGATATTTGAGGTGAGGATGAAAAGGATATGAGTGATGAATGAAAAAAAAATCACTGACAAAATATGCAATATAAGAAAATATGTGATTTCATGTTGAGCTGGTGAAAGAAAACCAATAAGCCATCCAAAAAAAAGATATTCACCGTAAATTCAAAAAAAAAATGAGTATGCAACAAACCAAAATACCAAACCAAGTGAATAAAGTACACAAAGAGGACATTTGAAGAGTATGAAAACATTAAATTAAAAATTAAAAGCATTTTGAAGTGAAATTTTGGAGAGTAATTGGCATTATAATGGAGCGTATGCTGGTTGATTGAATGATTTGTGGATCAAGGGAGGGGAGTGCCGGTGGTGGTTCAGGATCCTCTTCTTCATAAAGATCATTCCACTCATCCTTTAAATCAGCTAGAATATTGTGGAGTATTACACAAGTCAAGATCCAATGATTTGCAGTTTTGATCTCCAAATTTTTTTGAAATTGGATTCTGAGCTCCCGAAGACTAGAAAATCGTCCCTTTACAATACCTATAGCATGTTCAATTCGTACTCATGATTGTGCAAGGTGATAATTAAAGGCAGTTTTGGGGTCATTTTCTGAAGTTGCACCATGGAAAGCAGGTATAATGTACTTTCCACTTGCATATGCTGAGTCTGCAAGGAGGTACTGAGATTTGTCAAAGTATGAGTCAGGGGATTGAGAAATCCTCATTCTTTGGAAGACGGAAGAGTCATGACATGATCCAGGGCAGCCACTGTGAAAAGCAATAAATTTTTTATTGACATAGCATACAAGTTAAACAGCAATAGAGCATCTAGAAAGAAGATAAAAAGTAAGATTGTGAAAAATAAGAACTTGGAGAAGATTTTGAAGAAACCTTTTTTTGCGATCAAAATAATGGTTGCCATCATGAGCAGGCTTTTGACTCAAAGGGATGGTTGTGCCATCAAAAAAACCTATAAAGCCAGGGAAACCTTCAGCTTGCATTACTTGAGAGGATTCAAGTCGCTGTTCTGGAGTTGGCCAAGCAAGAGTTTGAGACTTGAGGGAAAGGATAGCAATCATACAGCGCTTGTTGTATAATATCACGGTACCATATCCTATTTTAAAAAGATTATCCAAATGTCTTATGGCAGCACCATTTCCATTTGAACCAAAGAAACATAGAGAAACAGCAAGTTGGATGGCAGGATTCCGCTGTTTGTTATGAGAATTGTTATGGAAGATAGGATTTTCAGAAATGAGTTGATAAAGTTTGAAGAAAGAATCGGGAGAAGCTCTAAAAAGTTGGGTGAAGTTTAAATGAGGAATGTTGAGAATGGAGGCCAGATCATATCAGGGATCATGATAAAGATTTGGCCCCCTGGTGATGATATAATGCTTTTTGGAAAGAAAACACATATAAGCTAAAGCATCTTCCAAATCAGAGTCAGATTTATAGTGGAGAACTAAAAGTAAAGTGATGGTATTGATAGTAGAGTGAAGTAGCCGTCTAGTAGAGAGGTGCTTCATTTTTGTCATTGGAAGGGATATGTGATGAGGGAAGTGGGAAGTGGGAATTCACCGCCAAATGTGCAGTTGGGGTGTGTAGATAGAAAAAAAACTTAAGTGTTTGCCACCAAAATTAAGTAGCATAGAGTGAGGAAAGACTTAAGGATGGCATCAGCAATTATGAGTCATGTGACTTTCTTGCAAATCCATCATGGATGAGATGAGTTTGGGATCATGAATTAGGAATGGAAATTGTGGTATAAGAGGCAGGATAATGCATTATCGTGGATTCCTTATCCACTAGCCCCGGGGCTAGTGGATAAGAATCTTCCGCAATTAATAATTTCTGATCCCGGGAAAAAAAATTTCTGATCCCTAATTGCGGATCCCTGAACATTGATACCCCCTATTGATATATCACAGGTTTAAAGTGCAGTGGGACCAACTTCTAAGCCATCAGGAATTGGCCTCTTCAGATTTGAAAGGTGTGCTAGAAGCTGAAGACCACGTTCAATTGGACAATCTGAGTTAATTTTTTGATGTGATGAAAGCTGGCTTAATTCAGGTGTGGTCAGATAAAGTCAAGATGATATAAAAGATTCCTATGAAGAATGGCAGTGATCACTTGGGATCATTAATCTCATGAGAATTTGGATAAGATTGGATTCAGGGTGATCTATTTTCTTTGTTGAGGAAAGAATTTAAGTATTTAAAACATCAGGATCACATAAATCTTCCATTTTTTTTAAATCAATATTATCGAGTACCCATAGCTGTGAGCTATCAATCTCTAAAAAAATATTTGCTACAAAAGGAAAAAAAATAAGTAAAAGAAAAAATTTAAGACAAAAATTATGGTAACTTACATAACTCAGTAAGTTTTGAAAGCCAATCTTCTCCACAAGATTTTTCCCAATGAAAGGTAAACATTGGAATAATTAACATTGGTTCTTGGGAAGAAGTAGAAGAGCGTAATTTGTAAAGAGTAACAATTTCCAACCACGACCTAAGGACCTTTGCTGTGCTGATTCTACCTTTATAAAATTTATGAATTTTACAGAATTCCTCCTGCAAATCAGAGTCTTTTAGTGCTGAGGGTAAATAAGTTAGAGGTTTGTTTGATATCTTGATTGGAGTTGATTTCATTGGTAGAGAGCTTTCAAGGAGGTCAAAGTAGGTAATTTAGGAGGTGATGGGTATTGCTTCTTAGAAATGAAGGAATTCGGTGATTAGCTGTTTGAATCATCATATTTATCAAACATATCGTCATGTCTTGAAGAAGATTTTAAAGTTTGCTTGTTTTGATGAGCAAGCATAGCTTCATATTCTGACAGTTAATCATTGCTATTTTCATCACTCTTTTCATCATCTTCATCAGGGAGAGGGCGTTTATTGATGGAACAATCTACAGTAGGTGAGTTTCTGGTACAAAATATCAAAAGAAAGATAAAAAGTACAATATGTAAGCAATAAAAGAGATATATGATAGAATTTTAAAGATAAAAGAATAACAATAAAAATAAGGAAATAAGAATATACTCATTCCTAAAGCCTTTGCTTTTTTTTGAGATTCATTATTTGATACATCAGAAAAATCTTTAGCAGAAGCCGGTTTAATACGTCAAACAAAAGAGGAGCCTTGGGATAATTTTTTTTTCTTGGAGCGGATAACAGGTGTATCAAGATTTTCCTTAGAAGTTGAAGCATGAGTTGAAGCTGATGGTTCATCTGTCTCATCATCATCCCTAATGCCAATGAATTCATCAGGAGGAATCACACCCTCCTCGTAAGCTACAAATATATATGAAGAAAAAAAATATTAATAATCTTATCTACTAATTTAAAAGGAGACAAAAAAAGTGAAGAATATACATTTTTCAAAGCTTTTCACATATTGGAGTAAGTTTTTACAAGGGTTAGATAAATATGAAGGAGATGGATTATTGTTAAGGATCTTGAAAAGTTCTTCTGTTTTATCTCTAGCCAATTCAAGTAAATTGTGATACTGAACTCTCGTTATTTCCTGCCTCTTATTGCTAAGTACAGGAGGTTTAGGTGCCATGCCATGTGTTAGACATGGTGCAAGCTCAAAAGCTTCAAAGCTAGTATCAATCTGAGAGTGGGATGGAAAAAATTCGGGCGCTGGATAATCAATTTTTTGAAAAAAAAGATATAGAACATAAGTGAAATATATAAATTAAGAGAGAGGAACATGATACACATAAAAAATGGAGGTGTAGGATTTTGAATACTAGACATATTTATTAATGAATATTAAAAAAAAGTATTTGATTTAAAAAAATTATGATGTAATATGATGAATAATTATAAGAAACTCTATTCTAGAAAATTGAAGTTGATAATTTAATAGGATAAAAAATTGAATAAGATTAAAATTAAAGTGAGGATGAAAGAAACAGAAAGCATAAAGAGGGGGATTTTATATTATTTGAGCTTTTTTAACATGTAGTATTCATAGTGGGGTAAACTAAGTAACATGCTATATCATAATCTGTTTATATTGAAGTGAAATTTGATTTAGCTAACAGAAAATACTAGGAATTCATTGGGGACTTTTAGTGTGAAAAACAAATAATAAAAAATGTATATCCCATATGCAAATTGCCACAGGTAAATACAAAATTTTTAAGATTAAAATTTACTCCTAAACAATGGAGATACACTTAATTAGTATATTATATGAAAAAAAAGGATAATGCTTTAAAACTATTTGTTAAATTTACTTTCAGATGACAATGAGAGATTCATAAATATACTTATATGCCTCACCAAACAAGAAATGAATTATCAATATAAGTTTGGTAACATTAGAATTTAAGATAAGAATAAGTGACAGGAGGAGTGTCGGGCTAGGGTGTGGGCCCAGTGACCAAACCATTGATAAACTTGGATACAACTAAGGGGAAAAAAATTGAATAGTTTTATTTTACAATATATCTTAGTCTGCACAAGATATTGCATTGTTTTCCCTAACTATACAAATAATGTTACTTTTCAAAAGTTATAGGACTACTAAGTTGATTAAATATTATTATGAATAACCCAATGAAATACCTTAAACAACATTCAAAATGATTGAAACATTAATATTCAATTTGAGATTTGGATTAGCTAGTTTTTCACAACTTACCACAGTTTTGATTAATATAATAAAACTTGAAAAAAAATTTTGAGATAACCTAGAAATGGGTGCAAGAAAATGATGAAACATATGACTTGAAACTTAACTCATACACTGTTGATAAGCTTCATGGATCCTGATTAATTTCTTTCAAAATTAATGAATTTTAGCTATGACCAAGTACTTTAAGTGCCATGGTTTGTATTCAATATATTGGTGTTGAATTTAATTTTGATAGGAATTAACAAGTATCATATGGCACCATGCATGGAACCCTGACAGAAACCACAAAATTTATGAGGCAATGAACCTCTTAATTTCAATCAAAATTAACGTAGACCCCTGCATATTGAATACAAGCCATGTCACATTGACTACACAGACATAGATAAAATTAAACATGAATGGCTTAAAATTAATTTTGATTGAAATTAACCAAGGTTTAAAACATAAATTTAATATGGTGTATTTGATCAAACCAGTTAATCCAACTACTCAGCTTACCTATACTTATTGGAATTTTATGCATAGTCCATGTCCATATTAATTTTGATTGAAATTAATGTTGACCAATACATAGTGAATACATGCTATTCCACTTACACTTGCCAGGCATAGCTACCATTAAATATGCCAGTATCAAAAATAAATTTCGATTGAAATTAATGAGCATGAAAATCATAAATTTCTGGAGTCAACTGCTTATTTTTATGCATGGTGCCTTTCCAACATTAATTTTGATCAAAATTACTTTTGATACTTTCATATTGCATGTAGCTATGCCTGGAAAGTGTAAGTGGCATAGTGTGTATTCATTATGTATTGGTCAACATTAATTTCAATCAAAATTAATTTTCACATTTGCATATTGAATCCAAACCAGCAAACGACCCAAAAGATTCTTCATAGAACTGCCCATTAATTTTGATCGAAATTAAGGATGACCATATACATATTGAATAGTAGTTATATATGGTCTGAGTAAATGGAGATAGCTTATATTCAATATGTATTGGTCAACATTAATCTTGATCATGAACTTTTTCAGTCAGTTAGTTGTTTCAATGCATAATGGCATGCCAACATTAATTTTGATCAAAATTAATGTTGAAATGATATAATGCTTTTTTGCATGACATGTAAAGGACAGAAAGTATTCTTAAGTATTAAAATTTACTATACAAGTTGAGGGTAAATATAATATTTACATATCCATATTAATTTCTATAAAAATTAATGTTGACCAATACATAATAAATAGTAAATATTCCTGGCTAGTGTAAGTGGAATAGCTTTTATTCAATCTGAATTTCGCAACATTAATTTCGATCGAAATTAAGGTTCATGATTATCATCAATTTATGCAGTCAGTTGCTTACTGTTATGCATGGTAACATGTCAAAATTAATTTCAATTAAAGTTGAATTTGACATGCCACCAAGCATTTTTCTGTAAGATAAAAAGTAGGGCCCTCTATTCATAAGTAAAAATGTAACAATGCATATTGAGCATGTATATATCATTTACACATTAATATTAATTTCAATCAAAATTAATGTTGACCAATACACATTGAACACAAGCTTTACAACTTACACACACCAGATATAACTACCATTAAATATGTATATGGTCAACCCTAATTTTGATCAAAATTAATGAGCAGTTTTATGAAGAATTTTTTAGGTTGTTTGCTGGTTTGGATTCAATATGCGAATTTCAATATTAAATTTGATTGTAATTAATGTTGACCAATACATAATGAATACACACTATGCCACTTAAACTTTCCAGGAATAGCCACCATTCAATATGCCAGTATCAAAATTAATTTTGAAAAAGCACCATGCATAAAAATATGCAGTTGACTCCAGAAATTCATGATTAACATGCTCATTGATTTTGATCAAAATTAATTTTGATACTGTCATATTTAATGGTAGCTATGCCTGGCAAGTGTAAGTGGCATAGCATGTATTCACTTTGTATTGGTCAACATTAATTTTGATCGAAATTAATATGGATACATAAATGTGACATAAAGAGGTATGGACCATCAATTTGTTGAAAAGACATTTTTATATCTCATACATTATTTGTTTTTCTTAAATAAAATTTTACTCTCTCTCAACACCTTATAAAATTTACCAAGTTGCTTTTAAAAAAAACAGAATACATAAAATTCAATATAAGATAGCTATATTACACAGAAGATCACCATTATACCCAAGTTATGATGATGTTGATTCTGTATTAATTGATTCCCAAATCTTTACCAGATCAATAACAGCTCCAACCCCTAGTGACTCACTTTCATTCACAGATAATCCTTCCAAAAATGTTGCTGAATAGCAATTCTTGGGGAGGTATTTGGGAACATTGAATATACCATCTTGTGCAACTGTCCTTTCTGATGACTGTGAATATGTTTTTGATGCCAATTTTCTTTGATCTGGTGTATGGGCTAAGTCCTTTGTCATCTTATCCATTTTTTTAAACAAATTATTGAGTTCAGGATTTTGCCATCCAGGAATAGCTCGGATGGGTGCAGTTGGGGCTGGTGGTGGGCCTTCCTTGATATCAGAGATGCACCTAGTATCATGAAAAAGAACAACAAAACCTGGCACATCACTGCAGAGATCTCTTTCTAACTTGTATCTTGCAATAGCAATCTGAATTCCAACTAAATCAGCTTCATAATAACAAAAAGCAAAGTAAAATAAAAAACTTACCTTGGTCCGATAACGTTTTACTTGTGCCCTTGCCCTCTTTTCCATCTTTTCTCTTTCTAATTTTTCCTCTTCTTGCCAAAACAACCTTATCATCTCCTTCCCCTTATTAACTACCCATTTCTCAATAACACATTGAGGGAAATGAAGCTTTGACTGATCAATTGAACTCAAGGTGGTGAGCCACCTGGTACAGTGGTCGCATACTATGCTTCCCATGACTTGATTCCAAGTTGATTCTGAAAAATCACGGCAAGTCCAATCAAAGGCAAATTTCTGTTACCTTTTTCTTGCAATTCACGCTCTCAGTTTCTTTTGACAGAAAGTGGGATAGGTGCTCCTCCTTTTAGTCCTCAAGGCTCAGGTGCTGGAAAAAATTTGGGTAGTCAAATTTTGGATTGTAAGAAGGCTATAGAATTGGTTATCGGAAATTGTTGATCAGCTGCAGAATTGGCAAGGTTAGAAGATTGAAATTGGGTTAGTACAATTTGAATTGGCTCCAAGCTTTCCAATTTTCAATCTCCAAAGGTGTTGGGCTTGCAGGATATTTTGCTATTTGTGTTGGTCCCCCAAGAAAATACTTCAGAAAGTGGTAAATATTTCTATTTATACTGTCCAAGCTCCTGTGAACATCATTCCTTCTAACTAAGCCTCTTACAGCCCTTAACCCCCGTTCTTGCTCATGAGACTCTGCTGAATTGAGTCTGCGGTAATCACTGATACCCATAATGATTGAGGGATTCACTAACAATTCAAATAAGTTAATTAAATTGGTTATTTTTAAATAAAAGAAGACACTAAAAATTTGACTTACCAGCTCCACTTGTGCTTGCTCCTTGGTTAGGCAGAGAAAATGATGATTAGTCTCCAAAAAATTCCCTCAATACTTCACTAGCCCAATCTCTTCCTAGATGATCCGCATGCTGATCAGCACTTTAAGGAGCAGAATGATGATTGGGATTAAAATTTCTCAGTTCTGTATGAGACTCTTAGCCTGGATTGGGATTAGGTGGTGGGTTAGGATTAGGCGGTACAGATTGAGATGCATTTGGAGGTGGATCAGCAGCAGGTGGTGGTGGAGTATTTCCAGTATTAGTATGTTGAGGTGAAAAAAATTGGAATCAGTTGGGTCAACAGACATCCCTTCAAAATTATCATCGATAATGAACTGTAATAAAAGAAAATAAAATAAAAATAATCAGTCTTTAAAATTTATACCTATCAAGGTTAAAGTAAAAAAAGATACTATGTTTATTGTCAGACTGTATATCCCCAGGACTGAGTAAAAAGTGCTTATAAGTTAGGTTAAACACATGAACTATACATGGGAACAATAAATGAGAGTACACAAACAGTATACATAAGTAAAATTATGATAATACACAAAAAAATGCCATTATAACACCTTATATACACGCATATATCCACCTTTTATAGGTCTTATGTACTTAATATTAAGTTGGAATATGTCAGGGTAATCTTAAGAACATTAAGTATAAGGCTACATAATTTTTAAGTACACTTAAAGCTGTTATATTCATTGTTTTATGCAAAAAACAAGAAATGCGCTTTATTTCACTTAAAAGTTGACTATATGCGCTATAAAATTGAGAATATCAAAAATGCGCTTTGACAGATCAATTGGGCTCATTTAGGAATATTTATTTGGCTATTTAAATGCATAAAAATAACACTTTTCAAAATTGGTGTTTTTTATGCCAGAAATGGCTTCTGTGTACTGGCCACATACTGCCTGCTTTTTTCCCATGTGAATAGCTTCATTTTTAGCAAAGTTAGCTTTTTCACACTATACTTACCCCAAATTCTACGCCCACTGTGGGGAAACACACTAAAATAGGCGACAGGCACTTATTTAGTGTCCTAGCTTAATTAATAGTGCATTGACCTTGTTTATATGCACTAATTTCATTAATAACCTCATTCTTGGCATCTTATTTCATCACCACGCTTAAATTCGCCTAATTTTAGTCAAGGATTTACCCGTGCAAGCGCCTTCCAAGGACTGCATGTAGTTACCCCACATCTCACGCTCTGTTTTAAGTTTTTTGGTGGTTTCTCAGTCAATTTTGGTTATTTTTGGATGGGAATTTTATGTAGTATAATGTCAGGATTAGCCCCTCCATTTCTACAGTAAATCCCCCTTATTCTTAAGCTATTATTAACCTTAAAAAGTCTCCTTTAGTCTTTTATATTATTGTTTTATACACATATACTCTCTTTTTGTCTTTTTCATTAATTTTGATGGATTTCCCTTATTATTACAGGATTTTTGCGGTTGTTACTTGTCTAATTATGTCATGGATCACTAAGGATGTTGATGGGCAGGTCTATTAGTGGATTTGAGGTGTCATTAACTGTGTATTGGATGGTATATCATGGGATTTATTGGGGAACTCAGTGTGTATAAAAGGAGGAGGTTTTTGGGTCATGTTTTCTTCATTCCTTATCATTTACAATTTATCAATATAACCAAATAAATTACAATACATATCAATTAGTACTTTTATAAGACTTTTGAATAGTATCTGAATTATTAAAATCTATTTTTCTACCAACTAAAAAGATTGTAAGCCACATATAGGAATAGTGAGAATTATATTACTGAAGTCTTTATTCTGAATTATATTTTACTATTTGTTGGATTTATACTACAGTATTTATATAGGACCATTTAAATCTTCTAGAAAAAGACTTTTCAAGCTAGTTCACGTCCTTTTAGTTGATCTTAGCCTGACAATTGGGGGCCTTTCCTCAAGAATTCTGTTATAATCCAGTAAGTGAAAATTTCAAAGAAGGTACACGTAAATAATATCCCTATAGAAATATTTGGATAATTACAACAGGTCAGGGTCACTTATATAGTGATTTCAGAAAAAGAAGCCCTGTTATATAATAAAATTGTGGTATTGAATCAACAATTTTACCACTAATTTAACATAAAAATTGTTATTAGTGGGAGTCTGTCAATAGACCAATTAAATTTGTGATATTTGCAGATAATAAACCAATTAAACTGATTAATTGTTTTCTTTTAACAAGACTCTTAATATTTTCTTTTTATTGGTTTGTAATATTCATTAAATATTTAGAAAGAATCTTACTAACAGTTGTTTTCTTTTAAATATAAAAACACGGCTACATATTGTAGGCCACTTAAATCAAGTGACCACATAAAAAGCATATTTGACTTTTGGCACTTAAAGATTCACTTCATACCAATAAGTAAGCAATAAAATTGTCTTCAGTGGTATTGATAAATACTGATAAAACTCCTTTTTGAAGTTTTCATACCTAAACTTACTATTCTTTAAATTCCACGTAAAAATGTGTGACAACAATTACATTGTAAGTAATAAGGCAAAACCTTATAAATTAAGACCTAGAGCTGAAAAACCTGTTACAGGACATTCAAATGGAGGTCCAGGACTCTCCCATATTCAACAACACTCCGGCAATGTCTCTGGAGGAAAGGGAAAAGCTTTTAAAGCAGGTTTCAATAAAGAAGTCAAAAAATACATTACAAGAACAAGTTCACTCCCTATCCACCCTACTGAACACCTTGACAATAAGAGTCAACAACATAGTGGACCAGATCAACAATCCGGAAAAGAGAGCAGCTCAAGATTTCATAGAAGTCAACCAAGCTCTAGTGGACATAAAGACTCAACCACCAACAGTGGCACCCAACAATTCCATAGCAACACCTCCAGCCCAAGAGGAGGACCAAAAAATTACAGTAAGCAAATGGAAATGGGATTGGAACTCCCAAAATTACAACAATCCTCCTCAACAAGTATCCAGCAGTCACCCTTACAGAGGAAATCCAAGGAGAGGCAGGGGAAATGGAATAAGACCTTGGTGAGTCATCCAACTTCTAATGATCAATTGCATCAACCTAACAATGAATTACTTATAGGTAATGATATTGATAAGGAAATATTGGATATGATTGATAATGATTTAAAAGATTATTCATTTGAAAAAAATATGTTAAACTTGTCTTTGCACAAAGACAATGTAGATAGTTTTATTGATCACCAGGATAATGCTATTAATATAAAATTTGAATCAAATGATGAGTCTTCTGAGTTGGTCACAGAAAAAATAGAATATTTTTTAAAAGAAAATCCAATGGAGTCAAAGATAATAAGTGAATTATTATTGAGAATTGAAAAATAGGAAGAGTTCTCAAAAGAGTCAAACAATAATACAGAAAAGGTATTATTACAGCTAACACAATCATTGAGTGCAACAGCCAATAGATTAAAAATTATTGAAAATTCAAATAATGAATTAGTCAATGAGAATAAAGGCTTAAAATCTGAGATTAGAAATTTAGAAAATAAATTAGAACACTCTCAGAATATTATGGCTACTATTGAGGGACATGTTAAATTATCTTTTTCAAATGTAAATGACACTCTAACTCATGTACCTGTAATACAGGATAGGTTACAAAGAGTGGAAATATAAGTAGCAAACATGTTGAAAAATACTGAAAGAATAAAATATAACACTTCTTATGTAGCAAGAGTACCTGTTTTCATGAAACATGCATATGAAACACCAATGATGGAACATGAACATAGTATCATGGGCTCTGAGAATAATAAGTCAGTAAAAGATGAAATACATGATCATCTTTCTAAAGTAAGTGAATTACTCAATATTCCTCAGGTTAGGGAAGCAAAAACTAGCCAAAAGAACTGGCCTAAGTTAGATCAGTACCCATCTTTTGACGGAGATTCAAAATCTGATTGGCAGCAATTCATACAAAGAATTGATAACTTAAAATTTTCATACAAATTACCTGATGAAGAAATTACTTCAAAATTAATATCTTTATTTACAGATGTGGCCTTATTATGGTTTGAATCTGTATTTAGTGAGGGAATTAATTACTCCTGGAATGAATGGAAGGCACTAATTGAAAGGAAATTTGGTGGCCCAAAATTTAGAATCACTCAACAAAGATTGTATGAAAAGGCCTGATATAATCCAAATGCTGGAGATAAGCATATGGTATTTTTAATGAATTTAATAAAAATCATTAAAGCCATGGATCCAACAATGGATTATGACGATCGGAAAGAAAAGATAATATACAAGTTACCTATATCAGTTAGAGACATTATTGTAGCTAGAACTGAAACCATCAGAGATACCTCTGGGTTCATTAATATATGTAATGAGATATTATTAAACCAAAAATATGAAACCAAGTATATTAATTACAGACAGAGTGTTGACGTGGTAAAACCTACTACAAGTAAATTACCAGTGGAAAAGAAAAAAACCTTCAGCTCCCCTTGTCCCAAAAAGACAAGAGAATAACACTTGTAATAAATGTAATGAACCTTGGGTTAAGGGTCACACGTGTAAGAAGAGAATAAATGTTATTAAAACCTCCCAGAATTCTGAACCAAGTAATCATGAAGATGAAAATGTGGAATCCAGTGAGGATTGTAAAAGTAACATATCTTACAGTGATGATGAAAATGAGATATTTGTATTAGAACAGGATATAATGTTCCTGAATGATGCTATACCTCATACAGATACATCTCTAACTTCCATTGAAGAAGCTGAAATAATTAAAGATGTATCTCATGATACTTACAAAATAACACCTATCAGAGCACCTGTTATTATATGTGGGAGAGAAATGAATGCCATTCTTGACACTGGGGCTATGGGTAGTGTAGTTTCTATCAATACATTAATGAAACTTGACAGTAAGTATAAGGAAAAACTAGAACCTGTTCAGACAAAGAACTGGAGGGGTTTTGGTTCAATATTAAATCCAATTGGCAAATACAAAACTGCTGTATTCTTTAAATATAATAATGGATATGTAAGAGCAGTTTGTGAATTTGTAGTAATGGATAATAATAATTTTAGTGATTGGTTTATTATTGGCAATGATTTAATGACAAAATTTGGAATTAAACTAGATTCTGCAAACAGTTGTTTCACCATAGGAGTGAATGGTAAGAGAAAATTCAAGATATGTTCTGAAAATTCAGTGTATGCCATTTCTCCTAGAGAAGAAAAACATCAAGGTGGAAAAACCACCAATGAAGTGGTTGAATTGGAAAATGAAATTCAAAAGGCCTCTTTAAGTCCTCAACTCTCAAAAATTGAAGAAGAAAATATTTTGAGATTGATTAAATCATATCCTATGGAATTTGCTCATGGCTCAAATGAACTAGGATTGGTCAAACACCATGAGATGAAAATCTCTCTAAGCTGTGATTTGGATAATATTCCTGGAAGCCTAAAAAAGAAACCTTACCCAGCATCTCCTGCAAAAAGGAAAGATATTGAAGACAATATAAAAATGTTGTTGGAAGTGGGTATTTTTGAAAAAGTGGACACAACACCTAAGTATTGTGTCATTTAACCAGTATTGATCTCTTATGAAAAAGATAAGGCAAGATTATGCGGTGATTATAGAGCTCTGAATACATACACAGTAGATGATATTTAACCTCTACCAAGGATAGCTTCTATCCATGCTACTTTACAAGGAGCAAAATATATTTCCTGTCTGGATGGAAACAAAGGTGACCACCAGATTCCTGTGGAAAGAAATTCTCAAAATTACTTATTAATAACCACACATATGGGTATATATAAGTATGTGAGAATGCCATTTGGCCCAAAGAATGCGCCTTCAGTCTTCCAAAAATTGATGGATAGTGTTTTTCATCAGGAAATGGTTGAAGGATGGCTATTGGTCTATATTTATGACATCATAGTGTTTTCAAAACATATGATGAACTTTTAAATCACCTGAAAAGAGTCTTTCAAAGAATGGATGAAATTAATATGACAATTGCATTAAAGAAATGTAAATTTGAATTCCCATCTTTGAAAGTACTTGGACATGTTGTATCTGGATTAAATATTTGTGTTGACCAGAATAAGGTGGCAGCAATAAAAAACATTGGTATACCTAAGAATGTAAAAGAAATTCAAAGTTTTTTAGGTATGTGTGGATATTATAGACAATATATAAAAAATTACCAATCCATTGCAGCCCCTTTAACAACATTAATCAGGAAAAATGAGGCTTTCATTTAGAATAATGAAAGACAACACGCCTTTAATAAATTAAAGGAATGTTTAATTACAGCTCCAATTTTAGGACTGCCAGATTTCACCTTACCTTTTATCTTGTACACTGATGCAAGCTTCATAGGTTTAGGTGCTGCTTTACAGCAAAAACAGAAAATAAATGGAAAATTATCTGAAGTAGTTTTCTGTTTTATATCCAGAACCTTAAGAAAAACTGAATTAAGGTATGGTGCCACACAACTAGAATGTTTAGCCGTGGTGTGGGCTTTGGAGAAGCTTCATTACTATCTGGAAGACCAGAAGTTTGAACTTATAACAGATTGCAGTGCAGTAAAATCATTGCTAAACATGAAAACACCTAAAAGGCACATGTTTAGATGGCAACTAGCTGTACAAGAGTACAGAGGAAGAATGACAATCACTCACAGAGCAGGAACATTGCATTCTAATATGGATTTATTATCTAGAATTCCTTTGCCAAATGATGCTGACAACCCAGCTTATGTACCTGAAAATGAGGTTATACATATATTTGGGATTTATATAGTGGATTTAGAAGAAGAGTTTATTAAAACTATATTAGAAAATTATTCATCTGATAAAGATTTGTCTAAACTATCTACCATTCTTGATGATCCAACAAATGCCTCCATGAGTGCATTAATTAAAACCTTGCCTCCAAAGTATAAAAATGCATTGGAAATAGTAAATTATCAATTTAAGATGGATATATATATTACAGAAAAAAGTTAAGTAATGTTATAGTAATACCACCTTCTATGAAAGAGTTAATGTTGATTACTTGTCATGATGACATCTTAGCTGGTCATTTTGACTTTAACAAAACATTAACCAGAGTTAAAAATACAGCCTGGTGGATAAACATGAGAGAAGATGTACAAAAATACATTGAAACATGTGACTCATGTCAGAAATCAAAAAGATTAACTGGTAAGAGAGCTGGGTTGTTACAACAAATAGAGCAGCCAAAAGCTCCATGGGAAATTATAAACAAGGATTTTTTAACTGGCTTGCCATTAGCAGGAAAAGAAAGTTTCAATTTTTTCTGGGATATTGTGGATAGATTAACAAAAATGTGTAAGTTTATCCCTACCCATAAAGAGGTATCTGCAAAAGACTTGGCATTACTATGGTGGACTCAGATGATGAATACTGCTGGGTTCCCCAAAGCCATAATCTCTGACAGAGATCCTAAATTTACTTCAGAGTTCTGGACATCTTTGATGGAAGTATCAGGTTGTCAATTGAAATTGTCTACAGCACACCATCCACAAACTGATGGGCTGGCTGAGAGAATGATACAAACTCTAGAAGACATGATCAGAAGATATTGTGCCTTTGGATTAGAATACAAAGACAATGATAAATTCACACATGACTTGGTAAAATTAATTCCTGGCCTTGAATTTGCTTATAACAGCACAACTCATTCTGTCACAGAGAAGAAACCATTTGAACTCTGGCTGGGATAGGCACCAAATACCCCAGTAAATCATATAAATAAATTACCAAGGTTGGATATACACCCTCGTACTAAATCCTTTATTCATATGCAACAAATGTGTAGAAAGCATTCAGAAGAAGGCATCCAAAAATCATTTGAATATGAAAAGAAAAGCTGGGACAAATCTCATAAAGAATTTGAATTCAAAAAGGGAGACGAAGTCCTCATATCAACACTACATTTTAACTTACAAGGTAATGTTAAATTAAAGGATCCCTTTGTAGGACCTTTTGTAGTAAGCAAAATGGTTGGTAATAATTCAGTGGAAGTCATTATATATGCTCCATATGATAGGAAACATCCAGTTTTCCCTATCTCATTATTGAAACCTTACCATGCAAATGATCCTGACTTATTTCCAAAAAAAAGGTGAAGGCCTAAAAAGAAACCTGAAGAAATTGTGGAAAAAGCAGAGATTGAAAAAATACTCAAGAAAAGAATCCTTACAAAAGAAAAAGGAACTGAGTATTTACTAAGATTTAAAGGGAAATCAAATGAATTTGATAAATGGATACCTGAAAAAGAAATTTCTAATTTATCCACCCTTCTTAAAAATTTAAAAAGAAATAAATTTCTGTTCAACCATCTGAGGGGTTAAAAACCATACTCATAATATTTTATTATGTTTCATTTCTTTAAAGTATAATCTTTAATGCTACAGAATTAATCTGAATACCTGAAAATTACAAGTAAATAAATAAAATGTATAATTTATCATTTTTTTTATTTGTTTTTTTTGGGTGGGCGAGTGTCAGCCTGTATATCCCCAGGACTGAGTAAAAAGTGCTTATAAGTTAGGTTAAACACATGAACTATACATGGGAACAATAAATGAGAGTACACAAACAGTATACATAAGTAAAATTATGATAATACACAAAAAAATGCCATTATAACACCTTATATACACGCATATATCCACCTTTTATAGGTCTTATGTACTTAATATTAAGTTGGAATATGTCAGGGTAATCTTAAGAACATTAAGTATAAGGCTACATAATTTTTAAGTACACTTAAAGCTGTTATATTCATTGTTTTATGCAAAAAACAAGAAATGCGCTTTATTTCACTTAAAAGTTGACTATATGCGCTATAAAATTGAGAATATCAAAAATGCGCTTTGACAGATCAATTGGGCTCATTTAGGACTATTTATTTGGCTATTTAAATGCATAAAAATAACACTTTTTAAAATTGGTGTTTTTTATGCCAGAAATGGCTTCTGTGTACTGGCCACATACTGCCTGCTTTTTTCCCATGTGAATAGCTTCATTTTTAGCAAAGTTAGCTTTTTCACACTATACTTACCCCAAATTCTACGCCCACTGTGGGGAAACACACTAAAATAGGCGACAGGCACTTATTTAGTGTCCTAGCTTAATTAATAGTGCATTGACCTTGTTTATATGCACTAATTTCATTAATAACCTCATTCTTGGCATCTTATTTCATCACCACGCTTAAATTTGCCTAATTTTAGTCAAGGATTTACCCGTGCAAGCGCCTGCCAAGGACTGCATGTAGTTACCCCACATCTCACGCTCTGTTTTAAGTTTTTTGGTGGTTTCTCAGTCAATTTTGGTTATTTTTGGATGGGAATTTTATGTAGTATAATGTCAGGATTAGCCCCTCCATTTCTACAGTAAATCCCCCTTATTATTAAGCTATTATTAACCTTAAAAAGTCTCCTTTAGTCTTTTATATTATTGTTTTATACACATATACTCTCTTTTTGTCTTTTTCATTAATTTTGATGTATTTCCCTTATTATTACAGGACTTTTGCGGATGTTACTTGTCTAATTATGTCATGGATCACTAAGGATGTTGATGGGAAGGTCTATTAGTGGATTTGAGGCATCATTAACTGTGTATTGGATGGTATATCAAGGGATTTATTGGGGAACTCAGTGTGTATAAAAGGAGGAGGTTTTTGGGTCTTGTTTTCTTCATTCCTTATCATTTACAATTTACCAATATAACCAAATAAATTACAATACATATCAATTAGTACTTTTATAAGAATTTTGAATAGTATTTGAATTATTAAAATCTATTTTTCTACCAACTAAAAAGATTGTAAGCCACATATAGGAATAGTGAGAATTATATTACTGAAACCTTTATTCTGAATTATATTTTACTATCACTACGCAATATAGGGGGTGGACTTGCTAGCAAGTCCTCAACCTGAACTCAGATGGAACTCAGATGGAACTCAGACTGAACTCATACTGAACCCATACTGAACTCTACTTGAACACCCACCTAAAACTGTTCTGCTGAGTGGTGTTCATCCCTGATTGTATGGTTCCTTTATCAATAGCTCAATGTGTGTTCAACCTGTGGTGAGTTTGGGTCCAAGGTTGCGGACTTGCTAGCAAGTCCGCCCCCCATATTGTGTGGTGTATTTGTTGGATTTGTAGTACAGTATTCATATAGGACCATTTAAATCTTCTAGACAAAGACTTTTCAAGCTAGTTCACATCCTTTTAGTTGATCTTAGCCTGACATTTATAGTCTTGTTAACATGTATGTTATCTTGGGGAAAAATAAAGTGAATAATATATAGCTATCAGCTTAAGTGGGAAGGTCAAACTATTTATAGTAGACAAATGAGCAAGAAGATTATTCATTAATTAACAATTTTATCATATTTCTCATTATCATGATTTTCTTTCATTCATTCTTACATTTAAGAAAAAAATTACTCATTGAAATCATGGGTTCTCTTGCATTAAAAGCAACCAATATAATTGTTCACTGATTTAAGATAAGGTAAGTTGGATGCATTGCATTTTTAATCGAGCATTGAAATATTTATTTTACAATTTACAAACATCACCAATTCTACAAATTTCCCCAATCCCAAATTAACACAAAGATTTTAGTCAACAGAAAATAAATTTGATTAATTTTTTAACTCACTACTGTCTGCAGTCCAATGGCAGTGCAACCTTGTCTTTGATTCTAAACATTCCTTTTTTGTTCTTGACAGTAGCTGCATGTTAAATTATTGAATCTTTCTTAATCACAATTTGAGTTGCTTTGGCTACTCTTACTAACCAACAATGAAATTGTGGGAAAAGCTCATAGGGATCCTTTGATGTTTCTTCTGGACAGATCTCCTTGAAAGGACTTACTATAAAATAGATTTGATCATTCCCTTCCTTTGACCTGAAGAGATCATCAATTTGCCCAAACTGGCTATCTTTTCCATAGTAGAATTCAATTGTTGAATTAGCAATTTATTGATGGTAACTAGTAAACATCTCTCCATGTATCAATATGCTTGCTACGTTTTCAACTACCCCATTACCACTTTTCTCTGATGGTGTCAAAGCCCCTCTTGAAGTCTCTTTTCCCATTTGTGCCCTTACCCATTTAGTATATAATGCCATACTTAGATCAATTCATTTGTTCTCTTTATTAAGATCAATATGGATTTTTTTAGTCTCACATTGATCATTATCCTCAGCTTCACCAAGATCTAATACTCTAGACTTCTGATACCAATGTTTGAGCATTGTTAGAAGTATCTCTCCTGTGGTAAATATTAATAAATTAGCACAGCCGAGTTTTTAAATCATTGCTTACAAACATTGCATACGTGGATGGTGATTGTTTGGAATTTCAGATAATATATGATTCACCTGCTCTCCAGACTAAGTATCTGTACCTAATGATGGACCAAGACGCTTTATCATTTCAAGTTAATGTTGAGTGATATGCAGATTTGGCTTTGTATTAATATTCTTCCAACCCTCTTCCAGGCACTCACAATACTCTAACAGAAATTGATCTAGATCTTTAAGCTCATTAGTCTGTATATTATTTAATGTCAAAAAATTGGTGATCAAGCATAATGTTACAAGTGACTTTAGAAGATAATATTCTCTTGGTATTTCAGCTGAGGAATCTGAAGATTCTGATTCTTTAAATTTTTCAAACCAAAGGGTTATAAGAAACAAAGGGAAGTAGAGAGTATACAGCATGTGCCATTCTGCTGCCTTGAGGGATCCTGCCTTTTTAGATCCTACTGATTTTGGAGCTTGTGTTAGCCAGGAAGGCCTTCTTACTTGATCAATCATCTTCCATACAACCTGTAGCTCTGCTGCTGTGATTCGTGGATTACTACTACCTTCATTTTCTTTCTCCTTAACTTTCCTTTTATTTTCTTCATCTCTAGCTGTCTCATTTGATGAGTGAGATCCTTCACTCTGTGATATGCTAATGCTCCGTTGTCTTAAGTTATACAATGAATTCCTACTGCCACTGCTGTGAGACTTTAATGAGGCCAAATTGCTATATGGAGGAATAAATTTGTAGCTGGATTACCTACTCTGGCTTCTTGATCAATTTGTTCCCAATCCTTCACTATCTAGTCCATGATGACTTCATGACTGTCTTGAACTTGTAAGTCTTTGCCGCTTGTGCTGTCTTGTGTGCCCTGTATCATCATCATCATTATTCATGGTGCTTAAGCTACTTCTACATTTTTTAGAATGTTTGTGCAGTGAAGTATCATAAACAAAATTGTCATCTTCTTCTCTTACATGCCAATTTTCATCCTTTTCCAGCTTTCTTTCTAGATCTTTTGCTGCATTTTTGATTTGAAAATAGCTGAGACTGTGATCTTTTAGGTTTCCATGCATATGTGAATGCATAAAATCAATTGAGCAATATTCAGTTGGACGCCAATATCCAATGTGATTCAGCTCACTCCATTGTACCCCATGATTCTGAACAATTGATACATGCTCCCAATGTGACTTAGTATTTTTCCACTTGGTTGCCCAGCACATATGATCCTCATGATTCCATAATGAAAAATTTCCCACATTCTTTTCACTAATTTCATCTTTAAAGATTTTACAGAAAGAGCAGAAAATTCTTGCAGAGTGACTCAAAAAGCCAGCCAATTTTTGTATTGCAGGAATGTCACCTATCAAAGAGAACAATGCAACTCTTAATTTCCGGCCTCATGGATAAAGATGCGTCTTTTCAATCAATATACCATCCCATAAAATTTTTAGATCATTAACCAGCGGTTTTAGAAGGTGATTAAGCTGTTCACTTGTGGGTTCTGTTGGTCCAGTTATAATAGCATACAAAAAAAGATTTTCCATTTTGTATCTATCTTCTTGAGGTAGGTTAATACACACCATCATAATATTGCCTACTGACTTCTGATGACCTCTAATACTATTACCACCAGGCCTAAACCAGTAAACATATAAAGTAAACATTAAGTTACCTGAAGTTATCGTATATTCATCATCATTTCAAATCAGATCTGGAGTGGTAATGGGAAAGTTTTTCCAAATTGAACCATCACAAACATCCTTCATCAAATCACACTCTACATCGTCTGCCACAGGGATTTTTTTCTCAATCAGAAGCTCAAATTTTAACAGTTTGATCTTTTCCTTAAGCCAGTTGATAAAATAATGGTGATTAAATGTTTTAAGAGATAAGTATTTTACATGTTCTTGATGTTCCTTCATCAAATACAGCCTTTCATCACATTTAACTACAATTTGTCCTGCTCCAAAAGTTTTTAAATAGCGCTTTGATGAGGAAAAAATGGTTGATTGCAACATAGTATAGATGGTTGAGATTCAGAGTTATACTCATAAAGAGCAAAGAATTTAGGACAGCATGTTTTATTGAAAAATGATTGATTGAGCTTTGATCGACTAAAAACCATATCTATTGAGCGTGGGATCAGGAAGACAATGCTATCAGAATCCATTCTTCCACTATCACCTATAAGTATGAGCTTCTTAATTTCTTCATCCAAAAATTGAGTACAACCTTCTTTGCTCAAATGATGAATCAGAGAAAGCTTTTCTGCCTGCCACATAATTATTTGGCTATACCGTTCCCCAAGATTTGAGTTTCTAGAGACTGTTGAAGATACTTCTGCCCCTATATAATAAATCATCAAAACATAATAAATACTTTTATTCTCACTTTGAACTATAGATATACAGCTTACTGTTTCTGTGGAGCTGGAAATTTCAATGCTAAGTGGATTGTTGGAAGAAATAACCATCTGGGCCTTCCTATTTCTTTCCTCTTGATGTTTTGCATAAGAATTAGAGCTTTTGAAAGCCATACCAACTTCAAAGGACCCAGAAGAAGTTTGATACTTTGTATTGACACATCCAAGCTCTTGACATTGAAATACATGAAAAAATGGAGGCATTGTAATTGTGATAAATGTAGGAATAAGTTAGCTAATGGAAGTTACCAATTGAAGGTATTCCTTTTTTTGCAAGGCACTAGCTAATATAAGCTATATTTTTTTATCAAAAGAATATGATGGAATATGCATTGAAATTATTTAAGTTTAAATGTTCACTTTTTAATCAGATGAATTATATATTAATTAAAAGCTATGCAGTCTACTTTATTTGTATTCTGTATACTCTCTGCATTTGTACAACAATGCATGCATGTTTATCAGAATATTTTCTATCATAGAAAAAATTCTATTGTACACACAAGTATCTTAATTATTTTTCTATCAAATGCCTTCTGAGTTATATCTAACTACCCTATAATTATTCGATTTTATTAAAAATTCTTAGTTATGGACTATAAGAAAATTAATCCATATTTTTAACATAATTATTTAAAAAATTAACCCAAAAATCAAAGTTAAACCCAAAAATAAGGTTAATATTTTGTAAACAACAATCACAAACATATTTCCTTCATTTTGAAAATTGGTCTGTACTAGGTAAAATTTTCCACAAAGAAATCATCAAAAATACTCAAATAATAGATGCTACAAAACTTTAAACTTTAAAGCATTACAAAAAATCTGAAACCTTATATAAATTTTCATACATAAATATGAAGAAGTGAAACTCTAGTCTATTTATTCAGGTTGAAAAAAAATTACTCAATGGAATATGTATTACTATCATATTGGACCAAAAATAATTTTTTGGTAATCAAAAAATGAACATAGCCTCACATTTATCAAATTATTTTTGTGGAAACATTTTTTGAAAAGAAAAAAAAATCCTTTTCTCAAATAAGTCTGCTTTTATCACATAATCATTCTCTTCTTTTGTACCATTCCTTTTGAGTTCAAATTGCATATAAAAGTATAATTTATGCATATTATAATGCCATAAAGTTGAAATATTTCTTATTCTTAATTTTTGTGATACTTCTCCTTAAATCAACTTAGATCATAAAGTTTTGAAGCTCCACAATTTACCCTTCCTCTTTGTTTAATTTTATTGAAAACTTTCTTAATCAAATTGTTTAAGAGCCCTAGAAGCTCTTACTTTCCTCATGGAAACCTGCCCAAAAACACACGAACACTTAATATAATTTTTAATGAGACTTTGCCTCCATTCAATTCTCAATTTTGATGATCTATACACAATTTTTTTCGTTCACTTTTGGGTATGTCACCAGAATCAAATGGATGGAAACTAAACCCTACTGAAGAGCAATTAGACAGCTTTTCATCATTTGAAATGAATTCTTGCATCATTTCCTTTGAACTACCTTATCCAGAATCAAATTCAGCTGTTTCGGAAAAGTTTCTACCAATTTTCTGTGAATCTTTTATTGATCACCTTTGTATGTGCGGTTTCCCAGGGTCAACTTTTGCTTGGAACCTAGATTGGTTTAACAAATGGAACCAGGTCTTGGTAAATATCCTCATTAAACACTGGGACAAAGCCTTAAAAACCAATAATTTGATTGCATATCCAATTGACTTAACTCAAATTAGCTTCTCAAATCAAATGGGAGTTCTTCACTGTTGGTTTTTAAGTCATTCTGATAAATTAAGACTTGGGAAGGATTCTGATAGCTCTCAAGAAATAATCAAAGTGAGAAAGAATAAATATAGAATAAAAAAAAGGTATGAAAATCCCTTTTTTTCAACCATTTTTATTTATGACCTTTATTTCAAATAACAAAGATTCTTAGAATTCAGTTAACCGAACTAAACTTCTCAAAAAACTTCCACATTGTGAAACTTATCACAACCTTTTCACAAACATCAAGTGTTTTTCAGACACCAAAATTGATAATGATGGATCTTTATGACTTATCTTAATGCAATGGAGGTCTGAAGATTTTTCTAAAGTTGCACAATATCTTGACCAACAACACTTTAATATTTGAGATACTTAGACATACTCTGGAAGTGTGCTAAAGGACTTGGCCTTGTACAAAATAATCAGTTTGGTTTCAACATTATCACCTATACTTAATCCTTCTCATGTCCCCCGGGGTTTGCCGAATGACTTTTATTCTCCCTTATATCTTGTATCTCTAAATCCTCAACAACTCAGACTTTTAAATCCTCAAAAACCCATAAATTTACCTGCTCTCCTTGAAATTCTTGCTTCCTCTAATATGAGTGATTGACAAACTCCCTTAATAATAGTTTTGCACACTCATACTCTTCATTTCCACTGTTTGGGACACTTAGCCTTGAAAAAAAAACATAATTTTAACAATTACTATTATCATTAAAATTTATAGAATTTTAATTCGGCTCACATTGTTAGCTCCATTTTTTTCCTTTGAATCTTATACATGCTTAATTCTATACTTTCATGCACAAAATAATTCAAAACATTTACTTCATTTTACTGCCCCATTTTATACAGACGATCAACAGCCTGCTGCTCAACTGCTGGATTCCAATTTGGCTCCTATTTCAACATTGAACATATAAAGAATTTAATATTTTTGTATTTAATATGAAATATAAGACATTGAGCTCACCATTATATATACATTTTGAGCACACTTGAGATCTATACCCACTCCTGCAGCCTGAATTGTTCCAACCAAAACTTGGAAATTATTATTAAAATGGAATTCATGCATATTTTTGTCTTGCTTTGCCCTGCTGAGTTTATCCATAAGCTAGGGATACCTAATATTGTGGTCATCTAGAGCCATTTTTATTTTATTTTGAATCACTAACATCTGCAAAAAGTCTGCAAATTTGGAGAATATAACATCTTTTGGAAAATTTATACCCCTTTCACCAGACAAAAAGTTTTTCAAGTAGCATATAAGATGACAAATATTTAGGGAATGCTGCCTAGTGAAATCAAAAATTGGAGTTTCATCCAGATTTTCGTAGATTGGATGGTTGCAGAATTTTCTTAAAATCATCAGCTCTCTAAGAAACTCAGATGAGTCTAAAGGGAGGTCAGTGCTTCTGGATGGCCCATATTGCTCAGTGAATCCTTCTTGAAGTACATCAAGTTTAGACCTCCATGGATCTGCTAATTGAACCAATATCCCCCTTTGAATCTTTTTTGGAAGAGACAAAATTGCATCTTTTGTTCAATGTAGGCTTATGACTTTCATTAAGTGATTGATTGATTTTATAGAATTAGCCTTTCCTTTTTGCAAACCTGGAAAAAGGAAATTCTTCAATAACCAGTCATCTTGCCACTTTTCTATTCTAAGAAAAAATATGAGACTTTGAAGGTCAGTGGGCCTGTTCTGAAGTGGAGTTCCATTCAAGCATAGTTGGTGTTGGGATTCCATGTCAAATATTGTTTGAGCCCTCTGCGAGTAGGGATTTTTGATGTATCTAAAAGAATATTTATAAAAATTGATTATAAAAATTAAGTTTTAAGCTTTAGATATAGAAATGGGCACTAACTGAGCTTCATCTAAAACAACTCTATACCAAAAGAGCTTATGAGTCACTGGTATCTTTTTTTGGCTTTGATAATTTGACATTGTTGAGCTAGCTGTTTCATATGTTGTTAAAGCAATAGCAGTGTCCTGTAGCTCATTGATGTTAGTATTTTGACAATCCTTCACATAAAGAACCTTGAAAGGAAGCGCATTATCTTCAAAGTGCACACTTACTTCATTGATCCAATTCAATAGTGTTGCCAGTGGGCATATAATCAGTGTGGCTGAATTCCGATTAAAACATTCTTAATTTTCCAATACCTGGAATTGTCTTTCTTCACTATGAGTTGCACTTATAAGAGAAAGAGTTGACAGTGTCTTTCCCAAACCCATATCATCAGCAAGTATTGACCAGTTTCCTTTAGGGGTTAATTGATTGTTAGGAAACTGATCTTTATAGTCATCAAATCCAGTTCTAAGCCAATGGTTGTCCTGGTGCCTCCACATTATATCCAACTTTTCCTTTAAAATTTTTTCATTGTCAATCATAAAATTTATTTCTTGAAGTTGATGTGTTTTGAGAACTGTTTTGATTTCTCAGATAATTTGATCAACTTTCCAATCTTGAGTACTCTGAGATATTTGGAAAGAGCCTTCAAAAATTACATGCAGGATATTAGAAAATATAGTGGAGTCGTAGTTCAGGATCAGACATAAATTGATTTGAGCAGAAGAAAATGCTTCTTTAGCAAGACTTATTAGTGTAATTGAAGAAAAGAGGCATCCCCAAAGTTGATACTGATTACCAAAACTTGAACCAAATAAGCATGAAAATAGAATGGCTTCATAGGATTCGAGGCACTTCTTTGGTTTTAATGGTGAGATCCAGACCCAATGACAACCAATAGTGGTCCAATGTGCTGACTCTGAATTTGAGAAAAATTACAGACAAGGGTTGGTTTTCTTTCTTTACATAGTCCAAAAATATGAACATTCAAATGGCCTTGCTGTAAAATCGTGGGGGTTGGTGAGTTTTGAAATCTTGAAAATTTGATCAATTGTTATTGAGAACTGTCCAACACATCGTAGACTTGACATATTAAGTAAGAATAGTATCTGAAGATAGTGATTGTTAAAAGGATGAATTGAACCAAAAAATGAATAATCAGTCTTGAATAAAATGACAAAATAGCTTTTTAGCATATGCTACGCTAAGATCATAATTCTTTCACATGTATTATTATTATCTTTTTGAAAAAATTTGAAGTAAATAAATGATAACTTAAATAAATAATATGGCTTAAAAATAAATCTTGAGCCTATAGAGTAAATTTGGGTTTGTGGAAGAAGAAGAATTTTCTTATTAAAAATGTGCTTTATTGTTACATTATAATCACAAAATAGAATAATTTCACTCTTATTACACTTATTTATGTTTCTGTCTAATAGTAAAGAGCTTTAGATGGCAGTTGAAAATCCAAATTGAAACTACTACCTAGAACAATGTCTTGATACTAACATACATTTTGTAAGTCTCTGGACAGAAACTTATGTTGATCTCAATGATATTAAAATTGATTTTAATTGTATTTTTTATCAAATATCTTTTTGGTCTAATGTAATAATTGAGATACTACAGTTTAACCTTCTGTTACCAACTTGGTAAGAAAATATCTGTAGGTTTTTTTAGACTGAATATCAAATTTTGCTTTCCACAAGATAGGAAAGTGAATATTATGATATGTTAAGTGATATGTTCAAGCTTTGCTCAATCTGTGCTCAGCTGAAGATCAAATTGATCACCAAGCTCCAAGAGACCTGTGATTTAGTTGAGTTGAATCTAGGTCTAACCAATTACCAAATCTTTGTCCAATTGATTTAAATCTGGTTTCACGATGAATTCCCAACAGCTTCCCAACAGCTTTCCAACCACTTCCCAACATTTTTAAATGAGGTGTATTGCTAGCAAAACCCCCCTAAAGTTTCTGTGGTGATCACCCTATTTGAACATTTGTTCTTTATGGGTTCATCCCATCTTTTATTCTCATACTCATATGCCTTATTTATACATTCTTTAGCATGTTTTATGCATAACTCTTGCATCTGAAGAAAAGACTTAGTACCTGTATGGATATCCAATCTAGGTAATTTATTAGGATTTTTAGCAGGGGTATTAGGTACATAACCCAACCATAAATCAAATGGCTTTTTGCCAGTGAAAGAATGTACTGTACTATTGTATGCAAATTCTAAACCTGGGATAAGGGTTACCCAATCATGTGTGAATTCACCATTGTCTTTAAAGTTATGACCAAAAGCACAATATCTTTATATCATATCTTCTAAAGTTTGTATCATTCTTTCTGCTCGCCCATCAGTTTGTGGATGGTGTGCTGTAAAAAGTTTTAATTGACACCCTGAAACATCCATAAGTGATGTCCAGAACTCAGAAGTAAATTTAGGATCTCTGTCAGAAACTATTGCTTTGGAGAAACCTGCTATATTTAACATTTGTGTCGATCATAAAAAAACTAAGTCCTTTGCAGAAACCTCTTTGTGGGTAGGAATAAATTTACACATTTTTGTAAATCTATCTACAATTACCCAGCAGGAGTGATAACTCTTACGCCCCGCTATGGGCAAACTTGTTACAAAGTCCATGTTAACTATTTCCCATAAAGATTTGGGTTGCTCAATTTGTTGTAATAAACCAGCTCTTTTTCCTGTTAATCTTTTAGATTTTTGACAAGAATCACATGTCTCAACATATTTTTTAACATCATCAGAAATTTTAATCCACCAAGCTGTGTTTTTTAGTCTGGTTAATGTTTTATAGAAGTCAAAATGACCTGCTAATATATCATCATGACATATACTTAACATTAGCTCCTTTATTGAAGGGGGAATTACAATTACATTACTTAATTTTTTCATGTAATATATAAAACCATCTTCAATGGAAAATTTTCCTTTTTCTAATGCTACTTTATACTTATATGGTAATGTTATTATTAAAACATTCATTGAAGCATTAGAAGGATCATTTAACATTGTAGTGATTTTACTTAAGTCAGGATCTGAATCATAATTATCAAGAATTGATTGCATAAATTCATCCTCAAGATCTAAAATATAAATTCCAAAAATTTTAATAATCTCTGATTCAGGAACATAAGCAAGATTATCATCATTATTAGGAAGAGGTACACTAGATAACAGATCTACATTAGAGTGCAAGGTTCCTACTCTATGGGTAATAGCCATCTGTCCTCTGTATTCTTGTACAGCTAATTGCCATCTAAACATGTTTCTATTAGGAGTTTTCATATTTAAGAGTGACTTAACTGCACTAAAGTCAGTTATTAACTCAAATTTTTAGTCCTCAAGGTAATAATGTAGCTTCTCAAGAGCCCATACTACTGCCAAACATTCAAGTTGAGTAGCACCATATTTCAATTCACTACTTCTCAGAGTATGTGAAATATAGCAGATTACTACTTCTGACATTTTTCCTTCAATAAGTTGTTTTTGATGCAAAGAAGCACCCAGACCAATAAAACTTACATCTGTATATAATACAAATGGTAATTGGATATCTGGTAATCCCAAGATAGGAGCTGTCATCAAAAACTCTTTCAACTTATCAAAAGCCTGTTGTCTTTCATTTTTCCAAATGAAAGCTTCTGATTTCTTTATCAGAGTGGTCAATGGTGCAGCAATTAATTAGTAGTTCTTTATATATTGTGTATAATAACCACACCTACCAAAAAATTCTTTACATCCTTTACATTTTGAGGAATTCCAATATTCTTTCTTGCAGCAACCTTTTTTTGGTCTACACATATTTGTAAGCCACATACAATATGACCAAGCACTTTTAAAAACTCAAACCAAAACTTACATTTTTTCAATGCAAGGGTCATTTTTATTTCATCCATCTTTTGAAATACCTTCTTTAAATGGATCTCTTGTTCATCATATGTCTTAGAGAATACTATGATGTCATCAATGTATACCAGTTACCATCCTTCAATCATTTCATCATGGAATGTTATATCCATTAACTTCTGAAATACTGATGGGGCATTTTTTGGTCCAAATGGCATCCTGACATATTTATAAATTCCCATATGTGTTGTTATCAACAAAAAGTTTTGTGAATTCTTTTCTACAGGAATATGATGGTACCCTTTATTTCCATCTAGGCAACTTATATACTTAGCACCTTTAAGGGTAGCATTTATAGAGGCAATCCTTGGCAAGCAATAAATATTATATACTGTAAATGTATTTAATGCTCTATAATCACTGCACAGTCTTGCTTTATTTTTTTCATAAGAAATTAGCACTGGTGATATTACACAATATTTTGGTGTAGTTTCAACCTTCTCAAGAATTTTAATTTTTAATAACATCTTAATATTATCATCTATGTCTTTCCTCTTCATTGGTGAAGCAGAGTATGGTTTCTTTTTAAGACTAGCAGGAATATTATCCATATCATAGGTTAAACTAATTTTCATCTCATGATCTTTTACAAGGCCAAGTTCATTTGTACCATGTGAAAAAGCCATTGGAAATGCTTTAATTAAGTCCAAAATATTATTTTTCTCAGCTTCACTTATCTGAGTGCCAAATAATGCTTTAGAAACTTTGGTTTCCCGAAGTTCCATCTCATTACATTCTCTTCCTTTGCACAGAGAATTTGTTACTGACTCAATGTGTAAGACTGTGTTAAAAGAATTTATTTTAAATTTCCTTTTACCATTCATGCCAATTGTAAAATTGTTATTAGCAGCGTCTAATTTCTCACTAAACTTAGTCAGAATATCATTTCCAATGATAAAACAGTTACTACAGTTAGTATTGTCCATTACTACAAAGTCACAAGTTACTCTTAAATAACCTTGTTGATGCTTAAAGAAAACAGCAGCTTTGTATCTACCAATGGGGTGTAGAATTGATCTAAAACCTCTCCAATTTTTACTTTGAAGGTGTTCAAGCTTAGACTTATATTCACTATCAATTTTCTGTAATGTATCAGTAGAAACAACAGAACCAGCAGCTCCTGTTTCCAATACTATATTAACATTTTCACCAGAAATAATAGCTGGAACCATGATAGGTGTCATTTTAAAGTTATCAGCTTGTATATATTTAATTATTTCAGCATCCTCAAAATTCATTAAAGATTCATTTGAGTCCATATTTATGTCACTGGACGACCTACGCACAAGGTCGAGGATGTTCCTGTAAGTGAGACGAGGAGTTTAGAGACTTCATCGAAGCACAGAGGAATGATTCGAGGAAGTGATTAGAAGATGATTCAAAAGAAGAACTACTGCTTTGAGTTATGTTTAAGAAGGATTCTAATATAATTGATAGGTAATATTAAAATTCTTACGATCTCACGAAGGGTTGGAACTCAACAATCAAAGATTTAGGATTTAGAAATGATTATTGAGAAAATAAAGAAAGATACAATAATAATGATTTAACTTAAAAGATTTACCACTATTAACTATAAATATGTTTTATAATTTAATTCTAAGGAATATTGAACCAAAAACCCAACCCCTTTTATATCCTTTACTCCTCCTCGCATTGACCTCATACCCATCCACTATTCCGCACACCACAGACCATTAAAAAATACATCCATTAAACCTGGACCCTCCTCCCTAACATCTGTTAACCCCTTAATCCTACACTATCCATTCCCTCCATGCTCACTACCCCTTTTAATAATTCACAGACATTTAATAAACCTTTTAGTGCACCATTACATTGACTATTGCGCTGTGCGTTGCTTATTGAAGAAAAGACTGAGACACACTATTGAGATATTGACTAATTTAGATTTAGAGTTTTGACTAGCGCGGTTGGATAGCGAGTACACAAAGGAAAGTCACAGTTGCTATGGAGAATTGCTTTCTGTGCTTTGAGTATGGATGTGAGTCTCTTATTATTGATTTAATGAGTTACTTTTGCCTCGAGTCTCACGTGGCATGTGACAATTTAATATTGGCTTTTCAAATATGGAAAAATCATCTTCCAACATACAGAATTCATTTTCATCACTATATGAGATATTGCTGTCAAAATCACTTGATTCTTTACTTTATTCAGTTTCAGTTTCAGATTCATGTTGATTTTCAACAATATTTATATTTTTCTCACATTTGTGACCTTTAACCCAAGGTTTGTTATACTTATAACAAATATTTGTTTCATACTTTTTAGGTACTACAGGTGCAGTAGGTTTTTTTTGCTTCTCCTGAAGTGTTTTTGAATTCTGATTTTTCATGGGTTCAACATTTTGTTTATAAGTGGAATACCTTGATTCATACTTATGGTTTAATAATATTTCATTTCAAATATTAATAAAGTCAGAATATTCAGTAATATTTGATTTTCTAGCTACAACAAGGTCTCTGACAGATATAGGTAATTTATATATTATCATATCTTTCCATAAGTTAAAATCCATATTAGGCTCAATGGCTTTTAATATTTTATTTAAATTCATTAAAAATACCATAGGTTTGTCACCATTCAATGGATAGTACCTAGTTTTCTCATAGACTCTCTGCTGAGTAAGCCTGAATTTAGAACCTCCAAATTGTTTTTCAATAATTTGTTTCCATTCAGCCCAAGAGTAATCTTTACCCTCACTCAATACAGCTTCAAACCATAATAAGGCAACATCCTTAAATAAAGAAATTAATTTTGATGTTAATTCTTCATCTGGTAACTTATATGAGGACTTTTAATTGTCAATTCTTTGTATAAAATGTTTCCAATCAGAGCTGGCTTCCCCATAATAAGTTGAGTACTGATCTATCTTAGGCCAGTTCTTCTGATTGGATTATATCTCACTAATCTTAGGGAAATTCAATAACTCATTTACTCTTGATAAATGATCTTGTATTTCCTCCTTTATGGATTTGTGACTTACATTTTCAGATTTGACACTACCACCAGATGGTTTTGGTTGTGGTGGTATAGGGAAGGAATGAGATTCACTTTTTTCAATGAAAGGATTATTATTATATTGTGTATACTTATGATTATCCTGCTTTATTAGTATATTAGCAGTTTCAATCTCAACTTTAATTAATCTTTGTAGAAGCTCAGAGACACTTTGATTTGTCTAGGAAAAGATAACTTGGTTCTTTATTCAGTTTTCAACAAGTGTGCTTCATTCAATTTTTCCAACTCACAGAATTTGTTTGAAAGTTCACTATATTTGTTACTCAATGAATCATATTTAAGAGTTAGAGACAAATTTTCTTTCTCTAATTCTTTATTACCTGTTTCCAGTTGAGAAATATTTAATGTCAAGGATGAAATTGTATCACTAGTGAGCTTAACTGTCTGTTCCTCACAATCAGTCATTCTATTCCACAATGCTGAAACAATTCTATGGACAGTTGGATTATTGTTAAAATACTCAATGTCTTCCTTTTTCGATTCTCTCACTAGTAAGTGGTGGTAAATGAGGATTAACTGTATTATTGTTATGAATAGTACTGTTATTGTGGACAAAAGATAAGTCAGGTGTATCTACATCAAAACCTAAATTTCTTAAATCCTCCTCTATTTTCTGCACAGATTTTACATCAATAGTATTACCTACATTGTAATTATCAGTATTGTGTTCAATATGAGAGGGTAATCTACTTACAAAGGGATAGATGACAGTCCTGATTTTTGGCGCTTTTTTCCTTTGTATGGGTGAACTGAGAAAGTCTGATGAGGTGGAGGATCCCTGTTGCAGCTGTGGCTGGTCCATTGTTGATTGAACCAGTCACACTTCCATTTGTCTAACAGGATTTTCTCCTGGGAGTGATGTGACCCGCCTGGGGTAGGGGGTTGCTGACTTGGTTGACTTGGCTGGCCTCCCTTTAGCTCTTCCAGTGCCTGATTCATTTGTTGGAACCCTACCTTGCAATTGTTCTGTAATTGCTCTACCTCCTTGAGCATGAGTGACTTGTATTCTTCCAACTTCAAGACCTGTTTGGCCAGATGGGATAGTTGATCCTGAAGAGGAGGAGATGTCTTTTTTATGGTAATCTTTTTTAATAGGGCGTCTTTTTCCTCTATACTCATTTTCTCTGCCTGGGGGTATGACTGACCCTCCATGGTTATGTCCTGGATAGTTGTTGTTAGCTTTAGACCTGGTATTATAAGCAGGCTTTTCACTTACACTGTCCTAAGGAGCACTCATATTGATAAGAATGACAATATATCACGTCTACAAAAAGGAAAACCTCTGTGGAATCAGTAGACAAAAGTATTAGCAATTTTATTACTAATAAAAAAGCACTGGAGCTTACCCTGAACATATATCTTTATTTATTTAAATAAAATATAAGGAAAATTCGAAAAAATCTGTTAAAAATATAATAATGAGTTTAACTAGACATTTATAAGGGTGAATAATTAGCTTAACAAGCTTTAACCAAATATCAATTAAATTGGGTGTTATATTGGTGTACAAATACCAAGTGAAATTGGGTTTATATTGGGTACAGTTACAACTGTAAATACCAAATTTTTATGATATAAAATTAGTACAATTAATATAAGGGTTCTTTTCTACAATCACTGAGTTATTATGAGCCACTTATATGCAGCAGACCCAAATATTTGGTTTTTTTTTGAGCTATACTAACTAAAAATCACGTCCTAAGGCTTATACTAAAAAATCAATAATAATCATGGAAAGACCCCCGATTGTCAGTATGTCTAGTATATAAGTATGATATAATAGTATTTATTTTTGTCCTACTACTTATTGATGAATGATTTAGTGATTAAACCTCAGGGGAAGACTAAGAAAATAGTTATACTCAAATAAAACTCACAATACTTGTATGTAAATGCATGCTTAGCGGTGGAAAATAGATAAATAGAATATAGTTATAGCTTATATAATGATAATATCAACTTATAAAAGGCTTTATAATATATTTCTTAATGTTAATAATTGTATTGAAGTGTTTTATTGAATTTTAGTAAGTAATTGATGATAAATAACCATCAAAATCCCCCCTTACTTATACCCAAATCCCCTAAAGTGCACAGACCTTCAATGCAGATGATGTCACTGTTATCCCAGGCATTTACAGCACTGTGAGGTCACATCACCTCCCCATGGTGTCCAATACAAGAAGATTCAACACCCAGAACTCCATTAAGGACCCTCCATCACAATTAATGATAACACATATCCAAAACATAATTAGAAAATCCAGACAAAAGCAGATACCATAAAGAAACAGGTAAAATAAGTAATCCAAAAGAGATAAAATGAAACCCAAAGCATATAAAGAAACAAATGAAATTTCCAAGCCCCCAATAAAATCCGCAAGCATCCACATTAACCCAGCAATGACCTCCCAATCCATAAATCTGTGAATATACATCCAAGGAAGCAGATTAAGCTGTCCAAACTGAGTGTATGTGCCTAATATATGCTTCTGTAGGTGTTGTAAATCCACTGATTACGTTGTAGACAATCCTATAGCACTAGCTATAGGCCTTGACCAAGGGAGTTGGAGAAAAACCAGAGAGAAAATCCCCTGTCCCTTTAGAAAAATAGAGTGAGATTTACTTGCTAAAGTAAGTTGGTTCCTGTTTTGCTAAAGCCCCTTTTCAACACACTTGACTGCTTGATGAGCCAAGAAAGTAGTCCCCAGATAGACTACCAGACCAAAGAACTGAAATGTAGAACAAAGTCCACACCAGAGACAGCAAAGATACTTGATTTAGGCTGCAAATCCACACCAGAGACAGCAATAATACTTGCTATAGCTTGCAAGACTATAACAGAGAAAACAGTTGCCAAAGTTAAGTTAAATGAAGAACTCACTTGCAACAAACACAGCCAATTGTGGCCAGAAAACAGTGAAAACTGAGTGAGGAACAATGAGATCACCTCCGGATGGTTGTATGATGATTAAGGTTGCCCCAAACTGTCTTATTCACTATGTACACACAGACCACTAACTAAGAGCCCATGCGCACCCACCAATCTGGTGCCTGTACCTGCCAAATTGCATAAAAAACCCTCCTGGAGCGCTCCCCAACCTCCTAAAACAGAGGCGGGCGGGCCGCCCGACGTCGGAGATGCCGCCTGAAGCATCCCAGCCTCTGTGAAGCCAGAAAACCAATAAAAACCACTAATCTACTTGGAAAAATTAGCTACAACTACTAAAACCTTTAAAACACGGAATTTCACTATAACAACATTGTGACATGAAATATAGAGAAAAATTAGCTCTATCCAATGGTACTAAGCACTTAACCCTAAGACTTAAGGTTAGCTCGTAAAACACAAAAAACAAAATTAAACAGCAATCTTTTATAAATGAAAAATGAGGAAATGACCCCTTAAAGCGCAGAATATGAAAAATGTCTAAAAGACATAAAATATAGAGAAAAACCAGGGCTATCCAATGATAGTACCCACATACCCGCAGACTCAATATCCACGGAATAAAACCAGAATAATACCAAATTACTTAACAGATGTCAATTAAGACATGCACAAACAGCGCCAAATCACACAACAAAGGCCCCTTCCAATGTTGAAAGACCACATCCTCCCTCCAATTGAGAATGTCCACATTCTTTCTTCATCCAACCACCATGTTTAACCTCCTTCCCAAATCTGCCTCTGAAATTGGCCCCTGCCAATACTGCATCGAGAATAATTTAATCTGCGCCATGACACCACCTGTCCATCCATACAGAACGTCCTGCAATGTCTGCCACTCCAGAAAGAAGACCTGCCACAGACCTGGTCCACTTTCTTCCACAACAGATTCATCTCCACCTCAACCTGGTCCTTCTTCTGCCAGCTCCAAAAGATCTAGGCCATCCATCCTGATACCCAGATTAATCAAAAAGCTCCACCCTTCCCAAAAGAGTGCTACAACCCATAAAAAAACTAGTTCCCCCATCCCTGGTCCATTTGATGGTAAAGAAAATTCATTCCTTCCTTCAACTTTAAAACTGATAACTTCTCAGTTCCTTCCTCTTCTGATAGTGATGATAACAATGTAGGATCCATTACACCACAAACACCAACGCACTTGCCCACTATCAAGGCCAAGTTCCAACAACACACATCACAACAGAAACAACTTCTTCTTCACTACTTCCAATCCACTCCTGCTAGAGATCCACAGGACATTGAGAGCAGAAGACACCTCATTCACCAGTTCAAGGCTAATTCTGAACACTTCATTTCATCTCTTGATTTCCTCTGTAATTCCACTAGTACTTGAGTTTGATTCAGAAAAGAACAATTGACCACACCCTCTATAGGATGTAACCACAAACAACCCTCAGTTTTAATTCTTGGGGGACCATCCTCATTTTATAGTCTTGGGGGACTCAAAAACCCTCAGTTTAAAGTCTTGGGGGACTCAAAAAACCTAAATCATAAACCCAGAACCAGAGATCAACCACATTAAGACACAGAGAAAAAACTAACATTCTGGGGTAATTGTGAATAGAGCTGCCAGCCCATCAATTACCCTCAAACTTGCCTTTGCTAAATTCTGAGGCTCCCCCTGTGGATACCCTCCACCAATCTTTCAAAACCAACTCCAAAAACAAAAACTTTTCCCTCAGTTTATAGTCTTGGGGGACTTACAACCCTCAGTTTAAAGTCTTGGGGGACTAACACAGTGTTCAGTTTAAAGTCTTGACGGACTACTTCTTGATAAAATCTTGAAACCAGCCAGTTTAAAGTCTTAGAGGACTAACAGAAACAATATTTCAGTTTAAAGTCTTGATGGACTGATCTTGATACCAAGCTTTTTCAGTTTAGATTCTTGATGGACTGACGGAATTTTGCATAAAATGGACGTAGACAATTTCATGCAGCACACCTCTACAGCCAACCTGCTGAACTTCCACCTTCACTTCATCATCTACCCATCACTGACAAAAATCTCCTCCTATCCCATTTTATCATCTTTTCTCAGCACAGATCATGGCTGGATCTCCTGATGTTAACCCTTCTACTCTCCCTTGCTTCACTGCTCTCAAGGACTATGCCTGCAAACAGTGCATCAACATGTGCAGACCTTGCACATTCACTCTTCCAAATCCAGAATCCAAATTCTACAACAGGGCTTGTGACTCTTGTTATTCCAAAAAGAAAAGATGTGGCAGAGACTCCAACTACCCTATTCCTCCGCCTTCTCCTTCTCACAAAAACATCTCCAGATCCCCTACCAGATCCCCAGAGCTTGGTACTTCCTATTCCTCTCTATCTTCTTCTCCTTACAGAAGATCCAGAAGCTCAGCTTCCCACACTCTTCCCAAAAGATCAGCCTTAGCCTCACAAGAAACTGCTTTTATCTCCGCCAAATTGGCTCCAAAAGCTTCAAAATCAACTCCCAGGCTTCTAGACCACGTCCAGGCGGCCTGCCTGCCTTACCAAACAGTGAAAATAAGGGCCAAAACCTTCAAAAACGGCCAGAAAATAGCCAAATTCATCCAGACAACAACAAAAACCCAACCCAACTACCTCCTACTGCTCGGAGAGCAATGCAATCCACCCTTCCAAAATCCAAAAGCACCAAAATTTCCCAGATTTCTAAGAGACCTGCCAGAGAACCCCAAGAAGAAACCAGAATACCACACACTGCTCCACAACAACAACTTTGTCCCCAACTTAGACAAAGAAACTACACCTCTCCTCTGTCAGCCAACTACTCTTCTGACAGTTTCATCTCTTCAAATTCTCCATCCAGAAGAGAGAAGTCTACTTCCAAATCTTCCTCTCCTGCTCCATCCTTTAACAACCCTGGTACTCCATCACCAGCACCTCCTCCAGCTGAATCCAACAGAAATAACAACCACAACAACAACCACAATCTCACTGCTCCAACTAGGCCCCAGGAGCCTCAGCATCCCAGTTCACCTTCTCAGGATCCTTCAGAGGAAGACCATGAGAATCCATATCTTTTCCTAGTTGATCCTCCCACTATGACCATTACAAAATCGTCAGAGATCCAAATCCCAGCTGCTTACAGATTTGATGAGCTTCCAATCTGTAAGTACCAAATTAATTATTCCATTCCTTCAACAAAAATAATTACTGATCCAATTCTTCTTGTCTAGTTGGCACCCCTCCTCCTGAATCTATTATTGAAGTTGGCCAAACTCTTGAAACTTCTTTGACCCTGGATTATGGAGACATGAAGAAACACCTAAGAACCATGTGTTCTAACATTCTAAAAGCCTTTGCCCTCAATGGACCTTTGAATGACTTTGAAAAATCCCTGAGAAAGCGCCTACTGGACGACCACTGGAAAATGTCTAGGATCATTAAACACACCCTCCAGCACTCCATTCCTGCCTTTCTTCTTCCTCCTCTGAACTTCCCTCTAATCCAATTCTTGATCATTACAATCCCTATCATCTCTCCAGCAGGATGCACTTCAAAGAACGCAGTGCTTCCCACAATCCAAACAAGAAACAGAAAACAAAAACGTCATCACAATCCAGACCAGCCTCCAGAAGCTTCATCATCAAGACAATGAGCTCCTGCAAAAAGATTAGAAACATAATAATAATATAAAACAATTAATAAAAATAATTTCAGAATTTTTTTTTTTTTTTTTTTTTTTTTTTTTTGGTACTGTCTACTAATATACTAAAAATAAAAAATTTAATAAATGAAATGAAATGAAATAAAATAAATTAAATAAAATAAAATATAAAAAAAAAAATACAAATGGTATCCCCCAGCCAATTGATGAGCTGATCCCCTGATACCTTACCCACATCCAAGTGCACCTTGATGTGGATACACAATTAAATCTTTTAAATGTTTAACAAAAAACAAAATTCAAAAAAAAAATTTAGAAATTCAGAAGATAATAAAAATAATGAAACACACAAACACATGAAATAAATAATAAATTAAAATAAAATAGCATTGCCCAGCCAATTGATGAGCCTTTTCCCACCAATGCTTGCCCACATCTAGGTGACCCTGATGTGGTAACACCCTATCTTTTTGATTTTATAATTTTAAACAACCCCCATAAAAAATTAAAAGAAAAAAAGAGAAAAAAGAAAATAATCTAAAACTGCTATCTAGCAAAAACATAACTGCAAAATCAAAGAAAGTCCAGCTCCATAGATGGTCCAATAAGTGAAAGTCCGGTCCATAGAAATGATCACTGGGTGGGCTCCTTCCAATAAGTAAAAATGACGGGAGACCACCAGTGATCCACCACCAATCTGAAGGAACCAAATATAAAGAAGCCAGTCCCAAACCAGTTTAAAGTTATAGCGGACTTAAAACCTGAATAATAAACAACAGAATTAGAATTCAACTAGGAAAAACAAAAGACTTGAGACAGACATTCTGGGGTAACTGTTCTACAGAGCAGCCAGCTCATCAGTTACCCCCACACTTGCCAAAATAAAATCTAGAAGCCCCCCCTGGGTACCTTCTAACAAAAACACAACATTCAACACAAAAAACCAAAACCAAAAAGAGTGAAGAGTCCAGCACTTGAAAACCAGAGGAAATTCCAGTTTAAAGTCATAGAGGACTAAAACCTGTGAAAAGAAACCAATACTAGGGTTCAACCAAATTAAGATAAAGGGTTGGAAACAGACAATCTGGGGTAACTGTTGATAGAGCAGCCGGCCCATCAGTCACCCCCACACTTGCTAAGATCAAATCTAGAAGCCCCACCCATGAATACCCTCTAACAAAAATTTCAAACAAACAGATGCATAGCATAACCACAAAAAAACCAAAATTAAAGAATGGTCCGTAGTTTATCCTCATTACGGAGTCAATCTTCTTCATGTCTAGTGCCTCTGGGATAAGACCTCTACACTTGGTCTGCAGCCACCCTTTTTTTCAAGACTGCACCTTCCAACTCTTCCAAAACATAAGAACCTCCAGACGCCTGAGACCTGACTCTGTAAGGTCCATTCAATCTGTCAGCAAACATTTTGCCCCACTGACTCTCCAAACTTCTATTATACACCAAAACCAAACAACCAGGTTTCAAGGGATTCCTGAGTCTATGAGCTAACTTCTTGTCCCAGTATCTGACTGATTGATTCCTAATCTTCATCATTTTAGAGTATGCCTTCTCTTGACATTCCTCTCTACATTCCAACTGTTGCATCCTGGCACAGAGCAAATCTTCTTTTGAGTGCACGTCATCCAAATCAAATCCAAGATAAGAGAAAGCTTCCAAGTCCACTGGTAGAACGGCTTTTTGACCAAACATTAGCTCATAATGAGAATAGCCAGTTGTCCTTTTCACAGTGACCCTATCAGCAAATACAACCAAGGGTAAATAATGCCTCCACTTTTCGGCACTATCTCCACACATCTTCACCAAAGCATTCTTGATAACTTGATGGACTCTTTCAACCATGCCTTCAGCTTCAGGATATTACGGTGTAGCCACTCTAACCCTAGAACCTACACTAGCCACAGCTTTTTTCTCACTTCCAACTTCCAAATCTTCAAATCTTGATTCATTTTCTAAATCACATCTTCTAAAATTGTGCAGTTTATCCTCATGCTGGAGGTCCAAAAATAGATCTTGATGATATTCTCTCTTCAAAATTTTCTGCAGTTTAACCTCATGCTGGAGGCCCAAAAATAGATCTTGACGATCTTCACAAAAATATTTTGCATCTTCTTTCTTCATTATCTTCAGATTTTTTTCTTGATTTTCATGAATTATCTTGAAATTTTTATCTTCTTTTCTTGAGTTTTCCTCTGTTATACAAAAGTAACCAGGGGTTTCCCCAATGCTCACAGGTGTGGCCCAGGTAATGTTTTTGAAAGGTGTAGAAGAAACCCTAGCGGTGCACAATTTGGAGGACTTACTTTTAGACCCCAATCTCACCGCTCCAAAACTTTTCCGCATATCTTTCAATGAAGATATATAACCAATCTTCTTCTTTGAACTTGAATTAAAAATAATTAAGAATCTTGAGAGAGAACAGAGACTTGATAAAAAATTGATGAATACTTGCAGAGAAGAGAAATATTAAAAAGAGAAAGTTGAAAATCCACTTGGTATATCTCCAAGGGAGCTGACCTACTACAACCTGGGATTTCCTCATCTCGGGGAGAGGTTGTAGCACTAGGGTGATCAGCCCTCATTACTCTAAAAAAGACAGACTCTCAATAGAGCCTGAGCCGCACTCCAAAAAACCAGAGGCAGCACCCACTTCTTTCCTTCTCCTGCAGCAATCCATGCACTGGAACATTGAAGATAAACCAGGCCTAGTCTCCCAACCATCCTCTCTAGGGGATGATAACCTCATGTGTAGCCTCCTTTCTTCTTCACCAGCCAACTCCAAACTGTTTCCCAAATCAAATTGATAACCTATTCTTTCCTGAAAATCCATCAAGAATGGCCCACCCAAAACTGCTTTTACATTACCTTTAGCAATGTAAAAATGAACCTTCCCTGAGGCTCCTCCAACATATAACTTCAAAAACTCTGAAGTTCCAACCAATTCAGTGACATGGCCACCGATACCTCTCAAATTCCCACCAATACCAGTTTTGATGGAGAGGCCCATATGAGTTGCCTCAAGCAAAGAAATCAGGTTTATCTGAGAACCTGAATCCACCAATGCCCTTGCCTCCCTGCCATTGAGAGTGACATTGACATATCCCAGAGGAGCAGAAAAATGAGTTTCCAACCCCTCACCAAAATTTTCAGCAGAATCACAAATGTATTCTACCTCACCAGAAGAAACCCTTCTCCTGGTCAACAACTTCTTCTGCCTATCAGCCAACCCTGGACTGATAGCATACAATTCCCCATAAGATAGGGAAACCTGACCCTTGTTCATCCTTTCCAGGACAGAGTCCATAAAATTAACTTGACCAGACACTACTGGCCTCTCAAAGTGAGCTCTTTGCTTCACCACCTTGGTCCTAGAAGCTTCTTGAGGACCAGCACCACCAACAGATTTACCATTAACAGGAACCAAACCAGATCCCTCACCAGAACCTCTGACTCCAACATGCTTTGGCAATGAAGCCAAAGGGACTTCCTCCTCATAGTCAGAATCCACCTCCATTGGCATTGGATCACCATTCATATCCAATGCGCCAAAACTAGGGGGGCCCATATCAGCCATACCCTTCTGCATCTTGTACAGCTCCTCTTTGCTGTACCTCTTCCTAGCTGCACTCAGCTTAGGATCCCCCTTTAAAGAATTTGGATTTGGTTGGGCCTGAGAACTGCTCTTAGGCCTACCCACTTTTCCTGCTTCCACATCATAAACACCAGCCAAGAATTCACCAATTGACTGTCCACCACAAGAATACAACTCCAAACCACCAAAGAAAGTAGAAAAAGAGACCTTATTGACCTCCTTCCCCTTTCCCTTGACGTCCTTATCTACCTTAACAGAAGACTTCCCCTGATCAGGAATCTCCTCAAACCTTGGCCTCCTTTGATTGAGACCACCTCTTCTTCTGACCAAATCAACAGGAGCCTGCCCCTCACTGGGTTCACTAAGGAACTGTCAGGGAACTTAAAAACCCTGCCATCAAACTCCACTTTTCCTTCAGACACATCTCTGTTAAGTGCCCAACAATCATTGGACCTGTGCCCCCTCCTACTGCAATAAGAGAAAACCCAAGGATCACTCCTACCAGCCCTCTTTTCAAAATCTCTTGGCTGAGAAGGTGCCTTATTAACCTTCATGTCTTCCTGAACAAAAATGTGCAGCTGCTTTGTAAGATCAGCCAACTGCTCCACCATTGGTTCCCTCTCCAATTTGGGAACCTGCACCAAATTTTTCTCCTCCTTCTTCTCCCTAACTTCCTCTTCAGCCAAAGCCTCACTTACTTTGCTGACATACTTGGCACACCTCTCCTGATAGGTTTCCACAGCCAATAACTTCAAATTGGCCTCAACAGCCTCCTTCACCTTATTCAAGGCAGGCAACTTCTGGTCCCCATTAGAAAGAGTCTTCATCAATTCCATTCTTGACAACTCCTTCAACACATTTATCCTGAAATCTCTAGCCAGGGCAGACCAAAAAACATCCTTGGCAGCATTTTCATGTGCCAGCTCCTCCACTTCCACCAAATATTCCACCACAGGATCAAACTGTAGCAGAAACTTCCTGTAACTATGTAAGTTACCAACACTACCATAAGATTGCCATTCACTGACAACCTTGTTCAGATCCACCATAGTGAACCTGACACCCCATCTATCCACCATCTCCCTACACAGCAATTTCCAATCCCTCTTCTTGTAGCCAGACATGGCCACAATCTCCTTCTCCACTGACCTATCACCAATGAAGAAGATAATCTGCTTCACCATGTCCAGGTGGGAAGCACCATCCACTCCAGCAGCATTTTCATACTTCTCTAGAAACCACTTGACATCCTCCACATTAAACTTGGTACCATCCCAAGTTTTAATTCTCACACACTCCCTAACCATCACAGAAGGAGGACCATCCCCCCCACTGACAGTCACCACAGGAATAGCAGAACCAGAAGCCATTCCTCCAGTCCAAAACACCAAAAAAAGCCAACCAAAGCAAACAGAGATTCCAAAAAACTAGCAAGTTCTACCCCATGTTGGGCGCCAGAAATGTAGACAATCCTATAGTACTAGCTATAGGCCTTGACCAAGGGAGTTGGAGAAAAACCAGAGAGAAAATCCCCTGTCCCTTTAGAAAAATAGAGTGAGATTTACTTGCTAAAGTAAGTTGGTTCCTGTTTTTCTAAAGCCCCTTTTCAACACACTTGACTGCTTGATGAGCCAAGAAAGTAGTGCCCAGATAGACTACCAGACCAAAGAACTGAAATGTAGAACAAAGTCCACACCAGAGACAGCAAAGATACTTGATGTAGGCTGCAAATCCACACCAGAGACAGCAATAATACTTGCTATAGCTTGCAAGACTATAACAGAGAAAACAGTTGCCAAAGTTAAGTTAAATGAAGAACTCACTTGCAACAAACACAGCCAATTGTGGCCTGAAAACAGTGAAAACTGAGTGAGGAACAATGAGATCACCTCTGGATGGTTGTATGATGATTAAGGTTGCCCCACACTGTCTTATTCACTATGTACACACAGACCACTAACTAAGAGCCCATGCGCACCCACCAATCTGGCGCCTGTACCTGCCAAATTGCATAAAAAACCCTCCTGGAGCGCTCCCCAACCTCCTAAAACAGAGGTGGGCGGGCCGCCCGACGTCGGAGATGCCGCCTGAAGCGGCCCGGCCTCCCTGAAGCCAAAAATCCAATAAAAACCACTAATCTACTTAGAAAAATTAGCTACAACTACTAAAACCTTTAAAACACGGAATTTCACTATAACAACATTGTGACATGAAATATAGAGAAAAATTAGCTCTATCCAATGGTACTAAGCACTTAACCCTAAAACTTAAGGTTAGCCCGTAAAACACAAAAAACAAAATTAAACAGCAATCTTTTATAAATGAAAAATGAGGAAATGACCCCTTAAAACTCAAAATATGAAAAATGTCTAAAAGACATAAAATATAGAGAAAAACCAGGGCTATCCAATGATCGTACCCAAATACCTGCAGACCCAATATCCACGGAATAAAACTGGAAAAATACCCAATTCTTTAACAGATGTCAGTTAAGACATGCACAAACAGCGCCAAATCACACAACAAAGGCCCCTGCCAATGTTGGAAGACCATAGCGGTGTATTTAGTTTACTTATGAATTAGTTAGTGTTTTACTAATGTGGTGCTAGAAACAGCACTGGAGATCCACTTGGGAACTGTGTCTGGAGCACTGAAAAATATAAGAATGAAAGGATATCTAATAGGAAAAGAGAGTAGTTGTGAGTAGTAGTTAGGTAGAGAAATTATTATTCAAATCAGTCATTTGATTACAAACATTAGAGTTTCATATTATATACTTTCGAAATATATTGTGATATATAGCCATTTTGTCTATTTTGTGATTACTCTGATAACAAGTTCATGCATCTGTGCGTGTATTTCATATATTTTAGTGAAAAAGTGCAACACAGAGGGAATATATAGATTCAGTAGGATAAACTATTATTGGATTTATTTTATTGCTATAATAAGGCATATTCAAAGAGACCACTTCAAGAGGGAGTAGCTGTGGATATTAGCGCTTATTAAGAATAGAAATATCCAGATAGTAATTTTTGTTTTTCCTTATCTTTTAACTCATCTTTCAACTTATAATCTATCTAGTCAGGTATTAGTGTACACATTATTGTGCTGTGTTTAAAATAAGACTTGCAGGCATTTCTTTTTAAAAATTGAAAAGAAGAACTAACCCATCTCAGATTGTTTCTACTGCTTAGTACTTGAGAACTCTATAAAATTGGTGTCCCAACAGTAGCTTAATTGTAACTTGTGCTTTGATTAGATTGTTTGGTTTTTCAGTGTTTTGTCAAGAAGGCGTAATCAAGCTGGCGTTTCAGTGGAAGTGTTGTAGGTTCTACAGCAAGTGGATCAATAGCCATTATCAGTGGATAGCATATGACTGTATCATAAATATATTGGGGTTTAATTATCAAGTGTTTGTTAATTTTTGTGGATTCTGTTATGATTCTTTTTATTTCAAAGATGGAACCTACTGCAACTACATCTAGGGGATGTCAGGAGAGGGTTAAATTTCCCAATACAACAGTGTTGTTACTGCAGAGGGTAACTAAAACTATTAGATGTAAAGATGAAAGTTGTGTTTTTCAGGAATTAATACCAAGAAGCTCTTAAGTAGGTTTGAACAGGCAGCTGAAGTTCATGGAGCAACCGAATATGATATGGTGTACCAAGTATTGTTCTTTGTATCAAATGAGTGCAAGGACACACTGGAGGATCTAAAGGTTCATGAAGAGCGTTATTGGTCATTTCTAGAGGAAAAGATGCTTAAGAGATGGCTGAAGATTACTGAGGAAACTAGGTACACAATTAAGGATCTATATGTCTAGGTTAAGAAGGCCAAAGCTGAAGGGGGTGTGTGATACTGTCAGCCTAGATATCCCTAGGACTGAGTATTTCTTATACTTAAAAAAAGATAACCTTAAGTACATTAAGCTTATCTCTTAACAATAAGGTTAAAACAATTAAATATATGATTATAATACATATATATATATATAATTATTACACTATTATATAACTTATAGTAGTTTAAATAGCTTATCCATAGCCTAATAATACATATTAAGGTGTTAATGGAGTCACAATATACTTATCTCAAGTGATATTAAGTAATTATTGACATACTTAAACTTAAATGTATACATAAAGCTCATATTCAGTTAAATATGCAGTATATTTTGTATAATTAGGTCTATAAGTGGGTTTTAGCCTCTTAATAGCCTATAACCTTTGTTTTTCTGCTTATTTTAGGTCAAATGGACGTTGTGGTCGCCCAAAATTGGCAGGGGCCTTTGTTGTGTGATTTGGCGCTGTTTGTGCATGTCTTAATGACATCTGTTAAGGAATTTGGTATTTTTCTGGTTTTATTCCGTGGATATTGGGTCTGCGGGTATGTAGTTACTATCATTGGATAGCCCTGGTTTTTCTCTATATTTTATGTCTTGTAGACATTTTTCATATTCTGAGTTTTAAGGGGTCATTTCCTCATTTTTCATTTATAAAAGATTGCTGTTTAATTTTGTTTTTTGTGTTTTATGGGCTAACCTTAAGTCTTAGGGTTAAGTGCTTAGTACCATTGGATAGAGCCAATTTTTCTCTATATTTCATGTCACAATGTTGTTATAGTGAAATTCCGTGTTTTAAAGGTTTTAGTAGTTGTAGCTAATTTTTCTAAGTAGATTAGTGGTGTGGTCTTCCAAAATTGGCAGGGGCCTTTGTTGTGTGATTTAGCGCTGTTTGTGCATGTCTTAATTGACATCTGTTAAGGAATTTGGTATTTTTCTGGTTTTATTCCCTGGATATTGGGTCTGCGGTATGGTAAGGTAAACTCTTACAGTCGCCTTGCTGTAAGCAGAATCCGGAGGAGATATGTGGATTTAGCTGAAAACCCCGTCCTTCCAATAAAAATAACAAAATGGGAATTCTAAATCACTAAGCTAACCAATCTACTTGGATCTGATTGATGAAAATAATGAAACTATAAAATAATTAACGCTTATTGAGATTTAAAGAAAGTGGCTGTTGAGAAAGAAATACTGATAACAACAATTAAGGTGTACCAGTGAAAGATCTGAAAAGATTGACTTTTATGTTTTTATAATAATTTGAGTTTTTATGAGACAGCAATAATCAAGTCCCAGCGATGAAGACCTTTCTAAAGATACCCTGTATGAAGTGTGAATTAAATTGTTGAGTAGTATTTCTAAAATGTTATATATAAAATATAAAGTTATAAGGGTATTACAAATTTATTTAATTTGTTGAGTAATAAAAAATGAGACCGTGGTGGTTAATGATTAAGCTGTATGATGTGTCCCCCCCCTTCAATTTCGAGTTTGAGAGGCGCTTAAGTATTCCTAGTCATGTGCCTAAGTTTTCCCCTCCAGAGCTCTCCCAGAGTCAATCCGGAGCCTGTACGGAGTCCGTCCGGACTTCCGGACTCAATTAGAACCTTAAAACTATAATAAAAGTCTAGAAAAATTACACATAATAGAGCTACTTTCCCTTTACATACCAAACTAATTTTCGTAGTCTGCGCAGCTCTAATCATCCCATGAAAATTCATCAAAGTTATGTAATTTTTGAAAACGTAAATATTTCTATAAAACTTTAAAATTCATTTAAAAATATAAGAAAAATAGTAAAAATTCTGGGAAAATTTCCCAAGGTTCTTGAGTGAGTTGACTTGATACTTATAAATTTTTCAGACCGTAAAAATAAGTTTTATCCGTAAAATAAATTGTATTTGTGTAGGCATTTGCTCGTGACCAATTTCTTCATATTTTAAACTCCAATAAATTAAATAAAACCCTTTTATAAAAAATAATAAAGCCAATCTTGCACGCCGTAATAACTCCATTTACGTACTTAGGTGCCATACTAAACTTTAGGCTACCACATCCTCCCTCCAATCGAGAATGTCCCCATTCTTAAAACTTTTCATAAGTGGTCGAACACAATATTCATCTTTAACCTTCAACCACCATCTTCTTTAATCAACTATAAAATTCATCTTCATCAATATGTCTTCCAAAGAACTTGTCGCTCCATGTGAACTCTGCGCTTGATACCAGGTACCTTGTTTAATGTCCAACCCTAATCTTCCTGGCAGGACAGCTTGCGACTTATGCCGTGTGAAAAAAGTCAAATGCAACCGGCCAATAGTTCCTTCTAAAACAAACGTATATTTAGGACCAGCAGCTCTCCCTGATCCCTCAACTTCTAAAAAGCGATCCAAAATTCCTGTCTTCTTAAAACGAATAAGATCAAAAGCAGCTTCAAAAGTTCAATCTTCATTAGCGGATCCCGGCCTTATTTTTCCTTCACAAGATCCTAATCCTATAACGCCAGTGCCCCCAACCAACTTTGCTGAGACTATGTTTCCTGGCTCTAAATGTAAGACCCTATTTATCTTACTAAAAAAAAACTTTTAATCAAAATTGACTAAACCTATGACTTAATAACATATTTGAACTTCTAGCTGTCGAAATAACCAACACTGATGATGTTGGTAGAGTGAAGACGGACTATATCAATCATTACCTAAATTTTCATCGCTATCTTTTTCTTGACTTTACTAATGAGTTGAAACGAAAAATTCTGGCCTATTTTCAAGAAACTCCAGCTAATAACCATGAAGACCTCATGAAAAGAAGAATTTTAATTCAAAGCTTTGATAATGATGTTGAATAATTTCAAAGAAATTATCTTTTCTAACAGTATAACTTGATAAAATTTTGTTTTTGCTTGGTCTTCTTAAACTTTCAACGTAAATGATGTTTTCTTTCTTCTCTGGCTTGATATAACATAAAATAAAATAATATAAATCTTGTGATGATTCCACTACTGAGAGCAAGGTTTGAATCCCTTCAGACTCCCATATACCAGTCTTCCTTCTTGTCACAGCATTGAGAGAGTGGATCTTCCTATGAGCCGAATACTCCTGATTCCAACCTCATAGGGCCCCCCACTGAGCCAAATTCTATGATTCCAATCTCGCCATAAGGTCCTCCAAGCTTCACACCAAAAAAAAATGGCCTAACTATGAGGCACAAAAAAAATCATTCCCTAAAATCCAACTACCATCCTAACTTCTGATTCCTTCATCACAATTTTCAAACTTTGCTATACAGCAAACCCATAAAATACTTTTGCCAGGCTTCCAATAATAATATGAACTTTAGACCATGTTAAAGCGCCACAAATTTCACCTAATTAACCATTATGCTTTCTTTAGCATCATCACCACCTAAAATATTAACTTCCTAAAGCTATCAGCATCCAATTCCAGAAATAATTGAATAACCAGTTTAGAGTCTTAGTGGACAGTGATAAATTAAAAGATTGAATTGAGTTATCCAAACAAGATTGACATTCCAGTTTAAAGTCTTGGTGGACCAAACATATAATCGATTGCCAGTTTATGGTCTTGGTGGACCAAAGATCGTTTAAGTGCATAAATATCTTGATATATTCCTAAGTAAGGCCTAGGCTTGACCAAAGATTGAATAAATTTGATAATCCAGTTTAATGTCATAGTGGACAAAACATTTGATCGACAAGTAATCCAGTATAAGGCCATAGTGGTCCAATGAATGTTGAATTATCCTGCAGATATTAATTTTCCAGTTTAAAGTCATAGTGGACTAAAACAATGAATGAACTACCAGTTTAAAGTCATGGTGGACCAAACATTTGATCGATAAGAAATCCAGTTTAAGGTCATGGTGGACCCAACAGCTTGATAACAGTCCAGTTTAAGGTCTTGGTGGACCTAACAACTTCTCTATCCTTGAACCCAGATTTTGCCACCAGCTTTCTTCATCCTAATTTCAAGTTTTCTTCTTCAAAAAAAAATATCTCCTAACAAGATGAAACCTTCGGACTTCATTGCTTCAGCTGATCAATCACCACGCAATATGGGGGGCGGACTTGCTAGCAAGTCCGCAACCTTGAACCCTAATTCATATCTTTTTGAGCACACATTGAGGAAGTGATGAAACCATCATGAAGAAGTATTGAATTTACTTTGAACACAAATGGGGCTACAAGGGCTGGAAAGGCTGGAGAGAGGGGTGAGGAAGGGTGTATGGGGTAGCGAAAAGGTTGGGAAAGAGTTGGAAGGGAAGATTAAGGGTTCCGAGGCATTTTAAATGAAGAAAAGGGTCTGGGAGAGGTTGAGAGGGGTGAAATGGGGATCAAAAGAGGATGGCATACAATGGGGCTGGGAGGATAGCGAAAGGCATGGGAAGGGAAGACAAGCATGTGTTGATAGAATTGAAAGGGATGGAGATTGGTGCAAACAGAGTGTGAAAATAGGAGGATGAACTCTGTTCTTCGGGCGAAGAACAGAGTTCACTTCCATAAAATATTAGCTGAAACATAGTTTTCAATTCTGTAAAAACAGTTGTAAGTAATAGAAAAAGTCACTGATTTTTTTTATATGTAATCTGAAATTTTTTAATAAAATTATTTTATTTAAGAATTGCAATATTTTCAATCAATTTTTATTGATCAAATAAATTTAATAAAGTATTATTTTAATAAGCTGTTTCAAAAAATACTTTGCATTGAGTAGACTCATGGAATGATTTTTTCTGGCTTCCATTCAGTTATCCTCACACTTTCACTATGTTTTCAATATAGATCCATTGTTATTTGTGTGATACTTCAAGTGAAAGTTCAGTATTACTTCAGTCTGAGTTCCATCTGATTTCCATCTGACTTCAAGTTGCGGACTTGCTAGCAAGTCCTCCCCCTATATTGCGTGGTGAATCTTGCAAATATTGTGCCTTCACCCATAGGGAATGTATCTTCTCTTTTAACTGGCAAAAGCACACTTATAACAGGGCCTGTTTATCCTGTTATGAGAAGAAAAGAAAATGTTCTGGCTTGAACTGTGGTTCTTTCCCCATCACTGCTACTAGCTTCGCCGCCTTCTGCAAACCTCTTCCTTCTTCTTCAACTTCTACTCCACCCCCTATTTCATCAACCTCAAAAGATCCCATCCCTTTTTCTCCATCAGCCTATTTAAATCTTTCTCCATCACCTAATCCTCTGGGTCCTTCTCTCCAATCTAGACTTGCTGCTACTCCCCCAAGAACTCTTGCTGCTCCCAGGGCCATGCTTCAACCTTCTAACAATTCTTCTCCTTCTTCCAACATCTTGAAGCACAAAAGGTCCTATAATAGCCAGCAGTCTTCATCTTCTCTTGTATCATCCAAAAGGCCCAGAACATCTACTTCAAACACCAAATCCAACACCAGTCCTCCTCATCTATCAAAAATAAAAAATCCTTTTCTAAACATAAAAAATCCCACTCCATTACCAAGTAAGCCATTTATCTATGATCATGATAGTGTTGACACAGGTTAGTTGTCTCTTTTTTTTTCTTAATCTTCAGGTTTTAATTTGCTGATATTTTTAATTTGATAAGCGTCCACCGGTTCTCCAATTTCATATTCAGCTTATGAACTACCAGAACCTAATCCAAGCTTCCCTAGAGTTCCAATTAACCTAGTGTCTGAAAAGCTTTTTGCTAATTTTAATAACCTTATCGCTTATTTCCAACGATACCCGCCCTCTGATAGATCAGAATCTTGGATGAGAGAGCAACTGTTAAGAGACCTTTTTAAAATAGCCAACTGGCTTCAACACTATCGTGACCGTGAAATAAGATTCGAATCCCAGGAAATCGATCAAGGTCCTTCTAAATTTTCTAATTTCGATTCTTCAAAAGATAACAACCCTTGATGGTGTTCTTCCTGGTATGTAGCTTTCTTGAATAATGTTTGAAAAATAAAAAATTTAAACATCTAAACTACCTAAAACTAAAATACCTTTTATTTTATTTTATTATTTTTATTATTATTATTTTTTTTTTTTATTTATTTTTTTATTTTTTTTATTTTTTTTATTTTTTATTTTTTTTATTTTTTTTTATTTTTTATTTTTTTATTTTATATTTTTAGTTATTTTATTATTATTATTATTATTATTATTTTTTTTTTTGATTTAAAGATAGTTTTGAAATAAAAGTTAAAATTTAATTTTTAAAGAAAGATAAACGAATGTGAAAAGAAAAATAAAAAAAGTAATAAAATTTTTTTTTTAAAATAAAATTTTAAAAGATGCCCCCCGGCCATTTGATGAGCCGTACCCTTGACATCATAATCACATCCAAGTGCAACTTGATGTGGTTACACAATTTTGAGAAATTGAAAGAAAAGAAAATAAATGAAAGTTTTTAGAAGATAATTTTTATAATGATGATCACTGGGTGGGCTCCCTCCAATTTATAAAAAATGATTAGAGACCACCAGTGAGCATCACCTTTACAATAATTCATAATATATATTAAAGAAACGAAATCACAATCCAACATAAAAAAATCAAAAACAAAATAAAATAAAAAGAATCTTGAATCCGGCGTTGAGAGCGGTGTCTCTTGATTCGTTCCAGTTTATAGTCTTAGTGGACTTCCTATAATTAAAAGACAAAGCCAGGATTCAACTAGAAAAAGGGAAAATTTTGGAAACGAACATTATGGGGTAATTGTGTATAGAGCAGCCAGCCCATCAATTACCCCCACACTTGCCAATATTAAATTAAGAAGGTTCCCCTGTGAACACTTCTTCCAATAAATTTAAAAAAAATTTCCAACACTATCTTCACCCATATTTAAAGAATTTTAAGTTTTTTTTTGAAAATTTCAAAGAAGGTCTTCTTGAATTTCGTTAAGTTTCATCATAGTTTCGTTGACCATATACAATGTAACGATAGTAAAGTATTTTGATAAAAAAGAAGATACTTTGTCCTCGTTGCGGAGGTTATCATAAAATTTCGTTGATATCATAGTTTATCCTCGTTGCGGAGGTATAAATTTAATAAAAGTCATTAAAATTGTAGTTTATCCTCATTTCGGAGTTAGACTTCGGCACTCCTGGTGCCTCTAGGATAGAACCGTTTCACTTGATTGGCTGCTACCCTCTTCTTTAATACTACTCCATCCAACTCTTCTAGCACATACGAACCGCCGGAAACTTGCTCCTTGATTTTATACGGTCCATTCCACCTATTTGCAAACATATTTCCCCACTGACTTTCCAAACTCCTATTATACACCAGGACCATATCTCCTGGGTTCAAAGGTTTCCTTAATCAATGTGCCAACCGCTCATCCCAATATCTAACTGATTGATTTCGGATCTTCATCATCCGCGAATATGCCTTTTCTAAATATTCTTCTTTATTTTCTAGCTGCATCATTCTTGCACACAATAATTCTTCAGTAGTTTTGACCGTGCCCCAGTCAACTCCAAGATATGATTCAGATTCTAAATCAACCGGTAAAACTGCTTTCTGTCCAAAAACAAGTTCATAAGGTGAAAATCAGGTCGTCCTTTTGGAAGTGATTTGATCAGCAAATAAAACTAAAGGTAAATAGTGCCTCCACTTTTCGGCACTTGTCCCACACATTTTAACTAAAGCATCCTTAATAACTTGATGCCCTCTTTCCACCATGCCTTCAGCTTCAGGATAATATGGGGTTGCTACCCTAACCTTTGATCCAACTTTCAATACGGCCTCTTTAAACTCTGTCCCAAATTCAGGACCTCCATCTACCGTTACCAACTTCATCACCCCATACCTATATACCCAATTATTCAAAAAAAATTCTGCCACATTTTTGGCAGTTAAATTAATAAGAGGCGCTGCCTCTACCCAACCAGATAAATCATCTCTGGCCACAATTAAATATTTATACCATCCCTCTTTTATATGAACGGCATCTAAACAAACTCTTCCAAAGAGCGTATATTCACCGGTCGCGCGTCCAGGTTCTTTTGGCCTTAAATAACTTCGTCTTTGACATTCTTCGCATGACTGAACCCACTGTTTAACAGCCATCTTCATGCCAGGCCACTAAAATCGATCAGAAATTCTTCTAAACGTTTCTCCAACGCCTCTATGCCCGAGATCTTCATGCAGTGATTTCAAAACTAATTCTTGCCCCTTCTGTTGAGTTATAACTACTTGAGGATTTGGATACCTCCTCCTCATTAAAAGTCGACCAGATAGGTAAAACATAGATGACTTCCTCTTGATAGCCACCCATTCATCGTCTTCACACTCTTCTGGCCTCTCTAAAGTCAACAAATATTTGACTAACAAAAAATAAAAACCAGTCTGACCCCAGACTTCATCTTGAAAATTGATTCATATAACATCAATAGGGACTTCTCTATCACCAATATCACCTGCACATGAATGAGCCAATAATCGTTGACCCCTAAATAAATCTTTAATCGAGCTATGTTGACATTTTTCTTCTGAACCTTTGGATCCTTTGAAAACCGTATTTGAAAATACCTCTTTCTCTTTATCCACCCTTTTATTTAAATTATCTAATTCTTCAACATATACACCATTCCTTAATTTACTACTATCCCACACTACCAATCCATCTTCCTCTACGTACACCACATCTTCTTCTACCTCCTTTCTACCGAATTTATCTACACCTTTTCCAACACCTTTATTAACATAAAAACTATTTTCCAGTTTATCCTCTTGGTGGAGGTCATCATCATCATAATCTAAACACAATAGTCCTGCCAGTTTAACCTCATGGGGGAGGTATGGAAAGTCTTCAGCTCCTTTAGTGCTGGCTTTGATAATAGGTATATCTTCATCGAACTCTTCTGAGTCTGAATCTTCTTCAGTGGGTGGTCTCCTTGATAAACCATCTGGCATAGTAAAAGTCTTGCCAGGCTTATGAACTAAATCAAACGAAAAATGTTGAATAAAAGCTACCCATCTCGTCATGGGTGCGTTCGGTAGACTTGGGGAATTAATCATCTGGATTAACGATTTCGCATCCACTTGCAACTCAAAATGTTGCCCCCACAAAATATGCTGAAGTTTCTTCAGTATTTTCGCCACACCACATAATTCCAATTTTGGTTGTGAATATCTTGATTCGACCTCAGTAAATTCTACAGATTCATACCTAACTGGCCTGATGTAACCAGCTTTATCCATCTGAGACAAAACCGCCCCAGCTGCAACCTGACTTGAATCAACTGCTAAATAAATTCTGCCAGCATCTTTTCCATAATCCAACTTGTGCAGGACTTAATCCTTCCCCACAACCTCCTTCAACTTCACAAACGCCTTCTTACACTCTTCATCCCACTCCCAGTCTGCATCCTTTCTTGTTAACCGTCTCAATGGAGCTGCCAATGAAGAAAAGTCCTTGATAAACATTCTAACATATACGCAAACGCCTAAAAACCCTCTAACTTCGGTCGTATTCTTGGGTCTTGGCCAGGACTGAATTTTGTTAACTTTCTTCTTGGACATAATCCTACCCTCTCTACATACCACATGGCCTAATATTTCTAAGGCTGGCACACAACATGAAAATTTTGAACCTGAAATAGTTAAGCCAGCCTCTTCAATTCGAAACAAGATTCTTTCTAAAGTAATTGCAAACTCACAAATGAATTTGCGTATCCCGGGATTCTCTTCCAACACCTGGTATCATAGTCGGTTGTTGGTCCCTTACACCACACAATATGGGGGGCGGACTTGCTAGCAAGTCCGCAACCTTGGACCCAAACTCACCATAGATTGAACACACATTGAGCTATTGATAAAGGAACCATACAATCAGGGATAAACACCACTCAGCAGAACAGTTTTAGGTGGGTGTTCAAGTAGAGTTCAGTATGGGTTCAGTCTGAGTTCAGTCTGAGTTCCATCTGAGTTCCATCTGAGTTCAGGTTGAGGACTTGCTAGCAAGTCCACCCCCTATATTGCGTAGTGTTAATTCCTCCATCATCTATAAAGATTCCAGCATATTGTGGAATTTCGTCTTGAAGGATCTAAGCCATCTGAGCTTGATAAACTGCAACCGAATTTGTTGCTCCTTGAGGTAATCTTGTTAACTGTAAACGTCCTAGTGGCGTATCGAATGTAGTTAGAGGCCTTGAGTCTGGATGTAACTCTCTCTCATCATATCCACCCATAATATCTCCCAAACCATAACACACTCTCCCTGCAAACGCTTCAACAAACTCCTCAGCACTAGGCGGTATCCCAGCATCCTTTATTGTAACTCTATTTAATTCCCTAAGATCATGAACAACTCTAAGCTTGCAATTCGGTTTCTTGATACAAAATACCAGACTAGAATAACTTGATGTTGATTGCTCATACAGTCCAGTGCGTATCCGTTCTCTGACAACTTCAATATAGGCTTCTTTTAATGCAGCCGGAATAGGAATCAGTTTTTGCTGCCACGGTTCATGACATACCACAGGAATCTTGTAAGGCTCCCCATAGGAATGCTTCAACACACCCCTCTCCTCTTCTACAAAAGCAATGGCCTTCTCTCGCTTGACCATCACATCCAACAACTTCTTCTCTTCTCCAGACAACCAACCATCAGGTCCAAAATTAACAACACCCAGTCTCTCAAAAGTGATTCTTGACGTCTCAGAAAATTCAGACGGATTCTTTACCAAGGGACTTTCATAAGGATCTCTTGATAACCTTGGTCTTCTCAAAGGTGGATTTAATTCAGCAGGTAGCGGTTCATTAATAGGTCGAACTTTATTTGCTACTTTCTTATATTTGGCTGCGTCCACATCTAAATTAACTTAAGGTAAAACATTTTCTTTTGTATCACCATTAAAACTATCATCAAATGAATCTTCTTCATCGCCAGAATCGGAATAAGAAAAATTAGAAAAATATTTTATTTCATTTTTAAATTTTACCCTTTTCTCCTTTCCCTCGTCTAATTTATAAACAGATTTTCCAACACCTTTGCTTCCCTTATCCAACAGTAAATCACCCGTAAAGAAAGTTGGCAGTTTAACCTCTTTCTGGAGAACCGGAAATGAATTTTCACAAAAATTATTTTTTTGTGTTTTAATTATACTGATATTTTTTATCGGATTTTGATGTGATATTTGCAGTTTACCCTCTTGCTGGAGGTCCATAATAGAAGGAGATACTTGCAGTTTAACCTCTTGCTGGAGGCCCGGAAACGAATTTTCACAAAAATTATTTTTTTGTGTTTTAATTATACTGAGATTTTTTATTGGATTTTGATAAGATTTTCGCAGTTTACCCTCTTGCTGGAGGTCCATAATAGAAGGAGATACTTGCAGTTTATCCTCTTGCTGGAGGTCCAAAAACATACCCTTCCAATTTTTATCCAACCTAATTTGGCCCATTTTGCCTTTTTCACCATTTTTAAATTTAATAGAAAAACCAGGTAAATCCAATAAACATATAGAAAAGTCCAAAACGTATTTGCACTCCAAAGTAATACTAACAGAAAATAATTGAGAATCCACTTGAATTATCTCCAAGTGAGCTGACCTATTGCAATCCGGGATCTCATCCTGAGGAGAGATTACAACATTAAAGTGATCAGCCCCAGCTACACCAAAAATGAGGGCATCCATCCCTTTCCAACAAACATAATTCACCAGAAGCCGTTCGTTTAATATGCCGCTTCTTGGTGCAAACACAACACTGGCACAGAGTAGTAATCCCTGGCCGTGTTTCCCAACCTTCATCTCCGGGAGGCGCTAACCGCATATGTAACCTCCGCATATCTTCACCAGTGATCTCCAAACTAATCCCCATGCCAGCTTGATACCCTATCCTGGCCTCAAAATCCATCAAAAAAGGACCACCAAGAACAGTTTTGACTGCTCCTCTGGCCACATAAAAGTGAACCTTACCAACAGATCCACCAATGCCTAACCTGACATGCTCAGCTGTACCCATTAGCTCTGTTGCATTCCCTCTAATACCTCTGAGGTTTCCCCCAGTCCCACTTTTAATTGGCAAGCCTATACTTGTCGCTTGCTCCAATGAAATTAAATTAATTTGAGACCCTGAATCGACCAAGGCCTTTACTTCTTTACCGTTAAGAGTTACCACCAGGTAACCCAGGGGAGCGGAAAAATGCGTATCTACATCTTCCCCAAACTTTTCAGCATTTTCACAAATATATTCCACCTCTCCAGTGGAAACCCGACGCCTCGTCAAATGCTTCTTTTGCTTTTCAGCAAGCGCCGGACTAATCGTAAATAACTCCCCCAAAGATAAGGGAATCTGAAGTTGATTCACCCTATTCAAAACTGCGTCCATCGCATTAGCTTGACCAGAAACTACTGGCCGCTCATACTGGACCTTTTATTTAACAACCTTGGCCCTGGGTACCTCTTGAGGTCCAACAGAGCCATCTTCACCCCCCATTATAACATCTTCACTTTCTATAACCCTAACTCCGTCACCAGCTTCTTGCACTAATCCTGATCCATTGCTAGACCTTCTTACTCCCTCCATTGGGATGGGACCACTAAAACTTGGTCTGGGTAGAGACGCCAACGGTACGTCCTCCTCAGAATCCGAATCATCCTCTGGCATAGGCTCACCATTTAAATCAAACTTGCCATAACTAGGGGGCCCCATATCAGCAATCCCCTTCTGCATTTTATATAATTCGTCCTTAGAGTAAGGGTTCAATTTGTTGGAGGCAGTTTGAGCACTAGAATTCTTGTCCTTAGAGTAAGGGTTCACTTTGTTATTGGCCTTGCCAAGATTAGCCCTCAATTGGCTCTGAATGCTACCTTTCGCCTTAGTAGCGGCTGCTCTTCTAGCAGCATTAACATCATATTCGCCAGCCATACAGCTACCCTCTACCTGGGCAACCGTCGCCAGCTCTAAACCACCAAAAGAAGTAGAAAATGTGGCTTTACTGACCTCTTTCTCCTTGCCCTTGTCAGCTTTACCACCATTACCATTACCATTTTTGCCACTCTTGGCATTAACATCTTCATCCGTCACCTCTTCAAATCTGGCTCTCCTTTCAGCCGTTAAACTTCTTCTGACCAAATCAGAAGGAGACTGTCCATCACTGGGCTTGATGAACGAACCATCAGGAAATTTATAAACTTTACCATCAAATAAAACTCGCCCAGCATCCATATCCTTATCAAGAGCAAAACAAACTGTTGCTCTGTGCCCCCTCCTATTACAATAGGAGCACACCTTTGGCTCATCGTAGCCACCTCTATATCCATTACCACCATTACCACCATTTCTCCCATTGCCTGGGAAGCGGTTACCATTATTATTGCCATTATAATTTCGACGTTCATACCCTCTAGACTGATAAGAAGTTGACGTTGACGAAGAAGCGATTGGGGCCTTATAGGCCTTCTGGGTTTCTTGAACAAATATTTTTAATTGTTTCGTTAAATCGGCCAAGTGATCGACCATCTTATTGTCTACATTGCCCTCAACTTTAGCAGCAGGTAATCCCATTTGAGCCTTCTTGGCCTCCTGGGCTTTGACCATAATATCGTTGTTTTCGGCCAAAACTTCACTAACCTTGCTAACATATTGAGTGCATGACTCTTGATATTTGTCCAACGCCAATACCTTTAGATGGGCTTGAATGTTGTCCTTGATAACCTCCAGAGCCGGCAGTTTCTGCTCACCATTAGGCAGTTCCTTCATCAAATCTTTTCTTGAAAGATCCTTCAAGACGTCCATTCGAATATCCCTGCTGCATGCTGTCCAAAACAAATCTTTTGCTTGGTTCTCATGCACTAACTCGTCCACCAGTATGAGATATTCCACCACTTCATCAAACTTAACACACAGCTTTTTGAAGTCTGCCATAGAAGAAACACCACCTTTTGCTTGCCAGTCTCCAACAATTTTATTGAGGTCCATCATAGTAAACCTAACACCCCATCTATCAACCATAGCTTTAGAAAGCTTAACCCAATCCTTGTCCTTGAATGCCTGCATAGCAATAACCTCTTTTTCCACCTCCCTATCAGCAATAAAAAATCTAACTTGCTTCACCATGTCCACATGAGAAGCACCATCAACAGCAGCAGCAGCTTCATACCTGCTAATGAACCATTTAACCTCCTCCCCATCAAACTTTGGGCCATCCCAAGAAACAATTCTAACCGAGGGAGTAAGAGGGTTAGAAGATCCAGAAGCAACAGCAGAAGAAGACATCCCAATAATTACTGAAAAGCGTTAACAATCGATAAAATAACAAGCCTCTTGAAGGCCAATAACAAAAATCCAATTAGAGTTCCAGAAAATAAGCCTCTTGCAGGCTAAGAACGTTTTTGATCCAAGTAAGTCTTTAAAGAAAGCTAGAGAAATCGAACCCCACGTTGGGCGTCAACTATGGTAAGGTAAACTCTTACAGTCGCCTTGCTGTAAGCAGAATCCGGAGGAGATATGTGGATTTAGCTGAAAACCCCGTCCTTCCAATAAAAATAACAAAATGGGAATTCTAAATCACTAAGCTAACCAATCTACTTGGATCTGATTGATGAAAATAATGAAACTCTAAAATAATTAACGCTTATTGAGATTTAAAGAAAGTGGCTGTTGAGAAAGAAATACTGATAACAACAATTAAGGTGTACCAGTGAAAGATCTGAAAAGATTGACTTTTATGTTTTTATAATAATTTGAGTTTTTATGAGACAGCAATAATCAAGTCCCAGTGATGAAGACCTTTCTAAAGATACCCTGTATGAAGTGTGATTTAAATTGTTGAGTAGTATTTCTAAAATGTTATATATAAAATATAAAGTTATAAGGGTATTACAAATTTATTTAATTTGTTGAGTAATAAAAAATGAGACCGTGGTGGTTAATGATTAAGCTGTATGATGTGTCCCCCCCCTTCAATTTTGAGTTTGAGAGGCGCTTAAGTATTCCTAGTCACGTACCTAAGTTTTCCCCTCCAGAGCTCTCCCAGAGTTAATCCGGAGCCCGTACGGAGTCCGTCCGGACTTCCGGACTCAATTAGAATCTTAAAACTATAATAAAAAATCTAGAAAAATTACACATAATAGAGCTACTTCCCCTTTACATACCAAACTAATTTTCGTAGTCTGTGCAGCTCTAATTACCCCGTGAAAATTCATCAAAGTTAAGTAATTTTTGAAAACGTAAATATTTCTATAAAACTTTAAAATTCATTTAAAAATATAAGAAAAATAGTAAAAATTCTGGGAAAATTTCCCAAGGTTCTTGAGTGACTTGACTTGATACTTATAAATTTTTCAGACCGTAAAAATAAGTTTTCTCCGTAAAATAAATTGTATTTGTGTAGCCATTCACTCGTGACCAATTTCTTCATATTTTAAACTCCAATAAATTAAATAAAACCCTTTTATAAAAAATAATAACGCCAATCTTGCACGCCGTAATAACTCCATTTACGTACTTAGGTGCCATACTAAACTTTAGGCTACCACAGCGGGTATGTAGGTACTATCATTGGTTAGCCCTGGTTTTTCTCTATATTTTATGTCTTTAGACATTTTTCATATTCTGAGTTTTAAGGGGTCATTTCCTCATTTTTCATTTATAAAAGATTGCTGTTTAATTATGTTTTTCGTGATTTACCGGCTAACCTTAAGTCTTAGGGTTAAGTGCTTAGTACCATTGGATAGAGCTAATTTTTCTCTATATTTCATGCCTCAATGTTGTTATAGTGAAATTCCGTGTTTTAAAGGTTTTAGTAGTTGTAGCTAATTTTTCCAAGTAGATAAGTGGTTTTTATTGGTTTTCTGGCTTCAGGGAGGCCGGGCCACTTCAGGCGGCATCTCCGACGTCGGGCGGCCCGTCCGCCTCTGTTTTAGGAGGTTGGGGAGCGCTCTAGGAGGGTTTTTTATGCAATTTGGCAGGTACAGGCGCCAGATTGGTGGGTGCGCATGGGCTCTTAGTGGTCTGTGTGTACATAGTGAATAAGACAGTTTGGGGCAACCTTAATCATCATAAAACCATCCGGAGGTGATCTCATTGTTCCTCACTCAGTTTTCACTGTTTTCAGGCCACAATTGGCTGTGTTTGTTGCAAGTGAGTTCTTCATTTAACTTAACTTTGACAACTGATTTCTCTGTTATAGTCTTGCAAGCTATAGCAAGTATTATTGATTTCTCTGGTGTCGATTTGCAGCCTACATCAAGTATCTTTGCTGTCTGTTGTGTGGACTTTGTTCTACATTTCAGTTCTTTGGTCTGGTAGTCTATCTGGGGACTACTTTCTTGGCTCATCAAGCAGTCAAGTGTGTTAAACAGGAGCTTTAGCAAAACAGGAACCAACTTACTTTAGCAAGTAAATCTCACTCTATTTTTCTAAAGGGACAGGGGATTTTCTCTCTGGTTTTTCTCCAACTCCCTTGGTCAAGGCCTATAGCTAGTACTATAGGATTGTCTACATTTCTGGCGCCCAACGTGGGGTAGAGCATGCTGGTTCTTTGGAATCTCTTTTTTCTTTGGTTAGCTCTTTTTTGTGTTTTGGACTGGAGGAATGGCTTCTGGTTCCTCTATTCCTGTGGTGACTGTCAGTGGGGGGGATGGTCCTTCTTCTGTGATGGTTAGGGAGTGTGTGAGGATTAAAACTTGGGATGGTACCAAGTTTAATGTGGAGGATGTCAAGTGGTTTCTAGAGAAGTATGAAACTGCTTCTGGAGTGGATGGTGCTTCCTACCTGGACATGGTGAAGCAGATTATCTTCTTCATTGGTGATAGGTCAGTGGAGAAGGAGATTGTGGCCATGTCTGGCTACAAGAAGAGGGATTGGAAATTGCTGTGTAGGGAGATGGTGGATAGATGGGGTGTCAGGTTCACTATGGTGGATCTGAACAAGGTTGTTAGTGAATGGAAATATTATCGTGGTGTTGGTAACTTACATAGTTACAGGAAGTTTCTGCCACAGTTTGATCCTGTGGTGGAATATTTGGTGGAAGTGGAGGAGCTGGCACATGAAAATGCTGCCAAGGATGTTTTTTGGTCTGCCCTGGCTAGAGATGTCAGGATAAATGTGTTAAAGGAGTTGTCAAGAATGGAATTGATGAAGACTCTTTCTAATGGGGACCAGAAGTTTCCTGCCTTAGATAAGGTGAAGGAGGCTGTTGAGGCCCATTTGAAGTTATTGGCTGTGGACACCTATCAGGAGGAGTGTGCCAAGTATGTCAGCAAAGTAAGTGAGGCTTTGGCTGAAGAGGAAGTTAGGGAGAAGAAGGAGGAGAATAATTTGGTGCAGGTTCCCAAACAGGAGAGGGAGCCAATGGTGGAGCAGTTGGCTGATCTTACAAAGCAGCTGCACATTTTTGTTCAGGAGACCAAGAAGGTTAATAAGGCACCTTCTCAGCCAAGAGATTTTGAAAGGAGGGCTGGTAGGAGTGATCCTTGGGTTTGCTCTTATTGCAGTAGGAGGGGGCACAGGTCCAATGATTGTTGGGCACTGAACAGAGATGTGTCTGAATGAATAGTGGAGTTTGATGGCAGGGTTTTTAAGTTCCCTGAAGGTTCCTTTGTGAACCCAGTGAGGGGCAGGTTCCTGTTGATTTGGTCAGAAGAAGAGGTGGTCTCAATCAAAGGAGGCCAAGGTTTGAGGAGATTCCTGATCAGGGGAAGTCTTCTGTTCAGGTAGATAAGGACGTCAAGAGAAAGGGGAAGGAGGTCAATAAGGTCACTTTTTCTACTTCCTTTGGTGGTGTGGAGTTGTATTCTTGTGGTGGACAGTCAAGTGGTGAATGCTTGGCTGGTGTTTATGATGTGGAAGCAGGAAAGGTGGGTAGGCCTAAGAACAGTTCTCAGGCCCAACCAAAGCCAAATTCTTTAAAGGGGAATCCTAAGCTGAGTGCAGCTAGGAAGTGGTATAGCAAAGAGGAGCTGTACAAGATGCAGAAGGGTATGGCTGATATGGGCCCCCCTAGTTTTGGCGCATTGGATATGAATGGTGATCCAATGCCAATGGAGGTGGATTCTGACTCTGAGGAGGATGTCCCTTTGGCTTCATTGCCAAAGAATGTTGGAGTCAGAGGTTCTGGTGAGGGATCTGGTTTGGTTCCTGTTAATGGTAAATCTGTTGGTGGTGCTTGTCCTCAAGAATCTTCTAGGACCAAGGTGGTGAATCAAAGAGCTCACTTTGAGAGGCCAGTAGTGTCTGGTCAAGTTAATGTTATGGACTCTGTCCTGGAAAGGATGAAAAAGGATCAGGTTTCCCTATCTTATGGGGAATTGTATTCTATCAGTCCAGGGTTGGCTGATAGGCAGAAGAAGTTGTTGACCAGGAGAATGGTTTCTTCTGGTGAGGTAGAATACATTTGTGATTCTGCTGAAAAGTTTGGTGAGGGGTTGGAAACTCATTATTCTGCTCCTCTGGGATATGTCAATGTCACTCTGAATGGCAGGGAGGCAAGGGCATTGGTGGATTCAGGTTCTCAGATAAACCTGATTTCTTTGCTTGAGGCAACTCAAATGGGCCTCCCCATCAAAACTGGTATTGGTGGGAATTTGAGAAGGATCGGTGGCCATGTCACTGAATTGGTTGGAACTTCAGAGTTTGTGAAGTTAGATGTTGGAGGAGCCTCAGGGAAGGTTCATTTTTACATTGCTAAAGGTAATGTAAAAGCAGTTTTGGGTGGGCCATTCTTGATGGATTTTCAGGCAAGAATAGCTTATCAATTTGATTTGGGAAACAGTTTGGAGTTGACTGGTGAAGAAGAAAGGAGGCTTCACATGAGGTTATCATACCCTGGAGAGGATGGTTGGGATACCAGGCCTGGTTTATCTTCAATGTGCCAGTGCATGGATTGCTGCAGGAGAAGGAAAGAATTGGGTGCTGCCTCTGGTTTTTTGGAGTGCGGCTCAGGCTCTATTGAGAGTCTTTCTTTTTTAGAGTAATGAGGGCTGATCACCCTAGTGCTACAACCTCTCCCCGAGATGAGGAAATCCCAGGTTGTAGTAGGTCAGCTCCCTTGGAGATATACCAAGTGGATTTTCAACTTTCTCTTTTTAATGTTTCTCTTCTCTGCAAGTATTCATCAATTTTTTTATCAAGTCTCTGTTCTCTCTCAAGATTCTTAATTATTTTTAATTCAAGTTCAAAGAAGAAGATTGGTTATATATCTTTATTGAAAGATATGCGGAAAAGTATTGGGGCGGTGAGATTGGGGTCTAAAAGTAAGTCCTCCCAATTGTGCACCGCTAGGGTTTCTTCTACACCTTTCAAAAACATTACCTGGGCCACACCTGTGAGCATTGGGGAAACCCCTTGTTATTTTTGTAGGACAGAAGGAAACTCAAGAAAAGAAGATAAAAATTTCAAGATAATTCATGAAAATCAAGAAAAAAATCTGAAGATAATGAAGAAAGAAGATGCAAAATATTTTTGTGAAGATCATCAAGATCTATTTTTGGGCCTCCAGCATGAGGATAAACTGCAGAAAATTTTGAAGAGAGAAGATCATCAAGATCTATTTTTGGACCTCCAGCATGAGGATAAACTGCACAATTTTAGAAGAAGTGATTCAGAAGATGAATCAAGATTTGAAGATTTGGAAGTTGGAAGTGAGGATGAAGATGTGGAATTGCAGAAAAGTTTTGGAGTGGTGAGATTGGGGTCTAAAAGTAAGTCTTCCCAATTATGCACCGCTAGGGTTTCTTCTACACCTTTCAAAAACAATACCTTGGCCATGCATGTGAGCAATGGGGAAACCCTTGGTTTTTGTTCCAGGTCTGGTGGTGAAGATCTCCTGAAGATCCCTCAAGTTGAAGGTAGAGCGGCAAAGTATAAGAAGGTAGCGCAGAAGATTAGGCCTGTCAATGAGCCTATGCCTGTGGGTTTGAATCCGCCTTTGAATAGACCTCCTTTGTCAAGAGATCCGTTCTGTACTCCTTTGGTGAAGAATCCTCCAGAATTTGTAGAGACGGCTAGGGTGACCGTGGAAAGATTGAAAGTTGTTAATATTGGTCCTGATGGGTGGTTGTCTGAGGATGAAAAGAAGTTGTTGTTACATGTTATTGTGCTAAGGGAAAAAGCGGTGGCATTTGTTGAGGAGGAAAGGGGTCTATTGAAGCACTCTTATGGGGAACCTTACTTGATTCCTGTGGTTTGTCATGAACCTTGGCAAATCAAACCTATTCTGATTCCAGCTGCTTTTCGAGAGGATTTTGTAGAGATTGTTAGGGAAAGAGTCAGGACTGGGTTATATGAACAATCAACATCCAGTTACTCAAGTCCGGTGTTCTGTGTAAAGAAGCAGAATGGAAAGTTGAGGGTGGTTCATGATCTTAGAGCCTTGAATAGAGTCACTATCAAGGACGCTGGTATGCTGCCAAGTGCAGAGGATTTTGTTGAAGCTTTTTCTGGAAGGGTGTGTTATGGTTTGGGTGATATTATGGGTGGTTATGATGAGAGGGAACTACATACGGATTCAAGGCATCTCACAACTTTTGAGACTCCTTTGGGAAGATTTCAGCTCACTAGGTTGCCTCAAGGAGCAACTAATTCAGTGACAGTTTATCAAGCACAGATGGCTTGAATTTTGCAGGATGAGGTTCCTACTCATGCTGGTATTTTTATTGATGATGGTGGAATTAAAGGACCATCCACTGATTATGGTAATGAGGTGTTATTGGAGAACCCTGGCATAAGTTGGTTTGTGTGGGAATATGCAATATCTCTAGAGAGAGTGTTTTTCAGGATTGAAGAGGCTTGTTTGACCATTTCAGGTGTTGTTGTGTTCCTGCTTTGGAAATTCTGGGTCATGTGGTATGTAAAGAGGGAAGGATTATGGCAAAGAAGAAGATTAATAAAATTCAGTCATGGCCAAGGCCTAAAAATACTACTGAAGTCAGAGGATTTTTGGGTGTATGTGTATATGTCAGGATTTTCATTAAGGATTTTTATTTGTTGTCTTCACCTTTAAAGAGGTTGACCAGAAAAGATGCAGATTGGGAATGGACTGAGGAGTGTGAAGAGGCTTTTCAGAAGCTGAAAAAGGTTGTTGGTGAATATATAATTCTTCACAAGTTGGATTATGGTGTTGGTGCTGGAAAGATTTATCTGGCAGTGGACTCAAGTTATATTGCTGCTGGTGCTGTTTTGTCTCAGGAGGATAAGACTGGGAGGGTCAGGCCAGTAAGGTATGAGTCTGTGGTGTTTAATGAGTTGGAATCCAGGTATTCTCAGCCTAAGTTTGAATTGTGTGGCGTAGCTAAAGTTTTAAAGAAGCTACAGACGGTTTTGTGGTGGCAGCATTTTGAGATGCAGGTGGATGCAAAATCTTTGGTTCAGATGATCAATACACCTAGTCTTCCAAATGCTCCAATGACTAGGTGGGTGGCATTTATTCAACATTTTTCTTTTGACCTGGTACACAAACCAGGTAAAACCTTTACTATGCCTGATGGGTTATCAAGGAGGCCACCTACAGGTGAGGATTCTGATTCTGAAGAGTTTGACGAAGATGTTCCAGTGGTTAGTTCCAGAACAAAGGGTGCTGAGTATTTTTCTTTCCTCCCCCATGAGGCTAAACTGGATGATTGTTCTGACCTCCCCCATGAGGCTAAACTGGATGATTGTTCTGACCTCCCCAAAGAGGCTAAACTGGATGGATCTGATCTTGATTCTGGTGATCAGGATGTTTTTGTTGATGAATATGGAGTTGTTGTTTGGGACAGCTCAAAATTAAAAAAGGGTGTTTTTGTTAGTGAACTGGATTCTAACAAGGTTCAGTGGAAAGAGAAGGATGTGCCAAAATTTAAGGATTGGTGTCCTGGTTGGGCTGCTCAATTGGCTCATGTTCACACTGGTGATTTTGATGACAGAGTTGTACCCTTGGATGTTGTTTTGTTGGATTTTGAAGATGAGACCTGTGGTCAATCTGGGTTTTATTTTATTTTTGTGGAATATCTGTTGACCTTAGAGAGGCCAGATAGTTGTGATGATGATACTTGATTGGCAATCAAGAAGAAGAGTCCTGGATTTTATGTGTCAGGAAGGCGGTTGATGAGAAGGAGACATCCTAATCCTCAAGTGGTGGTGACTCAGAAGAATGGTCAAGAATTGGTTTTGAAGTCTTTGCATGAATACCTTGGTCATAGAGGCTTTGGGGAGACTTATAGAAGAGTAGCAGACAGATTTTTGTGGCCGGGTATGAAGTTGGCTGTGCAGGGTTGGGTTCAATCTTGTGAAGAATGTCAGAGAAGAAGTCACTTGAAATCTAAGGAGATGGGCCGTGCTACTGGTGAATCAACTGTTTTTGGAAGGGTCAGTCTGGATGATGTCCATATTAAAGAGAGCAGGTATAAATACTTGATTGTTGCTAGGGGTGACTTGTCTGGTGGGGTTGAGGAAGTGCCTCTGGTTAATTTGACTTCCAAGAATGTGGCTGAGTTTTTGAAGAAGGAGTGGATTTATAGGTATGGGTTGATGAAGTTGGTGACTGTTGATGGTGGGCCAGAGTTTGGTGTCTAATTTAAAGAAGCTGTGGCTAGTGTTGGTTCTAGGGTTAGAGTGGCTACACCGTAATATCCTGAAGCTGAAGGCATGGTTGAAAGAGGCCATCAAGTTATCAAGAATGCTTTGGTGAAGATGTGTGGAGATAGTGCCAAAAAGTGGAGGCATTATTTACTCTTGGTTTTATTTGCTGATAGGGTCACTGTGAAGAGGACAACTGGCTATTCTCCTTATGAGCTAATGTTTGGTCAAAATGCCGTTCTACCAGTGGACTTGGAAGCTGTCTCTTATCTTGGAATTGATTGGGATGACGTGCACTAAACAGAAGATTTGTTCTCTGCCAGGATACAACAGTTGAAATGTAGAGAGGAATGTCAAGAGAAGGAATACTCTAGAATGATGAAGATTAGGAATCATTCAGTCAGATACTGGGAAAAGAAGTTAGCTCATAGACTCAGGAATCCCTTGAAACCTGGTTGTTTAGTTTTGGTGTATAATAGAAGTTTGGAGAGTCAGTGGGGCAAAATGTTTGCTGACAGATGGAATGGACCTTACAGAGTAAGGTCTCAGGCGTCTGGAGGTTCTTATGTTTTGGAAGAGTTGGATGGTGCAGTCTTGAAAAAGAGGGTGGCTGCAGACCAAGTGAAGAGGTTTTATCCCAGAGGCACTAGGCATGAAGATTGACTCCGCAGTGAGGATAAACTACGACCATTCTTTTTTTTTGGTTTTTTTTGTGGTGATGCTATGCATCTGTTTGTTGGAATTTTTTGTTAGAGGGAAACCATGGGTGGGGCTTCTAGATTTGATCTTGGCAAGTGTGGGGGTGACTGATTGGCTGGCTGCTCCATAAACAGTTACCCCAGATTGTCTGTTTCCAACCCTTTCTATTAATTTGGTTGAACCCTAGTATTGGTTTATTTTCACAGGTTTTAGTCCTCTATGACTTTAAACTGGAATTTCCTTTGGTTTTCAAGTGCCGGACTCTTCACTCTTATTGGTTTTGGTTTTTGTGTTGAATGTTGTGTTTTTGTTAGAAGGTACCCAGGGGAGGCTCCTAGATTTTATTTTGGCAAGTGTGGGGGTAACTGATGAGCTTGCTGCTCTGTAGAACAGTTACCCCAGAATGTCTGTCTCAAGTCTTTTGTTTGTTCCAGTTGAATTCTAGTTCTATTGTTTATTATTAAGGTTTAAGTCCACTATGACTTTAAACTGGTTTGGGACTTGCTTCTTTATCTTTTGTTCTTTCAGATTGGTGGTGGATCACTGGTGGTCTCCCATCATTTTTACTTATTGGAGGGAGCCCACCCAGTGATCATTTCTATGGATTGAACTTTCGCTTATTGGACCATCTATGAAGCTGGACTGTCTTTGATTTTGCAGTTATATTTTTTCTAGATAGCATTTTTAGATTATTTTCTTTTTTCTCTTTTTTTTCTTTTAATTTTTTATGGGGGTTGTTTAAAATTATAAAATCAAAAATATAGGGTGTTACCACATCAGGGTCACCTGGATGTGGGCAAGCATTAGTGGGGAAAGTCTCATCAATTGGCCGGGCAATGCTATTTTATTTTTATTTATTATTTATTTCATGTGTTTCTGTGTTTCATTATTTTTTATTATCTTCTGAATTTCTAAATTTTTTTGAATTTTGTTTTCTGTTAATCATTTAAAAGATTTAATTGTGTATCCACATCAAGGTGCACTTGGATGTGGGTAAGGTATCAGGGGATCAGCTCATCAATTGGCTGGGGGATACCATTTGTATTTTTTTTTTTATATTTTATTTTATTTAATTTATTTTATTTCATTTCATTTTATTTATTAAATTTTTTATTTTTAGTATATTAGTAGACAGTACAAAAAAAAAAAAAAAAATTCTGAAATTATTTTTATTAATTGTTTTATATTATTATTATGTTTCTAATCTTTTTGCAGGATCTCATTGTCTGGTTGATGAAGCTTCTGGAGGCTGGTCTGGATTGTGATGACATTTTTTTTTTTGTTGGGATTGTGGGAAGCACTGTGTTCTTTGAAGTGCATTCTGCTGGAGAGATTATAGGGATTGTAATGAGCAGGGATTGGATTAGAGGGAAGTTCAGAGGAGGAAGAAGAAGAGGCAGGAATGGAGTGCTGGAGGGTGTGTTTAATGATCCTAGACATTTTCCAGTGGTCGTCCAGTAGGCGCTTTCTCAGGGATTTTTCAAAGTCATTCAAGGGTCCATGGAGGGCAAAGGCTTTTAGCATGTTGGAACACATGGTGCTTAGGTGTTTCTTCATGTCTCCATAATCCAGGGTCAAAGAAGTTTCAAGAGTTTGGCCAACTCCAATAATAGATTCAGGAGGAGGGGTGCCAACTAGAAAAGAAGAATTGGATCAGTAATTATTTTTGTTGAAGGAATGGAATAATTAATTTTGTACTTACAGATTGGAAGCTCATCAAATCTGTAAGCAGCTGGGATTTGTATCTCTGACGATTTTGTAATGGTCATAGTGGGCGGATCATCTAGGGAAAGATATGGATTCATATGGTCTTCCTCTGAAGGATCCTGAGAAGGTGAACTGGGATGCTGAGGTTCCTGGGGCCTATTTTGAGCAGTGAGATTGTGGTTGTTGTTGTGGTTGTTATTTCTGTTGGATTCAGCTGGAGGAGGTGCTGGTGATGGAGTAACAGGGTTGTTAAAGGATGGAGCAGGAGAGGGGGATTTGGAAGTAGACTGCTCTCTTCTGGATGGAGAATTTGAAGAGATGGAACTGTCAGAAGAGTAGTTGGCTGACAGAGTAGAGGTGTAGTTTCTTTGTCTTAGTTGGGGACAAAGTTGTTGATGTGGAGCAGTGTGTGGTGTTCTGGTTTCTTCTTGGGGTTCTCTGGCAGGTCTCTTAGAAATCTGGGAAATTTTTGTGTTTTTGGTTTTTGGAAGGGTGGATTGCATTGCTCTGGGAGCAATAGGAGGTATTTGGGTTGAGTTGTTGTTGTTGTCTGGATGAATTTGGCTATTTTCTGGCCGTTTTTGGAGATTTTGGCTCTTATTTTCACTGTTTAGTGAGGCAGGCGGGCCGCATGGACGTGGTCTAGAAGCCTGGGAGTTGATTTTGAAGCTTTTGGAGCCAATTTGGCGGAGATAAATGCAGTTTCTTGTGAGGCTAAGGCTGGTCTTTTGGGAAGAATGTGGGAAGCTGAGCTTCTGGATTTCTGGAAGGAGCAGAAGATAGAGAGGAAGAGGAAGGACCAAGCTCTGGGGATCTGGTAGGGGATCTGGAGATGTATTTGATAGAAGGAGAAGGTAGAGGAATAGGGTAGTTGGCGTCTCTGTCACATCTTTTCTTTTTGGAATAACAAGAGTCACAAGCCCTGTTGTAGGATTTGGATTCAGGATTTGGAAGAGTGAATGTGCAAGGTCTGCACATGTGGATGCACTGTTTGCATGCATAGTCCTTGAGAGCAGTGAAGCAAGGGAGAGTAGAAGGGTTAACATCAGGAGATCCACCCATGATCTGTGGTGAGAAAAGATGATGAAAAGGGATAGGAGGAGATTTTTTTCAGTGATGGGTAGATGATGAAGTGAAGGTGGAAGTTCAGCAGGTTGGCTGTAGAGGTGTGTTGCATGAAATTGGCTGCGTCCATTTGATGCAAAATTCTGTCAGTCCATCAAGACTCTAAACTGAAAAAGCTTGGTATCAAGATCAGTCTATCAAGACTTTAAACTGAAATCTGGTTTCTGTTAGTCCTCCAAGACTTTAAAACGTCTGGTTTCAAGAATTTATCAAGAAGTAGTCTGTCAAGACTTTAAACTGAACACTGTGTTAGTCCCCCAAGACTTTAAACTGAGGGTTGTAAGTCCCCCAAGACTATAAACTGAGGGAAAAGTTTTTGTTGTTGGAGTTGGTTTGAAAGATTGGTGGAGGGTATCCACAGGGGGAGCCTCCAAATTTAGCAAAGGCAAGTTAGGGGGTAATTGATGGGCCGGCAGCTCTATTCACAATTACCCCAGAATGTTAGTTTTTTCTCTGTGTCTTAATGTTCTTGATCTCTGGTTCTGGGTTTATGATTTAGGTTTTTGAGTCCCCCAAGACTTTAAACTGAGGGTTTTTGAGTCCCCCAAGACTATAAAATGAGGATGGTCCCCCAAGACTTAAAATGAGGGTTGTTTGTGGTGACATCCTATAGAGGGTGTGGTCAATTTTTCTGTTCTGGATCAAACTCAAGTACTAGTGGAATTACAGAGGGAATCAAGAGATGAAATGAAGTGTTCAGAATTAGCCTTGAATTGGTAAGTGAGGTGTCTTCTGTTCTCAATGTCCTGTGGATCTCTAGCAGGAGTGGATTGGAAGTAGTGAATCAGAAGTTTCTTCTGTTGTGATGTGTGTTGTTGGAACTTGGCCTTGATAGTGGGCAAGTGCGTTGGTGTTGGTGGTTCAATAGATCCTACATTGTTATCATCACTATCAGAAGAGGAAGGAACTGAGAAGTTATCAGTTTTAAAGTTGAAGGAAGGAATGAATGTTCTTTACCATCAGATGGACCCGTGATGGGGGAACTAGTTGTTTTATGGGTTGTGGCACTTTTCTGGGAAGGGTGGAGCTTTTTGATTAATCTGGGTATCAGGATGGATGGCCTAGATCTTTTGGTGCTGGCAGAAGAAGGACCAGGTTGAGGTGGAGGTGAATCTGTTGTGGAAGAAAGTGGACCAGGTCTGTGGCAGGTCTTCTTTCTGGAGTGGCAGACATTGCAGGACGTTCTGTATGGATGGACAGGTGGTGTCATGGCACAGATTAAATTATTGTAGATGCATTATTGGCAGGGGCCCATTTCAGAGGCAGATTTGGGAAGGAGGTTAAACATGGTGGTTGGATGAAGAAAGAATGCGGACATTCTTAATTGGAGGGAGGATGTGGTCTTCCAACATTGGCAGGGGCCTTTGTTGTGTGATTTGGCGCTGTTTGTGCATGTCTTAATTGACATCTGTTATGGAATTTGGTATTTTTCTGGTTTTATTCCGTGGATATTGGGTCTGCGGGTATGTGGGTACTATCATTGGATAGCCCTGGTATTTCTCTATATTTTATGTCTTGTAGACATTTTTCATATACTGAGTTTTAAGGGGTCATTTCCTCATTTTTCATTTATAAAAGATTGCTGTTTAATTTTGTTTTTCGTGTTTTACGGGCTAACCTTAAGTCTTAGGGTTAAGTGCTTAGTACCATTGGATAGAGCCAATTTTTCTCTATATTTCATGTCACAATGTTGTTATAGTGAATTTCCGTGTTTTAAAGGTTTTAGTAGTTGTAGCTAATTTTTCTAAGTAGATTAGTGGTTTTTATTGGATTTCTGGCTTCAGGGAGGCCGGGCCGCTTCAGGCGGCATCTCTGACGTCGGGCGGCCCGCCCGCCTCTGTTTTAGGAGGTTGGGGAGCGCTCCAGGAGGGTTTTTTATGAAATTTGGCAGGTACAGGCGCCAAATTGGTGGGTGCGCATGGGCTCTTAGTTAGTGGTCTGTGTGTACATAGTGAATAAGACAGTTTGGGGCAACCTTAATCATCATACAACCATCCGGGTGTGATCTCATTGTTCCTCACTCAGTTTTCACTGTTTTCTGGCCACAATTGGCTGTGTTTGTTGCAAGTAAGGTCTTCATTTAACTTAACTTTGACAACTGATTTCTCTGTTTTAGTCTTGCAAGCTATAGCAAGTATTATTGATGTCTCTGGTGTCGATTTGCAGCCTACATCAAGTATCTTTGCTGTCTCTTGTGTGGACTTTGTTCTACATTTCAGTTCTTTGGTCTGGTAGTCTATCTGGGGACTACTTTCTTGGCTCATCAAGCAGTCAAGTGTGTTAAACAGGAGCTTTAGCAAAACAGGAACCAACTTACTTTAGCAAGTAAATCTCACTCTATTTTTCTAAAGGGACAGGGGATTTTCTCTCTGGTTTTTCTCCAACTCCCTTGGTCAAGGCCTATAGCTAGTACTATAGGATTGTCTACATTTCTGGCGCCCAACGTGGGGTAGAGCATGCTGGTTCTTTGGAATCTCTGTTTTCTTTGGTTAGCACTTTTTTGTGTTTTGGACTGGAGGAATGGCTTCTGGTTCCTTTATTCCTGTGGTGACTGTCAGTGGGGGGGATGGTCCTTCTTCTGTGATGGTTAGGGAGTGTGTGAGGATTAAAACTTGGGATGGTACCAAGTTTAATGTGGAGGATGTCAAGTGGTTTCTAGAGAACTATGAAACTGCTGCTGGAGTGGATGGTGCTTCCTACCTGGACATGGTGAAGTAGATTATCTTCTTCATTATTGATAGTTTATTGGAGAAGGAGATTGTGGCCATGTCTGGCTACAAGAAGAGGGATTGGAAATTGCTGTGTAGGGAGATGGTGGATAGATGGGGTGTCAGGTTCACTATGGTGGATCTGAACAAGGTTGTCAGTGAATGGCAATCTTATGGTGTTGTTGGTAACTTACATAGTTACAGGAAGTTTCTGCTACAGTTTGATCCTGTGGTGGAATATTTGGTGGAAGTGGAGGAGCTGGCACATGAAAATGCTGCCAAGGATGTTTTTTGGTCTGCCCTGGCTAGAGATGTCAGGATAAATGTGTTGAAGGAGTTGTCAAGAATGGAATTGATGAAGACTCTTTCTAATGGGGACCAGAAGTTTCCTGCCTTAGATAAGGTGAAGGAGGCTGTTGAGGCCCATTTGAAGTTATTGGCTGTGGACACCTATCAGGAGGGGTGTGCCAAGTATGTCAGCAAAGTAAGTGAGGCTTTGGCTGAAGAGGAAGTTAGGTAGAAGGAGGAGAAATATTTGGTGCAGGTTCCCAAACAGGAGAGGGAGCCAATGGTGGAGCAGTTGGCTGATCTTACAAAGCAGCTGCATGTTTTTGTTCAGGAGGCTAAGAAGGTCAATAAGGCACCTTCTCAGCCTAGATATTTTGATAGGAGGGCTGGTAGGAGTGATCCTTGGGTCTGATCTTATTGCAGCAGGAGGGGACACAGGGTGAATGATTGTTGGGCATTGAACAGAGATATGTCTGAAGGAAAGGTGGAGTTTGATGGCAGGGTTTTCAAGTTCCCTAATGGTTCTTTTGTTAAGCCCAGTGAGGGGCAGGCTCCTGTTGATTTGGTCAGGAGAAGGGGAGGTCTCAATCAAAGGAGGCCAAGGTTTGAGGAGATTCCTGATCAAGGGAAGTCTTCTGGTAAGGAGAATGAGGATGGAAAGGGAAAGGGGAAAGATATCATTAAGGTCTCTTTTTCTACTTCGTTTGGTGCTTTGGAGTTGTATTCTTGTGATGGACAGTCAAGTGGTGAATTCTTAGCTGGTGTTTATGATGTGGAAGCGGGAAGGGTGGGAAGGCCTAAGAGCAGTTCTCAGGCACAACCAAAGCCAAATTCTTTAAAGGTGGATCCTAAGCTGAGTGCAGCTAAGAAGAGGTACAGCAAAGAGGAGCTTTACAAGATGCAGAAGGGTATGGCTGATATGGGCCCCTCTAGTTTTGGCGCATTTGACATGAATGGTGAGCCAATGCCAATGGAGGTGGATTCTGACTCTGAGGAGGATGTTCCTTTGGCTTCATTTCCAAAGCCTGCTGGAGTCAAACGTTCTGGTGGGGGATCTGATTTGGTTCCTGTTAATGGTAAATCTGTTGGTGGTGCTGGTCCTCAAGAAGCTTCTAGGACCAAGATGGTGAAGCAAAGAGCTCACTTTGAGAGGCCAGTAGTGTCTGGTCAAGTTAATGTTATATACTCTGTCCTAGAATGGATGAATCAGGTTCAGGTTTCCCTATCTTATGGGGAATTGTATGCTATCAGTCCAGGTTTGGCTGATAGACAGAAAAAGTTGTTGACCAGGAGAAGAGTTTCTTCTGGTGAGGTAGAATACATTTGTGATTCTTCTGAAAAGTTTGGTGAGGGGTTGGAAACTCATTTTTCTGCTCCTCTGGGATATGTCAATGTCACTCTGAATGGCAGGAAGGCAAGGGCATTGGTGGATTCAGGTTCTCAGATAAACTTGATTTCTTTGTTTGAGGCAACTCATATGGGCCTCCCCATAAAAACTGGTATTGGTGGGAATTTGAGAGTGATCGGTGGCCATGTCACTGAATTGGTTGGAACTTCAGAGTTTGGTAGTTAGATGTTGGAGGAGCCTCAGGGAAGGTTCATTTTTACATTGCTAAAGGTAATGTAAAAGCAGTTTAAGGTGGGCAATTCTTGATGGATTTTCAGGCAAGAATCGGTTATCAATTTGATTTGGGAAACAGTTTGGAGTTGACTGGTGAAGACAAAAGGAGGCTTCACATGAGGTTATCATACCCTGGAGAGGATGGTTGGGATACCAGGCCTGGTTTATCTTCAATGTGCCAGTGCATAGACTGCTGCAGGAGAAGGAAGGAAGTGGGTGCTGCCTCTGGTTTTTTGGAGTGCGGCTCAGGCTCTATTGAGAGTCTGTCTTTTTTAGAGTAATAAGGGCTGATCACCCTAGTGCTGCACCCTCTGTTCAAGATGAGGAAATCCAAGGTTGTAGTAGGTCAGATCCCTTGTAGATATACCAAGTGGATTTTCAACTTTCTCTTTTTAATGTTTCTCTTCTCTTGAAGTATTCATCAAGTTTTTTATCAAGTCTCTGTTCTCTCTCAAGATTCTTAATTATTTTTAATTCAATTTCAAAGAAGAAGATTGGTTATATATCTTTATTGAAAGACATGCAGAAAAGTTTTGGGGCGGTGAGATTGGGGTCTAAAAGTAAGTCCTCCCAATTGTGCACCGCTAGGGTTTCTTCTACACCTTTCAAAATCATTACCTGGGCCACACCTGTGAGCATTGGGGAAACCCCTGGTTATTTTTGTAGGTCAGGAGAAAACTCAAGAAAAGAAGATAAAATTTCAAGATAATTCATGAAAATCAAGAAAAAAATCTGAAGATAATAAAGAAAGAAAATGCAAAATATTTTTGTGAAGATTGTCAAGATCTATTTTTGGGCCTCCAGCATGAGGTTAAACTGCAGAAAATTTTGAAGAGAGAAGATCATCAAGATTGATTTTTGTGCCTTCAGCATGAGGATAAACTGCACAATTTTATAAGATGTGATTCAAAAGATGAATCAAGATTTGAAGATTTTGAAGTTCGAAGTGAGGATGAAGATGTGGAATTGCGGAAAAGTTTTGGAGTGGTGAGATTGGGGTGTAAAAGTAAGTCCTCCCAATTGTGCACCACTAGGGTTTCTTCTACACCTTTCAAAAACATTACCTTGGCCACACATGTGAGCAATCGGGAAACCCTTGGTTTTTGTTCCAGGTCTGGTGGTGAAGATTTCCTGAAGATCCCTCAAGTTGAAGGTAGAGCGGCAAAGTATAAGAAGGTAGCGCAGAAGATTAGGCCTGTCAATGAGCCTATGCCTGTGGGTTTGAATCCGCCTTTGAATAGACCTCCTGTGTCAAGAGATCCGTACTGTACTCCTTTGGTGAAGAATCCTCCAGAATTTGTAGAGACAGCTAGGGTGACCGTGGAAAGATTGAAGGTTGTTAATATTGGTCCTGATGGGTGGTTGTCTGAGGATGAAAAGAAGTTGTTGTTACACGTTATTGTGCTAAGGGAAAAAGCGGTGGCATTTGTTGAGGAGGAAAGGGGTTTACTGAAGCACTCTTATGGGGAACCTTACTTGATTCCTGTGGTTTGTCATGAACCTTGGCAAATACAACCTATTCCTATTCCAGTCGCTATTCGAGAGGATTTTGTAGAGATTGTTAGGGAAAGAGTCAGGACTTAGTTATATGAACAATCAACATCCAGTTACTCAAGTCCGGTGTTCTGTGTAAAGAAGCAGAATGGAAAGTTGAGGGTGGTTCATGATCTTAGAGCCTTGAATAGAGTCACTATCAAGGACGCTGGTATGCCACCAAGTGCAGAGGATTTTGTTGAAGCTTTTGCTGGAAGGGTGTGTTATGGTTTGGGTGATATTATGGATGGTTATGATGAGAGGGAACTTCATACGGATTCAAGGCCTCTCACAACTTTTGAGACTCCTTTGGGAAGATTTCAGCTCACTAGGTTGCCTCAAGGAGCAACTAATTCACTGGAAGTATATCAAGCACAGATGGCTTGGATTTTGCAGGGTGAGGTTCCTACTCATGCTGGTATTTTTATTGATGATGGTGGAATTAAAAGACCATCCACTGATTATGGTAATGAGGTGTTAGCGGAGAACCCTGGCATAAGGAGGTTTGTGTGGGAATATGCAGTAACTCTAGAGAGAGTGTTGTTCAGGATTGAAGAGGCTGGTTTGACCATTTCAGGGTCAAAACTCTGTTGTTGTGTTCCTGCTTTGGAAATTCTGGGCCATGTGGTATGTAAAGAGGGAAGGATTATGGCAAAGAAGAAGATTAATAAAATCCAGTCATGGCCAAGGCCTAAAAATACTACTGAAGTCAGGGGATTTTTGGGTGTATGTGTATATGTCAGGATTTTTATTAAGGATTTTTCTTTGTTGGCTTCACCTTTAAGGAGGTTGACCAGAAAAGATGCAGATTGGGAATGGACTAAAGAGTGTGAAGAGGCTTTTCAGATATTGAAAAAGGTTGTTGGTGAAGATATTGTTCTTCACAAGTTGGATTATGGTGTTGGTGCTTGTAAAATTTTTCTGGCAGTGGACTCAAGTTATATTGCTGCTGGTGCTGTTTTGTCTCAGGAGGATAAGACTGGGAGGGTCAGGCCAGTAAGGTATGAGTCTGTGGTGTTCAATGAGGTGGAATCTAGGTATTCTCAACCTAAATTGGAATTGTGTGGCGTAGCTAAAATTTTAAAGAAGCTACAGATGGTTTTGTGGGGGCAGCATTTTGAGCTGCAGGTGGATGCAAAATCTTTGGTTCAGATGATCAATACACCTAGTCTTTCAAATGCTCCAATGACTAGGTGGGTGGCATTTATTCAAAATTTTTCTTATGACCTGGTACACAAACCAGGTAAAACTTTTACTATGCCTGATGGATTATCAAGGAGGCCACCTTCAGATGAAGATTCTGAGGCTGAAGAGTTTGATGAGGATGTTCCAGTGGTTAGGGCAAGCACAAAGGGTGCTGAAGATTTTTCTGACCTCCCCCAAGAGGCTAAACTGGCTGGATCTGATCTTGATTCTGGTGATCAGGATGATTTTGTTGATGAAGATGGAGTTGTTGTTTGGGACAGCTCAAAATTAAAAAAGGATGTTTTTGTTGGTTAACTGGATTCTCACAAGGTTCAGTGGAAAGAGAAGGACGTGCCAAAATTTAAGGGTTGGTGTCCTGGTTGGGCTGCTCAATTGGCTCATGTTCATACTGGTGATTTTGATGAAAGGATTGTACCCTTGGATGTGGTGTTGTTGGATTTTGAAGATGAGACCTGGGGTCAGTCTGGGTTTTATTTTATTTTGGTGGAATATCTGTTGACCTTAGAGAGGCCAGATAGTTGTGATGATGATACTTGGTTGGCAATCAAGAAGAAGAGTCCTGGATTTTATGTGTCAGGAAGGCGTTTGATGAGGAGGAGACATCCAAATCCTCAAGTGGTGGTGACTCAGAAGAAGGGTCAAAAATTGGTTTTGAAGTCTTTGCATGAAGACCTTGGTCATAGAGGTTTTGGAGAGACTTATAGAAGAGTAGCAGACAGATTTTGGTGGCCAGGTATGAAGTTGGCTGTGCAGGGTTGGGTTCAATCTTGTGAAGAATGTCAAAGAAGAAGTCACTTGAAACCTAAAGAGGTTGGCCGTCCTACTAGTGAATCAACTGTTTTTGGAAGGGTCAGTCTGGATGCTGTACATATTAAAGAGAGCAGGTATAAATACTTGATTGTTGCTAGGGGTGACTTGTCTGGTGGGGTTGAGGAAGTGCCTCTGGTTAATTTGACTTCCAAGAATGTGGCTGAGTTTTTGAAGGAGTGGATTTATAGGTATGGTTTGATGAAGTTGGTCACTGTTGATGGTGGGCGAGTGTTTGGTGCCAAATTTAAAGAAGCTGTGGCTAGTGTTGGTTATAAAGTTAGAGTGGCTACACCTTATTATCCTGAAGCTGAAGGCATGGTTGAAAGAGGCCATTAAGTTATCAAGAATGCTTTGGTGAAGATGTGTGGAGATAGTGCTGAATAGTGGAGGCATTATTTACCCTTGGTGTTTTTTGCTGATAGTGTCACTGTGAAGAGGACAACTGGCTATTTTCCTTATGAGTTAATGTTTGGTCAGAAAGCCGTTCTACAAGTGGACTTGGAAGCTGTCTCTTATCTTGGAATTAATTGGGATGAAGTGCGCTCAACAGAAGATTTGCTCTGTGCCAGGATGCAACAGTTGGAATGTAGAAAGGAATGTCAAGAGAAGGCATACTCTAGAATGATGAAGATTAGGAATCAATCAGTCAGGTACTGGGACAAGAAGCTGGCTCATAGACTCAGGAATCCCTTGAAACCTGATTACTTGGTTTCGGTGTATAATAGAAGTGTGGAGAGTCAGTGGGGGAAAATGTTTGCTGATAGATGGAATGGACCTTACAGAGTCAGATCTCAGGCATCTGGAGGTTCTTATGTTCTGGAAGAGTTGGATGGTGCAGTCTTGAAAAAGAGGGTGGCTGCAGACCAAGTGGAGAGGTTTTATCCCAGAGGCACTAGGCATGAAGAAGATTGACTCTGCAATGAGGATAAACTATGGAACGTTCTTTTTGTTTTGGATTTTTTTGGTGTTGCAGAGCAACATTTGTGTTGCAAACTTTTTTTAGAAGGTACCCATGAGTGGGGCTTCTAGATTTGATCTTGGCAAGTGTAGGGGTGACTGATGGGCTGGAAGCTCTATTAACAGTTACCCCAGATTGTCTGTTTCCAACCCTCTCTCTTAATTTAGTTGAACCTTAGTATTGGTTTCTTTTCACAGGTTTTAGTCCTCTATGACTTTAAACTGGAATTTCCTCTGGTTTTCAAGTGCTGGACTCTTCACTGTTTATTGGTTTTGGTTTTTTTTTGTGTTGGATGTTGTGTTTCATGTTAGAAGGTACCCAGGGGGGGCTTCTAGATTTTATTTTGGCAAGTGTGGGGGTAACTGATGAGCTGGCTGCTCTGTAGAACAGTTACTCCAGAATTTCTGTTTCAAGTCTTTGTTTTTCCTAGTTGAATTCTAGTTCTGTTGTTTATTATTCAGGTTTCAAGTCCACTATGACTTTAAACTGGTTTGGGACTGGCTTCTTTATCTTTTGTTCTTTCAGATTGGTGGTGGATCACTGGTGGTCTCCCATCATTTTTACTTATTGGAGGGAGCCCACCCAGTGATCATTTCTATGGATTGAACTTTCCCTTATTGGACCATCTATGAAGCTGGACTGTCTTTGATTTTGCAGTTATGTTTTTTCTAGATAGCAATTTTAGATTATTTTCTTTTTTCTCTTTTTTTTCTTTTAATTTTTTTATGGGGGTTGTTTAAAATTATAAAATCAAAAATATAGGGTGTTACCACATCAAGGTCACCTGGATGTGGGAAAGCATTAGTGGGGAAAGACTCATCAATTGGCCAGGCAATGCTATTTTATTTTTATTTATTATTTATTTCATGTGTTTCTGTGTTTCTTTATTTTCATTATCTTCTAAATTTCTAAATTTTTTGAATTTTATTTTCTGTTAACCATTTAAAAGAATATATTGTGTAGACACATCAAGGTGCACTTAGATGTGAGTAAGGTATCAGGGGATCAGCTCATCAATTGGCTGGGGGATACCATTTGTATTATTTTTATATTATATTTTATTTCATTTATTTTATTTCATTTTATTTATAAATTTTAAATTTAATATATTAGTAAATTTAAAAAAAATAAAAAAAAATTCTGAAATTATTTTTATTAATTGTTTTATATTATTATTATGTTTCTAATATTTTTGCAGGAGCTCATTGTCTGGATGATGAAGCTTCTGGAGGCTGGTCCGGATTGTGATGACGTTTTTGTTTTTTGTTGGGATTGTGGGTAGCACTGTGTTCTTTGAAGTGCATCCTGCTGGAGAGATGATAGGGATTTTAATGATCAAGAATTGGATTAGAGGGAAGTTCAGAGGAGGAAGAAGATGTGGCAAGAATGGAGTGCTGGAGGGTGTGTTTAATGATCCTAGACATTTTCCAGTGGTCGTCCAGTAGGTGCTTTCTCAGGGATTTTTCAAAGTCATTCAAAGGTCCATGGAGGGAAAAGGCTTTTAGAATGTTGGAACACATGGTGCTTAGGTGTTTCTTCATGTCTCCATAATCCAGGGTCAAAGAAGTTTCAAGAGTTTGGCCAACTTCAATAATAGATTCAGGAGTAGGGGTGCCAACTAGACAAGAAGAATTGGATCAGTAATTATTTTTGTTGAAGGAATGGAATAATTAATTTGGTACTTACAGATTGGAAGCTCATCAAATCTGTAAGCAGCTGGGATTTGGATCTCTGACGATTTTGTAATGGTCATAGTGGGTGGATCAACTAGGAAAAGATATGGATTCTCATTGTCTTCCTCTGAAGGATCCTGAGAAGGTGAACTGGGATGCTGAGGCTCCTGGGGCCTAGTTGGAGCAGTGAGATTGTGGTTGTTGTTGTGGTTGTTATTTCTGTTGGATTCAGCTGGAGGAGGTGCTGGTGATGGAGTACCAGGGTTGTTAAAGGATGGAGAAGGAGAGAAAGATTTGGAAGTAGACTGCTCTCTTCTGGATGGAGAATTTGAAGAGATGAAACTGTCAGAAGAGTAGTTGGCTGACAGAGGAGAGGTGTAGTTTCTTTGTCTTAGTTGGGGACGAAGTTGTTTTGTGGAGCAGTGTGTGGTATTCTGGTTTCTTCTTGGGGTTCTCTGGCAGGTCTCTTAGAAATCTGGGAAATTTTGGTGCTTTTGGACTTTGGAAGGATGGGTTGCATTGCTCTGGGAGCAGTAGGAGGTAGTTGGGTTGAGTTGTTGTTGTTGTCTGGATAAATTTGGCTGTTTTCTGGCTGTTTTTGGAGGTTTTGGCCTTGATTTTCACTGTTTGGTCAGGCGGGCGGGCCGCCTTGACGCGGTTTAGAAGTCTGGGAGTTGATCTTGTAGCTTTTGGAGCTAATTTGGCGGAGATAAAAGCAGTTTCTTGGGAAGCTAAGGCTGGTCTTTTGGGAAGAGTTCTGGAAGCCGAGCTTCTGGATCTTCTGGAAGGTGCTGAAGATAAAGAGGAAGAGGAAGGACCAAGCTCTGGGGATCTGGTAGGGGATCTGGAGATGTATTTGTGAGAAGGAGAAGGCGGAGGAATAGGGTAGTTGGCGTCTCTGCCACATATTTTCTTTTTGGAATAGCAAGAATCACAAGCCCTGTTGTAGAATTTGGATTCAGGATTTGGAAGAGTGAATGTGCAAGGTCTGCACATGTGGATGCACTGTTTGCAGGCATAGTCCTTGGGAGAAGTAAAGCAAGGGAGAGTAGAAGGGTTAACATCAGGAGATCCAGCCATGATCTGTGGTGAGAAAAGATGATGAAAAGAGATAGGAGGAGATTTTTGTCAGTGATGGGTAGATGATGAAGTGAAGGTGGAAGTTCAGCAGGTTGGCTGTAGAGGTGTTCTGCATGGAATTGGCTGTGTCTATTTTATGAAAAATTCAGTCAGTCCATCAAGACTCTAAACTGAAAAAACTATGGTATCAAGTCAGTCCATCAAGACTTTAAACTGAAATTTGTTTCTGTTAGTCCTCTAAGACTTTAAACTGGCTGGTTTCAAGATTTTATCAAGATAGTCCGTCAAGACTTTAAACTAAACACTGTGTTAGTCCCTTAAGACTTTAAAATTAGGATTGTTGTTGGTTTAGTCCCCCAAGACTTTAATCTGAGGATTGTTGTGAGTCCCCCAAGACTATAAACTGAGGACGGAGTTTTTTTGTTGTTGGTGTTGGTTTTGAAAGATTGGTGGAGGGTATCCACAGGGTGAGCCTCCAAATTTAGCAAAGGCAGGTTTGGGGGTAACTGATTAACTGGCTGCTCTATTTACATTTACCCCAGAATGTTAGTTTTTTCTCTGTGTCTTAATGTGGCTGATCTCTGGTTCTGGGTTTATGATTTAGGTTTTTGAGTCCCCCAAGACTTTAAACTGAGGGTTTTTGAGTCCCCCAAGACTATAAAATGAGGATGGTCCCCCAAGACTTAAAACTGAGGGTTTTTTTGTGGTTACATCCTATAGAGGGTGTGGTCAGTTTTTTTCTTTCTGAATCAAACTCAAGTACTAGTGGAATTACAGAGGGAATCAAGAGATGAAATGAAGTGTTCAGAATTAGCCTTGAACTGGTGAATGAGGTGTCTTCTGTTCTCAATGTCATGTGGATCTCTAGCAGGAGTGGATTGGAAGTAGTGAAGCAGAAGTTGTTTCTGTTGGGATGTGTGTTGTTGGAACTTGGCCCTGATAGTGGGCAAGTGCGTTGGTGTTGGTGGTGCAATGGATCCTACATTGTTATTATCACTATCAGAAGAGGGAGGAACTAAGAAGTTATCAGTTTTAAATTTGAAGGAAGAAATGAATGTTCTTTACCATCAGATAGACCAGGGATGGTGGAACTAGTTGTTTTATGGGTTCTGGCACTCTTCTGGGAAGGGTGGAGCTTTTTGATTAATCTGGGTATCAGGATGGATGGCCTAGATCTTTTGGTGCTGGCAGAAGAAGGACCTGGTTGAGGTGGAGGTGAATCTATTGTGGAAGAAAGTGGACCAGGTCTGTGGCAGGTCTTCTTTATGGATTGGCAGACATCGCAGGAAGTTCTGTATGGATGGACAGGTGGTGTCATGGCGCAGATTAAATTATTGTCGATGCAGTATTGGCAGGGCCCATTTCAAAGGCAGATTTGGGAAGAAGGTTAAACATGGTGGTTGGATGAAGAAAGAATGCGGACATTCTCAATTGGAGGGAGGATGTGGTCTTTCAACATTGGAAGGGGCCTTTGTTGTGTGATTTGGCGCTGTTTGTGCATGTCTTAATTGACATCTATTAAAGAATTGGGTATTTTTCTGGTTTTATTCCGTGGATATTGGGTCTGCTGGTATGTGGGTACAATTATTTGATAGCCCTGGTTTCTCTCTATATTTTATGTCTTGTAGACATTTTTCATATTTTGAGTTTTAAGGGGTCATTTCCTCATTTTTCATTTATAAAAGATTGCTGTTTAATTTTGTTTTTCGTGTTTTACGGGCTAACCTTAAGTCTTATGGTTAAGTGCTTAGTACCATTGGATAGAGCTAATTTTTCTCTATATTTCATGTCGCAATTTTGTTATAGTGAAATTCCGTGTTTTAAAGGTTTTAGTAGTTGTAGCTAATTTTTCTAAGTAGATTAGTGGTTTTTGTGGGTTTTCTGGCTTCAGGGAGGCCGGGCCGCTTCAGGCGGCATCTCCGACGTCGGACGGCCCGCCCGCCTCTGTTTTAGGAGGTTGGGGAGTGCTTCAGGAGGGTTTTTTATGCAATTTGGTGGGTACAGGCGCCAGATTGGTTTGTGCGCATGGGCTCTTAGTTAGTGGTCTGTGTGTACATAGTGAATAATACAGTTTGGGGCAACCTTAATCATCATACAACCATCCTGAGGTTATATCATTGTTCCTCACTCAGTTTTCACTGTTTTCTGGCCACAATTGGCTGTGTTTGTTGCAAGTGAGTTCTTCATTTAACTTAACTTTGGCAACTGTTTTCTCTGTTATAGTCTTGCAAGCTATAGCAAGTATTATTTCTGTCTCTGGTGAGGACTTTGTTCTACATTTCAGTTATTTGGTCTTGTAGTCTATCTGGGGACTACTTTCTTGGCTCATCAAGCAGTCAAGTGTGTTAAACAGGAGCTTTAGCAAAACAGGAACCAACTTACTTTAGCAAGTAAATCTCACTCTATTTTTCTAAAGGGACAGGGGATTTTCTCTCTGGTTTTTCTCCAACTCCCTTGGTCAAGGCCTATAGCTAGTACTATAGGATTGTCTACACCGCTTGTAACTATTAAGATGTTAAAATATATTTCAATATAAACAATATGAATCTTATAATTAAGTATGTACAACTAGGAAAGAAATCAAGATTACTAAAGTGCCCACTTATTTATATTCAACAGACTTAAAGTGCGCATGATAATTATTAACTTTTCTATTATAACATTTCAAATAACAGACTATTACTTTTCCTCTTTTAAATTTCCAAGTACAACTAATTTCTTTTATTCTTTTAGCTATTGCTTTTCCAATGTCTCCTGCTTTACGCTTATTCAACTTCCTTCCTACAAACTTGAATGTTATGATTTCTTTTCCTCTATTACTTACCCGTCTTTTCTCTTTCTTTAGACCATAAGCCTTGTTATTTAATTGTAAATATTAATGTTTTCTTTTAATGTTTTCATGCCATCTAATCGCCTTCACTTTTCTATCAATGATTTTGTTGATTCTATAAATCCTTCTTTTTTCTTGTTCTATTGTCCACTTGGTTGTATTAGTTGTGAATGATGTAATTGATTAGTCTTCACCATTTCTTTCACTGTGAGATGCTAAGGGGAGATAAGCTAAGTTTTACGTGCCTATGTTAACACACCCCCTTCCACTTAGCATCTCATAATTCTCTAGTCCCATTAGCCTCATGAATTTGAAGTGTTTGACTCGGTCTAAAGCTTTGGTGAATATTTCTGCAACCATTTTGATGGTTGGGACATATTCAATAAATATTTCTTTATTTCGGATTAAATCCATTATGTAGTTATAATGAGTTTCAATGTGTTTAGTTCTGGAATGAAAGGCTAGGTTTTTTCCTTTCTTTATTGAAATTTGATTATCTGACTCTAGTATAGTAGGTTTGCTTGGTTCCTTGCCGATTTCTGTTAATACTTTCCTCCACCATACTGCTTCCTGTCCTGCGGCTGAATATGCTTGGTATTTGTCCTCAGCTGAAGATATACTAATTGCCCCAAGTTTCTTACTGCGCCATGAAACTATTCCATTGTTTATCATGAATATGTGTCCGCTTACAGACTTATGTTTTTCAGTTTCAGCCCATCCTGAGTCTACATAGCCTCTAAGATTTTCTATGTCTAGTTTGTAGTGTATTCCCCACATTTGAATTCTTTTTAAATATCTTAGTACCTTTTTGAATGCTCCCCAATTCAATTGATTTGGTTTCTCTAAGAATTGTGATAGAATTCCCACACTATATGCTATGTTGGGCCATGTGAATTGTGATAGATAATTTAGTGATCTGATTGCCGACCTATAGTCTTTATTTTCTTTCTTAAAAATTTTGTGTTCTTCATTTGTTGCTACTTCTAGTTTTATGTTAGATTGCATGTGTGTTCCACTTATTTTCGCATCTTCTAAATTATAGTTTTGTATTAAGTCTTTAATATAGTGTTCTTGGGACAAGAAAATGCTACCATCGCTTTCAATGATAACTTTAATCCCCAAGACATGCTGTACTATTCCTAAGTCTTTTATTTTAAATTTCTCCTTTAGTTTTTTAATTAGATTTTCACTATTTGGTCCTACTAGAATAAGATCATCTACCCATGCAAATGCTAGATCACCTTTTGTATGTATAAACAAGCAAGGATCTGCATCACTGATGCAATACCCATTCTGGGTAAACCAAGCTGTCATGGTTAAGTACCATCCTCTTGCCGCCTGCTTCATTCCATATAATGTCTTTTTTAGTTTTATTAAATATTTTTCTGGTTCCTCTTTTAAATTTTCCTTATATTGATTATTATAAGCCTCTTGCTTTGTTTCTTGTAACCACTCAGTGAATCCCTCAGGTATTTTAATATATACTGCTTCTTCTTCCTCAAGTTTTGAGTTAAGATATGCGGTTACAAAATCAGCTTGTCGTGGCTTTCGATTAGTAGTTACTGAATAGTTGAGTAGAAATCTCATAGTACTTAGTCGTCTGGTTGGTGAGAATGTTTCCTCAAAATCAATTCCTTCCTTCTGTTTGAAACCTCTTGCAACACATCATGCTTTATATCTCTGTAATTCTCCATTGGCATAGAATTTCTTATTTAATACCCATCTTGTTGTAATTGTGGTCTTGCTTTTATCTTTGTCATCCTTGGGTCTTATTTCAAATACACCATTCTCTACTATTAAGTCGAACTCCTCAAATATTGCCTTCTTCCAGTTTTTCCACTCTCCTGACCTCTTTGCCTCTTGAAAGCTGTCAGGGATAATAAAATTTTCTCTTACAAATGTTTCTGTAAACATAGCTGCCAATTTAACTTCCTCTTTTATTTGTTCTGTTGATATACATTGACTTGCAACATGTGTTTCTTAATTCCCATACCTTTCCGGCACTCTTCTTGCTCTTGTTTATTTTCTGGTAGTTGTTCCTTCTGGTTCATGGATTTCTTCTTTTTCAGTCTCTTTGTTCATATCCTCCTTTACTGCTTCAATTGGATACATTGGTGTTTGATGGTAAGTTTCTTCTTTAACTAATTTTACATCTCGGGATCTGATAATTACTCCTTTTTCTTTATCCCCTATTATATATATACTTCTTTCGCTTTCATCCATTCCCACTATTGTTCCTTTTCTACACCTCACATCTAACTTTTCTACTCTTTTGTAGTGGTGAATGCCATAGTATACTTCTTTTCCGAATTTGATTATATTATCTGTTCTTGGACTTATTTTTATCAATTTCTTAAGTGGTTCATTCTTGTTTGTCCTATTATATAGGAATGCAGCCATAGTAATGGCTTCTGCCCATAAAAATTTTGGTAATCAGTACTCCAGTACCATAGTTCTGGCTTTTTCAATTATTGTCCTTTTCATTTGTTCTGCAGTCCCATTATTTTGGGGCGTATTGGGAGTTGTAATTAGGTGAGTGATTCCTTGTTCATTAAACCACTGTGTTAAGTTAATACTTGTAAATTCACCTCCTCCGTCACTTATTACTTTTTTCACTTTTATATCCTTCTGTTGGTGTAACATATTGATGATGCTTTTGACTTCCTTCTCAGCTTGTCCTTTATGTTTCAAACATTTTATTCAAACATATCTAATGGCCCTTTCCACTACTGTTAACGCATACCTAGACTTTCCCAAGGACTCTGGTGTGATAGGTCCCATTATATCTATTGAGATTTATTCTCCTGGTTTTCCTGTTCGGTCTCTCTCTTTCTTGAAGGGCTTCCTAGTCAACTTCCCCATTTTACACGTTTCACATTCAATTTCATTTCTTATGTGCCCTAACCTTTTATGATCTTCAACGGTAATATGAGAACTGAATATTTTCCTTTCAATTTTTAACACAGGTAAGTTGTTTTTAATTTCCCCTCCCATTATCCTTTTGTTATTTACAACGACTTGAAACTTTTCATCTCTCATTTTAACAACTTGGGCTCCCTTTCTCCACAATAGTACTAGGGATATTAAACTATAAGGTAAGTCAGGAATATAGTATGAATTACTGAAAACAATCTTTCTTTTATTCTCAGGGTTGTACAACTATATGTCTCCTTTGCTCTTAATATCAACAGTCCGTCCAACGTCTCCAATGTTAACTTTTCCTTTGAATTCTAACATATATTCGGATGCGCCAGAATCAAGTAATATCTCAACACTGGAACCAAGGCATAAGTTAGCTTCCATGGCTCCAAAGTATGCAAACATAGGGAATTCCTGGTCACCAACAAATATATCGACATCACTGTTTTCATCCAGGTTATTGTTATTGATTCCAGTATGTTTGGTCATGATATATGATGTCCCTTTAAATGAGTGTTTTAGATTGTTACTGTTATTTTTACTGGTACAGTTGGTACTGATAATGTATTAAGATGATAAAATATATTTCAATATAAACAATATGAATCTTATAATTAAGTATGTACAACTAGGAAAGAAATCAAGATTACTAAAGTGAGCACTAATTTATATTCAACAGACTTAAAGTGCGCATGATAATTATTAAATTTTTTTTATAACATTTCAAATAACAGACTATTACTTTTCCTCTTTTACATTCCCAAGTACAACTATCTCCTTTTATTCTTTTAGCTATTTCTTTTCCAATGTCTCCTGCTTTACGCTTATTCAACTTCCTTCCTACAAATTTAAATGTTATGATTTCTTTTCCTCTATTAGTTACCCGTCTTTTCTCTTTCTTTAGACCATGAGCATTGTATGTTAATTGTAAATAATAATGTTTTCTTTTAATCTCTTCATGTCATCTAATTGCCTTCACTTTTCTATCAATGATTTTGTTGATTCTATAAATCCTCCTTTTTTCTTGTTCTATTTTCCTCTTGGTTGTATTAGTTGTGAATGATGTAATTGATTGGTCTTCGCCATTTCTTTCACTTTGAGATGCTAAGGTGAGATAAGCTAAGTTTGCCTTGCCTATGTTAAAAGTAACAACTAAAGCACCTAAAAATATCCTATGCTTACTAAAACTAGTATTTACTTGTTTCACTCATGTTCCATATGCACGCTTATGACTGCACCTTTGCATTGTTTCAGCACTACTTCCCACGTTGTCACCTTTAAGCAGTGATCCTTGTCTCTTTGACTCTTGGGTGGGTTTTGTGATTGAGTCCCCATCCTCCTCACTTCATTACTAAGTCCATAGTTCTGACAATTCACTTAACTAGTTAGCCTCTGAAGCTTACATTACCTGTTTCAGTAAGTTACCACACTAGCGGTGTGGTAGCCTAAAGTTTAGTACAACACCTAAATATGTAAATGGAGTTATTACGGCGTGCAAGATTGGCGTTATTATTTTTATAAAAGGGTTTTATTTAATTTATTTGAGTTTTAAATATGAAGAAATTGGTCACGAGCGAATGCCTACACAAATACAATTTATTTAACGGATAAAACTTATTTTTACGGTCTGAAAAATTTATAAGTATCAAGTCAACTCACTCAAGAACCTTGGGAAATTTTCCCAGAATTTTTACTATTTTTCTTATATTTTTAAATGAATTTTAAAGTTTTATAGAAATATTTATGTTTTCAAAAATTACTTAACTTTGATGAATTTTCATGGGATGATTAGAGCTGCGCAGACTACGAAAATTAGTTTGGTATGTAAAGGGAAAGTAGCTCTATTATGTGTAATTTTTCTAGACTTTTATTATAGTTTTAAGGTTCTAATTGAGTCCGGAAGTCCGGACGGACTCCGTACAGGCTCCGGATTGACTCTGGGAGAGCTCTGGAGGGGAAAACTTAGGCACATGACTAGGAATACTTAAGCGCCTCTCAAACTCGAAATTGAAGGGGGGGGGACACATCATACAGCTTAATCATTAACCACCACGGTCTCATTTTTTATTACTCAACAAATTAAATAAATTTGTAATACCCTTATAACTTTATATTTTATATATAACATTTTAGAAATACCACTCAACAATTTAAATCACACTTCAAACAGGGTATCATTAGAAAGGTCTTCATCACTGGGACTTGATTATTGCTGTCTCATAAAAATTTAAATTATTATAAAAACATAAAAGTCAATCTTTTCAGATCTTTCACTGGTACACCTTAATTGTTGTTATCAGTATTTCTTTTATCAACAGCCACTTTCTTTAAATCTCAATAAGCGTTAATTATTTTAGAGTTTCATTATTTTTATCAATCAGATTCAAGTAGATTGGTTAGCTTAGTGATTTAGAATTCCCATTTTGTTATTTTATTGGAAGGACGGGGTTTTCAGCTAAATCCACATATCTCCTCCGGATTCTGCTTACAGCAAGGCGACTGTAAGAGTTTACCTTACCATAGTTGGCGCCCAACGTGGGGTTCGATTTCTCTAGCTTTCTTTAAAGACTTACTTGGATCAAGAACGTTATTAGCCTGCAAGAGGCATATTTTCTGGAACTCTAATTGGATTTTTGTTATTGGCCTGCAAGAGGCTTGTTATTTTATCGATTGTTAACGCTTTTCATTACTTATTGGGATGTCTTCTTCTGCTGTTGCTTCTGGATCTTCTAACCCTCTTACTCCCTCAGTTAGAATTGTTTCTTGGGATGGCCCAAAGTTTGATGGGGAGGAGGTTAAATGGTTCATTAGCAGGTATGAAGCTGCTGCTGCTGTTGATGGTGCTTCCCATGTGGACATGGTGAAGCAAGTTAGATTTTTTATTGCTGATAGGGAGGTGGAAAAAGAGGTTATTGCTATGCAGGCATTCAAGGTCAAGGATTGGGTTAAGCTTTCTAAAGCTATGGTTGATAGATGGGGTGTTAGGTTTACTATGATGGACCTCAATAAAATTGTTGGAGACTGGCAAGCAAAAGGTGGAGTGTCTTCTATGGCTGACTTCAAAAAGCTCTGTGTTCAGTTTGATGAAGTGGTGGAATATCTCATACTGGTGGACAAGCTAGTGCATGAGAACCAAGCAAAAGATTTGTTTTGGACAGCATGCAGCAGGGATATTCAAATGGACGTCTTGAAGGATCTTTCAAGAAAAGATTTGATGAAGGAACTGCCTAATGGTGAGCAGAAACTGCCGGCTCTGGAGGTTATCAAAGAGAACATTCAGGCCCATCTCAAGTTATTGGCGTTGGACAAATATCAAGAGTCATGCACTCAATATGTTAGCAAGGTTAGCGAAGTTTTGGCCGAAAACAACGATATTATGGTCAAAGCCCAGGAGGCCAAGAAGGCTCAAATGGGAGTACCTGCTGCTAAAGTTGAGGGTAATGTAGATAATAAGATGGTCGATCATCTGGCCGATTTAACTAAACAATAAAAAATATTTGTTCAAGAGACTCAGAAGGCCAACAAGGCCCCAATCGCTTCTTCGTCGACGTCAACTTCTTATTAGTCTAGAGGGTATGAACGTCGAAATTATAATGGCAATAATAATGGTAACCGCTTCCCAGGCAATGGGAGAAATGGTGGGAATGGTGGTAGTAATTATAGAGGTGGCTATGATGAGCCAAAGGTGTGCTCCTATTGTAATAGGAGGGGGCACAGAGCAACAGTTTGTTTTGCTCTTGATAAGGATATGGATGCTGGGCGAGTTTTATTTGATGGTAAAGTTTATAAATTTCCTGATGGTTCGTTCATCAAGCCCAGTGATGGACAGTCTCCTTCTGATTTGGTCAGAAGAAGTTTAACGGCTGAAAGGAGAGCCAGATTTGAAGAGGTGACGGATGAAGATGTTAATGCCAAGAGTGGCAAAAATGGTAATGGTAATGGTGGTAAAGCTGACAAGGGCAAGGAGAAAGAGGTCAGTAAAGCCACATTTTCTACTTCTTTTGGTGGTTTAGAGCTGGCGACGGTTGCCCAGGTGGAGGGTAGCTGTATGGCTGGCGAATACGATGTTAATGCTGCTAGAAGAGCAGCTGCTACTAAGGCGAAAAGTAGCATTCAGAGCCAATTGAGGGCTAATCCTGGCAAGGCCAATAACAAAGTGAACCCTTACTCTAAGGATAAGAATTCTAGTGCTCAAACTGCCTCCAACAAATTGAACCCTTACTCTAAGGACGAATTATATAAAATGCAGAAGGGGATTGCTGATATGGGGCCCCCTAGTTATGGCAAGTTTGATTTAAATGGTGAGCCTATGCCAGAGGATGATTCGGATTCTGAGGAGGACGTACCGTTGGCGTCTCTACCCAGACCAAGTTTTAGCAGTCCCATCCCAATGGAGGGAGTAAGAAGGACTAGCGATGGATCAGGATTAGTGCAAGAAGCTGGTGACGGAGATAGGGTTATAGAAAGTGAAGATGTTATAATGGGGGGTGAAGATGGCTCAGTTGGACCTCAAGAGGTACCCAGGGCCAAGGTTGTTAAATCAAAGGTCCAGTATGAGCGGCCAGTAGTTTCTGGTCAAGCTAATGCGATGGACGCAGTTTTGAATAGGGTGAATCAACTTCAGATTCCCTTATCTTTGGGGGAGTTATTTACGATTAGTCCGGCGCTTGCTGAAAAGCAAAAGAAGCATTTGACGAGGCGTCGGGTTTCCACTGGAGAGGTGGAATATATTTGTGAAAATGCTGAAAAGTTTGGGGAAGATGTAGATACGCATTTTTCCGCTCCCCTGGGTTACCTGGTGGTAACTCTTAACGGTAAAGAAGTAAAGGCCTTGGTCAATTCAGGGTCTCAAATTAATTTAATTTCATTGGAGCAAGCGACGAGTATAGGCTTGCCAATTAAAAGTGGAACTGGGGGAAACCTCAGAGGTATTGGAGGGCATGCAACAGAGCTGATGGGCGCAGCTGAGCATGTCAGATTAGGCATTGGTGGATCTGTTGGTAAGGTTCACTTTTATGTGGCCAGAGGAGCAGTCAAAACTGTTCTTGGTGGTCCTTTTTTGATGGATTTTGAGGCCAGGATAGGGTATCAAGCTGGCATGGGGATTAGTTTGGAGATCACTGGTGAAGATATGCGGAGGTTACATATGCGGTTAGCGCCTCCTGGAGATGAAGGTTGGGAAACACGGCCAGGGATTACTACTCTGTGCCAGTGTTGTGTTTGCACCAAGAAGCGGCATATAAAACGGACGGCTTCTGGTGAATTATGTTTGTTGGAAAAGGATGAATGCCCTCATTTTTTGGGGTAGCAGGGGCTGATCGCTCTAATGTTGTAATCTCTCCTCATAATGAGATCCCGGATTGCAATAGGTCAGCTCACTTGGAGATAATTCAAGTGGATTCTCAATTATTATCTGTTAATATTACTTTGGAGTGCAAATACGTTTTGGACTTTTCTATATGTTTATTGGATTTACCCGGTTTTTCTATTAAATTTAAAAATGGTGAAAATGGCAAAATGGGCCAAATTAGGTTGGATAAAAATTGGAAGGGTATGTTTTATGACCTCCAGCAAGAGGTTAAACTGCAATTATCTCCTTCTATTTTGGACCTCCAGCAAGAGGGTAAACTGCGAAAAACTCATCAAAATACGATTAAAAATCTTAGTATAATTAAAACACAAAAAAATAATTTTTGTGAAAATGTTATTCCGGACCTCCAGCAAGAGGTTAAACTGCAATTATCTCCTTCTATTACGGACCTCCAGCAAGAGGGTAAACTGCGAAAATCTCATCAAAACCAAATTAAAAATCTCAGTATAAGTAAATCACAAAAAAATAATTTATGTGAAAAGGTTATTCCGGACCTCCAGCAAGAGGTTAAACTGCAATTATCTCCTTCTATTACGGACCTCCAGCAAGAGGGTAAACTGCGAAAATCTTATCTAAATCCGATTAAAAATCTCAGTATAATTAAAACACAAAAAAATAATTTTTGTGAAAATTCAATTCCGGTCCTCCAGCAAGAGGTTAAACTGCCGACTTTCTTTACAGGTGATTTAATGTTGGATAAGGGAAGCAAAGGTGTTGGAAAATCTGTTTATAAATTAGACGAGGGAAAGGAGAAAAGGGTAAAATTTAAAAATGAAATAAAATATTTTTCTAATTTTTCTTATTCTGATTCTGGCGATGAAGAAGATTCATTTGATGAGAGTTTTAATGGCGATACAAAAGAAAATGTTTTACCTCAAGTTAATTTAGATGTGGACGCAGCCAAATATATAAAAAGTAGCAAATAAAGTTCGACCTATTAATGAACCGCTACCTGCTGAATTAAATCCACCTTTGAGAAGACCAAGGTTATCAAGAGATCCTTATGAAAGTCCCTTGGTAAAGAATCCGCCTGAATTTTCTGAGACGTCAAGAATCACTTTTGAGAGACTGGGTGTTGTTAATTTTGGACCTGATGGTTGGTTGTCTGGAGAAGAGAAGAAGTTGTTGTTGGATGTGATGGTCAAGCGAGAGAAGGCCATTGCTTTTGTAGAAGAGGAGAGGGGTGTGTTGAAGCATTCCTATGGGGAGCCTTACAAGATTCCTGTGGTATGTCATGAACCATGGCAGCAGAAACCGATTCCTATTCCGGCTGCATTAAAAGAAGCTTATATCGAAGTTGTCAGAGAACGGATACGCACTGGACTGTATGAGCAATCAACATCAAGTTATTCTAGTCCGGTATTTTGTATCAAGAAACCAAATGGCAAGCTTAGAGTTGTTCATGATCTTAGGGAATTAAATAGGGTTACAATAAAGGATGCTGGGATACCGCCTAGTGCTGAGGAGTTTGTTGAAGCGTTTGCAGGGAGAGTGTGTTATGGTTTAGGAGATATTATGGGTGGATATGATGAGAGAGAGTTACATCCGGACTCAAGGCCACTCACTACATTCGATACACCACTAGGACGTTTACAGTTAACAAGATTACCTCAAGGAGCAACAAATTCGGTTGCAGTTTATCAAGCTCAGATGGCTTGGATCCTTCAAGATGAAATTCCACAATATGCTGGAATCTTTATAGATGATGGAGGAATTAAGGGACCAACAACCGACTATGATAACCAGGTGTTGGAAGAGAATCCCGGGATACGCAAATTCATTTGTGAGTTTGCAATTACTTTAGAAAGAATCTTGTTTCAAATTGAAGAGGCTGGTTTAACTATTTCAGGTTCAAAATTTTCATGTTGTGTGCCAGCCTTAGAAATATTAGGCCATGTGGTATGTAGAGAGGGTAGGATTATGTCCAAGAAGAAAGTTAACAAAATTCAGTCCTGGCCAAGACCCAAGAATACGACCAAAGTTAGAGGGTTTTTAGGCGTTTGTGTATATGTTAAAATGTTTATCAAGGACTTTTCTTCATTGGCAGCTCCATTGAGACGGTTAACGAGAAAGGATGCAGACTGGGAGTGGGATGAAGAGTGTGAGAAGGCGTTTGTGAAGTTGAAGGAGGTTGTGGGGAAGGATTTAGTCCTGAACAAGTTGGATTATGGAAAAGAAGCTGGCAGAATTTATTTAGCAGTCGATTCAAGTCAGGTGGCAGCTGGGGCGGTTTTGTCACAGATGGATAAAGCTGGTTACATCAGGCCAGTTAGGTATGAATCTGTAGTATTTACTGAGGTCGAATCAAGATATTATCAACCAAAATTGGAATTATGTGGTGTGGTGAAAATACTGAAGAAACTTCAGCATATTTTGTGGGGGCAACATTTTGAGTTGCAAGTGGATGCGAAATCGTTAATCCAGATGATTAATTCCCCAAGTTTACCGAACGCACCCATGACGAGATGGGTAGCTTTTATTCAACATTTTTCATTTTATTTAGTTCATAAGCCTGGAAAAACTTTTACTATGCCAGATGGTTTATCAAGGAGACCACCCACTGAAGAAGATTCAGACTCAGAAGAGTTCGATGAAGATATACCTATTATCAAAGCCAGCACTAAAGGAGCTGAAGACTTTCCATACCTCCCCCATGAGGTTAAACTGGCAGGACTATTGTGTTTAGATTATGATGATGATGACCTCCACCAAGAGGATAAACTGGAAAATAGTTTTTATGTCAATAAAGGTGTTGGAAAAGGTGTAGATAAATTCGGTAGAAAGGAGGTAGAAGAAGATGTGGTGTATGTAGAGGAAAATGGATTGGTAGTGTGGGATAGTAGTAAGTTAAGGAATGGTGTATATGTTGGAGAATTAGAGAATTTAAATAAAAGGGTGGATAAAGAGAAAGAGGTATTTTCAAATACGGTTTTCAAAGGATCCAAAGGTTCAGAAGAAAAACGTCGACATAGCTCGATTAAAGATTTATTTAGGGGTCAACGATTATTGGCTCATTCATGTGCAGGTGATATTGGTGATAGAGAAGTCCCTATTGATGTTATATTAATCGATTTTCAAGATGAAGTCTGGGGTCAGACTGGTTTTTATTTTTTGTTAGTCAAATATTTGTTGACTTTAGAGAGGCCAGAAGAGTGTGAAGACGATGAATGGGTGGCTATCAAGAGGAAGTCATCTACGTTTTACCTATCTGGTCGACGTTTAATGAGGAGGAGGTATCCAAATCCTCAAGTAGTTATAACTCAACAGAAGGGGCAAGAATTAGTTTTGAAATCACTGCATGAAGATCTCGGGCATAGAGGCGTTGGAGAAACGTTTAGAAGAATTTCTGATCGATTTTGGTGGCCTGGCATGAAGATGGCTGTTAAACAGTGGGTTCAGTCATGCGAAGAATGTCAAAGACGAAGTTATTTAAGGCCAAAAGAACCTGGACGCGTGACCGGTGAATATACGCTCTTTGGGAGAGTTAGTTTAGATGCCGTTCATATAAAAGAGGGACGGTATAAATATTTAATTGTGGCCAGAGATGATTTATCTGGTTGGGTAGAGGCAGCGCCTCTTATTAATTTAACTGCCAAAAATGTGGCAGAATTTTTTTTGAATAATTGGGTATATAGGTATGGGGTGATGAAGTTGGTAACGGTAGATGGAGGTCCTGAATTTGGGACAGAGTTTAAAGAGGCCGTATTGAAAGTTGGATCAAAGGTTAGGGTAGCAATCCCATATTATCCTGAGGCTGAAGGCATGGTTGAAAGAGGGCATCAAGTTATTAAGGATGCTTTAGTTAAAATGTGTGGGACAAGTGCCGAAAAGTGGAGGCACTATTTACCTTTAGTTTTATTTGCTGATCGAATCACTGCCAAAAGGACGACCGGATTTTCACCTTATGAACTTGTTTTTGGACAGAAAGCAGTTTTACCGGTTGATTTAGAAGCTGAATCATATCTTGGAGTTGACTGGGGCACGGTCAAAACTACTGAAGAATTATTGTGTGCAAGAATGATGCAGCTAGAAAAAAAAGAAGAATATTTAGAAAAGGCATATTCGCGGATGATGAAGATCCGAAATCAATCAGTTAGATATTGGGATGAGCGGTTGGCACATCGATTAAGGAAACCTTTGAACCCAGGAGATATGGTCCTGGTGTATAATAGGAGTTTGGAAAGTCAGTGGGGAAAGATGTTTGCAGATAGGTGGAATGGACCGTATAAAATTAAGGAGCAAGTTTCCGGCGGTTCATATGTGTTAGAAGAGTTGGATGGAGCAGTATTAAATAAGAGGGTAGCGGCCGATCAAGTGAAACGGTTCTATCCTAGAGGCACCAGGAGTGCCGAAGTCTAACTCCGAAATGAGGATAAACTACAATTTTAATGACTTTTATTAAATTTATACCTCCGCAACGAGGATAAACTATGATATTGATGAAATTTTATGGATTCCTCCGCAATGAGGATAAACTATGAAATTTCTTAAATTTTATCAACTCCGAAATGAGGATAAACTACAACCTTAATGAAATTTATCAAATTTTATGGATAACTCCGAAATGAGAATAAACTACAATTTTAATGACTTTTATTAAATTTATACCTCCGTAACGAGTATAAACTATCTTCTTATTTTTATAAAAAAATACTTTACTATCGTTACACTGCATATGGGCAACGAAACTGTGTGAAACATAACAAAATACGAGAAAACCTTCTTTGAAAATTTTCAAAATTTAAAATTCTTAAAATATGGGTGAAGATAGTGTTGGAAAAATTTTAAAATTTATTGGAAGAAGTGTTCACAGGGGAACCTTCTTAATTAAATATTGGCAAGTGTGGGGGTAATTGATGGGCTGGCTGCTCTATACACAATTACCCCATAATGTTCGTTTCCAAAATTTTCCCTGTTTCTAGTTGAATCCTGGCTTTGTCTTTTAATTTTAGGAAGTCCACTAAGACTATAAACTGGAACGAATCAAGAGACACCGCTCTCAACGCCGGATTAAAGATTTTTTTTATTTTGTTTTTGATTTTTTATGTTAGATTGTGATTTCTTTTCTTTAATATATATTATGAATTAATGTAAAGGTGAAGCTCACTGGTGGTCTCTAATCATTTTTATAAATTGGAGGGAGCCCACCCAGTGATCATCATTATAAAAATTATCTTCTAAAAACTTTCATTTATTTTCTTTTGTTTTCAATTTCTCAAAATTGTGTAACCACATCAAGTTGCACTTGGATGTGGGTATGATGTCGAGGGTACGGCTCATCAAATGGCTGGGGGGCATCTTTTAAAATTTTATTTTAAAATTTTATTTTAGTACTTTTTTTTATCTTTCTTTTCACATTCATTTATCTTTCTTTAAAATTAAATTTTAAATTTTATTTCAAAACTATCTATTCTAAAATCTTTTATTTTAAATTTAAAAAAATAAAAAAAAAATAAAAAATAAAATAAAAAAAAAATTAAATTAAATTTAAAAAAAAAAAAAATAAAAATAAAAATAAAAATAATAAATAAAATAAAAATAAAAATAAAATAAAAATAAAATAAATAATAAAAAAAAATAATAATAATAAAAAAAAAAAAAAAAAAAAAAAAATTAAAATTAAAATTAATTAATTAAATCAAAATTATTATTATATTTCTAAGTTTTATTTTTTTTAGTTTTCATTCTTTTTAGCTTTATTCATTTAGTTTAGACAGGAAACAGGGTCTAGGAGAACTCAATACCAATGGGATTTTACTTCAAGACATCTGTTAGTCCTCCAAGACTTTAAACTGGCTACTGTTCAAGACATTCTTTAAGGTTTTTTTATACGAATTTTGGAGCTTTTAGTCCTCCAAGACTTTAAACTGGCTACTCTTCAAGACGTTCTTTAAGGTTTTTTTACACGTATTTTGGACCTGTTAGTCCTCCAAGACTTTAAACTGGCTAATTTTCAAGACTGTCATTAAAGATTTTATATTGGAGCTGTTAGTCCTTCAAGACTTTAAACTGAATTTCAAGGATTTTCAAGATTTTATGGATATTTTCAGAGACGGATTTTTTTATATAAATCAAATGTTAGGTCCACCAAGACCTTAAACTGGAGTGTTATCAAATGTTAGGTCCACCAAGACCTTAAACTGGACTATTATCAAGTGTTGGGTCCACCATGACCTTAAACTGGATTTCTTATCGATTAAATGTTTGGTCCACCATGACTTTAAACTGGTAGTTCATTCATTGTTTAGTCCACTATGACTTTAAACTGGAAAATTAATATCTGCAGGATAATTCAACATTCATTGGACCACTATGGCCTTATACTGGATTACTTGTCGATCAAATGTTTGGTCCACTATGACATTAAACTGGATTATCAAATTTATTCAATCTTTGGTCAAGCCTAGGCCTTACTTAGGAATATATCAAGATATTTATGCACTTAAACGATCTTTGGTCCACCAAGACCATAAACTGGCAATCGATTATATGTTTGGTCTACCAAGACTTTAAATTGGAATGTCAATCTTGTTTGGATAACTCAATTCAATATTTTAATTTATCACTGTCCACTAAGACTCTAAACTGGTTATTCAATTATTTCTGGAATTGGGTGCTGATAGCTTTAGGAGGTTAAAATTTTAGGTGGTGATGATGCTATGGAAAGAATAATGGTTAATTAGGTGAAATTTGTGGCGCTTTAACATGGTCTAAAGTTAATATTATTATTGGAAGCCTGGCAAAAGTATTTTATGGGTTTGCTGTATAGCAAAGTTTGAAAATTGTGATGAAGGAATCAGAAGTTAGGATGATAGTTGGATTTTAGGGAATGATTTTTTTAGTGCCTTATAGTTAGGCCATTTTTTTTTTTTGGTGTGAAGCTTGGAGGACCTTATGGCGAGATTGGAATCATAGATTTCGGCTCAGTGGGGGGCCCTATGAGGTTGGAATCAGGAGTATTCGGCTCATAGGAAGATCCACTCTCTCAATGCTGTGACAAGAAGGAAGACTGGTATATGGGAGTCTGAAGGGATTCAAACCTTGCTCTCAGTAGTGGAATCATCACAAGATTTATATTATTTTATTTTATGTTATATCAAGCCAGAGAAGAAAGAAAACATCATTTATGTTGAAAGTTTAAGAAGACCAAGCAAAAACAAAATTTTATCAAGTTATACTGTTAGAAAAGATAATTTCTTTGAAATTGTTCAACATCATTATCAAAGCTTTGCATTAAAATTCTTCTTTTCATGAGGTCTTCATGGTTATTAGCTGGAGTTTCTTGAAAATAGGCCAGCATTTTTTGTTTCAACTCATTAGTAAAGTCAAGAAAAAGATAGCGATGAAAATTTGGGTAATGATTGATATAGTCCGTCTTCACTCTACCAACATCATCAGTGTTGGTTATTTCGACAGCTAGAAGTTCAAATATGTTATTAAGTCATAGGTTTAGTCAATTTTGATTAAAAGTTTTTTTTAGTAAGATAAATAGGGTCTTACATTTAGAGCCAGGAAACATAGTCTCAGCAAAGTTAGTTGGGGGTACTGGCGTTATAGGATTAGGATTTTGTGAAGGCAAAATTAGGCCCGGATCCGTTGATGAAGATTGAACTTTTGAAGCTGTTTTTGATCTTATTCGTTTTAAGAAGACAGGAATTTTGGATCGCTTTTTAGAAGTTGAGGGATCAGGGAGAGCTGCTGGTCCTAAATATACGTTTGTTCTAGAAGGAACTATTGGCCGGTTGCATTTGACTTTTTTCACACGGCATAAGTCGCAAGCTTTTCTGCCAGGAAGATTAGGGTTGGACATTAAACAAGGTACCTGGTATCGAGCACAGAGTTCACATGGAGCGACAAGTTCTTTGGAAGACATATTGATGAAGATGAATTTTATAGTTGATTAAAGAAGATGGTGGTTGAAGGTTAAAGATGAATATTGTGTTTGACCACTTATGCAAAGTTTTAAGAATGGGGACATTCTCGATTGGAGGGAGGATGTGGTAGCCTAAAGTTTAGTACGGCACCTAAATATGTAAATGGAGTTATTACGGCGTGCAAGATTGGGGTTATTATTTTTACAAAAGGGTTTTATTTAATTTATTTGAGTTTTATAAATATGAAGAAATTGGTCACGAGCGAATGCCTACACAAATACAATTTATTTTACGGAGAAAACTTATTTTTACGGCCTGAAAAATTTATAAGTATCAAGTCAAGTCACTCAAGAACCTTGGGAAATTTTCCCAGAATTTTTACTATTTTTCTTATATTTTTTAAATGAATTTTAAAGTTTTATAGAAATATTTACGTTTTCAAAAATTACTTAACTTTGATGAATTTTCACGGGGTAATTAGAGCTGCGCAGACTACGAAAATAAGTTTGGTATGTAAAGGGGAAGTAGCTCTATTATGTGTAATTTTTCTAGATTTTTTATTATAGTTTTAAGGTTCTAAATTGAGTCCGGAAGTCCGGACGGACTCCGCTTCAACTCCGTACGGACTCTGTTTGGACTCCGCTTTGACTCCGTACGGACTCTGTACGGACTCCGTTCCGGCTCCGTACGGACTCCGTACGGGCTCCGGATTGACTCTGGAAGAGCTCTGGAGGGGAAAACTTAGGCACGTGACTAGGAATACTTAAGCGCTTCTCAAACTCGAAATTGAGACGGGGGACACATCATACAGCTTAATCATTAACTACCACAGTCTCATTTTTTATTACTCAACAAATTAAATAAATTTGTAATACCCTTATAACTTTATATTTTATATATAACATTTTAGAAATACCACTCAACAATTTAAATCACACTTCAAACAGGGTATCTTTAGAAAGGTCTTCATCACTGGGACTTGATTATTGCTGTCTCATAAAAATTTAAATTATTATAAAAACATAAAAGTCAATCTTTTCAGATCTTTCACTGGTACACCTTAATTGTTGTTATCAGTATTTCTTTTATCAACAGCCACTTTCTTTAAATCTCAATAAGCGTTAATTATTTTAGAGTTTCATTATTTTTATCAATCAGATTCAAGTAGATTGGTTAGCTTAGTGATTTAGAATTCCCATTTTGTTATTTTATTGGAAGGACGGGGTTTTCAGCTAAATCCACATATCTCCTCCGGATTCTGCTTACAGCAAGGCGACTGTAAGAGTTTACCTTACCATAGCGGCAGTGAAGTATACTATGTACTTGAGGCCTTCCTTGAGCCATAATTCCTTCCTTAATTCATAACACACAATTATTGGAAAATCCAAATCCATAATGTTCAGCACTTGCACTCCAAAGTTGAAAATTCCTTTGTGTGGCACATCCCACTTCCAAACAAGCGCACAGACCCTAAATCCTCTTCTGCGCTTCTCTTTCCCTTTGTTCTTTTAAAACCATAAATACATATTTATAATAGCGCTATCATCTGTGCTATGATTCCCCTTTTTTCTTCCTGGGATACAAAAGCTGATTGGTCAAAAAGATAAGTTACCTGTGATGTGCATACCACAACAGTTGGATTGTAGTGTGGAATCAGTTTCAAATCAATTTGAGCCTTTAGAAATACTTCTTTAGCCTGACTAATAAAATCAGTCAAACAAAAAAGGAGGCCACAAATTCTATACTGCCTGTTGAAAAGTAGAACCAAGTAAAAGGAAAAATAATAAGGTATTTGGGGATTTAAAGCTCTTTCCTCAGTTAAAATTTGAGATCCAGATCCGATTTCTCCAAGTAGTTGTCCAATTTGGCAGCTTTTTTCATTAGAAAGATCACCAATAGGTGTTTCTTCTCCTTTTTTGAATAATCCAAAAACATGAATTAAAGATCTTCCTCATTGCATAATAGCTAGAGTTGATACTTCATCAAATAATTATCTTTCCCTTTGAAAAATAGGTTTAGAATTTAAAGAGAATTGTCCAAGGCATCTTAAATTTGACATTTTAAGTAAATGAATTTTATGGATATGGTTTTAGTTTAAAGAAAGAGAGGATGGGAGCAAAGTTTTGAAAGAGAATAAAGTAAAGAATATATATAATATTGGATGAATATTCACAATTCAGTTTTTCATGCATGTTAATAATTAATGCTCACTCACATTTTAATCAAAACTAAATACAGATAGATAACTGAAGGAAATGCATTATTTTAGAGCCTAAGTTTTGTGCCAATATATTAAAATTAGTTTCTTCAATTAAATAAATGTAAAAAAAATTCATTACAATTTTTTCCCTTATAAAATATATATATATATTTTCTCCTACATTAAATTTTTTGAAAATTGTCTAAGATTTTTTATTCCAAGGAACAATGAGAAAACTCTATTAATAAGAGCTCAATATCAACTTTTGTCTAGAAAATTTAAAATTATGTGCCAATATTTTTACAGAGTTATATTTTTATTAATAAAATTTTTAAAAAGGACTTAAATAGTATGATTTTCTATATGTTTGCGAAAATAAAAATGATAATTGAAATAATATTCCAGACTTAGTATACTATGTGTCATTTAAGATATTTTGTCAAAGGGTCTCTTGGTCTAGAAGATTTTTACAGAGGTCCAACGGGGCAACTAGATGGATTTTTGAGCTTTCAAAGTCAGGGTACGTATATTTTTAATTTTTTATTTAATTTTACTCAATTTAAAAGAGGTGAAGTATTTTATAAATATCATTATTATAATTACTGAGTTATATTTACGTGATAGTAAAAACTAGAACAATAAAGGATAGTAATAAATATTTGTTTATAATAGTGATGTAAATAAATAAGTAAGTAATGAATGAATGTTTCAAAACAAAAAAAAGCAAGGCCTTTTATAGGAAAATGAGAGACAAAGCACGGACTTAAAATTCTCTATACAGGAGTATGAGAGAAGAAGAAAGAAAATTCCAAGAAGATAATTTCAAATAATAATATATATTTTTCTAGAATGAACATGTTCAAAATCTGTATTTAAAGAATATGTCAGAAATTAATAGTTTTATTTAAAATTTCATTAAGTGTCAATTTAAATAAGTAATTTTAATTTTTTGTATAAATTTATTTTTATTTCAATATTAGATTTTTTTTCAATATTAATATTTATTTTAATATTAAGAATTTATTTCTCTTAACCTGTCTTTGAGCACGGTGTTAGAAATTAAAAATAATAAAATTAAAATTAAAATAGAAATATAAATATAAATATAAAGGACATTTATTATTAAATTTAATTATTTACTAACTTTACTTTTATTACAAGTTTAAAGTAAATATATTATAATTAATAATATATAAGAAATAAAAAGGCATGGCTTCATCCAGTAAATAATTAATTTTTTTACTGGGTAAGTCTATCAGCCTGCCTGACACTCCCTCACTCTAATAAAAACTAATAAAAAAATGATATGATTTTTTCTTTTTATATTTCTTTAGTAGAGTAGGAAGATTAGATATCACCTTCCCAGGTATCCAAGAATCATATTCAGAAGATTAATTCTTGAATCTCAATAAATATTCAGTACCTTTTTTAGCAGTAACTATTCTGTCATTTAGTATTTTATCAATTTCTGCTGTCTCAGCGATTTCATTAGGGGTCTTTTTTGGTCTTCCCTTCCTTTTGGCAAATAAATCACTATTAGATCTGTAAGGTTTCAAAAGAGATATTGGAAAAACAAGATGTTTTCTGTCATATGGAGAATACAAAATAACTTCAACTGCGTTATCACCAACCATTCTTCTGACGAAAAATGGACCTACAAATTGGTCTTTTAATTTGTTATTACCTTGTAAATTGAAGTGGACTGTAGAAATTAATATTTCATCACCCTTTTTAAAAGTGTATTCATTATGGGATTCTTCCCATCTCTTCTTCTCATATTCAAAGGATTTTTCAATAAATTTTTGAGCATGACTTCTGCAAAGTTGTTGCATTTGAAGAAAAGATTTTACACCAGGATGTATATCCAATTTAGGTATCTTATTATTGAGAATTTGGGCAGGAGTATTTGGAACATATCCAAGCCAGAGCTCAAAAGGCTTTCTTTGAGAAACAGAATGAACAGTGCTATAATAAGCAAATTACAACCCACAAAGTAAGGTAACCCAATCATTAGTGAATCTGTCATTGTCTTTATACTCAAGGCCAATGGTACAATACCTTCTTATCATGTCCTACAAGGTCTGAATCATTCTTTCAGCTAATCCATCAGTCTGAGGGTGATGTGAAGTAGAAAGTTTCAGATCAAAACCACAAACATCCATCAGAGATATCCAAGATTCAGAAGTAAATTTAGGGTCTCTGTCAGAGATTATTGCTTAAGGAAAACCAGAAGTATTAAACATATGGGACCACCATAAGAAAGCTAATTATTTAGTGGAAACATCCTTGTGAGTAGGGATAAATTGTCACATTTTTGTGAATCTGTCCACAATAACCCAACAAGAGTTATAACTGTCTTTCCCAGAAATGGGTAATTCTGTTACAAAATCCATGTTTATTATCTGCCATGGTGCATCTGGAGGTTCAATATGTTGCATTAATCCAGCTCTTTTACCAGTCAATCTTTTTGATTTTTGGCAACAATCACAAGATACAACATATAATTTGGTGTCTTCAGACATATTAACCCATCAAGCAGTGTTTTCAATTCTGATCATTGTTTTTTCAAGATCAAAATGTCCAGCCAATATGTCATCATGACAAATATTCAAGATTATTTCATGCATAGAAGGAGGAATAAATATAAAATTACTCAACTTTCTTCTATAATATAGATATCCCTCATCAATTGAAAATTTACCTTTTTCCAAAGCCTTCTGGTACTTTGGTGGAAGGGTTTTAATTAATGCTTGTATTGAAGCATTCTTTGGATCATTTAATATGGTGCATAAATTTTTTAAGTCAGTGTCCTTATCATATGAATCCAGAATAAGCTGTAATAGCTCTTCCTCCATATCAACCACATATATCCCATGAATATGAATAATTTCATCCTCAGGATCATATGCAGGATTTGAGTCATTATTTGTTAAAGGTAACCTTGATAACATATCCAAATTTGAGTGAAAAATATCAGCCCTATGAAATATTGTCATTCTTCCTCTGTATTATTGAACAGCTAACTGCCATCTGAACATATTTCTGTTTGGTGTTTTCAAGTTTAAAAGGGATTTAACTGCACTGCAGTCAGAGACAAGTTCAAATATCTGGTTATAAAGGTAATAATGTAGCTTTTCTAAATCCAACACTACTTCTAAACACTCAAGTTGGGTGGCACCATATTTCAATTCACTATTTCTCAAGGTTCTTGAAATATAACAAATTACTACTTCTGATACTTTATCATTCATCACTTGTTTTTGATGGAGGGAACACTACGCAATATAAGGGGTGGACTTGCTAGCAAGTCCTCAACCTGAACTCAGATGGAACTCAGACTGAACTCATACTGAACTCATGCTGAACTCTACTTGAAGACCCGCCTAAAACTGTTCTGCTGAGTGGTGTTCATCCCTGATTGTATGGTTCCTTTATCAATAGCTCAATGTGTGTTCAATCTGTGGTGAGTTTGGGTCCAAGGTTGCGGACTCGCTAGCAAGTCCGCCCCCCATATTGCGTGGTGGAAGCACCAAGACCAATAAAAGTGGCATCAGTTTACAAAACAAATGGTTGATTAAAGTCAGGTAAAGCAAGAATTGGTGCTGACATAAAAAAGTGTTTCATAGTGTCAAAAGCTCTCTGTCTTTCACTATTCCAGACAAAAGCAACATTTTTTCTAGTCAATCGGGTAAGGGGTAAGGCTAAGACTAGGTAATTTTTAATATACTTTCTATAGTATCCACACATTGCCAAAAAACTCTGGAGCTCTCTTACTGTGGTAGGAGTCTTCACCTGTTGTATGGCTGCCACTTTATTCTGGTCAACGCATATCTGTAACCCTGAAACAACATGACCAAGTACTTTTAAATCATGAAAACCAAGTTTGCATTTCTTCAAAGCAAGTGTCATATTTATCTCATCCATATTGTGGAACACTTTACACAGATGGTTAAGATGGTCCTCAAATGTTTTAGAGAATATAATGATATCATCAATATAAATCATCAACCATCCTTCAATTATTTCTTGATGGAATGTGTTATCCATAAATTTTTGAAAAACTGAAGGGGCATTTTTAGGGCCAAATGGCATCCTAAAATACTTATAAATACCCATATGAGTAGCAATCATCAGGAAATTCTGAGAATTCTTCTCAACAGGTACCTAGTGATATTCCTTGTTACCATCCAAACAGCTGATATATTTAGCACCTTGTAGGGTAGCATGTCTAGAGCTAATTCTGGGTAAAGGATAGATATCATCAACAGTATAAGTATTTAGTGCTCTATAATCATCACATAACCTGGCTTTATCTTTCTCATAAGAAATTAGGACAGGTGAGATAACACAATATTTAGTTGTTTCAACTACCTTTTCAATAATATTCATTTTTAAAAGGGTAGATATATTGTCTTCAATATCTTTTCTCTTTGTGGGAGAATAAGGATAAGGCTTCTTCTTTAAACTACGTGGTATTTCAGTTAATGGACAAGATAATGAAAGTTTCATTTCTTCTTTAACTAATACTAATTCATGTGACCCATGAGCAAAGGCTATAGGAAAAGATTTTATCAATTTAATAATGGAATTTTTATCCTCACCATAAATTTGTTCTCCAAAAGAAGCATTGTCAATTTCAGACGTAAAGGCAAAATTTTCTTTTGTAGATCTTCCTTTATATTGAACTACAGAATTACATGTGTTCAATTCTGGTTTTAATATTTTTTTGGGTGTGGATATGTCAGTATAGTCTAGTATATAAGTATGATATAATAGTGTTATTTTACGGTCCTACTACTTATTTATAAATGATTTAGTGATTAAACCTCAGGGGAAGACTAATAGAATAGTTATACTCAAATAAAACTCACAATACTTGGATTTAAATGCGTGCTTAGTGGTGGAAAATAGAATAATAAAATATAGTTATATCTATTATAAAGATAATATCAATTTATAAGGGCTTTATAATATCTTTCTGAATACTAATAATTGTATTGAAGTGTTTGTTTGAAGTGTAGTAATTGAATGATGATAATAAACCGTCAAAATCCCTTCTTACTTATACCCAAATCCACTGGAGTGCACAGACCTTCAATCCAGATGATGTCACTGCTATCCCCGGCAATTACAGCACTGTGAGGGCCCATCACCTCCCCATGGCGTTCACTTCAAGCAGTTTCAACACCCAGACCTCCAGTAAGGACCCTCCATCACTATTAATAATAACACAGAGTCATACCATAAATAGAAAACCCAGATAAAAGCGGATACCATAAAGAAACAGGTAAAATAAATGATCAAAAAGAGATTTAATGAAACTAAAAGCATATAAAGGAAACAAATAAAATGTCCAAGCCCCCAATAACATCCCCAAGCATCCACATTAACCCAAAAACATCTTTCCAACCCATAAATCCGTGAATAACCATCCAAGGAAGTAATTTTAGTTGTCCAAACTGGGTGTATGCGCCTGATATAGGTGTCTATGCTTCTGTAGGCGTTGTGAGTCCACTGATTTCGTCCATATGACCTAAAATAAGAAGAAAAACAAAGGTTATAGGCTATTAAGGGGCTAAAACCCACCTATATACCTAAATATACATAATATACTGCATATTTCACTGAATATGAGATTTATGTATACATATAAGCTTATGTATGTCAATAATTACTTCATATCACTTAAGATAAGTATATTATGACTCCATTAACACCTTAATAAGTATTATTAGGCCATGGATAAGCTATTTAAACTATTATAAATTATATAATAGAATAATAATTATATATATATATAATAAAATAATATATATTATTATTTTAACCTTACTTTTAAGATATAAGCTTAATCTAGTTAAGGTTATCTTATTTTAAGCATAAGAAATACTCAGTCCTAAGGATATTTAGGCTGACACTCCCTCACCCCCAAAAAAAACAATAAAAAAAATTTTAAGACATTTTAATTAATCTTAACGAATGAAATAATAAAATAAAAAAAAAAATTTTATAATACATATACTGAATGAACAGTATTATTTAGATTTAAATTTTTTCAAGAGATTATTAAGATCAGAGATTTCATTTTCTGGAATCCACTGGTCATATTCACTTGATTTATTTTTAAATCTTAATAGATACTCAACTCCCTTTTCTTTAGTAAGGTGTCTCTTTTTAAGTATCTTTTCAATTTCTGCTTTTTCCACTATTTCTTCAGGTTGCTGTTTATGCCTTCCTGATCTTCTTGGAAAGAGAGCAGTATCATTAGAATGGTATGGTTTTATAAGAGAAATAGGAAATACTGGATGTTTTCTATCATAAGGTGCATATAGAATAACCTCAACAGCATTATTACCAACCATCTTTTTAACTACAAATGGTCCAATGAATGGATCCTTCAATTTAACATTACCATTTAAATTGAAATGTAGCGTTGAAGTAAGGACTTCATCACCCTCTTTGAACATTTGTTCTCTATGGGCTTTATCCCATCTTTTCTTTTCATACTCAAAAGCCTTATTTATACATTCTTGAGCATGTTTTCTGCATAATTCCTGCATCTGAAGAAAAGATTTAGTACCTGGATGAATATCCAATCTAGGTAACTTATTAAGAGTTTTAGCAGGGGTATTAGGTACATAACCCAACCATAACTCAAATGGCTTTTTGCCAGTGACAGAATGTACTGTACTATTATATGCAAATTCTAAACCTGGGATAAGGGTTACCCAATCATGCGTGAATTTGTCATTGTCTTTAAAATTAAGACCAAAAGCACAGTATCTTCTTATCATATCTTCTAAGGTTTGTATCATTCTTTCTGCTAGCCCATCAGTTTGTGGATGGTGTGCTGTAGAAAGTTTTAATTGACACCCTGAAACATCCATAAGTGACGTCCAGAACTCAGAAGTAAATTTAGGATCTCTGTCAGAAACTATTGCTTTGGGGAAACCTGCTGTATTTAACATTTGTGTCCACCATAAAAAAGCTAAGTCCTTTGCAGAAACCTCTTTGTGGGTAGGAATAAATTTACACATCTTTGTAAATCTATCTACAATTACCCAGCAGGAGTTATAACTCTTATGCCCTGCTATTGGCAAACCTGTTACAAAGTCCATGTTAATGATTTCCCATGGAGCTTTTGGTTGCTCAATTTGTTGTAATAAACCAGCCCTTTTTCCTGTTAATCTTTTAGATTTTTGACAAGAATCACATGTTTCAACATATTTCTGAACATCCTCAGACATGTTGATACACCACGCTGTGTTTTTTACTCTGGTTAATGTTTTATGATAGTCAAAATGACCTGCTAATATATCATCATGACATATACTTAACATTAACTCCTTCATTGAAGGGGGAATTACAATTACATTACTTAATTTTTTCCTGTAATATATAAAACCATCCTCAATGGAAAATTTTCCTTTCTCTAATGCCTCTTTATACTTAATTGGTAATGTTTTTATTAAAACATTCATTGAAGCATTAGATGGATCATTTAATATTGTAGTTAATTTACTTAAGTCAGGATCTAAATTATAATTATCAAGAATTGATTGCATAAATTCATCCTCAAGATCTACAATATAAATGCCATAAATGTTAATAATCTCTGATTCAGGAACATAAGCAGGATTATCATCATTATTAGGCAGAGGTACTCTAGATAACAGATCTACATTAGAGTGCAAGGTTCCTGCTCTATGTGTAATAGTCATCCGTCCTCTGTATTCTTGTACAGCTAATTGCCATCTAAACATGTGTCTATTAGGAGTTTTCATGTTTAAGAGTGACTTAACTGCACTACAGTCAGTTATTAACTCAAATTTTTGGTCTTCAAGGTAATATTGTAGCTTCTCAAGAGCCCATACTACTGCCAAACATTCAAGTTGAGTAGCACCATATTTCAATTCACCACTTCTCAGAGTACGTGAAATATAGCAGATTACTACTTCTGACATTTTACCTTCAATAGGTTGTTTTTGATGCAAAGCAGCACCCAGTCCAATAAAACTTGCATCTGTATATAATACAAAAGGTAATTGGAAATCTGGTAATCCCAAGATAGGAGCTGTCATTAAACATTCTTTCAACTTATTAAAAGCTTGTTGTCTTTCATTATTCAAAATGAAAGCTTCTGATTTCTTTATCAGTGTGGTCAGTGGTGCAGCAATTGATTGGTAGTTTTTTATATATTGTCTATAATAACCACACATTCCAAGAAAAGATTGTACATCCTTCACATTTTGAGGAATGCCAATATTCTTTATTGCAGCCACTTTATTTTGGTCTACACATATTTGTAAGCCAGATACAATATGACCAAGCACTTTTAAAGATTCAAACCCAAATTTACATTTTTTCAATGCAAGGGTCATTTTTATTTCATCCATTTTTTGAAATACTTTCCTTAAATGGATTAAGTGTTCATCAAAAGTTTTAGAGAACACTATGATGTCATCAATGTATACCATTAACCATCCCTAAATCATTTCATTATGGAATGTTATATCCATTAACTTCTGAAATACTGATGGAGCATTTTTTGGTCCAAATGGCATTCACCACGCAATATGGGGGGCGGACTTGCTAGCAAGTCCGCAACCTTGAACCCTAATTCATATCTTTTTCAGCACACATTGAGGTGGTGATGAAACAATCATGAAGAAATATTGAATTTACTTTGAAAACACCTTGAAACTGATTTGAACCTTCATTGAACCACAGTTGATTAATAGTTCAAAAAATATTCACAGCAGGAAAAAAGTGTGCACTAGATGTCTAGTGCTTTTTTTTGCTTCCTGAATTGATTCCTGGTAGAATTACAAGTGGGACTTCCATCTGATGCCTCCCTCCCCTAATTCTCCCTTATCTTCAATCTGACTTCCTATCCTACCCCCTTATCTCATTTCTAAACTTGCCATCTACTTACCCATTTTCCCTATTCCTTTCCTTCACAGTGAGAAAACAACTCTCCTCTCCTTCCCCCCCTCTCCCTTCTCTTCTCTTCATTTCTCACACCTCCCCCAGACCCTCACTCACCTTTCCCAGCCCACTGTCATTATTTAGTTTTATTTTACTTTGTATTTTTTTCATTTTTCATGTTTCTTCCCTACAAAAATCTTCCTTTTTCAACGATTGGCCACATTTTTTTAGTAAACACAAGCAACTCAAATTCTGAAATATGTATTTAGTTACATTATTTACCACTTGGAATGGGTTATAATTCCTCAAAATTTTATTCCTTGTTATTTCTAATTTATACATATTAATTATTCTCAAGTTTATAAAAAGTTGGCTACTTCCCAAGCCCTTGCATGCCTCCCTAACACTTTTTTCACCTCTTCAATCTCATCGCTCACCTCCCCCAGAAAAATAAAGGAACTGGGGAAGGCTGGGGAAGGTGAGAGAGGGGCTTTACAGGGCTGGGAGAGGTTATAAAATCCCCTAACCCACTTCGGGAAGGCTGGAAAAGGTGAGCAAGGGTCCTTAAAGGGCTAGGAGAGTTGATAAAAGCCTCTCACCTACTACTCACAGCCCTACTTAGTCTTTACAGCACCTCGTTCACATCTCCAGCCAAATTAAGGGACTTGGGAAGCTGGGGGAGGTGAGCGAGGGGCTTTGAAAGTCTGTGGGAGGTAATAAAAGCCTCTCACTCACTTCTCCCAGCCTTCCTTAGTCTTTACAGCACCTCGCTCACATCTCCAGCCAAAGTAAGGGACTGGGGGAGGCTGGAAGAGGTGAGTGAAGGGCTGGAAAGATTGGGAAGGTGAGAAAGGGCTAGGGGAGGTAAGCGAGAGCTGGGGGATGTGGACAATAAACTGGGGAGGTGAGTAATAGTTTTAGAATGTGAGAGAAAGGCTGGTGAGGGCTAATGGAGGTGAGTGGGGTGAGTGAGGGGAATGGGAGGTGAGCGAGAGGTTGCAAAAGGGGTGTAGTTGTGTTAAAAGTGAAAATAGAGTGGAGGGGAGTAGTGAGGAGGGCTTAAACATAGATTTTGAAGCTTAAAGGGTGTAGCAAATGTATCAGGAGGGCAATAAAAGGGTGGTGAGTGGTAATAGAATTAACAGAAATGAAAAAGCAGAAAAATTTGTGTGGAGAGATTGAGAGGTTGTCCATTGAGGTAGTGAAAAATGGAGTGTGAACTTTGTTCTTTGGGCGAACATCAGAGTCCACCCCCTCAATCTACAGCTCTATTCTGCCGATATGGAAAATGATTGATAATTATTTTTTATTGATATTTTTTAACTTAAACCTATAGTTTATACGTCTTTATTTTATATTTTTGATTTACAATGCACTTTAAGACTAAGAAAGTAATATAGTAAAATAATTGATAATGAAATACTATTTTGCTTTTTTACACAATAATTCACAGAATTCTTTTGATAACTATACATGATATAAATAAATAATATAATAGGAAAATTGTAGCAAAAAGTTAAAAACTAGAATAAAACATTTAAAGAAATTTTAAACTATTGAACTTATGTATTTTTTGAGTTTATTGTATTTATTTTTAAATGTAATAGTAAAAAATGTTGGTTAGATTAAAAATAGCTTTGAATTAAATTAAATAATTAGGGTAAAGGTTGAGGAAAAGATTTATCCACATATATAACCATTTAAGCTTATTTCTTGTTTTGTGATTGCTATATATAACTGGATAATTGACTGTAATAACTGCAAATTTAAAAAACTTCAATAAGTTATCTACCTCAATATATTTATGATAATCTATTCAGTAACAGAATATAATATCTGAGTCCTTTCTTTTACTAATTTTTTTTCATTTCAATGACTATATACATTTTCAAAAAAATTATTTATCATGTTTTTGGTGGAACTTAGATTGAACTCTCAATGCAATCTTGTTTCCAAGTGTGGTTCATAATAATTTAAGCCATGAAAAAATTTATACTTTTTTAGAAGTTTTATTAATTACTTTTAAATATAAAAATAATTATATTTTTATATCAAAATATTTTTATTAAACACTTTGAAGTTCTAAAAATAAGTACATATTAAGAATTATTTTTAGATAATATTATATTAAAAAAAGTTTTAAGTTGATTATATATTATTATGATATGATTTCTTTCCATATTACGTATTACGAAACTACCTAAAAATCAATTTTATACAACTATATTACATAAAAAAGATATCAGCTCTTCTGCTTAGATTTAAAGTACTTCAAAAAAACATTATTTTTGCCTTAGGTACACATTATATAGAGTATTCAGAGCATCATATTAATTTTTTAGACTTACACATTTAAGTTGAATGGAAGCCTCACAGGATAAAATTGGTCATTTTGTAAAAAAAAAATAAGTAAATATCTTTTAAATCAATATATATTTTTATAAAAAGTCAAATTTTAATATTTATGTTTAGTTTAAAATCTGTTATGAAGATTTGAAATATTGCTATATAAATTAATTTTTATAACAATATAACCATTCCAGTATTGCTTTGTGATAAGGCCAATTTCAAGAAAATTTTTAAATTCTTCTGTTTAAATAAAATATCAAAGGGATTGTTTTTCATACACTTAGAAACTGAATAGAAACATCATATAAGATCTACCAATCAGCATAAATATCATAATTCCAATAAATCATTGATAAATCTTGAACCCATATATATAATTTTACAATTGCGTGTAAGTGTTCAGTTGTGAATTACTCCTATCAAAACTTTGATTCTAATGACTAAAAAAGCGTACCTGAAATGTTTCATTTAATTTATTTTTCAAAACCATAGAATTGAAATATTTTTTCTTTTATTTAAAACATGGAATAATATTATTTTTAATAAAAAGATGATTGCCTTTACAGCTGCTTTTCTACATGGGTATAATCTAAATTACCTATTGTGTCTTTTTTACAAAATGAATATCATATAATAGTTTTTTAATTTGAAACTGATAGAATTATGAAAAATTACCACTTTTACCTATTTAATTCAGTTCTTGAACAATAATACAATCAAAATATCTACCTGAAGCACATTTTTTAACATGAGATCACTTTTCAAATTATATGGTGCTTATTCCCAGGTTGACACTGAAATTATCCCACAATACAGCATTGAAGCAAAATCAAGTACTAAAATTAAAGTTTAAATAAATTTATACTACTTTGTTTTAATTATCTTTAAATTTTTACATCTAGCTTGAATTTCAGTCTTTCATATGAAAAATTCACTAAGTAGTGATTAATTATTTCAACTCATGAGATTACTCTACCAAATAACCATATTTACATTGAATTTTGATGAAATACATCATGAAGAGTTCCAGAAAATCATATGTGTATTACATTGAATAAATTAATATTGTGAAAATTCTTAGTAGTTGAATATTTGATAGAAAAAAAAAGAGCAAAAAGATATTTCCTTTTAATTTTAATCATCTTCTTGCATACAAAAATGGAAAAAACTGGATTAAAATTTACTTGTATAAGAATTATACTTCTTTCTAGACATATAATTAAACAATTTATCAATTATTAGTGCTAAGTGTAAAGAAGATATTAGAGAACTTCATTGAAACAGAAATTATGAAAACATATTTCTATCTTTTATTTTTCTTAATTATGAGTCTTTTCACAGTATTCTAGAATAGAAACTTGAGAATTTTTATGGTTCAATATTTTTATTAAATAATTCCATTGAGTTTAAAATAATTATATTGCATAATAAGAAATAATAAAAATACAAAAAAAAAATATCAGGTAATATGGTTTAAATTAAAAAATAAAAGCTTCAAATTCTTGGTTAAAAGGAGTTATCATTAAAGAGAACCACTGATATTATTTTATATTTTTTCAAAAAAAATAGAATAAAATAATTAGAGAGGTTAAAAGTGATGTTTTTGAAATAAATAGTATAATTTTCAGTCTTTTAAGTGATCAGGTGAAATTCAAAATGAAAATGAAAATGAGTTTTGGGAAAAAAATTCTGTGAATGGATCAGATTATTAATCTTCCCTTGTTATTATTTCTATAAATTATTTATTAAACTTTCACTATTACTCAAGCACAGACTCATCCATGTTTGGTTAAGAGCCCAAGATGAGTTCAAAGTAAAGTTCAGTCTGAGTTCAGTCTGAGTTCAGTCTTAATTCCATCTGAATTCAAGTTGAGGACTTGCTAGCAAGTCCCCCCCAAATATTGCGTGGTGATTCTGACATACTTATAAATTCCCATGTGTGTTGTTATCAACAAAAAGTTCTGTGAATTCTTTTCAACAGGAATTTGATGGTACCCTTTATTTCCATCTAGGCAACTTATATATTTAGCACCTTTAAGGGTAGCATGTATAGAGGCAATCCTTGGCAAGGGATAAATATCATCTACTGTAAATGTATTTAATGCTCTATAATCACCGCACAGTCTTGCTTTATCTTGTTCATAAGAAATCAGCACTGGTGATATTACACAATATTTTGGTGTAGTTTCAACCTTCTCAAGAATGTTCATTTTTAATAACATCTTAATATTATCCTCTATGTCTTTCCTCTTCATTGGTGAAGCAGGGTATGGTTTCTTTTTAAGACTAGCAGGAAAATTATCCATATCACAGGTTAAACTAATTTTCATTTCATGATCTTTTACAAGGCCAAGTTCATTTGTACCATGTGCAAAAGCCATTGGAAAAGCTTTAATTAATTCCAAAATATTATCTTTCTCAGTTTCACTTATCTGAGTGCCAAATGATGCTTTTGAAATTTCTGTTTCCAGAAGTTCCAACTCATTGGATTCTCTTCCTTTAGACGGGGAATTTGTTACTGACTCAATGTGTAGGACTGTGTTAAAAGAATTTATTTTAAATTTCCTTTTACCATTCATACCAATTGTAAAATTGTTATTAGCAGGGTCTAATTTTACACCAAATTTAGTCAGAATATCATTTCCAATGATAAAACAGTTACTACAATTTGTATTATCCATTACTACAAAGTCACAAGTTACCCTTACATAACCATGTTGGTGTTTAAAGAAAACAGCAGCTTTGTATTTACCAATGGGGTGTAGAACTGATCCAAAACCTCTCCAATTTTTATTCTGAAGTGGTTCAAGCTTAAACTTATATTCACTATCAATTTTCTGTAATGTATTAGTGGAAACAACTGAACCAGCAGCTCCTGTGTCCAATACTATATTAACATTTTCACCAGAAATGATAGCTGGAACCGTGATAGGTGTCATTCTAAAGTTATCAGCTTGTATATCCTTAATGATTTCAGCATCCTCAAAATTCATTAAAGATTCATTTGAGTCCATATTTAATATTGGATTTTCAAAGATGGACAAATCATCTTCCAACATACAGACTTCATTTTCATCACTATATGAGATATTGCTGTCATAATCACTTGATTCTTTACTTTTTTCAGTTTCAGTTTCAGATTCACGTTGATTTTCAACAATATTTATGTTTTTCTCACATTTGTGACCTTTTACCCAAGGTTTGTTACACTTATAACAAGTATTTGTTTCATACTTTTTAGGTACTACAGGTGCAGTAGGTTTTTTCTGCTTCTCCTGAAGTGTTTTTGAATTCTGAGTTTTTACAGGTTCAACATTTTGTTTATAAGTGGAATACCTTGATTCATACTTATGGTTTAATAATATTTCATTGCAAATATTAATAAAGTCAGAATATTCAGTAACATTTAATGTTCTAGCTACAACAATGTCTCTGACAGATATAGGTAATTTGTATATTATCTTATCTTTCCATAAGTTAAAATCCATATGAGGCTCAATGGCTTTTAATATTTTGTTTAAATTCATTAAAAATACCATAGGTTTGTCACCATTCAACGGATTATACCTAGTCTTCTCATACAGTCTCTGCTGAGTAAGCCTGAATTTAGAACCTCCAAATTGTTTTTCAATAAGTTGTTTCCATTCAGCCCAAGAGTAGTCTCTACCCTCACTTAAGACAGCTTCAAACCATAATAAAGCAACATCCTTATATAAAGAAATTAATTTTGATGTTATCTCTTCATCTGGTAACTTATATGAGAATTTTAAGTTGTCAATTCTTTGAATAAAATGTTGCCAATCAGAGCTGGCTTCCCCATCATAAGTTGGGTACTGATCTATCTTAGGCCAGTTCTTCTGATTGGATTTTATCTCACTAATCTTAGGTAAATTCAACAACTCATTTACTTTTGATAAATGGTCTTGTATTTCTTCCTGCACGGATTTGTGACTTAAATTTTCAGATTTGACACTACCACCAGATGGTTTCAATTGTGGTGGTATAGGGAAGGAATGAGATTCACTTTTGCCAATGAAAGGATTATTATTATATTGATTATACTTATGATTATCCTGGTTCATTAGTAGATTGGCAGTTTCAATCTCAACTTTAGTTAATCTTTGTAGCAACTCAGAGACACTTTGATTTGTCTGGGCAAAAGATAACTTTGTTCTTGATTCAGTCTTTAATAAGTGTGTTTCATATAATTTTTCTAACTCACAAAATTTGTTTGAAAGGTCATTATATTTATTACTCAATGAATCATATTTAAGAGTTAGAGACAAATGTTCTTTCTCTAATTCTTTATTACGTGTTGCTAATTGAGAAATGTTCAATGTCAAGGATGAAATTGTATCACTAGTGAGCTTAACTGTCTGTTCCTCACAATCAGTCATTCTATTCCACAATGCTGAAACAATTCTATGGACAGTTGGATTATTGTTAAAATATTCCATGTCCTCCTTTTCAATTCTCTCACTCTCCTGTGAACTTCTCATCTCACTAGTAGGTGGTTGCAACTGAGGATTAACTGTATTATCATTGTATATAGTACTGTTATTATGGACAAAAGACAAGTCAGGTGTATCTACTCTAAAACCTAAATTTCTGAAATCCTCCTCTATTTGTTGTACAGATTTAACATCAATAGAATTACCTATATTGTAATTATCAGTATTATGTCTAATCTGAGAGGGTAAGTTACTTACCAAGGGATGGTTGCCAGTCCTGATTTTTGGCGCTTTTTTCCCTTGTAAGGGTGAGCTGAGGAAGTCAGATGAGGGGGCGGATCCCTGTTGCAACTGTGGCTTGTCCACTGTTGGTGAAACCAGTCCCATTTCCATTTGTCTACCAGGATTTTCTCCTGGGAGTGAGTGGACCCTCCTTCGGTAGGGGGTTGCTGATTTAATTGACTGGGCTGGCCTCCCTTTAATTCTGCCATTGCCTGATTCATCTGCTGAAATCCTACCTTGCAATTGTTTTGCAACTTCTCTACCTCTTTGAACATGAGAGATTTTGATTCCTCTAGCTTCAGAACCTGTTTGGCCAGGTGGGACAGTTGATCCTGAAGAGGAGGAGACGTCTTTTTGATAGTTATCTTTTTTAAGAGGGCGTCCTTTTCCTCTATACTCATGCTTTCTGGCTGGGGGTACTGTTGTCCCTCCATGGTGATGTCCTGGAAAGTTTTTATTAGCTTTAGACCTGGTATTATAAGCAGCCTGTTCACTTACACTATCCTGGGGAGCACTCATATTGTTCAGAATAACAATATTTTACGTCTACAAAAGGAAAAAACTCTGTGGAATTAGTAGACAAATAATATTAGCAATTATATTACTAATAAAAAAGCAATGGAGCTTACCCTGAATTTATATCTTTATTTATTTAAATAAAATATAAGAAAAATTCGAAAAAATCTGTTAAAAATATAATACTAAGTTTAACTAGACCTCTATAAGGGTGAATAATTAGCTTACCAAGCTTTAGCCAAATAACAATTTTATTGGGTGTTATATTGGTGTCCAAATACCAAGTGAAATTGGGTTTATATTGGGTACAGTTACTACTGTAAATATCTAATTTTTATGATAAAAAATTAGTACAATTATTATAAGGGTTCTTTTCCGCAATCAATGAGTTATGATGACCCACTAATATGCAGCAGAACCAAATATTTGGTTAATTTTGAGTTGTACTAAGGTAAAAATCACGTCCCAAGGCTTATACTAAATAATAAGTAAAATATAAGGAAAGACCCCCAATTGTCAGTATAGTCTAGTATATAAGTATGATATAATAGTATTATTTTATGGTCCTACTACTTATTAATAAATGATTTAGTGATTAAACCTCAGGGGAAGACTAATAGAATAGTTATACTCAAATAAAACTCACAATACTTGGATTTAAATGCGTGCTTAGTGGTGGAAAATAGAATAATAAAATATAGTTATAGCTATTATAAAGATAATATCAATTTATAAGGGCTTTATAATATATTTCTGAATACTAATAATTGTATTGAAGTGTTTGTTTGAAGTGTAGTAATTGAATGATGATAATAAACCGTCAAAATCCCTTCTTACTTATACCCAAATCCACTGGAGTGCACAGACCTTCAATCCAGATGATGTCACTGCTATCCCCGGCAATTACAGCACTGTGAGGGCCCATCACCTCCCCATGGCGTCCACTTCAAGCAGTTTCAACACCCAGACCTCCAGTAAGGACCCTCCATCACTATTAATAATAACACAGAGTCATACCATAAATAGAAAACCCAGATAAAAGCGGATACCATAAAGAAACAGGTAAAATAAATGATCAAAAAGAGATTTAATGAAACTAAAAGCATATATAGGAAACAAATAAAATGTCCAAGCCCCCAATAACATCCCCAAGCATCCACATTAACCCAAAAACATCTTTCCAACCCATAAATCTGTGAATAACCATCCAAGGAAGTAATTTTAGTTGTCCAAACTGGGTGTATGCGCCTGATATAGGTGTCTATGCTTCTGTAGGCGTTGTGAGTCCACTGATTTCGTCCATATGACCTAAAATAAGCAGAAAAACAAAGGTTATAGGCTATTAAGGGGCTAAAACCCACCTATATACCTAAATATACATAATATACTGCATATTTCACTGAATATGAGATTTATGTATACATATAAGCTTATGTATGTCAATAATTACTTCATATCACTTAAGATAAGTATATTATGACTCCATTAAAACCTTAATAAGTATTATTAGGCGATGGATAAGCTATTTAAACTATTATAAATTATATAATAGAATAATAATTATATATATATATAATAAAATAATATATATTATTATTTTAACCTTATTTTTAAGATATAAGCTTAATCTAGTTAAGGTTATCTTATTTTAAGCATAAGAAATACTCAGTCCTAAGGATATTTAGGCTGACAATAATGCTGTTGAGGTTATTCTATATGCACCATATGATAGAAAACATCCAGTATTTCCTATTTCTCTTATAAACCATACCATTCTAATGATACTGCTCTATTTCCAAGAAGATCAGGAAAGCATAAAAAGCAACCTGAAGAAATAGTTGAAAAGGCAGAAATTAAAAAGATACTTAAAAAGAGACACCTTACTAAAGAAAAGGGAGTTGAGTATCTATTAAGATTTAAAAATAAATCAAGTGAATATGACCAGTGGATTCCAGAAAATGAAATCTCTGATCTTAAAAATCTCTTGAAAAAATTTAAATCTAAATAATACTGTTCATTCAGTATATGTATTATAAAAATTATTTTTTATTTTTTTTTACTTTATTATTTCACTCCTTAGTTTTAATTAAAATGTCTTAACATTTTTTTTATTGTTTTTTTGGGGTGAGGGAATGTCAGCCTAAATATCCTTACGACTGAGTATTTCTTATGCTTAAAATAAGATAACCTTAATTAGATTAAGCTTATATCTTAAAAATAAGGTTAAAATAATAATATATATTATTTTATTATATATATATATAATTATTATTCTATTATATAACTTATATTAGTTTAAATAGCTTATCCATGGCCTAATTATACTTATTAAGGTGTTAATGGAGTCATTATACACTTATCTTAAGTGATATGAAGTAATTATTGACATACATAAGCTTATATGTATACAAAAAACTCATATTCAGTGAAATATGCAGTATATTATGTATATTTAGGTATATAAGTGGGTTTAAGCCCCTTAATAGCCTATAACCTTTGTTTTTCTGCTTATTTTAGCTCATATGGACGAAATCAGGGGACTCACAACGCCTACAGAAGAATAGACACCTATATCAGGCGCATACACCCAGTTTGGACAACTAAAATTACTTCCTTGGATGGTTATTCACGGATTTATGGGTTGGAAGGATGTTTCTGGGTTAATGTGGATGCTTGGGGATGTTATTGGGGGCTTGGACATTTTATTTGTTTCCTTTATATGCTTTTAGTTTCATTAAATCTCTTTTTGATTGTTTATTTTACCTGTCTCTTTATGGTATCCGCTTTTATCTGGATTTTCTATTTATGGTATGGATCAGTGTTATTATTAATAGTGATGGAGGGTCCTTACTGGAGGTCTGGGTGTTGAAACTTCTTGAAGTGGACGCCATGGGGAGGTGATGGGCCCTCACAGTGCTTTAATTGCCGGGGATAGCAGTGACATCATCTGGATTGAAGGTCTGTGCACTCCAGTGGATTTAGGTATAAGTAAGGAGGGATTTTGACGGTTATTTGTCATCATTCAATTACTACAACTCCAAAATCACTACTATACAATTATTAACCTTTAGAAATATATTATAAAGCCACTATAAATTGATTTTATCTTTATATAAAGCTATAACTATATTTTATTCATCTATTTTCCACCACTAGCACACATTAAAATCCAAGTATTGTGAGTTTTATTTGAGTATAACTATTTTATTAGTCTTCCCCTGAGGTTTAATCACTAAATCATTTATCAATAAGTAGTAGGACCAAAAATAAACACTATTATATCATACTTATATACTAGACTATACTGACAAGCTATCCTAAACTTGGAGCCACCAAATTGTGATTTAATTAATTTTTTCCAATCTTCCCATTAGTAGTCATTCCTATCCAAGAGAACAGATTCATACCACATTATGGCTACATTGGTAAATAATGAAATTAATTTAGACACAATTTCCTGATCTGGGAGTTTGTAAGAATTCATTAAGTTTTCAATTCTGCAAATTAATTGCTGCCAATCAGAAGAAGAGTCACCACCAAATGTTGGATACTGGTCAAGTTGTGGCCAATTCTTTTTATTTGAAGTAGTCTCCTTAGTACCAGCTTTTTTCTGAGTAAGAAGGGGCTGTAATTTCTCTAATTGGGAAGTAATTTCATTGTTTAATACTTCTGTGGAAGGTCCTGGTACATCATCAATTTTTGATGGAAACTCAGTGATATCAGCAGGTATTTCTGGAACTAATTTCACTTAGGATGAAATAGGAACAGGTAACTTTGGGGTATTCTGCACCATATGTTCTTTCAAAGAAATTTCAGAAAACTTTTGATAATTAAGCAATGAATTCAATTTTTCTTCAATTTTTGTTAATCTGGTTTTCACTCTTGGAAGACTAGATAAGCTCTCATTTATGGTTGCAAAAGATAACTGGTTTTTATTTTGAAAAGCTGAATAATGGTCACTCAATCTTTTCAAGTTCAACTTCTTTTCCTCTAGCTCCTGGCAACAGATGGACACAGTATCTTGTAATTTGGACAAATAATTTTTTATATTTTGCCATAAAGAAACTTTCTTTTCATGAGTTACTTTGTAATTAAATAAATCATCAGAAACTCTCTGTAATTCACTCTTCAATGATTGATAACCCTGTTCAGTTAACAAACTTGTAAACTTCTGAGTCAATTGCATGTGGTTCATAATATGATTTTGTTTAGCAATAATATCCCTCAAATATTCATCATTAATTTTTGCAACATCTTGAGTATTTCTCAATAGGGAAGCAGAATAACTTTCCAGATTCTCATAAAACTCAGGATCAAGTGTTTCATCAATAACAGCCATATCAGGATTTATCATTGAAGTAGCAATCAAAATCAAAGGATTAGATACATTAGAATATTGAGCAATTTGTCTACTACTATCAGCCTCTACTGTTTTCACAGTATAATCTCCTCTTCCATAATTACCTGAAAGAACTGAATCAGCAACAAGAAATGGTACTTGAGATTCAATAGAGGGGCTTACCAAGGCTTGGGAAAGAATTGAATGTTGTTTTTTCTCTTTCTTCCTCCTTGATAAGGGTGAGGAGGTTTGGTGTTGAACAGATTGGTTCTTGACGGACCTGCCTGAGGCATTAGAGGTTTCTGTTGTTGGGACAGATAATATCACTGGGTGTTCAACCAATCCCACTGCCACTTTGACACTTCCACCTTTTATTTTTGCTGGGGAGTCAATTGTGGAAGGTCCCTGGGGGGAGGAGGTCTCCTCTTCTCTTGAAGAAAGGACTCTATTTTTTTACCTTGTCTTCTAGATAATCTGTTCTTTATCTCAGCTTTAGGTTTTCTGTCCTCAATTCCTTTTTGTGAGTGGAGAGATTTTTCACTTGCTGTGTTAAGGGAATATTTTTTATTTTGAAACCTTTTAGAAGCTCTTCTCGGGGGTTGATGGATAGCTTTTGCTCTTGAGCTCTTGTCTCCACTAATATTTCCACATCCTGATAGGTCCAGTAATTGATTAATTTTAGCCAATTATTTAGTCAAAGGACAGCTTACAGAAGTGGCTTCATCATTATCAATTAAATCCAATTCCTCATCACTGCCAGCAGATGCACCTTGATCAGTCATAGTTTAAATTAACCTGAACTGAGACACTACGCAATATAGGGGGTGGACTTGCTAGCAAGTCCCCAACCTGAACTCAGGCACAACTCAGATGGAACTCAGACTGAACTCATACTGAACTCATATTGAACTCTACTTGAAGACCCACCTAAAACTGTTCTGCTGAGTGGTGTTTATCCCTGATTGTATGGTTCCTTTGTCAATAGCTCAATGTGTGTTCAATCTGTGGTGAACTTGAGTCCAAGGTTGCGGACTTGCTAACAAGTCCGCCCCCCATATTGCGTGGTGAGAGAAGGAAATATTAAGAATTAATTAGTTTTATTTTTTTATTTAAAGAAAAATAAGAAAAAAAAATTCTACTATATAATTAATTATCAGGATTTGGCAATCTACTGGAATAATTTAAAATATAATGTTTTTTCAGGACAAAAATCAACTGAAATAATAATCACAATTTTTATTATTTTAAGATAAATTTTATAACAAGGATTAAAATAAATCAACTGAAATAGTAAAATTTATTTTTATTAATAATTTAATTTTTGATAATTATCAGGATTTAAATCAACTGAAAAAATTTAATTACCAGGACTTAATGTCAACTGAAAATAATTTTAATTACCAGGACTTAATGTCAACCAAAATAATATAATTATCAGGACTTATTGTCAACTGAAACAATAATATATTATTTTAATTTATCAGGACAAAGGTAAACTGAAAAAATAATAATAATATAATATAACAATAAAATAAAATTTTATATTAATTCTAGGACTAAGAACAGTATAGTTCTATCTTGGTCAACTAGGAAAAAATAAGAATTTTATTTACCAGGCACTTCCCCCTGTAAAATGAGCAATTTAATGCCACTTACAGAGTGCTGAGTAAAAAGATATACATAGACTATGAAAAGTGCAATATGACTCAAGAAAAGTAATAAATATAATTACCACAAATATATATGACTATTGTCAATATATGAACTTAAACTTTGGAGCACGTTTTGATTCCTGTTCACAGCAAAAAAGTAAGTCACGTGATTGATGACTTTTGTGCTTTTTGTCATCCACCCATCCATATAGGTCCGTCGGTCTCCGGCCTCAAGATAATGATGTTCCGTCACAATTCAGAAAGGGCCTCAAGTGTAGAAGGGTCTCTTGGTCTAGAAGGCTTTTACGAAGGTCCAAAAGGGTGTTTAAGAGGATTTTTGGATTTTTTTAAATTCAAGGTACGTATAATTTGTTCTTTTGTTTAATTTACTCAAAAATTCAAGAGGTGAAGTGTAATAAATATTATTATAATTTATATTTTAGAATTTGTTGTAGACAATCCCATAGTACTAGCTATAGGCCTTGACCAAGGGAGTTGGAGAAAAAACCAGAGAGAAAATCCCCTGTCCCTTTAGAAAAATAGAGTGAGATTTAATTGCTAAAGTAAGTTGGTTCCTGTTTTCTAAAGCCTATTTTCAACACACTTGACTGCTTGATGAGCCAAGAAAGTAGTCCCCAAACAGACTACCAAACCAAAGAACTGAAATGTAGACCAGTGTCCACACCAGAGAAAGAAATGATACTTGATGTAGGTTTCAAATCCACACCAGAGACAGCAATAATACTTGATATAGCTTGCAAGACTACACCAGAGAAAACAGTTGCCAAAGTTGAGTTAAATGAAGAACTAACCTTGCAACCAACACAGCCAATTGTGGCCCAAAAACAGTGAAAACTGAGTGAGGAACAAGGATATCACCTCCGGATGGTTGTATGATAATTAAAGTTGCCCCAAACTGTCTTATTCACTATGTACACACAGACCACTATCTAAGAGCCCATTCACATCAACAAATTTGGCGCCTGTACAAGCCAAATTGAATAAAAACCCTCCAGAAGCGCCCCCCAACCTTCTAAAACAGAGGTGGGTGGGCCGCCCAATGTTGGAGGTTCTGCCTGAAGCGGCACGGCCTCCCTGAAGCCAGAAAACCAATAAAAACACCTAATCTACTTAGAAAAATTAGCTACAAGTACTAAAACCTTTAAAACAAGGAATTTCACTATAACAACATTGAGACATGAAATTTAGAGCTAAATTAGCCCTATCAAATGGTACTAAGTACTTAACACTAAGACTTAAGTTTAGCCCATAAAACATGAAAAACAAAATTAAACAGCTATCTTTTGTAACTGAAGAATAAGAAATTGACCCCTTAAAACTTAAAATATGAAAAATATTATCAAGACATGAAATACATAGAAAAACTGGGGCTATCCAATGATAGTAACCACATACCTACAGACCTAATATCCACGGAATAAAATCAGAAAAATACCCAATTCCTCAACAGATTTCAATTAATACATGCACAAACAGCTCCGAATTGCACAACAAAGGCCCCTGCCAATGTTGGAAGACCACATCCTCCCTCCAATTAAGAATTTCCACATTCTTTTTTCATCAAACCACCATGTTCAACCTTCTTGCCAAATCTGCCTCTGAAATGGGTCCTTGCCAATACTGCATTGACAATAATCTAATCTGCACCATCACACCTCCTGTCCATCCATACAGAACGTCCTGCAATGTCTTCCAATCTAGAAAGAAGCCCTGCTACAGACCTGGTCCATTTTCTTCTGCAACAGATTCACCTCCACCTCAACCTGGTCCATGTTCTACCAGAACAAAAAGATCTAGTCCATCCATCTTGATTCCCAGATTAATTAAAAAGCTACACCCTTCCCAGAAGAGTGCCAAAACCACTAAAACAACAAGTTCCACTATCCCTGGTCCATATGATGGTAAAATCATCCATTTTTTCTTTCCACTTTATAAAACTGATGACTTCTCAGTTCCTCCATCTCCTGATAGTGATGATAACAATGTAGGATCCATTGAACTACCAACACCAAACCACTTGCCCGCAATTAAGGCCAATTTCCATCAACACAAATCTCAACAGAAACACCTTCTGCTAAACTACTCCCAATCCACTCCTGCTAGAGATCCACAGGACATTGATAACAGAAGACACCTCATTCACCAGTTCAAGGCTAATTCTGAACACTTCATTTCATCTCTTGATTCCCTCTGTAATTCCAATAGAACTTGAGTTTGATTCAGAAAAGAAAAATTAACCACACCCTCTATAGGATGTAACCACAAACAACCCTCAGTTTTAAGTCTTGGTGGACCATCCTCATTTTATAGTCTTGGGGGACTCAAAAAACCTCAGTTTAAAGTCTTGGGGGACTCAAAAACCTAAATCATTAACCCAGAACCAGAGATCAACCACATTAAGACACAGAGAAAAAACTAACACTCTGGGTTAATTGTGAATAGAGCTGCCAGCCCATCAATTACCCCCAAACTTGCCTTTGCTAAATTCAGAGGCTCCCCCTGTGGATACCCTCTGCCAATCTTTCAAACCCATTCCTCAGTTTATAGTCTTGGGGGACTACACCATCAAATAATCCTCAGTTTAAAGTCTTGGGGGACTAATCTTGAAACCATAGATTTTTCAGTTTAGAGTCTTGATGGACTAATCTTGAAACCAGCCAGTTTAAAGTCTTGGAGGACTGAGAGAGTTTTTCATAAAATAGACACAGCCAATTTCATACAGAACACACCTACAGCTAAACTGCTGAGCTTCCACCTTTACATCTTCATCTACCCACCACTGACAAAAATCTCTTTCTTATCTCTTTCCATCATTTTTTCTCACCACAGATCATGGCTGGATCCCCTGACGTTGACCCCTCTACTCTTTCTTGCTTCACTGCTCCCAAGGACTATTCTTGCTAACAGTGCATTTACATGTGCAGAACTTGCAAATTCACTCTTCCAACTCATGAAGCCAAATTCTAAAACAGGGCTTGTTATTCTTGCTGCTACAAAAAGAAAAAATGTGACAGAGATGCCTACTACCCTATTCCTCCTTCTTCACCTTCTCATAAATACCTTTCCAGATCTCCTACCAGATCCCCAGAGCTTGGCCCATCCTTTTCCTCTTTATCCTCAGCACCTTCCAGAAGATCCAGGAACTCAGCTTCCAGAACTCTTCCCAAATAACCAGCCTTATCTCTCCAAGAAACAGCTTTTATCACTGCTAAATTAGCTCCAAAAGCTTCAAAATCAGCTCCTAGGCTTCTAGACTGTGTCCAGGCAGCCCGCCCGCCTCACTAGACAGTGAAAAACTGGCTCAAAACCTCCAAAAACAACCAGAAAACAGCCAAATTCATCCAATCAACGAGAACAACTCCACGCAATTACCTCCCACTGCTCCCAGAGCAATGCAGCCAACCCTTCCAAGGTCCAAAAACTCCAAAATTTCCCAAACTTCTAGGAGACCTGCCAGAGAACCCCAGGAAGAAACCAGAGCACCCAACACTGCACCAAAGCGACAAATTTGTCCCCAGTTAAGACAACAAAACTACACCTCTCCTCTGTCAGCTAACTATTCTTCTGACAGTTCCATTCCCTTAAAAGCTTCATTGAGAAAATATCAATCTGCTTCCAAATCACTCTCTCCTGTTCCATCTTATAAAAACCCTGGTACTCCATCACCAGCACCTCATCCAACTGAATAAAGCAGAAATATTAACAAAAGCAACAACAGACCAGCTGCTCCAACTAGGCCCCAGGAAAATCAGTCTCCTAGTTCACCTTCTCAAAACCTTTCAGAGGAAGACCAAGAGAATCCATATCTTTCCCTGATTGATCCACCTACTATGACCATTCCAAATCTTCAGAAGTCCAAATTCCGGTGTAGACAATCCTATAGTACTAGCTATAGGCCTTGACCAAGGGAGTTGGAGAAAAACCCGAAAGAATAACCCCTGTCCCTTTAGAAAAACAAGTGAGATTTACCTGTTTCAGAAAATTGGAGATCTGTTTGCTAGAACCTCTAATTAAACACTCTTGACCCCTTCAAAGGTGAAGATGATAGTTTCAGACAGACTACAAGAAAGAGTTGAAATGAACAGTAATATATTCCACCAAAACATAAGCCAATGAGACAGTGAGGAGCAGAGAGGCGATAAGATAAAGAAATAAGATGATTCCCCTGAAAATCTTCCCACACACGCATCATACAGCCAGTGCACAGACCACCCTGACCAATTCCCAACCCAAAATCCAGCTTTCCCAGCCTTTTTCATGCATAAAAGTGCATTTTAGCGCCTGCCCAGTGCCCAGGCAGGCAGGCCTCTTCTAGGCCCCAAAACACCCATACAACCAATAAAAACCCTAAAAACCCTAAAAACCCATAACTTCACTAATAAACAAGATAAAAACACATAAGACATACCAAAATAAAAAGAAAATGAAGGACAATAAGCTGAGACATAATAAGGGACCTAGCTCAAGCCTGCATAAGCACCACTAAGCAATAAACATCCAATAAATACCAATAACAACACCATAACTACCCTATAAAACAAGGTAACCACCCATAAAGGATACCAAAATGAAGAGAAAAGAAAGGACATTAAGCTGAGACATAATAAGTGACCTTAGCTTAAGCCTTCATAAACACTACCAACTACCACCTAAAGATGAAAAAATCCACTAATAACAACATAACCCCAATAACACCCTACATACCAAATATCCCCAAATATGGACTTCAAAGGCCTACCCAGGTTTGGATCACCACACCGGATGCTTACAAATTTGATGAGCTTCCAATCTGTAAGTACCACATTAATTCATCCAATTTCTTCAAAAAAATAATAATTGATCCAATTCTTCTTGTCTAGTTGGCACCCCTCCTCCTGAATCTACTATTGGAGTTGGCCAACCTCTAGAAACTTCATTGACCCTGGATTATGGAGACATGAAACAACACCTCAGCACCAGGTGTTCAAACATGCTAAAAGCCTTTGCCCTCCATGGACCATTAAATGACTTTGAGAAAACCTTGAGGTAACAACTATTGGACGACCACTAAGGATGTCTAGGATCATTAAGCACACCTTCCAACAATCTATTCCTGCCTCTTCTTCTTCCTCTTCTGAACTTCCATCCAAACCCATTCCTGCCCATTATAATCCCTATAATCTCTCCAGCAGGAGGCACTTCAAAGAACACAGTACTTCCCACAACCCCAACAAAAAACAAAACGACATTATAATCCGGACCAGCCTCCAGAAGCTTCATCATCCAGACAATGAGCTCCTGCAAAAAGATTAGAAACATACACTACGCAATATAGGGGGTGGACTTGCTAGCAAGTCCCCAACCTGAACTCAGACAGAACTCAGATGGAACTCAGACTGAACTCATACTGAACTCATACTGAACTCTACTTGAAGACCCACAAAAACTGTTCTGCTGAGTGGTGTTCATCCCTGATTGTATGGTTCCTTTGTCAATAGCTCAATGTGTGTTCAATCTGTGGTGAATTTGAGTCCAAGGTTGCGGACTTGCTAACAAGTCCGCCCCCCGTATTGCGCGGTGATAATAATAAATAAATAATAAAAAAAACAATTAATAACTATGAATTCTAATATATATATATATATATATTTTAATCTACTAATATACTAAAATTAAAAATTGATAAATAAAATAAAATAAAAATAAATAAAATAAAATAAAAGATAAAAAATAATACAAATGGTATCCCCCAACCAATTGATGAGCTGATCCCCTTATATCTTGCCCACATCTAAGTGCACCTTGATGTGGATACACCTTAAAAAATTTAAATAATTTGAAATAAGAAACATAAATTAAGGGTAATAATGAGAATAAAAAAAATGAAATTAATGAAAATAAAAATAAAATAAACTAAAATAATAAAATAGCATTGCCCAGCCAATTGATGAGCCTTTCCCCACCAATGCTTGCCCACATCCAGGTGACCCTGATGTGGTAACACCCTATTTTTTTGATTTTATAATTTTAACAACCCCCATAAAAAAATCAAAAGAAAAAAAGAGAAAAAAGAAAATAATCTGAAACTACTATCTAGCAAAAACATAACTTCAAAATCAAGGACAGTCCAGCTCCATAGATGGTTCAATAAGAGAAAGTCCGGTCCATAGAAATGATCACTGGGTAAGCTCCCTCCAATAAGTAAAAATGATGGGAGACCACTAGTGATCACCGCCAATCCAAAAGAACCAAAGATAAAGAAGCCAGTCCCAAACCAGTTTACAGTCATAGTGGACTTGAAACCAGAATAATAAACAACAGAACTAGAATTCAACTAGCAAAAACAAAAGACTTGAGACAGAAATTCTGGGGTAACTGTTCTACAGAGCAGCCAGCTCATCAGTTGCCCCCACACTTGCAAAAATAAATCTAGAATCCCCCCCTGATTATCTTCTAACAAAAACACAACATCCAACACAATAAACCAAAACCAATAAGAATGAAGAGTCCAGAACATGAAAACCAAAGGAAATTCCAGCTAAAAGTCATAGAGGACTATAACCTGTAAAAAGAAACCAATGCTAGGGTTCAACCAAATTAAGAGAAAGGGTTGGAAACAGACAATCTGGGGTAACTGTTCTACAGAGCAGCCAGCCCATCAGTTAACCCTACACTTGCCAAGATCAAATCTAGAAGCCCTACCCATGGGTACCTTCTAACAAAAATTTTCCAACACAAAAGTAGCTCTGCAACACCAAAAATTCCAAAATTTAAAGAACATTACATATTTTTTCCTCATTGCGGAGTCAATCTTATTCATGCCTAGTGCCTCTGGGATAGAACCTCTTCACTTGGTCTGCAGCCACCCTCTTTTTCAAGACTGCACCATCCAACTCTTCCAGAACATAAGAACCTCCAGACGCCTGAGATCTGACTCTGTAAGGTCCATTCCATCTATCAGCAAACATTTTTCCCCACTGACACTCCAAACTTCTATTATACACCAAAACCAAACAACCAGGTTTCAAAGGATTCCTGAGTCTATAAGCCAACTTCTTGTGCCAGTATCTTACTGATTGATTCCTAATCTTCATCATTCTAGAGTATGCCTTCTCTTGACTTTCCTCTCTACATTCCAACTGTTGCATCCTGGCACAGAGCAAATCTTCTGTTGAGCGCACATCATCCCAATCAATTCCAAGATAAGAGACAGCTTCCAAGTCCACTGGTAGAACAGCTTTCTGACCAAACATTAACTTGTAAGGAGAATAGCCAGTTGACCTCTTCACAGTGACCCTATCAGCAGATAACTCCAAGGGTAAATAATTCCTCCAATTTTCAGCACTATCCCCACACATCTTTACCAAAGCATTCTTGATAACTTGATGGCCTCTTTCAACAATGGTTTCAGATTCAGGATAATAAGGTGTAGCCACTCTAACTTTAGAACCAACACTAGCCACAGCTTCTTTAAATTTGGCACCAAACTCTGGCCCACCATCAACAGTCACCAACTTCATCAACCCATACCTATAAATCCACTCCTTCTTCAAAAACTCTGCCACATTTTTGGAAGTCAAATTAACCAGAGGCACTGACTCAACCCAACCAGAAAAATCATCTCTGGCAACAATTAAGTATTTATACCTGCTCTTTTTAATATGGACAGCATCTAGACTGACTCTTCCAAAAACAGTTGTTTCACCAGTAGCACGGCTGACCTCTTTAGGTTTCATGTGACTTCTTCTTTGACATTCTTCACAAGATTGAACCCAACCCTGCACAGCCAACTTCATACTTGGCCACAAAAATCTGTCAGCTACTCTTCTATAAGTCTCCCCAAAGACTCTATGACCAAGGTCTTCATGCAAAGACTTCAACACAACTTCTTGACCCTTCTTCTGAGTCACCACAACTTGAGGATTAGGATGCCTTCTCCTCATCAACCTTCTTCCTGACACATAAAATCCAAGACTCTTCTTCTTAATTGACAACCAAGTATCATCATCACAACTATCTGGCCTCTCCAAGGTCAACAGATATTCCACCAAAATAAAATAAAACCCAGCCTGACCCCAGGTCTCATCTTCAAAATCCAACAAAACAACATCCAAGGGTACAACTCTGTCATCAAAATCACCAGTGTGAACATGAGCCAATTGACCAGCCCAAGCAGGACACCAATCCTTAAATTTTGGCACATCCTTCTCTTTCAATTAAACCTTGTGAGAATCCAGTTCACTAACAAAAACACCCTTTTTCAATTTTGAGCTGTCCCAAACAACAACTCCATCTTCATCAACAAAAACATCCCGATCACCAGAATCAAGATCAGATCCAGCCAGTTTAGCCTCTTGGGGGAGGTGAGAAAAATCTTCAGCACCCTTAGTGCTGGACCTAACCACTGGAACATCTTCATCAAACTCCTCAGCCTCAGAATCTTCATCTGTAGGTGGCCTCCATGATAATCCATCAGGCATTGTAAACTTTTTTCCTGGTTTGTGTACCAGGTCAAAAAAAAATGTTGAATAAATTACACCCACCTAGTCATTGGAGCATTTGGAAGACTAGGTGTATTGATCATCTGAACCAAAGATTTTGCATTCACCTGCAGCTCAAAATGCTATCCCCACAAAACAGTCTGTAGCTTCTTTAAAATTTTTGCTACACCACACACTTCCAATTTAGGTTAAGAATACCTAGATTACACCTCATTAAACACCACAGACTCATATCTTACTGGCCTGACCCTCCCAGTCTTATCCTCCTGAGAAAAACCAGCACCAGCAGCAATATAGCTTGAATCCACTGCCAGATAAATTTTTCCAGCACCAACGCCATAATCCAACTTATGAAGAACAATATCTTCCCCAACAACCCTTTTCAACATCTGAAAAGCCTCTTCACACTCTTCATTCCATTCCCAATCTGAATCTTTCCTGGTCAACCTCCTTAAAGGTGAAGCCATCAAAGAAAAATCCTTAATAAAAATCCTGACTTATACATATACACCCAAAAATCCCCTGACTTCAGTAGTATATTAAGGCCTCGGCCATGACTGTATTTTATTAATCTTCTTCTTTGCCATACTCCTTCCCTCTTTACATACCACATGACCCAGAATTTTTAAAGCAGGAACACAACAACAGAATTTTGACCCTGAAATGGTCAAACCAGCCTCTTCAATCCTAAAAACACTCTCTCTAGAGTTATTGCATATTCCCAAACAAACTTCCTTATGCCAGAGTTCTCCTCTAACACCTCATTATCATAATCAGTGGATGGTCCTTTAATTCCAACATCATCAATAAAAATACCAGCATGAGTAGGAACCTCATCCTGCAAAATCCAAGCCATCTGTGCTTGATATACCGCCACTGAATTAGTTGCTCCTTGAGGCAACCTAGTGAGTTGAGATCTTCCCAAAGGAGTCTCAAAAGTTGTGAGATTGAAGTTCCCTCTCATCATAACCACCCATAATATCACCCAAACCATAACACACCCTTCCAGCGAAAGCTTCAACAAAATCCTCTGCACTTGGTGGAATACCAGCATCCTTGATAGTGACTCTATTTAAGGCTCTAAGATCATGAATCACCCTCAACTTTAAATTCTGCTTCTTTACACAGAAAACCGGACTTGAGTAACTGGATTTCAATTGTTTGTATAACCCAGTCCTGACTCTTTCCCTAACAATCTCCACAAAATCCTCTCTGATAGCAGCTGGAATTGGAATAGGTTTGATTTGCCAAGGTTCATGACAAACCACAGGAATCAAGTAAGGTTCCCCATAAGAGCGCTTCAACACACCCCTCTCCTCCTCAAAAAAAGCTACAGCTTTTTCCTTTAGCACAATAATGTGCAACAACAACTTCTTTTCTTCTTTAGACAACCACCCATCAGAACCAAAATTAACAACTTTTAACCTTTCCACAGTCACCCTAGCCGTCTCTACAAATTCTGGAGGATTCTTCACCAAAGAAGTACAGTACGGATCTCTTGACAAAGGAGGTGTCTTCAAGGGCGGATTCAAACCCACAGGCATAGGCTCATTAACAGGCCTAATCTTCTGCGCTACCTTCTTATACTTTGCCGCTATACCTTCAACTTGAGGGATCTTCAGGAAATCTTCACCACAAGACCTGGAACAAAAACCAGGGGTTTCCCGATTGCTCACATGTGTGGCCAAGGTAATGTTTTTGAAAGGTGTAAAAGAAACCCTAGCGGTGCACAGTTGGGAGGACTTACTTTTACACCCCAATCTCACCACTCCAAAACTTTTCCGCAATACCAAATCTTCATCTTCACTTCTGTCTTCCAAATTTTCAAATCTTGATTTATCTTCAGAATAAACTCTTTTAAAATTGTGCAGTTTATCCTTATGCTGGAGGCCCAAAAATTGATCTTGATGATCTTTTTTCTTCATTATCTTCAGATTTTTTTCTTGATTTTCTTGAATTTTCTTGAAATTTTTATCTTCTTTTCTTGAGTTTTCTTCTTTCCTACAAAAAAAACTAGGGGTTTCCCCAATTCTCACAGGTGTGGCCCAGGTAATGTTTTTGAAAGGTGTAGAAGAAACCCTAGCAGTGCACAAACGGGAGGACTTACTTTTAGAATCCAATCTCACTACTCCAAAACCTTTCCGCATATCTTTCAATAAAGATATATAACCAATCTTCTTCTTTGAGCTTGAATTAAAAATAATTAAGAATCTTGAGAGAGAACAGAGACTTGATAAAAAAATTGATGAATACTTGCAGAGAAGAGAAACTTTAAAAAGAGAAAGTTGAAAATATACTTGGTATATCTCCAAGGGAGCTGACCTACTACAACCTGGGATTTCCTCATCTTGGGGAGAGGTTGTAGCACTAGGGTGATCAGCCCTCATTACTCTAAAAAAGACAGACTCTAAATAGAGCCTGAGCCACACTCCAGGAAACCAGAGGCGGCACCAACTTCTTTCCTTCTCCTGAAACAATCCATGCACTGGCACATTGAATATAAATCAGGCCTGGTCTCCCAACCATCCTCTCCAGGGGATAATAACCACATGTGAAGCCTCCTTTTGTCTTCACCAGTCAACTCTAAGCTGATTCCCAAATCAAATTGATAACCAATTCTTGCCTGAAAATCCATCAAGAATGGCCCACCTAAAGCAGCTTTAACTGTTCCCTAAGCAATATAGAAATAAACCTTTCCTGAGGCTCCACCAACATCTAACTTCACAAACTCAGAAGTTCCAACCAATTCAGTGACATGGCCACCAATCCCTCTCAAATTCCCACCAATGCCAGTTTTGATAGGGAGACCCAAATGAGTTGCCTCAAACAAAGAAATCAGGTTTATCTGAGAACCTGAAACCACCAATGCCCTTGCCTCCCTGCCATTCAGAGTTACATTGAAATATCCCAGAGGATCAGAAAAATGAGTTTCCAACCCCTCACAAAACTTTTCCTCAGAATCACAGATGTATTCCACCTCCCCAGAAGAAACTCTTCTCCTGGTCAACAACCTTTTTTGTCTATCAGCCAACCCTGAACTGATAGCATACAATTACCCATAAGATAGGTAAACCTGATCCTGATTCATCCTTTCCAGTACAGAGTCCATAAAATTAACTTGACCAGAAACTACCGGCCTCTTAAAGTGGACTCTTTGCTTTACTACCTTGGTCCTAGAAGCTTCTTGAGGACCAGCACTACCAACAGATTTACCATTAACAGGAACCAAACCAGATCCCTCACCAGAACCTCTAACTCCAGCAGGCTTTGGAAATGAAGCCAAAGGGACATCCTCCTCAGAGTCAAAATCAAGCTCCATTGGAATTGGCTCACCATTCATGTCCAATGCACCAAAACTAGGGGGGCCCATGTCAGCCATACCCTTCTGAATCTTGTGCAGCTCCTCTTTGCTGTACCTCTTCCTAGCTGCACTCTGCTTAGGATCTGCCTTTGAAGAATTTAGCTTTGTTTGGGCCTGAGAACTGCTCTTAGGCCTACCCACCTTCCCTGCTTCCACATCATAAGAACCAGCCAAGCATTCTCCACTTGACTGTCCACCACAGGAAAACAACTCCAAACCACCAAAGGAAGTAGTAAAAGAGACCTTATTGACCTCCTTCCCCTTTCCCTTGACGTCATCATCCTCTTTACCAGAAGACTTCCCTTGCTCAGGAATCACCTCAAACCTTGGCCTCCTTTGATTCAGACCACCCCTGCTCCTGACCAAATTAACAGGAGCCAGCTGCTTACTGGGCTTTACAAATGAACCGTCAGGGAACTTTAAAACCCTGCCATCAAATTCCACCTTTCCTTCAGACACATCCCTGTTCAATGCCCAACAATCATTGGACCTGTTCCCCCTCCTTCTGAAATAAGAGCAGACCCAAGTATCACTCCTACCAGCCCTCCCATTAAAATCTCTAGGCTGAGAAGTTGCCTTATTGACCTTCTTAGCCCCCTGAACATAAATATGCAGCTGCTTTGTGAGATCAGCCAATTGCTCCACCACTGGGTCCCTGTTCTGTTTTGGAACCTGAACCATATTCTTCTCCTCCTTCTTCACCCTAACTTCCTCTTCAGCCAAAGCCTCACTGATTTTGCTAACATATTTGGCACACCCCTTCTGATATTTGTCCACAGCCAATAACTTGAAATGGGCCTCAACAGCCTCCTTCACCTTATCTAAGGCAGGAAACTTCTGGTCCTCATTAGAAAGAGTCTTCATCAAGTCCTTCCTTGAAAGCTCCTTCATCACATCCATCCTGACATCTCTAGCCAGGGCACACCAAAAATCATCCTTGGAAGCATTTTCATGTGCCAGCTCCTCTACTTACACCAAGTATTCCACCACTGGATCAAACTGTAGCAGAAACTTTCTTTAACTATGCAAGTTACCACACCACCATAAGATTGCCATTCACTGACAATCTTGTTCAGATCCACCATAGTGAACCTGACACCCTATCTATCTACTATCTCCCTACACAATAACTTCCAATACCTCTTCTTGTAGCCAGGCATGGCCACAATCTCCTTCTCCACTGCCCTATCACCAATGAAGAAGATAATCTGCTTCATCATGTCCAGGTAGGAAGCACCATCCACTCCAGAAGCAGTTTCATACTTCTCTAGAAACCACTTTACATCCTCCCCATTAAACTTGGTACCATCCCAAGTTTTAATCCTTAAACACTCCTTGACCATCACAGCAGGAGTACCACCTCCCCCACTGACAGTCACCACAGGAATGGAGGAACCAGAAGCCATTCCTCCAGACCAAAACACCAAAAAAAGCCAACCAAAGGAAACAGAGATTCCAAAGAACTAGCAATTTCTACCCCGCGTTGGGTGCCAGAAATGTAGACAATCCTATAGTACTAGATATAGGCCTTGACCAAGGGAGTTGGAGAATAAACCAGAGAGAAAATCCCCTGTCCCTTTAGAAAAACAGAGTGAGATTTACTTGATAAAGTAAGTTGGTTCCTTTTTTCTAAAGCCCTTTTTCAACACACTTGACTGCTTGATGAGCCAAGAAAGTAGTCCCCAAACAGACTACCAAACCAAAGAACTGAAATTTAGACCAGTGTCCACACCAGAGAAAGCAATGATACTTGATGTAGGTTGCAAATCCACACCAGAGACAGCAATAATACTTGATATAGCTTGCAAGACTACACCAGAGAAAACAGTTGCCAAAGTTGAGTTAAATGAAGAACTAACCTTGCAAACAACACAGCCAATTGTGGCGCAAAAACAGTTAAAACTGAGTGAGGAACAAGGATATCACCTCCGGATGGTTTTATGATAATTAAAGTTGCCCCAAACTGTCTTATCCACTATGTACACACAGACCACTATCTAAGAGCCCATGCACACCAACAAATTTGGCGCGTGTACCAGCCAAATTGAATAAAAACCCTCCAGAAGGGCTCCCCAACCTTCTAAAACAGAGGCAGGTGGGCCGCCTGATGTCGGAGGTGCTGCCTGAAGCGGCCTGGCCTTCCTGAAGCCCGAAAACCAATAAAAACACCTAATCTACTTAGAAAAATTAGCTACAAGTACTAAAACCTTTAAAACAAGGAATTTCACTATAACAACATTGAGACATGATATATAGAGCCAAATTAGCCCTATCTATTGGTACTAAGTACTTAAACCTAAGACTTAAGGTTAGGCCGTAAAACACGAAAAACAAAATTAAATAGCTATCTTTTGTAACTGAAGAATGAGGAATTGACCCCTTAAAACCTAAAATATGAAAAAGATTATCAAAACATGAAATACATAAAAAACCGGGGCTATCCAATGATAGTACCAACATACCCACAGACCCAATATCCACGGAATAAAACCAGAAAAATACCCAATTGCTCAACAGATGTCAATTAAGACATGCACAAACAGCTCCAAATTGCACAACAAAGGCCCCTGCCAATGTTGGGAGACCACAACGTTAATGTAAATACTAAAATTATAAATAGTAGTAATAAGTAAGTTAAATAAGAAACGTTTTATAATATAATAAGTAAGGGATGAAAAAAAAGTCACAAGAAGAGAAGGCCTTTTATAGGAAAAGGAGAGAGATAACACAAGGAGTTAACAACTATCCATAAGGGAGTGTGAGAGAAAAACCATTCAAAAAGAAAGAATGTGCACATAAAAAAGATATACTAAAATGATGCGTCAACAGAAAGGTATCACATTATTTGATATAATTTTAGAGTTACCTTTAATTGTCACACTTAGTATAAAACATTTGAATTAAAATTTTATATTAATTGAATTTTAAATTTCTTGATAAAGAAATTTGAATTTTTTAGGATTTAGTATTTTAATAAAATTTTATTCCCTTTTCATCCTGTTATTGAGAACGGTGTTAGGGAGTAAAAATATAAGGGACATTAGTATTAATTTTAAATAATTACTAAATTTACTTATTGTACTTAGTTAGTTTATTGTAAGTAATACATATGTAAATATAATATAATTAATTAATAATAAGAATTAAAAAGGCATGGCTTCATTTCAGTAAAATAATTAATTATTTTACTGGATAAGTCTAGTAGCCTGGCTGACAAGAAGATTCATCATAATAAATTAAGTCCAGTTGCTCATCATGGCCAGCAGAAGCACCTTGATCAGTCATAGTTTTAATTAACCTGAACTGAGAGAAAAGGATATTAAGAATTAATTAGTTATTATTTTTTCTTTATTTAAATAAAAATAAGAGAGAAAAAAATCTACTATATAATTAATTATCAGAATATTGCAATCAACTGGAATAATTTAAAATATAATGTTTTTAAGGACAAAAATCAAATGAAATAATAATAACAATTTTTATTAATTTAACCTTATTTTATAACCAGGATTAAAATAAATCAATTGAAATAATAAAATAAAAAATTTTAATTAGTGATGTAATTTTTCATAATTATCAGGATTAAAATCAGCTGAAAATTTTTATTACCAGGACTTAATGTCAACTGAGAATAATTTCAATTACCAGGACTTAATTTCAACTGAAATAATCTAATTATCAGGACTTATTGTCAACTGAAATAATTTTAATATAATCAATTTTAATTAATTTTTAATACTAATTTATTTCCTGGACGATTTGTCAACTGAAACAATAATATATTATTTTAATTTATCAGGACAAAGGTCAACTGAAATAAAAGAAAATATGATTAAATTAAATTAATTTTTTATATCACTTCTAGGGCTAAGAACAATATAGTTCTATCTTGGTCAACTAGGAAAAAAATATTTTATTTACCAGGAACCTGTCACGCACCATGTGACACTCAAGGCAAAAGCAGCTCATTAAATCAATAAAACAGAGGTCTAAATCCATACTTGAAGCGCAGAAAGCGATTCTACCTAGCAACAGCGACTTCCCTTTGTGTACCCACAATTTGAATGCTCTAATCTAAACTTTAAATTGAAATTAGTAAATTTCTCAAAAGTGTGTCTAGGATTTTCTTTGATAAGCGACGCACAGCGCAATAGTCAATGCAATATTCCGCTAAAAGGTTCATTAAGTATCTGTGGGTTATTAAAAGGTGTAGTGAGCATGGACGGGATAGTTAGTGGAGGATTAATGGGTTAACTGATGTTAGTGAGGAGGTTCCAGGTGTAACGGGTGAAAATTTGGAGGTCTGTGGTGTGCCAAATGATGGATGGGTATGAGGTAAATGCCAGGAGGAGTAATATATATAAAAGGGGTTGGATTTTGGTTCGATATTTCTTTAGAATTAAATTATAAAATGTGTTTATAGTTAATAGTGTTAAAAGTGCAAGTTAAATCATTGTTATTGTACCTTTCCTTATTTTCTCAATAATCATTTCTAAATCTAAATTTTTGATTGTTGAGTTTACAACCCTTTATGAGATCTTAAGAATATTAGTATTACCTTAAATAATATTAAAATTCTTATCGAACACACCTCAAAGCAGTAGCTCTTCTATTGAGTCATCTTCGAATCACTTTCTCGAACTTTCCCTCTGTGCTTCAAAGAAGTTTCTAAACTTTTCCCTTCATCTCACTTTCAGGAACACCCTCGACCTTGTGCATAGGTCTTCCGGTGACAGTATAATTTAATTCTCCTTAGTTCTCATTTTTTGCACTACTACGTCCTTTTTCAGGTGTTTCTAAATCTTTTTAAAATGGCACCTGTTCAACGCACTCCTCTTATGGGCACTACTACTAGGGCTCGTGCCAGAGGCAGACCAACAGCTACACGGCCTGTTTCCCGCACTCACTCCCTGGAACCTCTCAACCTTAGGGAACAGCAACACTCAGTCCAATCTGTTATGATTCTACTGATGATGATGAAGGAGAGGATACGATGCACAAGGCACCATCTGCCCCTGCTACACAACCTTCTGGTCAACCTTCAGAACCTGGACCATCTAATTCTAATTCTCTGGAAGACTTCATGAGACTTTTCATGAAGACCCTTTTAAATACGTCTTTGGAGGGATCAAAATTCAAAACTCCTTCCATGAAATGTCCTGATAAATTTGATGGAGAACATTCAGACATATTGCCACCTTTCTTGCAAACATGCCAGCTCCTGTTCCATAATGACCCTCAAACCTTCAATAACAACCGATCGAAGGTTGTTTACCCTTCTTCATTCCTACCTGGAAAGGAAGCAAGTTGGTTCGAACCTTATCTTATCATGCTTTCTTTGAAAGAGACCCAATTACTCATTAATAACTGGGAAAAGTTCAAAGACCAACTTTTTACGTTGTTTGGTGACCCTAATGAAACTGACAACACGGAAACTTAACTTGATTTCCTCCGCATGAGTGATAATGGCAAAGCCTCTGAATATATCTCGAAATTCAGAGCCTTTCAAACTCAAGTAGGTTGGTTTGATGCTGCCCTCAAGTATCATTTCAACAAGGGACTTCCTTTGAGGATTCTGGATCAATTAGATCTCCATGGTCAGAAGATGACTACTTTAACGGATTTAATGGATTGAACCCTTGAACTTGACGGCGTTTACCAAGGACTACTACAACATTGTCGATACACCAATAAATCTCAAGGCCCAAATTTTAAATCGGGACCTTCTTCACACCCACTGGCAACTCAATCCAGACTGTCACCGGACGACCTACGCACAAGGTCGAGGATGTTCCTGAAATTGAGATGAGGGGTTTAGAGACTTCTTCGAAGCACAGAGGATTGATTTGAGGAAGTGATTTGAAGATGACTCGAAGGAAGAGCTACTGCTTTGAGATATGTTCGAGAAGAATTCTAATATAATTTAAAGGTAATGTTAAAATTCTTAAAATCTCACAAAGGGTTTGAAACTCAATAATCAAAGATTTAGGATTTAGAAATGATTATTGAGAAAATAAGGAAAGATGCAATAATAATGATTTAACCTAAAGCTTTTACCACTATTAACTATAGATACGTTTTATGATTTAATTCTAAAGAATATCGAACCAAAAACCCAACCCCTTTTATATCCTTTACTCCTTGCATTGACCTCATACCCATCCACTATTCCGCACACCACAGACCATCAAAATTACACCCGTTACATCTGGATTCTCCTCACTAACATCCGTTAACCCATTAATCCTCCACTAACCATTCCGTCCATGCTCATTACCCCTTTTAATAATCTACAGACATTTAAAAAACCTTTTTAGTGTACTATTACATTGACTATTGCGCTGTGTGTCGCTTATTGAGAAAAAGACTAAGACACACTATTGAGAAAATGACTAATTTAGATTTAGAGTTTAGACTAGCGCGGTTGAATATTGAGTACACAAAGGAAAGTCGCAGTTTCTATGGGGAATTTCTTTCTGCGCTTCAAGTATGGATTTAGACCTCTGTATTATTGATTTAATGAGCTGCTTTTGCCTCAAGTGTCATGTGGCGCGTGACAGATGCTTGGTATAAAAACGCGAGCTCTGTTGAGCATGAGACATACTTCCCACACTAGTTTCCCTTTATTTAATTCTCTTTTATTTATTTATTATTATTATTTCAGCTTCTCCAACTCCAGCTCCCACCCCTCCTCACCCCAAAGCGGATGGTGGGCTTGTTACTCAACAGTATTCCCAAGAATGTATGGCTTGTGAATCCATGGAATACTTCTGTGTTGAAAGCACAGCTACTCGAGGTCCTCGCCAGAAATGAGAGTATTGTCAATGGAGATGGGTGGCGTGCAATGTGTTCGCAAAAAATTTGGATATTGAACAAAGGTTTACCAAGACTAAATATTGGGTAATACCAAAGACAAAAAAAGTGGTTGAAGACATATGGGACATGTCAATCGGGGATGACCAATCAGAAACAGCTGAGGAGGAAGTCAAGGACAATACGACGTCCTGGGTAACTCAAGACATGGGTAAATGAAGTGTAGAAGAGTAGGAAGATGAGGAGGAAATCCCCATTTCAAGGCGGACACCAAAAAAATGGCGGATGGTCATTGAAGATGACAAGAATGAGAAAGAAGTGGCGGTGGAAGTCAAATTAAAGTTATTACTAGAAGCTGACCCATTATTCGAAGTAAGTTTGATTTTTTTTATTTTACTTTAATTTTATTTTCCCAAAGAAAAATTTTACTGATGACCATATGATTTAGAATTTAGATAATATCGCGGCAGCCCCTACAGTGGAAGCCTCGAGTGTGGGAGCTCCTATTGTGGACACCACTGCTGTGGAAGTGGTGCCGTTGATCCCTACCGAAGAACAGTTACCAGTGATTTCCTTGAGGGAGGGTAATGAAGAAACTCTTGACCAGGTATGGTCAAAGAAATCTTGCCAGGGTCAAAGAGCTAGGTTTATTGAATATTTAAGGGGTGAAGTCGATAAGATTATCGATGCTACTTCCTTTGACGTTGTGGTAGCCTAAATTTTAGTATGGCACCTAAATACATAAATGGAGTTATAACGGTGTGCAAGATTGGCAATATTATTTTTTATAAAAGGGTTTTATTTAATTTATTTGAGTTTTAAATACGAAGAAATTGGTCAAAAGCGAATGCCTACATGAAAACAATTTATTTTATAGAGAAAACTTATTTTTACGGTCTGAAAAATCTATAAGTATCAAGTAGAGTCACTCAAGAACCTTGGGAAATTTTCCCAGAATTTTTACTATTTTTCTTATATTTTTAAATGAATTTCAAATTTTTATAGAAATATTTACGTTTTTAGAAAATACTTAACTTTGATGAATTTACACGGGGTGATTAGAGCTGCGCAGGCTATGAAAATTAGGTGGGAATGTAAAGGGGAAGTGGCTCTATTATGTGTAATTTTTCTAGATTTTATATTATAGTTTTAAAGGTTCTAATTGATTCCGGAGGTCCGGACGGACTCCGTACAAGCTCCATACGGGCTCTGGCTGAGCTCTGGAGAGGAAACTTAGGCACGTGACTAGGTATACTTAAGAGTCTCTCAGACTCGAAATTGGGCATCATCTTACAATTATCATACATCATACAGCTTAATCTTTAACCACCACGGTCTCATTTTTTATTACTCAACAAATTAAATAAAATTGTAATACCCTTATAACTTTATATTTTATATATAACATTTTAGAAATACTACCCAACAATTTAAATCACACTTCATACAAGGTATCTTTAGAAAGGTCTTGATCACTGGGACTTGATTATTGCTGTCTCATAAAAATTCAAATTATTATAAAAAAATTTATTTTTATGGTCTAAAAAATCTATAAGTATCAAGTAGAGTCACTCAAGAACCTTGGGAAATTTTCCCAGAATTTTTACTATTTTTCTTATATTTTAAATGAATTTTAAAGTTTTGTAGAAATATTTACATTTTTAGAAAATACTTAACTTTGATGAATTTACACGGGGTAATCAGAGCTGCGCAGGCTACGAAAATTAAGCGGGAATGTAGTGGGGAAGTGACTCTATTATGTGTAATTTTTCTAGAATTTATATTATACTTTTAAAGGTTCTAATTGAGTCCAGAGGTCTATACAGACTCCGTACGAGCTCCGTACGGGCTCTGGCTGAGCTCTGGAGAGGAAACTTAGGCACATGACTAGGTATACTTAAGAGTCTCTCAGACTCGAAATTGGGAATCATCTTACAATTATCATACATCATACAGCCTAATTTTTAACCACCACGGTCTCATTTTTTATTACTCAACAAATTTAATAAAATTGTAATACCCTTATAACTTTATTTTTTATATATAACATTTTAGAAATAGTACTCAACAATTTAAATCACACTTCATACAGGGTATCTTTAGAAAAGTCTTCATCACTGGGACTTGATTATTGCTGTCTCATAAAAATTCAAATTATTATAAAAACATAAAAGTCAATCTTTTCAGATCTTTCACTGGTACACCTTAATTGTTGTAATCAGTATTTCTTTCTTAACAGCCACTTTTATTTAAATCTCAATAAGCGTTAAATTTACAAGAGTTTCAGTATTAATCTTTCATAAAATCTAAATAGACTGGGTAGCTTAGTGATTTAGAACACCTACTTTGTTATTTTTGTTGGAAGGACGGGGTTTTCAGCTAAATCCACACATCTCCTCCGGATTCTGCTTACAGCAAGGCTACTGTAAGAGTTTACCTTACCATAGTTGGTGCCCAACGTGGGGTTTGAAATCTCTAGCTTTTTCTAGGACTTTTTTTTTGGGTCAAGGTCTTTGTTAATAGCCTGCAAGAGGCTTATTCTTTGGAACTCTAATCAATCTTTGTTATTAGCCTGCAAGAGGCTTGTTTATTTTAACGGGTTTTAACGCTTTTCTTTACTTATTGGGATGTCTTCTGCTGTTGCTTCTGGATCATCTCACCCTCTTACTCCCTCAGTTAGGATTTTTTCTTGGGATGGCCCAAAGTTTGATGGGGAGGAGGTTAAATGGTTCATTAGCAGGTATGAAGCTGCTGCTGCTGTTGATGGTGCTTCTCATGTGGACATGGTGAAGCAAGTTAGATTTTTTATTGCTGATAGTGAGGTGGAAAAGGAGGTTATTGCTATGCAGGCATTTAAGGACAAGGATTAGGTTAAGCTTTCTAAAGCTATGGTTGATAGATGGGGTGTTAGGTTTACCATGTTGGACCTCAATAAAATTGTTGGTGACTGGAAAGCAAAGGGTGGTGTTTCTTCTACGGCAGACTTCAAAAAGCTGTGTGTTCAGTTTGATGAAGTGGTTGAATATCTTATACTGGTGGATGAGTTAGTGCATGAGAACCAGGCAAAAGATTTGTTTTGGTCAGCATGCAGCAGGGATATTTGAATGGATGTCTTGAAGGATCTTTCAAGAAAAGATTTGATGAAGGAACTGCCTAATGGTGAGCAGAAACTGCCGTCTCTGGAGGTTATAAAGGACAACATTCAAGCCCATCTAAAGGTATTGGCGTTGGACAAATATCAAGAGTCATGCACTCAATATGTTAGCAAGGTTAGTGAAGTTTTGGCTGAGAATAACAATATTATGGTCAAAGCTCAGGAGGCCAAGAAGGCTCAAATGGGACTGCCGGCTGCAAAAGTTGAGGGTAATGTGGATAATAAGATGGTCGATCATTTGGCCGATTTAACTAAACAGTTAAAAATATTTGTTCAAGAAACCCAGAAGGCCAATAAGGCCCCAATCGCTTCTTCATCGATGTTGACATCATATCAGTCCAGAGGTTATGAACGTCGAAATTATAATGGCAATAATAATGGTAACCCCTTCCCAGGCAATGGGAGAAATGGTGGGAATGGTGGTAGTAGTTATAGAGGTGGCTACGATGAGCCAAAGGTGTGCTCCTACTGTAATAGGAGGGGCACAGAGCAACATTTTGTTTTGCTCTTGATAAGGATATGGATGCTGGGCAAGTTTTATTTGATGGTAAAGTTTATAAATTTCCTGATGTTTCGTTCATCAAGCCCAGTGATGGACAGTCTCCTTCTGATTTGGTCAGAAGAAGTTTAACGGCTGAAAGGAGAGCCAGACTTGAAGAGATAAATGATGAAGATGTTAATTCCAAGGGTGGCAAAAATGGTAATGGTAATGGTGGAAAATCTGACAAAGGTAAAGAGAAAGAGGTCAGTAAAGCCACATTTTCTACTTCTTTTGGAGGTTTAGAGCTGGCAACGGTTGCCCAGGTGGAGGGTAGCTGTATGGCTGGCAAATACGATGTTAATGCTGCTATAAGAGCAGCTGCTACTAAGGCGAAGAGTAGCATTCAAAGTCAACTGAGGGCTAATCCTGGCAAGGCCAATAACAAAGTGAACCCTTACTCTAAGGACAAAAATTCTAGTGCTCAAACTGCCGCCAACAAATTGAACACTTACTCTAAGGACGAATTATATGAAATTCAGAAGGGGATTGCTGATATGGGGCCCCTAGTTATGGCAAGTTTGATTTAAATGGTGAGCCTATGCCAGAGGATGATTCGGATTCTGAAGAGGACGTCCCATTGGCCTCTCTACCCAGACCAAGTTTTAGCGGTCCCATCCCAATGGAGGGTGTAAGAAGGGCTAGCAATGGATCAGGATTAGTGCAAGAAGCTGGTGACGGAGTTAGGGTTATAGAAAGTGAAGATGGCTCGGTTGGACCTCAAGAGGTACCCAGGGCCAAGGTTGTTAAATCAAAGGTCCAGTATGAGCGGCCAGTAGTTTCTGGTCAAGCTTATGCGACGGACCTAGTTTTGAATAGGGTGAATCAACTGCAGATTCCCTTATCTTTGGGGGAGTTATTTACAATTAGTCCGGCGCTTTCTGAAAAGCAAAAGAAGCATTTGACGAGGCGTCGGGTTTCCACTGGAGAGGTGGAATATATTTGTGAAAATGTTGAAAAGTTTAGGGAAGATGTAGATACACATTTTTCCGCTCCCCTGGGCTACCTGGTGGTAACTCTTAATGGTAAAGAAGTAAAGGCCTTGGTCAATTCGGGGTCTCAAATTAATTTAATTTCATTGGAGCAAGCGACGAGTATAGGCTTGCCAATTAAAAGTGGTACTGGGGGAAACCTCAGAGGCATTGGAGGGCATGCAACAGAGCTGATGGGTACAGCTGAGCATGTCATGTTAGGCATTGGTGGATCTGTTGGTAAGCTTCACTTTTATGTGGCCAGAGGAGCAGTCAAAACTGTTCTTGGTGGTCCTTTTTTGATGGATTTTGAGTCCAAGATAGGGTATCAAGCTGGCATGGGGATTAGTTTGGAAATCACTGGTGAAGATATGCAGAGGTTACATATGCGGTTAGCGCCTCCTGGAGATGAAGGTTGGGAAACATGGCCAGGGATCACTACTCTGTGCCAGTGTTGTGTTTGCACCAAGAAGCGGCATAGAAAATGGACGGCTTCTTGTGAATTATGTTTGTTGGGAAGGGATGAATGCCCTCATTTTTTGGGGTAGCAGGGGCTGATCACTCTAATGTTGTAATCTCTCCTCAGGATGAGATCCCGGATTGCAATAGGTCAGCTCATATGGAGATAACTCAAGTGGATTCTCAATTATTTTCTGTTAATATTACTTTGGAGTGCAAATAGGTTTTGGACTTTTCTATATGTTTATTGGATTTACCCTGTTTTTCTATTAAATTTAAAAATGGTGAAAAAGACAAAATGGGCCAAATTAGGTTGGATAAAAATTGGAAGGGTATGTTTTATGACCTCCAGAAAGAGGAAAAACTGCAAATATCACATCAAAATCCGATTAAAAATTTCAGTATAATTAAAACACAAAAAAATAATTTATGTGAAAATGTAATTCCGGTCCTCCAGCAAGAGGTTAAACTGCCAACTTTCTATACAGGCAATTTACTGTTGGTTTAGGGTAGCAAAGGTGTTGGAAAATATGTTTATAAATTAGACGAGGGGAAGGAGAAAAGGGTAAAATTTTAAAATGAAATAAAATATTTTTCTAATTTTTCTTATTCCAATTCTGACAATGAAGAAGATTCATTTAATGAAATTTTAAATGGCGGTACAAAAGTAAATGTTTTACCTCAAGTTTATTTAGATGTGGACGCAGCCAAATATAAGAAAGTAGCAAATAAAGTTTGACCTATTAATGAACTGCTACCTGCCGAATTAAATCCACCCTTGAGAAGACCAAGGTTATCAAGAGATCCTTATGAAATTCCCTTGGTAAAGAATCCGCCTGAATTTTTTGAGACGTCAAGAATCACTTTTGGGAGACAGGGTGTTGTTAATTTTGGGCCTGATGGTTGGTTGTCTGGAGAAGAGAAGAAGTTGTTGTTGGATGTGATGGTCAAGCGAAAGAAGGCCATTGCTTTTGTAGAAGAGGAGAGGGGTGTGTAGAAGCATTCCTATGGGGAGCCTTACAAGATTCCTGTGGTATGTCATGAACCGTGGCAGCAGAAACCGATTCCTATTCCGGCTGCATTAAAAGAAGCCTATATTGAAGTTGTCAGAGAACGGATATGCACTGGACTGTATGAGCAATCATCGTCAAGTTATTCCAGTCCAGTATTTTGTATCAAGAAACCAAATGGCAAGCTTAGAGTTGTTCATGATCTTAGGGAATTAAATAGGGTTACAATAAAGGATGCTGGGATACCTCCTAGTGCTGAGGAGTTTGTTGAAGCGTATGCAGGGAGAGTTTGTTATGGTTTGGGAGATATTTTGGGTGGATATGATGAGAGAGAGTTACATCCGGACTCAAGGCCTCTCACTACATTTGATATGCCACTAGGATGTTTACAGTTAACAAGATTACCTCAAGGAGCAAAAAATTTGGTTGCAGTTTATCAAGCTCAGATGGCTTGGATCCTTCAAGACAATATTCCACAATATGCTGGAATCTTTATAGATGATGGAGGAATTAAGGGACCAACAACTGACTATGATAACCAGGTGTTGGAAGAGAATCCCGGGATATGCAAATTCATTTGGGAGTTTGTAATTACATTAGAAAGAATCTTGTTTCGAATTGAAGAGGCTGGTTTATCTATTTCAGGTTCAAAATTCTCATGTTGTGTGCCAGCCTAAGAAATATTAGGCCATGTGGTATGTAGAGAGGGTAGGATTATTTCCAAGAAGAAAGTTAAAAAAATTCAGTCCTGGCCAAGACCCAAGAATACGACCGAAGTTAGAGGGTTTTTAGGCGTTTGTGTATATGTTAGAATGTTTATTAAGGACTTTTCTTCATTGGAAGCTCCATTGAGACGGTTAACAAGAAAGGATGCAGACTGAATGTGGAATAAAGAGTGTGAGAAAGTGTTTTTGAAGTTGAAGGAGGTTGTGGGGAAGGATTTAGTCCTGCACAAGTTGGATTATGGAAAAGATGCTGGTAGAATTTATTTAGCAGTTGATTCAAGTCAGGTTGCAGCTGGGGCGGTTTTGTCTCAGATGAATAAAGCTGGTTACATCAGGCCAGTTAGGTATTAATCTGTAGTATTTACTGAGGTCAAATCAAGATATTCTCAGCGAAAATTGGAATTATGTGGTGTTGCGAAAATACTGAAGAAACTTCAGCATATTTTGTGGGGGCAACATTTTGAGTTGCAAGTGGATGCGAAATCGTTAATCCAGATGATTAATTCCCCAAGTTTACCGAACACACCCATGACAAGATGGGTAGCTTTTATTCAACATTTTTTGTTTGATATAGTTCATAAGCCTCGCAAGACTTTTACTATGCCAGATGGTTTATCAAGGAGACCACCCACTGAAGAAGATTCAGACTCAGAAGAGTTCGATGAAGATACACCTATTATCAAAGCCAGCACTAAAGGAGCTGAAGACTTTCCATACCTCCCCCATGAGGTTAAACTGGCAGGATTATTGTGTTTAGATTATGGTGATGATGACCTCCACCAAGAGGATAAACTGGAAAATAGTTTTTATGTTAATAAAGGTGTTGGAAAAGGTGTAGATAAATTTGGTAGAAAGGAGGTAGAAGAAGATGTGGTGTATGTAGAGGAAGATGGATTGGTAGTTTGGGATAGTAGTAAGTTAAGGAATGGTGTATATGTTGGAGAATTAGAGAATTTAAATAAAAAGGTGGATAAAGAGAAAGAGGTATTTTCGAATACGGTTTACCAAGGATCCAAAGGTTCAGAAGAAAAATGTTGACATAGCTTGATTAAAGATTTATTTAGGGGACAATTCTTATTGGCCCATTCATGTGCAGGTGATATTGGTGAAAGAGAAGTCCCTATTGATGTTATATTAATTTATTTTCAACATGAAGTCTGGGGTCAGACTGGTTTTTATTTTTTGTTAGTCAAATATTTGTTGACTTTAGAGAGACCAGAAGATTGTGAAGATGATAAATGGGTGACTATCAAGAGGAATTCATCTACGTTTTACCTATCTGGTAGACGTTTAATGAGGAGAAGGTATCCAAATACTCAAGTAGTTATAATTCAACAGAAGGGGCAAGAATAAGTTTTGAAATCACTGCATGAAGATCTTGGGCATAGAGGTGTTGGAGAAACATTAAGAAGAATTTCTGAACAATTTTTGTGGCCTGGATTGAAGATGACTGTTAAACAGTGGGTTCAGTCATGCGAAGAATGTCAAATACAAAGTTATTTAAGGCCAAAAGAACCTGGTCGCGCTACCGGAGAAAATACACTCTTTGGGAGAGTCAGTTTGGATGCCGTTCATATCAAAGAGGGACGGTATAAATATTTAATTGTATCCAGAGATGACTTATCTGGTTGGGTAGAGGCAGCGCCTCTTATTAATTTGACTGCCAAAAATGTGGCAGAATTTTTGTTAAATAATTGGGTGTATTGATATGGAGTGATGAAATTGGTGATGGTAGATGGAGGTCCTGAATTTGGGGCTGAGTTTAGAGAGGCTGTATCTAAAATTGGATCAAAGGTTAGAGTAGCAACCCCATATTATCCTGAAGCTGAAGGTATGGTTGAAAGAGGGTATCAAGTTATTAAGGATGCTTTAGTTAAAATGTGTGGGACAAGTGCCGAAAAGTGGAGGCACTATTTACCTTTAGTTTTATTTGCTGATCGAATCACTGCCAAAAGGAAAACCGGATTTTCACCTTATGAACTTGTTTTTGGGCAGAAAGCAGTTTTACCGGTTGATTTAGAAGCTGAATCATATCTTGGAGTTGACTGGGACATGGTCAAAACTACTGATGAATTATTGTGTGCAAGAATGATGCAGCTAGAAAAGAAAGAAGAATATTTAGAAAAGGCATATTCGCGGATGATGAAGATCCGAAATCAATCAGTTAGATATTGGGATGAGCGGTTGGCATATAAATTAAGGAAACCTTTGAACCCAGGAGATATGGTTTTGGTGTATAATAGGAGTTTGGAAAGTCAGTGGGGAAAGATGTTTGCAGATAGGTGGAATGAACCGTATAAAATCAAGGAGCAAGTTTCCGGTGGTTCATATGTGTTAGAAGAATTGGATGGAGTTGAATTGAAGAAGAGGGTAGCGGCGGATCAAGTGAAACGGTTCTATCCTAGAGGCACCAGGAGTGCCGAAGTCTTCCTCCGCAATGAGGATAAACTATGATATCGACTAAATTTTATGGATCCCTCCGCAATGAGGATAAACTATGACATTTATCAAATTTTATTGACCTCCTCAACAAGGATAAACTATCTTCTTTTTATCAAAATAATTTACTGTTGTTACACTGCATATGGGCGAGGAAACTGAGATGAAACTTAACGAAATGCAAGAAAACCTTCTTTGAAATTTTCAAAAACTTAAAATTCTTAAAATATGGGTGAAATTAGTGTTGGAAAATTTTAAAAATTTATTGGAAGAAGTGTTCACAGGGGAACCTTCTTAATTTAATATTGGCAAGTGTGGGGGTAATTGATGGGCTGGCTGCTCTATACACAATTACCCCATAATGTTCGTTTCCAAAATTTTCCCTGTTTCTAGTTGAATCCTGGCTTTGTCTTTTAATTATAGGAAGTCCACTAAGACTATAAACTGGAACAAATCAAGAGACACCACTCTCAACGCCCGATTCAAGATTTTTTTATATATTTTGATTTTGATTTTTTTAAGTTAGATTGTGATTTCTTTCCTTTAAATATATATTATGAATTACTGCAAAGGTGATGCTCACTGGTGGTCTCTAATCATTTTTATAAATTGGAGGGAGCCCACTCAGTGATCATCATTATAAAATTATCTTCTAAAAACTTTCATTTATTTTCTTTTATTTTCAATTTCTCAAATTGTGTAACCACATTAAGTTGCACTTGGATGTGGGTATGATGTCAAGGGTAAGGCTCATCAAATGGCCGGGGGGCATCTTTTAAAAAAAAATAAAAATAAAATAAAATAAATAAAAATAAAAATAAAAATAAAAATAAAAATAAAAATAAAAATAAAAATAAAAATAAAAATAAAAATAAAAATAAAAATAAAAATAAAAATAAAAATAAAAATAAAAATAAAAATAAAAATAAAAATAAAAATAAAAATAAAAATAAAAATAAAAATAAAAATAAAAATAAAAATAAAAATAAAAATAAAAATAAAAATAAAAATAAAAATAAAAATAAAAATAAAAATAAAAATAAAAATAAAAATAAAAATAAAAATAAAAATAAAAATAAAAATAAAAATAAAAATAAAAATAAAAATAAAAATAAAAATAAAAATAAAAATAAAAATAAAAATAAAAATAAAAATAAAAATAAAAATAAAAATAAAAATAAAAATAAAAATAAAAATAAAAATAAAAATAAAAATAAAAATAAAAATAAAAATAAAAATAAAAATAAAAATAAAAATAAAAATAAAAATAAAAATAAAAATAAAAATAAAAATAAAAATAAAAATAAAAATAAAAATAAAAATAAAAATAAAAATAAAAATAAAAATAAAAATAAAAATAAAAATAAAAATAAAAATAAAAATAAAAATAAAAATAAAAATAAAAATAAAAATAAAAATAAAAATAAAAATAAAAATAAAAATAAAAATAAAAATAAAAATAAAAATAAAAATAAAAATAAAAATAAAAATAAAAATAAAAATAAAAAAAAAAATAAAAATAAAAATAAAAATAAAAATAAAAATAAAAATAAAAATAAAAATAAAAATAAAATTAAAATTAAAATTAAAATTAAAATTAAAATTAAAAATAAAAATAAAAATAAAAATAAAAATAAAAATAAAAATAAAAATAAAATAAAATAAAATAAAATAAAAATAAATAAATAAATAAAAATAAAAATAAAAATAAAATAATATAATTAAAAAAAATTAATTAATTAAATCAAAATTATTATTATATTTCTTTGTTTTATTTTTCAGTCTTCATTCTTTTTTTAGTTTTATTCATTTAGTTTAGACAGGAAACAGGGTCTAGGGGAGCTCAAAACCTATGGGATTTTACTTCAAGACATCTGTTAGTCCTCCAAGACTTTAAACTGGCTACTGTTCAAGACGTTCTTTAAGTTTTTTTTTATACGAATTTTGGAGCTGTTAGTCCTCCAAGACTTTAAACTGGCTAATTTTCAAGACTTTCATTAAAGATTTTATATTGGAGCTATTAGTCCTTCAAGACTTTAAACTGAATTTCAAGGATGTTCAAGATTTTATGGATATTTTTGGAGACGGATTTTTTTTTTTTTTTTATCAATCAAATGTTAGGTCCACCAAGACCTTAAACTGGAGTGTTATCAAATGTTAGGTCCACCAAGACCTTAAACTGGACTATTATCAAGTTTTTAGGTCCACCATGACCTTAAACTGGATTTCTTATTGATCAAATGTTTGGTCCACCATGACTTTAAACTTGTAGTTCATTCATTGTTTTAGTCCACTATGAACTTAAACTGGAAAATTAATATCTGCAGGAAAATTCAACATTCATTGGTCCACTATGACATAAACTGGATTATCAAGTTTATTCAATCTTTGGTCAAGCCTAGGCCTTACTTAGGAATATTTCAAGTTATTTATGCACTTAAACGATCTTTGGTTCACCAAGACCATAAACTGGCAATCGATTATATGTTTGGTCCACCAAGACTTTAAACTGCAATTTTTATCTTGTTTGGATAACTCAATTCATTCTTTTAATTTATCACTGTCCACTAAGACTCTAAACTGGTTATTCAATCATTTCTGGAAATGGGTTCTGATAAGCTTTAGGAGGTTAAAATTTTAGGTGGTAATGATGATAAGGAAAGCATAATGGTTGATTAGGTGAAACTTGTGGCGCTTTAACATGGTCTAAAGATAATATTATTATTATTGGAAGCCTGGAAAAAGTATTTTATTGGTTTCTATTTAGCAATGGTTGAAATTGTGATGAAGGAATCAGAAGTTAGGGTGGTAGTTGGATTTTAGGGAATGATTTTTAGTGCCTCAGTGTTAGGCCATTTTTTGTGTGAAGCTTGGAGGACCTTATGGCCAGATTGGAATCATAGAATTCGGCTCAGTGGGGGGCCCTATGAGGTTGGAATCAGGAGTATTTGGCTCATAGGAAGATCCACTCTCTCAATGCTGTGACAAGAAGGAAGACTGGTATATGGGAGTCTGAAGGGATTCAAACCTTTCTCTCAGTAGTGGAATCATAACAAGATTTATATTATTTATTATTTTATGTTATGTTAAGCCAGAGAAGAAAGAAAACAACATTTATTTTAAAGTTAAAGAAGACCAAGCAAAAACAAAATTTTATCAAGTTATACTGTTAGAAAAGATAATTTCTTTGAAATTGTTCAACATCATTATCAAAGCTTTGCATTAAAATTCTTCTTTTCATGAGGTCTTCATGGTTATTAGATGGAGTTTCTTGAAAATAGGCCAGCATTTTTTGTTTCAATTCATTCGTAAAGTCAAGAAAAAGATAGCAATGAAAATTTGGATAATGATTAATATAGTCCGTCTTCACTTTGCCAACGTCATTAGTGTTGGTTATTTCGACAGCTAGAAGTTCAAATATGTTATTAAGTTATAGTTTTAGTCAATTTTGATTAAAAAATTTTTTTAGTAAGATAATAGGGTCTTACATTTAGAGCCAGGAAACATAGTCTCAGCAAAGTTGGTTGGGGGCACTGGCATTATAGGATTAGGGTCTTGTGAAGGCAATATTAGGCCGGGATCCGCTGATGAAGATTGAACTTTTGATGTTGAAGCTGTTTTTGATCTTATTCGTTTTAAGAAGACAGGAATTTTTGATTGCTTTTTAGAAGTTGTGGGATCAGGGGGAGCTGCTGGTCCTAAATATACATATGTTTTAGAAGGAACTATTGGCCAGTTACATTTGACTTTTTTTACACGGCATAAGTCGCAAGCGGTTCTTCCAGGAAGATCAGGGTTGGACATTAAACAAGGTACCTGGTAGCAAGCGCAAAAATCACATGGAGAGACAAGTTCTTTGAAAGACATATTGATGAAGATGAATTTAAAAGTTGATTGATGAAGATGAATTTAAAAGTTGATTGAAGAAGATGGTGGTTGAAGGTTAAAGATGAATATTGTGTTAGATCACTTATGCAAAGTTTAAAGAATGAGGAAATTCTCAATTGGAGGGATGATGTGGTAGCCTAAAGTTTAGTATGGCACCTAAATACATAAATGGAGTTATTAAGGTGTGCAAGATTGGCAATATTATTTTTTATAAACGGGTTTTATTTAATTTATTTGAGTTTTAAATATGAAGAAATTGGTCAAAAAAGAATGCCTACGTGAAAACAAATTATTTTACGGAGAAAACTTACTTTTATGGTCTGAAAAATCTATAGGTATCAAGTAGGGTCACTCAAGAACCTTGGGAAATTTTCCCAGAATTTTTACTATTTTTCTTATATTTTAAAATGAATTTTAAATTTTTATAGAAATATTTACGTTTTTAGAAAATACTTAACTTTGATGAATTTTCACGGGGTGATTAGAGCTTTGCAGGCTACAAAAATTAGGTGGAAATGTAAAGGGGAAGTGGCTCTATTATGTGTAATTTTTCTAGATTTTTTATTATACTTTTAAAGGTTCTAATTGAGTCCAGAGGTCCGGACGGACTCCGTACGAGCTCCGTACAGGCTCCGGATGAGCTCTGGCTGAGCTCTGGAGAGGAAACTTAGGCACATGACTAGGTATACTTAAGAGTCTCTCAGACTCGAAATTGGGCATCATCTTACAATTATCATACATCATACAGCTTAATCTTTAACCACCATGGTCTCATTTTTTATTACTCAAAAAATTAAATAAAATTGTAATACCCATATAACTTTATATTTTATATATAAAATTTTAGAAATACTACTCAAAAATTTAAATCACACTTCATACAGGGTATCTTTAGAAAGTTCTTCATCACTGGGACTTGATTATTGCTGTCTCATAAAAATTCAAATTATTATAAAAACATAAAAGTCAATCTTTTCAGATCTTTCACTGGTACACCTTAATTGTTGTAATCAGTATTTCTTTCTCAACAGCCACTTTTATTTAAATCTCAATAAGCATTAAATTTTAAAGGGTTTCAGTATTAATCTTTCATCAGATCTAAATAGACTGGGTAGCTTAGTGATTTAGAACACCTACTTTGTTATTTTGTTGGAAGGATGGGGTTTTCAGCTAAATCCACACATCTCCTCCGGATTCTGCTTACAGCAAGACGACTGTAAGAGTTTACCTTACCATAACGTGGCCGAAGAACTACTGGAAATTGGGGAAGTGTTACCGGTAGGAGAGGAGGAGGTTTTTGAGAAATGTAGGAAGGAAATAAGGGAGATTTAGGAGAAGATGAAGGGATTGGTTTGAGAGAAAATAAAGGAGAGAATTTAAAAGGGAAGGAGAAAGGAAAATAAAGAAAAAGAAAAGTAGAAACAATTTGTATTTTTAGTTATTTTTATTTTGTTATTTTATTTAAAATTTTAATATTTGTTTTTTTTATAAGATTTTGAGAGAAAAAGAAAAAGAAAGAAAAAGATTTAAATAAAATTTTGTTTTAAATTTTGAAAGAAGAAAGATAGAATATTTAATTGAAGGATTTTTATTTTAAATTTTGAAAAGAAAAAATTTAAGTAAGAAAAAAAAGAAATAGTTGATTGAAAGAATTTTGTTGGAAATGAAAATTTAATGAAAAAAAAATTTGTTATTTGTGAAATTTTATTTATTGTAGTTTTGAGAAATTTTAGTTATTTGAAAAGAAATAAAGAAAAGAAGAGTAGAAACAATTTTTAAAAGAATCTGAAAGAAAGAAGTAATTTGTTCAAAGAATTTTAAAAGAGAGATTTAGAGGTCAAAGTGAAGTTTGAGAAGATGGTCGTGTTGCGTTTGTGAAAAATTATGATAGTTCGAAGAAAAAGAATTTTTAAGGAAAGAATGTATATAGAAATTTAAAAAGAAAAAAGAAATGAAAAATTTAAAGAAATTTAAAAAGGTTTTTATGAAATTTTTTATTTTTTAATTATTTTATTTTACTTTATTTTTATATTTTTTATTTTTTTTAATGTAGTTTTATTTTATTTTAATTTAATTTTATTTATTTTAAAGAAGGTTGAAAAAATTTTTGAAAATAAAAAAAGAAGAAAGAAGAAAAAGAAAACAAAATAAGGAATTTTTAGAAGTAAAGATGTTTTAGATTTTTAGAGAGAAGAAAGAAAACGGGAAAGAAAAGAAAAAAAGAGAATTAAAAAAATAAAGAGAGTTTTAAGGTTTTGGTTTTAAAGGATATTTAAGATGAAAATATTTTAGGAGTTCAGGGGCGTTAGAAACATTGATGGCTGGTTCCCAGGATATTTTGTCTAATTCATCGAGGAAGCCTTCCCATTCCACGAGGTATTGAAGTTTTACCTTGCACATTCTTGAATCAAGGATACGGCTTACTTCCCACTCTAGATGGACTTCTACTTTGACCGGTTCCAGAGGAGGTTTGTTCTTTCCCGGGTATATTTCTTGAGCCAGTTTCAGGAGAGATACGTGGAAAACAGGGTGAATAGCATGCCATTTAGGAGGTATCTTGAGTCGAAATGCAGTTTTAGAGACTTCAGAGTCAATTTCAAATGGTCCCAACCGTTTTTCAGCCAGTTTCTTTGATGGTCAAGTTGTTCAAATTTTTCGTGCGTCAAGCCATACTTTGTCGCCTGGTTTAAAAGAAGGAGCAGATTGTCAATGTTTGTTGGCCTGTTCCTTGTACCTTCGAATTGCTAATTCCAAATTTGATTTAAGTTCCTCTTGGAGTGGTGATATGGTTTAAAGATAATGTTCTGCAGGATGATTAGTTCCTACATGGATTGAGTTGAATCGAGGATGTCTTCCATAAACAGTTTCAAAAGGAGATTGTCTTGTCAAAGAAATAGTCGAGTTATTATAAGAAAATTTGGCCAATGGTAACCATGTGGTCCAATCGTCTTGTTGGTAACTGACATACATTTGAAGGTATTTTTCAAGGATTTGGTTGACCCTTTCTGTTTGCCCATCAGTTTCAGGGTGATAGGCCATATAGAGATTCCTCGTGATATTGAGTTGTTGACACAATTGAGTCCAGAATGTGGATACAAACAATGAGCCTCTATCTGAAATAATATCATTAGGTAAGCCATGTTTGGAAAATACATATTCTAGAAACAATTTTGACAAATCTTCTGCTGTAGCAGTGGTAGTGGTTTTAATAAAAATATGCATTTTTGAAAATCTATCTACTATTACTAATATAGCATCAAAAATATTAGAAAGAGGAAGTTGAGAAATGAAATCCATTGATAAAGATTCCCAAGGTTTAGAGGGAATAGGAAGTGGTTGAAGCAACTCATGCTTTTGGTGATGGGGAGCCTTATTCCTATTACATTCGTAACAAGATTTTATATAGGCCTTGATTTCTCTGGTCATACCTGGCCAGAAGAAATCCCTCGCTATTAACTGGTAGGTTTTATCAACCCCAAAATGACCAGCTAATGGAGAATCATGTTGACTATTGAAAATCAATAATTTTATTTCATTGTTGTCAGGTATGACTACTCTACCTTTGAAAACTAATAGACCTGATTCAATACTAAATCTTTTGGCCCCTTGCTTCAAGAGTATTTTTTCTTTTAACCCTAAACAATAATTGTCCTTCAACTGAGCTTCGAGGATGTTGGATAGTGGATTTTGAAAGGATTGAATGGTCATCAAATTAAGTTGATGAGTTGTTAACATTGATTTGTTGAAAATTGATTTCACATTTTCTGGGTTCTTTTCAGCAAATGCGTCCACCCGCTGTGGGTAAACGTCGTCCCAACGTGACAAGATATCTGGGACAATGAAGTTCTTACCTGGGCAATAGGAAATAGAAAATGGAAATTCAGACAGAAATTCAGCCCACCTGGCTTGACGCCTGGTTAAAACTTTGGAAGACATGAAGTATTTCAAAGCATTATGGTCTGTTAAAATTTGAAAAGGACTATCTAGGCTGAGAAGAAAAGGGCGCAATTTTTTATAACAATGGATAATAGCTAAAAGCTCTTTGTCATGAATTTCATAATTTAATTCTGCTGCAATGAGTTTGCGTGACTCAAAAGCAACAGGATGAAACAATTTTGTTTTAGGATTTAATTGATAAATGACCCCTGCAATAGCATAATCGCTCGCATCTGTCTCGACAATTGTTGAAGCAAAAGGATCAAAGTGTCAAAGAATTGGAGCTTTGGTGAACGCAGTATTCAATGCTTTGAATTCCTTTCGTGCTGTAGAAGTAAAAACAAAAGGAATATCTTTTCTAAGAAGAGAAGTAAGATTGGAAATAGTTTTAGAGCAATCTTTAATAAATCTTCTATAGAAATTTTCAAAACCCATGAATCCTTGGAGGGATTTAACAGTTTTGGGCTCAGGCCATTCCAGGACTTTTTGGACCTTTTTGTCCTCCATGACTAAACCATCAGTGGACAGCGTAAAACCCAAAAAATCAATAGATTTAAGATGAAATTCACATTGATTGTGCTTGGCTTAGAGAAAGTGATCTTAAAGTCGATTTATAATCTATCACATGATGAATATGTTCATCCAGTGTCTTCAATAAAATTAAAATATCATCTAAATAGACAACAAGAAATTGTTTGACAACATCTTGGAAGATGTCATTAACAAAAGTTTTAAAATTTGATGGTGCTTTACACAATCCAAAAGGCATAACTAAATATTCAAAACTACAAAATCTAGTGCGCATTGCAGTTAGTGGTTCATGACCTTCTTCAAAGCAAATAAGATTGTAAGCGCCTCTAAGATCAATTTTAGAAAAGAAATTAGCACCGTTAAAAAGGGTAAGAAGCAATGACAAAGGCGGAACAGGATATGCATTCATCTTAGTGACTGTGTTGAGCTTTCTATAGTCAACACACAACCTAAGGCTACCATCCTTTTTTCTTTACAATAAGAACAGGGGAGCCAGTTGGAGATTTACTGGCTCTGATGAAACCTTTGGCTACATTCTCTGCAATTTATTCTTGAAGAACTTGAGATTTGGCCTTCGACAAAGAATAGAGAGGACCTGCCGGAGGTACTGGACCTATTAACTCTATTTGATGGTCATAGGGTCAATGAGGTGGTAACTTATCAGCCTTTCTGCTTGAGAAAACACTGAGGAAATCGTGATAGATATCCAGTAGAGTTGAATTAATGGCTTCAACATTGATTTGGTTGTCCTCATCATCTTCGAGAGAATCTTTCAAGGGAAGACCAGAATTGAGAGAGCATAATTTGACTACTTTGAGGCAATTTAAATCCTCTTTGAGTGAAGTGATTGATCTAGAAGGTTTAGCCAATTGCTCATTTAAAGAAGGATCAGATGCTTGAAAGTCATCTGGCAGAGATTTGTCCTCTAGCAGGACATTGTCAGGTGGGTTTTTTAACTCCCTATTGACCTGCATTTAAGAATCAGAAATATACTTAGTGCATGGTGTGATCAATCCCTGTGTCCAATCAATTTCAGGATTCCAATGTGTTAAGAAGTCATGGCCAAGAATGGTATTGTCCATTCTTAGGGCCTCCAAGACTGATAATTCCCACTCAAAGGGGGGAAAGTTCGGAAAGTTGAAAACACATACAACTTTCTTACTTACCCAATATTTGGGTTCCTATGATTCTACCAAATAAATTAGAGTTCTATCAATATCCGTAAATGTCTCTTGTAACTTCTTGTCAAAAGATAAACGGACAAAAGAAATTGAAGCTCCAGATTCTATAAGACAAATGAAGGGGGTATCGTCCTTAAAAAGAATGAATCTCAAGTGGTTTAAGGAAACTCCAGTCCTTAAGACATGGAGGTTCTGTGAACTGGGCAAGATAAGATAGTTTGCTTTGCACGCAAGTAAACTATCTACTAGTTTTTTGACTTTGAACTAGTACCTTCTCTTTCCTTCAACTTTACACAATCTTCCAGCTTGTGCTTACCCCCACAATACATACATAACCCATTATCTGCTTGCCTCTTCCTCTCAGCTTCTTTAAGTTCCCCTTTAGGATCCAGTACTTTGCTGATATCGCCTGGGGTCAAGCTTTTCGGTCAAGGTTTGTCCTTTCCCTTATTGGGTTTGGATTGAGTCGAGGAGGATTGAGTTGTCCATGGGTGTGAAGAAGGTCCCGATTGTAAGTTTAGGCCTTGATATTTGTTGGCGTATTGATGATTTTGAAGTAGTCCTTGGTAAACGCTGTCGACTTCGAGGGTTCGATCCATTAAATCTGTTAAAGTAGTCATCTTCTGACCATGAAGATTTAATTGATCCAGAATCCTCAAAGAAAGTCCTTTTTTTAAATGATACTTAAGGGCAGCATCATTCCAACTTACTTGAGTTTTAAGTGCTCTGAAGTTAGAAATATATTCAGAGGCTTTACCATTATCACTCATGCGAAGAAAATCAAGTTCAATTTCTGCATTGTCAGATTCATTAGGCTCACCAAACAACGTGAAGAGTTGGTCTTTGAGCTTTTCCCAGTTATTAATAAGTGTGTCTCTGTCAAAGAGAGTATGATAAGATAAGGCTCTAACCATCTTTCTGCCCTTCCGGCTAGGAATGAAGAAGCGTAAACAACCTTTGATTGGTCGTTATTAAAGGTTTGAGGGTCATTATGGAACCAAAGCTTGCATGTTTTCAAGAAAGGTCTCAATCTGTCTGGATGTTCTCCATCGAATTTATCAGGAGATTTCATGGAAGAAGTTTTGAATTTATATCCCTCCAAAGACGTTGTATTGGAAAGGGTCTTCATGAAAAGTCTCATGAAGTCCTCCAGCAAATTAGATGGTCCAGGTTCCAAATGTTGACCAGAAGGGTGAGTAGCAGGGGCGGATGGTGCCTCATGAATTGTATCTTCTCCTTCTTCATCATCACTAGAATCATCAAAATCCTGTGGGATGTCTTCTACAGATTGGAATGAATGTTGCCATTCCATTAGGTCAAGTGGTTCCAAGGAGTGAGTACGGGAAACAGGCCGTGTGGCTGTTGGCCTGCCTCTGGCGCAAGCTCTAGTAGTAGCGCCCGTAGGAGGAGTGCGTTGAAAAGGTGCCATTTAAGAATTTAGAAAACACCTGAAAAGGGATGTAGTAGTGCAAAGAATGAGAACTACGGAGAATTAAATTATACTGTCACCGGATTACCTATGCACAAGGTCGAGGATGTTCCTGAAAATGAGATGAGGGGTTTAGAGACTTCTTCGAAGCACAGAGGAAAGATTTGAGGAAGTGATTTGAAGATGAATTGAAGGAAGAGCTACTACTTCGAGATATGTTCAAGAAGAATTCTAATATAATTTAAAGGTAATGTTAAAATTCTTAAAATCTCACAAAGGGTTGGAAACTCAATAATCAAAGATTTAGGATTTAGAAATGATTATTGAGAAAATAAGGAAAGATACAATAATAATGATTTAACCTAAATATTTTACCACTATTAACTATAAATACGTTTTATGATTTAATTCTAAAGAATATCGAACCAAATAACTAACCCATTTTATATCCTTTACTCCTCCTTGCATTGACCTCATACCCATCCACTATTCTGCACACCACAGACCATCAAAAATACACCCGTTACATCTAGACCCTCCTCACTAACATCCGTTAACCCATTAATCCTTCACTAACCATTCCATCCATGCTTATTACCGCTTTTGTTAATCTACAGACATTTAATAAACCTTTTTAGTGTACTATTACATTGACTATTGCGCTGTGTGTCGCTTATTGAGAAAAAGACTAAGACACACTATTGAGAAATTGACTAATTTAGATTTAGAGTTTAGACTAGCATGGCTGAATAGTGAGTACACAAAGGAAAGTCGCAGTTGCTATGGGGAATTGCTTTCTGCGCTTCAAGTATGGATTTAGACCTCTGTATTATTGATTTAATGAGCTGCTTTTGCCTCGAGTGTCACATGGCGCGTGACACTGACCCAGTAAGGGAAAGGACAAACCTTGACCGAAAAGCTTGACCCCAGGCGATATCAGCAAAGTACTGGATCCTAAAGGGGAACTTAAAGAAGCTGAGAGGAAGAGGCAAGCAGATAATGGGTTATGTATGTATTGTGGGGGTAAGCACAAGCTAGAAGATTGTGTAAAGTTGAAGGAAAGAGAAAGTACTAGTTCAAGGTCAAAAAACTAGTAGATAGTTTACTTGTGTGCAAAGTAAACTATCGTATCTCTCCCAGTGCACAGAACCTCCATGTATAAGGACTGGAGCTGCCTTAAATCACTTGAGATTCATTCTTTTTAAGGACGATACCCCCTTCATTTGTCTTATAGAATCTGGAGCTTCAATTTCTTTTGTCCGTTTATCTTTTGACAAGAAGTTACAACAGACATTTACGGATATTGATAGAACTCTAATTTATTTGGTAGAATCAGAGGAACCCAAATATTGGGTAAGTAAGAAAGTTGTATGTGTTTTCAACTTTCCGAACTTTCCCCCCTTTGAGTGGGAATTATCAGTCTTGGAGGCCCCAAGAATGGACAATACCATTCTTGGCCGTGACTTCTTAACACATTGGAATCCTGAAATTGATTGGACACAGGGATTGATCACACCACGCACTAAGTATATTTCTGATTCTTCAATGCAGGTCAATAGGGAGTTAAAAAACCCACCTGACAATGTCCTGCTAGAGGACAAATCTCTGCCAGATGACTTTCAAGCATCTGATCCTTCTTTAAATGAGCAATTGGCTAAACCTTCTAGCTCAATCACTTCACTCGAAGAGGATCTAAATTGCCTCAAAGTAGTCAAATTATGCTATCTCAATTCTTGTCTTCCCTTGACAGATTCTCTCAAAGATGATGAGGACAACCAAATCGATTTTGAAGCCATTAATTCAACTCTACCAGATATCTATCACGATTTCCTCAATGTTTTCTCAAGCCGCAAGGCTGGTAAGTTACCACCCATTGACCCTATGACCATCAAATAGAGTTAATAGGTCCAGTACCTCCGGCATGTCCTGTCTTTTCTTTGTCGAAGGACAAATCTCAAGTTCTTCAAGAATAAATTGCAGAGAATGTAGCCAAAGGTTTCATCAGAGCCAGTAAATCTCCAACTGGCTCCCCTGTTCTTTTTGTAAAGAAAAAGGATGGTAGCCTTAGGTTGTGTGTTGACTATAGAAAGCTCAACACAGTCACTAAGATGAATGCATATCCTGTTCCGCCTTTGTCATTGCTTCTTACCCTTTTCAATGGTGCTAATTTCTTTACTTAAATTGATCTTAGAGGAGCTTCTAATCTTATTTGCATTGTGGAAGGTCATGAACCACTGACTGCAATGTGCACTAGATTTGGAAGTTTTGAATACTTAGTTATGCCTTTTGGATTGTGTAACGCACCATCTAATTTTCAAACTTTTGCAAATGACATCTTTCAAAATGTTGTTGAACAATTTGTTTTTGTCTATTTTGACTATATTTTAATTTTATCAAAGACACTGAATGAACATATTCATCATGTGATAGATTATAAATTGACTTTAAGATCACTTTCTCTAAGCCAAGAACAATCAATGCAAATTCCATCTTAAATCTATTGATTTTTTTGGTTTTACGTTGTCCAATGATGGTTTAGTCATGGACAACAAAAAGGTCCAAAAAGTCCTGGAATGGCCTGAGACCAAAACTATTAAATCCCTACAAGGATTTTGGGGTTTTGCCAATTTCTATAGAAGAATTATTAAAGATTACTTTAAAACTATTTCCAATCTTACTTCTCTTCTTAGAAAAGATATTCCTTTTGTTTTTACTTCTACGGCACAAAAGGAATTCGAAGCATTGAAATCTGCATTCACCACAGCTCCAATTCTCTGTCATTTTGATCCTCCTGCTTTGACAATAGTCGAGACAAATGCTAGTGATTATGCTATTGCAGGGGTCGGTTCTCAATTAAATCCTGAAACAAAATTGTTTCATCCTGTTGCTTTTGAGTCATGCAAACTCATTGCAGCAGAATTAAATTATGAAATTCATGACAAAGAGCTTTAAGCTATTATTCATTTTCTTAAAAAATGGTGCTCTTTTCTTCTCAGCCTTGATAGTCTTTTTCAGATCCTGACTGACCATAATTCTTTGAAATACTTTATGTCTTCCTAAGTGCTAACCAGGCATCAAGCCAGGTGGGCTGAATTTCTGTCTGAATTTCCTTTTTCTATTTCCTATTGTCCAGGTAAGAACTGCATTGTCTCAGATATCCTATCACATCAGGACAACTTTTACCCACAGTGGGGGGACCCATTTGCTGACAAGAACCCAGAAAATGTGAAATCAATTTTCAACGAATCATTTTTAACGACTCATCAACTTAATTCAATGACAATTCAATCTTTTCAAATCCACTATCTGACATCCTCGAAGCTCAGTCTAAGGACAATTATTGTTTAGGGTTAAAAGAAGAAATACTCTCAAAGAAAGGGGCCAAAAGATTTAGTATTGGATCAGGTATATTAGTTTTCGAAGGTAGAGTAGTCATACCCGACAATAATGAAATATAATTATGTATTTTCAATAGTCAACATGATTCTCCATTAGCTGGTCATTTTGGGGTTGATAAAACCTACCAGTTAATAGCGAGGGATTTCTTCCAGCCCGGAATGACCAGAGAAATCAAGGCCTATATAAGATCTTGTTACAAATGTAATAGGAATAAGGCTCCCCGACACTGGAAGCATGGGTTGCTTCATCCACTTCATATTCCCTCTAAACCTTGGGAATCTTTATTGATGGATTTTATTTCTCAACTCCCTGTTTCTAATAATTTTGATTCTATATTATTAATAGTGAATAGATTTTCAAAAATGTCTATTTTTATTAAAACCACTACTACTGCTACAGCAGAAGATTTGTCAAAATTGTTTCTAGAATATGTATTTTCCAAACATGACTTACCTAATGATATTATTTCAGATAAAGGCTCATTGTTTGTATCCACATTATGGACTCAAGTGTGTCAACAACTCAATATCATGAGGAATTTATCCACGGCCCATCATCCTGAAACTGATGGGCAAACGGAAAGGGTTAACCAAATCCTTGAACAATACCTTCGAATGTATGTCAGTTACCAACAAGACTATTGTACCACATGGTTACCATTTGCCAAATTTTCTAATAATAATTCGACTGATTTTTCGACACTACAATCTCCTTTCAAAACTGTTTATGGAAGACATCCTCGATTCAACTCAATCCATGTAGGAACTAATCATCCTTCAGAACATTATCTTTGAACCATATCATGACTCCAAGAGGAACTTAAATCAAATTTGGAACTTGCGATTCGAAGGTACAAGGAACAGGCCAACAAACATCAAAAATCTGCTTCTCCCTTTAAACCAGGCGACAAAGTATGGCTAGACACGCAAAACATTCGAACAACTCAACCATCAAAGAAACTAGCCAAAAGGCGCTGTAGACAATCCTATAGTACTAGCTATAGGCCTTGACCAAGGGAGTTGGAGAAAAGCCAGAAAGAAAATCCCCTGTCCCTTTAGAAAAATAAGTGAGATTGACCTGTTGCAGCAAATTGGAGATCTGTTTGCTAGACCCTCTAATTAAACACTCTTGACCTCTTTAAAAGTGAAGATAATAGTCCCAGACAGACTGCCAGAAAGAGTTGAAATGAACAGTAATATATTCCAACAAAAAACCAGCCAATGAGACAGTGAGGAACAGAGAGGCGATGAGTAAAGAGATAAGATGATCCCCTAAAAATCTTACCACACACGCATCATACAGCCAGTGCACAGACCACCCTGACCATTTCCCCAGCCAAAATCCAGCTTTCCCAGCCTTTTTCATGCATAAAAGTGCATTTTAGCGCCTCCCCAGTGCCCAGGAGGCCAGGCGGCTTGGAGGCGGCTCTGCGTAGAGGCAGGCAGGCCGCTTCTAGGCCTTAAAACACCCATACAACCCATAAAAACCCTAAAAACCCTAAAACCCCATAACTTCACTAATAAACAATATAAACACACATAAGACATACCAAAATGAAAAGAAAATAAAGGACAATAAGCTGAGACATAATAAGTGACCCTAGATTAAGCCTACATAAGCACCACTAAGCAATTAACATCTGATAAATACCAATAATAACACCATAACTACCCTATAAAACAAGGTAACCACCCATAAGGGATACCAAAATGAAGAGAAAAGAAAGGACATTAAGCTGAGACATAATAAGTGACCCTAGCTTAAGCCTCCATAAAAACAACTAACTATCTCCTAAATATGAAAAAATCCACTAATAACACCATAAACCCAATAACATCCTACATACCAAATACCCCAAAATATGCACTCCAAAGGCCTACCCAGGTTTAGATAACCACATCCTCCCTCCAATCAAGAATGTGCCCATTCTTCCTTTTCCAAAACCATGCTTGAACACCTATCCAGAATCTTTACAAACAGCTTATTTCTCTCTTCCACCAGATCCTATTCCATCCTAAGTGAACTTCTGAACCAGCAATCCAAGCTTCTTCTTTAAAACTTCTCTTTCACCATGCCTTTAAATTAAATTTATCTCTATGAAAAGAATCTCTTTTTTCTGTTCTTGAATTCCAACTCTGGCTGTACCAGCCTCCAACAATGAAAAGTGATATTCAGTTGAAAAGTCTTCTGGACTATAACCATCTACCAGCATAAAAATTTCCTCATTTTATAGTCTTGGGGGACTCACAACCCTCAGTTTAAAGTCTTGGGGGACTAAAATCCCTCAGTTTAAAGTCTTGGGGGACTAACAGACCTCAGTTTATGGTCTTGGGGGACTCCAAAAATCCTCAGTTTATAGTCTTGGGGGACTGAAAAAACCTGAATCACAGAACCCAGAACCAGAGATCAACCAGAAAAAGATTTAGAGAAGTAACTAACTTTCTGGGGTAACTGTATATAGAGCTGCCAGCCCATCAGTCACCCCCAAACTTACCTTTACAAAATTCAGAAGCTCCCCCTTGGATCCTTCTGCCTTTAAACTTCCACATCACACTGCCTCCCATTCCTCAGTTTATAGTCTTGGGGGACTTACCATCAACAATCCTCAGTTTAAAGTCTTGGGGGACTAACACAGTGTTCAGTTTAAAGTTTTAACGGACTACTTCTTGACAAAATCTTGAAACCAGCCAGTTTAAAGTCTTGGAGGACTACTAGATCCACAGTAGTAAAATTAAATTCTTGAATAAATATTTAACAAACAGCCAGTTTTAAGTCTTGGAGGACTAACAGAATTTTCAGTTTAAAGTCTTGATGGACATCAAAAAATCTTGAGCCCGTAATTAAAAGATCAGTTTAAAGTCTTGAAAGACTTTCTAGAAAAAAAATCTTGAAGATATATCCAATAATTAAAAAAATTCAGCTTGAAGTCTTGAAGGACCTTCCAGAAAAAAAATCTTGAAGATATATCCCATAAATCCCCAAACCAAAACCATCAAAGCCAAAACATTTAACCTCCTTTAACAAATAAAACAAAATAAAATGGTATCCCCCAGCCAATTGATGAGCTTATCCCCTGATACCTTACCCACATCCAAGTGCACCTTGATGTGGTCACACCTAAAAAAAAATTTTTTTTTTGACTCCTCCTCTTCTACCAAAAACATTGCCAGAGCCCTATGTTTAGCCTTTGAACAAACATAGCCTCCATAAAAAAATTAAAAGAAAAAAAAGAGAAAAAAAGAAAAAAAAAGAAAAAAATCTTGAATCCACCACTTTCACAGCCAACACCCTAAAACCACATAGAAAAGCCAGCTCCAGGTCAACAGAAAATATCACTGGGTGGGCTTCCTCCAATAAGTAAAAATGATGGGAGACCACCAGTGATCCGCCACCAATCCAAAAACACCAAAAGACATCCAAGGCAATCCAGTTTAAAGTCATAGAGGACTAAAAGCCTGAATCACAAAAAAACAACACTAGAATTCAACTAGAAAAAAACCAAAGGCTTGAAACGGACTTTCTGGGGTAACTGTTCCACAGAGCAGCCAGCTCATCAGTTACCCCCACACTTGCCAAAATAAAATCTAGAAGCCCCCACTGGCACTACGCAATATAGGGGGTGGACTTGCTAGCAAGTCCCCAACCTGAACTCAGGCACAACTCAGATGGAACTCAGACTGAACTCATACTGAACTCATATTGAACTCTACTTGAAGACCCACCTAAAACTGTTCTGCTGAGTGGTGTTTATCCCTGATTGTATGGTTCCTTTGTCAATAGCTCAATGTGTGTTCAATCTGTGGTGAACTTGAGTCCAAGGTTGCGGACTTGCTAACAAGTCCGCCCCCCATATTGCGTGGTGTGGGTACCTTCTAACAAAAACACAACATCCAACAAAATTAAACAAAAACAATAAACATGAGGGGTCCAGCACTTGAATACCAAAAGAAATTCCAGTTTAAAGTCATGGTGGACTAAAAACCTGTTATAGAAAAAAAAACCAATACTAGAATTTAACAAAATTAAGAGAAGGGGTTGGAAACAGACAATCTGGGGTAACTGTTGATAGAGCAGCCAGCCCATCAGTCACCCCCACACTTGCCAAAAAAAAATCTAGAACCCCACCCCTGGGTACCTTCTAACAAAAAGAATTTTCCAACACAAATCTTCTCCCATAAAAAACAAAAACCATTAAAAAACCATTAAAATTCTTTAAAGCCAAAAAAAATCCAATTTAGAAATAAAATTTTGCAGTTTAACCTCATGCTGGAGGTGAAATAAAACCAATAATCTTCATTTTTATCTTCATTTTCTTTTAAATAAAATACCCATCTTCACTTGAATTTTTCTTTTCTTCCATCTTCATTATACTAAGATTTTTTTTTTTCATTACGGGCGGGCTGCTTGACGTCGGAGGTGCCGCCTGAAGCCGCCTGGCCTCCCTTTTTTATATAGGGACTTGAACCAGAGAGACTGAAAAGAATTGGAAAAAACAAAAAAAATCCTGACCAAATACATAGAGGCCAAATTAAGCAAAACCAAAACAAATTAAGTAGTTTATCATCATTTCGGAGGAATCAGATTCTTGAAATCCCAAGGTTTAAACCAATAAGTTTGCCCCTAGGGCCTGAACCCCCTAAGCTCCTCTTCCAATTCTGATATCCCAACATCAGACCTCCAAACAAATCTTCCATCCTCCTCCATACACTGAGTCTACCATAGTTCACATTACCAGAATCCATAAATTCTCCACCCTGTGAAACATCTGGAATCTCCGCCACATCTTTAAAATCAACCTCCATACCAGTGACATCCAAAACATCACAATTTTCTCCTTCCCTACAGGAATCTTGCTTGGAATCTGCAAAATCCTCCAGAATAAAATTCATAACATCAAAATAAAAATCCTCCTCCAAGCAGAGAGCTTCAGAATTTGAGGGAACCACCTGAAAATAATCTTCCTCTATGAGAAAAAGATCCAAGACAGAATCTTTCTGTCCATCCAAAAATTTAACTGATACATCTTCCTCCAATAAGCCATTATCTGAACTTGAGAAAGAATAATAATCATCCCTCAACAACCATTCATCCACCACAGCTTCCTTCTCAATATCCCAAAATCCTTCTTCATGACCAGACAAGTCCTCCTTCCCACATAATTCACCCAAACTTGAGGAAATACACTGATCCTCCAGTGTGTACATTTCCAAAACATCCAGTGAAGCACATTCCTGAGATCCCATAGCATCCTTTGGAAAAGAAAAATCAGTTTCAAAAACATCATCAGAGTCCCCATCTTCCAAAATTCATGGCTCCAACACCTTTCCAGAAACTGAATTTTCGACCACAGTCTCCTGAACCTCTCCATCCAACAGGATTTTCTCTCTAGATTCCACATCCCTATCCATCATACCATCCAAATATCCCAAAATAACCTCCTTCAAAATATCCATACCAGGAATCCTATTTTCCCCATTTGGAAGAGTCTTCATCAAGTCAGCCTTGAAAAGAGTCTCCAAAACCTCCACCTTTACATTCCTACCCTTGGCCCTCCAAAATACATACTTGGCCCCATCTTCATATGGTAATATATCATTATATACCAGATAATCCAGAGCCTCCCCAAACTCCTCCATAAATTCCCCATACTGAGAAAGAGAAGTTACACCACCTTTCAATTCCCACTCCCTAGCAATCCCATGAAGATCCACCATTGAGAAAGTAGTAGGCCACCTTTTAACCATTTCAATCTTCAACTTTCCCCAGTCCTTACTCCTATATCCTGCCATGCGAGAAACTTCCTTCTCCACCTCCCTATTACCAATGAAAAAGATTTCTTGCCTAACCCTGTCCAACAGTGAGGCCCCATCAATCTCAGCAGCAACCTCAAACCTAGCCAAAAACCCCTTTGCATCTACCCCCAAAAACCTTGAACCATCCCAAGACTGAATCCTAACCATCCTAGGAATTCCAAGTGAAAGCCTCCAATCTCCACCAAAGAAAGCCAAAGTCCCCCCCAAGAGCCTTAGAGACTTAGGAGGGACCAAATCCAACAGAAAAGAAGACCCCTAGACCAACCACAAAGAGATATAGAGCCAAATCCAAAATCCACCAAAGGAGATCCACCAAAGAGAGAAGCCTAGATCAACAGAGATTCCAAAAATCCAACAGATTTGTACCCCCACGTTGGGTGCCAGAAATGTAGACAATCCTATAGTACTAGCTATAGGCCTTGACCAAGGGAGTTGGAGAAAAACCAGAAAGAAAATCCCCTGTCCCTTTAGAAAAATAAGTGAGATTGACCTGTTGCAGAAAATTGGAGATCTGTTTGCTAGACCCTCTAATTAAACACTCTTGACCTCTTTAAAAGTGAAGATAATAGTCCCAGACAGACTTCCAGAAAGAGTTGAAATGAACAGTAATATATTCCAACAAAAAACCAGCCAATGAGACAGTGAGGAACAGAGAGGCGATGAGTAAAGAGATAAGACGATCCCCTAAAAATCTTCCCACACACGCATCATACAGCCAGTGCACAGACCACCCTGACCATTTCCCCAGCCAAAATCCAGCTTTCCCAGCCTTTTTCATGCATAAAAGTGCATTTTAGCGCCTCCTCAGTGCCCAGGCGGCCAGGCCGCTTGGAGGTGGCTCCGCTTAGAGGCAGGCAGGCCGCTTGGGGGCGGGCCGGCCTCTTCTAGGCCCTAAAACACCCATACAACCCATAAAAACCCTAAAAACCCTAAAAACCCATAACTTCACTAATAAACAAGATAAACACACATAAGACATACCAAAATGAAAAGAATATAAAGGACAATAAGCTGAGACATAATAAGTGACCCTAGCTTAAGCCTACATAAGCACCACTAAGCAATAAACATCTGATAAATACCAATAATAACACCATAACTACCCTATAAAACAAGGTAACCACCCATAAGGGATACCAAAATGAAGAGAAAAGAAAGGACATTAAGCTGAGACATAATAAGTGACCCTAGCTTAAGCCTCCATAAACACTACTAACTAACTCCTAAATATAAAAAAATCCACTAATAACACCATAAACCCAATAACATCCTACATACCAAATACCCCAAAATATGCACTCCAAAGGCCTACCCAGGTTTGGATCACCACAGCGCTTGGGACCATTTGAAATTGACTCCGAAGTCTCTAAAATTGCATTCCGACTCAAGATACCTCCTAAATGGAATGCTATTCACCCTGTCTTCCACGTATCTCTCCTGGAACTGGCTTGAGAAACATACCCGGGCAGGAAACCAACCTCCTCCAGAACCGGTCAAAGTAGAAGACCATCTAGAGTGGGAATTAAGCCGTATCCTTGATTCAAGAGTGCGCAAGGGGAAACTTCAATACCTCCTGGAATGGGAAGGCTTCCTCGATTACTCAGACAAAACATCATGGGAACCAGCCATCAATGTTTCTAACGCCCCTGAACACCTAAAATCTTTTCATCTTAAATATCCTTTAAAACCAAAACCTTAAAGCTCTCTTTTATTTTTTCTCTTCTCTTTTTCTTCTTTTCTTTCTTTTCTTAAAAATCTAAAACATCTTTATTTCTAAAAAATCCTTATTTTTGTTTTCTTTTTTCTTTTCTCCTCTTTCTTCTTTCCAAAAGTTTTTTCAACCATCTTTAAAAAAATGTAAAATTAAATTAAATTAAAATAGATTAAAATTTAAAATTATATAAAGACTTAAAATTCCTCAAAATAAAACCTTAAAAAATCAATAATTCCTGTAAATTTTTTCTTTCTTTCTCCTTTCAAAATTTTTATATACATTTTTTTTAAATTCTTTTTCTTCGAACTATCAAATTTTTTCACGAACTTATCACAAAAATTTTTATCAAACTTTACTTCAACCTTTAAATCTCTCTTTTAAAATTCTTCAAACAAATTACTTCTTTCTTTCAAATTCTTTTTTCAAAACTATTATTTCTCTTTCTTTTAAATAACCAAAATTCATCAACACTTCAATAAATAAACTTTCACAAATAACAAAATTTTCTCTCATTAAATTTTCATTTACAACAAAATTTTTTCAATCAACTATTCTTTTTTCCTTATTTTTAAAAAAACTTAAAACTCAAAATTTTCTCAGTTAAATATTTTTTTTCTTTTTTTCTTTCAAAATTTTAAAACAAAACTTCATTCAAATATTTTTTTCTTTTCTCTCTTTTTCTTTTCAAAATCTTACAAAACATATATAGTAAAATTTCAATCAAAACAACCAAAAAATAAAAATAAGTAAATATTTCAATTAAAACAACAAAGTAAAAAATAAATAAATATACAAATTTCTTTCTACTTTTTTTTTTCTTTTTCCTTTTTCTTTCTTTTTTTTTCTCTTTCCATTTTAAATTTTCTCCTTTATTTTTTCTCAAACCAACTTCTTCATTTTTTTCAAAATCACCCTAATTTCCTTCCTGCATTTCTCAAATACCTCCTCCTCTCCTACTGGTACTACTTCTCCAATCTCCAGTAATTCTTCAGCCACGTCAAAGGAGGCAGCATCAATAATCTTGTTGACATCACCACTTAACTCGTCAATAAACCAAGTTGGTCAACCCTGTCGAGGTTTCTTTGACCATACCTGGTCAAGAGTCTCCTTGTGGTCCTCCCTCAAATCAATTGTTGGTTGATCTACTTTGACTGGGATCGAAGGCGCTGCTTCCACAGTAGGGGCTTCCACAATAGGAGCCTCCACAATTGGTGCTTCCACCACAGGGGCTTCCCCAATGACATCTGAATCCTAAACATATGGTCATAAGTAAAAAAAATTTTCTTTAAAAATAAAAGGACAGACTTACTTTGAAAACTGGGTCCACCTCTAGAAATAACTTTGGTGTGACTGCCACTGTCACTTCTTTTTCCTCTTTGTCATCTTCAATGACCATCCACCACTTCTTCGGCGTCCGCCTTGAGATGGGGACTTCATCCTCATCTTCTTCCACCAATTCATCCACCTCCTCTTCCACCCCTCGTCTTTTACTGGTGGCCCGGATTACCCAGGTTGCCATGGTATCCTCAAATTCCTCCTCAACTTCTTTGGATTGATCATCCCCCACCGACACGTCCCCTATATCTTTGACCACCTCTTTGGTCTTCGGTATTACCCAGTATTTTGTCTTGGTAAACCGTCGTTCGATGTCCAAGTTCTTTGATAAGGCATCACATGTTACCCGTCTCCATTGGCAAAACTCACATTTCAGGGAAGGCCCTTGTGTAGCAGTGCTTTCTACACAAAAGTACTCCATTGACTCACAGGCCATGCAGGCTTGGGAGTATTGTTGGGTAATGAGCCCACCATCCACTTTGGGGTGAGGAGGCGTGGGAGTTGGAGTAGGACAAGTTGACATAATGAATAAAGAAATAATCTAAAGATAAATTAAGGGGATGTAGTGTGGGAAGTATATGTCTCATGCTCAACAGAGCTCGCTTTTTATACACGGGCATCTGTCACACGCCACGTGACACTTGAGGCAAAAGCAGCTCATTAATCAATAAAACAGAGGTCTAAATCCATACTCGAAGCGCAGAAAGCGATTCTACCTAGCAAAGGCGACCTCCCTTTGTGTACCCACTATTCAACTGCGCTAATCTAAACTTTAAATCTAAATTATTCAATTTCTCAAAAGTGTGTTTAGTCTTTTCTTTGATAAGCGACGCACAGCGCAATAGTCAATGCAATATTCTGCTAAAGGTTTATTAAGTATCTGTGGGTTATTAAAAGGGGCAGTGAGCATGGACAGGATGGTTAGTGGAGTATTGAAGGGTTAACAGATGTTAGTGAGGAGGGTCCAGGTGTAAAGGGTGCGAATTTGGAGGTCTGTGGTGTGTGGAATGATGGATGGGTATGAGGTCAATGCAAGGAGGAGTAATAGATATAAAAGGGGTAGGATTTTGGTTTGATGTTTCTTTAGAATTAAATTATAAAATGTATTTATAGTTAATAGTGGCAAAAGTGCAAGTTAAATCATTGTTATTGTACCTTTCCTTATTTTCTCAATAATCATTTCTAAATCTAAATTTTTGATTGTTGAGTTTACAACCCTTTGTGAGATTTTAAGAATATTAGTATTACCTTAAATTATATTAAAATTCTTTTTGAACACACCTCAAAGCAGTAGCTCTTCCTTTGAGTCATCTTTTAATCACTTACTAGAACATGCTCTCTGTGCTTCAACGAAATTTCTAAACTTTTACCTTCATCTCACTTTCAGGAACAACCTCAACCTTGTGTGTAGTTCTTCCAGTAACAGCACCTCCCCCTGTAAAATGAGCAAGTTAATACCACTTACAGAGTGCTGAGTAAAAAGATATACTTAGACTATGAAAAGTGCAAAGTGACCCAAAAATAGTGTAAGCCTAGATATCCCTAGGACTGAGTATTTCTTATTCTTAAAATAAGATAACCTTAAGTACATTAAGCTAATATCTTAAAAATAAGATTAAAACAATTATATATATGATTTTAATATATATATATATAATTATTACATTATTATATAACTTATAGTAGTTTAAATAGCTTATCCATAGCCTAATGATACTTATTAAGGTGTTAATGGAGTCATAATATACTTATCTTAAGTTATTTTAAGTAATTATTGACATACATAAGCTTAAATGTATACATAAAGCTCACATTCAGTGAAATATGCAGTATATTATGTATATTTAGGTCTATAAGTGGGTTTTAGCCTCTTAATAGACTATAACCTTTGTTTTTCTGCTTATTTTAGGTCATATGGACATAATCAGTGGATTCACAATGCCTACAGAAGCATAGACATCTATATCAGGGGCATACACTCAGTTTGGACAACTTAATCTGCTTCCTTGGATGGATATTCATGGATTTATGGGTTGGGAGGTCATTTCTGGGTTAATGTGGATGCTTGAGGATGCTATTGGGGGCTTGGAAATTTCATTTGTTTCCTTTATATGCTTTGGTTTTCATTTTTTCTCTTTTGGATTACTTATTTTACCTGTTTCTTTATGGTATCCGCTTTTATCTGGATTTTCTAATTATGTTTTGGGTCTGTGTTATCATTAATTGTGATGAAGGGTCCTTAATGGAGGTCTGGGTGTTGAAGCTGCTTGATTTGGACGCCATGGGGAGTTGATGGGCCCTCACAGCTCTTTAATTGCTGGGGATAGCAGTGACATCATCTGTATTGAAGGTCTGTGCACTCCAGGGGATTCGGGTATAAGTAAGGAGGGATTTTGACGGTTATTTATCATCAATTACTTACTACAAATCAATAAAACACTTCAATACAATTATTAAAATTTAGAAAGATATTATAAAGTCTTTTATAAGTTGATATTATCATTATATAAGCTGTAACTATATTCTATTTATCTATTTTCCACCACTAAGCACGCATTTAAATCCAAGTATTGTGAGTTTTATTTGAGTATAACTATTTTATTAGTCTTCCCCTGAGGTTTAATCACTAAATCATTTATCAATAAGTAGTAGTACCATAAATAAATACTATTATATCATACTTATATACTAGACACACTGACAAATAGTAATTAATATAATTACCACAAATATATATGACTATTTCCAATATATGAAGCTAAACTTTGGAGTGTTGTTTGATTCCTGCTTGCAGAAAAAAAGTAAGTCACATGGTTGATTTTATTTGTGCTTTTTGTTGTCCACCTGTCCCTACAGGTACCTCGATTCGATGGTCCCTTGGTCACTGGCCTCAAGATATTGATGCGCTGTCAATGATTTGGAAAGGCTCCCAAGTGTCAAAGGTTCTCTTGGTGTAGAAGATTTTTACAGAGGTCCAACAAAGTAAATAGATGGATTTTTGGGCTTTTAAAGTCAGGGTACGTATATTTTAACTTTTTTATTTAATTTTACTCAATTTGAAAGAGGGCAAGTATTTTATAAATATTATCATTATTATTACTGAGTAATATTTACGTGATAGTAAAAACTAGAACAATAAAGGATGGTAATAAATATTTGTTAATAATAGTGATGTAAATAAATTAGTAAGTAATGAATGAATTTTCCAAAACAACAAAAAAGAGAGGCCTTTTATAGGCAAATGAGAGACAAAGCACGGACTTAAAATTCTATATACAGCAGTATGAGAGAAGAAGAAAGAAAATTCCAAGAAGAAAATTTCAAATAATAAGATTGTTCTAGAAAGAACATGTTCAAAATCTGTATTTACAGAAGAAGTCAGAAATAAATTGTTTTATTTAAAATTTCAGTAAGTGTCAATTTTAAATAAGTAATTTGAATTTTTTGTATATATTTATTTTTATTTCAATATTAATATTTATTTTAATATTAAGAATTGATTTTTCTTAACCTGTTATTGAGCATGGTGTTATAAATAAAAATAATAAAAATTAAAGTTAAAATATAATGGACATTTATTATTAAATTTATTTATATACTAGCTTTACTTATTTGTAATTATTTAATTTATTACAAGTAAGTTTAAAGTGAATATATTATAATTAATAATATATAAGAAATAAAAATACATGGCTTCATCCATTAAATAATTAATTATTCTATTGGGTAAGTCTAGGAGCCTGGCTGACATATTTCCACTAATATCAAACCTGACCTCCAAACATTAAATGGATCTAGATATAAAATTTAATATTATGGTATGTTAATTGCTGTGGCTCAAACATTGCTCAAGTTTGGTTTAACCAATGATCAACTTGAATACTGTCAGCCAGGCTGTCTCAGGAGCCCATTAAAATGTTATAATACTTTATTGGAACCATAAGAGGGAATAAATTTATGTATTTTATGTATTTAAAATAAAATATTTTATTGTATAATGAAATTATATTAATATTTTATTATTAAGTAAAATAATTATTATATTAATTTTATTATTAAGTAAATTATTTATATACTTACATAATACATAATATATATTATATTCTATAAATCATGGCACATTTTTATGTATTTAATATTTATAAATTAATAATTCATTCTTAATAAACATATATAATAAGTTTAATGGTAAAATTAACTTATTATGTAACTAAAACTTAATTAATAAGATTTATATGTTAAATAAAACTTTTCATATGTTATTATACATAAATATTGGGCGCTTTTTTGACCCTTTATTCTGTCAGAAAATTATTAAATAAGCTAAAACACTTACTTAATAAAATAAATTGAAATACTTATTTTGAATTAGTAATTCCTTAAGAAACTACTTGTTTCACTTAATTTAGTTATTATTCAATGGGATATCTAAAAAAAATTAGTAATTTCTGTTTTGGGCTTGAATTGATTATAAAAATAATTGCGTGAAAATGTCATAATTTTTGTTTCAATTAAAACACCTAAAACACCTATTGTAATACATGTTTCAGGATATATTACTCACAGTTATAATGTTACAGTCTTGTTTAGTTACTCACTATTCTTATTAACTGTTTGGGGAATAGATGGTGGGAGAATTAGTTACTTACTCATGGGTTAATTACTTGTTTCATATTTTTTTCTTTATATCCAAGTTTCACTTATTTCTTTTTATTTCTTTTGTTTCACTTTATTACTATTTTGTATATACTCATTTGTGGCGCTTCAGAGGTCCCCTTTCCTATATAAAGGCCTTGAGTAATCCCCTTTAGCCCCATCACTTACATTACTTATTACAATTCAAATACATTTTATTATTATTTTGTGTGAAGCTTCAGTCATCTTAAAATACTATATAAATTAATTGATTGCTTTAAGATTTTTAATAATTTGTAATTGGTATTTAAGCAGAGCAGAAAAGTTTACTTACTGAATCGGAATCCCTATTAAATCACTGCCATTTGTCCTGTCAACGTTCCCAAATTTCTGTTAAAATTGTTTAATATTTCCCTTATTTTTTCCTTTTATTTTTCCCCTTATTATTTCCTTTAAGCTACTTCCCCTTTTTCCTTTGTTCTCTTTTCCTCTCTTCTTCTCCTTCTTCTAGAAGACCTGACCAAAATTACAAACTTTTCTCAAGAAGGGATAAATTGAGGCTCAATTTAGGGCAAACTTTTTCATCTAATTTGAAAACAGTTTCCTAACACTTTCTCAAAATTTCCCCAACTTTTTCCCAACCTCTTCCTAAAAGTTTTAAAGAGAGGGAAATGCTGGTAGTTCACCCCCTGATTTCCCATGGTGATAACTGTCAGAAGATGGAGGAACTGAGAAGTCATCAGTTTTAAAAGTAGAAGGAAGGAATAAAAAATTTTACCATCAGATGGACCAAGCATGGTGGAACTGGTTTCTGTAGTGGTTTTAGCACTCTTTTTTGAAGGGTGTAGTTTTTTGACTAATCTGGGTGTCAGGATGGATGGCCTGGATCTTTTGGTGATGGTGGAAGATGGACCAGGTTGAGGTGGAGGTGAAGCTGTTGCAGATGATTATGGACCAGTTCTTTAGAAAGTCTTCTTTCTGATTGGCAGACATCACAGGAGGTTCTGTATGGATGAGCTGGTGGTGTGATGGTGCAGATCAGATTGTTGTCAATGCAGTATTGGCAAGGGCTCATGTCATAGGAAGATTTCAAAGAAATTGGAACATGGTGGATCTGATGAAGGAGAATGTGGTCTTCCAACATTGGCAGAGGCCTTTGTTAGGTTTTTTGGTGCTTTTTGTGTATGTCTTAATTTACATTGGTCAGAAAATTAGGTGTTTTTTGTTTTATTCAGTGAATATTGGGACTATGGGTATGTGTGTACTACAATTGGATAGCCCTGGATTTTCTCTAAATTTTATGTCATGATGACATTTTTCATATTCCAAGTTTTAAGGGTTCATTTCCCCATTTTTCATTTCTAAAAGATAGCTGTTTAATTTTGTTTTTTGTGTTTTATGGGATAACCTTAAGTCTTAGGGTTAAGTGCTTAGTGCCATTAAGTAGAGCTAATTTAGCTCTATATTTCATGTCAAAATGTTGTCATAGCTGAATTTTGTGTTTTAAGGGTTTTATTAGTCATGGGGGATTTTTCTAAGTATTTGGGGCTTTATTAGATGTTTTTTAGTGGTTTTTTGGTTTCAGGGAGGTCTGCCTGCCTCAGTTATAGAAGGCTAAGGAGCGTTTCTAGAGGGTTTTTATTCAATTTGGCTGTCAAAGGTGCCAAATTAGTTACTGCGCATGGATTTTAGATAGGTGGTCTGTGTGTACATACTGAATAAGACAGTTTGGGGCAACTTAAATTGTCATACAACCATATGGTAGTTATATCATTGTTTCTCACTCAGTTTTCACTATTTTTTGGCCACAATTGGCTGTGTTTGTTGCAAGGTTAGTTCATCATTTAACTTAACTTTGGCAACTTATTTCTCTGTTGCATCTTGGCAACCTACATCAAGTGTTTGTGCTGTGTTTGTGCAACAAGTGCAATGTGTATTTGGTTTCTGGTGTGGATTTCTCTGCATTTAAGGTTTCCTGGTTCTTTGGTTCTCAGTGGTCTGCTATTGGCTACTTTCTTGACTTGTAAAGCAGTCAAGGAGTTGTTTGGAAGGTGGAATTGAAACAGTCTCTAATTTGCTGTAGCAAATCAATCTCACCTGGTATTTCTCAAAGGGACACGGGTTTTTCTCTCCAGTTTTACTCCAACTTCCTTGTTAAAGTTCTATAGCTAGTACTATACAATTGTCTACATTATTTGTAATAGTGATTGCTGATTCTGCATTGTTGAGCGCCTTCACCATTGATTCATTCAATGGTTGAGTGGTAACTGACTGGGTTTCAAAATGACAATTTAATACATTAAGAATTTCATTTGCATTTTCGGGAAAAAGAACATCTGCCCAAACAGATTTTGCTGTATCATCCAAGATGGAAAAATTTGATCATTTTATCTTCTGAAGAATTGAATCAAGTTTTAAGAGGTGGGAAGACATATTGGTGAATGAACTTGTGCAAAAGGCAATTAATTCTCTGAATAAAGATGTACAAGAAGTGTGCATCAAGGCTTCAAATTTTTTGGTGAGAGTTTGGAAAGCTATGTAGCAAGAAGAATCCTCATTGATTTCATCTTGAAGCTTTCCTGGGATTAAATTGAAGATGACAGTCCAGTCAAGTTGATCTTCAAATGTGGTAATAGCCATGTTTAATAGAACTTTGTTGTGGCATATCTGGTAGGGCTTTCCCACTGGCACATTGTGACTAATGAGATTTTTTGCCAATAGTTCCAGTTAGAACCCTCAGCATCAAGTCTTACAATCTTTGTGGTGACATTGAACACCCTACCCATGTAGATGTGGCTCAGTTCACCTCAATAGTTATTGAGTGGGGGAAGTTTTTCCAATGACATTGAATTTTCTGTCAATGAACTTGATGTTTTAGAGGGAGGAAGTGATTCAGGAGAGACTGCCCAAGAAGTTGAGGGAGAATCTGGTGAAGAAATTTTAGAAGGAAACCATTATGGGGTAGGGTCAGGTTGGCAGATAGGATTATATTCTTGTTCTGAATTTTGTGGTAAAGATGAGGAAGATGGTGTCAGTTGAGTTTAGTTGGAAGAGATAGATGGTTTTGTTTCATGTTGAATGAAAGGTCACTTGCATTGAAGTTTTGGTTTTGTTTTGAAACGGTCAAGGGTGTTGATACAAGGAGGAGGGTTTATTCAATTAGAATGATTGAGAGAGAGTTGTTGGTTTTGATGATGACGCTATCAAAACAGGGTTCAGGAGGAATTATTGGAAAAAAAAGGTTACAATTCTTTTGTGTGTGACTAGCACGGTGCGGAAAGGGATCTTAATCAATAAGCATGATAGCCCATAACCTATAGAGACAGGATCAGCTACACTACTCCAAGAGGAACCGGAGTTAAGTATGTGTGTTTCTACAATATTAAATACTAACTTGCTGTAGGTAGACTCTTACAGTTGCCTTGCTGTAAGCAGAATCCAAAGGAGCTGGATAAACCAAGAAAAACCCTGTCCTTCTGAGTAAAATAAGGGTTGTTCAAATAACTAAGCTCTCTAGTCTCTTTTAAATGATTGAAATATATATATGAAACTCTGATTAATATAAACGCTTATTGAGATTTAGAAAATAGCAGCAGTTGAGAAAGAAATACTGATTACAACAATTAAGGTGTACCAGTGAAAGATTTGTAAAGAAAGACTTTTATGTTTTTATAAGATTTTTATTTTTAATGAGATGACAATAAAAACTAGTCCCTGTGGTTGAGACCCTTTCAAAGATACCCTATATGTGATTAAAATAATATTGTTGTGTTGTATTTCAAAAGTGGTATGAAAAATATAAATGTTATAAGGGTATTACAATTTTATTTAAATAATGTTGAGTAATGAAAAATATGAGTGTGGTTGTTAATTATATTCAATAAAGACCCTTATTATTGAAACTAATAAGACAAAAACATCTAGATAACTAAGATTCTCCTGCTTTTCTATCTGATTCTCCTACTCCAGACCTTTCCAAAAATACCCTACATGCATAGGATCTACAATAAACTATTGATCTAACAAGCATAATAAATTCTAACCAAATTTCGCCACAATAGCCAAATTTTTCCACAGTCACCAAACTTTAATACAGTGACCAAACTTTGGTACAGTGACCAAATTTTGGCACAGTGACCAAACTTTAACCCAGTGACCAGACTTTCCCATGGTGAGAAATTTTGCAACAATGAGCTCTTTTTGCCATAATGAGCTAATTTGGCCAGAGTGAGATAAATTTGCCACAGTGACTTAATTTTTCCACCATGACCAAACTTGGCCACAATGACAGAATTTTTCCAGTACACTTTGCTTTTGCACCGGAAAATCACCAGAGCAAACCGGAGCGCACCAGAGAGCACGGGAGCACTGGAGCTTAGTGGTGATTCCATCAGCACACCATATCCACCAATAATACTATAAGTCACTAAATCAAGTAAAAGACTTCCAAAATTCCAAATATCCAGCCTTATAATCCAGAAAATTGCTACTATTCTTCAAAAATAAACCTAAGTGGCATATCCAGATGTGGAAGGCCACATCCTCCCTCCAATATGGAATGTCCTCATTCCCAACTTTGCATAATTGATTGCCCAAAATCTTCCATCTCTCCCCTCACTTCATTAACCAAGTTCCTTCTATATCAAATTTTCAAACTCATTATTTTCAAAATGTCTTTCAAAGAACTAGTTGCTCCATGTGATATATGCGCTCACTATCAAGTACCATGTCTAATGTCCAATCCTGATCACCCTGGTAGAACCGCTTGTAACTTGTGCAGTGTAAAGAAAGTAAAATATAACTGGCCTAAAGCTCCTTCAAGAAAAACATATATCTTGGACCAGTGGCTCTTCCTGATCCTTCAATAGCCAAAAATCAATCTAAAATCCCAGTCTTCTTCAAAAGAATTCTTTCAAAAACAGATTCCTCTTCTAAAGTTCAATCTTCATCAATGGATCCCAGCCTAATTCAGCCTTCTAAAGATCCTAATCCTATAATGCCAGTTCCTCCAACAACTTTTGCTGAAACAATGTCTCCTGGCTCAAAATGTAAGATTTAATAATCTCATAATAAAAATTTAACCATTGTGGTCTTCCAAAATTGGCAGGGGCCTTTGTTGTGTGATTTGGCGTTGTTTATGCATGTCTTATTAGTAATCTGTTAAGTAATTAGGTATTTTTCTGGTTTTATTCAGTGGATATTGGGTCTGCGGGTATGTGGGTACTATCATTGGATAGCCCTGGTTTTTCTCTATATTTTATGTCTTGAAGATATTTGATATATTCTAAGTTTTAAGGGGTCATTTCCTCATTTTTCATTTAAAAAGATAGCTGTTTAATTTTGTTTTTCGTGTTTTACGGGCTAACCTTAAGTCTTAGGGTTAAGTTCTTAGTACCGTTGGATAGAGCTAATTTTTCTCTATATTTCATGTCTCAATGTTGTTATAGTGAAATTCCGTGTTTTAAAGTTTTTCTTAGATTGGGTGTTTTAGTGGTTCTCTGGCTTCAGGGAGGCCATGCCGCTTCAGGCGGCACCTCCGACGTCAGGCAGCCCGCCCGCCTCTGTTTTAGAAGGTTGGGGAGCGCTTCTGGAGGGTTTTTTATGCAATTTGGCAGGTACAGACGCCAGATTGGTGGGTGCGCATGGGCTCTTTGATGGTGGTCTGTGTGTATATAGTGAATAAGACAGTTTGGGGCAACCTTAATCATCATACAACCATCTGGAGGTGATATCATTGTTCCTCACTCAGTTTTCACTGTTTTCTGGCCACAATTGGCTGTGTTTGTTGCAAGTGAGTTCTTCATTTAACTTAACTTTGGCAACTGTTTTGTCTGTTATAGTCTTGCAAGCTATAGCAAGTATTATTGCTGTCTCTGGTGTGGATTTGCAGCCTACATCAAGTATCTTTGGTGTCTCTGGTGTGGACATTGGTCTACATTTCAGTTCTTTGGTCTGGTAGTCTGTCTGGTGACTACTTTCTTGGCTCATCAAGCAGTCAAGTGTATTGGAAAAGGGTCTTTAGCAAAACAGGAACCAACTTACTTTAGCAAGTAAATCTCACTCTATTTTTCTTAAGGGACAGGGGATTTTCTCTCTGGTTTTTCTCCAACTCCCTTGGTCAAGGCCTATAGCTAGTACTATAGAATTGTCTACACCATAACTAATGATAACTTTTAAAATATTTTTTGAACTTTTAGATGTCGAAATAACCAACACCAATGACGTTGGCAAAGTAAAGATGGATTATATCAACCATTATCCTAATTTTCATTGCTATCTTTTTCTTGACTTTACTAATGAGTTGAAACAAAATGTTTTGGCCTATTTTCAAGAAACTCCAGCCAATAATCATGAAGACATCCTAAAGAGAAGACTCCTAATGCAAATTATTGATAATGATGTTGAACAATTTCAAAGAAATTATCTTTTCTAATTAGTTAATTTTGATGAATATTGTTTTAGCTGGTCTTCTACAAATTTAAACTGTTTGTCTTCTTCTCCAGCTCTTGATATAAATCATAATAATAATAATTATTAAATTTTTGTGATGATTTGACTGGTGTGAGCAAGGTTTGAATCCCTTCAGACTCCCATATACCAGTCTTCCCACTATGTCACAGCATGAGAGAATGGATCTCCCTAATGAGCCAAATATGCTTGATTCCATTCTCATAGGTCCCCCCACTGAGCCAAATTCTTTGATTCCAATCTCTCCATGAGGTCCTCCAAGCTTCCACCAAACAGCCTAACACTGAGGCTTTAAAATAAAATAATAATAAATCCAACTACCACCCTGACTTCTGACTCATTCATCACAATTTTCATCCATTTGCTATTCAGCAACCTTTACAAAATACTTTTATCCAGGCTTCCAATATTTAATTTTAAACTTTTAGACCATGTTAAAGCGCCACAAATTTCACCTTATTAAACAATTATGCCTTCTTAGCATCATTACCTCCTATAATTTTATCCTCCTAAATCTTAACAGTACCAAATAGATTTAAATTCCAGTTTAAAGTCTTGATGGACCAAACATTTAATCGATTGCCAGTTTATAGTCTTAGTGGACTGAAGATCGTTTATGTGCATGAATTCTTCCTAATTAAGGCCTAGTCTTGACCAAAGATTGAATAATTTGGGTAATCCAGTTTAAAGTCTTGGTGGACCAAGCTTTTGATCAATTGAAAATCCAGTTTAAGGTCATAGTGGACCAAAGAATGATAAGGTTGCCAGTTTAAGGTCATGTTGGACCAAACATTTACTGAACTACCAGTTTAAGATCGTGTTGGACCAAACTTTTGATCGATACCAACTCTGACTACTATCCTAAAACTTTCTCCAAAAATATCCATAAAATCTTGAAGGTCTTTGAAAATTAGCCAGTTTAAAGTCTTGGAGGACTAACAGCATATCTTGAAATAAAATCATAAACAGAAAGTTTAAAGTCTTAGAGGACTAAAGATCCATTGAGGAACCAAATTATTGAAATAAAATTGTAAAATCCATCCAGTTTAAAGTCTTAGTGGACTAACAGATCCAATGAGGAACCAAATTCTTGAAATAGAATCGTAAAAACTATCCAGTTTAAAGTCTTAGTGGACTAACAGATCTTGAATACAAATAAGACCTTAAAGAAAGTCTTGAAAAGAAGCCAGTTGAAAGTCTTGGAGGACTAAAGATTTTGTAGTAGGATCCAATGTTGCTCGAGCTTGTCTTGACCCTTTTTCCTATATAAAATATACTATAAAAGAAATAAACCAAAAGAAAATTGAAAATTAAATTTAACAAAATTTAAAAAAAAAATAATTGTATGTTTATATATTTATTTTATTTTTATTTTATTTATTTATTTTTTTTATTATTTTTTTAAAAAAAAAATTTTTGATTTTTTAATGATGAAAATAATAAAAGGTTATAAAAGATTGTTATGAAATAAAATTTAAAATATAATTTTAAAAAAAATGATAAACAAATTTGAAATATCAAATTTATGAAATGTAAAATAAAATTTAAAAGATGCCCCCAGGCCTATGGATGAGCCGTAACCTTGACATCATACCCACATCCAAGTGCAACTTGATGTGGCTACACAATTTTGAGAAATTGAAAATACAAAATTAATAAATGAAAGTTTAGAAAATTAAAACTTTATGATAATGATCACTGGGTGGGCTCCCTCAAATTTGTAAAAATGATTAGAGACCACCAGTGAGCATCATCCTTAACAATATTTTATAGTATTATAAAAATTAAAATGAAAGAAAAACATATTTCATTATATAAAAAATCTAACATAAAAGAAATAACAAAAATAAAAATAAAAAAGAATCTTGAATCCGGCAGTGAGAGAACTGTCTCTTCGTACGTTCCAGTTTATAGTCTTAGTGGACTTCCTATAGATTAAAAAGAAAGCCAGGATTCAACTAGAAACAGGGAAAAATTGGTAACAAACATTGTGGGGTAATTGTGTATAGGGCAGCCAGCCCATCAATTACCCCCAAACTTGCCAATATTTAATTCAGAAGGTTTCTCTGTGAACACTTCTACCAATAAAAAAATTTATCAATCCAACATAAATCTTCTCCATAATTTTTGTCACTTTTAAGAGTATTAAGAATTTTCAAATGAATGTCTTCATAAATGTCATAAAATTTTGTTAACAATTTTGTCTCCCATACCATAGTAAAACAACAGTAATATTTTTAATAAGAAAGTAGTTTATCCTCATTCTGGAGTTAAACTTTCACAAAATTTTATTTAATCAATTATGTAGTTTATCCTCATTTCGGAGTCAAACTTCAGCACTCTGGGTGCCTCTAGGATAGAACCACTTGACTTGATTGGCTGCTACCCTATTCTTCAAAACTACTCCATCCTACTCTTCTAGCACAAATGAACTGCCAGATACTTGTTCCTTGACTTTATACGGTCCATTCCACCTATCTGCAAACATCTTTCCCCATTGGCTCTCCAAACTCCTATTATACACCAAAACCATATCTCTGGTTTTCAAAGGTTTTCTAAGTCAATGTGCCAACTGCTCATACCAATATCTTACTGACTGATTTTGGATCTTCATCATCCGCAAATATACCTTTTCTAAGTACTCTTCTATCTTTTCTAGCTGCATCATTCTTGCACATAATAACTCTTCACTAGTCTTTACCGTGTCCCAGTCAACTCCAAGATATGATTCAGCTTCCAAATAAACCTGTAAAACTGCTTTCTGTCCAAAAACAAGTTCATAGGGTGAAAATCTGATTGTCTTTTTGGCAGTAATTTGATCAGCAAATAAAACTAAAGGTAAATAATGCCTCCAGTTTTCAGCACTCAAACCACACATTTTGACTAAAGAAACCTTAATAACTTGATGCCCTCTTTCAACCATACCTTCAGCTTCAGGATAATAAGGGGTTGCTACCCTAACCTTTGACCCAACTTTTGATATAGCTTCTCTAAACTCTGTCCCAAACTCAGGACCTCCATCTACCATTACCAATTTCATAACTCCATATTGATACACCCAATTTTTCTAAATAAATTCTGACACATTTTTGGAAGTCAAATTAATAAGAGGCGCTGCCTCTACCCAACCAGATAAATCATCTCTGGCTACAATTAAATATTTATACCATCCCTCCTTAATATGAACGGCATCCAAGCTAACCTTTCAAAGAGAGTATTTTTGCCAGTAGCGTGTCCAGGTTCTTTTGGCCTTAAATAAATTCTTCTTTGAAATTCTTTGCATGACTGAATCCACTGTTTAACAGCCATCTTCATTCCTGGCCACCAAAATTGATCAGCAACTCTTCTGAATGTTTCTCCAATGCCTCTATGCCCAAGATCTTCATGCAGTGACTTTAAACTAATTCTTGCCCTTTCTTTTGAGTTAAAACTACTTGAGGATTTGGATACCTCCTTTTCATTAATTGTCAACCAGATAAGTAAAACGTAGATGACTTCCTTATTATAGCCACCCATTCATTGTCCTCACAATCTTCTGGCCTTTCTAAAGTCAATAAATATTTGACCAACAACAAATAAAAACCAGTCTGACCCCAGACTTCATCTTGAAAATTGATTAATATAATATCAATGGGCACTTCTCTGTCACCAATATCACCTGCACATGAATGAGCCAATAGATGTTGACCACAAATTTGATTCTTGATTGAACTATGTCGATATTCTTCTTATAAACCTTTTGACATCTTAGAAACCAAATTTGAAAATACCTCTTTCTCTTATTCACCCTTTATACACATAGATTTCCCAATCTTCTTTTTAACTAAATTGTCTAATTCTCCATCATATACATATTTCCTTAACCTACTAATATCCCAAACTACCACTCCATCTTCTTCTACCTCTTTTTTACCAAATTTATTCACACCAATTTTATCAACATAAAAGTAATTTTCCGGTTTATCCTCTTGGTGGAGGTCTTCATCACAATCATCTAAACGCAATAGTCCTTCCAGTTTAACCTCATTGTGGAGGTATGTAAAGTCTTCAGCTCCTTTAGTGCTGGCTTTAATCATAGGTATATGGCGCCTGTACCAGCAAAATTGAATAAAAACCCTCCAGAAGCGCTCCCCAACCTTCTAAAACAGAGGCAGGTGGGCCGCCCAATGTCGGAGGTGCTGCCTGAAGCGGCCCGGCCTCCCTGAAGCCCGAAAACCAATAAAAACACCTAATCTACTTAGAAAAATTAGCTACAACTACTAAAACCTTTAAAACAAGGAATTTCACTATAACAACATTGATACATGAAATTTAGAGCTAAATTAGCCCTATCCAATGGTACTAAGCACTTAACCTTAAGACTTAAGGTTAGCCCGTTAACCACGAAAAACAAAATTAAACAGTTATCTTTTTAAATAAAAAATGAGGAAATGACCCCTTAAAACTTAGAATATGAAAAATGTCTACAAGACATAAAATATAGAGAAAAACCGGGGCTATCTAATGATAGTATCCAAATACCGACGGACTCAATATCCACGGAATAAAACCAGAAAAATACCCAAATCCTTAACAGATGTCAATTAAGACATGCACAAACAACGCCAAATCACACAACAAAGGCCCCTGCCAATTTTGGAAGACCACATCCTCCCTCCAATTAAGAATGTCCACATTCTTTCTTCATTAAACCACCATGTTCAACCTTCTTCCCAAATATGCCTCTGAAATGGGTTCCTGCCAATACTGCATCGACAATAATTTAATCTGCACCATGACACCACCTGTCCATCCATACAGAACGTCCTGTGATGTCTGCCAATCTAGAAAGAAGACCTGCCACAGACCTGGTCCACTATCTTCCACAACAGATTCACCTCCACCTCAACCTGGTCCATCTTCTACCAGCTCCAAAAGATCTAGGCCATCCATCCTGATACCCAGATTAATCAAAAAGCTTCACCCTTCCCAGAAAAGTGCCACAACCCATAAAACAACAAGTTCTACCATCCCTGGTCCATCTGATGGTAAAGAACTTTCATCTCTTCCTTCAACTTTAAAACTGATGACTTCTCAGTTCCTCCATCTTCTGATAGTGATGATAACAATGTAGGGTTCATTGCACCACCAACACCAAATCACTTGCCCACTATCAAGGCCAAGTTCCAACAACACACATCTCAACAGAAAAAACTTCTGCTTCACTACTTCCAGTCCACTCCTGCTAGAGATCCACAGGACATTGAGAACAGAAGACACCTCATTCACCAGTTCAAGGCTAATTCTGAACACTTCATTTAATCTCTTGATTCCCTCTGTAATTCCACTAGTAATTGAGTTTGATTCAGAAAAGAAAAATTGACCACACCCTCTATAGGATGTAACCACAAACAACCCTCAGTTTTAAGTCTTGGGGGACCATCCTCATTTTATAGTCTAGGGGGACTCAAAAAACCTCATTTTAAAGTCTTGGGGGACTCAAAAACCTAAATCATAAACCCAGAACCAGAGATCAACCACATTAAGACACAGAGAAAAAACTAACATTCTGGGGTAATTGTGAATAGAGCTTCCAGCCCATCAATTACCCCCAAACTTGCCTTTGCTAAATTCGGAGGCTCCCCCTGTGGATACCCTCCACCAATCTTCCAAACCCACTCCAACAACAACACACATTCCTCAGTTTATAGTCTTGGGGGACTAAACCAACAACAATCCTCAGTTTAAAGTCTTGGGGGACTATCCTTGAAACCATAAATTTTCAGTTTAAAGTCTTGATGGACTACAAAAATTCCAGTTTAGAGTCATAGAGGACTGCCAGAATCTTGCATAAATTTGACCCGGCCCATTTCATGCAATACACCCACAGCTAACCTGCGGAGCGTCCGCCTTCACTTCATCTTCTACTCATCACTGACAAAAATCTTCTCTTATCATTTTCATCATCTTTCACACCACATATCATGTCTGGATCCCCTGCTGTTGACTATTCTAATCTTCCTTGCTTCACCGCTCCCAGGGACTATGCCTGCAAACAGTGCATCCACATGTGCAGACCTTGCACATTCACTCTTCCAACTCCTGAAGCCAAATTCTACAACAGGGAGTGTGATTCTTGCTACTCCAAGAAAAAGAAATGTGACAGAGATGCTCACTATCCTATTCCTCAGCCTTCTCCTTCTTACAAATACATCTCCAGATCCCCTACCAGGTCTCCAGAACTTGGTCCATCCTCTTCCTCTCTATCTTCAGCTCCGTCCAGAAGATACAGAAGCTCAGCTTCCCGCACTCTTCCCAAAATACCAGCCTTAGCTTCTCAAGAAACTGCTTTTATCACTGCTAAATTAGCTCCAAAAACTTCAAAATCAACCCCTAGGCTTCTAGACCGCGTCCAGGCGGCCCGCCCGCCTCACCAAACAGTGAAAATCAGGGCCAAAACCTCCAAAAACGGCCAGAAAACAGCCAAATTCATCCAGACAACGACAACAACTCAACACAACTACCTCCTACTGCTCCCAGAGCAATGCAATCAACCCTTCCAAGGTCCAAAAGCGCCAAAATTTCCCAAATTTCTAAAAGACCTGTCAAAGGACCCCAGTCAAGGCAACGCAACTACACCTCTCCTCTGTCAGCCAACTATTCTTCTGACAGTTCCATTCCTTCAAAACCTCCATCCAGAAGAGATCAATCTGCTTCCAAATCGCCCTCTCCTGCTCCATCTTTCAACCATCCTGGTACTCCATCACCAGTACCTCCTCCAACTGAACCAAGCAACAATATTAACAACAACAACAACAACCCTGCTGCTATAACAGAAGATCAGCATCCCATTTCACCTTCTCAGAATCCTTCAGAAGAAAACCAAAAGAGTCTGTATCTTTCTTTGATTGATCCTCCTACTATGACCATGCCAAATTCTTCAGAAGTCCAAATTACAGCTGCTTACAGATTTGATGAGCTTCCAATCTGTAAGTACCACATTAATTCATCTAATTTCTCCAACAAAAATAATTACTGATCCAATTCTTCTTGTCTAGTTGGCACCCCTCCTCCTGAAACTACTATTGGAGTTGGCCAACCTCTAGAAACTTCTTTGACTCTGGATTATGGAGACATGAAACAACACCTAAGCACCATGTGTTCCAACATGCTGAAAGCCTTCGCCCTCCATGGACCTTTGAATGACTTTGAAAAATCCTTGAGAAAGTGCCTTCTGGACGACCACTGGAAGATGTCTAGGATCATTAAGCACACCTTCCAGCACTCCATTCCTGCCTCTTCTTCTTCTTCCTTTGAACTTCCATCCAACCCCATTCCTGACCATTATAACCCATATAATCTCTCCAGTAGACTGCACTTCAAACAACACAGTGCTTCCCACAATCCCAACAAAAAACAAAAACGACATCATAATCCAGACCAGCCTCCAGGAGCTTCATCATCCAGACAATGAGCTCCTGAAAAAAATATTAGAAACATAATAATAATATAAAACAACAAAATATTTTCAGATTTCTTCTTTTTTTTTTTTTTTTTTGAGTGAGGTTTATTCTACTAATTCTACTAAACTACTAATCATTAGAAAATTTTGAAAATAAAATGTAATTTGAACTAATTAAAATAATATGAAATAAATAATTATATAAAACAAATTGGTATCCCCCAGCCAATTGATGAGCTGATCCCCTGATACCTTACCCACATCCAAGTGCACCTTGATGTGGATACACAATAAAATATTTTAAATGATTAACAATAAAAAAAATCAGAATTTAAAGAAGATAATAAAAATAATGAAACACAGAATTGAAAGAAATAAAATAACAAAGAAAATAGCATTTCCCGGCCAATTGATGAGCCTTTCCCCACCAATGCTTGCCCACATCCAGGTGACCCTGATGTGGTAACACCCTATATTTTTGATTTTATAATTTTAAACAACCCCCATAAAAAAATTAAAGGAAAAAAAGAGAAAAAAGAAAAAAATCTAAAACTAATATCTAGAAAAAACATAACTACAAAATTAAAGACAGTCCAGCTCCATAGATGGTCCAATAAGAAAAAGTCCGGTCCATAGAAATGATCACTGGGTGGGCTCCCTCCAATAAGTAAAAATGATGGGAGACCACCAGTGATCCACCGCCAATCCATAAGAACCAAAAATAAAGAAGCCAGTCTCGAACCAGTTTAAAGTCATAGTGGACTTAAACCTGAATAATAAACAACGGAACTAGAATTCAACTAGGACAAACAAAACACATGAGACAGACATTCTGGGGTAACTGTTCTACAGAGCAGCCAGCTCATCAGTTACCCCCACACTTGCCACAATAAAATCTAGAAGCCCCCCCCCTGGGTACCTTCTAACAAACAAAACACAACATCCAACACAATAAACCAAAACCAATAAGAGTGAAGAGTCCGGCACTCGGAGACTAAAAGAATTCCCAGTTTAAAGTCATGGTGGACTAAAACCTGTGAAAAGAAACCAATACTAGGGTTCAACCAAATTAAGAGAAGGGGTTGGAAACAGACCATCTGGGGTAACTGTTGATAGAGCAGCCAGCCCATCAGTCACCCCCACACTTGCCAAGGCAAAATCTAGAGGCCCCCCCATGGGCACCCTCTAACAAAGGTTTCCAACAAACAGATGCATAGCATCACCACAAAAAAACCAAAATTAAAGAATGGTCCGTAGTTTATCCTCATTGCGGAGTCAATCTTCTTCATAAGTTGTGCCTCTGGGATAAAATCTCTTCACCTGGTCTGCAGCCACTCTCTTCTTTAAGACTGCACCATCCAACTCTTCCAAAACATAAGAACCTCCAGACGCCTGAGATCTGACTCTGTAAGGTCCGTTCCATCTGTCAGCAAACATTTTTCCCCACTGACTCTCCAAACTTCTATTATATACCAAAACCAAACAACCAGGTTTCAAGGGATTCCTGAGTCTATGAGCCAACTTCTTGTCCCAGTACCTGACTGATTGATTCCTAATCTTCATCATACTAGAGTATCCCTTCTCTTGACATTCCTCTTTACATTCCAACTGTTGCATCCTGGCACAGAGCAAATTTTCTGTTGAGTGCACTTCATCCCAATCAATTCCAAGATAAGAGACTGCTTCCAAGTACACCGGTAGAACAGCTTTTTGACCAAACATTAACTCGTAAGGAGAATAGCCAGTTTTCCTCTTCACGGTGACCCTATAAGCAAATAACACCAAGGGTAAATAATGCCTCCACTTTTCAGCACTATCCCCACACATCTTTACCAAAGAATTCTTGATAACTTGATGGCCTCTTTCAACAATGGTTTCAGCTTCAGGATAATAAGGTGTAGCCACTCTAACTTTAGAACCAACACTTGCCACAGCTTCTTTAAATTCGGCACCAAAATCTGGCCCGCCATCAACAGTCACCAACTTCATAAACCCATACCTATAAATCCACTCCTTCTTCAAAAACTCTGCCAAATTCTTGGCAGTCAAATTAACCAGAGGCACCGCCTCAACCCAACCAGACAAATCATCCCTGGCAACAATTCAGTATTTATCCCTGTTCTCTTTAATATGGACAGCATCCAGACTGACTCTTCCAAAAACAGTTGTTTCACCAGTAGCACGGCCAACCTCTTTAGGTTTCAAGTGACTTCTTCTTTGACATTCTTTGCAAGATTGAACCCAACCCTGCACCGCCAACTTCATACCTGGCCACCAAAATCTGTCAGCTACTCTTCTATAAGTCTCCCCAAAGCCTCTATGACCAAGGTCTTTCTGCAAAGACTTCAACACAACTTCTTGACCCTTCTTTTGAGTCACCACAACTTGAGGATTAGGATGTCTTCTCCTCATCAGCCTTCTTCCTGACACATAGAATCCAGGACTCTTCTTCTTAATTGCCAACCAAGTATCATCATCACAACTATCTGGCCTCTCCAAGGTCAACAGATATTCCACCAAAATAAAATAAAACCCAGACTGACCCCAGGTCTCATCTTCAAAGTCCAACAAAACAACATCCAAGGGTACGACTCTGTCATCAAAATAACCAGTGAGCACATGAGCCAATTGACCAGCCCAACCAGGACACCAATCCTTAAATTTTGGCACATCCTTCTCTTTCCACTGAATCTTATGAGAATCCAGTTCACTAACAAAAACACCCTTCTCCAATTTTGAGCTGTCCCAAACAGCAACTCCATCTTCACCAACAAAAACATCTTGATCACCAGAATCAAGATCAGGTCCAGCCAGTTTAGCCTCTTGGGGGAGGTCAGAACAATCATCCAGTTTAGCCTCATGGGGGAGGAGAGAAAAATCTTCAGCACCCTTTGTGCTGGCCCTAACCACTGGGACATCTTCATCAAACTCTTCAGAATCAGAATCCTCATCTGTAGGTGGCCTCTTTGACAATCCATCAGGCATCCTAAAAGTTTTGCCCGGTTTGTGTACCAGTTCAAAAGAAAAATGTTGAATAAATGCCACCCATCTAGTCATTGGAGCATTCGGAAGTCTAGGTGTATTGATCATCTGAACTAAGGATTTTGCATCGACCTGCAGCTCAAAATGCTGTCCCCACAAAACCGTCTGTAGCTTCTTTAAAATTTTTGCTACACCACACAACTCCAACTTAGGCTGAGAATACCTAGATTCCACCTCATTAAACACCACAGACTCATACCTTACTGGTCTTACCCTCCCAGTCTTATCTTCCTGAGACAAAAAAGCACCAGCAGCAATATAGCTTGAGTCCACTGCCAGATAAATTTTTCCAGCATCAACACCATAATCCAACTTGTGAAGAACAATATCTTCACCAACCACCTTCTTCAACCTCTGAAAAGCCTCTTCACACTCTTCAGTCCATTCCCAGTCTGCATCTTTCCTGGTCAGCCTCCTTAAAGGTGAATCCAACAAAGAAAAATCCTTAATAAAAATCCTTACATACACACACACACCCAAAAATCCCCTGACTTCAGTGGTATTTTTAGGCCTTGGCCATGACTGAATTTTATTAACCTTTTTCTTTGCCATAATTCTTCCCTCTTTACATACCACATGACCCAGAATTTCCAAAGCAGGAACACAACAAAATAATTTTTACCCTGAAATGGTCAAACCAGCCTCCTCAATCCTAAACAACACTCTCTCTAGAGTTATTGCATACTCCCAGACAAACCTCCTTATGCCAGGGTTTTCCGCTAACACCTCATTATTATAATCAGTGGACGGTCCTTTAATTCCTCCATCATCAATGAAAATACCAGCATGAGTAGGGACCTCATCCTGCAAAATCCAAGCCATTTGTGCTTGAAGACTGCCTCTGAATTAGTTACTCCTTGAGGCAACCTAGTGAGCTGAAATCTTCCCAAAGGAGTCTCAAAAGTTGTGAGAGGCCTTGAATCCGTGTGGAGTTCCCTCTCATCATAACCGCCCATAATATCTCCCAAACCATAACACACCCTTCCAGCAAAAGCTTCAACAAAGTCCTCTGCACTTGGTGGCATACCAGCGTCCTTAATAGTGACTCTATTCAAGGCTCTAAGATCATGGACCACCCGCAAATTCCATTCTGCTTCTTAACACAGAACACCGGACTTGAGTAACTCAAAGTCGATTGTTCTTATAACCCGGTCCTGACTCTTTCCCTAACTATCTTTATAAAATCCTCTCTGATAGCAACTGGAATCGGAATAGGTTTGCTTTGCCAAGGTTCATGGCAAACCACAGGAATCAAGTATGGTTTCCCATAAGAGTGCTTCAACACACCCCTTTCCTCTTCAACAAATGCCACAGCTTTCTCCCTTAGCACAATAACGTGCAACAACAACCTCTTTTCTTCTTCTGACAACCACCCATCAGGACCAAAATTAACAACTTTTAACCTTTCCATGGTCACCCTAGCCGTCTCTACAAATTCTGGAGGATTCTTCACCAAAGGAGTTAAGTACGGGTCTCTTGAAAAAGGAGGTCTCTTCAAGGGCGGATTCAAACCCACAGGCATAGGCTCATTTACAAGCCTAATCTTCTGCGCTACCTTCTTATACTTTGCCCTCCACCTTCAACTTGAGTGATCTTCAAGAATTCTTCATCACCAGACCTGGAACAAAAACCAAGGGTTTCCCCATTGCTCACATGTGTGGCCAAGGTAATGTTTTTGAAAGGTGTAGAAGAAACCCTAGCGGTGCACAATTGGGAGGACTTACTTTTAGACCCCAATCTCACCACTCCACAGCTTTTCCACAATCTCAAATCTTCATTTCCACTTCCATCTTCTAAATCTTCAAATCTTGATTCATCGTCAGAATCAACTCTTCTTGAATAATGCAGTTTATCCTCATGCTGGAGGCCCAAAAATAGATCTTGATGATCTTCCTTCTTCTTTATTTTCTGCAGTTTAACCTCATGCTGGAGGCCCAAAAATAGATCTTGATGATCTTCCTTTTTCTTTATTTTCTGCAGTTTAACCTCATGCTGGAGGCCCAAAAATAGATCTTGTCGATCTTCACAAAAATATTATGAATCTTCTTTCTTTATTTTCTTTAGATTTTTTTCTTGATTTTCTTGAATTATTTTGAAATTTTTATTTTCTTTTCTTGAGTTTTCTTCTGACCTACAAAAATAACCAGGGGTTTCCCCAATGCTCACAGGTGTGGCCCAGGTAATGTTTTTGAAAGGTGTAGAAGAAACCCTAGCGGTGCACAATTGGGAGGACTTACTTTTAGACCCCAATCTCACGGCCCCAAAACTTTTCTGCATATCTTTCAATAAAGATATATAACCAATCTTCTTTTTTGAACTTAAATTAAAAATAATTAAAAATCTTGAGAGAGAACAGAGAGTTGATAAAAAATTTGATGAATACTTGCAGAGAAGAGAAACATTAAAAAGAGAAAGTTGAAAATCCACTTAGTATATCTCCAAGGGAGCTGACCTACTACAACTTGGGATTTCCTCACCTTGGGGAGAGGTTGTATCACTTGGGTGATCAGCCCTCATCACTCTAAAAAAGACAGACTCTCAATAGAGCCTGAGCCACACTCCAAAAAACCAGAGGCAGAACCAACTTCTCTCCGTCTCCTGCAACAATCCATACACTGGCACATTGAAGATAAGCCAGGTCTGGTCTCCCAACCATCCTCTCCAGGGGATGATAGCTTCATGTGAAGTCTTCTTTCATCTTCACCAGTCAACTCCAAACTGATTCCCAGTTAATATTGATAGCCAATTCTTGCCTGGAAATCCATCAAGAATGGCCCACCCAAAACTGCTTTTACATTACCTTTAACAATTTAAAAATGAACCTTCCCTGAGGCTCCACCAACATCTAACTTCACAAATTCGGAAGTTCCAACCAATTCAGTGACGTGGCCACCAATCCTTCTCAAGTTTCCACCAATACCAGTTTTGATGGGGAGGCCCAAATGAGTTGCCTCAAACAAGGAAATCAGGTTTATCTGTGAACCTGAATCCACCAATGCCCTTGCCTCCATGCCATTCAGAGTGACTTTGACATATCCCAGAGGAGCAGAAAAATGAGTTTCCAACCCCTCACCAAACTTTTCAGCAGAATCACAGATGTATTCCACCTCCCCAGAAGACACCCTTCTCCTGGTCAACAATTTCTTTTGCCTATCAGCCAACCCTGGACTGATAGCATACAGTTCCCCATAAGATAGGGAAAACTGACCCTGATTCATCCTTTCCAGGACAGAGTCCATAACATTAGATTGACCAGAAACCACTGGCCTCTCAAAGTGAGCCCTTGGCTTCACCACCTTGGTCCTAGAATTTTCCTAAGGACCAGCACCACCAACAGATTTACCATCCACAGAAACCAAACCTGATCCCTCACCAGACCCTCTAACTCCAGCAGGCTTTGGCAATGAAGCCAAAGGGACATCCTCCTCCAAGTCAGAATCAGCATCCATAGGCATTGGCTCACCATTCATGTCCAATGCGCCAAAACTAGGGGGGCCCATATTAGCAATCCCCTTCCGCATCTTGTACATCTCCTCTTTGCTGTACTTCCTCCTAGCTGCACCCAGCTTAGGATCCGCTTTAGATGCCTTAGGCTTTGGTTGGGCCTGGGAGCTACTCTTTGGCCTTCCCACCTTACCTGCCTCTACGTCATAAACACCAGCCAAGTATTCACCACTTGACTGTCCCCCACAAGAGTACAACTCCAAACCACCAAAGGAAGTAGAAAAAGAGACCTTATTGACCTCCTTCCCCTTTCCCTTGACATCCTCATTCTCCTTAGCAGAAGACTTCCCCTGATCAGGAATCTCCTCAAACCTTGGCCTCCTTTGATTGAGACCACCCCTTCTCCTGACCAAATCCACAGGAGCCTGCCCCTCACTGGGCTTCACAAAAGAACCATAAGGGAACTTAAAAGCCCTGCCATCAAACTCCACTTTTCCTTCAGACACATCTCTGTTCAGTTCCCAACAATCATTGGACCTGTGCCCCCTCCTTCTGCAATAAGAGCAGACCCAAGGATCACTCCTACCAACCCTCCTATCAAACTCTCTAGGCTGAGAAGGTGCTTTGTTGACCTTCTTAGCCTCCTGCACAAAAATGTGAAGCTGTTTTGTCAGGTCAGCTAACTGTTCCACCATTGGGTCCCTCTCCTGTTTTGGAACCTTCATCAAATTCTTCTCCTCCTTCTTCTCCCTAACTTCCTCATCAGCCAAAGCCTCACTGACTTTGCTGACATACTTGGCACACCCCTCCTGATAGATGTCCACAGCCAATAACTTCAAATGGGCCTCAACAGCCTCCTTCACCTTATCCAAGGCAGGCAACTTCTGGTCCCCATTAGAAAGAGTCTTCATCAATTCCTTTCTTGACAACTCCTTCAACACATCCATCCTGACATCTTTAGCCAGGGCAGACCAAAAAACATCCTTGGCAGCATTTTCATGTGCCAGCTCCTCCACTTTCACCAAATATTTCACCACAGGATCAAACTGTAGCAGAAACTTCCTGTAACTATGCAAGTTACCAACACCACCATAAGATTGCCATTCACTGACAACCTTGTTCAGATCCACCATAGTGAACCTGACACCCCATCTATCTACTATCTCCCTACACAGCAATTTCCAATCCCTCTTCTTGTAGCCAGACATGGCTACAATCTCCTTCTCCACTGCCCTATCACCAATGAAGAAGATAATCTGCTTCACCATGTCCAGGTAGGAAGCACAATCCACTCCAGCAGCAGTTTCATATTTCTCCAGAAACCACTTCACATCTTCACCATTAAACTTGGTACCATCCCAAGTTTTAATCCTAACACATTCCCTAACCATCACAGCAGGAGGACCATCCACCCCACTGACAGTCACCACAGGAATAGCAGAACCAGAAGCCATTCTCCCAGTCCAAAACACTAAAAAGAGCCAACCAAAGAAAACAGAGATTCCAAAGAACTAGCAAGTTCTACCCCATGTTGGGCACCAGAAATGTAGACAATCCTATAGTACTAGCTATAGGCCTTGACCAAGGGAGTTGGAGAAAAACCAGAGAGAAAATCCCCTGTCCCTTTAGAAAAATAAGTAAGATTTACCTGCTACAGTAAATTGGTTCTTGTTTTGCTAAAGACCCTTTTCCAATACACTTGACTGCTTGATGAGCCAAGAAAGTGGTCACCAGACAGACTACCAGACCAAAGAACTGATATGTAGACCAATGTCCACACCAGAGGCAGCAAAAATACTTGATGTAGGCTGCAAATCCACACCAGAGACAGCAATAATACTTGCTATAGCTTGCAAGATTATAACAGAGAAAACAGTTGCCAAAGTTAAGTTAAATGAAGAACTCACTTGCAACAAACACAGCCAATTGTGGCCAGAAAACAGTGAAAACTGAGTGAGGAACAATGATATCACCTCCAGATGGATGTATGACGATTAAGGTTGCCCCAAACTGTCTAATTCACTTTCTACACACAGACCACTATCTAAGAGCCCATGCGCACCCACCAATTTAGTGCCTGTACCCGCCAAATCGCATAAAAAACCCTCCAGAAGCGCTCCCCAACCTTCTAAAACAGAGGCGGGTGGGCCGCCCGACGTCGGAGATGCCGCCTGAAGCGGCCCAGCCTCCCTGAAGCCAGAAAACCAATAAAAACCACTAATCTACTTAGAAAAATTAGCTACAACTACTAAAACCTTTAAAAAACGGAATTTCACTATAACAACATTGAGACATGAAATATAGAGAAAAATTAGCTCTATCCAACGGTACTAAGCACTTAACCCTAAGACTTAAGGTTAGCCCATAAAACACAAAAAACAAAATTAAACAGTTATCTTTTTAAATAAAAAATGAGGAAATGACCCCTTAGAACTTAGAATATGAAAAATGTCTACAAGACATAAAATATAGAGAAAAACCGGGGCTATCCAATGATAGTACCCACATACCCGCAGACCCAATATCCACAGAATAAAACCAGAAAATAACTCAAATCCTTATCAGATGTCAATTAAGACATGCACAAACAACACCAAATCACACAACAAAGGCCCCTGCCAATGTTGGAAGACCACAACATGTGACCCTTAACCCAAGGTTCATTAAATTTGTAACCAGTGTTATTCTCTTGTCTCTTAGGGACAAGGGGAGCTGAAGGTTTTTTCTTCTCCACTGGTAACTTACTTGTAGTAGGTTTTACCATTTCAACACTTTGTCTGTAATTACTATACTTGGTTTCATACTTGTGGTTTAATAATATCTCATTGCATATGTTAATGAACCCAGAGGTATCTCTGATGGTTTCAGTTCTAGCTACAATAATATCTCTAACTGATATAGGCAACTTGTATATTATTTTTTCTTTCCACTCTTCATAATCCATTTTTGGATCCATAGCTTTCATGATTTTTATTAAATTCATTAAGAAGACCATGTGTTTATCTCCAGAATTTGGATTATATCTTGTTCTTTCATACAATCTTTGTTGAGTGATTCTAAATTTTGGGCCACCAAATTGCCTTTCAATAGGGGGTGTCAGTTCTGGCAAATCCGCACTTAACTTAAGTGCGGACTTCAAACCAAATCAGCACTTAAATTTTGCAAAAAAGTCACTTATTTCAAAAAAGGGTGTCAGTTATGACCTCAAATCAGCACTTTTTTCCCGTTTTTTTTCACAACCACATTTTGGCCACAAAACATCCCTTCCTTTCTTACCCCATCCCTGTCACATGTGACACACTGACCTTCCTCGCTACCTACCCATCAATCCTTGGCACACACCCCTTCCTGACATTTTCAATATTTTGACCAGGCATGTTTACATTTTTTTTTACTTATTTCTTCTACTTCTTAATCTTTTTTCTATGGGTATCAGTTCTGACCTCAAATCAGCACTTTTTTCATGATTTTTTTTTCAAAACCACATGTTGGCCACATCATCCCTTTCTTTCCCATACCATTTTGTACTCTCCAAATGTCCTCTTTGTGTACTTCATTCACTTGGGTTGGTATTTTGGTTTGTTGCATATTCATTTTTTTTTGGAATTTATGGTGAAAATTTTTTTTTGGATGGCTCATTGGTTTCCTTTCACCAGCTCAACATGAAATCGCATATTTTCTGAAATCGCATATTTTGTCAGTGATTTTTTTTTTCATTCAACCCTCATATCCTTTTCCTCTTCTCCTCCAACATCCCTCAAACAATTTGGTTTCATTCATTTTGTCATCTCATCTCTCCAGGTAAGTCAATGTATTCTTTTTTTTTGATTTTTTGATTACTATTATAATTTTATTTTGTTTTTTTCTGTTTATTTTATTTTTTTATCTAAATTTTTTTTGTAAGTGGTTATTTTGGATTTCAATGGTATAATTAACCTTTTTTTCTCTCCCTCTTTACTTTCTTTTTTAGCTCCATCACCCTACTCTTCATCCCTCCTTGGCATGGTCATAATCCCCCCTTTCCCTTATTTCACTTTTTTTTGGCTCCATTTCATTGAAACACATACATTGCACATTCTTTATGCATTTCACTTACTCCATATTCAATTTCCCCACAATTCCAACATCAATCTTTCTCACTTTATTTTTCCTACTTTTCAATCAAGGTAAGTTTCATTTCTGTTTTTTCATGCCTATATGATATCTCATTCCTTTTATGAAAAGTTCATACTTAAATATATGTATGACTCTTATCTATATAACAGTGAACTTATAAAACTCCTTTTGATCTCATCCTCATTACCACTTTTCAAGTTTTTGTAAAATTTTTAAAATCAGACTCGGAATTAGGGTTAGGTTTATTCAAATCTAATGTTCTTTTTACTGAAGATTCTCCTGAAGGCTACCTTTCATTTCCCACAAACAGATTTGAATTTGATTCAGTGGTTGCTGAGATATTGACCATTAAAGTTGAGCCTTTTTTTTCCCAATTTAAATTTTTATTTCATTTTTTTATGTAACAAATTAGGGTTAGGTTTATTTAAATCACATGTCCTTTAACTGAAGACTCTACTAAAGCATATCTTTCATTTCCCTCAAACAGGTTTCAATTAGGTTCAGTGGTTGCTGAGATTTTGACCTTTGAAGTTGAGCCTTTTTTCCAAATTTCACTTGTCTTATTTCACATTTTTATATTGCATATTTAGAGGATAAGGATTCTGAAACTCTTATATGATTATTATCTAGGCATTTCAATTATATAGGCATGTATTCGTTGCTCAAGAATATCACTAAAGATCAAAAAGATGAAAAATTTTGCTTATGGGACACTCTACCTTCCTTTAACTCTTTTCTTGCTCTTCGACTCAAAAAGCACTGTAATAAACCATTTGAAAAAAATCATGAACTTGCAACCAAATTTGGAATACCAAATTGGTGTGACTACAAATGGGAAGATATCAGCCACGAATATCTTTTATTTTCTAATGTTATTATCACTCATTCTGGATTTCACAATAAAATTCACACCGATACCAAGGAGACCAATTTTCTTACTTTTGTTATATTCTCATATATCAAACCAATTACTGGCCAACCAATACCATCTCCAGCTAAAATCAAATGACATGGTTTATATTTTCCAGACCACCGGTGCATCATTGATTTTGGTTTGGGAAATGGTATCATCGAAACTATTTGGAATTCTTCTAAGGATAATCATCAAACGACCAAAGCTCCTCCTGGTTTGGAATCCTGTCAAGATTTAGCACATTTTGGTTGCTCATTTCAAATCAGTCATAAGTTGATTCAAAGAATCAATAAGGTAATTAAAGAAGGTAAAGTTAATCGATTTAAAAAAACTTTATTTAGATCCAAAAAGTATGGGGATTAGAGTTGTCATCGAAAATTTTATATTTTTTAGTAAATGTTTAATAAATATTTTTATGTATCAATTTCCTCAACTAAAGTAATGGGCCCACGACCTTGTGTTGTATAAATGGTAATCATGATAACATTTATTTGTTTCATGGGGTTCCTCTAGCCTATACCTGTGGAAAGTCCCAAACTTTTGTTTCTAGATTTGATCTGCATTTTGGCTTGAGGGATTGTCATTACTTTAAACTAGGGAAAGTGATATATATTAGATATTTATTTAATAATTTATGTAATAATATTAAATTTAGATGACTTCCACCCCTTACTTCAATAAAATGCAGGGGGGGTATTGCCAAATTTTCAAATCTGACATGTGAAATTGATGACTTAGAAAAATTTTGGTGATACCCACCCCTTGCTTCAATAAAATGCAGGGGAGAGTATTGCCAATTTTTTAAAACAGATATAGAATTATTTTGACTTGTAAATATTTTGGTGAAAATTTTTGACGAGAATGTGAAAGTAATTGTTTCCACCTTGAGCAGGTTTCTGGCTCAAAGGAATAGCAGTACCATCAACAAAACCAATACATCCTGGGAAGCCCTCTTCTTGCATAACCTGAGATGATTCAAGTCGCTCTTCTTTTGTTGGCCAGGTGAGAAGTTGAGATTACAAGGAGTTGATGGCAGTGATACATTGTTTGGTATAAGTGTTAACTGAACCATACCCTAAATCAAAGACATTTTCTAAACGTTTCAAAGCGGCTCCATTACCATTTGAACCCAAATGACATAGTGTGATGGCCAATTGAATTGAAGGATGTTGTTGTTCTTTTTGAGAATTATTGTGAAATATGGGATGGTCCTGAATAAGCTCAAGCAATTTAAGGAAACATTCCTGAGAAGTCCTGAACAGCTGTCTAAAACTGGGTGTAGATAGTTTAAGAAGTGTTTGGATGGTGTACTTGGGGGTATGAGGTACTTGAGGCTTTCTGGGAAGAAGGTAACGTTTCGTGGCCATTTTTGATAAAAAGACAAAATATTCTTCTAGATCAGAATCAGAATCGCAATCAGAGTCCAAGAGCAGTTCAAGAGCCATGAAAATCATTGCTTTATGTAATTTATCACGATTTGAAAGTGAGGAAGGCATAACTCTTATATGATATGATATGAAGATGTAAGTGATGTACGATGTTTTGAGTTATGAAGTGTTATGCTGCAGAGTGCTGCGTATGAATGGGATGATGCTGACAAATCAGTGAAATGGGACTTGATGGTGAAATCAGCACTTTTGGTTGAAAAAAGTGCGGATTTGAGTGAAATAAGTGACTTATTTCATTTTGAAATCCACCAGTATTGGGGCTAGTGTGTTTTGGAAATCCGCACTTATTTAAGTGCAGATTTGGTCAAATTTAAGTGCGGATTTGTAAGTGCGGATTTGCCAGAACTGACACCCCCTAATTAGTGTCTTCCATTCATTCCAGGAGTAATTAATTCCCTCACTAAATACAGATTCAAATCATAATAAGGCCACATCTGTAAATAAAGATATTAACTTTGAAGTAATTTCTTCATCAGGTAATTTGTATGAATTGCTGCCAATCAGATTTTGAATCCCAGTCAAAAGAAGGGTACTGATCTAACTTAGGCCAGCTCTTTTGGCTAGTTTTTGCTTCCCTAACCTGAGGAATATTGAGTAATTCACTTACTTTATAAAGATAATCATTTATTTCATTTTTTACTGATTTTATATTCTCAGAGCCCATGACACTATGTTCATTTTCAATCATTGGTTTATCATCAGAGTGTCTCATAAAAATTGGTACTCTTTCCACTTAAGAGGTATTTTCTTTTATTTTTTCAGTATTTTTCAAAATGTCAGCTACTTCAATTTCTACTGTTTGTAACCTATCTTTTATTACAGGTACATGAGTTAAGGTATCATTTACATTTGAAAAAGACAATTTTACATGTCCCTCTATGGTAGCCATAATATTCTGAGAATGTTCAAATTTATTTTCTAAATTTTTAATCTCAGAGTTTAATCTTTTGTTTTCATTGATTAATTCATTATTTGAATTCTCAATAATTTTTAACTTATTGGCCGTTGTACTCAATGATTGTGTGAGGTTTAATAATACACTTTCTGTATTATTGTTGGACTCTCTAGAGAATTCTTCCAATTTTTCAATTCTTAATAATAATTTACTAATTATCTTTGATTCCATTGGATTTTCTTTTAGAAAATATTCAATTTTTTCTGTGTCCGATTCAGAAGACTCATCATCAGGGTCAAGATTCAATTCATTGGGTTCCATTTTTATATTAATAGTATTTTCCTGGTGGTCAATAAAACTATGTACATTGTCCTCATTGAAAGACAAGTTTAACATGTTATTTTCAAATGAATAATTTTTTAAATCCTTATTAATTATATCCAATACCTCTCTATCAATTTCATTACCTATAAGTAATTCATTGTTAGGATTATATAATTGATCCTGAGAAGATGCATGACTTACCACGGTCTTATACCATTTACTCTGCCTCTCCTTGGCTTTCCCCTGTAAGGGTGACTTCTGGATCCCTGTTGAGGAGGGTTGTTGTAGTTTCGGGCATACCAATCCCACTTCCATTTGCTGACTGTTATCTTTTGTTCCTCTTCTGGGGCTGGAGGTGTTGCTGTGGTATTTGGTGCCACTGGTTGTGGATGAGACCTTATATCCACTAGAGTCTGGTTGACTTCTAAAAAGCCCTGTGCTTCCCTTTTCTCCATATTGTTGATCTGGTCCACCATATTTTTTACTCTTATTGTTAGTGTATTCAGTAGGGTTGAGAGGGAGTGAATTTGCTCTTGCAATGTGTTTTTGGACTTCTTTATTGACATTTGGTTTAAGAGCTTTTCCTTTTCCTCCATGGACATTGGTGGGGTGTTGTTTATTATTGGTGATTCTTGACCCTCCATTTGAATGTCCTGTAACAGGTCTTTCAGCTCTAGTTCTTAAGTTATAAGGTTTTTCCTTATTACTTACACTGTCATTGTTGTCACACATGTTTATGTTGAATTTAAAGAATTGAAAGTTTAGATATGAAAAATTCAAAAAGGAGTTTTATCAGTATTTATTAATACCACTGAAGACAATTTTATTGCTTAATTATTGGTATTAAGTGAATTTATAAGTGCCAAAAGTCAAATATGCTTTTATGTGGTCACTTGATTTAACTGGTCTACAATATGTAGCCGTGTTTTTATATTTAAAAGAAAACAACTTTCAGTAAGATTCTTTCTAAATATTTAATGAATGTTACAAACCAATAAAAATAAAAGATTAAGAGTCCTGTTTAAAAGAAAACAATTAATCAGTTTAATTGGTTTATTATCTGCAAAGATCAAAAATTTAATTGGTCTATTGACAGACTCCCACTAATAACAATTTTATGTTAAATTAGTGGTAAAATTGTTGATTCAATATCACAATTTTATTATATAACAGGGCTTCTTTTTCTGAAATCACTATATAAGTGACCCCAACCTGTTGTAATTATCCAAATATGTCTATAGGGATATTATTTATGTGTACCTTCTTTGAAATTTTTACTTACTGGATTATAACAGAATTCTTGAGGAAAGGTCCCCAATTGTCAGGCTAAGATCAAGTACAAGGACGTGAACTAGCTTGAATAGTCAGTTGTCTAGAAGATTTAAATGGTCCTATATGAATACTGTAGCACTAATCCAATAAGTTGTAAAATATAATCAAAATTAAGGTCTCAGTAATATAATTCTCACTATTTTTATATATGGCTTCCAATCTTTATAGTTGGTAGAAAAATGGATTTTATAATTCAAATAATATTCAAAAGTCTTATAAAAGTACTAATTGATATGTATTGTAATTTATTTGGTTATATTGGTAAATTGTAAATGATAAAGAATGTAGAAACAAGACCCAAAAACCTTCTCCTTTGATACACACTGAGTTCCCCAATAAATCCCTTGATGTACCATCCAATACACAGTTAATGACGCCTCAAAACAATTAAAAGACCTGCCCATCAACATCTCTAGTGACCCATGACATAATTAGACAAGTAACAACCATCAAAATCCTGTGATAATAAGGGAAATCCATCAAAATTAAAGAAAAAGACAAAAAAAGAGTATATGCGTACAAAACAATAATATAAAAGACTAAAGGAGACTTTTTAAGGTTAAAAATAGCTTAATAATAAGGGGGATTTACTGTAGAAATGTAGGGGCTAATCCTGACAATATACTACGTGAAATTCCCATCCAAAAATAACCAATATTTACTGAGAAACCACCCAAAAACTCAAAAAAGAGCGTGAGATGTGGGGTAACTACATGCAGTCCTTGGAAGGCGCTTGCATGGGTAAATCCTTGACTATAATTAGGCCAATTTAAGTGTGTTGATGAAATAAGACGCCAAGATTGAGGTTATTAATGAAATTAGTGCATATAAACAAGGTCAATGCACTATTAATTAATCTAGGACACTAAATAAGCGCCTGTCGCCTATTTTAGCGTGTTTCCCACAGTGGTCATAGAATGTGGGGTAATTAAAGTGTGAAAAAGTTAACTTTGCTAAAAATGAAGCTATTCACACGGGAAAAAAAGCATGCAGTATGTGGCCAGTACACAGAAGCCATTTCTGGCATAAAAAACACCAAATTTGAAAAGTGTTATTTTTATGCATTTAATTAGCCAAATCGATATTCCTAAATGAGACAAATTTATCTGTCAAAGCGCAATTTTGATATTCTCAAATTTATGGTGCATATAGTCAACTTTTAAGTGAAATAAAGCGCATTTCTTGTTTTTTGCATAAAACAGTGAAAATAACAGCTTTGAGTGTACTTAAAAATTATGTAGCCTTATACTTAAGGCTCTTAAGATTACCCTAAAATATTCCAACTTAATATTAAGTACCTAAGACTTATAAAAGGTGGATATATGCGTGTATATAAGGTGTTATAATGGCATTGTTTGTGTATTATCATAATTTTACTTATGTATACTGTTTGTGTACTCTCATTTATTGTTCCCATGTATAGTTCATGTGTTTAAAATAACTTATAAGCACTTTTTACTCAATCTTGGGGATATAAAGGGTGACAAAAAGTGTCCAGCACAAGTTCAGCCAAACTTGTGCTGGACACTTCTATGATGGAGAGTGGCTGGGGTGGAATTTTTCTTCAGTTCATCTGGTATTTCTTACAAACATGTCTACTGGTATTTTATCTTTGTGCCTCACTCATACATATTGTTTGATCAACTTTTTTTCTTAATTATATTATTAATTTTGTAAGTATAGCAAAAATTCGTGTGCCAAATGCATACTGAGTGATGTTACACCTTTTATAATATTATGAAATAAATGTATAAAAATATAAAAATAATTTATTTTCAAAATTATTAATTGATATCCAAAAGCAATATGAGGAATGAAAAATTAAGTTAAAGGGATCAAAAATGAAAAAATAAATCCAAGTATTATTCCTAATATCAAAGGCCAGTAGAGATGTTGAAGCAAATGAGAGCCATCAGGGATAAATTGTACTAAATTGACTGTTTTTTAAAGATAAAAAATTGTGTACCTGTGATTTGGATGAACTCTAGGTGGATAATTCAGCTATATCAAACTACATCTAGTGAAGTTTCTTATAAAATAATTTTTTTCATTGCCATATAGAGAATTGATCCCATCTGACTGCACCTGACCAAAAGTGTTCAGCACAAGTTTGGCCGAACTTGTGCTGGACACTTTTATGATGGAGAGTAGCTAGGGTGCAGGTCTTCTTCAGTGCAACTGTTATTTTTTTAAAACATGCCAACTGGTATTTGATCTTTCTGTTTTATTCATATTTTATTATCTGATTATTTTTTTCATTAGAATATTATTAATTTTATTAGTATAGAAAAAACTTGTGCACCAAATGCATGCCATGTTATATTACACCTTTTATAATATTATTAAAAAATGTTAAAAAAATATGAAAATGATTTTTTTTCCAAAATTATAAATTAATATCCAAATGTAACATGAGTGATAAAAAAGTAAAGTAAAAGAGATCAAATATGAAAAAAAAAAGTTAAAGGAAAATTACTGCCTTCAAGAGCCAGTAGAGGTTTTGAAACAAATAGGTGCCATCAGGGCTAAATTTGATAAAATTTAATTTTTTTTAAAGATAAAAAATTTTTCACCTGAGTTTTGGAAAAACTCAAGGTGGATACTTCAGCCATAACAAACTACTTCTAATGTAATTATTTAGCATTTTTTTAAATTTAATTTCCACAGAGAGAATTGATCCCATCTGACTGCACCTGAACAAAAGTGTCCAGCACAAGTTCGGCCAAACTTGTGCTGGACACTTTTATGATGGAGAGTAGCTAGGGTGGAAGTGTTTCTCAGTACATCAGTTTTTTGTTTTTCACATTTCTATTGGTTTTTTATCTTTTTTTGTCATTCATATTTATCTTATAATTATTTTTTTTTCACCATATATATTATTAATGTTTCTAGTATAGCAAAAACCTGCATGCCAAATGCAAAATTGGTGATGTTACACCTTTAATAATATTATTATATAAAGTTAAAAAAATATGAATATGTTTAGTTTTAAAAAAAATAAATTGAAATTTAAAATTAAAAAGAGTAATAGAAAAGTAAAATGAAAATAAATGGGATCAAATACGAAATAAAAAATACAAGTAAAATTTTTACTATCAAGAGCCAGAAGTGGTGTTGGAAGAGTTGGGGACCCCTGGGTCAAGATTTGGTCTAAACTTACTTTTATGTATAGCTAACAAATTTTGACCTGAGGTTTGGAGAGACTTCCAGGGGACAATTTTACAATATTAAACATTCTTTAGTTCAATAATTGAGTGAAATATCAATTTCATTGCCATAGAGAGAATTTATCTCATATGACTTCATGCAACCAAAAGTGTCCAGAACAAGTTCGGCCGAACTTGTGCTGGACACTTTTATAATTGAGAGTAGGCATACAGAAAATCTTCTTAAACTCAAAAGGAATTTCTTATAAACATTTCCACTGGTATTTGATCTTTCGGTGTCTTTTAAATTTACCATTTGATTAATTTTTTGTCATCATTATATTATTAACGTTATTACTATAGTAATAACTTGTGTGAAAAATGCATACCAGGTGGTGTTCCATCTTTAATCATATATTATTAAATAAAGGTATAAGAGTATGAAAATTATTTATTTTAAAAATTAAAAATTGATATCCAAAGCAATATGAGCAATGAAAAAGTATAATAAAAGGGATCAATTAAGAAAAAAAAATCTAAGGAAAATTCCCACTATCAATATCAAGTAGAGGTGTTAGATCAAATGTGCACCACCAGGGCTAAACTTGGACTATATTTTCTTTTTTGTTAAACCAAAGAAATTGTCCTGATGAGGTTTGAAAAAATATCAGGAGGAAATTTAGGAAATATCAAACTACCTATTGTGCAATGATTGAGCAAAATGTCATTTTCATTTCCATAAGGTAAATTTATCACATCTGACTGCATGCAACCAAAAGTGTCCAGCACAAGTTCAGCCAAACCTATGCTGGACACTTTTATGATGGTGAGTATCTAGTGTGCAGGTCTTCTTCAGTTCATCAGGTATTCCTTATAAACAAATCCACTTGTATATGATCTTTCTGTGTCATTCATATTTATCATTTGATTCATTGTTTTTCACCATTATACTATTAATGTTATTAGTATTGAAAAAACTTGTAAGCCAAATGCATAATATGATATGCTACATCTTTATAAATCTTATTAAATAAAAGTAAAAAAAATATGAAAAGTATTAGTTTTACAATAAATAAATTGATATTTGAAAGCAAAAAGAGGAATAAAAAAGTAAAATAAAAGTGATTAAATATGAAATTAAACATTCAAATAAAATTTCCGCCATCAAAGAAAATTTGAGTTTTCAGACCAAAATCGCACCACCAGTTCTAGATTTAGAATATATTTTCATTTTTTTTAAATTAATAAAAGTGTCCACCTGAGGTTTTCAAAAAAATCAGAAGGATAGTATAGCAGTATAAAACTACTTCTTGTGCAATGATTGAGCAAAAATTCATTTTAACTTCCATTGAGTAAATTTATCCCATTTGACTACATGCAACCAAAAGTGTCCAGCACAAGCTCAGCTGAACTTGTGCTGGACACTTTTATGATGGAGAGTAGTTAGGGTGCAAGTCTTCTTCAGTTAATCTTGTATTCATTTTAAAAATGTCTATGGGTATTTGATCTTTCTGTGTCATCCGTATTTATTATTTGATTATTTTATAGTCACCATTATATTATTAATGTTTTTAGTATAGAAAAAACATGTGTACTAAATGTACACTGTGTGATTTTACAAATTTAATAATATTATAAATAAATGTAAAAAAATGTGAAAGGTATCAGGTTTACCAAAATAAAATTGATATTTAAAAGCTAAAGGATAAATAAAAGGGTAAAATTAAAATTAAAGAGATAAAACATGAAATAAAGATATTAAGTATTATTTCTGCTATCATGAGCCAGTAGAGGCTTCAGAAAAAATGGGCAACATCATAGATTAACATGGAACAAATTTACTTTTTACCAAAGTAAAAAATTGTCTACCTTAGGTTTGGACAAACTTCTGGGGAACAATTTGTCCATATAAAACTACTTTAAGTGCAATGATGGAGTGATCATTCAGTCTCATTTCCATAAAAAGAATTGATTGCATCTGACGGAATGCAACCAAAAGTGTCCAGCACAAGTTTGGCCAAACTTGTGCTGGACACTTTTATCATGGAGAGTAGCCAGGGTGCAAGTCATTTTAAATCATCTGGAATTTCTTATAAACATGTCCACTGTTCTTAAATCTTTGTGCCTCACTCATACTTATCAATTGATTAATTTTTTGTCACCATTATATTATTAATATTATCAGTATAGAAAAAACTTATGTGCCAAATGAATACTGGGTAATGTTACACCTTTTATAATATTATTAAATAAAGGTAAAAAAATATGAAAATGATTTATTTTACAAAAAATAAACTTCTATCCAAAAGCAATATGAGAGGAATAAAGTAAAATAAAATAAATCAAAGATGAAAATTAAAATCCAAGTTAAATTCCTGCCATAAACAGAAAAAAGAGATGTTGAATCAAATTAGCACAATCAGGGCTAAACTTGCACTAAATTTTCTTTTTTGTAAAAAAAAAAAAATCCACTTGAGCTTTACCAAAACTTCAGGATGACAATTTTCCATATCAAACTACTTCTAGTGTAATTTTTTATCAAAAATTTATCTTCATTTCCATAGAGAGAATTGCTCCCCTCTGACTGCACCTGACCATAAGTGTCAAGCACAAGTTCAGCCGAACTTGTGCTGGACACTTTTATGATGGAGAGTAGCTAGGGTAGAATTTTTCTTCAGTTCATCTAGTATTTCTTACAAACATGTCTAATGGTATTTTAGCTTTGTTCCTCACTCATAAATATCATTTGATTAATTTTTGGTCTCCATTATATTATTAATTTTATAAGTATAAAAAAAACTCATGTGCCAAATACATACGAGGTGATGATACACCATTTATAATATTATTAAATAAATGTATAAAAATATGAAAATAGTTTATTTTAATAATTATTAATTGATATCCAAAAGCAATATTAGGAATAAATAATTAAGTTAAAGGGATCAAATATGAAAAAAGAAATCCAAGTAATATTCCTACTATCAAAGGCCAGTAGAGGTGTTGAAGCAAATGAGAGCCATCAGGGATAAATTGTACTAAGGTTACTTTTTTTAACAATAAAAAATTGTGCACCTGTGGTTTGGATGAACTCTAGGTAGAGAATTTGGCTATATAAAACTACTTCTAGTGAAGTTTTTTATCAAATAATTTTTTTCATTTCCATAGAGAGAATTGATCTCATATGACTGCACCTGACCAAAAGTGTCCAGTACAAGTTCAGCCAAACTTGTTCTGGACACTTATTTGATGGTGAGTATCTAGGATGCAGGTCTTCTTCAGTGCAACTGGTATTTTTTTAAAACATATCCAGTGGTATTTGATCTTTCTGTTTTACTAATATTTTATCATTTGATCAATTTTTTGTCACCAGTATATTATTATTTTTATTATTATAGCAAAAAAACATGTGCCAAATGCTTACAGGGTGATGTTAAACCTTTAATAATTTTATTAAAAACAGGTAAAAAATTATGAAAATGATTTGTTTTACATAAAATTAATTGATATCTCAAAGAAAAAAAAAGGATAAAAAGAAATAGGTTGAATAAAAGGGATTTTATATAAAATTAAAAATTCAAGCTAAATGGCTACTTTCAATGCTCAGAAGAGGTGTTGGATAAAATGGGCATCATCAGGAATAAAATTGTACTTAATTTGATTTTTTGAAAAACTAAATGAAGTTTTCAACTGATTTTTTTCCAATATTTATTTGGACACTTTGTCTATATCAAATTACTTCTAGTACCATGATTGACCAAATTACATCCTCATTTCCATATGCAGAATTGTTCCCATATGACCGGACAAGGCCAAAGGTGTCAACCACAAGTTTGAGAATTCTTCTGGTGGACACTTTTATGATGGAAAGTAGTAGGGTGCAAGTCTTCTTTAGTTAATCTAGTATTCCTCATAAACATTTCCAACATATTTTTGGCCAAAAATCAGGTGGAAAGTTTGTCCATATCAAATTACTTCTAATGCCATGATTGACTAAAAATTGATTCTCATTTCCATATAGAGAGTTGATCCCATATGACTGGATCTGGCAAAAGTGTCACCACAATTTTTGATAAAATTAAGTTTGAAAATTTTATGATGGAAAGTAATTGCAAGTCTTCTTCATTTCATCAAGTAATCCTCATAAAAATTTCCACCTGTATTTTGGCCAAACTTCAGGTGGACACTTTGGCCATATTAAATTAATTCTAGTTCCATGTTGATAAAAAACACATACTTATTGCCATATATAGATATTAAACCCATCAGACTGTGCCTTTCCAAAAGTGTCTACATTAATTATGGCTAAACCTCAGTTGGACACTTTTATGATGCAGAGTAGCTAGGGAAAAAGTATTCTTCAGTTAATTTGGTATTCATAATAAATTTATCCTCCTGAAGTTGAGCCTAACTTCAGGTGGACAATTTCGGAAAGCACCAGTTAGTCACTATCCATCAAAAAAGTTTTCACCAAAAGTTTGGCTAAACTTGTGGTGGACCCCTTTTATCAGCCACAGTCAGAAGAGATCAACTCTTTAGATGGAAATGAGGATGATATTTTAGTCAATAATGGAAATAGAAGTAGTTTGATGTGGCAAAATTATCCCCCTGAAGGTCAGACAAACCTCACAAGGACACTTTTTAGCAGGGAGTAACTGAGAAAAATCCATTTATCAGAAGGAAAATCTTTTATTGGATAGATGCCAAGGTTTCATACTTGTGTATTATGGTCAGTATTAATTTTGAATGTGTTTTTCCAAGCAATTTCATTGCCCATCATGACACATTTTTTTTAAATGTTTCAAACTGTGTGATACAGTATTAAGGTGTCACATAGTATAATTAAGTTCTATTAAGTCCCCTCCTATGATGCCTAAATTTATAATTTAATATCTTACATAATAATTATTTTTTATATAAATTTATCAATATTTTATTTTATTATTAAATTTAATAGAGCAAGTATCCTGAATTATTATATATGCATAAGCTTAGGTTAGATCAATTTGTGCTCAATTTGTGCTCAACAGAGGATCAAAATCAAGTTCTGGAGGATCAACTTGTGCATTATTTTGAATCAGTTTATATTCTGTCTATAATAAATCTGAGAATAAATGTACTTCCAATACAATTTTTTATATTGTTATTAAGTGAGAATAACCCTGGAATAATAAGAGACACTCTGGAGTTCAAAGAGAGGGGATTGCTAGCAGTTCACCCCCAGATTTTCCATGGTGAATGAATCCCTTGATGTACCACTCCAATACACAGTTAATGAAGCCTTCAGCCAACTAATAGACATGTCCATTAACATCCTCAGTAACCCATAACATAATTAGAAGAGCAACAACCGCCAAAATCCTGTAATAATAAGGAAAATCCATCAAAATTAAAGAATAAGATAAAAAGAGAGTATATGCGTATTAAAAATAATATAAAAGACTAAAGATTGAATTTTTTAGGTTAATAATAGCTTAATAATAAGGGGGATTCACTGTAGAAATGATGGGGCTAATCCTGACATTATACTACGTGAAATTACCATTCAAAAATGACCAATATTGACTGAGAAACCACCCAGAAACTCAAAAAAGAGTGTGAGATGTGGGGTAACTACATGCAGTCCTTGGCAGGCGCTTGAAAGGGTAAATCCTTGACTAAATTTAGTTGAATTCAAGCATGGTGATGAAATAAGACGCCAAGAATGAGGTTATTAATGAAATTAGTGCATATAAACAGGGTCAATGCATTGTTAATTAAGCTAGTACACTAAATAAGCACCTCTTGCCTATTTTAGCATGTTTCCCCACAGTGGGCGTAGAATGTGGGGTAATTATAGTGTGAAAAAGCTAACTTTGCTAAAAATGAAGCTATTCACAAGGGATAAAAGCAGGCAGTATGTGGCCAGTACACAGAAGCCATTTCTGGCATAAAAAACACCAAATTTGAAAAGTGTTATTTTTATTCATTTAAGTATCCAAATCAATGGTCCTAAATTAGACAAATTTATCTGTCAAAGCGCAATTTTTATATTCTCAAATTTATGGCGCATATAGTCAACTTTTAAGTGAAATAAAGCACATTTCTTGTTTTTTGCATAAAACAGTGAAAATAACAGCTTTAAGTGTACTTAAAAATTATTTAGCCTTATACTTAAGGTTCTTAAGATTATCCTAACATATTCCAACTTAATATTAAGTACATAATACTTATAAAAGGTGGATATATGCATGTATATAAGGTGTTATAATGGCATTTTTTGTGTATTATCATAGTTTTACTTATGTATATTGTTTTGTGTACTCTCAATTATTATTCCCATGAATAGTTCATGTGCTTAACATAACTTATAAGTACTTTTTACTCAGTCCTGTGGATGTACAGGCTTACATGAAGTGTGAAATGGATGTGCTAGTAGTTACTGAATGTGTTACACAATTGATGAATATTTTTTAATGCGTGTTTAATTAAAGACTTTGCATACAGCTGATAAATATTTCAATTAAGTAGCAAATGGCGCCAGTAAAATGCATATACCTACTGAAACCTTGTGCAAACAGGTGACTTATCAGCCTCTACCCTGTGCTGATGCAGCAGAAAGGTATTCTCAAATCTGGCCCAGTACGTCAGCTACTTTTACTCATGGTAACCAAAGTAAGTTTTTTTCTCAACTTCCACCTTATGTCATTAGTTAAGTATCTTCTTGCAGGTAGCTTAGTCATCATACTAACAAGTTCAGTTCTTAACATGCATGCAACATAGTTGGTGATATGTTGTTAGTTTTGGATTTTGACAAGGTAAGTTTTTGGAAGAACTCCAAAATCATTCTCTCTTGTATTTTATGTTTTCTCCAAGTTTTTTAATGAGCTTTGTAGACTGTTCTAAAGTACTAAGCAGTAGACACAATGCGAGATGGGTTGGTTCTTCTCTTTAATTTCTAAAAGAAGCGCCTGCCACTCTTATTTTAAAGACAGTGTAATAATGTGCAACGCTAATAATTGACTAGAAAGTTTATAAGTTGAGATGAGTTAAAAATAAGGAAAAAAAACAAGTATTACTATCTGGATATTTCTATTCTTAATAAGCGCTATTATCCACAGCTACTCCCTCTTGAAGCTCTCTCTTTGAATATGCCTTATTATAGTAATAAAATATCTCTAATAATAGTTAATCCAACTGAATCTATATATTCTCTCTATGTTGCGCTCTTTCACTATACTATATGAAATACACACACAGACGCACGAACTCTAAAAGAATCAGAAATACCTTTTAATATTCTCATAAACAATTAATCACAAAAAGATCTAATATCTTATACTGGGTACTATGACTATAGCTACTCGTATATCTCTATATTGATTTTTCTATGATCTTCTTTTTAAAGCAACAACTAATATGATTTTTCTTGTTTTTATTATTTTTCCTCTACCTTTAGATAGATGGACCAGTTCTCCTTTTATATTTTTCCAGCGCTAAAGACACAGTTTCCTAATGGATCTCCAGCGCTGACTCTAGTGCCACATTAGTAAAACAACAACTAATCTATTAGTAAACTATGTACACCGCTTGTAGAAACTACAGTGCCTAAATCATACCCTATAATTACTAACACTTGTATTAACTTGTTTCACTGATGCTCCACATATGTGCTTTTAACTATACCTTGTTTTGTTTCAGTGCTAGTTCCAGGTTTGACTTATCCTAACGCTGTGTCTATTTGCCTTAACTCTTGGGTAGTTTTTACGATTGAGTCCCCACTCTCTTTGCTTTTAATACCAAGTTCATAGTTCCGACCGCTCGCTTAACTAATTGGCCTTCTTCATTACTTGTCTCAGTAAGCTATAGCACTTGCCGCGGTACAGTATACTATGCACTTGAGTCGTCCTTAAGCCATAACTCCTTCTTTAATGTGTAACAGACAATTATTGGAAAATCCAAATCCGTATTGTTTAGCGCTTTATGGTCCTAAATCAATAACACACAATTCCCCATTGTGCGGCACATCTTGCTGCAAAATCCGAGCGCACAGACCCTTAATCCTTTTCCGCGCTTCTATTTCTTTTGTTCTTTGAAACATGCAAACACTTATTATATTTTAGCACTTCCTACTGCGCTAACTTCCTTTGTTCTTCCTGGACTACGCGCGCGGATTGGTCTAAATTCACGCTTTCTGCAAGGCGCTTACCACAACGTAACATCCCTTTACTTGTTCACCAGTTGGGTTGCATATTTTAAACCTACTACAGCTTGTTCAATCACAAATCAGTAATACGTTTTTTTCTGAAGAATTAGAGCTGTCCATGATAGTAAAAAATTGAAACAGTTGCGTGGTGATTGAGTATTATGCTCAAATTATGGTAAGGATATTAAGGCTTAAGAGATAATTGAGACTTGGAAAGGGTTTTTCTCAACAATATTGTATTGGGGAACTAGTTTTTTTGGATTAAAAAAATATAGTAGTGATTAATTACATTATGAAGATTAGATTTTATTTACAAAAAAAAAAGTGGCATTCATGATTTTTATCAACTATGTTGCATGCATGTTAAGAACTGAACTTGTTAGTATGATGACTAAGCTACCTGTAAGAAGATACTGAACTAATGACATAAGGTGGAAGTTGAGAAAAAAGCTTACCTTGGTTACCATGAGTAAAAGTAGCTGACGTACTGGGCCAGATTTGAGAATACCTTTCTGCTGCGTCAGCACGGGGTAGCGGCTGATGAGTCACCTGTATGGTAGCAGTGTCAGCCCTTTGTCCAGAGTGAACCATCAATTCTTCATTACTCACCTATGGTAGCAGTGTCAGCGCTTTGTCCGGAGTGAACCGGAGTTAGACGTGTCAGCTGCACCACAGACTATATACACTTTATGTACTTAACAATCACTAAGCTATTGTACTACACATAACACCCCCCCTCTTAGTGATTTCCCTATAACCATCCCTTTCCAAAAATAAGTAGAGAAATTTGAAAGTAATTAAAAGAAAAGAAAATAAGGAGAAACATATAAACTAGAAAACCCCTAATAAATATCTCTTTTCTTTCCAAAAAATTGGTCCCAAATTCTTCGTCAACAAATCTGCCACTTGATCTTTAGTTGATACCCATTTAATGTCAATTTCACGCCAATGAACTTGTTCATTCACAAAATAGAAATCTCTGTCCACATGCCTGCAACGTTTGTCAGAGGGGTTATTGGTAGCTGCTACAATTGCACCTTTGTTATCACAAAACAGAGTTGTTGGACCATGGCACAAATCCACTTCACGTAAAAGGTTACGCATCCAAAGAGCTCTACGTGTTGCATTTGATATTTCCATTAACTCTGAGTGAAGTGATGCTGTTGCCACTCTTGATTGACTCTTTGATTGCCTTAAGATGAGACATTTGTTGACTTGAAGAACATGACCTCCTGTAACTCTAGCAAATTCACCACCCCAAGTAGCATCACAATAAACTTCTGTAGATGTATTGAGATTGATTGTTGGGAAAAGATGAAATTTCATGTCTTTGGTAAATTGTAGATATCTCAGCAAATGATTAAGAACATCCCATTCAGCTTTACCTGGTCTTGATGCATAACGTGCCAGGAAGTTGACAGGATACACCAAATCAGGCCTTGATTCAGCTACAAGATATGATAAAGAACCAATAATAGACAGAAATTTGAGAGGTTCCAGCGGAGGATGAGTTTTTTCTTTTATAGACACCAAAGAAAGACCCATTTGTAAAGGTGAGTAAGAGTTAAGACCAGGTGGATTGTGTTCATTAAGAATTTTGTTGATAAGAGCCGTTTGCTGGATAGTCAAACCTTTGGAACAACGTCAGACTGCTAGACCAACAATAGAAGAGACATCATCAGACCATTTTACCTTCAAACTACTTCCCATATCCATTTCCAACTCCCTCAACACTGTATCACTACTCCCTACCACTACTCCATCATCTACATGAATCCACAACATTCCCTTAGAACCCTCTTTTGCTAGCACATATACACTTGCATCCTGATTGCTTGATCTGTAACCTAAATTTGCCAGAATTTTGCTGAGATGTTTCCACCAACATCTGGCTGCTTGCTTAGTACAATATAGAGCTTTTCTAAGTTTTCAGACATGAGTTGGATTAACAGACTCAAAACCTTCAGGTTGATGACATAAATTTCTTCTTCAAGGTTGCTGTGGAGATATGCTGCAGTGACATCAAAAGTTATGATTTGCCAGTTGTACGTAGCAGCTAGGGTGAGGATCAGACGCAGAGATGCAAAAGTGGCTGTGGGAGCAAAAGTGTCATTAAAATCAATACCATCAACTTGTTTGAAACCCTGAGCTACATATCGTTCCTTTTGTTTGATGATTTTCCCAAATTCATCCCTTTTTAGAGCAAAAACCCAGCGGGCACCTGTGACAGTTTTTCCAGGAGGAAGAGGAACAATATCCCAAACTTTCATGTTAGACATGTTGTCTAATTCCTGAAGACAAGCTGACTTCCATTCAACTGCGTCTGGACGCTTCATTGCCTGTTTGAAAGTTCAAGGTAAGTGGTCAGAAAGTTCATAAGCATTATTTTTAATGAAATCAACCATGACATCTTGGGTAGCAATAGTTTATTCTTCTGTAAAATCACCAAATTTAAGTTGATTCAAAATAAATGCTAGGTCACCTTTAGAATGACATGTGGCCAGATGTGAAACTGTAAGCGTTTTGGTATTGTCCTCGTCCCCTTCCAGGATGAAATTTGTCATTGCCGATTGAACAAAAGAATTACACTCTGGATGCCAAAAAATCCAACCTTTACCACCATCAATAAAGCCAACAACCCTGCAACGCATAGCCGGAACCTCCATTTTTGTTCTTTTTTCAGTTGGAATGTGCACATATGCCCACTGACCAAAAATTTTGACAGGAGATAAGTCTGCTTTTTTGTTGAAAATGATTTGGTATGGGGTACTATCAGTAACTATCACATTTGGTAATTTATTGTGAATGAAACAGGACCGACAATAAGCAAAAGTCCAGAAGTTGGGAGGCAGATTTGATGCAAGAAGAATTGTTCTGGCAATTTCACCAATGGTTTCATTGAATCTTTCAGCCATTCCATTCTGTTCATGGTGATAAGGCATAGAGTGTTCATGAAGGATACCGTGTTGAGAAAGGTATTCAGAGAATTTCTTGGTCATGTATTCTTTGCCATTTTCAGTTCTGAGGATTTTGAGATGTTGATTAGTGATGTTTTCTAAGCGAGATTTGAAATTAATAAAAGCATCAAAAACATCTGACTTCCTTTTTAGGAAAAAAACTTCCCCATAAGTTGAGAAAGATTCTCTGAAGGCAGCTACATAAACTTCACCTCTATCAGTGACATCAATCATGGGCCCTACTAAATCAGAAACCACCAAATCCATGAGTTCATGGGTGCACTTTGATGTCTTGCACATGTTTTTTCTTTTGCTTTTTGACACAGCACAAACATCACAGTGTAATCTGCATGAAGGGACATAAGATGGTGCATTTTCACAAAGACTCTTTTTGGCAAGTCTTCTCAAAAGCCTGGTACTTGTGTGTCCAAGGCGGCGATGCCAATCCATGATTGAGTCAGGTACCGCAGTTGGATAAGGAATTTTGAAGGTGGTGGAGGAACAAAAGGGGCAGGAAGGGTTGCAGAGGATAAAGAGTTAAAATAATTCATTTCAAAAACATTGGTCTCTAGTGCGCAAGGATATACTAGATCAACTGTCCATTTTTGACCAGCAGACGATTTAAGAGCTAGAAATAATATTTATTGGTTTTTTGAAATAACATAATCATGATTTTGATTAAAAGAAAGAGAAATGCCATTATCTAGAATATCAAAAGGAGAAATAAGAGTGGATTTTTCCCTATCACAATAGAAAACACCTTTGATAGTAACTAATTCTCCATCACATCTTTTAATGAACATGTTTCCGTGTCCAGTAATGAAAGAAGCACCAGAGTCAGTTGCAGTTTTGACTGGAATAGGAGTAACCAAATTTCTGAAGTCAGAAAGAAGACGTACATCACCAGTGACATGATGTGTGGCACCAGAATCAAAAATGACTTGACAATCTTTTCTGTCTTGCTCTTCAGTCCAGCTATCAGTACCAAAATCCATTTCTTTCAAAGCAGTAGTGAGAACATCTAGCGCTTTGCAGCTGATTTCGTTTAAATGGGGTTTTGATGAAGTTTGAGCTGGTTGTTTTCCTTTCCTATTGTTCAGTGCCTTTCCGACAAGGTTCATAGAGTCTTTTTTGTCACAAGCAAAAGCTTCACGTTGTCCCCAAACCGCTACATTAAAACTTTTACTGTTGGGATCATATGGACAAGTGTTCTGGAAGTGTTCAGAGGATTTGCAGTAAAAACAGGAATATTCAGGTTTTCTATTTCTAGGGCCGTAACTGTCCATGCGGAATTTTTTGAAAGCCAAAGAGGAAACAGACTCAGGTTCAGTTTTCAGTTCAGAAGCAGTGGAAAGGGTAGGGGCATTTGAGAAAGATTGAGATGAATTGATAAAAGAATTTTGAAGAACATTCATCATCTCATCAAAGGAAGGTTGAGAGATGTCTTTTTGCAATTCAAAATGACAATTCGCTTCAGTGGCAAGATGATTAACTGATGATGGTAATAAGAGTTGGGTAAAAACTGTTGTCATTTCATCAAAACCAAAAATAAAACCTGATCGCTGAACCGCCTCCAATATCGACTTAACTTTTTCTCCATGTCCTATTACATTTGTAAAAGGAGAGGTTTTAAAAGTTAAAAGATCATTAATCAGAGCCATGCGAGCTGTGTGGGAAGCTTTGTCAAATTTGGAGCTGAGAATTGAGAAAGCTTTGTAACTGGTAATCCCAAAATCTCTAAAAGCCGGAAGTTTTTCATCAATTGTGTTGTAAATTGCATGCCAGCTCATTTTGTCCTCGAATTTTGAGATATCATCATTGATTGCAGCTGCGTCAGAGATATATTTAGTTGAACATACACGACACATTAAAAAAATTGATATTCTTTATCCAAGTTTGCCAGTTAGAACCATCATGTTTCAATTTAGACATCTTATTAGTCCTTTGTATGATTTCATCAATAACATCAGCGCAATCTTTTCCTTTATAACACCACGGGAAATCTGGGGGTGAACTGCTAGCAGTTCCCTCTGTTTGAAACTATCAGGCATTTGTCAGTAAACTGTTGGGAAACCATCCTGAAACTGTCAGAAATATGTTTTTAAATCTGATGAAAAAACATTGAAAAAATAAACTGTCACAGATTGAATCCAGATCAATCCCTCCTTGAGCAGAGCTTAGGAACCACATTGAACATCAGTTAATCTCAGGTTTGGCAAAAGGTTGAACAACATCACTTAGCATACCTTAATATTCAAATATTAAACTTGAATATATGTTGCGTGTATGATATAGATGCATATGCATTTGAATTTGCAAGGTGGATACTTATTGCATGTTAAAAATTGATGTGAAATGCCTATCTAAAGTGTATGCATAATGACTATGAAGAATAAATATGCATAAAAAATATGCATAATGATTATGCATATTTAATATGCATAAAAAATATGCATATTGAATATGCATTAAATATATGCATATTGAATATGCATTAAAAATATGCATATTGAATATGCAAAAAAATGGTGCATATATGTATATGAATAAGATATATTAATATGCATATAAATCTGAATAATGAATATGCATATGCATATCCATAAATATGCATAATGATTGAAAAATGCAAAAAAATGATGCTTAACGAGTATATTTTATGCATAAATAGAAATATGCAATATGGATTCATATTGCATATAGATAACACTGGCAAACCAACTTGACCAAAACTCATACTAAATTTTCATTCTGGACTAAAGGTGTGAGGGAAGGAAGAAAAACAGTCCGATGTTAGAAAAATGCTACATGCACTCATTTTGTAGCAGAGCAAATGAGAAGTGCTGAATTATGGTTGGTGCCCATAATTTAGTATGATATCATAATTTTATTTAATTGTTTTCAATATTGAAAAGACTTTAGGTTGGTTGGTATGGATCTAGCTGTGCCAGGGTCTAATCTAATTATTTTAACAATTTCATAATAATTAATGGGTTTTAATACAAAAACAGGTTGTATTTTTTGTGGGATATTGGATATAATAAGGTCTTTTGTAAAAAAAACTTATATTATTCAAAAATATTCCTGAATCAGATGTGGGATAATCACTACAAAAAATTGTAGTACTGTGGGCAATAAAATATATGCACAAGCAGTAAAGAAAGGACTGAGTGAACCCTTTTTGTGCAGTGGGAATCATTAGAGTGGAATTGTGGATGAAAAATATAATTCATTATTACCATTTTATTTAATCAAAAAATTTATAATATTAAAAAGAACTATTGATTAATTGGTATTTGACCTTTGTGCCTCACTCATATTTATCATTTGATTGATTTTTTGTCACCATTATGTTATTAATATTATAAGTATAGCAAAAACTTGTGTGCCCAACACATACCGGGTGATGTTACACCTTTTATAATATTATTAAATAAAGGTAAAAAAATATGAAAATGATTTGTTTTACAAAAAATAAATTGATATCCAAAAGCAATATGAGGGATAAAAAGGTAAAATTAAGAGGATCAAATATGAAATAAAAAATTAAAGTAAAATTCCTGCCGTCAAGAGCAAGTAGACATGATGGGGTGAACGCCCACCAGTGGCACTAAACTTGGACTATAATTTCTTTTTTGTAAAAATAAAAAAAAATCCACTTGAGCTTTACCAAAACTTTAGGATGACAATTTTGCCATATCAAACAACTTCTAGTGCAATTATTGAAGAAAAATTCATTTTCATTGCAATAGAGAGAATTGATCACATCAGACTGCATGTGACAAAAAGTGTCCAGCACAAGTCCGGCCAAACTTGTGCTGGAGACTTTTATGATGAAGAGTATCTAGGGTGGAATTTTTCTTCAGTTCATCTGGTATTTGATCTAAGTGCCTCACTCATATTTATCATTTGATTGATTTTTTGTCACCATTATGTTATTAATATTATAAGTATAGCAAAACCTTGTGTGCCCAAAGCATACCGGGTGATGTTACACCTTTTATAATATTATTAAATAAAGGTAAAAAATATGAAAATGATTTGTTTTACAAAAAATAAATTGATATACAGAAGCAATATGAGGGATAAAAAGGTAAAATTAAAGGAAGCAAATATGAAATAAAAAATTAAAATAAAATTACTGTCATCAAGAGCAAGTAGACATGTTGGGGTGAACGCTCACCAGTGGCACTAAACTTGGACTATAATTGCTTTTTTGAAAAAAAAAAAAGTTCCAATCTGAGTTTTAACAAAACTTCAGCAGAACCATTTAGCCATATCAAACAACTTCTAGTGCAATGATTGAGAGAGAATAAATCACACCAGACTGCATGTGACCAAAAGTGTCCAGCACAAGTTCGGCCAAACTTGTGCTGGACACATTTATGACAGAAAGTAGCTAGGGTAGAATTTTTCTTCAGTTAATCTGGTATTTCTTATAAACATGTCCATTGGTACTTGATCTTTGTGCCTCACTCATATATATCATTTGATTAATTTATTGTCACCATTATATTATTAATATTATAAGTATAGAAAAAACTCATGCGCCAAATGCATACCAGGTGATGTTACACCTTTTATAATATTATGAAATAAAAGTAAAAAAATATGAAAATGATTAGCTTTACAATGCTTTAAATAGATATTTAAAAAAAAGAGAAATAAAAAAGTAAAATTAATCTCAAAGAGATCAATTATGAAAAACAAAATACTAGTAAAATTCTTGATCTCAAGAGCCAGTAGAAGTGTTAAAACAAATGGGAGCCATCAGGGCTAAATTTTAATAAGTGACCTTTTTTTATAAAGATAAAAAATTATACACTTGAGGTTGGGAAGAACGACAGGTGGATGATTCAGCTAAACAAAACTACTTGTAGTTAAGTTTAATAAAAAATGTTTTTTTGTTGCCACAGGGAGAATTGATCCCATCTGACTGCACATGACCAAAAGTGTCCAGCACAAGTTTGGCCAAACTTGTGCTGGACACTTTTATGATGGAGAGTAGCTTGGGTGGAAATTTTCTTCAGTTCCTTCATCTTGTATTTCTCATAAACATGTCTACTGGTATTTGATCAGTCTGTATCTTTCATATTTATCATCCGATTAATATTTTATCACCATTATATTATTAATGTTATTAGTATAGCAAAAACATGTGTGCCAAATGCATACCATGTGAAGTTATACCTTCAATAATTTTTTAAAATAGACTTAAATAAATATGGAAAGTATTAGTTTTACAAGAATTAAATAGAAATTTAAAAGTAAAAAGAGGAATAAAAGAGTAAAATAAAAGTCAAAGAGTTCAAATATGAAAAAAATACTAGTAAAATTCCTGCTATCAAGAGCCAGTAGAGGTGTTAAAGCAAATGGGAGCCATCATGGCTTAATTGTAATAAGTGACCTTTTCTTTAAAGATAAAAAATTATACACCTGATATTGGGCAGAACAGCAGGTGGATGATTCAGCTAAACCAAACTACTTCTAGTGAAATTTGATAAAAAAATTTTTTTGTTGCCATACAGAGAATTGATCCCATCTGACTGCAACTGACCATAAGTTTCCAGCACAAGTTTGGCCGAATTTGTGCTGGACACTTTTATGATGGAGAGTAGCTAGGGTAGAATTTTTCTTCAGTTCATCTAGTATTTCTTACAAACATGTCTACTGGTATTTTATCTTTTTTCCTCACTCATAAAGATCATTTGATTAATTTTTGGTCACCATTATATTATTCACTACGCAATATAGGGGGTGGACTTGCTAGCAAGTCCTCAACCTGAACTCAGATGGAACTCAGATGGAACTCAGACTGAACTCAGACTGAACCCATACTGAACTCTACTTGAACACCCACCTAAAACTGTTCTGCTGAGTGGTGTTCATCCCTGATTGTATGGTTCCTTTATCAATAGCTCAATGTGTGTTCAATCTATGGTGAGTTTGGGTCCAAGGTTGCGGGCTTGCTAGCAAGTCCGCCCCCCATATTGTGTGGTGATTAATTTTATAATTATAGAAAAAACTCATGTGCCAAATGCATACCAGGTGATGTTATGCCATTTATAATATTATTAAATAAATGTATAAAAATATGAAAATAGTTTATTTTAAAAATTATTAATTGATATCCAACAGCAATATTAGGAATAAAAAAATTAAGTTAAAAGGATCAAATATAAAAAAAGAAATCCAATTATTATTCCTAATATCAAAGTCCAGTAGAGATGTTGAAGCAAATGAGAGCCATCATGGATAAATTGTACTAAATTGACTGTTTTTTAAAGATAATAAATTGTGTACCTGTGGTTTGGATGAACTCTAGGTAAATAATTCAGCTATATCAAACTACATCTAGTGAATTTTCTTATCAAATAATTTTTTTCATTGCCATAGAGAGATGACTGTTTTTTAAAGATAATATATTGTGTACCTGTGGTTTGGATGAACTCTAGGTAAATAACTCAGCTATATCACACTACATCTAGTGAATTTTCTTATCAAATAATTTTTTTCATTGCCATAGAGAGAATTTATCCCATCTGACTGCACCTGACCAAAAGTGTCCAGCACAAGTTTGGCCGAACTTGTGCTGGACACTTTTATGATGGAGAGTAGCTAGGGTGCAGGTCTTCATCAGTGCAACTGTTATTTTTTTAAAACATGCCAACTGGTATTTGATCTTTCTGTTTTATTCATATTTTATTATCTGATTAATTTTTTGTCATTAGAATATTATTAATTTTATTAGTATAGAAAAAACTTGTGTGCCAAATGCATGCCATGTTATATTACACCTTTTATAATATTATTAAAAAATGTTAAAAAAATATGAAAATGATTTTTTTTTAAAAATTACAAATTAATAGCCAAATGTAACATGAGTGATAAAATAGTAAAGTAAAAGAGATAAAATATGAATAAGAAAAATTCAAGGAAAATTCTTGCCTTCAAGAGCCAGTAGAGGTGTTGAAACAAATGGGTGCCATCAGGGCTAAATTTGATAAAATTTAATTTTTTTTAAAGATAAAAAATTTTCAACTGAGGTTTAGAAAAACTCAAGGTGTATAATTCAGCCATACCAAACTACTTCTAATGTAATTATTTAGCATTTTTTTTAATTTAATTTCCACAGAGAGAATTGATCCCATCTGACTGCACCTGAACAAAAGTGTCCAGCACAAGTTCGGCCGAACTTGTGCTGGACACTTTTATGATTGAGAGTAGGCATACAGCAAATTTTCTTAAACTCAAAAGGGATTTCTTATAAACATTTCCACTGGTATTTGATCTTTCTGTGTCATTTAAATTTACCATTTGATTAGTTTTTTGTTATCATTATATTATTAACGTTATTACTATAGTAATAACTTGTGTGAAAAATGCATACCAGGTGGTGTTCCACCTTTAATCATATATTATTAAATAAAGGTATAAGAGTATGAAAATTATTTATTTTAAAAATTAAAAATTGATATCCAAAGGAATATGAGCAATAAAAAAGTAAAATAAAAGAGATAAAATAAGAAAAAAAAATCTAAGGAAAATTCCCACTGTCAATAACAAGTAGAGGTGTTAGATCAAATGTGCACCACCAGGGCTAAACTTGGACTATATTTTCTTTTTTGTTAAAGCAAAGAAAGTGTCCTGATGAGTTTTTAAAATCATCAGGAGGACATTTTGGCAATATCAAACTACTTATTGTGCAATGATTGAGCAAAATGTCATTTTCATTTCCATAGAGTAAATTTATCCCATCTGACTGCATGCAACCAAAAGTGTCCAGCACAAGTTCAGCCAAACTTATGCTGGACACTTTTATGATGGTGAGTATCTAGGGTGCAGGTCTTCTTCAGTTCATAAGGTATTCCTTAAAAACAAATCCACTTGTATATGATCTTTCTGTGTCATTCATATTTTTCATTTGATTCATTGTTTTTCACCATTATACTATTAATGTTATTAGTATTGAAAAAAATTATAAGCCAAATGCATACTGAGAGATGCTACATCTTTAATAATCTTATTAAATAAAAGTAAAAAAAATATGAAAAGTATTAGTTTTACAATAAATAAATTGATATTTGAAAGCAAAAAGAGGAATAAAAAAGTAAAATAAAAGTGATTAAATATGAAATTAAACATTCAAATACAATTTCCGCCATCAAAGAAAATTTTATTTTTCAGACCAAAATCGCACCACCAGTTCTAGATTTAGAATATATTTTAATTTTTTTAAATTAATAAAAGTGTCCAACTGAGGTTTTCAAAAAAATCAGGAGGATAGTATAGCAGTATAAAACTACTTCTTGTGCAATGATTGAGCAAAAATTCATTTTAACTTCCATTGAGTAAATTTATCCCATCTAACTGCGTGCAACCAAAAGTGTCCAGCACAAGCTCAGCTGAACTTGTGCTGGACACTTTTATGATGGAGAGTAGCTAGGGTGCAAGTCTTCTTCAGTTAATCTTGTATTCATTTTAAAAATGTCTATGGGTATTTGATCTTTCTGTGTCATCCGTATTTATTATTTGATTATTTTTTAGTCACCATTATATTATTAATGTTTTTAGTATAGAAAACACATGTGTACTAAATGTACACTGTGTGATTTTACAAATTTAATAATATTATATAATAAATGTAAAAAAATGTGAAATTTATCAGGTTTACCAAAATAAAATTGATATTTAAAAGCTAAAGGATAAATAAAAGGGTAAAATTAAAATTAAAGAGATCAAACATGAAATAAAGATATTAAGTATTATTTCTGCTATCATGAGCCAGTAGAGGCTTCAGAAAAAATGGGCAACATCATAGATTAACGTGGAACAAATTTACTTTTTACCAAAGTAAAAAATTGTCTACCTTAGGTTTGGACAAACTTCTGGGGGACAATTTTTCCATATAAAACTACTTTCAGTGCAATGATAGAGTCATCATTCAGTCTCATTTCCATAAAAAGAATTGATTGCATCTGACGGAATGCAACCAAAAGTGTCCAGCACAAGTTTGGCCAAACTTGTGCTGGACACTTTTATCATGGAGAGTAGCCAGGGTGCAAATCATTTTAAATCATCTGGAATTTCTTATAAACATGTCCACTCATTTTAAATCTTTGTGCCTCACTCATATTTATCAATTGATTAATTTTTTGTCACCATTATATTATTAATATTATCAGTATAGAAAAAACTTATGTGCCAAATGAATACTGGGTAATGTTACACCTTTTATAATATTATTAAATAAAGGTAAAAAAATATGAAAATGATTTATTTTACAAAAAATAAACTTCTATCCAAAAGCAATATGAGAGGAATAAAGTAAAATAAAATAAATCAAAGATGAGAATTAAAATCCAAGTTAAATTCCTGCCATAAACAGAAAAAAGAGATGTTGAATCAAATTAGCACAATCAGGGCTAAACTTGCACTAAATTTTCCTTTTTGTAAAAATAAAAAAAAAATCCACTTGAGCTTTACCAAAACTTCAGCATGAAAATTTCCATATCAAACTACTTCTAGTGTAATTTTTTATCAAAAGTTTATCTTCATTTCCATAGAGAGAATTGCTCCCATCTGACTGCACCTGACCATAAGTTTCCAGCACAAGTTTGGCCGAACTTGTGCTGGACACTTTTATGATGGAGAGTAGCTAGGGTAGAATTTTTCTTCAGTTCATCTAGTATTTCTTACAAACATGTCTACTGGTATTTTATCTTTTTTCCTCATTCATAAATATTATTTGATTAATTTTTGGTCGCCATTATATTATTAATTTTATAAGTATAGAAAAACTCATGTGCCAAATGCATACCAGGTGATGTTATGCCATTTATAATATTATTAAATAAATGTATAAAAATATGAAAATAGTTTATTTTAAAAATTATTAATTGATATCCAACAGCAATATTAGGAATATAAAATTAAGTTAAAAGGAGCAAATATGAAAAAAGAAATCCAAGTAATATTCCTACTATAAAAGGCCAGTAGAGGTGTTGAAGCAAATGAGAGCCATCAGGGATAAATTGTACTAAATTGACTTTTTTTAAAGATAAAAAATTGTGCACCTGTGGTTTGGATGAACTCTAGGTAGAAAATTTGGCTAAGTAAAACTACTTCTAGTGAAGTTTTTTATCAAATAATTTTTTTCATTGCCATAGCGAGAATTGATCTCATATGACTGCACCTGACCAAAAGTGTTTAGCACAAGTTCGGCCGAACTTGTGCTGGGCACTTTTTTGATGGTGAGTATCTAGGGTGCAGCTCTTCTTCAGTGCAACTGTCAAGGTACACTTTTAGTCTAGAAGATTTGGTACGTAGTTCTACGAGGATTTAAAAGGCTTAAATGGGTTCTCAACAAATTTGTACGTATTTCTTAATTCAAAGATGAATTTTTTACTCAATAAAAGAGGTAGGATTAAAATATTAATATAAATTATAAATTAGAATTACGCTATTGTAAATACTAATGATATAGAATATAAGAATAAGTGTTTATTTGGTTAATAGTTGTAAAAATGGTTTGGTAAGATAGAATGATCAAAAGACAACAAAAAGAGAGGCCTTTTATAGGCAAAGGAGAGACAAAGCACGGAAATCAAATTCTAAAAACAGTAGGAAAAGAGAGAGAAAAAGAACATTCCAGAAAGAGTATTTCAAATAATAAAGTTATTCCAAAAAGAAGGCGTCAAAAAGATGTATTTACAGAGTATGTCAGAAATACATCAATATTTTTAATATTTACTGTAAATGTCAATCCCAAATAAGAAATTTGATTTTTTTGTATATATTTAATATTATTTGAATATTTAAATCTTATTTTATCTTTGTATTTTATATATTTTTTTAAATATAAAGTTTTATTTTTCCCAACCTGTCAATTGAGCACGGTGTTAGAGAAAAATATAAGGGACAAAATTATAATTTTAATTTTACTTATTTATTTAATTAATTAATTTAATTTTAACATTCTGTAACTAGTTAATTTATAACTAATTTTAATGTAACTAATTGATAATTAAATAATAATTAAAGATGATAAGGTGCGGCTTCATCCAGTAAATAATTACTTATTTCACTGGGTAAGTCTAGTAGCCTGGCTGACACTCCCTTACTCTAAAAAAAAATAATAAAAAAAAAAAAAATTCTATGATTTTTTCTTCTTATACTTTTTTAGTAGAGTAGGAAGATTAGATATCTCCTTCCCAGGTATCCAAGAATCATATTCAGATGATTTATTCTTGAATCTCAATAAGTATTCTGTACCTTTCTCAGCAGTGACTATTCTGTCATTTAATATTTTTTCAATTTCTGCTGTCTCAGTGATTTCATTTGGGGTTTTCTTTGGTCTACCCCTCCTTCTTGGAAATAAATCACTATTGGATGTGTAAGGTTTCAAAAGAGATATTGGAAAAACAGGATGTTTTCTGTCATATGGGGAATACAGAATAACTTCAACTGCATTATCTCCAATCATTCTTCTGACAACAAAAGGACCAACAAATGGATCTTTTAATTTGTTATTACCTTGTAAGTTGAAGTGGACTGTAGAAATCAACACTTCATCACCCTTTTTAAAAGTGTATTCTTTATGGGATTTGTCCCATCTTTTCTTCTCATATTCAAATGATTTTTCAATACATTTTTGAGCATGATTTCTGCATAGTTGTTGCATTTGAAGAAAAGATTTTACACCAGGATGTATATCCAATTTAGGTATTTTGTTATTGAGAATTTGGGCAGGAGTATTAGGAACATATCCAAGCCAGAGCTCAAAAGGCTTCCTTTGAGTAACAGAATGAACAGTGCTATTATAAGCAAATTCTAAACCAGGAAGTAAGGTAACCCAATCATGAGTGAATCTGTCATTATCTTTATACTCAAGGCCAAAGGCACAATATCTTCTTATCATGTCCTCTAAAGTCTAAATCATTCTTTCAGCTAAACCATCACTCTGAGGGTGATGGGCAGTAGAAAGTTTCAGATCACAACCACAAACATCCATCAGAGACATCCAAAATTCAGAAGTAAATTTAGGGTCTCTGTCAGAGATTATGGCTTTAGGAAAACCAGCAGTATTAAACATATGAGACCACCATAAGAAAGCTAATTCTTTAGTGGAAACATCCTTGTGGGTAGGGATAAATTTACACATTTTTGTGAATCTGTCCACAATAACCCAACAAGAGTTATAACTGTCTTTACCAGCAATAGGTAATCCTGTTACAAAATCCATGTTTATTATTTGCCATGGGGCATCAGGAGGTTCAATATGTTGCATTAATCCTGCTCTTTTACCAGTTAATCTTTTTGATTTTTGGCATGAATCACAGGATTCAACATATAATTTTGTGTCTTCAGACATATTAGCCCACCAAGCAGTGTTCTTAATTCTGATCATTGTTTTGTCAAGATCAAAATGTCCAGCTAATATGTCATCATGACAAATTTTCAAGATGATTTCTTTCATAGAAGGAGGAATAACAATAACATTACTCAACTTTCTTCTATAATATAGATATCCTTCATCAATTGAAAATTTTCCTTTTTCCAAACCTTTTTGGTACTTTGGTGGAAGGGTTTTAATTAATGCTTGTATTGAAGCATTCTTTGGATCATTTAATATGGTGCATAACTTTTTCAAGTCAGTGTCCTTATCATATGATTCCAGAATAAGCTGTAATAGCTCTTCCTCCATATCAACCACATATATCCCATGGATATGGATAATTTCATCCTCAGGATCATATGCAGGATTTGAGTCATCATTTGGTAAGGGTAACCTTGATAACATATCCACATTTGAGTGACCAATACCAGCTCTGTGAATAATTGTCATTCTCCCTCTGTACTCTTGAACAGCCAGCTGCCATCTAAACATATGTCTATTAGGTGTTTTCAAGTTTAAAAGGGATTTAACTGCACTGCAGTCAGTGACAAGTTCAAATTTCTGGTCATCTAGGTAATAATGAAGCTTTTCTAGAGCCCATACTACAGCTAAACACTCTAATTGAGTAGCACCATATTTCAATTCACTATTTCTCAAGGTTCTTGAAATATAACAAATTACTACTTCTGAAACTTTATCATTTATCACTTGTTTTTGATGGAGGGCAGCACCAAGACCAATGAAACTGGCATCAGTGTACAAAACAAATGGTTGATCAAAGTCAGGTAAAGCAAGAATTGGTGCTGACATCAAACAGTGTTTCATAGTGTCAAAGGCTCTTTGTCTTTCACTATTCCAGACAAAAGCAACATCCTTTCTAGTTAATTGGGTAAGGGGTAAAGCTATGACTTGGTAATTTTTAATATACTGTCTATAGTATCCACACATTCCCAAAAAACTTTGGAGCTCTCTTACTGTTGTAGGAGCTTTCACCTGTTGTATGGCTGCCACTTTGTTCTGGTCAACACATATCTGTAAGCCTGAAACAACATGACCAAGAACTTTTAAAGAATGGAAACCAAATTTACATTTCTTCAAAGCAAGTGTCATATTTATTTCGTCCATTTTCTGGAATACTTTACACAGGTGTTTAAGATGGTCCTCAAATGTTTTTGAGAATATAATGATATCATCAATATAAACCATCAGCCAACCTTCAATTATCTCTTGATGGAATGTGTTATCCATTACTTTTTGGAAAACAGAAGGGGCATTTTTAGGGCCAAATGGCATCCTAATATACTTATAAATACCCATATGAGTGGCAATCATCAGAAAGTTCTGAGAATTTTTCTCAACAGGTACCTGGTGATATCCCTTATTACCATCCAAACAGCTGATATATTTAGCACCCTGTAAAGTAGCATGTATAGAGCTGATTCTAGGTAAAGGATAGATATCATCAACAGTATAAGTATTTAGTGCTCTATAATCACCACATAACCTGGCTTTATCTTTCTCATAAGAAATTAGGACAGGTGAGATAACACAATATTTAGGTGTTTCAACTACCTTTTCAATAATATTCATTTTTAAAAGGGTAGAGATATTATCTTCAATATCTTTTCTCTTTGTGGGAGAAGCAGGATAAGGCTTCTTCTTTAAACTAGGTGGTATATCAGTTAATGGGCAAGACAATGAAAGTTTCATTTCCTCTTTAACTAATCCCAGTTCATGTGACCCATGAGCAAAGGCCATAGGAAAAGATTTTATCAAGTTAATGATGGAATCTTTATCCTCACCAGAAAGTTGTTCTCCAAAAGAGGCATTGTCAATTTCAGACATAAGGGCATGCATTTCCTTTGTAGATCTTCCTTTATATTGAACCACAGAATTACATGTGTTCAATTCTGGTTTTAATAATTTTTTAGGGGAGGAAATTTTAAATTTTCTCTTCCCATTCAACCCCATTGTGAAACATTGGTTTGAAGGATCCAATTTTATGCCATACTTGGTTAAAATATCATTCCCTACAATAAACCAATTGCTCAAGTTATCATTTTTCATGACAACAAAATCACAAATAGCTCTTACAAAACCATGGTTATATTTAAAAAACACTGTGGCTTTGTATTTACCAATGGGGGACAAAACAGAGCCATACCCTCTCCAATTTTCAGAAATGATAGGCAACAGTTTAGATTTATAGTCTTGATCTACTGAGGCAAGTGCTCTTTCAGATACTACACTTCCTCCAGCTCCAGAATCCAGAACAACTTCAATGCTGGTTCCATTAATCAAGACTGGTGCCTTAAGAGGGGCAATAACAATTGAGTTATCCTCAATGTTCTTTATGATCTCAGCATCCTCAACTGTAGATAAATCATTATTATCAATGTCAATAGTATTTAAATAATGAATATCTTCTTCCAGCATCAAGATTTCTTGTTGAGATTCATATGAAATATTGCTGGCACAATCACTTGATGTATCATCCAGTGCCACTGTGTCATAAGCATGCTCCTCTGTTTGTTCCACAAGATTTATCTTCTTGTCACAAACATGGCCTTTCTGCCAAGGCTTGTTGCACTTGAAGCAAGTGTTTGTTGCATACTTCTTTGGTGCAATAGGGGCAGAAGGTTTACCAACCTTTTCCAGAGGTTTTTGTTGGTAAGTGGAGGGTTTCTCCAAAGGGGTCCTAGGAATGAATCTTCTTGCATCATACTTATTGTTTAGAAGTATCTCATTGCAAGTATTAATGAAAGAAGAGGGTTCTTTGGAGAACTCAGTCCTAGCCACAATCAAGTCTCTCAGAGACATTGGTAATTTATAGAGGATCCTGTCCTTCCATAAATCAAACTCCATATTTGGGTCCATTGCCCTTAAGATTTTTACAAGTTTCATTAAAAACTCAATAGGTTTATCAGTAGAAGAGCTATATCTAGTTTCCTCATACTGCCTTTGTTGAGCCATTCTGAACTTGGAGCCACCAAATTGTGCTTTAATTAATTTCTTCCAATCCTCCCATGAGTAGTCATTCCCATCCAGGAGAACAGATTCATACCACATCAGGGCAACATTAGTGAACAAAGAAATTAATTTGGACACAATTTCCTCATCTGGGAGTTTGTAAGAATTTTTTAAATTATCAATTCTGCAAATAAATTGTTGCCAATCAGAGGAAGAATCACCATCAAATGTTGGGTACTGGTCAAGTTTTAGCCAATTCTTTTGATTTGAAGGAGTCTCCTTAGTACTAGCTTGTTTCTGAGTAAGAAGCAGCTGTAATTTCTCTAATTGTGCTGAAATCTCATTGTTTAATCCTTCTGTTGCAGATCCTGGTGCATCATCAGTTTTTGATGGAAACTCAGTGTTATCAACAGGTATTTCTGGATCAATTTTTATTTTAGATGAACTAGCCACAGGTACTGGTTGAGAATCCTGCACTATATGTTCCTTCACAGAATTTTCAGAATATTTTTGGTCATTTAACAATGAGTTCAATGTTTCTTCAATGGTTGTTAGTCTTGTTTTCATTCTTGGAAGACTAGATAAACTTTCATTGACAGTTGCAAAAGATAATTGGTTTTTATGTTGAAAAGATGACAAATGGTCACTCAATCTTTTCAGATTTATCTTATCTATTTCTACCTCCTGGCAACAGGCAGATACAGTATCTTTTAGTTTAGACAAATCATTTTTTATATTTTGCCATAAAGCAATTTTCTTTTCATGGGTTGCTTTGTAATGAGACAATTCATCAGAGACTCTCTGTGCTTCACTTTTTAATGCTTGATAACCCTGATCAGTTAACAAACTATTATATCTCTGAGTCAATTGCATATTGTTCATTATATGATTTTGCTTGGCAATAATATCTCTCAAGTGCTCATCATTAATTCTTGCTACATCTGGAGTGTTTCTCAATAAGGAAACTGAGTAACTTTCCAGACTCTCATAGAACTCAGGGTCAAGAGTTTCATCAATCACAGCCATATCAGGATTAATCATTGAGGTAGCAATTAAAAGTAATGGATTGGATACATGAGATAACTGTCTACTATTCCCAGCCTCTATAGGTCTCAAGGTTTCATCCTGCCTTCCATATTTACCTGAAGGAACAGAGTCAGCCACAAGAAAAGGTACTTGAGAATCAATAGAGGGACGTACCAGGGTTTGCTGGGTATCACCATATTGGGCTTCCTTCTTCTTTTGCCTCCTTGATAAGGGTGGGGAGGAGTGGGGTTTGCCTGGGTGGGCCTTGATGGACCTACCTGAGGTAATTGATGCTGATTTTGAGCTAAGTAGTCCCACTGTGTGTTGAGCCAGTCCCACTGCCACTTGGACACTTCCACCATCTCTTGGGATTGGGGAGCCAATTGTTGTTGATCCCTGGGAGGAAGAGGTTTCCTTTTCTCTTGGAGAGAAGTATTTATTCTTTTCTCCCTTTCTTCCAAGGCATCTACCCTTACCTTTAGTTTTAAGCTGTCTGTCTTTAACTCCTTTATGTGGGTTGACAGATTCTTTATCTGCTGGGACAACGGCATCTTTTTTATCTTGAAGCCTCTTGGAAGCTCTTCTGGTGGGTTTGTCCTGGGTTTCTGATCCTGAGTATTGTCCACTAGGATTTCTACTTCTTCCATTTCCACATCCTGTTTGGGGCAAGGATTTATTAGTTTGGGAAATTCTTCTTGTTAAAGGAGAACTTACAGAAGTAGGCTCATCATAATCAATTAAGTCTAGTTCTTCTTCACGTGCAATAAAACCACTTTGATCAGTCATTTTAAGATTCTACTGAAATGAAGGAAAAGAGACAAAAAATTAATTAGTCTTTATTTTTAATTTTTATTTAACAGAAATAAAATAAAAATAAAAAAAAATCTTTTTAGGATAAAAATCAACTTAAATAAAATCAATAAAAAAAAATTTAAAACCAGGATAATGCAATCAACTGTAGAAATAAATTAGAATTTCTATTAATTTTTATTTTCAGGATTTAAATCAACTAATTTATTACCAGGATTTATTGTCAACTGAAATAATCAAATATGAATCTTTATTAATAAAAATTATTTTAACTGATTAATTAACTACCAGGACTTAATGTCAACTGAAGTAATTTAAATATGAATTTTATTACTTAAAAAGATTTATTGGATTACCAGGACTCAAAGTCAACTGAAGTAATGAAATGTTAATTATTTATTAAAAAAAATATAATTGTCAGGACAATTTGTCAACTGGAACAATTAATTAATCAGGACAAATGTCAACTGAAAAATTATAATAATTATTTTATTTAATAAAAAATATTATTGTCAGGACAGTTTGTCAACTGGAACAATTAAAATTCAAATTAATCAGGACAATTGTCAACTGAAAAATGATAATAATTAATATTAATATATAATTATTCTATTACCTCTGGGACTAAGAAAAGTTATTGCTCTATTATGGTCAACCAGGAAAAATAAAAAAAAAATATAATAATAAAAATAAATTCCAATTACCAGACACCTCCCCCTGCAAAATGAGCAAATTAATGCCACTTACAGAGTGCTGAGTAAAAGGAAATACGTAGCAAATGAAGAGTGAAGAGTAACCCACAAATAGTAATCACAATAATTACCACGATATATACGATCTTTAGTCAGTATATGAACTTAAGTTTTGGAGCGCGGTTCGATTCCCGTTCGCAGCAAAAACTTTTATCCCGTGACGTATGACGTTTGTCGTTTTCTTGCCTCCACTCGTCCTTTACAGGTGCTTCTACGCCGATGGTCCTCTCGATTACGCCTCAAGTAACGTTGCGCCGTCGATATTTCGGAAAGGATCCCAATTGTCAAGGTACACTTTTAGTCTAGAATATTTGGTACGTAGTTCTACGAGGATTTAAAAGGCTTAAATGGGTTCTCAACAAATTTGTACGTATTTCTTAATTCAAAGATGAATTTTTTACTCAATAAAAGAGGTAGGATTAAAATATTAATATAAATTATAAATTAGAATTACGCTATTGTAAATACTAATGATATAGAATATAAGAATAAGTGTTTATTTGGTTAATAGTTGTAAAAATGGTTTGGTAAGATAGAATGATCAAAAGACAACAAAAAGAGAGGCCTTTTATAGGCAAAGGAGAGACAAAGCACGGAAATCAAATTCTAAAAACAGTAGGAAAAGAGAGAGAAAAAGAACATTCCAGAAAGAGTATTTCAAATAATAAAGTTATTCCAAAAAGAAGGTGTCAAAAAGATGTATTTACAGAGTATGTCAGAAATACATCAATATTTTTAATATTTACTGTAAATGTCAATCCCAAATAAGAAATTTGATTTTTTTGTATATATTTAATATTATTTGAATATTTAAATCTTATTTTATCTTTGTATTTTATATATTTTTTTAAATATAAAGTTTTATTTTTCCCAACCTGTCAATTGAGCACGGTGTTAGAGAAAAATATAAGGGACAAAATTATAATTTTAATTTTACTTATTTATTTAATTAATTAATTTAATTTTAACATTCTGTAACTAGTTAATTTATAACTAATTTTAATGTAACTAATTGATAATTAAATAATAATTAAAGATGATAAGGTGCGGCTTCATCCAGTAAATAATTACTTATTTCACTGGGTAAGTCTAGTAGCCTGGCTGACAGCAACTGGTATTTTTTAAAAACATATCCACTGGTATTTGATCTTTCTGTTTTATTAATATTTTGTCATTTGATCAATTTTTTGTCACCAGTATATTATTATTTTTATTAGTATAGCAAAAAAACATGTGCCAAATGCTTACAGGGTGATGTTAAACCTTTAATAATTTTATTAAATACAGGTTAAAAAATTATGAAAATGATTTTTTTTACATAAAATTAATTGATATCTAAAAGAAAAAAAGTGATAAAAAGAAATAGGTTGAATAAAAGGGATTTTATATGAAAGTAAAAATTCAAGCTAAATGCCTACTTTCAAGGCTCAGAAGAGGTGTTGGATAAAATGGGCATCATCAGGAATAAAATTGTACTTAATTTGATTTTTTGAAAAACTAAATGAAGTTTTCAACTGATTTTTTTCCAATATTTAGTTGGACACTTTGTCTATATCAAATTACTTCTAGTACCATGATTGACCAAATTAAATCCTCATTTCCATATGCCGAATTGATCCCATATGGCTGGACCAGGCCAAAGGTGTCAACCACAAGTTTGAGAATTCTTCTGGTGGACACTTTTATGATGGAAAGTAGTAGGGTGCAAGTCTTCTTTAGTTAATCTAGTATTCCTCATAAACATTTCCAACTTATTTTTGGCCAAAAATCAGGTGGAAAGTTTGTCCATATCAAATTACTTCTAATGCCATGATTGACTACAAATTGATTCTCATTGCCATATAGAGAGTTGATCCCATATGACTGGATCTGGCAAAAGTGTCACCACAATTTTTGATAAACTTAAGTTTGAAAATTTTATGATGGAAAGTAATTGCAAGTCTTCTTCATTTCATCAAGTAATCCTCATAAAAATTTCCACCTGTATTTTGGCCAAACTTCAGGTGGACACTTTGGCCATATTAAATTAGTTCTAGTTCCATGTTGATAAAAAACTGATACTTATTGCCATATATAGATATTAAACCCATCAGACTGTGCCTTTCAAAAAGTGTCTACCTGAACTATGGCTAAACCCCAGTTGGACACTTTTATGATGCAGAGTAGCTAGGGCAAAAGTATTCTTCAGTTAATTTGGTATTCATAATAAATTTATCCTCCTGAAGTTTAGCCTAACTTCAGGTGGACAATTTCGGAAAGCACCAGTTAGTCACTATTCATCAAAAAAGTGTTCACCAAAATTTTAGCTAAACTTGTGGTGGACCCCTTTGATCAGCCACAGTCAGAAGAGATCAACTTTTTAGATGGAAATGAGGATGATGTTTTGGTCAATCATGGAAATAGAAGTAGTTTGATGTGGCCAAATTACCCCCCTGAAGGTCAGACAAACCTCACAAGGACACTTTTTAGCAGGGAGTAACTGAGAAAAATCCATTTATCAGAAGGAAAATCTTTTATTGGATAGATGCCAAGGTTTCATACTTGTGTATTATGGTCAGTATTAATTTTAAAAGTGTCTGTCCAAGCAATTTCATTGCCCATCATGACACATTTTGTTTTAAATGTTTCAAACTGCGTAATACAGTATTAAGGTGTCACATAGTATAATTAAGTTCTATTAAGTGCCCTCCTATGATGCCTAAATTCATAATTTAATATCTTACATAATAATTATTTTTTATATAAATTTATCAATATTTTATTTTATTATCAAATTTAATAGAGCAAGTATCCTGAATTATTATATATGCATAAGCTTAGGTTAGATCAATTTGTGCTCAACAGAGGACCAAAATCAAGTTCTGGAGGATCAACTTGTGCATAATTTGGAATCAGTTGATATTCTGTCTATAATCAATCTGAGAATAAATGTAAATCTAACTCTAATTTACTTATGTTTATAAAGTATTCATAAACCTGGCATAATTAAGGGACACTCTAAATTTCAAGAGAGGGGATTGCTAGCAATTCACCCCTAGATCTCCCATGGTGTAAGTTGTAAAATTATCATTGTCATTGTCTGATAAAAAATTGTCCCTGCTGAGTGAAGAGGAAGGACTAGTATGATGAGCATGACGGGTTCCCGCATGTCACGACGACGAGACACGTCTGTGTCTCAGTCATCACGGCTGCAAACCGGAGTTGCCTCGCGATTGCATTACAGGTATAGGGACTGAAGGAGGAAGATGAGGAGGATGGTCAGGAGCCGAGGCTGCGTGTCTGGTGTGTGATGATGTGGGAGGGATTACAGGCGAAGAAGAAGATGTGGGGGGGAGATGAGGCAGCCAGGGGAGCTTGAAAAGAAGGAGGGGGAGAGGGAGTGACCGGTGTGTCACTGTGCACTAAAAGGAAAGGGTGGGGGGTTAATGATAGGCGAGCTGTGCTTGCGCTATCCGTAGACAAGGCTGGCAAGGTGGAAGGGCCGGAGAGCGAACGCGAGCAGTGTCTCGCTTGGGTATTAATTGATTGGGAAATAAGTAAATTCTTTAACTCCCTACTGAGAGGCTGAGGTCTTTTGCGAGCTAAGCGAGGGCGAGATTGGAATGGATTTGAATTATCCGATATTGGCATGGGTTAGATTAACCGAGAGAATGAGGTGGAGGTAGCTCAACACCAAAAGAGACGTTTTTATCATGGGGCAAGCACGGGGCACACTAATTTCCGGGAAAGATACAGGTTTGAATTACTGCTAGTAAAGAAAACAGGGACAGCCCATAACCTATGGTAGCAGTGTCAGCGCTTCGTCCGGAGTGAACCGGAGTTAGACGCGTCGGCTGCACCATAGGTTTTATACTGGGATAATCTATGTACATAACACATAATCACTAAGCCTATCCTTTACTGCACATAACACCCCCCCTCTTAGTGATTTTCCTACTAACGTGAGAGAAATAAATGAGAAGAACAAAAAAAAATAAAAAAAATGCTAGAGAAAAAAAATAATAATTAGAAGAGTAAATAATAAATGGAATAAATAAAATAGAATCAATCATCATAAACCCCTAATAGCTTTCTCTTCTACTTCCATACGTTTGGACCTAGATTTTTTGTCAATAAATCAGCAATTTGATCTTTTGATGTTACCCATTCAATATTAATTTCTTTTCTATGAACTTGCTCATTTACAAAATAAAAATCCCTGTCTACATGTCTGCACCGTTTATTGGAAGGATTATTGGTAGCTGCAATAATTGCTCCCTTGTTGTCACAGTATAGGTTAGTAGGACCATGGCATAGATCTACTTCACGCAAAAGGTTTTGCATCCAGAGTGCCTGCCTGGTCGCATTGGACATGGCCATCAATTCAGCTGCACCACAGACTATATACACTTTATGTACTTAACAATCAATAAGCTATCGTACTACACATAACAACCTGTTTGCACGAGGTGTGAATATTCGCTGAAACAGCTGCGGATGCTCAAAGGGAAATCTTACTTGGCGCGTAGTGGCATTTCAATCTGTGCATTGTGGTTTTTAAGGCAAGTTTTTGGCTTGCGATTGGTTGTCGCAAGACAGCCTGCGACACCACTTCCCCATGTATTGTGATGTCTCGCGTTAAACGAGACATGTGATCTCGCAATATGTCACGTTTTATTGCTGGACATCGACACTTGAAGCGCAAACGTGACACAGTTTTGCCGCCGGTGAGAATATATCCCACTTTCAGCGCAGTGATTTTATTTTTGTCCTTCCCTTGCTCAGACGCCACACCTGCCTCTTGTCTTTTTGACTGCACTTGACTGAGACACTTCCTCCCCCGCTTGAAGTGATGTCTACATCTTCCCCAAAACGTACATTCACTTTTTCCTTTCATAGAATGCTTTTGTTTTTTGTTTCTAATGTCACTTTTTAGCCTTACCTTTCCAGTATACTTTTGCTGCCGGTAAGACTGGTTGTTTTCCATTTTTCATGAATAACAACCAAACTAGTTAGTCCCTTGAGCTGAGTCTTTCCATTTTTCTTCAGGTGCAATTGCTGGCGTCACGGAGCTTTTGGTGTTATATCCTCTTGGTGAGACACCAGTTGGATCTACTCTTTCTCTCATTGTGTCTGATTCATCTTTTAACATAATTCTGATAGATGTTGTGAGGCATTTTCAACTTTCCGATCACTTGTTTTGATCAGTTTAGTTAGTTTACATTTTTGCATCATGAGGTCAAAACCCGCATCCAATTACAAGGAAAAGTAGCTGTGGCAGGTCAAAAAAACTACACCGGCATGATCGATTGCTTTCAGGTTTGTATTCGTCTTTTGGTATTTTCTATCTCTGAAGATTTCGATTTTTCACTATCACTTTTGTTAACGTCAGCAAATCATCAAATCAGAAGGGTATTTCATTTTATTGTTTGTTACAACCAATTTGTCATCATGTCTGATTTCCTTTTTAAATTTCAGATTGTCTCGGCTGTACCGTGGTTTGCTGCCCCCATTAATGCTTGAGGCTCCAAAAAGGGCTGTGAAATTTGCTGCAAATGATTTCTGGGTGAGTCCTAGCTCCTCGAGCTTCTTTGCCTCGACACAGTCATTGCCGCAATAAACTAACCGCCATCCTTCTCAACAGGGCTCAACCTACCGTTCCTTTTATGGGGCCGAGAAAATGTCACAAAATTTGTCCCTTCTCACGGGTTTATCAGCCGGTGCCACGGAATCGTTCGTTGTTGTTCCCTTTGAATTGGTCAAAATTTGCCTCCAGGATAGGGTGAGCATCTTGATGATCATGTTTGACTGTTTATCCAAACTACGGTTTAATGCCAACATGATTATAATTCCATCAATTTTTTTCTATTTTACCCAACAGAATTCTATGTACAAAGGTCCCCTTGATGTTGTAATGACCACAATCAAAACCCAAGGTATTTTGGGCATGTACGGAGGGCTTGAATCAACATTTTGGCGGTTGGTTATTGCACTTGAAATTTTCATTCTTAATCAAAATGCTGTTGCCGCTGCTGACATTATGCTTCCTAGATAGTCACGTGTACGTTTTCTTCCTTTTCTCTGAATTAGTCAAGTTAACAATCTGGACTATTTTTCAATGCATCATAGATGGTGGAATGGTGGATATTTTGCATCTATTTTTAAGATAAAAGAGCTGCTTCCTCATCCAAGAGTAAGTTTGTTTCAAATTTTAGGGTGTTTTAACTGTTATCCTGATCTCTGATGACCGTGTAATTCCCTAGTCGAAAAGTAATGAAATCTTTAATAACTTTATATCGGGTAGTTTTGGTGGATTTATTGGTACTACTTTGAACACACCATGTAAGTAAAGCCACATTAAAAAAAAGGCGGCAAGCAAAATTTAGCCACATCAAAAAGTAAGCCTGATCTTCCATACTTATTTAGTCGATGTTGTCAAATCAAGAATCCAAAACAGCGTCGTGTCCCCAGGAATCAAACCGAAGTACGGATGGACATATCCTGCTATCGGATTAATTGCAAGAGAAGAAGGATTTGCCGCCCTTTATAAAGGCTTTTTACCCAAAGTACGTGTGCTATACTTAAGCATGTTCATTAGCATTAAACTGTATTGCATTATACATTTTTAAGGTTCTCCGTCTGGCACCTGGTGGTGGCGTCTTACTTGTGGTAGTTGAAATCGTGACTGGTTTTTTCAAGAAGCAACTAGGGTCGCCATATACTCTATAGCCGGTGATCTTAAAGAAAATCTATTTGGATCTTGAAATATGCGTAAAGGCCTTGAACTTCATACACCAGCATTGAACATAGCATTATCAATAGGCTGGTATTTCTATTGATATTTTGTCAGTATGAAGTAGCTCATTGAGGACTAGTGAATGGTGTCTTTCATTTTTATTATTAGACACAGCAAAAATAGTTGGTATCATCAAATATTTTAAAATTTATCAAACCTTATTTTCAACATGTTGATTCACAAAGCATTGATAATCCATTTATATCATCCAACTTCATATTTAATACCTTTCAGAAAAACAAAAAGATTGGATCTCACAAGAGGTGTCACTTAATTTTTGTATGTGTTTTCTTTGAATTCTACAAAATGCAAACGCACAAATAAGTTGCTTGATAAACATGTTTCAAAAGGTTGAATTGATATTCACAATGAAGACTGAAATGTTTAAAACAGGAGATAATTATTAACACTGCATGAAAACATGTGGTGACAAATAGTTTTTGATGTGTTAAGATTTGGGTTGAGGGGCAAGGAGTGGGAGTGCTATGGGTGCTATGCATGGTAAGAGGTGAAAGAAGGGATATTGCATAAGGAGGTTATATGGGGCAAGCACTGTGGAGCACTCCTCATTGGACAACTTATATGGTAATCCAGTTACTTCTTAGTCTCCTGTAGTTGTAACCCTCACTGTTGGCAGCCTGTTAGGATTTGGTTGAGAGGTGAGGAGGAGGAGTGCCATGGGTGCTATGCATTGTGAGAAGTGTTGGAGGGGATATTGCATAAGGGGGTTATATGGGGCAAGTGCTGTGGAGTGCTCCTCATTGTACAACTTATATAGTAATCCAGTTACTTCTTAGTCTCACTGCTGTATCAGCATAGTCAGTCCCATCTCACTGTTGGTAATCCCGACATAGTCTAGTTAGTCTCACTGCTTAGTAGCATAGTCAGTCCCACCCCAGGCTAGTATCAGCACTGGTAGTAGTCTGCCTTTTTAGGTCTTAACCTTTTGTCTGATCTTAATTGGCACACTACTGAAGAACAATGAATCCCTCAGGTGAACCTGATGCAGCAACCCTTGCTGCAATACAAGAACAAATGGCATGCTTGCAAGAACAAAACACCAGACTCATGGAACATCTAGCTGAGCAACAACCCTCATACCTTGGCCCCATGGAAGCAGAACTGGATGCTTCTGAAGCCCAGGCACAGGCAAAGCCTATGACACCAGCTATGCTTGTCAAAGGCCCAAAAATTGCAGTCACAGAAGTCTTGGATGGAAAGCAAGGCCTCTGGACAGATCAGTACCCATTGCAGGTAAACCTTTATGTCCTGCTCAACAGTCATCAGTTCCTAGATAAGCGATCAAAAATTGGGTTTGCAATCTGATACCTCACAGATGAGGCAGCACACTGGGCAAGGCCATATACAAAGGAACTCCTTGGAAATGACAAGTCAGAAACAACTTTCCATCAGTTCATGGTGGCATTTGAATTAGCCTTTGGTGACCCTAATGTGGCCACAACCTCTGAGCATGCGCTCAACCAATTACAACAGAAACACTCTGTTGCTGAGTATGTGTCAGAATTCTGGGGCCATGGCAGCTATGTTACAACATGGGGAGAAGGGGACACTCATGTTTCACTTCAGAAATGGGCTCTTGCAAAAAATTAGGAATGTGTTAATCAGTCATCTGTGTCCCATCTCTCTCCAGGCACTTATGAAGCTGGTCATCTAAATTGATAATGAGTTCACACACCAGCACATGGATGGGGCTAGCAGCACTGGCTATTGGCACAACTACACAAGTGGGTCTGGCATTTGGTATCCAAACTCCATAGATATTGATGCAATGAATGCATGTGGCGCTAGTGGAGAAGATGGTTACCTGGTGAGGAATACCAGAGGTGTATGAGTAAAGAACTGTCTCTCAGATGTGGGAGCAGTGGTCATCTGGCACCAGAGTGTAGGGAGAAATAAAGGGTTAGTAAAGTGAAGGATAGCACAGGAAAGGCACAGGTAAAAGACAACACTTGGGAGTGAAAGTTGCACCCTCCTTGAGCAGATTAGAGGGAAAGGATAAGGCAGACTTAGTAGAGGAGCTATCAGCATGTAAGCCAATTGAAGTAAATGATAATTGTATTATACTAAACTTACCTTTACTGACTCTTGAAACCACAAAAAAAATATGAGCCCTTCTGGATTTTGGGGCCACAGACTGTTTTAGTTCCAACAAGTTTCTACAGAGGAATAAAAATAAAAAGAAAAAAGAGAAAACCCCAGGTGCCTAATTATGTTTGATGGATTGCTTGGCAGGGGAGGAGAGGTAAAAGAAAAGGTCTTTTTCAGGTTCTGGTGTGATGGAAGAGAGTCTCAGTGCAAAGCATATCCAACAAACTTTAAGGTCCAGTATGAAATGGTACTGGGTATGACATGACTGAACCAATATAGTCCACACTTTGACTGAAAGGAAAAGAAGGTTCAGATGGGAAGGAGAAGGGACACTGGCACTAATGTATTGGTCCCTGGCCCCTTCAGGGGTTAGGGGCCCATCCCTGAAAGTCTTCTGATGTTTTTTCATCATAAGTTGACTTGTTTCCATAACTGATTCTTTCTCTTGCCTCTAAAAAGCAGGCTGGGGATTAGTCACCAAAGGAGAACACCAGAAAGGGCTAGAGAGGAGACAAAGTGTTCCAAAAGGAGGAGAAGGCACAACAGAGAAAGGGGAAGGCAGAAGATAGAAATTTTGATGGCTCAGAGAAAGAATTTTCCCCCTTTTCCCTCCAGGGGAGTCTCCTGGTATTTTATTATCAACAGTTGACTTGCTGTCATAACTGATGCTTCCTCTTTATTCTAAGAAGAAGGCTGGGGATGTGTTAAGACCTAAGAAGGCAGAATACTACTATTGCTGACACTAGCCTGGGATGGGACTGACTATTCTACTAAGCAGTGAGACTAACTAGACTTACTATGTTGGAATCACCAACATTGAGACAGGACTTACTATGCTGATACAGCAGTGAGATTAAGAAGTAACTGGATTACTATATAGGTTGTCCAATGAGGAGCACTCTATGGCACTCTCTCCAGATAAACGCCTTATGCAATATCCTCTCTTCCCCCTCTCACAATGAATAGTGTCCATAGTGATTTTCCTCCTCACCTCTAAACCAAATCCTAACATTATCCCCTATTTTACCCCTCCTTCCTCCTGCGCTCCTTCTCAAACTCCTTTGCCTTTTTATTAGCATTCAACAAATTTTCCACTGGTTCCCAGAACCCATCTCCAACCCCATACACTTTCCAATGCACTAAATACTGAACTCTTCCTCTTTAAACCCTCTTTGAAATAACCTTTTCCACATAAAACTCCTCTTCATTTCCCACCTGGATTGGCGCTGGTGGCTTCTCTCAACACCCTGGGATTGTATCTTCTTTATGCTTTGTGAGCAATGAAATGTTGAAAACTGGATGTACTTGCCTCATTGAGATTGGTAGTTCCAGTTCATAAGCTTAGTTGGATACCCTGCACTTGACTTTAAATAGCCCCACTTTCTTGTGATCTAGTTTAGAATTGGGGTGCAATGTTGAAAAGAAATGTGAGATTAACCAAACCTTGTAACCTACCTGTAGCACACAATGCTGGGTCCTTCATTGATCATGATGAGGCTTCATTGATTATTGAGATAACTTGAGAGTTGCTTCTAGTTCTTGAAGTATACTCAATATTCTTTGGATCTGCTCTTTTGCTTCTGGGACTTGTAACATGGGAGGGGGTATAAATTGAGAATGTCGGGTGATACCCATAGCTGGTGTAAAAGGGTGACATGCCTGTTTCAGAATGTGTCTGGTTATTGTATGAGAGTTCAGCCAGTGGTAACATCTGCACCCAGTCATCTTGCTGATAGTTAATGAAATGGTGCAAATATTTTATAATCACTTTATTTACTATCTCAGATTGCCCATCAGTCTGTGGATGCCATGCTTTTGACAAGATGGGCTTAATTTTTGGTTTCTCATACACTGCTTTCATCAGCTTAGAGTTAAAAGTACTTCCCCTATCTAATAATATGATTTCAGGCAATACATGTATTTTCCAGACATGTGACACCATTAAGTCTGCAATACCCTCTGATGTAACTTTAGTAGTGGTGAGGATGAAGTGTGCCATCTTGGTGCAGCAGTCAACTACTGTGAGGATAGAATTCCTTTGTTGAGAATTGGGTTTGGCAATTCCACTATAAAATTGTAGGAGAGCTCCCTCCATGGCTGTTTGGAAATGTTAAGTGGTGCCAGTGGTGTTGTTTTTTGACTAGCTTTGTTCCTCTGGCAAGAGTTGCACACCACTACATAGCACTGGACATATGCTTTCATGGACTTCCAGTAAAGATTACAATTTACCAGCTCCACAGTCTTCAGCAGACCTTGGTGTCCTGCTATTGGGAAATTACACCTTGATTTGACCACCTGCCTCTTGAGCTCCTCATCATTAGGCACCACTATCCTTCCATTCTAATACAGCACTCCCCCTTCCAGGTGATACACCTCCAATCCTTTCCTTACAAATACCTCCTGTGATAACAGTGCCTTCACCAACTCCTTCACTCCCTTTTCCTTTTTCTCCCCCTTCTTACCCATTACATCAAATCCTAATATTCCAATTCCACTTCATCTAGGATTACCCCCTCATTGAGTTCCCCCTTCAACAAAGTCACCCCAAAAGTGTGTAGTTGGCCTGGTGCTGGGCGTAAGTCAGGAAATTGTGATAGCCCATCTGGTTTGTCAATTTTCTTCCCTGTTCAGAATTTAAAAACAAAGTTGATGCTGCTTAGAAGTTCTGCCCAGTGCACTTGCTGGAAAGTCAGCTTTTTTGTGGTCAGAAAGGTTTCCAGGTTTTTATGATCCATGTAAAAAATAACTTGTAACCTGTGAGGCCCTCTTTCCAAATAATGGCTCCAGGTGAATTGTGGAAGACATCTCACAAGAATGCAGCAAAGTTCTCAGGAGCACAGAAATGACTCAGCTCTCAAAAAATGCAACAATAGGGCTTCCAAGAAGGATGGTTACAAAAGCACAACTAAGGGGTCTTCAAAATTTCAGGAAAAAAATACTCTGTTGTAGACAAGAAAGAGTTCTATAATACAAAGCTAAAGACACAATTCCGAGATGGGTTGTTTCTCCTTCCTAAATATAACTTTAAAGACAAGCGCCTGCCACTCTAATATTTAAAGACAGTAAAAGCACATATTGTAAGTCTGGTTATTTATTCTGGGTGTGGAGGTGGAAGTAAGGTGACGGTTAATAATAATAAAAGGTATAAAAGATAAATCACCACAGAAAAAATGGGGGGGTATTGCTAGCAATACCCCTTGCTTGAACTCCGTTGAGCCACAAATCTATGCTTGAATTATGCACATATCATCACCATGTAGGAAATTGTTTGGCCTTACATTTAGTCAGAGATTTGTCACAAATTGAGCTCAAGATGAACCTACATTGATCACCGTTTGATCTTGTAAAATCCTAATTTGATCATCAGTTGAACTCCCTTTGATCTCACTTTGATCTAACATAAGCTTTTGCATATCCAATATGTCAACTATTCACTTTCAAAAAGATTCGTAATGAATTTCACATGGAATATTAGAAACGAAACCAGTAATTTTGAGTAAATGTCTCATCAAAATGATTAATCTACAACAAAATACCATCAAAATTCAATCTGATTACTGAAAACTTTTGGTAAAATGACTAATAGATATTTAAATTGGAAAATAATATTCCATTTCTCAATTTCAAATTCAAAATATAAATCCTCGTTTGAAATGTGAATTTTGTAGATTCCTTGCCTTCCTATATTATGAGTAATATTTGAGGTATTTTACACCTTTGTAAATATGGTGTTGTGCTGCTAGAAATTATCTCTGTTTCAATTCAACTTTATTGAAGCTTGATTCCAGAATGATACATATTTTATAACTATTTTGAGAAAAAAGTCACTAGTAATGAATTTAGCCTTTTATCTGTCCTTTATTAAACCTCACTTAATCCTACTTAAATCCAAATTGACCCACAAAAACCTTATTTGGGATATTTTTTAGCCCAGGATGATTCAAGATTGGAGCAAAATATTATTTTAAATATCCAATATGCCTATTGATTAAATTTCTTCAAGCTTACTTTAAATTCACATTAACATTAACTTTCACAGGAAATATTAAACACAAATCTTGAAAATATAGTATTTAAAATCATAATAAATATAATATAATATGCTTACAACAAAATTTTCTTTCTGGATTAATTGAAACAAAAAATTGTTCATTTGTGAAAATAGAAAAAATACTATCCATCCTGAATTTAGAATTCATTTTTAAAAATTTAATGCCCCCTCACTTTCAAGTTTATCATGTATTTCGAAAATTATATTTTTAATAATTTTGTGAATAGTACACCTGAGATATAAACTTGGGGATATCAAAAACTAAAACATCAGCAAATTGAAATGTTTTTTATTGTTATGAATGGAAATAATGATTGAAAAACACCATTAGAGCAAGTTTGATTTTGAATAATAGGCATACTTTCTCATGTAAATTTCAATAAAAATAATTTTTATTCTTACATAAGTTGCGGTGGATACATTTGAGCTCAAAAAGAATTAAAATTGACAAAATAAGACTTCTATAATTTATATTCAAAAATGAAATCACCCTTCATTATCTACCTGTAAACTATTTTAAATTGAATAATTTCAAAGTCAGTATATACTGATGTTATTTTTTCTTCTAAAAAATTTATTATATAGATTAATAGTCATAAACAGTTGACATAGATGTTAAATTTATATAAGCAATCTTTAATTCATAAAATGATAAAACTATCTTTTATGTAAAAAGTGATGAAGGAATAAAATATTATTAAATTTTTGATGCACTATCAATAAAATTGAAGATAGAGCATATCAAAAGTTTAAACTTAATTTCAATTTTGATATCATCATTTTATTTTATTTTACTTGAGTAGAAAACAGATTTTAAATCTCAATATAATTTTAAATCCCATTAGTTTGTAGATTTCAACATTTGAAACTATGAAATAAATATTTATGAAAGAATTTTACAATATTTGCCCTTTTAAAAACTCATAAATCCAACTTCAAATCTTCTAACCTTCACAAGTAACCACAATGAATTCTGAAAATACTCTATATTTAAATAATTAAAGGTAAATAAAATTATGTTTTTATTCTTTATTTCAATTTTTGATAAATAATATATATATATATATATATATATATATATAATTTCTTAAAAAGTCTAAGAGGGAACTTAATAGTGGTTTTGGCATTAGATATATAGATTCAACTTTCAAAAAATTTGTTTGGAATAAATTACAAAGACAAAAAGGATATATTTTGATGAAAGAATACTGATTTAGGTTCTCTTAAAATATTATTAACCATTTTTATGGAATATTAATCCATGGTTATCATTCTTTATGATATTATCATAGAATTTTTTCCTTTTTTAATATAATGATTTTCTATTGTGTGGTATGTAGGCTAAGATAAGTTTAAAAGATTTATTGAAGATATATATACCAGAAACAGTATAATCTGTAGATTTATAACTATAACTTACTTTTCTGATGTTTTACATCATTGATAAGTAGCTCATGCATTACACAAGTAAATAATTATAGTCTCTGGAAATAATTCCTTGTGAATTTCAAATTTTCTGTTATTCTTAAAATCATTACTCAAATAAACTAAAAATTTCTTCAAATATTGATTGAAAGAAGGAGTAACAAAATCTTATTTTGTAGTTATAAAAGTTTGAGTTATTTTTCATATTATCAAGTATAATGAACATTTGTAAATTTTAACTTGAAAACTAGTGATCATAGCAAAGTAATACTGGAAGAATCAGATAAAAAGGGTGGAATAAAGTCATAGCACAACAGGAAATGTTACAAAATTGTTGATTTTTATCTCATAAAATTCAACTTATTTTTAACATATTTTACCACCTTTAGATAATGTTTAGTGGATTTTAACATTATTATAACAAGCAAACTTAACAATGTTTTGATTTTTTTAACAAAAATAAATATTGTTAGATCATTTTTTTAAAAAATATGACTTATTTTTATGCTTTATCTACAATAGTTAGTAGTTTTTTTTGCAGAAATTACTTGTTTTGATATTCTATTTTTGAATTTTTTAAGAGACTTCATTGCATTAAAGTTTTGTAATAATTTTTCATTAAAGCATCATATTTTAAATCTAGAGAATTGGTTTTGAAATAATATATATTTTCATGTTAATTGAATCATTATTTTTGGATTGATAAATTATGTTAAAATTGGGATTGCTTATTTCTAGTGAGTGTACATCATAGTTTGTTTTCAAATCAAAGATTGATAAATGGTGAAATTTGGTAAAATTCTAAATATCTTTTAAACCTTTTTGATTTAAATAATGTTTAATGTTATGTAATCATTCTATAAGTAGAACACAGTTAAAATCTGATAATGGTACATTGCTTTCAATTTCTAATACTAAAATTCTATTCTACTTGAAACAATGTAAACTAAAGCTTGGTATCTCATAAGAAACTCACACACCACGCAATATAGGGGGAGGACTTGCTAGCAAGTCCGCAACTTGAAGTCAGATGGAAATCAGATGGAACTCAGACTGAAGTAATACTGAACTTTCACTTGAAGTATCACACAAATAACAATGGATCTATATTGAAAACATAGTGAAAGTGTGAGGATAGCTGAATGGAAGCCAGAAAAAATCATTCCATGAGTCTACTCAATGCAAAGTATTTTTTGAAACAGCTTATTAAAATAATACTTTATTAAATTAATTTGATCAATAAAAATTGATTGACAATATTGCAATTCTTAAATACAATAATTTTATTAAAAAATTTCAGATTACATATAAAAAAAATCAGTGACTTTTTCTATTACTTACAACTTTTTTTACAGAATTGAAAACTATGTTTCAGCTAATATTTTATGGAAGTGAACTCTGTTCTTCGCCCGAAGAACAGAGTTCATCCTCCTATTTTCACACTCTGTTTGCACCAATCTCCATCCCTTTCAATTCTATCAACACATGCTTGTCTTCCCTTCCCATGCCTTTCGCTATCCTCCCAGCCCCATTGTATGCCATCCTCTTTTGATCCCCATTTCACCCCTCTCAACCTCTCCCAGACCCTTTTCTTCATTTAAAATGCCTCGGAACCCTTAATCTTCCCTTCCAACTCTTTCCCAACCTTTTCGCTACCCCATACACCCTTCCTCACCCCTCTCTCCAGCCTTTCCAGCCCTTGTAGCCCCATTTGTGTTCACATGAGCTTCAAGGTGTGTTCAGAGTAAATTCAATACTTCTTCATGATGGTTTCATCACTTCCTCAATGTGTGCTCAAAAAGATATGAATTAGGGTTCAAGGTTGCGGACTTGCTAGCAAGTCCGCCCCCCATATTGCGTGGTGACAATTTTCAAAAATCATATTTCCAACTTTTTAAACATGATACACATTAAAATATATTTTTAGAATAATTTCCTAATTAGTTTCATATACTAGAAAATAATGACCTCAATTTATTTTAATACTTAAACCATTCTGATGAGTGAATTTCACAATCCTCTAAGTAACATATGGTTACCATTTATACACATATGCATGATTTCTCCTTTTGTTTAATTTTAGCTGAATCTAAAAAGTAAAATCACATGTTGAATATCATCTATAGATAAACTTCTTATATTAGAAGCTAATATTTCATATGAGAAATTTGTTATTGAGTTTGGGAAACATTAATAAGTGTTGGGTATTATAATTGAGCCATTTATTCAAGTAAATAAAAAAGGATGACCTTCTAAATATTTCATATATATATATATATATATAATAAAAATTAATTATATAGTAGCATTTAACCATGTTTTTATACTAATGTCATATAAAAAAAGGGATTGAACTAAAACTTTCAGTAAAGAAAATAAAAATAAGATAAGTTAATATTCTTGTTTATATTCTCATATTTTTGAAATGGCTTACTTAAGGGAGAAAATTATTTGGTTTTAGAGTACAAGAATTTCTAGATAAAAATCTTCACAATATAGTTTGACCCTCTCAAAAAGAAAATTCCTCAAATTTTACTATCACATTTTATATATTTGTTAAGTAATAGAAAATGGAGTTGTGTCTTTGACAATGAAGCTTTAGAAAATGAAATAAATGATTTAAATTTATAATATAATTTTTGAAACAATAAATCATGTATTCAAAAAAAATTATATATCTTACAATCAAGATAACAGTATTAATTAAGCAACTATAACAACTTTGGAAAGAAACAAGAAAAAAATAATTAGTAAAATGCATAAGTTATTTTTAGAATTTAAGGAAACTTAATAGCTCTACCTGTAAACTAGCCTTAAAGCAGGTTTGGATTTAACATGTGGAAATTCATACATAGTACCCTTCCATCATTAGAGCAGAATAAAATTTATGTAGTTTTATTTTTTTAATTTATAATAGTATTTTTATTTTTGGCTTTTTCATTAGTATAACTATATATTTTTTAACTTTTTTGTTTTTCATAACATAAGTTCAAAGCTGCACATCACTACTTCAAGATGAAACTCCATATAATGTAATCAATGAATGATATATTATAATGAATTTTACTAGAGACTTTTCAAAAATGGTGATTAAGAATACTTATTATAATTTTTTAAATTTTTATTATTATTCTATCTCTTGAAAGGAGATGGCCATATCTCAATTTAATTAGTTTTTCCTCAGAAAAATTTATTCTTGATCTAAATAAAATTGCATCACTATTAACTAGATGTTATTATACAATTTTAACAATTTTTTTATCTGAACATAGTTGAAAGTATGTATAAATTAAAGTGTTTCCACATAGTCTTACTATTATCCTACCATTATTTTCACATTTAGATTTCATTATAACTTTAAAATAAGTTTTTCAATAATTTTAATAATACCTTAATATTTAATAATTTAGTTACATAGTAGATTTTTTATCCTTTTTTTATATGAGGCTTATTATATAAACACTACTTTTAGATTTTATCCATTTTGATGTCTGATAATTTAAATTTTCATTTAACTACCCAAATTATATCAAAAAAAATTCAAAAGTATATTTTTTTAATGTACTCTTTTTGATAAACTTATCATTTCTTATAGGTTATTCTTCAACTATTTATTGTAATTAATTACCCACTCATTTATGGTCTGTTATTTTTGTTCATTACATACAGACAAAATAAGGATACTCTCATATTATATTGGAGTTTTAAATTAAAAAGTAAATACTAGTGGCTGGTATTAAATATGAAGTTGTTATAACTAAGTTGAACATTAATTAATTATTAAATGGCATTTTATATTACAAATTTTATTGAATGTATATAAAAATAACACTCAAGAAATATATATAAGATATATATATAACCATTGTATATCAAAAATGAAGTACTTATCAACATGGTCTTTTTAAATGATTTTCAAATTTACTTAAAGAGACATTAATATTACCAATTCAAATTTTATATCAAATACAACAATATTATTATTTCATTTTTAATTATTTTACAAAAAATTTGAGTTTCAAAGTAATTTAATTCAGTATTTAATGAATGTTTTTGAAAAATATTTTTAAAAATAGAAATAACCCCTCACAAAAAAAAATATAATTTTTTTTACTTACAATTTGCACCATATTTCTACCCTTAAAATATTTGTATTCTTCTAACAAAAATATTTTTTAAATAAATTTAAAATTTTTTTCATTATTCAATTACAAAATGTCAAATTTATAATTTATTTTACCTTACTAAAAAATTTAGTTGAAAATTTAATTTTGTATTTCCAAAAAATAAACTTAAATGTCAAAAACTAAAAAAACAAAATTATAAATATAATTATGAGAAAGAGGTAGATTAAATTTATAATATTCATATAAAAAAAATTCATATATTTTATGGTGTTTGAATTTTAAATTTAATGTATTAAAAAATAATTATTAAATAACCAAGCCAAATGAAATTGGCTTGGATTTTTGGTATCACTAGCACTTATTTTTTTTCTTATACTCACATTTTAATTTTTAATTTTTTTTTTTCTACATTTCTCATTTTTTTTTATGATTTTTAATGTTTTTAAGACCGAAGTTGCTTTCAAACAACTTCGGTCTAACGTTTCTCTCACTTTCCCACCAGATTGCACCTGGTAGGGAAAGTCGCTTCCATTTTAGAGACCAAAGTCCCTTTCAGGGACTTTGGTTTCTCTGTGTGCATTGCACAGCCAGAAAAAAACTGGCTGTGCAATGCACTGCATGCAGCACATGCAACACGCATCGCTGCTGCAAGTAATGCGCATTGCATGAAGCAGAAATGCGCGTTGCATGCAGCAGCAATGCAGGCTGCATGCAACACGCGTTTCTGCTGCATGCAGCGCCCATTGCACATGCTGCGCATATCTCATGCAGCTGACTTGATATCAGCTGCATGAAATATGGTAGCGATTGTGCAACGTGCGTTGCACACTGCTTTGGCCACCTCCCAGCCTAGTAAATTAGCTGGGAGGGTGGCAAACATTACAGCAAGCAATTGAAGTCGCTTTTAGCGACTTCGATTGCTTGAAAGAGACACTTCCAGCCAGGGGAAACCTGGCTGGAAGTACTAAATTGCAATGTAAGGGACCCAAGCCAATTTCAAAGGCTTGGGTCATAAATTAAGGTTTCTAAAAAGCAGCCAGTATAAATCTGGCTGCAATAAAAAGTAAATTTTTTAAATAAAATACATAAAAAAATAAAAATTTGTTCAAATAAAATATACAACACTCTTCAGCCAGTAAGAAACAGCCTTCCATTGTTACACATAGAAACAAAATCAAATGTTTCTTTCATCAACATTGGCCATGTTTCAATATTTTGAACCAAGTAAGATCAGGAAAAAGGTCACGGCAAAAAAATTGCATAATTAAAAGTCTTCCAATTTAATATGGTGCGGAGGTTCATATTTTAGAAATAGGTGGTGCACATTATAGTTTCCTTTAAAAAATTCAAAAATGAATTAATTTTGGCGCAATGTAAATTTAAATGTGATGAGTGTATGTTTTTTAGCTACGTGAAACATGCTAGCTAGAATTATGTGGCGTCAATTTTTTTTAGATGTGAAATTCAGTGTTCCACAAATTTGCATCTGTACAACATGCAGCCAAGTAAATTCTAGCTGGAATTAGTATATGCATAGGAAAAAATGATCATGCTGTGTACAGTGCCTTGGCAACATCATTCTTGGAATTTAGATGAAGTTTATCATATGACTTGGAGAGCTGCATTTTTTTGAAAATGTGATCAGTGAAAATTCATGATGTATACATCTGTTTGCCACCCAATTTATTTTTCCTTTCTCTTTCTCACTTACCTTTTTCAAAAATTATCAATCATATTTTTGCTTTATCATTTTGAATTATTGGTACTATTTTCTTGACCTTATCTGATTACCGGTAAGGAAATTTTTCTTGCTATTGCATTTCATATCATTTTGGTTTGTTACACTTTTTTACACTTTTGACAAGTTAATCTAATGATTCTAATTCTGAATTTATTTTTATGGTATCTTTTACTGTACCCTTTCGATTCATTATAAAATAATTCTTTTTCAGTTAACTTAAAGTTTTTTTATTTGTTTGTCAATTTACTTTTCTTTATTCCTTATCAAAAATGTTCAATTTATTTATCTAACCATTTATTTTTTAAAACAGTGATTATAAAATAAACTTTATAATTAATTTTGATCAATCAGCAACAAATGGAAGAAGATTTTATAGACATGTAAGTTCATGTTTTGCTTATCATTTTTCTATATTTCTTTAATACTTTCTCAACCATTATATTATTAATATGAAAAGTAAAACATCATCTCGTACTTGCTGAAAGCATACAGGATAATGTTTTGCTTTTCATAATAATAATTAGATTGTTTGTACTTTACCTTTAATTTATTGATTTTTAAGTTGTTTCGAAGTCTCGTACTTGCTGAAAGCATACAGGACAATGCTACAATTTAAAAATTAATAATTTATTGAAGTATAACTTTCTAAGTCAATATATTGATCAGAGCAAGATTTTTCATTTTATATATGTGGATATCATAATTCCGTAAATTTATTAATATTACTAGTGTATTGGAGTTATACTTTCATTATATTATTAATATTAAGTGTAGAGCCAAATCTCGTACTTGCTGAATGCATACAGGATAAAGCTATACTCTTTATATGTATAATTTAATAAAGTATACCTTTGAAACGCTTTCTTAATATTTGAAATAAAGAAAAAGTATATAAATTTACTAATATGTAGATATGCTAACTTTTGTATTTATAATATTGAAGATATGATAAAGTTAAAGATATCATTGACTGATAATTGAAATTATGTTACTATTTTCTAATTTTTGATTTTTTTCTATTTTAAATCAAAATTGAATTCTCTTAGGATTGAACCATCAATGAGTAATGATTTGAAAAAAAAAACGGCCAGGGAAGAACTCTAACAATAGGTGGGCGAAAGACATTGCTACTGGAATGAAACTTGTAAATGCTCTTGGAATGGATACAAACGGGAAGAAGCCACATTTCTATGCACGATCTTATGCAAATAATATGACAGATTGCAATAATTATTACAATTTTTTTCCTGGATGTAGTATTTATAAACCAAAAGGTGTCTTAATACCTAATGTTCTTGTGCAGACTTTTGAAATTCATGAGCTCAAAGAACTAGATATGTTAGAAGCTACGGTGCAATGCATTAAGGATCTTTCTTACTGTGAACATGAAATTAAAAATAATGGTTATCATCAAAGAGCTGGTGGTTTTGGAAAAATGTTTGGTGGTGGCTTTATTTTAGATAGAAAGAAATCTTTACATATTCGTAAGTATCACTTTTTTTAATTTAAATACTTAATTTTTGAATGCTTTTCCTTGCAGATGAATACACTGATGATATTGTAAAAACGGATGAATATAAAAAACGAATGAAGAGGATTGCAATGTACTTTGAATATTTTTTTAAAAAAATATCATATGTAAAGTACAATGAGGCAACTAATCTTTGCGCAAAACTTGGTATTCCTGGATTTTCAAAAGTTTCTAGTGAAGAAGAGGGTGTACCGTTTGCTAGTAATTTAACTTGGACATCTGGAGGGAATGGTAATGGGTTCTCTAATGAGGTTCATCTCGATAAGGATGCAAGTGAGTATACTTTAGGAATATTTTTTCCTAAAGATACAGAAAAAAACACCATTCATATGAAGTATGATAAGACCCAACCACGACAAATAGGTGGAGAACTTATGTTTCCCGAAATTTGAAGTAAAATCAACTTTGAAGCAACAAATGGAATAACAGTCACAATATGGCCTGCCAATCAACTAAGGCATTTTACCTCAAGATGTCATGAAATTCCTGGCTTCACTAGGATAGGTTCTTCTATTCAAATCAGCACTAGACTTTTTCATGCTATAGAAAAGCTTAATGTTTTTGATATTGATATTTCAGAATACTTAGAAATTAAAAAAGAAAAATTTAGGTTAGAATATTTGATTAGTGCTTTGAGAGTTTTTTTGAAAAGAGATGACTTAATAGAGGAAGAAATAGAATCAGCAAAGTATTATTTATCTAATGTTAAGACAAATCTAAAAAATCTAGATATATAAATATTAAAAATTTATATTATATATACACAACTTAATGCAAATTTAAACATGATAAATACTGGGAGTAGCTGTAACATTTTCAGTTTTGATAATTATAGTATTATCTATTTTTTTTATTTGTGAAATAAAATAATTTTTTTCATAATATTATAAGAAAATTTGATTTACTTTTGAGGAAATATATAAGTTGTGAAATCTTTAAATGTCATTTTTATTAAATTGGTAGCAAAGGTTCTAAAATAAAAAAAACTATAATAAAGAATTTGAAATATATTAGCCATAAAAATGTGCTTTTAATGCTACCAAATTAACTGTATAGTATTTTAGGTCAAACAGGCTTATTAATAAAAAAGTTAATAATAAAGAGTTGAAGAAAGAATTTTGAATCAATAATAGATTAAATTGTATTTATTTAAGAATGTACTCATTTAATTATTTAAATTGTTCTACTTCTGATTAAAAATGTTACAATCAACGAAAATATTTGTAATAATTAATAGATTATATAATATTAAAGGTAAAGTAACAAAACTAGAGCAGTTATCATATTTTTATATAAACAATAAAATATTTAAGAATTTAATACAAGTATTTGAAATCATATAAGTAGATTTTAAAATCTTTGTTATTGCTGGACTTACAATAATTTTTTTTAATAATTAATTTAGAAAATCATGTCAAAGGTTACTTAATAAATTTCAAAGATGGTCACATTTTTGACGTATTTGAAGGAAAATAACTTGAATTATGCAAGATATATCATATAGACAGAACTTTATCTATTTACATGTTGGAATATTAATTTATTGAAAGGCTATGTTTAGCAAAAAAAGGTGATACTGGCTGAATGGAGCTCCAGTGATTAAGAAAATCTGCAGAAATAGCCCTAGCAATTCCCGGAGGACTTGGGGTATCAAATTTTAAAGGAAATGGATCACACTTGCCTATAAAAGGTTTTATTAATGTTAAAATATAGTTATTTAAATTTTTCCAAATTATTTCTTCCATCAAATGATTTTTTTTTCATGTAAATTAAGAAACTTAACTTCTGATATTACCTCCAAGCAATCAGCTGCTGAAGCCAATCTATGATCTTGAGAGCTCAGAAATAAACCACGGACACCATCAATTATATAGAATGTGAAAGATTGATATCGGTGGTGGGAGTATTCAGAATTTATTTTGTTTAGTGCAGCCTTTTGTTTCTCTCTCATTATAGTCAGTTCAGTATTTTCGTTTTTCTCACTTGATTGTTGAGTTTCACTAGTCTTGCCACTTGATACTGTTGCAGCACCATATTTTGATTTAAGAATGATAATTGACATAATTATATCAATGATAATATTGCTGATTTGAAGAAGAGTTGACATTGATATATCACGGGTTTGAAGTGCAGTGGGACCAACTTCTAAGCCATCAGAAATCGGACTCTTCAGATTTGAAAGGTGAGCTAGAAGCTGAAGACCACGTTCAATTGGACAATCTGAGTTAATGTTTTGATGTGATGGAAGCTGGCTGAATTCATGTGCGGTCAGATAAAGTGAAGATGATATAAGAGATACCCATGAAGAACGGCAGTGGTCACTTGGGATCATTAATCTCATGAGCATTCGGATAAGATTGGATTCAGGGTGATCCGTTTTCTTTGTTGAGGAAAGAATTTCAGTATTTAAACCATCAGGATCATATAAATCTTCCATTTTTTTGAAATCAATATTATTGAGTACCCATAGCTGTGAGCTATCAATCTCTAAAAAAATATTTGCTACAAAAGGAAAAAAAAAATAAGTAAAAGAACAAAAGTCAAGACTAAAAATTATGGTAACTTACATAACTCAGTAAGTTTTGAAAGCCAATCTTCTCCACAAGATTTTTCCCAATGAAAAGTAAACATTGGAATATTTGACATAGGTTCTTGGGAAGAAGTAGAAGAGCGTAATTCGAGGAGAGTAACAATTTCCAACCACGACCTGAGGACCTTTGCCGTGCTGATTCTATCTTTATAAAAATTATGAATTTTACAGAATTCCTCCTGCAAATCAGATTCTTTTAGAACTGAGGGTGAATAAGTTAGAGGTTTTTTTGATATCTTGATTGGAGTTGATTTCATTGGTAGAGAAGCTTTCAAAGAGGTCAAAGTAGGTAATTTAGGAGGTGATGGGTATTGCTTCTTAGAAATGAAGGAATTTGGTGATGAGCTGTTTGAATCATCATCTTTATCAAACATATCAACATGTCTTGAAGAAGATTTTAAACTTTGCTTTTTTTGATGAACAAGCATAGCTTCATATTCTGACAGTTGATCATCGCTATTTTCATTGCTCTTTTCATCATCTTCATCAGGAAGAGGGCGTTTATGGATGGAACAATCTACAGCAGGTGAGTTTCTGGTACAAAATATCAAAAGAAAGATAAAAAGTACAATATGTAAGCAATAAAAGAGATATATGATAGAATTTTAAAGATAAAAGAATAACAATAAAAAAAAGGAAACAAGAATATACTCATTATCAAAACCTTTGCTTTTTTTTGAGATTTATTATTTGATACATCAGAAAATTCATTAGCAGAAGCCGGTTTAATACGTCAAACAAAAGAGGAGCCTTGGGATAATCTCTTTTTCTTGGAGCGGATAACAGGTGTTTCAAGATTTTCCTTAGAAGTTGAAGCATGAGTTGAAGCTGATGGTTCATCTGTCTCATCATCATCCCTAATGACAATGACTTCATCAGGAGGAGTCATACCCTCCTCATAAGCTACAAATATATATGAAGAAAAAAAATATTAATAATCTTATCTACTAATTTAAAAGGAGACAAAAAAGGTGATGAACATACATTTTTCAAGGCTTTTCACATATTGGAGTAAGTCATTACAAGGGTTAGATAAATATGAAGGAGAAGGATTATTGTTAAGGATCTTGACAAGCTCTTCTGTTTTATCTCTAGCCAATTCAAGTAAATTGCGATACTGAACTCTTGTTATTTCCTGCCTCTCATTGCTAAGTACAGGAGGGTTAGGTGCCATGCCATGTGGCAGACATGGTGCAAGCTCAAAAGCTTCAAAGCGAGTATCAATCAGAGAGTGGGATGAAACACATTTGGGTGCTGGAAAATCAAATTTTTGAAAAAAAAAGATATAGAACATAAGTGAAATATATAAATTAAGAGAGAGGAACATGATATACATACAAAGTGGAGGTGTAGGATTTTGTATACTAGACATATTGATTAATGAATATTAAAAAAAAGTATTTGATATCAAAAAATTATGATGTAATATGATGAATAATTATAAGAAACTCTATTCTAGAAAATTGAAGTTGATAATTTAATAGGATTAAAAATTGAATAAGATTAAAATTAAAGTGAGGATGAAAGAAACAGAAAACATAAAGAGGGGGATTTTATATTATTTGAGCTTTTTTTAACATGTATTATTCATAGTGGGGTAAACTGAGTAACATGCTAAATCACAATCTGTTTATATTGAAGGGAAATTTGATGTAGCTAACAGAAAATACTAGTAATTCTTTGGGGACTTTTAGTGTGAAAAACAAATAATAACAAATTTATATCCCATATGCAAATTGCCACGGGTAAATACAAAATTTTTTAAATTAGAATTTACTCCTAAACAATGGAGATACACTTAATTAGTATATTATATGAAAAAAAAGGTTAATCCTTTATGAATATTTGTTAAATTTACTTTCAGATGACAATGCGAGATTCACATATATACTGATATGCCTCATCAAACAAGAAATGAATTATAAATATAAAATTGGTAACATTAGAATTTAAGATAAGAATTTGTTTTTTAAGTGACAGGAGGAGTGTCAGACTAGGGTGTGGGCACCGTGACCAAACCTTTGATAAACTTGGATACAACTAAGGGAAAAAAAAATTGAATAGTTTTATTTTGCAATATATCTTAGTCTGCACAAGATATTGAATTGTTGTCCCTAACTATACCAATATTGTTACTTTTCGAAAGTTATAGGACTACTAAGTTGATAAAATATTATTATGAATCACCCAATGAAATACCTTAAGCAACATTCAAAATTATTAAAATATTAATATTCAATTTGAGATTTGGATTAGCTAATTTTTCACAACTTACCACAGTTTTGATTAATATAATAAAACTTGAAAAAAATTGTTGAGATAACCTAGAAATGGGTGCAAGAAAATGATGAAACATATGACTTGAAACTTAACTCATACACTATTGATAAACTTCATGGATCCTGATTAATTTCTATCGAAATTAATTTTGAGACTAGCATATTGAATTTTAGCTATGACCAAGTAATGTAAGTGCCATGGTTTGTATTCAATATATTGGTGTTGAAATTAATTTTGATAGGAATCAACAAGTATCATATGGCACCATGCATGAAACCCTGACAGAAACCATCAAATTTATGAGGCAATGAACCTCATAATTTTGATCGAAATTAATATAGACCCCTGCATATTGAATACAAGCCATTTCACATGGACTACACAGACATAGATAAAATTCAACATGCATGGCTTAAAATTAATTTTGATCGAAATTAACCAAGGCATTAAAACATCAATTTTTATATGGTGTACTTGATCAAACCAGTTTATCTAACTGCTTAGCTTACCTATACTTATAGGAATTTTATGCATAGTCCATGTCCATATTAATTTCAATCGAAATTAATGTTGACTAATACATAATGAATACATGCTATGCCACTTACACTTGCCAGGCATAGCTACCATTAAATATGCCAGTATCAAAAATTAATTTTGACCGAAATTAATGAGCATGATAATCATGAATTTCTGGAGTCAACTGCTTATTTTTATGCATGGTGCCTTGCCAACATTAATTTCGATCGAAATTACTTTTGATACTGGCATATTGCATGTATATATGCCTGGAAAGTGTAAGTGGCATAGTGTGTATTCATTATGTATTGGTCAACATTAATTTCGATCGAATTTAATGTTGACATTTGCATATTGAACCCAAGCCAGAAAACAACCCAGAAGATTCTTCATAAAACTTCCCATAAATTTCGATCGAAATTAAGGCTGACCATATACATATTGAATGGTAGTTATATCTGGTCTGAGTAAGCAGAGATTACTTATATTCAATATGTATTGGTCAACATTAATTTTGATCAAAATTAATGAGCATTTTGATCATGAACTTTTTCAGTCAGTTAGTTGTTTCAATGCATAATGGCATGCCAACATTAATTTTGATCAAAATTAATGTTGAAATGATATAATGCTTTTTTGCATGACATGTAAAGGACGGTAAGTATTTTTAAGTATTGAAATTTAATATACATGTTGAGGGTAAATATAAAATTTACATATCCATATTAATTTCTATAAAAATTAATGTTGACCAATACATAATAAATAGTAGATATGCCTGGCTAGTGTAAGTGGCATAGCTTTTTTTCAATCTGCACTTGGCAACATTAATTTTGATCGAAATTAAGGTTCATGATTATCATCAATTTATTCAGTCAGTTTCTTACTGTTATGCATGGTAACATGTCAACATTAATTTTAATAAAAATTGAATTTGACATGCCACCAAGCATTTTTATGTAAGATGAAAAGTAGGGAACTCTATTCTTAAGTAAACACATTACAATGCATATTGAGCATGTAAATATCATTTACACATTAATATTAATTTCAATCAAAATTAATGTTGACCAATAAACATTGAACACAAGCTTTACAACTTACACACACCAGATATAACTACCATTCAATATGTATATGGTGCTCACTAATTTCGATCGAAAATAATGAGCAGTTTTATGAAGAATTTTTTGGGTCGTTTGCTGGTTTGGGTTCAATATGAAAATGTCAATATTAAATTCTATTGAAATTAATGTTGACCAATACGTAATGAATACACACTATGCCACTTACACTTTCCAGGAATAGACACCATGCAATATGCCAGTATCAAAAGTAATTTCAATCGAAATTAATGTTGGCAAGGCACCATGCATAAAAATAAGCAGTTGACTCCAGAAATTCATGATTATCATGCTCATTAATTTCGATCAAAATTAATTTTTGATACTGGCATATTTAATGGTAGCAATGCCTGGCAAGTATAAGTGGCATAGCGTGTATTCACTATGTATTGGTCAACATTAAATTTGATTGAAATTAATATGGATACATAAATGTGACATAAAGAGGTATGGACCATCAATTTGTTGAAAATACATTTTTATATCTCATACATTATTTGTTTTTCTTAAATAAAATGTTACTCTCTCTCAATATCACTTTATAACATTTACCAAGCTGCTTTGAAAAAAAACAGAATACATAAAATTCAATATAAGATAGCTATATTACACAGAAGATCACCGTTATACCTAAGTTATGATGATGTTGATGCTCTATTAATTGATTCCCGAATCTTTACCAGATCAATATCAGCTCCAACCCCAAGTGACTCACGTTCATTCACAGATAATCCTTGCAAAAATGTTGCTGAATAGCAATTCTTGGGGAGGTATTTGGGAACATTGAATATACCATTTTGTGCAACTGTCCTTTCTGATGACCATGAATATGTTTTTAATGCTGATTTTTTTTGAGCTGGTGTATGGGCTAAGTCCCTTGTCATCTTATCCATTTTTTTAAACAAATCATTGAGTTCAGGATTTTGCCATCCAGGAATAGCTCGGATAGGTGCAGTTGGGGCTGGTGCAGGGCCTTCCTTGATATCAGAGATGCACCTAGTATCATGAAAAAGCACAACAAAACCTGGCACATCACTGCAGAGATCTCTTGCTAACTTGTAGCGTGCACTAGCAATCTGAATTCCAACTAAATCAGCTTCATAATAACAAAAAGCAAAGTAAAATAAAAAACTTACCTTGGTCCGATAACGTTTTACTTGTGCCCTTGCCCTCTTTTCAATCTTTTCTCTTGCTACCCTTTCCTCTTCTTGCCCAAACAACCTTATCATCTCCTTCCCCTTATTAACTACCCATTTCTCAATAACACATTGAGTGAACTGAAGCTTTGACTGATCGATTGTATTCAAGGTGGTGAGCCATCTGGTACAGTGGTTGCATACTATGCTTCCCATGACTTGATTCCAAGTTGATTCTAAAAAATCACAGCAAGTCCAATCAAACGCGAATTTCCGAAAACCTTTTTCTTGCAATTCACGCTCTAAGTTTCTTTTGACAGAAAGTGGGATCGGTGCTCCTCCTTTTAGTCCTCGAGGCTCAGGTGCTGGAAAAAATTCGGGTAGTCGAATTTTGGATCGCAAGAAGGCTATAGAATTGGTTATCAGAAATTGTCGATCAGCTGCAGAATTGGCACGGTTAGAAGATTGGACTTGGGTTAGGACAGTTTGAATTGGCTCCAATCTTTCCAATTTTCAATCTCCAAAGGTGTTGGGCTCGCAGGATATTTTGATATTTGTGCTGGTCCCCCAAGACAATACTTCAGAAAGTGGTAAATATTTCTATTTAGACTGTCCGAGCTCCTGGGAACATCATTCCTTCTAACTAAGCCTCTTACAGCCCTTAACCCCCGTTCTCGCTCATGAGACTCTGCTGAATTGAGTCTGTGGTAATCACTGATACCCATAATGATTGAGGGATTCACTAACAATTCAAATAAGTTAATTAAATTGGTTATTTTTCAATAAAAGAATACACTACAAATTTGAGTTACCAGCTCCACTTGTGCTTGCTCCTTGGTTAGGCTGAGCAGATGATGATTGGTCTCCGAAAAATTCCCTCAATACTTCACTAGCCCAATCTCTTCCTAGCTGATCAGCTTGCTGATTAGCACTCTCAGAAGCAGAAGGATGATTGGGATTAAAATTTCTCGGTTCTGAATGAGACTCTTGGCCTGGATTGGGATTAGGTGGTGGGTTAGGATTAGGTGGTACAGATTGAGATGCATCTGGAGGTGGATCAGCAGAGGGTGGTGGAGGAGTATTTCCAGTATTAGTATGTTGAGGCGGAAAACAATCAGAATTGGTTGGGTCAACAGACATCCCTTCAAAATTATCATCCATAATGAACTGTAATACAATAAAATAAAATAAAAATAATCAGTTGTTAAAATTTATACCTATCAAAGCTAAAGTAAAAAAAGATACTATGTATATAGTCTTGTAAATGTGTATGTTCTCTTGTCGAAAAATAAAGTGAATAATATATAGCTATCAGCTAAAGTTGGAAGGTCAAACTATTTATAGTAGATGAATGAGCAAGAAGATCATTCATTAAGTAAAAATTTTATCATATTTCTCATTATCATGATTTTATTTCTTTCATTCTTACATTTAAGATAAAAATGACTCATTGAAAGCATGGGTTCTCTCGCAATAAAAGCAACCAAAGTAATTGTTCACTGATTTATGATAAGGTAAGTTGGATGAATTGCATTTTTTAATTGAGCATTGAATTATTTCTTTCACCATTTGCAAATATCACCAATCCTACAAATTTCCCCAATCCCAAATTAACACAAAGATGTTAGTCAACAGAAAATAAATTTGATTAATTTTTTCACTCACTACTGTCTGCAGTCCAATGGCAGTGACAACCTCGTCTTTGATTCCAAACATTCCTTTTTTGTGCTCGACAGTAGCTGCATGTCCAATTATTGCATCTTTCTTAATCACAATTTGAGTTGCTTTGGCTACTCTTACTAACCGACGATGCACTTGTGGGAAAAGCTCATAGGGATCCTTTGATGTTTCTTCTGGACAGAGCTCTTTGAAAGGACTTACTATTAAATATATTTGATCATTCTCTTCCTTTGATCTGAAAAGATCATCAATTTGCCCAAACTGGCTATCTTTTCCATAGTAGAATTCAATTGTTGAATTAGCAATGTGTCAATGGTAACTAGTAAACCTCTTTCCATGTATCAATATGCTTGCTACATTTTCAACTACCCGATCCCCACTTTTCTCCGATGGTGTCAAAGCCCGTCTTGAAGTTTCTTTTCCCATTTGTGCCCTTACCCATTTAGTAAATAATGCCATACTTAGATGGATCCATTTGTTTTGTTTATCGAGATCAATATGGATTTTTTTAGTCTCACATTGATCATTATCTTCAGCTTCACCAAGATCTAATACCCTAGACTTCCGATACCAATGTTTGAGCATTGTTAGCGGTATCTCTCCTGTGGTAAATATTAATAAATTAGCACAGCTGAGTTTTTAAATCATTGCTTACAAACATTACATACGTGGATGGTGATTGTTTGGAATTTCAGATAATATATGATTCACCCGCTCTCCAGACCAAGTAGCTGTACCTGATGGTGGACCAAGACGCTTTATCATTTCAGGATAATGTCAAGTGATATGCAGATTTGGCTTTGCATTAATATTCTTCCAACCCTCTTCAAGGCACTCACGATACTCTAACAGAAATTGATCTAGATCTTTAAGCTCATTAGTCTGTATATTTTTTAATGTCAAAAAATTGGTGATCGAGCATAATGTTACAAGTGACTTGAGAAGATAATATTCTCTTGGTTTATCAGCTGAGGAAGCTGAAGATTCAGATTCTTTAAATTTTTCAAACCAAAGGGGTATAAGTGACAAAGGGAAGTAGAGAGTATACAGCATGTGCCATTCTGCTGCCTTGAGGGATCCTGCCTTTTTAGATCCTACTGATTTTGGAACTTGTGTTAGCCAGGAAGGTCTTCTTACTTGATCAATCATCTTCCATACAACCTGTAGCTCTGCTACTGTGATTCGTGGATTACTACTACCTTCATTTTCTTTCTCCTTACCTTTCCTTTTATTTTCTTCATCTCTAGCTGTCTCATTTGATGAGTGAGATCCTTCACTCTGTGATATGCTAATGCTTCTTTGCCTTAAGTTATACAATGAATTCCTACTGTCACTGCTGTGAGACTGTATTGAGGCCACATCGCTATATGGAGGAATAAATTTGGAGCTGGATGACCTACTCTGGCTTCTTGATCGATTTGTTCCCAATCCTTCATTATCTAGTCCATGATGACTTGATGACTGTCTTGAACTCGTACGTCTTTGCCGCTTGTGCTGTCTCGTGTGTCCTGTATCATCATCATCATTATTCCTGGTGCTTAAGCTACTTCTACGTTTTTTTGAATGTTTGTGCAGTGAAGTATCAGAAAAGAAATCATCATCTTCTTCTCTTACATGCCAATTTTTATCCTTTTCCAGCTTTCTTTCTAGATCTTTTGCTGCATTTTGGATTTGAAAATAGCTTAGACTGTGATCTTTTAGGTTGCCAAGCATATGTGAATGCATAAAATCAATTGAGCAATATTCAGTTGGACGCCAATATTCAAGGTTATTCAGCTCACTCCATCGTACCCCATGATTTTGAACAATTGATACACGCTCCCAATGTGACTTAGAATTTTTCCACTTTGTTGCCCAGCACATATGATCCTCATGATTCCGTAATGAAAAATTTCCCACATTCTTTTCACTAATTTCATCTTTAGAGATATTACAGAAAGAGCAGAACATTTTTGCAGAGTGACTCGAAAAGCCAGCCAATTTTCGTATTGCAGGAATGTCACCTATCAAAGAGAACAATGCAACTCTTAATTTCCGGCCTCATGGATAAAGATCTGTCTTTTCAATCAATATACCATCCCATAGAGTTTGTAGATCATTAACCAGTGGTTTTAGAAGGTGATTAAGCTGTTCACTTGTGGGTTCTGTTGGTCCGGGTATAATAGAATACAAAAAAAGATTTTCCATTTTGTATCTATCTTCTTGAGGTAGGTTCATACACACCATCATAATATTGCCTACAGACTTCTGATGACCTCCAATCCTATTGCCACCAGGCCTAAACCAGTCGACATATAAAGTAAACATTAAGTTGCCTGAAGTTATCATATATTAATCATCATTGCTATCCAGAGCTGGAGTGGTTATGGGAAAGTTTTTCCAAATTGAACCATCACAAACATCCTTCATCAAATCACACTCTACACGTTCTGCCACAGGGGTTTTCTTCTCAATCAGAAGCTCAAATTTGAACAGTTTGATCTTTTCATTAAGCCAGTCGATAAAAGAATGGTGATGAAATGTTTTAAGAGATAAGTATTTTACATGTTCTTGATGTTCCTCCATCAAATACAGCCTTTCATCACATTTAACTGCAATTTGTCCTGCTCCAAACATTTTTAAATAGCGCTTTGATGATGAAAGAAACGGTTGATTGCAACATAGTATAGATGGTTGAGATTCAGAGTTATACTCATAAAGAGCAAAGCATTTAGGACAGCATGTTTTAGTGAAAAATGATTGATTGAGCTTTAATCGACTAAAAACTGTATCTATCAAGCGTGGGACCAGGCGGACAATGCTATCAGAATCTAGTATTCCACTATCACCTAGAAGTTTGAGCTTCTTAATTTCTTCATCCAAAAATTGAGTACAACCTTCTTTGCTCAAATGATGAATCAGAGAAAGCTTTGCTGCCTGCCACATAATTATTTGGCTATACCGTTCCCCAAGATTTGAGTTTCTAGAGACTGTTGAAGATACTTCTGCCCCCAATAGCAACTGCCCCTATGTAATAAATCATTGAAACATCATAAAGACTTTAATTCTAACATTGAACTATAGATATACAGCTTACTGTTTCTGTGGAGCGGGAACTTCCAATGTTAAGTGGATTGTTGGAAGAAATAACCATCTGGGCCATCCTATTTCTTTCCTCTTGATGTTTTGCATAAGAATTAGAGCTTTTGAAAGCCATACCAACTTCAAAGGACCCAGAAGAAGTTTGATACTTTCTATTGACACATCCAAGATCTTGACATTGACATACATGAAAAAATGGAGGCATTGTAATTGTGATAATTGTAGGAATAAGTTAGCTATTCGAAGTTACCGATTGAAGGTATTCCTTTTTTTGAAAGGCACTAGCTAATATAAGCTACATTTTTTTATCAAAAGAATATGATGGAATATGTGTTGAAATTATTTAAGTTTAAATGTTTAATTTTTAATCGGATAAATTATATATTAATTTAAAGTTATGCAGTCTACTTTATTTGTATTCTGTATACTCTCTGCATTTGTACAACAATGCATGCATGTTTATCAGAATATTTTCTATCATAGAAAAAATTCTGTTGTACGCACAAGCATCTTAATTATTTTTCTATCAAATGCCTTCTGAGTTATATCTAACTACCCTATAATTATTTGATTTTGATAAAAATTCTTAGTTATGGACTATAAGAAAAGTAATCCATATTTTTAACATAATTATTTAAAAAATTACCCCAAAAATCAAAGTTAAACCCAAAAATAAGTTTAATATTTTGTAAAAAACAATCACAAACATATTTCTTTCAATTTGAAAATTGGTCTGTACTAGGTAGAATTTTCTATAAAGAAAAAATCAAAAATACTCAAATAATAGATGCTACAAAAGTGTAAACCTTAAAGAATTACATAAAAGCTGAAACCTTGTATAACTTTTCATACATAAATGTGATGAAGTGACACTCTAGTCTATTTATTCAGGTTGAAAAAAATTACTCAATAGAATATGTATTACTATCATATTGGACCAAAAATAATTTTTTGGTAATCAAAAAATGAACATAGCCTCACATTTAACAAATTATTTTTGTGGAAGAATTTTTTGAAAAGAAAAAAAAACCCGTTTCTTAAATGAGTCTGCTTTTATCACATAATCATTCTCTTTATTTTATACCATTCCTTTTGAGTTCAAGTTGCATATAAAAATATAATTTATGCATATTATAATTCCATAAAGTCGAAATATTTCTTATTCTTAATTTTTGTGATATTTCTCCTTAAATCAACTTTGATCATAAAGTTTTGGAGCTCAACAATTTATCCTTCCTCTTTGTTTAATTTAATTGAACACTTTCTTAATCTAATTATTTATGAACCCTAGTAGCTCTTACTTTCCTCATGGAAACCTGCCCACAAACACAAGAACACTTAATAGAATTTTTAATGAGACTTTGCCTCCATTCAATTCTCACTTTTGTAGATCTATACACAATTTTTGTCGTTCACTTTTGGATATGTCACCAGAATCAAATGGATGGAAACAAAACCCTACTGAAGAGCAATTAGACAGATTTTCATCATTTGACATGAATTCTTGCAACATTGCCTTTGAACTACCTCATCCAGAATCAAATTCAGCGGTTTCGGAAAAGCTTCCACCAATTTTCCGTGAATCTTTTATTGAGCACCTTCCCATGTGTGGTTTCCCAGGATCAACTTTCGCTTGGAACCTAGATTGGTTTGACAAATGGAACCAGGTCTTGGCAAATATTCTCATTAAACACTGGGACAATGCCTTAAAAACTAATAATTTGATTGCATATCCAATTGACTCAACTCAAATTAGCTTCTCAAATCAAATAGGAGTTCTTCACCGTTGGTTTTTAGGTCATGCTGATAGATTAAGACTTGGGAAGGATTCTCATAGCTCTCAAGAAATAATCAAAGTGAGAAAGCATAAATATAGAATAAAAAAAAAGTATGAAAATCCCTTTTTTTTCAACCGTTTTTATTTATGACCTTTATTTCAAATAACAAAGATTCTTAGAATTCAGTTAACCAAACTAAACTTCTTAAACAACTTCCACATTGTGAAACTTATCACAACCTTTTCACAAACATCAAGTGTTGTTCAGACACCGAAATTGATAATGATGGATCGTTAGGACGTATCTTAATGCAATGGAGGTCTGAAGATTTTTCTAAAGTTGCACAATATCTTGACCAACAACACTTTGATATTCGAGATAATTCAACCTACTCTGGAAGTGTGCTAAAGGACTTGGTCTTGTACAAAAGAATCAGTTTGGTTTCAACATTATCCCCTAACCTTAATCCTTCTCATGTCCCCCGGGGTTTGCCAAATGACTGTTATTCTCCCTTATATCTTGCATCTCTAAATCCTCAACAACTCAGACTTTTAAATCCTCAAAATCCCATAAATTTACCTGCTCTCCTTGAAATTCTTTCTTCCTCTAATGTGAGTGATTGACAAACTCCCTTAATAATAGGTTTGCACACTCATACTCCTCATTTCCACTGTTTGGGACACTTAGCCTTGAAAACAAAAACATAATTTTAATGATTACTATTATCATTAAAATTTATAGAAATGAAATTTGGCTTACATTGTTAGCTCCATTTTTTTCCTTTGAATCTTATACATGCTGAATTCTATACTTCCTTGTTCAAAATAATTCAAAACATTTACTTCATTTTGCTGCCCCATTCTATACAGCCGATCAACAGCCTGTTGCTCAACTGCTGGATTCCAATTTGGCTCCTATTTCAACATTGAACATATAAAAAATTTAATATTTTTGTTCTTAATATGAAATAAAAGACATTGAGCTCACCATTATATATACATTTTGAGCACACCTGAGATCTATACCCACTCCTGCAGCCTGAATCGTTCCAACCAAAACTTGGCAATTTTTATTAAAATGGAATTCATGCATATTTTTGTCTCGCTTTGTCCTGCTGAGTTCACCCGTAAGCTGGGTATACCTAATATTGTGGTCATCTAAAGCCATTTTTATTCTATTTTGAAATATTAGAAAATTGTTTTTAATAAGCCAACACAATTTTGTAAAACAATTCATTATAGAATCACTTACATCTGCAAAAAGTCTGCAAAGTTGGAGAATATAACAGCTTTTGGAAAATTTATATCCCTTTCACCAGACAAAAAGTTTTTTAAGTGGCCTATAAGATGACAAATCTTTGCGGAATGCTGCCAGGTGAAATCAAAAGTTGGAGTTTCATCCAAATTTTCGTAGATTGGATGGTTGCAGAATTTTCTTAAAATCATCAGCTCTCTTAGAAACTCAGATGAGTCCCAAGGGAAGTCAGTGCTTCTGGAGGGCCCATATCGCTCAGTGAATCCTTCTTGAAGCACATCAAGTTTAGACCTCCATGGATCTGCTAATTGAACCGATATCCCCCTTTGAATCTTTTTTGGAAGAGACAAAATTGCATCCTTTGTTCTACGTAGGCTTATGACTTTCATTAAGTGATTGATTGATTTAATAGAATTAGCCTTTCCTTTTTGCAAACCTGGAAAAAGGAAATTCTTCCATAACCAGTCTTCTTGCCACTTTTCGATTCTAAGAAAAAATATGAGACTTTGAAGGTCAGTGGGCCTGTTCTGAAGTGGAGTTCCAGTCAAGCATAGTCGGTGTTGGGATTCCAAGTCAAATATTGTTTGAGCCCTCTGCAAGTAAGGATTTTTAATGTAACTAAAAGAATATTTATAAAAATTGATTATAAAAATTAAGTTTTAAGTTTTAGATATAGAAATGGGCACTAACTGAGCTTCATCTAAAACAACTCTATACCAAATGAGCATTTGAGTCACTGGTATCTTTTTTTGGCTTTGATTTTTTGACATCGTTGGGCTAGCTATTTCATAGGTCGTTAAAACAATAGCAGTGTCCTGTAGCTCATTGACATTAGTATTTTGACAATCTTTCCCATAAAGAACCTTGAAAGGAATTGCATTATCTTCAAAGTGCACACTTATTTCATTGATCCAATTCGATAGTGTTGCCAGGGGGCATATAATCAGTGTGGCTGAACTCCGATTAATACCTTCTTGATTTTCTGATACCTGGAATTGTCTTGCTTCACCTTGAGTTTCACTTATAAGAGAAAGAGTTGAAAGTGTCTTTCCCAAACCCATATCATCAGCAAGTATTGACCCGTTTCCTTCAGGCGTTAATTGATTGTTAGGAAACTGATCTTTATAGTCATCGAATCCAGTTCTAAGCCAATGGTTGTCCTGGTGCCTCCACATGATATCCAACTTTTCCTTTAACATTCGTTCATTGTCAATCATAAAATTTATTGCTTGAAGTTGATGTGTTTTGAGAACTGTTTTGATTCCTCGGATAAGTTGATCAGCTTTCCAATCTTGAGTACTCTGAGATATTTGGAAAGAGCCTTCAAAAATTACATGTGGGATATTAAAAAAGATAGTGGAGTTGTAGTTCAGGATTGGACATAAATTGATTTGTGCAGAAGAAAATGCTTCTTTAGCAAGACTGATTAGTGTACTTGAAGAAAAGAGGCATCCCCAAAGTTGATACTGATTACCAAAAACTGGAACCAAGTAAGCATGAAAATAGAAAGGCTTCATAGGATTCAAGGCACTTCTTTGGTTTAAATGGTGAGATCCAGAGCCAATGTCACCCAATAGTGGTCCAATGTGCTGACTCTTCACTTGAGAAAGATTACCAACAAGGGTTGGTTTTCTTTCTTCAAATAGTCCAAAAATATGAACATTCAAATGGCCTCGCTGTAAAATCGTGGGGGTTGGTGAGTTTTGAAATCTTGAAATTACATTCATATAAATTTTATCGATTGTTATTGAGAACTGTCCAACACATCTGAGACTTGACATATTAAGTAAGAATAGTATCTGAAGATAGTGGTTGTTAAAAGATGAATTGAAGCAAAAAATGAAGAATCAGTTTTGAATAAAACGACAAAATAACTTTTTAGCATATGCTATGCTAAGCTCATAATTCTTTCACATGTATTATTATTATCTTTTTAATAAATATTGGAAGTAAATCAATGATAACTGGAATGAATAATATGTCTTAAAAATAAATCTTGAGCCTATAGAGTAAATTTTGGTTTGTGGAGGAAGAAAAATTTTCTCAATAAAAATGTGCATTATTGTTACATTATAATCACAAAATAGAATAATTTCACTCTTATTACACTTATTTATGTTTCTGTCTAATAGTAAAATGCTTTAGATGTCAGTTCAAAATCCAAATTGAAACTACTACCTAGAACGATATCTTGATACTAACATACTTTTTGTAAGTCTTTGGAAAGACACTTATGGTGATCTCAATAATATTAAAATTGATTTGAATTGTATGTTTTATCAAATATCTATGTAGTCTAGTGTAATAATTGAGATACTACAGTTTAACCTTCTGTTACCAACTTGGCAAGAAAATATATGTAGATATTCTTAGAACGAATATCAAATTTTGCTTTCCACAAGATGGGAAAGTGAATATTATGATATGTTAAGTGATATGTTCAAGCTTTGCTCAATCTGTGCTCAGCTCAAAATCAAAGTAATCACCAAGCTCCAAGAAACCTGTGATTGAGTTTGGTTGAACCTAGGTCTAACTGATTACCAAATCTTTGTCCAATTAATTTAAATCTGGTTTCACAATGAACTCCCAACAGCCTTCCAACAGCTTTCCAACCACTTCCCAACATTTTTAAATGAGGGGTATTGCTAGCAATACCCCCCCAAATTTTCTGTGGTGAATATATTCTAATATGAGAAATTAAACTGTTGGCTAGATCTATTCTCAGTCACTCCCTCTTGAAGCTCTTTATCTAATACTATCCTTATTGTAGCAATAAGATAACTCCACAGTGCTACTTCTGGTATGCACACCCAATATGTACAAAAGAAATAAAATATATCTTTTTATCTATTAATTACTAACTTACACACACACACCTCTACTGTTCACAAGTGAGTACTTATATAATTTTGTATGTTCAGCGCCCCTTTTGTATGTTTCTTTGCCCTACAGGTTTTCCTACACAAGTTCAGCGCTAATACATGTATATCAAAAAGTATCTAAATATCTCAAAGATCTAAGTACATTTATTAGCATGGGTTTTGGCTCCAATAGTACCTGAAACCTACACTTCTTAATATGCCTCACTAAATAATAGGTACTTCACTTCCTTTCATACCTATTGCAATGACCCAAGCTGGCAACACAAGTATCCACTAATTGTGAAACCCTTTGAGTTTTAGAGAAAGACTTTCATATCTCGGTTCCTATCTTTCTTATCCTTTTCTTGAGTGCTAATTGTAAAGCCTTTTGTCTTTCTAGCGCTTATACTTATTTCTCTAACACATTTTCCATCTTCATGGGCAGGAACATCTTCTCCCAAAAGCATTGCTGCTAACTTATGAATAAGTTTCCATGCCACCTCTATCGCCGCCTTGTAAGTCCATATCATAAATCTAGTGCTTCCCATGACTTTTCACAAGTACATACCATATTTCCTTGGCCTTTAGCCCATTATGTACTTACCCTAACCTTTTTCTTGCCACAGCTTATAATTATGTATTACACAAAAAAAAATTGTGCTCAGAGAGTCTACCTTTTCTGTGCCATCAAATCCCTTTTTTGCGCTCATGTAGCCATCCTACTTGACAAAATCTTTTTTGTGCTTGCTGCAAGCTGCAAAATTTCTGCAGTACTGCAAGATGTGTACCACAGTCTCCCTCTACTCACGACTATCCCCAGGCACTATAAAACAAGGTGCATATCTTGCACTTTTTCATCATTCCTTCTTCTTCTCTTCTTTTATCTTCATACTTGTTACTCCTTCTCTTATAAATATAATTCACTCTATTATTATGGACACATATCAAGAAGTTGTCAACACCATACGTTGATTCTTGACGTGCAGAAAGCTTCTGCTCCTGCTGACCCTAACGTCAAAGCTTTCCTCACCAGTGTCAAGCATATCCAACACTGTATTGAGAATGGCATTACCTTGTTCCACTTTTCAAAAGCCCATTTTGGTAATGGCTTTTTGACAGTAAGTTTTATTCCTCTGTTACCTTCCTTGTAAACCTTTGGTGCTGATCTCCTCTTTTTCTTTTCTCTAGTCATGCAACTTTTGCAAAAGTTGCAAGAATAAATGCAGTCTAAATGGTCCCCCTGCCATTGCTGCAAACTCTCCCGCCACTCTTATCGTAAATCCCAATGCTTCCACCTCAAGTCTTATGAATAAGCTGGCCATTAAGTGCCCTTCTCCTAAGAGAGAAGTCCAAAATCAAAGCTTTCCAACTCCAAGCACCGCAGAGGTCTTCCAACATTGGCAGAGCCCTTTGTTGGTTTATTTGGTGTTGTTTTGGTATGCCTTAAATGGAGTTGTTTAAATAATTAGGTATTTTTCTGGAATTACGCTGAAAATATTGGGACTATGGGGATCTGGAGGTTACCATTGGGTATCCCTGGTTTTTCTCTATATTTTATGTCTTGAGGACATTTTTCATAGCATAAGTATTTGGGGGATAATTTCACACTTTTCATTTCTAAAAAATTTCTGTTGAATTTTGTTTTTTGTGTTTTATGGGCTAACCTTAAGTCTTAGAGTTAAGTGCTTAGTACCATTAAAAACAGCAGAATTTTCTCTACACTTCATGTAACAATGTTTTTATAGCATAATTGTGTGTTTTAAGGGTTTTAGTAGTTGTAGGTGAATTTTCTAAGTAGTTTGGGTGTTTTTGGTGGTTGTCTGGCTTCAGGGTGGTCAGGCCGCTTCAGGCGGGCTTCCAGGTGCTGGGCAGACCGCCTGCCCCAGTACTAGAGGGCTGGAAGCGCTTCTAGGGAGGTTTTATGCAATTTGGTGGTCAGGAACACCAGATTTTCAGGTGTGCATGGGCTCTTGATTAGTAGTCTGTGTGTATATAGAGAGGAAAACAGTTTGGGGGAAACCTTAATTATCATTCAACCATCTGGAGGTGATATCCTTGTTCCTCACTCAGTTTTCACTGTTTTCTGGCCACAATTGGCTGTGTTTGTGGCAAGTGAGTTCTTCATTTAACTTAACTTAGCAACTGTTTTCTTTGTTATAGTCTTGCAAGCTATAGCAAGTATTATTGCTGTCCCTGGTGTGGATTTGCAAACTACATCAAGTATAATTGCTATATCTGGTGTGGAAATTAGTCTACATTTCAGTTCTTTGGTTTGGTAGTCTGTCTGGAGACTACTTTGTTGACTGATCAAGCAGTCAAGTGTATTTGGAAAAGGGGCTTTTTGTAACAGGAACCAATTTAATGTAACAGGTAAATCTCACTTGTTTTTCTAAAGGAACAGGTGTTTTTCTTTCTGGTTTTACTCCAACTCTCTTGGTCAAGGCCTATAGCTAGTACTATAGGGTTGTCTACATTTCTGGTGCCCAACGTGGGGAATGGATCTGTTAGTTCTTTGTATTCTCTGTTGCCTGTGCTTGGCTCTTTTTGGAGTTTTGGTCTGGAAGAATGTCTTCTGGATTTTCTATTCCTGTGGTGACTGTCAGTGGGGGGGGGAGGTCCACCTGCGGTGATTGTTAGGGAGTGTGTTAGGATCAAAACTTGGGATGGTACCAAGTTTAATGGTGAAGATGTTATGTGGTTTCTAGAGAAGTATGAAACTGCTGCTGGTGTTGAGGGTGCTTACTACCTGGAAATGGTGAAGCAAATCATCTCCTTCTTTGTAGATAGAGTGGTGGAGAAGGAGGTTGTGGCCATGTCTGGCTACAAGAAGAGGGATTAGAAGTTATTGTGTAGGGAGATGGTAGATAGATGGGGCTTCAGGTTCACTATGGTGGATCTGAATTAGGTTGTCAGTGAATGGCAGTCTTATGGCAGTGTTTGTAATTTGCACAGTTACAGAAAGTTTCTGCTACAGTTTGATCCTTTGGTGGAATATTTGGTGGAAGTGGAGGAGCTGGCGCATGAAAATTCTGACAAAGATGTTTTTTGGTCCACCCTGGCTAGAGATGTCAGGATGGATGTGTTGAAGGAGTTATCAAGGAAAGACTTGATGAAGACTATTTCTAATGGGAATCAGAAGCTGCCTGCCTTGGACAAGGTGAAGGAGGCAGTGGAGCCCATTTTAAGTTATTAGAAGTGGACAACTACCAAGAGTGGTGCGCCAAATATGTCAGCAAAGTCAGTGAGGCTTTCGCTGAAGAGGAGAGCAGGTTAGAGAAGGAAGAAAAGAACATGGTGAAAGTTCCCAAATTGGAGAGGGACCCAGTGGTGGAGCAGTTGGCTGATCTGACAAAACAGCTTCATATTTTTGTGCAGGAGGCAAAGAAGGACAATAAGGCGCCTCCGCAGCCCAGAGAACTTGATAGGCCGGCTGGTAGAAGTGACCCTTGGGTTTGCTCTTATTGCGGAAGAAGAGGACATAAGTCCAATGATTGTTGGGCCCTGAACAGAGATGTGTCAGAGGGCAAAGTGGAGTTTGAAGGTAGGGTGTTCAAGTTCCCTGATGGTCAATTTTTCAAGCCCAGTGGAGGGCAGGCTCCTGTTGATATGGTCAGGAGAAGGGCTGGTCTCAATCAGTGGAGGCCAAGATTTGAGGAGATTCCTGATCAGGGGAATTCTTCTACTAAGCAAGATGATGATGTCAAGGGGAAAGGAAAGGAGGTGAATAAAGTTTATTTTTCTACTTCCTTTGGTGGATTTGAATTATGTTCTTGCGGAGGACAGTCAAGTGGTGAGTGCTTGGCTGGTGTTTATGATGTGGAGGCAGGTAAGGTGGGAAGGCCAAAGAGCAGCTCTCAGGCCCAACAAAAGCCTAAGGCTTCTAAAGTGGATCCTAAGATGGGTGCAGCTAGGAAGAAGTACAGCAATGAGGAGCTGTACAAGATTCAGAAAGGGGTTTGCTAATATGGGCACCCTTAGCTTTGGATCATTGGACCTGAATGGTGAGCTAATGCCTATTGATGTGGATTCTGACTCTTAGGAGGAGGTTCCATTGGCGTCATTGACAAGGCCTGCTGGAGTCAGAGGTTTTGGTGAGGGATCTGGTTTGATTCCTGTAGATGTAAAATCTGTTGGTGGTTCTGGTCCTCAGGAGAATTCTAGGACCAAGGTAGTGAAGCCAAGGGCTCACGTTGAGAGGCCAGTAGTTTCTGTTCATTCTAATGTTATGGACTCTGTCCTGGATAGGATGAACCAGGGTCAGATTTCTCTCACTTATGGGGAGTTGTATGCTATCACAGGGGGGAAAAAATGAGGACTTGTAGGCAAGTCGTTTTTTTGTATTTCTGACTTACCTTGCTGTAACCTGGTTGGAATTCCAAGTGATCCATATTCAAAACTGCTGGTCATGAATCAGGGAGTCAAGTTTGGAGTCAATACTTTTTACTTTTATTAGTTAGCTCAATCACTGGCAGTAAATATTTGTATATATATTTATTGTCCACAAAAAATATACAATTCTAAAACCACATTAAAAATCAGAATAGCTGCTGGCTATGTTTTTTAATGATATCATACAACAAGTATTTGAGAAAACATTTGCAAAACCACTAGGATGTGTAGTTTTTGAAACATGACCAATAATTTCCTTGCTATTCATAACTACTTTTTTTGACCATTTATCATAACACCAAAAAACATTAAGCCCAGCTTTTAAATAAGAATTTTCAATTTTAGGATCCACAATGTCATATAAGCCAACTAAAATAAAATTTTGACCTGAAAATGTTATTGACTGCCACATTTTCAATATAACCCCAACATCATTCCCTTTTGATGAATTTACCTCAACATTGCCATTTCCTTGATTTGTTGAATATAATGAGTAGTTTTTTCCATCCAGTAACAAGTTATCTACTTCAATAATTTGAGGTGATAAAATTTGAGATGAAACAGATGGTTGATTTTTCGTAAAAATACTGGAAAATATTTTTTTACCATCAATCATGTTGAGATACTCTATCCAATATTCATAGTCTTCACACAGTAGTTGAGATGATTTTGAGGGAATTTTTCTTTTCTCTGAACTGAAGACATTTTTCATTTCATTCTCAAATTGATCATTAGTTCTTTCCATTAATGATTGAAGCTGACCGGTCAAAATAAACCTTTTCATAATGGTCTTGTCCATTTGATCTTTTAAAAAAATGAAATTAATAAAGTTAAGTAGCTTTAATTAAGAAAACATACATGTTTTCTTATTGGTTGGAATAAAGCTTAACATTCCATTTATACGCTCGTGGGCCCATGCTGCAGTTGATGGTGCTGGCCCAAATCTTCTCAGAACTTCAGGAAAATGTTGTGCTAAGTGGATGTTTGGCTTCATATTGATATCTGGCCAAAATTCCTTAAGACACTTCATATAATCTTTTAACTGACCTTGAATAGATGAAATTTGAGCTTCACCTATCTCCAAGGAAGTCAGAATATTTATTATTGAAACCAGCAGTGAAAGACATTTAATCAACTTCTTCTCTCGTGCGTCAGAATTTTCAATAGCCCAAACTGGTATCAAAGCTGCCACATAGTAAATTTTACATAGTACAAACCATTCAGCAGCTTTAAGATTTGTACCAGCCTCTCCTAGACTACTAGGAACACGGGCTAGCCATAAAGAAGTCTTAGTATTGTGGATAGAGGTTTGAACAATTAACAAATCACTCGATCGTAGACACAAATTATCTGTTGATGCATCAAAGGCTAGATGTGTTCAGTGTATAGAATAATATCACAATATATTTTAGTACATTTGATTAAATTTTACCTTATGAAATAGCTTATTAAAATTCAAAAACAGCTTTTAATTTCCCGATGAAATTTTAAGGAATTTATATGTACCTTGATATTAGGAATCTTGAAAATTGCTATCTTCAACACCAAAAAATTATACAAAAAATTTGACATAAAAAATTTAATTTTATAAAAACCAAAAAAAAATTTATTATTTTATATTTTAAGAACAGTATATTATTAATTTTACCTTCATTACCTCTGACTTACCCCTTTGAATTACTTATTTTAAACCTTTGAAGCCCCCCTTTAGCCCCTCTGTCACCACCAGTGGGGCCCCCCTGGGGCCGACTGGGGGTGGAAAAGGGGCTTAAAAAGTGCCAGGAAAGGCTGCGCAAAGGTGTTTCTCTCTAGTAAAATTCTGTTAAACCCCTCATAAAAACCTTTCTCAATTCCATTAACTTAAAATCCATAACCTTATATTAATATTATGTTTAATCTCTGCTTACTTTTTTTTCTCTCTCTCCATGTTGCCAGTCACAAATTTATATATATGTTATTTCCCATCAAATATGTAGTAAAATGTAGTTGAAAAAAATAAATTTTTTGTTTATTTAGTCCTATGAAACTCCCCAATTACTCACTTTTCACATTGAAAAAAGAATTACCTATATATTTATTCCAAAGTCATCACCTGTCCCAGTTCCCTTATTCATGGTTTGATGGACCATAATGTTTAAATTATGGTGCATTGAACCTTTTTTTAAACTCACATTCTCTGATCCCATGAAAAAAAATCCCACAATTATTTTTATTTTCATGGGACCACAGTATTTTAACTCACATATTTTTGCTATATTAATCAAAAATTCAATTTCTTATGGCTCATTTTTGAGCCAGGATTGGTGCCTGCTACTTAGTCACGTGCAGCAAAGTATTGCTGTAACACTTTGCTGCATGTGACCAGCAGCTAGCCACCAAAGGCTGGGTCAAATGAACCATATCTGTTTTATGATATGGTCCATTTGACCTGGCCACCTAAATCATTACTTGTCACATGCAGCAAAGTATCACAGTGATACTTTGCTGTACGTGACCTTTTTTTTTCCTTTCCTTGGCTTGGTCAGATAGACCATAACTTAATGTTATGGTCTATCTGACCATAGCCAGGGAGAAGGCACTGTCACTTTCAGCGAACTGTCGCTGCAAATCTTTGCTGCACGTGACCAGCCTTCTCCTATTCCCCCTTGGGAAGATGGACCATAGTATCAAAGTACTATGGTCTATCTGACCCAGGGTGTGGCTGGAGAGGGCTGGTCACGTGCAGCGACAGCTCTCTGCACGTGACAGCACCTAATCTATATCTATATTAAAAGTGCAAACACTTTTCAGTTTTATTATTAATCTTAAAAAACAAAACAAAAAAAAACTTCTGAAGTAGGAGAAATAATGATATCAAAAAATTGATACTATCATTTGACTGAGGAAACATAAAAAATTTCTAACCTTTTGACATTAGCTGAAGGAAAATTGTCTTGATTAGAATAAGAAAATTAATCTTGATCAAAATTATAAAATAGCTCTTGGATTATGCTTGCTAGTTTGAAATTTGAAAACACTTCAAATATTACTTAACACCAAATAAAATTTAGAAAAGATGTGGACATGGTCATTTTTATGGCTCAGATATAGTAAATTCAGTGCACAAGAATCTCTACCTTAATATATGTAATCCATTTGTTTAATGAAAAAATAATAATAGTGCAAAATACATTATGACAGGTTATAATATTTGACTTTTTTTTCTAATTAATCATAGCATGGCACTTTATCCTGTTATTGGTCTTTTGATAGAAATAATTTGTGTTTTTCATGAAGAAAGTGCAGAATATTATTTGAACTTTTCTGAAATTTGATGATATCTGTTTTTTAGAGTTTCAAAGATTTTTCCATTCCAAAATCTGCATCCAAGAAAAAAAGTTTGGTTGTAGAGATTTCCCATAAATTATCAGATATTGATAACAAATTATACACCTATATCTAGACATCAAATTTAGCATCAAGAGATTACTCCATAGATTACTCCAGGAAACCTGAAAAACAAGTCGCCTACAAGTCCTCATTTTTTCCCCCCTGTGTATCAGTCCTGGATTGGCTGATAGACAAAAGAAATTATTTACCAGAAGAAGAGTGTCTTCTGGAGAAGTAGAATACATATGTGATTCTGCTGAGAAGTTTGGTGAGGGGTTGGAAACTCATTTTTCTGCACCTCTAGGATATGTCAACGTCACCCTGAATGGCAGGGAGGCTAGGGCATTGGTGGATTCAGGTTCTCAGATTAACCTGATTTCTTTGTTTGAGGCTACTCATTTGGGCCTCCCCATCAAAACTGGAATTGGTGGAAATTTAAGAGGTATAGGTGGTCATGTAACGGAGTTGATGGTAAACTCCAAATTTTTTAAGTTGGATGTTGGTAGAGCCTCCGGAAAGGCTCATTTTTACATTGCTAAAGGTAATGTAAAAGCAGTTTTAGGTGGGTCAATCTTGGTGGATTTCCAGGCAAGAATTTGCTATCAATTTGACATGGGGATCAGATTGGAGTTAACTGGTGAAGATGAGAGAAGGCTTCACATGAGGTTGTCATCTCCTGGAGATGAGGGTTGAGAAACCAGGCCTGGTTTGTCTTCCATGTGTCAATGCATGGATTGTTGTAGGAGGAGAAAAGAGGTGGGTTCCGCTGCGGTCTTCCAACAGTGGCAGAGCCCTTTGTTGGTTTATTCGGTGGTATTTTGGTATGCCTTAAATGGCTGTATTTGAATAATTAGGTATTTTCTGGAATTACGCTGAAAATATTGGGACTACGGGGATCTAGAGGCTACCATTGGATATCTCTGGTTTTTCTCCATATTTAATGTCTTGAGGACATTTTTCATAGCATAAGTATTTGGGGGATAAATTCTCACTTTTCATCTTAAAAAGATTGCTATTGAATTTTTTTTTTGTGTTTTATGGGCTTTCCTTAAGTCTTATGGTTAAGTGCTTAGTACCATTGGAAAGAGCAGAATTTTCTCTATATTTCATGTCTCAATGTTGTTGTAGTGTAATTATGTGTTTTAAGGGTTTTAGTAGTTGTAGGTGAATTTTCTAAGTAGCTTGGGTGTTTTTGGTGGTTTTCTGGCTTCAGGCGGGCTTCCCAGCGCCGGGCAGACCACCCGCCTCAATGCTAGAGGTCTGAAAGCGCTTCTAGGGAGTTTTTATGCAATTTGGTGGTCAGGAACACCGGATTTGCAGGTGTGCATGGGCTCTTGATTTGTAGTCTGTGTCTATATAGTGATTAAGACAGTTGGGGGTCAACCTTAATTATCATTCAACCATCTGGAGGTGATATCCTTGTTTCTCACTCAGTTTTCACTGTTGTTGGCCACAATTTGGCTGTGTTTTGTTGCAAGTAAGTTCTTCATTTAACTTATCTTAGCAACTGTTTTCTCTGTTATAGTCTTGCAAGCTATATCAAGTATTATTTCTGTCTCTGGTGTGGATTTGCAGCCTACATCAAGTATCATTGCTTTCTCTGGTGTGGACATTAGTTGCATTTCAGTTTGTTGGTGTGGTAGTCTGTCTGGAGACTACTTTCTTGACTAATAAAGCTGTCAAGTGTGTTTGGAAAGGGCTTTTGTGGTAACAGGTAAATCTCACTTTATTTATCTAAAGGGACAGGGGTTTTTCTTTCTGGTTTTACTCCAACTCCCTTGGTCAAGGCCTATAGCTAGCACTATAGGATTGTCTACATTTCTGGTGCTCAACGTGGGGAATGGATCTGTTAGTTCTTTGGATTCTTTTTTGCCTGTGACTGGCTCTTTTTGGTGTTTTTTGTCTGTAAGAATGGCTTCTGGATCTTCTATTCCTATGGTGACTGTCAGTTGGGGGGGGAGGTCCACCTGCGGTGATGGTTAGGGAATGTGTAAGGATTAAAACTTGGGATGGTACCAAGTTTAATGTTGATGATGTCAAGTGGTTTCTAGAGAAGTATGAAACTGCTGCTGGCGTTGATGGTGCTTCCCATTTGGATATAGTGAAGCAAATCATCTTCTTCATTGGAGATAGGGCAGTGGAAAAGGAGGTTGTGGCTATGTCTGGCTACAAGAAGAGAGATTGGAGGTTACTGTGTAGGGAAATGATTGATAGATTGGGTGTCAGGTTCACTATGGTGGATCTGAATAAGGTTTTCAGTGAGTGGAAGTCTTATGGCGGTGTTGGTAACTTACACAGTTACAGGAAGTTTCTTCTACAGTTTGATCCTGTGGTGGAATACTTGGTGGAAGTGGAGGAGCTGGCGCATGAGAATGCTTCCAAAGATGTTTTTTGGTCCGCCCTGGCTAGAGATGTCAGGATGGATGTGCTAAAAGAGTTATCAATGAAGGACTTGATGAAGACTCTCTCCAATGGGGATCAGAAGCTACCTTCCTTGGACAAGGTGAAGGAGACGGTGGAAGCCCATCTGAAGTTATTTGCAGTGGACACCTATCAAGAAGGGTGCTCCAAGTATGTCAGCAAAGTCAGGGAGGCTTTTGCTGAAAAGGAGAGTAAGGTGAGGAAAGAAGAGAAGAATATGGTAAAGGTTCCCAAACAGGGGCGGGACCCAGTGGTAGAGCAGTTGGCTGATCTGACCAAACTTCTCCATATTTTTGTGCAGGAGGCTAAGAAGGCCAATAAGGAACCTCTGCAGCCCAGGGAATTTGATAGGCGGTCTGGTAGGAGTGACCCTTGTGTTTTCTCTTATTGCGGAAGGAGAGGAAAGAAGTCCAATGATTGCTGGGCTCTGAACAGGGATGTGTCAGAGGGCAAAGTAGAATTTGATGGCAGGGTATTCAAGTTCCCTGATGGTCAGTTTGTCAAGCCCAGTGAGGGGAAGGCTCCTGTGGACATGGTCAGGAGGAGGGCTGGTCTCAATCAGCAGAGGCCAGGATTTGAGGAGATTCCTGATCAGGGAAATTTCTCTACTAAGCAAGATGGAGACGGCAAAGAAAAAGGGAAGGAGGTGAACAAAGTCTCTTTTTCTACTTCTTTTGGTGGATTAGAGTTGTATTCTTGCATAGGACAGTCAAATGGTGAGTGCTTGGCTGGTGTTTATGATGTAGAAGCAGGCAAGGTGGGAAGGCCTAAGAGTAGTTATCAGGCCCCTCCAAAGCCTAAAGCAGCAAAGGCGGATCCTAAGCTGGTTGCAGCTAGGAAGAAGTACAGCAAAGAGGAGCTGTATAAAATGCAGAAGGGGATTGCAAATATGGGCCCCCCTAGTTTTGGAGCATTGGACCTTTATTGTGAGCCAATGCCTATGGATGTGGACTCTGACTCTGAGGAGGAGGTTCCGTTGGCTTCATTGCCAAGGCCTTCTGGGGTCAGAGGTTCTGGTGAGGGAACTGGGTTGATTCCTGTGGATGGGAAATCTGTTGGTGGTGCTGGTCCTCAGGAAAATTCTAGGACCAAGGTATTGAAGCCAAGGGCTCACTTTGAGAGGCCAGTAGTTTCTGGCCAATCTAAGGTTATGGACTCTGGTCTAGATAGGATGAATCAGGGTCAGGTTTCTCTCACTCATGGAGAGTTATATGCTATTAGTCCTGGGTTGGCTGATAGACAGAAAAAGTTGTTGACCAGAAGAAGGGTTTCTTCTGGGGAAGTGGAATACATATGTGATTCTGCAGAGAAGTTTGGTGAGGGGTTGGAAACACATTTTTCTGAACCTCTAGGGTATGTCAACTTCACCCTGAATGGCAGGGAGGCTAGGGAATTAGTAGATTCAGGCTCACAGATTTACCTGATTTCTTTGTTTGAGGCCACTCATTTGGGTCTCCCCATCATAACTGGAATTTGTGGGAATTTAAGAGGTATAGTGGGTCACATAACAGAGTTGATAAGGACCTTAGAGTTTGTTAAGTTGGATGTGTGTGGAGCCTCCTGAAAGGCTCATTTTTACCTTGCTAAAGGTAATGTAAAAGCAGTTTTAGGCAGGCCATTCTTGATGGATTTCCAGGCAAGAATTGGTTATCAGTTTGACATGGGGATCAGTTTAGAGTTTACTGGTGAAGATGAAAGAAGGCTTCACATGAGGTTATCATCCCCTGGATATGATGGTTGGGAAACTAGGCCTGGTTTGTCTTCCATGTGTCAATGCATGGATTGTTGTAGGAGGAGAAAGGAAGTAGGTGCCGCCTCAGGATTTTTGGAGTGTGGCACAGGCTCTAGAGAGATTCTGTCTTTTTTAGAATGGTGAGGGCTGATCACCCAAGTGCTACAACCCCTCCCCAAGGTGAGGAAATCCCAGGTTGTAGTAGGTCAGCTCCCTTGGAGATATACCAAGTGGATTTTCAACTTTCTCTTTTTAATGTCTCTCTTATTTGCAAGTAGTTTTCATGTTTTTTATCAAGTCTTTGTTCTTTTTCAAAATTTTCAATCAATTTTAATTCAAGCTCAAAAAGGAAGATGGGCTATATATCTTTATTGAAAGATATGCAGAAAAGCTTTGGAGTGGTGAGATTGGGGAGTAAAAGTAAGTCCTTCAAATTGTGCACAGCTAGGGTTTCTTCTACACCTTTCAAAAACATTACCTTGACCACATCTGTGAGCATTGGGGAAACCCCCCATGGTTATTTTTGTAGGCAAGAAGAAAAACCAAGAAAAGAAAATAAAAATTTCAAGATAATTCAAGAAAATAAAGAAAAAAATCTGAAGATAATGAAGAAAGAAGACAAAAATCATTTTTGTGAAGATCAGCAAGATCTTGTTTTGGGCCTCAAGAAAGAAGTTAAACTGCACAAATTTTTGAAGAATGAAGATCAGCAAGATCTTGATTTGGGCCTCCTGCATGAGGATAAACTGCACAGTTGTAGAAGATATGATTCTGAAGATGAATCAAGATTTGAAGAATTGGTAGATGGAAGTGAAGATTAAGATGTGGGATTGCGGAGAAGCTTTGGAGTGGTAAGATTAGGGTCTAAAAGTAAGTCATCCCAATTGTGCACCGCTAGGGTTAAAAATAAAAATAATTTTTTTAGGTGTGACCACATCAAGGTGCACTTGGATTTGGGTGAGGTATCAGGGGATCAGATCATCAATTGGCTGGGGGATACCATTTGTGATAATTTTTATTTCATATTATTTTTTTACGTTGTTTATTTCATCTTAATTTGATTTTCAATTTTTGTTATTTTGTTTATTTCATCTTAATTTCATTTTCATTTTTTTTAGTATGTTAGTAGTTTAGTAGTTAAAAATAAAATAAAATTTTATATATATATCTGTTAGCTGTTATTATTTTCTAGTTAGTAATTTTGTTTAAATTCTTTAACTTAATGATGGGATGAAGAAGCCTCTGGCAGTTGGTCCAGATGGTTGTGGCTTTTTTGTTTCTTGCTTGGATTAGAGGAAGAACTGTGTTCCTTGTGGTGCATGTGGCTGGAGAAAGTATAGGGGTTATAATGGTCTTGAACCAGGTTGGGACGTAAATTTTGGAAAGAAGAAGAAGAAGCAGGAATGGAGTGCTGGAAAGTGTGCTTGATAATTTGTGACATCTTTCAGTGGTCATCAAGGAGTTGTTTTCTCAGATTCCTCTCAAAATCATTCAATGGACCATGAAAAGCAAAGGCTTTAAGCATGCTTGAACACATTATGCTAAGGTGTTGCTTCATATCAGTGTAATCCAGCGCCAAGGTAGTTTCTAGGGGTTGGCCAGTTCCAAATGCAGTTGCAGGCAGTGGAGTATCAACTAAAAGCAGAAAAATTGGTTCAGAAATTTTTCCTCAGTTGAAGAAAATGTAGTTTGTAATTATTTTGGTACTTACAGATTTGGAGATCTTCAAATTTTTATGCAGCTGGAATATGGATGGCTGAAGAAAGTTGATTAGGTACTTTAGGAGGGTCCACCAGATTTAGGTATGGATTTTCTGGGTAATTCTCTGAATGTTTTTGAGAAGATGAAGGAGAAGAAAGAGGTTCCTGGGCTCTGGTTGCAGCAGCAGGGCTGTTGTTGTTGTCACTGTTTATATTATTGCTTGGTTCAGGGTTACTATATGCTGGTGGAAGAATTCCAGCTAGTTGAGGACAGGACCAGGAGATGATGATCTGGAGGCTGATTGGGATCTGCTGGATGAAGAGTCATAAGAAAAAGAGGTATCAGAAGAATAATTGGCAGCCAGAGGAGAGGTGAAAATGTTTTCTCCTGGAGCAACAGGAGTTTTGTGTTTAGAAGCAGTGTTGGCTGTTCTGGTTTTAATAGAAGAAGAAATGGCAGAAGTACGCATTTCTCTGGGAGAATTAGGAGGTTGTGGTGTTGAGTTGTTGGTGTTGGATGGAAGAAGCTGATTGTTTTTTGGCTGAATTTGGATGTTTTGAGCCTGATTTTTGTTTTCTGATGAGGCGGGCGGGCCCCCTGACAATGGGATAGCCACCTGGATGCAGTCTAGCAGCCTAGGAGCTGATTTTGGCGCCATTTTGCTGAAGTTTCTAAGAGGAAAGCAGATTCTTGTGAAGATAAATCTAGTCTTGGGAGTAGAGCAGTGTGATCTTCTGGAAGGAGCAGAAGACAAAAGGAAGAAGCAGGTCCAAGCCCTGGTGACCTGGTAGGTGATCTGGATATATATTTGTGTGAAGGTGAAGGCGGAGGTATTGGGTAGTTGGGATCTCTTTCACACCTTTCCTTTTTGGAGCTGCAAGAATAACAGGCCCTGTTATAGAGTTTGGCCTGAGGAGTAGGAAGAGTGAAAGTGCAAGGTCTGCACATGTGGATGCACTGTTTGCAAGCATAGTCTTTTCGAGCAGTGAAGCAGGGAAGGTCCAATGTGTTAAAATTAGGTGATCCAGCCATGACCTGTGAAGGAGCAATAGTGTGAAGAAAGGAGATAGATTAACAGATTTATCAGTGATGTGTAGATGGTGTAGAAAGAGTGGAATTTCAGAAGGTTGGCAGCGGTGCATTGTGCATAGAGGCGGCACCGCCCTTGTTATGCAGAAGTCCATCAAGAATTTAAACTGAACTCTGGAAAGTCCGTCAAGACTTTAAACTGAACACTGGAACAGTCCCCCAAGAGTATAAACTGAGGATTGTTTAATGGTTGAGTCCTTCAGGACTATCAACTGATAATGGGAGTTTGTGTGATTCTGGCAGAGGGCATCCAAAGGGGGAGTCTCTGGATTTCGTTAAGGAAAGTGTGGGGGTAACTGATGAGCTGGCTGCTCTGTAGAACAGTTACCCCAGAATGTTAGTTTGTTTCTTTGGGTCTTAAATGTTTTGATCTCTGGTTCTGTCTTTTTAATTTAGCTTTTTAGTCCCCCAAGACTATAAACTGAGGGTTTTTGAGTCCCCCAAGACTATAAAATGAGGGCTGCTAGTCCCCCAAGACTTAAAACTGAGGATTAGTCCCCCAAGACTTTAAACTAAGGAACTATTTTTAAGATGATTGGCTACATTCAAGAAGTCTGGAAAGGTCAAGAATTGTTTTATTTCTAAGTCAAGAGATTAATCAAGAGTAGGAGGCAGAAGAGAATCAAGAGATGTGGCAAAATGTTCAGCATTGGCTTTAAATTGGTGTATGAGGCTCTCCCTTTTCTTAAGATCCTGTGGGTTCTTATCAGGAGTGGATTGAAAATTGTCTAATAGGAGATGCTTCTGTTGAGAAGAATGTTGTTGAAATTTGTCCTTAATGGTGGGCAATGGGTTAGGGAGAGGTGTTTCAATGGTTCCTACATTGTCATAATCACTGTCAAGAGGAAAATGAACTGAAATTGGGTCAGATTGGAGTTCAGTATGAAGAAATTTTGTATTTACCATCAGATGGACCAGAGATGGTAGAAGTGGTGGTGGTAGTAGTTTGAACACTCTTTTTTGGAGCGTGTAATTTGGGGACTAGTCTGGGGATCAGGATAGAAGGCCTAGATCTTTTTGCACTGGTAGAAGGTGGATCAGGTTGTGGAGAAGGTGAAGAAGTTGAAGAAGAAAATGGACTAGGTCTGAAGCAAGTCTTTTTTCTAGAGTGGCAGGCATCACAGGAGGTTCTGTAGGGATGAGCTGGTGGTTAGATGGAGCAGATGAGGTTATTGTCAATGTAGTATTGGCAGGGGCCCATGTCAGTAGCAGATTTGGAAAGAAAGCTGAACATGGAGGTTGTTGTATAGGAGAATGTGGACATTCTCTATTGGAGGGAGGATGTGGTCTTCCAACAGTGGCGGAGAACTTTGTTGGTTTATTTGGTGGTATTTTGGTATGCCATAAATGGCTGTGTTTAACTAATTAGGTATTTTTCTGTAATTACGCGACAAAAATTGGGACTACGTGGATCTTGAGGCTACCATTGGATATCCCTGGTTTTTCTCTATATTTTATTTTGTGTGGACATTTTTCATAGCATAAGTATTTGGGGGATAAATTCTCACTTTTCATCTTGAAATGATTGCTGATGAATTTTGTTTTTTGTGTTTTATGGGCTAACCTTATGTCTTAGGGTTAAGTGCTTAGTACCATTGGAAAGAGTGGAATTTTCTTTATATTTCATTTCACAATGTTGTTGTAGTGTAATTATGTGTTTTAAGGGTTTTAGTAGTTGTAGGTGAATTTTCTAAGTAGTTTGGGTGTTTTTGGTAGTTTTCTGGCTTCAGGAGGGCTTCCCAGCACCGGGCAGACTGCTCGCTTCAATTCTAGAGGGCTGGAAGCGATTCTAGGGAGGTTTTATGCAATTTGGTGGTCAGGAAAGCCAGATTTGCAGGTTTGCATGGGCTCTTGATTAGTAGTCTGTGTGTATATAGTGATTAAGACAGTTGGGGGTCAACCTTAATTATCATTCAACCATCTGGTGGTGATATCCTTGTTCCACACTCAGTTTTCACTGTTTTTGGCCACAATTTGGCTGTGTTTTGTTGCAAGTAAGTTCTTCATTTAACTTATCTTAGCAACTGTTTTCTTTGTTATAGTATTGAAAGCTATATCAAGTATTATTGCTGTCTCTGGTGTGGATTTGCAACCTACATCAAGTATCATTGCTTTCTCTGGTGTGGACATTAGTCTGCATTTCAGTTTGTTGGTGCTGTAGTCTGTCTAGAGACTACTTTCCTGACTGATCAAGCAGTCAAGTGTGTTTGGAAAGGGCTTTTGAGGTAACAGGTAAATATCACTTTATTTTTCTAAAGAGACAGGGGTTTTTCTTCTGGTTTTACTCCAACTCCCTTGGTCAAGGCCTATAGCTAGCGCTATAGGATTGTCTACACCCCCTCAGGATTTTTGGAGTGTTGCTCAGGCTCTAGAGAGAGTCTGTCTTTTTGAGAATGATGAGGGCTGATCACCCTAGTGCTACAACCTCTCCCCAAGGTGAAGAAATCCCAGGTTGTAGTAGGTCAGCTCCCTTGAGGATATACCAAGTGGATTTTCAACTTTCTCTTTTTAATGTTTCTCTTATCTGCAAGCATTCTTCAATTTTTATTCAAGTGTTTCAATTAATTTTAATTCAAGTGTAAAAAGGAAGATGGGTTATATATCTTTATTTAAATATATGCAGAAAAGCTTTGGAGTGGTGAGATTGGGAAGTAAAAGTAAGTCCTTCCAATTGTGCACTGCTAGGGTTTCTTCTACACCTTTCAGAAACATTACCTTGGCCATGTCTGTGAGTATTGGGGAAACCCCTGGTTATTTTTTTAGGCAAGAAGAAAACCCTAGAAAAGAAAATAAAAAGTTCAAGATAATGCAAGAAAATAAAGAAAAAAATCTGAAGAAAATGAAGAAAGAAGACAAAAATCATTTTTGTGAAGATCAGCAAGATCTTGTTTTGGGCCTCATGCAAGAAGTTATACTGCACAAATTTTTGGAGAATGAAGATCAGAAAGATCTAGTTTTGGGCCTCCTGCATGAGGATAAAATGCACAGTGGTAGAAAATGTGATTCTGAAGATGAATCAATATTTGAAGATATGGTAGATGGAAGTGAAGATGAAGATGTGGAATTGCAGAAAAGTTTTGGAGTGGTGAGATTGGGGTGTAAAAGTAAGTCCTCCCAATTGTGCACCGCTAGGGTTTCTTCTACACCTTTCAAAAAAATTACCTTGGCCACACATGTGAGCAATGGGGAAACCCTTGGTTTTTGTTCCAGGTCTGGTGGTGAAGATTTCCTGAAGATCCCTCAAGTTGAAGGTGGAGCGGAAAAGTATAAGAAGGTAGCGCAGAAGATTAGGCCTGTCAATGAGCCTATGCCTGTGGGTTTGAATCCGCCCTTGAAGAGACCTCCTTTGTTAAGAGATCTGTACTGTACTCCTTTGGTGAAGAATCCTCCAGAATTTGTAGAGATGGCTAGGGTGACCGTGGAAAGGTTGAAGGTTGTCAATTTTGGTCCTGATGGTTGGCTATCTGAGGAGGAAAAGAAGTTTTTGTTGCAAGTTATTGTGCTTAGGGAGAAGGCAGTGGCATTTGTGGAAGAGGAAAGGGGTGTGTTGAAGCACTCTTATGGGGAGCCTTACTTGATTCCTGTGGTTTGTCATGAATCTTGGCAAAACAAACCTATTCCAATTCCAGTTGCTATCTGGGATGATTTTGTAGAGATTGTTAGGGAAAGAGTCAGGACTGGATTGTATGAACAATCAACTTTTAGTTACTCAAGTTCGGTGTTCTGTGTTGAAAAGCAGAATAGAAAACTCAGGGTGGTACATGATCTTAGAGCCCTGAATAGAGTTACTATCAAGGATGCGGGGATGCCGCCAAGTACTGAAGACTTTGTGGAAGCCTTTGCTGGAAGTATGTGTTATTGTTTGGGTGATATTATGCGTGGTTATGATGAAAGGGAACTTCACACTGATTCATGGCCACTCACAACATTTGAGACTCCTCTGGGAAGATTTCAGCTCACTAGGTTGCCTCAAGGAGCAACTAATTCAGTAGCAGTTTATCAAGCACAAATGGCTTGTATTTTATAGGATGAGGTACCTACTCATGCTAATATTTTTATTGATGATTGTGGAATTAAAGGACCCCCCACTGATTACGGAAATGAAGTGCTGAAAGAAAACCCAGTTATAAGGAGGTTTGTTTGGGAACATGCAATTACTCTGGAGAGAGTATTTTTTAGAATTGAAGAAGCTGGCTTGACCATTTCTGGGTCAAATTTTTGTTGTTGTGTTTCAGCTCTGGAAATTCTTGGGAATGTGGTATTTAAAGAAGGGAGGATTATGGCAATGAAGAAGGTTGACAAAATTCAGTCATGGCCAAGGCCTAAAAAAACTACTGAAGTCAGAGGACTATTGGGAGTTTTTTTGTATTTCAGGATTTTCATTAAAGATTTTTCTTTGTTGGCTTCACCTTTAAGGAGGTTGACCAGGAAAGATGCAGAGTGGGAATGGACTGAAGAGTGTGAAGAGGCTTTCCAGAAGCTAAAGAAGGTGGTGGGTGAAGATATTATTCTTCACAAGTTGGATTATGGTAGAGAGGCTGGAAAAATTTATCTGGTGGTGGACTCAAGTTATATTGCTGCTGGTGCTGTTTTGTCTCAGGAAGATAAATCTGTGAAGGTCAGGCCAGTAAGGTATGAGTCTGTGGTTTTTAATAAGGTAGAATCTAGGTACTCTCAGCCAAAGTTGGAATTGTGCAGTGTAACAAAGATCCTAAAGAAGCTACAAACTGTTTTTGGGGGGCAGAATTTTGAGCTTCAGGTGGATGCTAAATCTCTGGTTAAAATGATCAACACACCTAGTCTTCCAAATGCTCCAATGACTAGGTGGGTGGCATTTATTCAACATTTTTCTTTTGACCTGGTGCACACACCAGGTAAAACTTTTACAATGCCAGATGGATTGTCAAGAAGACCGCCCACAGATAATTATTCTGATCCTGAAGAGTTTGACAAAGATGTCCCAGTTGTTAGAGCCAGCACAAAGGGTGCTGAAGATTTTTCTCTCCTCCCCCATGAGGCTAAACTGAATGATTGTTCTCTCCTCTGCCAAGAGGATAAACTGGATGTTTCTGATCTTGATTCTTGTGATCAGGATATTTTTGTTGATGAAGATGGGGCTGTTGTTTGGGATGGCTCAAATCTGGAGAATGGCGTGTTTGTTAGTGAACTGGATTCTTATAGGATTCAGTGGAAGGAAGGGGGATTACCAAAGTTTAGAGATTGGTGTTCCGGATGGGAAGGTCATGTGGCTCATGTGTACACTGGTGATTTTAATGATAGGGTTGTTCTCTTCTATGTTGTTTTGTTGGATTTTGAAGATGAGACCTGGAGTCAGACTGGATTTAATTTAATTTTGGTTGAATATCTGTTGACCTTGGAGAGGCCAGATATTTTTGATGATAATACTTGGCTGGCAATCAAGAAGAAAAGTCCTGGATTCTATGTCTCAGGAAGAATGTTGATGAGGAGGAGACATCCAAATCCTCAAGTTGTGGTGACTCAGAAGAAGGGTCAAGAGTTGGTGTTAAAGTCTTTACATGAAGACCTTGGTCATAGAGGCTTTGGGGAGTCTTATAGAAGAGTAGCTGACAGTTTTGGTGGCCAGGTATGAAGTTGGCTTTGCAGGGTTGGGTTCAATCTTGTGAAGAATGTCAAAGAAGAAGTCACTTGAAACCCAAAGAGGTTGGCCGTGCTACTGGTGAATCAACTGTGTTTGGAAGAGTCAGTTTGGATGCTGTACATATTAAGGAGGGCAGGTATAAATACTTGATTGTTGCCAGGGATTATTTGTCTGGTTGAGTGGAGGCAGCTCCTCTGGTTAATTTGACTGCCAAGAATGTGGAAGAGTTTTTGAAGATAGAATGGGTATTTAGATATGGGTTAATGAAGTTGGTAACTTTTGATGGAGGGCCAGAGTTTTGAGTGGAATTCATAGAAGCTGTAGCAAGTATTGGTTAGAGAGTCAGGGTGGCTACACCTTATTATCCTGAATCTGAAGGCATGGTTGAAAGAGGCCATCATGTTATCAAGAATGCTTTGGTCAAGATGTGCAGAGATAGTGCTGAAAAATGGAGGCATTATTTACCTTTGGTTTTATTTGCTGATAGATTCACTGTAAAAAGGAAAACTGGCTATCCTCCTTATGAATTAATTTTTGGTCAGGAAGCTGTTCTACCAGTGGATTTGGAAGCTGTCTCTTATCTTGGAATTGACTGGGATGAGGTGTGCTCAACAGAAGATTTGCTCTGTGCCAGGATGCAACAGTTGGAATGTAGAGAGGAATGTCAAGGGAAGGCATACTCTAGAATGATGAAGATAAGAAATTAATCATTCAGATACTGGGACAAGAAGTTGGCTCATAGGCTCAGGAATCCCTTGAAACCTGGTTGTTTGGTTTTGGTGTATAATAGAAGTTTGGAGAGTCAGTGGGGAAAGATGTTTGCTGACAGATGGAAGGGACCTTACAGAGTTAGACCTCAGGTTTCTGGAGGCTCTTATTGTTTGGAAGAGTTGGATGGTGCAGTCTTAAAGAAGAGAGTGGCTGATGATCAGGTGAAGAGGTTTTACACTAGAGGCACAAGAAGTGAAGAAGATTGACTCCGCAATGAGAATAAACTATGGACCATTCTTTAATTTTGTATTTTTTTGTGGTGATGCTGTGCATCTGTTTGTTGGAAACTCTTGTTAGAGGGTACCCATGAGTGGGGCCTCTAGATTTTGCCTTGGAAAGTATGGGGGTGACTGATGGTCTGGCTGCTCTATCAACAGTTACCCCAGATTGTGTGTTTCCAACCCCTTCTCTTAATTTTGTTGAATTCTAGTATTGGTTTTTTTTCTTTAACAGTTTTTTAGTCCACCATGACTTTAAACTGGAAATTCTTTTGGTCCTCAAGTGCTGTACTCTTCAAGTTTATTGGTTTTGTTTTTTGTGTTGGATATTGTGTTTTTGTTCAAAGGTACCCAGGGGGGGCTTCTAGATTTTATTTTGGCAAGTGTGGGGGTAACTGATGAGCTGGCTGCTATGTAGAATAATTACCCCATAATGTCTGTTTCAAGTATTTATTTTTTTTAGTTGAATCCTAGTTCTGGTTTTTGTTATTCAGGTTTTAGTCCACTATGACATTAAACTGGCTTTGTAAAGGTTCTTTTGTTCCTTGGAGTGGCATTGGATCACTGGTGGTCTCCCATTATTTTTACTTATTAGAGGGAGCCCACACAGCAATCATTTCTTTGGATTGGACTTTTTTTTTCTTTTTTTTTCTGATTTTTGTGTTTATGGTTGTGATAGATAGCGGTTTTAGATTATTTTCTTTTTTTCTCTTTTTTTCTTTTAATTTTTTTATGTGGGTTATTAGGATGTAAAGAGGAAAAAATCACATAAATTATGGTGTTACCACATCAGGGTCACCTGGATGTGGGCAAGAATTGGTGGGGAAAGGCTCATCGATTGGCCGGGCAATGCTATTTTCTTTTTTATTTTATTTCATTTATTTCTGTGTTTCACTTTTTTTTTATTATTTTCTTTAATTATTAATTTTTTTTATCATAAATCATTTAAAATATTTAATTGTGTATCCACATCAAGGTGCATTTGGATGTGGGTAAAGTATCAGGGGAACAGCTCATCAATTGACTGGGGGATACCATTTGTAATAATTATTTAGTTCATACTATTTTATTTATTTCATCTTAATTTCATTTTTAAATTTTTCTTAGTATTTTAGTAGTTTAGTAGTTAAAATTAAAATTAAAATCAAAATTAAAGATTAAAAATTATAAATTAAAAATAAAAAATAAAAAAATAAAAAAAAAATAAAACAAATTTTTATATATATCTGTTAGCTGTTGTTATTTTTTTTCTAGTTGGTAATTTTGTTTAATGACAGGATGAAGAAGCCTCTGGCGGTTGGTCTAGATGGTGTTGGAATTTTTGTTTCTTGTTTGGATTAGAGGAAGAACTGTTTTCTTTGTAGTGCAGGCAGCTAGAGAAAGTATATGGGTTATAGTGGTCTGGAACTGGGTTAGAAGGTAAATTTTGGAAAGAAGAAGAAGAAGCAGCAATAGAGTGCTGGAAAATGTGCTTGATAATTCAAGAAATCTTCCAGTGGCCATCAAGGAGTTGTTTTTTTAGATTCTTCTCAAATTCATTCAATGGAGCATGGAGACCAAAGGCCTTAAGCATGTTTGAACACATCATACTAAGGTGTTGCTTCATATCAGCTTAATCCAGCGTCAAATTACTTTCTAGGGGCTGGCCAGTTCCAAATGCAGTTGCAGGAGGTGGGGTTCCAACCAAAATCAGAAGAATTGGTTCAATAAATATTCTCTGTTGAAGAAATTGAATTTTGTTTGCTATTTTGGTACTTACAGATTGGGAGATCTTCAAATTTGTATGCAGCTGGAATCTGGACAGCTGAAGAGTGTTGGATAGGTATTGTAGGAGGGTCCACCAGATGGGGTTATGGATTTTCTGGGTAATTGTCTGTATGGTGTTGAGAGGATGAAGGAGAAGGAAAAGGTTCCTTGGCTCTGGTTGCAGCAGCAGGGCCGTTTTTGTTGTCATTGTTCATATTATTGCTTGGTGCAGGTTTACTAGATGCTGGTGGAGGAGTGCCAGGTTGATTAAGGGAAGGACCATGAGATGCTGATCTGGTAGCTGATTGGGATCTGCTGGATTAAGATTCAGAAGAAAAAGAAAAAGAAGTATCAGAGGAATAATTGGTGGCCAGAGGGGAGGTGAAGTTGTTTTCTCCTGAAGCAACAGGAGTTTTGTTTTTAGAAGCAGTGTTGGCTGTTCTGGTATTAATAGCAGAAGAAATGGGGTAGATACGCATTGCTTTGGGAGCATTAGGAGGTTGTGATGATGAGTTATTGGTGTTGGATGGAAGAATTTGGTTGTTTTTTGGATGAATTTGGATGTTCTGAGCCTGATTTTCATTTTCTGATGAGGCGTACGGGCCACCTGACGACAGGATAGCCAACTGGACACAGTCTAGTAGCCTAGGAGCTGATTTTGGCGCCATTTTCGCTGAAGTTGCTAAGAGGAAAGCAGATTCTTGTGAAGATAAAGCTGGTCTTTTAGGCTTGGTCTTGGGAGTAGAGCGGTGTGATCTTCTGGAAGGAGCAGAAGACAAAGAGGAAGAAGCATGTCCAAGCTCTGGTGGCCTGGTAGGTGATCTGGATATATATTTGTGTGAAGGTGAAGGCGGAGGTATTGGGTAGTTGGGATCTCTTTCACACCTTTTCTTTTTGGAGCTGCAAGAATAACAGGCCCTGTTATAGATTTTGGCCTGAGGAGTAGGAAGAAAGAAAGTGAAAGGTCTGCACATGCGGATGCACTGTTTGCAAGCATAGTCTCTTGGAGCAGTGAAGCAGGGAAGGTCCAGTGGTTTAGAATTGAGTGATCCAGCCATAACCTGTGAAGGAGCATTAGTGGGAAGAAAAGAGATGAATTAACAGATCTAAAAGTGATGTGTAGATGGTGTAGAAAGAGTGGAATTTCAGAAGGGTGGCAGTGGTGCATTGTGCATGGAGGGGGCGCCTCCTTTGCTATGCATCAGTCCATCAAGACTTTAAACTTAAAATTGCAATCAGTCTGTTGTAGACTGTTCTAAAGTACTAAGCAGTAGACACAATTCAAGATGTGCTGGTTCTCCTCTTCAATTTCTAAAAAGAAGCACCTGCCACTCTTATTTTTAAAGACAGCACAATAATGTGTAACACTAATATTTGATTAGAAAGTTTATAAGATGAGAGATGAGTTTTAGATATCAGGAAAACAAGTATTACTATCTGGATATTTCTAGTCTTAATAAGCGCTAATATCCACAGCTACTCCCTCTTGAAGCACTCTTTTTGAATATGCCTTATTATAGCAATAAAATAACTCTAATAATAGTCAATCCTACTTAATCTATATATTCTCTCTATGTTGCACTCTTTCACTATGCTATATGAAATACACACACAGACGCACGAATGATAAAAGACTCAGAAAATATCTCTGATTCGCTATTCTATTTTACTTATATATATATATCTCTTCTTTTCAAAAGACTCCCTATCTTTATCAAATAGTCCTCCTTTTTATATTTTTCCAATACTCAAGACACAGTTCCCTAGTGGATCTTCAGCGCTGGCTCTAGCTCCATATTCGTAAAACAATAGCTAATCTATTAGTAAACTACATAAACTGCTTGTAACAACTATGGCGCCTAAAACATACCCTATGATTACTAACGCTAGTATTGACTTGTTTCACTCATACTCCACATATGTGTTTTTGACTTTACCTTTGTTTTTGTTTCAGCTCTATTTTCAGTTTTGACCCATTCTAACACTGATCCTAGCTGCCTTGACTCTTGGGTAGTTTTGTGATTGAGTCCCACTCTCCTTTCTTTAATACTAAGTTCATAGTCCTGACAATTCACTTAACTAGTTAGCCTCCCTTATTACCTGTTTCAGTAAGTTACCCGACTAGCCGCGGTACAGTATACTATGCATTTGAGTCGTCCTTAAGCCATAACTAATTTCTTAATGTGTAACACATAATTATTGGAAAGTCCAAATCCCTATTGTTTAGCGCTTTACGGTCCTAAATCAATAACACACAATTCCCCATTGTGCAGCACATCTCGCTACAAAATCCGAGCACACAGACCCTTAATCCTTTTCTGTGCTTCCATTTCCTTTGTTCTTTGAAACACACAAATACATATTATATTTTAGCACTTCCAACTGCGCTAACTTCCTTTGTTCTTCTTTGACTACAGGCGCTGATTGGTCTAAAATTATGCTACCTGCGAGGCGTGTACCACATCCTCCCTCTACTCACGACTGTCCCCAGGAGCCCATAAATACCTGCGTCTTGCAGCGTTTTCTTCCTCCATCTTCTATATTCTTCTCTTATTTATCATCCTTTATATCTTTCAATGAATACTAGAAGTACCAATCCTAACACTGAAAATACCACCAACGTTGTGGACGCAATTAGACAGTTCGTGCGCACTCAGCTCCCTGCTGCTCCACCAACAATTCCCATAACTACACTGATGGGTGGGACAAGATGCACCCGCTGCATCAAAAATGGCATAACTCCTTGTCATTTCTCAAAAGCCCGCCGTGGAAATAATTTCTTCACTGTAAGTTATCTTCACTTTCCTTCCTTTTTGTTACTAACCTTTCATTTCTTTCCCCCTTTTTTTTCAGTCATGCGATTACTGCAAGAAACGCAAAAAGAATTGTAGTTACGATGGGCCACCCACCGTTGCACACCTGGACCCTAAATCGTCAATCACTAATATGATGAGTCAAATGACCATGAAGCGCCTGGCGCCTGCTCCTGTTACCCCACCTGGCAACAAACGAGCCAAGGTTGTCTACGGCGAACCTACACCCAGTAGCGTTGCTTCTGTCCCAAGATCTCTCTTTTCAGAGGAGAGTACCGTAAGTCTTCTTTTCCTACTTCTTCCTTTCTTAATCCTAACATTCTCTCTTTTTTTTTCTCTCTTTTAGAATGCGCCAGGCACACCTTACACTGAAACGCCTCCACCTCCTAATGTTCCTCTATTCCTTCCAGCCTTGGTAGAAGATCCTGTCTGGGATACTGCGCCTATTCTGGAGTGTACTCCTTGTATACCCACCCCTGACTGGACAACTATGCAGCTGGTCTTCAATACCATCATCCCGGACAAATGGCCCATTGAAACTACTCTGGACATTGATGATGAAGAGCCGGCCATGGCTCAAAACTGGGAATTTGCAGAGCAAATTGCCTGCGCTCCATATGATGCGACCATGCGTCATATGAACAACATGTTAGCTGCTGTCAAAGGATTCCTCAAGGAGGTCCCTGTTTATACTTGCGCCGAGTATAACAAACAAAAACAGCTAATAACCACCTAGCAACAAAACATTCAAGGGGCTGTTTACAACTGGGCTTTCTGCGTTCCAATCTTTGATGACGCAGAATACTAAAAAATCTTCCTTGTATATATTCCCTGTAAATTGAATATTACCTAGTAAAAAAAACTGTAATATTATTATTTTTTATTTTCCTTTAATTTTCCTGTAAGAATTCTACAACTGAAAGATGAGTTGCCTTCAAAAATTATCATCCTTTTTCTAAGCAGCACCCTTCTACTAAGTGCCTATGAATGATGAAACGACAATAATAATATAAAAATAAAAACTTGAGATTGTTGCTACTTTCTATAGCAGCAAATACTTCCCATGCGTCGTACATGCATGCGCTCTCTTTTAATCTTCAGATCTTTGCAATGTATGACTTTCCCTTGACTGCGACAGATTTGCCTTTCCTTGGGTCCTTCATTATGACAAAAAATTTTCACTATCTTCTTAGAAACCATCCAGCGCTAAAGTCAGTCATGGTGCTCTGGTGACTTCTCTTATAATGCCATGATATCTTATAAATAGCCTTTCTAATAAACTAGATCTCTTTCATCCAAATATTATGACTCAATATTGTACAGTCCCAAAAGATCAAGCGTGCTTGTTTTGTAAACGCCGCAACTTTTATTGTACATTTTATAAACCTTGGGGGTATGCCTTGTTTAGACCTGCCTGTGACAATTGCTTTAGGTACCACAAAACTTGCAATATCTCTTTAAACCAGAATACTCCTCAGCCTACTGGTTATATTTGCTTTCCACCTAGCTCTACTATTAGCGCTCCCATAGCTACAACCACTAGTCCCACTATTTCCACTAATAATAATATTCCTTATGAATCTCCATTGCTTCCTAGTTTTCCCAGGCGCAAAATATCTATTCAGCCTAGCGCTACACCTTCTTCCACTCCGAGCTCTAATGCTTCTATGCCCTCAGGCTTCACTGCAGCTGCTCCTGACGCGGTTACCATTACTTCGCCATCAGCGCGCCCACAAAAACCTATTAGCAAGTAAGTATCCTTTATTATAATTACGCTCCCCTTGCCCACTGACTCCTTGTCAGGCTTCAATGAATCCATCTCCCTGGGATGTGTTCCTATTCCTTTACCCTTTTTCCATTCCATGTGAATGTTTTCCAGACTTTGTCTTATATATGACGCTATGTCTCTATCCTATTTTAATGCACCAGCTTTTTCTGATGCTGAACTTGAAGCTCGCTATACCCATATAGAAATGATAGGTCAGCTAATGAACAAAATCAGCTCATCAACTATTCTTGGATTCCCCGCCAATCCCCATCGCTTTGTCATGCCTGAAGACTGGAAAGGATATCCTATTAGCTTTCACTCTGATACTGAATAGCCCACTAGCGCTTTTCCTTATGAGCCTCCTCTATCCATTCTCCCTGTACATAGTCTTCATATATTTTTCATGCTATGCCTTCAAATAATCTTTTTAGACATGGCGCTATTTTATTACACCTGTCTTCCATACTATACAGCGCCTAACTTTGCTCCCTCTACTTTCTTTAAAAGACTGTAAACCCTAAAAAATTCATAAATAAACCTTTATGTCATAAAACTTTACCATCTTTACTGCAATACAGAAATTTACCATATAAAATAAGAATTGAACTGTAGAGCGCCCCATCTATAAATAATTATTCCACTCCTGGTTAGTTAACCCATTAGCTAAATCCCCAGCGTCTTTTGCGTTTACATGGTATGCGCCTCCTTTAATCCAATTACCTATTCTGTCATGTCCCCTTAAAAGATGAAAATATAAGATTTCATTTTTCTCTACGCCCTCATCTGAGCACTTATGCCAGTTGCCTTTTCAGCCATAGTCTGCCTAACTTCCAGTTAGCACCCTCTATCCGTCACAACTGTGTTAAAGCCTCCTGTGAGTCCTCTTAGAAAAACAAAACTTAACATAACGTGTTAGTTTAACCTCTTCCCGGAGGTATTATTCTGGTAGTTTTTCCTCTTTACAGAGGTTATCTTGTATCACTGGAACACCCCTTGGGTAGAATTTTTTGATCTGATCTGCAGCCACACGTCGCTTCTACTCAGTACCATCCAATTCCTCCAGTAAATAAGACCCTCCAGTTATCTGCTTTCTTATCCTATATGGACCATTCCATCTGTCAGAAAACATCTTGCCCCATTGGCTTTCTAAACTTCTATTATAAACCAAAACCAAATCTCCTGGGTTCAATGGCTTTCTTAACTTATGCGCTAAGTGCTCATCCCAATATTTAACTGACTTGTCCTGGATCTGCATCATTCTTTCATACGCATTCTCCACAAACTCGTCTTTCCTTTCAAGCTGTGCCACCCTCGCTAGAATTAAATCTTCTGTTGAGCGCACTTGATCCCAGTCACATCCTAGAAATGATCCAGCCTCCAGATAAATAGGTAATACCACCCTTTGACCAAACATCAGTTCATACAGTGAAAACCCTGTCATCCTTTTAACTGAAATCCTGTCCGCAAACAAAACTAATGGCAAGTAGTTCTTCCACTTTGCCCCATTATTTCCACATAGTTTAACTAGTGCATCTTTTATAACTTGATGCCCTCTTTCTACCATTCCCTCTGCTTCAGGATAATATGGTGTTGCAACTCATAACTTTGTTCCAATACCTTTTACTACCTCTTGGAATTATCCAGCAAATGCAGTGCCACCATCTACAGTTACCATCTTCATTACCCCATACCTGTAAATCCATTTTTCTTCAAAAATTCAGCTACATTACTTGCCTTGAGATTTACCAATGGCCCTGCTTCAATCCATCCTGATAGATCATCCCTGGCTACTACCAAGTATTTAAAGTGTCCTTCTTTTATATGAACTGCATCTAAACTGACCCTACCAAAAATAGTATCTTTGCCCGTCGCTCTACCTTTCTCTTTTGGCTTTCTGTAACTCCTGCGCTGATATTCAGGACAAGATTTAGCCCAATCTCTTACTTCATTTTTCATATTGGGCCACCAAAATCTTTCCCTAACTCTGCAATACGTCTCTCTTGACCTCTATGTCCTATATTCTCATGTAACTCCCTGAGTATCTTCTCCTTCCCTTACCTAGTTTGAACAACTAACTGAGGAGACAAAGCTTGATTCTTCCATAAACTCCCATTTTTAATAAAATACCCTTTAGCGCGCTTCTTAATATTGTGCCAACCCTTTTTATTGCAAAAATCTGGTAGACTACTACCTTCCAAATATAACCTTAACAACTCTACTCCCTCATCAGTAGATGTATCGTCTTCAGAATACTCCCCTTCTTTGAGATAAGTACTACTGTCTTGACTTCCCCTTGAATCATCTTCATCATCTGACTCTTCCACTACCTCGCCTTGCGCACTACTTGTCGCTACATTAGCTTCAGCATCCCCTAAATCCAGTTGCAGACTACCCTTGCTACAAACATCCTTTGCATCGTCAATATCTATTTTTATGTCTTTACGGACCTTCCACATTACTAGTTTATTGTCATCACGGACAATACTGCCTACTAGTTTATTGTCATTGCGGACGTTAATGTTAAATCTTTCATAACAATAATCTATCCCATTTACCCATTTCTTATCTTCTTCAAATTCTTCCGCTTTCAAGTCTTCTTCACACAACGGTCTTTTTGACAATGAATCCGGAATAGTGAATGATTTTCCCAGTTTATGGACTAAATCAAAAGAAAACAAATTAATCCGCGCTACCCATCTTTTCATGGGCGCATCTGGTAAACTCGGGCTACTAATCATTTGCATCAATGATAGTGCATCAACCTGCAACTCAAAATGTTGCCCCCTAAACATCCATTGCAGCTTCTTAAGAATCTTCACTACTCCACATAACTCCAGCTTAGACTGAGAGTACCTAGACTCTACTCTAGTAAAAGTCTTATATTCATAAAGGACAGGTCTCTCATTACCTTCCTCATCCTCCTGCATTAAAACTGGTCCCACTGCGGACACACTAGAATCTACTGCTAGAGTAATTTTCCCAGCACCTGGTCCATACTCCAATTTCTTCAAAAGAATATCTTTCCCTACAATCCTTTTCAATAACTCGAATGACTCCTCACATTCCTCTGTCCAATCCCATACAACATCTTTTCTTGTTAAGCGCCATAAAGAGAAGACAACAAAGCAAAATCTCGAATAAACATTCTTACATATGTACAGATGCCTAAAAAACCTCTAACTTCCTTAGTATTTCTTGGTCTCAGCCACGTAAGTACCTTATTCCTCTGTTTCTCAGCAACAATTCTCCCTTCCTTGCATACCACATGTCCCACTATATCTAGCACTGGAACACAACAAGCAAATTTGGACCCAGAAATAGTTAATCCTGCCTCCTCTATCCTAAATAGCACTCTTTCCAGAGTAATTGCATATTCCCAAACAAACTTTCTAATACACGGATTCTCTTCTAACACTTCCCCATCATAATCACTGGCTGGTCCTTTTATACCACCATCATCAATGAAAATTCCCACATATTCTGGAATTTCATCCTGCAATATGCATATCATCTGTGCTTGATATACCACCACAGAATTTGTTGTGCCTTGCGGTAACCTTGTCAACCTGAAGCGCCCCAGTTGTGTTTCAAACATTGTCATGGGTCTGGATTATTTTTCCAATTTGCGCTCATTGTATCCTCCCATAACATGCACATCCAACAAAAGAATCCACAAACTCCTCTGGTGTTGGTGGCATCCCTGTGTCCTTTACTGTAACCTTGTTCATCTCCCTAAGATTATGAACAACCCTTAATTTACCATTATGTTTAACAACGCAAAAAACTGGACTTGAATAACTAGACATAGACTGTTCATACAAGACAGACTTTAACCTTCCCCTAATTAATTCCATATACTCTTCTCTTATAGCCGCTGGTATTTGAAAAGCCTTCTTCTGCCACGGCGCATGAGGTATAACTGGAACAATATAAGTTTTACCATAAGAGTGTTTCAACAAACATCTTTCCTCCTCTTAAAACGCAATAGCATTTTCCCTAAGAACCATAACATGTAACAACAACTTCTTTTCTTCCTGGGATAACCAATACTCTGGTCCAAAATTAACCATCTGAAGCCTTTCCATTGTAATCTTACTAGTAGGCGCAAAATCAGGCGGAAACTTAGTTAAAGGGGTATCATAAGGATTCCTAGACAGCGCTGGTGTGGTATGCGCCTTGCAGGTAGCATAATTTTAGACCAATCAGCGTGCGTAGTCCAGGAAGAACAAAGGAAGTTAGCGCAGTTGGAAGTGCTAAAATATAATATGTATTTGCGTGTTTCAAAGAAAAAAGGAAATGGAAAAGCAGAAAAGGATTAAGGGTCTGTGCGCTCAGATTTTGTAGCGGGATGGGCTGAACAATGGGGAATTGTGTGTTATTGATTTAGGACCGTAAAGCGCTAAACAAAATGGATTTGGACTTCCCAATAATTATGTGTTACGCATTAAGAAAAGAGGTATGACTTGAAGATGATTCAAGTGCATAGTATACTGTACCGCGGCTAGTCGGGTAACTTACTGAAACAGGTAATGAGGGAGGCTAACTAGTTAAGCGAATTGTCAAGACTATGAACCTAGCATTGAAGAAAGAAGAGTGGGGACTCAATCACAAAACTACCCAAGAGTCAAGGCGGCTAGGATTAGCGTTAGAATGGGTCAAAACTGAAAATAGAGCTGAAACAAAAACAAAGGTAAAGTCAAAAACGCATATGTGGAGTATGAGTGAAACAAGTTAATACTAGCGTTAATAATCATAGGGTATGTTTTAGGCGCCGTAGTTGTTACAAGCAGTGTACGTAGTTTACTAATAGATTAGCCATTGTTTTACTAATATGGCGCTAGAGCCAGCACTGAAGATCCACTAGGGAACTGTGTCTTGAGTACTGGAAAAATATAAAAAGGAGGACTATTTGATAAAGATAGGGAGTCTTTTGAAGAGAAGAGATATATATATATAAGTAAAATAGAATAGCGAATTAAAGATATTTTCTGAGTCTTTTATCATTTCGTGCGTCTGTGTGTGTATTTCATATAGCATAGTGAAAGAGTGCAACATAGAGAGAATATATATATTTAGTAGGAGTAACTATTATTAGAGTTATTTTATTGTTATAATAAGGCATATTCAAAGAGAGCGCTTCAAGAGGGAGTAGCTGTGGATATTAGTGCTTATTAAGAATAGAAATATGCAGATAGTAATACTTGTTTTCCTGATCTCTAAAACTCATCTCTCATCTTATAAACTTTCTAATTAAATATTAGTGTTACACATTATTGCCCTGTCTTTAAAATAAGAGTGGAAGGCGCTTCTTTTTCGAAATTGAAGAGGAGAACAAACCCATCTCGCATTGTGTCTACTGCTTAGTACTTTAGAACATTCTAAACCGGCCTCTGCAAAGGAGGATTCAAATCAGGCATCGCTACATTCACTGGTTTAACCTTAACAGCTACTGGTTTATACTTGGATGCCAAACAGCTCTTGCTGCTTCCTTCATTAATTAAAATAAAACCCTTTTTAATATAACTACGGGTTGGACCTAAATCCTGTTTTTGTCTTTTTTTTTAATATAAATATAACAATATCCGTAATCAAAGAAATTAAAATGCTTAGGTATAATACATTCTACAGTAGTATTCGCAAGACACCTATGAAGTACCGCTCTACATATCCCTTCTTGTTTGACTGACTGGTTAATATCCGGGTTCCTCTCATCCTGGGAGATAGTAACACCTAAAATGCCAGTCCCTAATGAAAATGTTGGAGCCTTCCTGGCGGTCGCCCTATCTTGTCATCTGAGACTTCCTCATAAAATTCTCTTTCTTTCTCTAACTGCGCAGCTCCAGAGTACTTAGTTTCCCAGCCACCATCCTTGGGTGCTACTAAGACCGCTGTTACTGGAACACCATCATCACCCATAATCCTTATTCCAATAGTCTTATTCAAACAATAATCTATATTTGCAGAATAATCCATTAAAAATGGTGTGCCTAAAACTGGTTTAACTACACCCATTGGAACATAAAAATGTATATCCCTTGTTGCTTCCGCAACTCTAGTGTGTACATACTCTGCTACACCTATAACAGGTTACCTACCTCCACCAATTCCTGCGACAGTGCCTTCACCGTCTTTAACAGGAAGACCTAATCTACTTCATCATCCACTGACACCAGGTTGATTTGTGAACCTGTATCCACTAACGCTTTGATTTGCTTACCATTTACAGTAATTGTTAAATAACCTAAGGGTCCTGCATAATGCGGTGCCCTAGGTATTCCAACAACCGGCTGAAATGACTGCTGTTCAACATCAAACTCAGCGCAATTAGCAATCCTTTGCTTCCTGCACTTATCCACAATTCCATTTGCTACATCTGGCGCTACTTCTGTCAGCATCCCCAATGGAACAGAGACTGTAGTCTTCAAACATTGCGCAACTAAATCCTCTTCCGCTTTAGGAAAATCAGAGTGAACCCGGCGCTGCATTCTCCATTTATGTTGAGTCGCCTTTGCACCAGCTTTCGCTCTTCCAGGTGGGTTCTTTGGAGTATTGTGCCATGCTCCTGGCATTCTTTCAGCAGGTACCGCTCTTTGCTGTACTACCTCTGACTCCTCCAACATTGTCGTTTGATCTTCTACCTGGTGATCCAGGCCATAACCACCTGGTTCCATACCATCCATTTCAACATCCTCGATAGGCGCAGGTGTATTCTCTCTAGTAGTATACCCTACTTCCTCCATATCCTCAGGATTTGCATACCTAGCGCCAGTCCTTCTCGGCCTAGTAACTGTAGGTGGGGCCATTTTCTTGTGTTTTTCTGCAAACATCTCCAAATGCGCTGCGGTGAGTGGCGCTGCAACTGCTCCCTCTTTTACTTTAAAATCCAGCACTGTGAAAGTAACTGAAAAATTGACTGATTTTGTATCCTTGCCTTTTTCTTTAATTTCAGGCTCTTTGCCCTTGTTTGACCTGCCTTCCATAGACTTTCTATTAATATGATTGATGACCATGGCTCGCATCCCTCAATCCTTGTCTTTAACAAGATTAGTGCCGTCTTCCAACATAAGCCTAGTCCCGTCCTTGTAAACTACCTTTTCCTCTTTATCCCTTTGAAGCGCATTACACCTCATCCTAGTATGCCCCTATTTATTACAATAATAGCACACCATAGCAGAAAACACAAAGGTTGAGGAGAACTCTTGGGCCTAAACAATTCTTTTGCCTTTTCCACTTCAATTATCTTTTTCTCCAACTCATCAATCCTTGCCATAACTGAATCTGGCTCCTTAGTGAAAACTTTAACTTTAGGTGATGACATCTGAGGAGGAGATCGTACACCAGACGCATCTTCATTCATCTCCTCATTATCCAAAGCAACCCTAGCTGCGCAACTCTCAACTTGACGCAACTTCATTTCAGCTTCCACTGCCTTTTCTAATTCTTCTAATCCAGGGTACTTATAATTTCCGTCCCTTTTTTTAACCAGTTTTCCTTTGTTATTCAAGCACCTTTTTGTCCAGTCTTCAACTTCTGGCACTAACGCTTCACAAAACCAAGGTAAAGACGCATTAGCATCACTAAAATCTTCATTAATAACTAAATATTCCACTATTTGGTGGAAGTCTTCCCTAAAACTTTTAAATTCCTTAGGGTCTCGAACACCCCCTTTAGCTTTGACCCTTTTTACCAAGATATCCAGGTCCTTCATTGTATACCTAGTTTCTTTAGTAACCTTTGGCCATCTCTTGAGCATCTGTTCTTTTAGTTCTGGCCAATATCGCTCTTCATGCCCTTTTAGATCCTCTAAATTTTCTTTGCACTCATTAGTTACAAAAAATAGTACTTGACGCACCATATCGTATTCAGTCGCTCCATGAACTTCAGCTGCCTGTTCAAACCTGCCTAAAAACTTCTTGGTATTAATGCCCGCAAAACGCAAGCTTTCATCTTTACACCTAATGATTGTAGTTACCGTCTTTGGCAACAATGCCAAAGAATTGGGCAATTTAGCCCTCTCCTGACATCCCCTAGATGTAGTCGCAGTAGGATCCATTCCCAAAATATAAAATCAAAACAGAGATCACAAAAAAACACACTTGGTAATTAAACCTGACTATATTCACGATACAGCCCTACGCTATCTTCTGAAAACAGCTTATTGATCCACTTGTTGTAGACCCTACGACTCTTCCGCTGAAGTGCCAGCTTGATTACGTCCTCTTGACGAAACCCTAAAAACCAAACAATCTAATCAAAAATACTAGTTACAATTATGCCACTGTTGGGACACCAATTGTAGACTGTTCTAAAGTACTAAGCAGTAGACACAATGCAAGATGGGCTGGTTCTCCTCTTCAATTTCTAAAATGAAGCACCTGCTACTCTTATTTTTAAAGACAGCACAATAATGTGTAACACTGATATTTGATTAGAAAGTTTATAAGATGAGAGATGAGTTTTAGAGATCAGGGAAACAAGTATTACTATCTGGATATTTCTATTCTTAATAAGCGGTAATATCCACAGCTACTCCCTCTTGAAGCTCTCTCTTTGAATATGCATTATTATAGCAATAAAATAACTCTAATAATAGTCAATCCTACTAAATCTATATATTCTCTCTATGTTGCGCTCTTTCACTATGCTATATGAAATACACACACAGATTCACGAATGATAAAAGACTCAGAAACTATCTCTGATTTGCTATTCTATTTTACTTATATATATATATCTCTTCTTTTCAAAAGACTCCCTATCTTTATCAAATAGTCCCCCTTTTTATATTTTTCCAGTACTCAAGACACAGTTCCCTAGTGGATCTTCAGTGCTGGCTCTAGCGCCATATTAGCAAAACAATAGCTAATCTATTAGTAAACTACATACACTGCTTGTAACAACTACGGCACCTAAAACATACCCTATGATTACTAACGCTAGTATTAACTTGTTTCACTCATACTCCACATATGCGTTTTTGACCATACCTTTGTTTTTGTTTCAGCTCTATTTTCAGTTTTGACCCATTCTAATGCTGATACTAGCCGCCTTGACTCTTGGGTAGTTTTTTGATTGAGTCCCCACTCTCCTTTCTTTAATACTAAGCTCATAGTCCTGACAATTCACTTAACTAGTTAGCCTCCCTTATTACCTGTTTCAGTAAGTTACCTGACTAGCCACGGTACAGTATACTATGCACTTGAGTCATCCTTAAGCCATAACTAATTTCTTAATGTGTAATACATAATTATTGGAAAGTCCAAATACCTATTGTTTAGCGCTTTACAGTCCTAAATCAATAACACACAATTCCCCATTGTGCGGCACATCTTGCTACAAAATCCGAGCGAACAGACCCTTAATCCTTTTCTGCGCTTCCATTTCCTTTTTTCTTTGAAACACACAAATACATATTATATTTTAGCACTTCCTACTGCGCTAACCTCCTTTGTTCTTCCTGGACTACACGCGCTTATTGGTCTAAAATTATGCTACCTGTGAGGCGCGTACCACACTGTCAAGACTTTAAACTGAAAATTGCAAGTAGTCCGTCAAGACTTTAAACTGAACACTGGTACAGTCCCCAAGACTATAAACTGAGGATGGTTTAATGGTTGAGTCCTTCAGGACAATAAACTGATAATGGGAGTTGGTGTGATTCTGGTAGGGGGCATCCAAGGTGGAGTCTCTGAATTTCGTTAAGGCAAGTGTGGGGGTAACTGATGAGCTGGCTGCTCTGTAGATCAGTTACCCCAGAATGTCTGTTTCAAGCCTTTGGTTTTTTCTAGTTGAATTCTAGTGTTGTTTTTTTTGTGATTTAGGTTTTTAGTCCTCTATGACTTTTAACTGGATTGCCTTGGATGTCTTTTGGTGATTTTGGATTGGTGATGGATCACTGGTGGTGTCCCATCATTTTAACTGATTGGAGGGAGCCCACCCAGTGATCTTTTCTGTTGACCTGGAGCAGGCGTTGCTATGTGGTTTTAGGGTGTTGGCTGTGAAAGTGGTGGATTCAAGATGATTTTCTTTTTTCTCTTTTTTCCTTTTAATTTTTTTATGGAGGCTGTGTTTGTTCAAAGGGTCAAGATTGGGTTCTTGTGGTGTTTTTTGGTTGGAGATGAGGAGTAAAAATAAAAATAATTTTTTTAGGTGTGACCACATCAAGGTGCACTTGGATGTGGGTAAGGTATCAGGGGATCAGCTCATCAATTGGCTGGGGGATACCATTTTATTTTGTTTTATTTGTTAAATGAGGTTAAATGTTTTGGCTTTGATGTTTTTTGGTTTGGGGATTTATGGGCTATATCTTCAAGATTTTTTTTCTGGAAGGTCCTTTAAGACTTCAAGCTGATTTTTTAATTATGGGATACATCTTCAAGATTTTATTTTTCTGGAAGGTCCTTCAAGACTTTAAACTGATCTTTTATTTATGGGATATATCTTCAAGATTTTTTTTCTGGAAAATCCTTCAAGACTTTAAACTGATCTTTTTATTATGGGCTCAAGATTTTTTGATGGAAAATCCCCCAAGACTATAAACTGAGGAATGGGAGGCAGTGTGAGGTGGAAGTTTAAAGGCAGAAGGATCAAAGGGGGAACTTCTGAATTTTGTAAAGGCAAGTTTGGGGGTGATTGATGGTCTGGCAGCTCTATATATAGTTACCCCAGAAAGTCAGTTACTTCTCTAAATCTTTTTCTGGTTGATCTCTGGTTCTGGGTACTGTGATATAGGTTTTTGCAGTCCCCCAAGACTATAAACTGAGGGCTGTTAGTCCCCCAAGACTTGAAACTGAGGGCTGTTAGTCCCCCAAGACTTTAAAATGAGGGTTGTGAGTCCCCCAAGACTATAAAATGAGGAAATATTTATGGTGGTAGAAGGTTATAGTCAGGAAGACTGGTCAACTGGATACCACTTTTCATTGTTGGAGGCTGGTACAGCCAGAGTTGGAATTCAGGAACAGAAGGAAGAGATTTTTCACAGGGATAGATTGAATCTAAAGGCATGGTGCAAGAGAATCTTTAAAGAAGAAGCTTGGATTGCTGGTTCAGAAGTTCACTTAGGATGGAATAGGATCTGGTGGAAGAGAGAAATGGTATTTTTGTAAAGATTCTGGGGAGGTGTTCAAACATGGTTGTTGGTCAAGGAAGAATGGGGACATTCTTAATTGTAGAGATGATGTGGTGATTTAAACCTGGGTAGGCCTTTGGAGTGCATATTTGGGGGTATTTGGTATGTAGGGTGTTATTGGGGTTTTGGTGTTATTAGTGGATTTTTTCATTTTTAGGTGATAGTTAGTAGTGTTTATGGAGGCTTAAGCTAGGGTCACTTATTATTTCTCAGCTTAATTTCCTTTCTTTTCTCTTAATTTTGGTATTCCTTATGGGTGGTTACCTTGTTTTATAGGGTAGTTATCATGTTGTTATTGGTATTTATTGGAAGTTTATTGCTTAGTGGTGCTTATCTAGGCTTAAGCTAGGGTCACTTATTATGTCTCAGCTTATTTTTTTATTTTCACTTCATTTTGGTATGTCTCATGTGTGTTTATCTTGTTTATTAGTGAACTTATGTGTTTTTATGGGTTGTATGGGTGTTTTAGGGCCTAGAAGAGGCCTGCCCGCTCCTAAGCCGCCACGCGCCTTGAAGCGGGGGGGCCGCCTGGGCGCTGGGGAAGTGCTAAAATGCACTTTTATGCATGAAAAAGGCTTGGAAAGCTGGAATTTGGGTGCGGAATTGGTCAGGGTGGTCTGTGCACTGGCTGTATGATGTGTGTGTTGGAAAATTTTTAGGGAATCATCTTTATTAAAATAATTGCTAAAACTTAATATATTTCCAATATAAACAATGTTATAAAACAAGAATAAAATATATTTACAACTCTCTAACTAAAAACTACTGAAGTGTGTGCCTATTTATACTCCTTTTTACTGAAATGCGTATGATATTTAACGGCTTTTCTCTTATAACATTTCAAGAAACACGCTATGACTTTTTTCTCTTTTCTACACAATAGTCCATAATCCCCTTTGATCCTTTTAACATTTTCTTTTCCATAATCTGTTGCTTTTTGTTTATTACTTTTCTTACCTCTAAATATGTATATTGTTGTAACTATCTCTTTATGTGTCTTATTATGAATTATCTTTTTCTTTCTCTTTGCATAGTTGTTTCTAATTGTGCATCTTAAGTTAAGATGTTTATCTTTTATCTTTCCATGCCATCTTATCACTTTAACCTTCTTATCAATTAACTTACTTATCTTTTCAACTAAACGTTTCTGTTCACCATCTATTTGTTGTAATGTATTATTTTCATCATCATTATCGTTGTTGTTTATTGATGTTGTATTTTGTGTTTCATTGCCGTGAGATGTTGAGTGGATATATGTAAGATTTGCCATGGTCACATTAACACACCCCCTTCCTCTCATCATCTCATAGTTTTCTAGTCCCATTTTCCTCATAAATTTAAATTGTTTTATTCGATCTAAAGGTTTAGTAAATATATTGGCTACCATTTCATTGGTAGGAATATATTCAATAAATATTTCTTTATTTTTAATTAGATACATTACATAGTTATAGTGGGTTTCTATATGTTTAGTTCTTGAATGAAATGCTGGGTTTTTTCCTTTCTTTATTGCACTTTGATTATCAGATTCTATTATAGTTGGTCTAGTAGGTTCTCTACCTATTTCCATTAATACGTTTCTCCACCATACTGCTTATTGACCTGCTGCTAGATAAGCTCGATATTCAGTTTTGGATGATGACGTGCTTATAGCTCCAAGTTTCTTGCTTCTCCAAGATACTGCACTATCATTCATTGGAGAAACATGTCCGCTGACTGATTTGCGGCTTTCATTTTCTGCCCATCCTGAGTCTACAAATCCTCTAAGAATATCATTGTCTTGCCTATAGTATAATCCCCACATTTGAGTTCCCTTAAGATACCTTAGTACTCTTTTAAATGCCGCCCAATGTGAATGGTTTGTTTTCTCTAGGAACTGTGACAATACTCCAACACTATACGCTATATCAGGTCTTGTGCACTGAGATAGATAATTGAGTGACCCAATAGCCAATCTATAATCCTTGTTTTCGGTTTTAAATACTTCATGCTCTTCATTTGTGGCCACTTCTAATTTTTCATTTGATTTCATAGGGGTTCCGTTGATTTTTGCATCTTCTAAATCATATGCCTGAACTAAATTTTTAATATAATGTTCTTGTGATAAGAATATACTCCCGTCATTTTCTATTACTACTTTGATTCCTAGTACATGCTGTACTATCCCCAAGTCTTTAATCTTGAATGTTTCTTTTAGTTTATTTATTAGTTCGTCACTATTTTCCCCTACTAGGATCAAGTCGTCCACCCAAGCAAACGCTAAATCTCCGTTTGTATGGATGAAGAGGAAGGGATCTGAATCGCTGATGTTGTAGCCATTTTTGGTAAACCATACTTTCATGGTTAAATACCACCCCCTTGCTGCCTGCTTCAATCCATATAATGGTTTCTTTAATTTTATTACGAAATTATTTGGGTTTTCTATTAACTCATCTTTGTAATGATTATTATATGCTTCTTGCTTTGTTTCTCGCAGCCACTCAGTAAAGCCTTCTGGTATTTTCACATATACATCTTCCTCTTCTTCCAATTTTGTGTTTAGGTAGGCTGTGACAAAGTCTGCCTGTCGCGGTTTCAGGTTTTTGGATGCTGCGTAGTTGAGTAAAAATCTCATTGTACTGAGTCGTCCAGTGGGTGAAAAGGTTTCTTCGAAGTCTATTCCTTCTTTTTGCTTGAAGCCTCTGGCTACACATCTTGCTTTATATTGTTGTAATTGTCCCTCTGCATTAAACTTTTTGTTAAGAACCCATCTCGTTGTGATTAGTGTTTTGTTTTTATCTCTGTTTTCTTTTGGTATTATCTCAAATACCCCATTCTCAATTATTGAGTGGTACTCCTCAAAAATAGCCTTCTTTCAACTATTCCACTCTCCTGATCTTTTTGCTTCATGATAACTATCTGGAATAACTATTTTTTCTCTTATAAAAGTTTCCGTTAGCAAAGCCTCCAGGTTAATCTCCTTTTTCACTTGTTCTGTCTCTATGTTTTGATTGGCTACATATGTTTCTAAATTCCCATATCTATCGGGCGCTCTCCTCTCTCTTGTTGTTCTTCTGACCTGAGGTTCTTCATGAATTTCCTCTACTCTGTTGTGTTCGCTACTTTCTTCTTCTATTGCCTCAATTTCGTTTATGGGTGTAAAATAAGTATCGTCTTCTTTTTTGATTACCGCTACGTCTCTGGATCTAACAATTACTTCTTTCTCCTTGTCCCAGATTCAATAGAAACTTCTATCTCCTTCATCCATTCCTACTACTATGCCCTTTTTACACCTTGCATCTAGCTTGCCTATCTCTTGGTAATGGTGTATACTGTAGTATACTTCCCGACCAAATTCTATTATATTATCCATCCTTGGCTTTGAGCCCATTAACTTCTCGAATCGTTCACTTTTTCTCGTTCTATTATATAAGTACGCTGCCATTGTCATGGCTTCAGCCCATAGTTTCTTGGGTAAATTGTATTCCAATATCATCGTTCTTGCTTTCTCCACTATGGTTCTATTCATTCGTTCGGCTGTTCCATTGTTTTGTGGCGTATTGGGTGTTGTAATTAGGTGAGCTATTCCTTCTTCTTCAAACCATTGTTTCATGTTATTACTAGTGAACTCTCCTCCATCGCTAATAACTCTTTTTACTTTTACCCCTTTTTGCCTATCTAAAGCTTTTATTATTCCCTTCACTTCTATTTCTGCCTGATTTTTGTACTTCAAACATCTTATCCGCACATATCTGGTGGCTTTATCTACTACCGTTAAAGCAAAACTTGACTTTCCCATAGACTCTGGTGTGATAGGTCCCATTATGTCGACTGAAATCTCTTCTGCTGGTATCGCTGTTCGGTTCCTTTCCTTCTTAAATTGCTTTCTAGTCAACTTTCCTCGTTTACATGTATCAAAATTAACACCATCTCCCAAGTGTCCTAATCTCTTATGATCTTCTATTGTTACTTGTGCACTTAACCTTTTCCGCTCAATATTTAATACAGGCAAGTTATTTTTAATGACTCCTCCCATTACTTCTTTATTATTCACAACAACTTTAAATTTCTCATCCCTCTTTTTAATTACTTGTGCTCCCTTTCTCCAAAGGAGAACTTGGGAAATCAGACTATACGGTAAATCAGGGATATAGTATGCATTGCTGAAGACAATTTTCTTCTTATTCTCAGGATTGTACAACTCTACGTCTCCCTTTCCCTTAATCTCAACAGTTCTGCCTTTCTCCCCAATGTTTACCTTGCCTTTAAAATCTTGAAAATTTGAGAAGTCCTCTCGTTTGTTGAACATATATTCTGAAGCACCCGAATCTAACAATATTTCATCACTGGAACCAAGGCACAAGTTAGCTTCCATTGCTCCAAAATATGTAAATATAGGGAGCTCTGGGTCACCAACAAATATTTTGATCTCACTGCCTTTGCTACTGCTGTCCTTCCCATACAGGAATTCCTCCTCTTCTTTATCTCCGAAATTTTCGAGTTCCCAATCAATGATCTTCTTTTTAGTTGGAGGCTGATTTCCTTTCTCTTTCCTAGGAATGCAACCGCAGTCCCCTCCTTTTCTTCACTTGTTTCGGCAATTGAAGCATTTTTAGGTGGGGCATATTTATATTTCGTCCAGGCTTTCCTGCACTCCTTCGCCGAATGACCCATAATGCCACAATTGTAGCATTTAATATTCTTTCTTTGATTTGATCCAAGAACCATAGCAACATTGTCTTCTTTCTTGGCGGCAAATTGTTTGCTGTCCTTCTCAAGACGTCTCAACACCTCTTCTAAACCGAGTACTTCGTCTCCTTGGATCAAGATACAAATGAAAGACTCGTATTCCTTTGGAAGTTTGTGTAATACTTGAAGAGAGAGTACTTTTTTGTTGATCTTGAGCCCAGTAAGTTTAATCTTGCTATTGATAGTTCTAATGTCCTTGACAAATTGAGTCGCATTGGTGTATTCGGTGGCTAACAACTCATTAAACGCTATCCTCCTTCCCTGAGCATCTCCACCAGCATACTTTCCTTTAAGTAATTCCCAGGCTTTTCAACCGTCTCCTTTGTTTTCGCCATACAGTTCGCTCGCAATGACGGCTACATGGTCATCATTAAGGTGACAAATGATTAAATTGTACGACTTCCTTTTTCTTTCTGGTACCCTATCGCATTCTCTACCATTGACATATTCTAGACAGTTTATGTTGTCTAGTTCTGCCTCCAAAATCGTCGACCAGACAAAATAATTGCTTTAGTTGAGTAAGCAGCGCAGGTGAGTATTGTTAGTGAGGTTTCCGGGTTCCAACATCTTGTTGTCTTGTTGAATGAATGGAATGTTACTGTATGTTATGGTACTGATAATGTATTAAAATAATTGCTAAAACTTAATATATTTCCAATATAAACAATGTTATAAAACAAGAATAAAATATATTTACAACTCTCTAACTAAAAACTACTGAAGTGCGTGCCTATTTATACTCCTTTTTACTGAAATGTGTATGATATTTAACAGCTTTTCTCTTATAACATTTCAAGAAACACGCTATGACTTTTTTCTCTTTTCTACACAATAGTCCATAATCCCCTTTGATCCTTTTAACATTTTCTTTTCCATAATCTGTTGCTTTTCGTTTATTACTTTTCTTACCTCTAAATATGTATATGGTTGTAACTATCTCTTTATGTGTCTTATTATGAATTATCTTTTTCTTTCTCTTTGCATAGTTGTTTCTAATTGCGCATCTTAAGTTAAGATGCTTATCTTTTATCTTTCCATGCCATCTTATCACTTTAACCTTCTTATCAATTAAATTTCTTATCTTTTCAACTAAACGTTTCTGTTCACCATCTATTTGTTGTAATGTATTATTTTCATTGTCATTATTGTTGTTGTTTATTGAAGTTTTATTTTGTGTTTCATTGCTGTGAGATGTTGAGTGGATATATGTAAGATTTGCCATGGTCACATTAACAATCTTATCTCTTTACTCATCACCTCTCTGTTTCTCACTGTATCATTGGCTTGTGTTTTGTTGGAATATATTACTGTTCATTTCAACTCTCTCTGGTAGTCTGTCTGGGACTATTATCTTCACTTTTAAAGAGGTCAAGAGTGTTTAATTAGAGGGTCTAGCCAACAGATCTCCAATTTGCTGCAAAAGTAAAATCTCGCTTGTTTTTCTAAAGGGACAGGGGTTATTATTTCTGGTTTTTCTCAAACTTTGTTGGTCAAGGCCTATAGCTAGTACTATAGGATTGTCTACAGCGGGAGCAACAAGAGATATTCATTTTTATGTTCTAATGGATGTAGTTAAACCAGTTTTAGGCATTCCATTTTTAATGGATTATTCTGCAACTATTGATTATTGTTTGGATAAGACTATTGAAATAAGGATTATGGGTGATGATGGTATTCCAGTAACAGCAGTCTTAGTAGAGCCTAAGGATGGTGGCTGTGAAACTAACACTACACAATATAGGGGGTGGACTTGCTAGAAAGTCCCCAACCTGAACTGAGACAGAACTCAGATGGAACTCAGACTGAACTCATACTGAACTCTACTTGAAGACCCACCTAAAAATGTTCTTCTGAGTGGTGTTCATCCCTGATTGTATGGTTCCTTTATCAATAGCTCAATGTGTGTTCAATCTGTGGTGAATTTGAGTCCAAGGTTGTGGACTTGCTAACAAGTCCGCCCCCCGTATTGTGCGGTTAAAGTACTCTGGTGCTGCAAGATTGGAGAAAAAAAGAGAGATTTATGTGGAGGTCTCAGAGGATGAAATGAAGCGACCACCAGTAAGTCACCAACATTTTCATTAGGGGCTGGCATTTTAGGTGTTACTATCTCCCAGGATGAGAGGAACCTAGATAGTGACCAATCAGTCCAAAAAGAGGGGATATTTAAAGTGGTACTTAATAGGTGTCTTGGTAATACTACTGTAGAATGTATTATACCTAGGCTTTTGACTTCTTTGATTATGGATTTTGTTATACTTATATTAAAAAGAAAAGGCAAAAACCGGATTTAGGTACAAACTGTTGTTATATTAGAAAGGGTTTGATTTTAAGTACTAAAGGAAGCAGCAAGTGCTGTTTTGCATCAAAGTATAAGCCTGTAGCTTTCAAGGTTAAACCAGTGTATTTACCAATGCCAGATTCAAATCCTCCTTTGTAGAGGCTGGCGCTGTCTAGAAATCCTTATGATACTCCTTTAACAAAGCTTCTGCCTAAATTTACACCTACTAATAGAATCATGATGGAAAGGCTTAAGATGGTTAATTTTGGACTGGAGGATTGGTTATCACATGAAGAAGAGAAGTTGTTGTTACATGTTATGGTTTTTAGGGAGAAGGCTATTGCGTTTTCTGAAGAGGAAAGAGGTTTGTTGAAACACTCTTATGGTAAACCTTATATTGTTCCAGTTATACCTCATGTTCCGTGGAAGAAGGCTTTTCCAATACTAGCAGCTATAATAGAAGAGTATACGGAATTATATAGGGAAAGGTTAATTTCTGGCTTTTATGAAGAGTCTATGTCTAGTTATTTGAGTCCAGTGTTTTGTGTTTTTAAGCACTGTGGTAAACTGAGGGTTGTTCATGATCTTAGGGAGATGAATATGGTTAAGGTAAAAGACGCAGGAATGCCACCAACTCCAGAAGATTTTGTAGATTCTTTTGCGGGGTGTGCATCTTATGGATTAGGTGATATCATGGAAGGATACAATGAGTGTGAATTGGATTAATCATCCAGGCCCATGACTTAGTTTGAAACGCCACTGGGATTTTTTAGGTTGACAAGGTTACGGCAAGGCGCAACAAATTCTGTGGCAGTATACCAAGTGCAGATGATGTGGATACTTCACGACAAAATTCCAGAGCATGTGGGAATTTTCATTGATTATAATGGTATAAAAGTACCAGCCAGTGATTATGATGGGGAAGTGTTGGAGGAGAATCTGTATATTAGAAGGTTTGTTTGGGAATATGTGATTACCTTGGAGAGTGTGCTCTTTATGATAGAGAAGGCAGGATTAAAAATATCTGGTTCCAAGTTTGCTTGTTGTGTTCCAGCGCTAGATAAAGTGGGACATGTAGTATGCAAGGAAGGAAGGATCATTGCTGAAAGCAGAAGAATAAGGTGCTTACATGTCCGAGACCAAGAAATACTATGGAAGTTAAAGGGTTTTTAGGCATCTTTACATATGTAAGATTGTTTATTTGAGATTTTGCTTTGCTTTCTTCACCTTCAAGGCACTTAACAAGGAATGATATTTCATGGGATTGGACAGAGGAATGTGAAGAGTCATTTGAGTTATTAAAAAGGATTGTAGGAAGAGATTGGAATATGGACCAGGCGCTGGGAAAATTACTCTAGCAGTGGATTCTTGTATTTCTGCAGTAGGTTCAGTTTTGATGCAGGAGGATGAGGAAGGTAATGACAGACCTGTCCTTTACAAATCAAAAACTTTTACCAAAGTGGAGTCTAGGTACTCTCAGTCTAAGCTGGAGTTATACGGAGTATTGAAAATACTTAAGAAGCTACAGTGGATGCTTTGGGGGCAACATTCTGAGTTGCAAGTTAATGCACTATTGTTGGTTCAAATGATTAGTAGGCTGAGTTTACCAGATGGACCCATGATTAGGTGGGTGGTTCAGATTAATTTATTTTCTTTTGACTTAGTGCATAAGTGGGGGAAGTCCTTCACGATGCCAGATTTGTTATCTAGAAGGCTGTTGTGTGAAGAAGACTTGGAAGCCATGGAATTCAAAGAAGATAAAAGATGGGTAAGCAGGATAGATTATTTTTATGAAGGATTTGATAAAGGTGTCTGCATAGACAATAAACTAGGTAATTATGACACAAAGGATGTTTGTAGCAAAGGTAGTCTGCAACTGGATTTAGAAAACGCTGAAGCTAATTTAGCAACAAGAAGTGCGCTAGACAAGACAGCAGAAGAGTCAGATGACAAAGATGACTCAAGGGGAAGTCAAGATAGTAATACCCATTCAGAGAATGGAGAGTATTCTGAAGATGATGCACCTGCTGATGAGGAAGTAGAATTGCTATGGTTATATCTGGAAGATAGTAGTCAACCAGATTTTTGTGATTAAAAGGTTTGGCTCAATATCAAGAAGTGCTCTAAAATTTATTTTATTAAAGATGGAAAGTTATGGAGGAATCAGTCTTTGTTTCCTCAGTTAGTCATTCAAACTAGGGAAAGGAGGGAGAAAATACTCAGGGAGTTGCATGACAATTTAGGTCATAGAAGTCAGGATGAGACATATCTCAGAGTCAGGAAAAGATTATGGTGGCACAATATGAAGAACAAGGTAAGGGATTGGGTTAAATATTTTCCAGAATGTCAGCACAGAAGTTACAGAAACCCAAAAGAGAAAGGTAGAGCAACAGGTAAAAATACTGTTTTTGGTAGGATCAGATTAGATGCAGTTCATATAAAAGAAGGTTGCTTTAAATACTTTGTAGTAGCCAGGGATGATCTATCAGGATGGGTCTAAGCGGCGCCATTGGTAAACCTTAAGGCAACTAATGTAGCTGAATTCTTAAAGAGAGAATGGATTTATAGGTATGGGGTAATGAAAATGGTAACCCTGGATGGAGGCCCTGAATTTGCTGGAGAATTCCAAGATGTATTCAAAGATATAGGCACTAAGCTACAAGTTGCAACACCATATTATCCTGAAGCAGAAGGAATGGTAGATAGAGGGCATTAAGTTATAAAGGATGTTCTGGTTAAGTTATGTGGAAATAATGGTTCAAAGTAAAAGAACTATTTGCCATTAGTTTTTTTTGCAGATAGAATTTTAGTTAAAATAACAGCTGGGTTTTCATCATATGAAATTATGTTTGGTCAAAGAGCAGTACTGCCTATTGATCTAGAGGCTGGATCTTTTCTAGGATGTAATTGAGATCAAGTGTGCTCAACTGAAGATTTAATTTTAGAAAGGGTGGCACAACTTGAAAGGAAGGATGAGTTTGTGGAAAAGGCATATGATAGAATGATGCAGATCCGGGACAAATCAGTTAAATATTGAGATGAGCACTTTGCACATAGATTGAGGAAGCCATTGAGCCCATGAGATTTGGTTTTAGTCTAGAATTGAAGTCTAGAAAGCCAATGGGATAAAATGTTTGCTGAAGATGGAATGGTCCTTATAGGATAAGGAAGCAAATAACTGGAAGGTCTTATTTACTGGAGGAATTGGATGGTGCTGAATACAACTGGCCTGTAGGGGAAGATCAGATCAAAAGATTCTACCCAAGGGGTGCTCCAGTAGTACATAATAACCTCTGGAATGAGGGAAATCTACCAGAATAACCTCCAGGATGAGTTTAAACTAACAAGTTATGTTTAAGGTTTATTTTTCAAGGAGGACTTAAGGAGGCTTTGACGCAGTTCTGATAGGTAGAGGGAACTAACTGAAAGTTAGAAGGACTATGGCTTAACAGGCAACTGGCATAAGCGCTCAGATGAGGGCATAGAGAAAATGGAATCTTATATTTTCATCGTTCAAGGAGACATGACAAAATAGGTAAATGGATTGAAGGAGATGTGTACCATGTAAACACAAAAGACGCTGGGAATTTAGCCAATGGGTTAATCAACCAGGAGTGGAATAATGATTTATAGATGGGGTGCGCTACAGTTCAATAACTTATTTACATCATGTATTTTAGTATCGCAGTAAAGGCGGTAAAATTTTAATGTTTAAAGTTTATTCTATAATTTTTTTACAGGGTCTATAGTCTTTTAAAGAAAGTAGAGGGAGCAAAGTTAGGCGCTCCAAAATTTAAAAGACAACTAATATTGAAGACAGGTGTAAAAGAATAGGGTCATTGTAGAGAGTTCTCACTATGCAATATAGGGGGTGGACTTTCTAGCAAGTCCCCAACCTGAACTCAGACTGAACTCTACTTGAAGACCCAGCTAAAACTTTTCTGCTGAGTGGTGTTCATCCCTGATTGTATGTTTCCTTTGTCAATAGCTCAATTTGTGTTCAATCTGTGGTGAATTTGAGTCCAAGGTAGCGGACTTGCTAATAAGTCCACCCCCCCATATTGTGTGGTGTCTACTATACTAAGCAGTAGACACAATGCAAGATGGGTTGGTTCATCTTTTCAATTTCTAAAAAGAAACGCTTTCCACTCTTATTTATAACAACAGTGCAATAATGTGTAACTCTAATACCTGACCAGATAGTTTGTAAGTTGAGAGTTGAGTAAGGAGATAAGGAAAAAACAAATATTACTATCGGAATATTTCTATTCTTAATAAGCGCCAATATCCACAGCTACTCCCTCTTGAAGGGCTCTCTTTTAATATGCCTTATTATAGCAATAAAATAACTCTAATAATAGTTTATCCTACTGAATCTATATTCCCTCTATGTTGCGCTTTTTCACTATAATATATAAATACACACACAGACACACAAACTCTAAACATTCAAAATATATCTCTAATAAACTTTTTAAATACTTATTTTCAGAAAAAAAATCCAATCTCCTACTGTTATCAGAATAATCACAAAATGGACAAATTGCTATATATATCACAATATATTTTGAAAGTATATAATATGAAGCTCTAATATTTTAATCTAAGGGCTGATTTGGAATAATTTTCTTCTACCTATCTTAGTTCTTTTTTTTCCATTTGATAGCCCTTTCCTTCTTATGCTTTTTCAGTGCTCCTGACATTGTTCCCTAGTGGATCTCCAGCACTGTTTCTAGCACCACATTAGTAAAACAATAACTAATATGTTAGTAAACTAAATACACCCCTTGTAAAAACTACAGCGTCTAAACATATCCTAGCCTACTAATACTATTATTAACTTGTTTTACTAATGTTTCACATGCACACTTATAACTGTACCTTTGCATTGTTGCAGCGCTACATCACATGTTGACACCTTTTAGCGCTTACCCTTGCCTCTTCTACTCTTGGGTAGTTTTGTGATTGAGTCCCTATTCTCCTTGCTTCCTTGCTAAGTCCATAGTTTTGACAATCCACTTAACTAGTTAGCCTCTGCAACTTAAAGTACCTGTTTCAGTAAGTTACCACACTAGCCAAGGTGCATTATACTATGTACTTGAGGCTTTCCTTGAGCCAGAATTCTTTCCTTAACTCCTAACTCCCAATTATTGGTAATTCCAAATCCTTAATGTTTAGCATTGGCACTCCTAAGTTGATAGCACACAATTCCCTTTGTGTAGCACATCTTGCTGCAAAATCCAAGCGTACAGACCCTAAACCTTCTTCTGTGCTTTCTTTTTTTCCTTTATTCTCCTGACAAACAATTACATAGTTATAATGGTGCTATCTTCTGCACTATGATTTCCCCTTTATTTTTTGAAACACACAATCTGATTGGTCCAAAAAGTAGACTACCTGTGAGACGTGTACCACACTGTGTCTAGGATGCTTATTTAAAGGCATAGCAGAGATAGAGACTGTGTACAGAGATATTGGAAAAAGAAGGCTTATAGGGAAAGTGCTAGTGGGTTATTCAGTTTTTTGTTAAAACTATTAGGATATTCTTTCCATTCTTCAGGCATGACAAAGCAACAAGGATTTGTGGGGAATCCTAGAATAGTTGAAGAACTGATTTCATTCATCAGCTGTCCTATCATTTCTATGTGGGTATAGCAAGCCTTGAGCTCAGCATCAGAAAAGGCTGGTGCGTGATTATAAGAGAGAGACATAGAGTCATATATAAGGCAAAGTCTGGTAAACATTTGCATGGAATGTACAAAAGGTATTGGAATAGGAACCCATCCCAGGGAGATGGATTCACTGAAGCCTACAAGTTAGATCAGGAGTTAGTAGGTAATGAAGGTGTAAGTATAGTGAAAGGAACTTACTTGCTAACAAGTTATGGGGGCACACTGATGGCAAGGAGACAGTAACCACGTCCAGAGCAGTTATAGAGGCGCCTGAATGCATAGAAGCATTGGAGCTTGGGGTGGAAGAAGGTGCAGCACTAGGCTGAATGGATATTTTGCGCCTGAAACAAGTGGGAAGTGATGATGATTCATAAGGGGAATCAGTAATGGGAGAATAATCAACGCTGATAGGACTAGTAGTGGTTATTATAGGAGTGCTACTGGTGGAACTAGGAGGGAAACAAATGTAGCCAGTAGGCTGAGGAGTATTTTGATTTATGGAGGTGTTACAAGTCTTATGATATCTGAAACAATTATTTCAGGCAGGTCTAAAGGAGGCATACCCCGGAGGTCCAGAAAATGTGCAATGGAAATTGCAACGTTTGCAGATAGAGCACACTTGATCTCTGGGAATGGTGTGGAATTGAGTCATGATACTAAGATGATGGAAATGTTGATTATTAGATGGGCTATTTATAAACTAAGAATTGCAAAATAGAAAAGGAGTCAGTTGCGCAATGTCTGACTTGAGCACTGAATGGTCTCTAAGGAACATGTGAAGGATTCTTGTCATAGAAAACAGAACCCAAGGCAAAAGAGGAATCTGTCGCAGTCATGGGAAAGTCATATTGCAAAGATCTGAAGATTTCAAGGGAGCTCATGGGTATATGACACAAAGGATGTATTTGCTGCTTTAGGGAGTAGTGCTGATCTTAAGTTTTTTTTCTTTTTGTTTTGTTTTCTGTCATTTCATCTTTTGGAGGCACATAGTAAAAAAAGGGTGTGCTGGCAAGTTTGGAAGAAGGAGGATTTTTTTGGGGGGCAACTCATCATGTAGGGCTCACACAAGGAATTTAAATGTGAATATGAAAAAAAAATTATTACTTTTACAGGCTAAGTACACAATAAATAATATTAAAAAGAAAAGTTTTTTTTTAGTATTCTGCATCATCAAAGAGTGGGATGCAGAGAGCCCAGTCATTAACAGCTTCTTGCATGTTTCGTTGCAAGGTGGTAATGAGTTGAGTGTGTTGGTTATACTCGGCGCAATTATATACCAGGACTGCCTCAAGAAATTCCTCGATGGCAGTGAAAATATTGCTCATTCAACACATGGCTGCATTGAGTGGTGTGCAGGCAATATTCTCTGCAACTTCCCAGTTTCGAGCCATGGCGGGCACTTTTTCATTGTCAAATGAAGATGAATCAGTGGGCCAGTCATCCAGGACAATGGAATTAACGGTTGGCTGCATAGCAGTTCAATCAGGAGTTTCAGGTTGAGGCGTGCATTCTGGAGGAGCAGCAGTATCCCAGGTGGGATCTCTTCCAAACCAGGAAGGAAAAGTGAATTGTTCAGCGGAGGAGGTGTCTCATCATAAGGAGTGGCTGGCGCATCCTAAGAAAGAAAAGAAGAGTATTAGTTTTAGTTCAGGAGAGGAAGAAAGTAAAAAAGGAACTTAAAGTATGAATACTTTCCTCTGAAAAGAAAGATCTAGGAACAGAAGTGACACTACTAGGAGTACGCGCTTGGAAATCAACCCTGGCACTTTTGTTGACTGGAGGAGTAGTCTGTGCGGGTGCAGGACGTTTGATGGTCATATGAATCATCATATTGGAGGTAGATGCGTCTGGATTTAAATGTGCAACAGTGGGCGGTCCATTTTAGCTACACTTCTTCTTGCGACTTTTGCTAAAATCGTACAACTAAAAGGATTAAAGAAATGGAAGTTAGTAATGATAGGATAAAAGAAAAGGAAGAAAAATGAAGGAAGACTCACGTTAAAATAAGTGTTTTCATGGCATGAGGTTATGCCATTTTTGATGCAGCAGGTGAAGCTTGTCCTACCCATCAGCCTAGTAACTGGCATCATGGGAGGAGCAGCAGGGGGCTGCTTTTGCACAAATTGTCAAATGGCATCCACAATGTTGGCAGTATTTTCAGTATTAATTGTAGTATTTCTTGTATTCATTATTTATAAAAGTTAAGATAATATAAAAAGGTATAAAATAGTAGAAGAAGATTGAAGATGGAGGAAGAATACGCTGCAAGGTGCAGGGTATTTATAGGCTCCTGGGGACAGTCGCAAGTAGAGGGAGGATGTGCTACGCTCATCGCAGGTAACTTATCTTTTGGACCAATCAGCTTGTGTATCCCAGGAAGAACAAAGAGGAAGCATAGCGAAGAAGATAGCGCTATTATAAATATGTAATTATGGTTTTAAAAGAACAAAAGGAAAGAGAAGCGCGGAAGAGGATTTAGGGTCTGTGCACTCGGATTTTGCAGCAGGATGTGCCGTACAAAGGAATTATCAACTTAGGAGTGCAAGTGCTGAATATTATGGATTTGGATTTTCCAATAATTGTGTGTTATGCATTAAGGAAGGAATTATGGCTCAAGGAAGTCCTCAAGTACATAGTATACTGGACCGCAGCTAGTATGGTAACTTACTTAAATAGGTAATGTAAGTTTCAGAGGCTAACTAGTTAAGTCGATTGTCAGAACTATGGAGTTAGTAATGAAACGAGGTGAATAAGGAATCAATCACAAATTTACCCAAGAGTTGAAGAGACTAGGATCAGCACTGAAAGGTGACAACATGGGAAGTAGCACTGAAACAATGCAAAGGTACAGTCATAAGCGCGCATGTGGAACATGAGTGATTCAAGTAAATACTAGTTTTAGTAACTATAGGGTATGTTTAGGCACTGGAGTTGTTACAAGAGGTGTATTTAGTTTACTAATGAATTAGTTAGTGTTTTACTAATGTGGTGCTAGAAACATTATTGAAGATCCACTAGGGAACTGTGTCTGGAGCACTGAAAAATATAAGAAGGAAAGGCTATCTTGTAGGAGTAGTGAGCAGTAGTGAGTTAGAAAGATTATTATTGAGATCAGTCATTTTGACTACAAACATTAGAGCTTCATATTATATACCTTCAAAATATATTGTGATATATAGTGATGTTGTCTATTTTGTGATTACTCTGATAACAAGTTTGTGTGTCTGTGCGTGCATTTCATATAGTTTAGTGAAAAAGTGCAACACAGAGGAATATATAGATTCAGTAGGATAAACTATTATTATAGTTATTTTATTGCTATAATAAGGCATATTCAAAGAGAGCACTTCAAGAGGGAGTAGCTGTGGATATCAGCACTTATTAAGAATAGAAATATCCAGATAGTAATATTTGTTTTTCCTTATCTTTTAACTCATCTCACAACTCATAAACTACCTAGTCAGATACTAATATTACACATTATTGTGCTATCTTTAAAATAAGAGTGGCAGGTGCTTCTTTTTAGAAATTGAAAAGAAGAACTAACTCATCTCGCATTGTGTCTACTGCTTAGTACTTTAGAACTCTCTTAAATGTGCCTTTTACGTTTTTCATTTGATGTTCATCCAAAGAGCTGCTATAGGTGTTGGAGTCCATGGTCCCTTGGTTGCCAGTGTCAAGATAACAATAGGTCAATGACTATTTGGAAAGGCCCTTAGTTGTCAAGGGGTGCTTTTGGTCTAGAAGAATTTTTAATGGTCCAACAGCAGTGATAGGTGAAGGAAGACTCAGGATTTCAAAATTGTATATATTAATTTCTTTATAAGATATTACTCAAAATAAGAGGCCAAAAGATTTATTTTTTATTTTTTTTCAAGTCTTAGAGATATGCAGATGTAAATACTAAGAATGGTAAATAGTAGTAATAGACTAATTGTTGTATATAATATATAATAATAAGTAAGAATGGAATGAATGAAAACAGCCAGATTGAGAGGCCTTATATAGTCAAAAAGGAGCAGAACTGTGGAACCAATATTCTATATACATGAGTATCAGAGAAAGAACAATTCTACAGATAGAAATTTACAATAATAAAAGTTGTTCTATAAAGAATGTACTCTTATACAGTATTTATCTGTATATGTCAATATTAATTATAATTTATCTGATTTATTTTAGGTTTCTGTAAATGTCAAAGTAAAATAAAATATTTGATTTAATATTTAGTATTTTCATATTTTAGTTAACTTTCAGCTGTCATGAGGATGCTGTCAAGGAATAATAAAAAATGAGGAAAAAATTAGAATTATATATTTACTTCATTTTACTTATTAATTAGTTAAAAATATTACAAGTAATTTATAAATTAAGTATAACTAATAATATGAGAGGTAAAGGCGTAGCTCTAGTAAATAATTAATTATTTGGTGGGTAAGTCTAGTAGCCTGGCTGACCAAATTGATGAGTTCTCAATGAATTCTAATTGTAAATAAATAAGATGAGAAAGATTTTTGTAATTATTCTTAGCAGGAAAAGATTGTAAGAAAAAAAAATTGATATGACAATTACCACAACGTAATTGCTTTGTGCAGCGCGGACACCCTACCATGCAATATGGCAAAATGAGTGTTAGAGTTAGTTATGGGTCCGGGAGCAGGGGATAAGGATAAGGATGGCGAATGACGCGGCCTTACAAATATCGATCGAGGTTGAGATTTATCGCATTGCAGAAGAATAACACATTCATCTCATATTAGCCAACGTTTCAATTTTTGACACCACTCAATTCACTCAATACTTGGTAGGTTTATTTACAGCCGGGACATCCTCACTTGTATTCAAGCTAAGATTTAGCGTATTCGGTAGCAACAGGAAAAATGGACATCGATACCGACCCTTCTGATTTTATTCAGCAAGCTGCTAGCGAAGCAACACCCGAAGTTCAAACCTATTTGAAAGAATTTTCGGATCTCCATCATCGAAAATTATGGCATCAACTTACAACAGCAATTCAAAACTTCGTTACCTTACCAGCTTCATATAACTATCAAATTGACCTCTATCATAAATTTATAAGGAATTTCGAGCATAAGATTAATCCACTCAAACTCACAGAAATAGCCATTGTCATTTCTCATCGATTTGATGGTTTGTGGGGTTTTATTGGTTAAATCGTTGCATTAATGTTTTTCAATGTGCTGATTCTTTATTTCTTTGATCCACCATATTTTTGGGACTATGGCGATGATGATGCTACTTACTTAGATATTAATCAGGCTCTAGAATTTCTTTCTACTCTGGTCTTGAAGCTGAAACCATTGCCACCCAGTCATGATTCAAAAGAAAGCGGAACTAAACTCCTTGGTGCCATCTCCAGTCGAAAAATTGAGCCTAATGCTGAAGCGTATGTCCTTGCCCGGATGTCTGCTGCCCACTTTTCGCTGTTACTTGGACAAACAAAGCAAACAGAGGAGGCCATCAATGAGTGCCGTACTATCATAGATGCAATGGATTCAGTCGACACATCTGTGCGCGCAGGTTTCTATCGAGTTTCAGGTGATTACTATAAAGTGAGCCATGTTACCATTTCTTCAAAACATGAAATATCATTCTTTATATTTAACCAACATGTTATGTGCCATGCATCTTTATAGTGGGAAGCCGCTTATGCTTCTTACTACAAAACATCTTTACTCTACTTGGCATGCTTAAAAAATGTCAACACGGAGCTCAGTTTAGAAGAACGGGTCCAACGTGCGCATGACTTGGGTCTTGCAGCACTATTAGGAGACACTATTTATAATTTTGGAGAACTTCTTCAGCATCCAATTTTGGACAGCTTGAGCGACACCAAGTATGACTGGATTCGAGCTTTGTTAATAGCATTCAATAAGGGTGATTTGGGTGTTTTCGAGAGCTTAGTGCCCCGGTTTGTTGAGGAGGTATGTAAAATATCCTTGATTAAATGATATATTTAGGGGGGGTGGTGGTATAATAACTCATGATACTTGTTTTTGTGTTTGATATTCATAGCCTATCTTACAAACCTCCTATCCATTTTTGAAGCAGAAAATATGCTTGATGGCGCTGATTGAAGCTGTTTTTCGTCGGAAAGTTAGAGACAGGGTAATGTCATTTTCGACGATTGCTACCGAAATCAAGCTACCAGTAAATGAGGTAGAACATTTGGTGATGAAGGCATTGAGGTGAGAGTGCTGCAGAATGAAATGTGATAGAAATAATCAGCTGATATCAATCTATGATTGTTATTTATTAGTCTTGGATTAATGAAGGGAAGCTTAGATCAAGTGACGGAGCATGTACAAATCAGCTGGGTAGAGCCTAGAGTATTGAGTTTAGACCAAATTACTGGCTTGAAGGGACAGGTAGATGAATGGATCGGACGGGTGAAGAGAGTGGTGGAGCATGGATATGGAGAGGGTGTTGGAGTGAATCAGCATGAGATGAGTGTGGGATGATATTGCATGGAATTAATACTATACTGCATGCATAGGCCACTGTGGCGTGTGTGAGTTTGCGCTGGAAGACTAAATTTTGATGGCAAACCCAGATCAGTCACAGTCACCGTCACCGTCACACGTAAAGTTCACCTCTCTTGGTCACACTTAATGTGTTTATGTCCATCAGTGCCATCTAATTTCTTGCTGGACATCGCTATTCTGACAGCTATACACAAGCTCATCGGCACCCTCAAACCTTAAGTCAGGGCCCCATTATCCAGTTTTACTTGCCGTTGCATCCAGGTCAGCAAGCTAAAATGAATGGCCCTGAAATATTAGGGACTTTTATATATCTTCAATCCATCTTCAAATCACTCACTCATCCTTCTCCAGCCTTTTCACAGGTCTTTTCTTTTTGAAATAAATTTATCCCTTTTCATACTCTTCAGAGCATCACCAACCCCATCAACACTCATATCCCTTTCACTCTTCAACTCATTACCATTTTTGCCAGCTCAGATCTCTTTCTTTATGGCATCATCATCCCTATCTTTCCTTTTGTCCTCAAATCCCGTTTAAATGTCCCATCCGATCATTTGCAATCATTATCATCTTTGCTTCTAGCTGTCCGATCTTCAGCCTCCCTCATTACTTCACCTATCATTGGATCTTTGATAGACGGTCGTATCGGTCGATTGAATCCTTTTATCTACAGTTTAATCATCATTGTATCCGTCAGTTTTCATCTATTTTCACTCCCACCTTTTCCGTTGTTCCTCAAAACTTCTTCCCTCCTATTTGCTAGTCTACTTTGATGCTTAGTTTCGGTTCTAGTCTCTTTTGGTTTGTCGTTGCAAGTGCTCTCCAAGGCATACATAGTGGCAAGCTACCTGAGATTCATCTTTGTTTTCCCCTGACATATTCTCATTCCTAACACTGGAACACCTTCATTCATTTTTGGTAGCTATTGTCTGGACAGTTGGCTTTACTCTTGTTAACGATACAGTCAATCACCATCGGTTGGGAAAGATTCTTGTCGGTTCTATCATTCCAATCTTCTCAAAAGAAAATCCTAGCTTACTCTTCTACATCTGTTTTTGTCATTAGAGCACAATAAATAGTTCTGTATTTCTTGCTTCACTTGTGTCGCCTCCTATCGGTGGCTACATTTACGCACACTCTGGCTACTCTCGTGTCTGGCTTGTTGCTGGCATAGTTTTGCTAGCTGATGTCATTATTAGGCTATCACTTTTGTCATTTAAAAAGAATCAGCACCGTATTAACTTACATCCAGAAAATTCTCCTTTATTAATTGAATCACATGCAAGCCAGTTATCTTCGAATGGCACAACATTCCAGCTTGGCCAAAGCCTCACATCACTCACTACTTTTTCCTGCCAACTTTGTCAAGTTTTTCCTCTTCTTACTATCATGCGCAATACTCGCCTTTTGTCCGCTCTTTTCCTTCGCTTTACTCAAGCCAGCCTGCTCGCAACCTATGACACTACCATACCTTTGCACGTTAAGGATGTCTTTAATATGAACTCTGATTCTTGCGGTTTATTATTCCTTGCTATCCAGTTCCCATTTGTTGCTTTTTCACCCATTATTGGAACTTTGGTCGATAAATATGGGCCGCGGCCTTTCGCCATTTCCGGCCTTCTATTGCTAGTATCATCATTCTTCTTTCTAGGCTTTCCTGGTGCTAGGGGGTCATCTTACCATAATTCTACGTTAGAAGTTACATTCTATGTAATGCTACTCATCTTGTCTGGCATAGGTCAAGCATTTGTTGGCGCCCCAGCATTAGTTCATGCCAACTCGGTCGTTCGTGATCACCACAAAGATAACCCCAATGGATTTGGTTCCAAGGGACCATACGGCCAACTTTATGCCATGACCAATTTTGTTTTTAGTCTTGGGATGACACTGGGTCCCATCATTTCTGGTGCGTTGTGCCAAGCATTTGGTTATAAATGGGCAATGATTTCCATGAGTGGACTGGCGTTTTTCACCACCATCTTATCTATGGTAGGGTTCTAGAAATCTTTTTGTAAAGAGGTATGAATAGGCTTGGGTTTTTGTCATTGCATATATTTTAGAGTTGTTTGTAAATATGTTGAACTGAGGCTGGTATAAACTGGGAGTGGGGGGGGGGGCTAGTGACTCCTAGCAGGCTGATTGAAACAGTAAATATTGTTGTGTTCAAATTCCGATACCAACCATTTGTATAACTTTATGTCACCCAAATGTTTGACTTGTCAGAAAAGATGTCTTTCATTTACTTTGCAACATCTTACGAGACAGCCCATTCATTTGAAAAAATGACTCATAAAGTGACATATACCCATTAGGTATATTCTTGTTTGGGTTGAATATTTTTTTTCCATACCTTTTTGGTGGTGTGGGGGAAAAAAAAAGCTTTAACAAGAAAAACAATCACAAAAAAAAAAAAAAAAAAAAAACTGCTTTTTTTCACCTAGAAACAAAAAACTGCATCTTTTTACATCTGGAAATAAAAAAACTGTATTTTTTTAAATCTAGAAACAAAAAAAATGCATTTTTTTTACATCTGGAAATGAAAAAACTGTATTTTTTTACATCTAGAAACAAAAAAAACTGCATTTTTTTTACATCTGGAAATGAAAAAACTGCATTTTTTCCACCTGGAAGCAAAAATGACAAAAAGTAATAAAAAGAATCAACAGAAGTAAAAATCAGCCTTCAAAATCTTAAGTCAAACCCAAACCACTAAACATACGCCCCTTCGCTCATCCTTTGGAATCCTCATCTTCCACTCAATAGGGGGTATCAATGTTGACCAATCTGCAATTAAATTAATTTCAGATAAAAATCATTATACCCCAATTATCTTCCGCAATTATTTTTGCTAATAATTGGGTTATTAGACACTTTAGGTGTCAATGTTCACCTCTTATCCAACATTTTTCTACTCAATTTTTCATAACCACATCTTGGACAACTTTCTGTCATAACCACATGTTGCACAACTTTCTGCCATAACCACATCTTGGACCACTCTCTGGATATGCCTCATGGATGTGATATGTTTAGGATCAGGAATTAGGAATGGAAATTGGGGTATAAGAGGCAGGATAATGCATTATCGTGGATCCCTTATCCACTAGCCCCAGGGCTAGTGGATAAGAATCTTCCACAATTAATAATGTCTGATCCCAAGAAAAAAAATTCCTGATCCCTAATTGTGGATCCCTGAACATTGATACCCCCTAATAACACTATGCACCAGGTAAGATATCCATTAGGGGGTGTCAGTTCTGGCGAATCCGCACTTAAGTTTTGCAAAAAAGTCACTTATTTCAAAAATGGGTGTCAGTTATGACCTCAAAACAGCACTTTTTTCCCCATTTTTTTTCACAACCACATGTTGGCCACATCATCCCTTCCTTGCCCACCCTGTCCCTGTCACATGTGACAACCTGACCTCCATCCCCTCATCAATCCTTGGCACACACCCCTCACTGAGATTTGAAACATTTTATTGTGACATTATAACCAGGCATGTTTTTTTACTTGTTTTTTTTTACATTTTAAACCTCTTAATCTCTTTTCCTGTAACATACCAGTTTCATAATGCCTCCCAGAGAATCCAACACTCAAAAGGCAACTCAAAAAAATGCTTCATCACAAAGGTCTTTCTGTAATGCAAGCCCCTCACCTGAGAAACCAAAGTCTGGACAGCTAAAAAAGGAAGATTATCCCATTATCATCAACTTCCTCAAAATTACATCAAATGATGATGCATTTTTTGGATGTGAGAAGTCCACCTTCATCAAAGGTCAATGGCTTCTTGTTGATGGAAAATGAAGTAAAGGAGAAAACAAAAGGGAGAATCAACATCAATCCTAAGTAAATGAAAGAGAGGTTCAAAATTTATCAATCAAAATATAAAAAGGCTCATTTTGCTTCCACTTCCACTGGCTTTGGTATTGATGATGATAGTTTATAGAATGGAATTACAACTGTTTCCAAAAAGCTCAATGTCATGTGTCCTTTTGTCAGCCTAGATATCCCTAGGACTGAGTATTTCTTATACTTAAAATAAGATAACCTTAAGTACATTAAGCGTATATCTTTAAAATAAGGTTAAAACAATAATATATATGATTATATTACATATATATATAATTATTACTCTATTATATAAATAATAGTAGTTTAAATAGCTTATCCATAGCCTAATAATACTTATTAAGGTGCTAATGGAGTCATAATATACTTATCTTAAGTGATATTAAGTAATTATTGACATACATAAGCTTATATGTATACATAAATCTCATATTCAGTGAAATATGCAGTATATTATGTATATTTAGGTATATAAGTGGGTTTTAGCCTCTTAATAGCCTATAACCTTTGTTTTTCTGCTTATTTTAGGTCATATGGATGTATCCAGTGGACTTACAATGCCTACAGAAGCATAAACATCTATTTCAGGCGCATACACTCAGTTTGGACAACTTAATCTGTTTCCTTGGATGGATATTCACAGATTTATGGGTTGGGAGGTCATTTCTGGGTTGATATGGATGCTTGGGGATGTTATTGGGGGATTGGACATTTCATTTGTTTCCTTTATATGCTTTGGGCTTCATTATATCCTCTTTGGATGAGTTATTTTAACTGTTTCTTTATGGTATCCGCTTTTATCTGGATTTTCTATATATGGTATGGGTCTGTGTTATCATTAATTGTGATGGAGGGTCCTTACTGGAGGTCTGGGTGTTGAATCTGCTTGAAGTGGACGCCATGGGGAGGTGATGGGCCCTCAGAGTGCTGTAATTGCTGGGGATAGCAGTGACATCATCTGGATTGAAGGTCTGTGCAGTCCAGTGGATTTTGGTATAAGTAAGGGAGGATTTTGGAAGTTATTAGACATCATTCACTTACTACAATTCAAATAAACATTTAAACACAACTATTATCATTCAGAAATATATTATAAAGCCTTTATGAATTGATATTATCTTTATATAAGCTATAACTATATTATATTCATCTATTTTCCACCACTAGCACACATTTAAATCCAAGTATTGTGAGTTTTATTTGAGTATAACTATTTTATTAGTCTTCCCCTGAGGTTTAATCACTAAATAATTTATTAGAAAGTAGTAGGACCATTAATAAATACTATTAAATCATACTTAAATACTAGATACACTGCCAATTGGGGGTCTTTCCTTAGTTTTTTACTTATTATTTAGTATAAGCCTTGGGATGTGATTTTTACTTAAGTATAGCACAAAACAAAACAAATATTTGGGTCTTCTGAATATTAGTGGGTCATCATAGCTCAGTGATTGCGGAAAAGAACCCTTATAATAATTGTAATAATTTTTTATAATAAAAATTAGGTATTTACAGTACACAGGGGGGAAAAAATGAGGACTTGTAGGCGATTCGTTTTTAAGGTTTCCTGGAGTAATCTGTGGAGTAATATCTTGATGCTAAATTTGATGTCTAGATATAGGTGTATAATTTGTTATCAATATCTGATAATTTTTGGGAAATCTCTACAACCAAACTTTTTTTCTTGGATGCAGATTTTGGAATGGAAAAATCTTTGAAACTCTAAAAAACAGATATCATCAAATTTCAGAAAAGTTCAAATAATATTCTGCATTTTCTTCATGAAAAACACAAATTATTTCTATCAAAAGACCAATAACAGGAAAAAGTGCCATGCTATGATTTATTAGAAAAAAAAGTCAAATATTATAACCTGTCATAATGTATTTTGCACTATTATTATTTTTTTATTAAACAAATGGATTACATATATTAAGGTAGAGATTCTTGTGCACTGAATTTACTATATCTGAGCCATAAAAATGACCATGTCCACATCTTTTCTAAAGTTTATTTGGTGTTAAGTAATATTTGAAGTGTTTTCAAATTGCAAACTAGCAAGCATAATCCAAGAGCTATTTTATAATTTTGATCAAGATTAATTTTCTTATTCTAATCAAGACAATTTGCCTTCAGCTAATGTCAAAAGGTTAGAAATTTTTTATGTTTCCTCAGTCAAATGATAGTATCAATTTTTTGATATCATTATTTCTCCTACTTCAGAAGTTTTTTTTTTGTTTTGTTTTGTAAGATTAATAATAAAACTGAAAAGTGTTTGCACTTTTAATATAGATAAAGATTAGGTGCTGTCACGTGCAGCAAACTGTCGCTGCGACTCATTGCTGCACGTGACCAGCCCTCTCCGGCCACACCCTGGGTCAGATAGACCATAGTACTTTGATACTATGGTCCATCTGCCCAAGGGGGCATAGGAGAAGGCTGGTCACGTGCAGCAAAAAGTTGCAGCGACAGTTCCCTGAACGTCACAGCACCTTCTCCCTGGCTATGGTCAGATAGACCATAACATTAAGTTATGGTCTATCTGACCAAGCCAAGGCAAGGAAAAAAAAAGGTCACGTACAGCAAAGTATCGCTGCGATACTTTGCTGCACGTGATAAGTAATGGTTTAGGTGGCCAGGTCAAATGGACCATATCATAAAACAGATATGGCTCATTTGACCCAGCCTTTGGTGGCTAGCTGCTGGTCACATGCAGCAAAGTGTCTCAGCGATACTTTGCTGCACGTGACTAAGTAGCAGGCACCAATCCTGGCTCAAAAATGAGCCATAAGAAATTGAATGTTTGATTAATATAGCAAAAATATGTGAGTTAAAATACTGTGGTCCCATGAAAATAAAAATAATTGTGGGATTTTTTTTCATGGGATCAGAGAATGTGAGTTTAAAAAAAGGTTCAATGCACCATAATTTAAACATTATGGTCCATCAAACCATGAATAAGGGAACTGGAACAGGTGATGACTTTGTAATAAGTATATAGGTAATTCTTTTTTCAATGTGAAAAGTGGGTAATTGGGGAGTTTCATAGGACTAAATCAACAAAAAATTTATTTTTTTCAACTACATTTTACTACATATTTGATGGGAAATAACATATATATAAATTCATGACTGGCAACATGGAGAGAGAGAAAAAAAGTAAGCAGAGATTAAACATAATATCTATATAAGGTTATGGATTTCAAGTTTATGGAATTGAGAAAGGTTTTTATGAGGGGTTTAACAGAATTTTACTAGAGAGAAACACCTTTGCACAGCCTTTCCTGGCACTTTTTAAGCCCCTTTTCCACCCCCAGTCGGCCCCAGGGGGGCCCCACTGGGGGTGACAGAGGGGATAAAGGGGGGCTTCAAAGGTTTAAAATAAGTGATTCAAAGGTGTAAGTCAGAGGTAATGAAGGTAAAATTAATAATATACTGTTCTTAAAATATAAAATAATAATTTTTTTTTTTGGTTTTTATAAAATTAAATTTTTTATGTCAAATTTTTTGTATAATTTTTTGGTGTTGAAGATAGCAATTTTCAAGATTCCCAATATCAAGGTACATGTAAATTCCTTAAAATTTCATTGGGAAATTAAAAGCTGTTTTTGAATTTTAATAAGCTATTTCATAAGGTAAAATTTAATCAAATGTACTAAAATATATTGTGATATTATTCTATACACTGAACACATCTAGCCTTCAATGCATCAACTGATAATTTGTGTCTACAATCGAGTGAATTTTTAATTGTTCAAACCTGTATCTGCAATACTAAGACCCCTTCATGGCTAACCCGTGTTCCTAGTAGTCTAGGAGAGGCTGGTACAAATCTTAAAGCTGCTGAATGGTTTGTACTATGTAAAATTTACTATGTGGCAGCTTTGATACCAGTTTGGGCTATTGAAAATTCTGACACATGAGAGAAGAAGTTGATTAAATATCTTTCACTGCTGGTTTCAATAATCAATATTCTGACTTCCTTGGAGATACATGAAGCTCAAATTTCATCTCTTCAAGGTCAGTTAAAAGATTATTTGAAGTGTCTTAAGGAATTTTGGCCAGATATCAATATGAAGCCAAACATCCACTTAGCACAACATTTTCCTGAAGTTCTGAGAAGATTTGGGCCAGAACCATCAACTGCAGCATGGGCCCACCAGCGTATAAATGGAATGTTAAGCTCCATTCCAACCAATAAGAAAAAATTTATGTTTTCCTTAATTAAAGCTACTTAACTTTATTAATTTCATTTTTTTTAAAGATCAAATGGACAAGACCATTATGAAAAGGTTTATTTTGACCGGTCAGCTTCAATCATTAATGGACAGAACTAATGATCGATTTGAGAATGAAATGAAAAATGTCTTCAGTTCAGAGAAAAGAAAAATTCCCTCAAAATCATCTCAACTACTGTGTGAAGACTATGAATTGTGGCTAGAGTATCTCAACATGATTGATGGAAAAAAAATATTTTTCAGTATTTTTATGAAAAATCAACCATCTGTTTCATCTCAAATTCTATCACCTCAAATTATTGAAGTAGATAACTTGTTACTGGATGGAAAAAACTACTCATTATATTCAACAAATCAAGGAAATGGCAATGTTGAGGTAAATTCATCAAAAGGAAATGTTGTTGGGGTTATATTGAAAATGTGGCAGTCAACAACATTTTCAGGTCAAAATTTTATTTTAGTTGGCTTATATGACATTGTGGATCCTAAAATTGAAAATCCTTATTTAAAAGCTGGGCTTAATGTTTTTTGGTGTTATGATAAATGGTCAAAAAAAGTAGTTATGAATAGCAAGGAAATTATTGGTCATGTTTCAAAAACTACACATCCTAGTGGTTTTGCAAATGTTTTCTCAAATACTTGTTGTATGATATCATTAAAAAATATAGCCAGCAGCTATTCTGATTTTTAATGTGGTTTTAGAATTGTATATTTTTTGTGGACAATAAATATATATACAAATATTTACTGCCAGTGATTGAGCTAACTAGTAAAAGTAAAAAGTATGGACTCCAAATTTCACTCCCTGATTCATGAGAGGCAGTTTTGAATATGGATCACTTGAAGTTCTAACCAGGTTACAGCAAGGTTAGTCATAAATACAAAAAAACAACTTGCCTACAAGTCCTCATTTTTTCCCCCCTGTGGTAGTAACTGTACCCAATATAAACCCAATGTTACTTGGTATTTGGTCACCAATATAACACCCAATTAAATTGATATTTGGTTAAATCTTGGTAAGCTATTTATTCACCCTTATAAAGGTCTATTTAAACTTAATATTATATTTTTAACAGATTTTTTCAAATTTTTATTACATTTTATTTAAATAAATAAAGATTTAAATTCTGGGTAAGCTCCAGTGCTTTTTATTAGTAATAACCTTGCTAACAATTTTAATCTACTAATTCCAATAGGTTTTCCTTTCTGTAGAAGTGATATATTGTTATTTTTATCAATATGAGTGCTCCCCAGGACAATATAAGTGAAAAGCCTGCTTATAATACCAGGTCTAAAGCTAACAAAAACATTGCTCCAGGACATAACCATGGAGGGTCAGTCATACCCCCAGGCAGAGAAATTGAGCATAGAGGAAAAAGATGCCCTCTTAAAAAAGATTACCATAAAAAAGACGTCTCCTCTTCCTCAGAATCAACTATCCCATCTGGCAAAACAGGCATTGAAGTTGAAGGAATCAAAGTCCCTCATGCTCAAGGAGGTAGAGCAATTACAGAACAATTTCAAGGTAGGATTTCAGCAGATGAACCAATCATTTGCAGAGCTAAAGGGAGGCCAGACAAGTAAGCAACCCCCTGCCCAAGGAGGGTCACATCACTCCCAGGAGAAAATACTGGTAGAAAAATGGAAGTGGGATTGGTTCCATCAACAATGGTCCAGTCACAACTGCAACAAGGATCCTCCTCCTCATCAGACTTCCTCAGTTCACCCCTACAAGGGAAAAAAAGGCGCCAAAAATCAGGGCTCACACAAATCCCGTAGTAAGTAGCTTACCCTCTCAGATTGAACACAATACTGATAATTACAATGTAGGTAATATTATTGATGTCAAATCTGTGCAGAAAATAGAGGAGGGCTTAAGAAAATTAGGTTTTAATGTAGATACACCTGACTTGTCTTTTGTCAATAACAACAGTAGTATTTATAATACAGTTAATCCTCAGTTTCCACCACTTACTAGTGAGATGAGAAGTTCACAAGAGAGTTAGAGAATTGAGAAGGAAGACTTGGAGTATTTTACTAATAATCCAACTGTTCATAGAATTTTTTCAGCATTGTGGAATAGAATGACTGATTGTGAGGAACAGACAGTTAAGCTCACAAGTGATACAATTTCATCCTTAACATCAAATATTTCTCAACTGGCAACACGTAATAAAGAATTAGAGAATGAAAATTTGTCTCTAACTCTTAAATATGATTCATTGAGTAATAAATATAATGAACTTTCAAACAAATTCTGTGATTTGGAAAAATTGTATGAAACACATTTATTGAAAACTGAATCAAGAACTAAGTTATCTTTTGCCCAGACAAATCAAAGTGTCTCTGAGCTGCTACAAAGATTGACTAAAGTTGAGATTGAAACTGCCAATCTACTAATGAACCAGGATAATCATAAGTATACTCAGTATAATAATAATCCTTTAATTGGAAAAAGTGAATCTCATTCCTTCCCTATACCACAAGAATTAAAACCATCTGGTGGTAGTGTCAAATCTGAAAATGTAAGTCACAAATCCGTACTGGAGGAAATACAAGACCATTTATCAAGAGTAAATGAGTTGTTGAATTTTCCTAAGATTAGTGAAATAAAATCTAATCAGAAGAAATGGCCTAAGATAGATCAGTACCCAACTTATGATGGGGAAGCCAGCTCTTATTGGCAACATTTTATCCAAAGAATTGACAACTTAAAATTCTCATATAAGTTACCAGATGAAGAAATAACATCAAAATTGATCTCTTTATTTAAGGATGTTGCTTTGTTATGGTTTGAAGCTGTTTTGAATGAGGGTAAAGATTACTCTTGGGATGAATGGAAACAACTAATTGAAAAACAATTTGGAGGTTCTAAATTTAGGCTCACTCAGCAGAGACTTTATGAGAAAACTAGGTATAATCCGTTGAATGGTGACAAACCTATGGTATTTTTAATGAATTTAAATAAAATATTAAACGCCATTGAGCCTAAAATGGATTTTAACTTATGGAAAGATAAGATAATATATAAATTACCTATATTTTTCAGAGACATTGTTGTAGCTAGAACAATTAATGTTACTGAATATTCTGACTTTATTAATATTTGCAATGAAATATTACTAAACCATAAGTATGAAGCAAGGTATTCCACTTATAGACAAAATGTTGAACCTGTGAAAAATCAGAATTCCAAAAAACTTCAGGAGAAGTAGAAAAAACATACTGCACCTGTAGTACCAAAAAAGTATGAGACAAATACTTGTTATAAGTGTAACAAACCTTGGGTTAAAGGTCACAAATGTGAGAAGAATATAAATATTGTTGAAAATTAAAATGAATCTGAAATTGAAACAGAAAAAAGTAAAGATTCAAGTGATTATGACAGCAACATCTCATATAGTGATGAAAATGAAGTCTGTATGTTGGAAGATGATTTGTCCATCTTTGACAATCCAATATTAAATATGGACTCAAATTAATCTTTAATGAATTTTGAGGATGCTGAAATCATTAAAGATATACAAGCTGATAACTTTAGAATGACACCTATCACTGTTCCAGCTATCATTTCTGGTGAAAATGTTAATATAGTATTGGACACAGGAGCTGTTGGTTCTGTTGTTTCTACTAATAAATTACAGAAAATTGATATTGAATATAAGTCTAAGCTTGGACCCCTTCAAAGTAAAAATTGGAGAGGTTTTGGATCAGTACTACATCCCATTGGTAGATACAAAGCAGCTGTTTTCTTTAAACATCAACAAGGTTATGTAAAAGTAACTTGTGACTTTGTAGTAATGGATAAAACTAACTGTAGTAACTGTTTTATCATTGGAAATGATATTCTGACTAAGTTTGGTGTGAAATTAGACCCTTCTAATAACAATTTTACAATTGGCATGTATGGTAAAAGAAAATTTAAAATAAATCCTTTTAACACAGCCTTACACATTGAGTCATTAACAAATATTCTGTGCAAAGGAAGAAAATCCAATGAGATGGAACTTCTGGAAACAAATATTTCAAAAGCATCATTTGGCACTCAGATAAGTGAAGCTGAGAAAAACAATATTTTGGACTTAATTAAAGCATTTCAAATGGCTTTTGCACATGGTAAAAATGAACTTGGCCTTGTAAAAGATCATGAGATGAAAATAAGTTTAGCCTGCGATATGGATAATATTCCTGCTAGTCTTAAAAAGAAACCATACCCTGCTTTACCAATGAAGAGAAAAAACATAGAGGATAATATTAAGATGTTATTTAAAATTAACATTCTTGAAAAGGTTGAAACTATACCAAAATATTGTGTAATATCACCAGTGCTAATTTCTTATGAACAAGATAAAGCAAGACTGCGCGGTAATTATAGAGCATTAAATACATTTACAGTAGATGATATTTATCCCTTGCCAAAGATTGCCTCTATACATGCTACCCTTAAAGGTGCTAAGTATATAAGTTGCTTAGATGGAAATAAAGGGTACCATCAAATTCCTGTTTAAAAGAATTCACAGAAATTTTTGTTGATAACAACACACATGGGAATTTATAAATATGTCAGGATGCCATCTGGACCAAAAAATGCTCCATCAGTATTTCCGAAGTTAATGGATATAACATTCCATAATGAAATGATTGAGGGATGGTTAATGGTATACATTGATGACATCATAGTGTTCTCTAAGACATATGATGAACACTTAATCCATTTAAAGAAAGTATTTCAGAAAATGGATGAAATAAAAATGACCTTTGCATTGAAAAAATGTAAATTTGGGTTTGAGTCTTTAAAAGTGCTTGGTCAAATTGTATCTGGCTTACAAATATGTTTAGACCAAAATAAGGTGGCTGCAATAAAGAATATTGGAATTCCTCAAAATGTAAAGGATTTAAAATCTTTTCTTGGTATGTGTAGTTATTATAGACAATATATAAAAAACTACCAGTTAATTGCTGCACAATTGACCACACTGATAAAGAAATCAGAAGCTTTAATTTGGAATTATGAAAGACAACAAGCTTTTGATAAGTTGAAAGAATGTTTGATGAAAGCTCCTATCTTGGGATTACCAGATTTCCAATTGCCTTTTGTATTATTTATAGATGCAAGTTTTATTTGTCTGGGTGCTGATTTGCATCAAAAACAACTTATTGAAGGAAAAATGTCAGAAGTAGTAATTTGCTATATTTCACGTACTCTAAGAAGTAGTGAATTGAAATATGGTGCCACTCAACTTGAATGTTTGGAAGTAGTATGGGCTCTTGAGAAGCTACATTATTACCTTGAAGACTAAAAATTTGAGTTAATAACTGACTGTAGTGCAGTTAAGTCACTCTTAAGCATGAAAACTCCTAATAGACACATGTTTAGATGGAAATTAGCTGTACAATAATACAGAGGACGGATGACTATTACACATAGAGCAGGAACCTTACACTCTAATGTAGATTTGTTATATAGAGTACTTCTGCCTAATAATGATGATAATCCTCTTTATGTTCCTGAATCAGAGATTATTAAAATTTATGGCATTTTTATTGTAGATCTTGAGGATGAATTTATGCAATCAATTCTTGATATGTATGCTTCAGATCCTGACTTGAGTAAACTCACTACAATATTAAATGATCCATCTAATGCTTCAATGAATTTTTTAATAAAAACATTACCAAATAAGTATAAAGAGGCATTAGAAAAAGGAAAATTTTCCATTAAGGATGGTTTTATATATTACAGGAAAAAATTAAGTAATGTAATTGTAATTTACCCTTCAATGAAGGAGTCAATGTTAAGTATATGTCATGATGATATATTAGCAGGTCATTTTGACTACCATAAAACATTAACCAGAGTAAAAATCACAGCCTGGTGGATTAACATTTCTGAGGATGTTCAAAAATATGTTGAGACATGTGATTCTTGTCAAAAATCTAAAAGATTAACAGGAAAAAGAGCTGGTTTATTACAACAAATTGAGAAACCAAATGCTCCATGGGAAATAATTAACATGGAGTTTGTAACAGGTTTGCCAATAGCAGGGAATAAGAGTTTAAAATCCTGCTGGGTAATTGTAGATAGATTTACAAAGATGTGTAAATTTATTCCTACCCACAAAGAGGTTTCTGCAAAGGACTTAGCTTTTTTATGGTGGACACAAATGTTAAATATAGCAGGTTTCCCCAAAGCAATAGTTTCTGAAAGAGATCCTAAATTTACTTCTGAGTTCTGGACATCACTTATGGATGTTTCAGGGTGTCAATTAAAACTTTCTACAGCACACCATCCACAAACTGATGGGCTAGCAGAAAGAATGATACAAACTTTAGAAGATATGATAAGAAGATATTGTGCTTTTGGTCTTAACTTTGAAGACAAAGAAAAATTCACGCATGATTGGGTAACCCTTATCCCAGGTTTAGAATTTGCATACAATAGTACAGTACATTCTGTCACTGGCAAAAAGCCATTTGAGTTATGGTTGGGTTATGTACCTAATACCCCTTCTAAAACTCATAATAAGTTACCTAGATTGGATATCCATCCAGGTTCTAAATCTTTTCTTCAGATGCAAGAATTATGCAGAAAACATGCTTAAGAATGTATAAATAAGGCGTTTGAGTATGAGAAGAAAAGATGGGATAAAGCCCATAAAGAACAAATGTTCAAAGAGGGTGATGAAGTCCATAATTCTACACTAAATTTCAATTTAAATGGTAATGTTAAATTGAAGGATCCATTCATTGGACCATTTGTAGTTAAAAAGATGGTTGGTAACAATGCTGTTGAGGTTATTCTATATGCACCATATGATAGAAAACATCCAGTATTTCCTATTTCTCTTAAAAAACCATAACAATATAATGATACTGCTCTATTTCCAAGAAGATCAGGAAGGCATAAAAAGCAACCTGAAGAAATAGTTGAAAAGGAAGAAATTGAAAGATACTTAAAAAGAGACACCTTACTAAAGAAAAGGGAGTTGAGTATCTATTAAGATTTTAAAATAAATCAAGTGAATATGACCAGTGGATTCTAGAAGATGAAATCTCTGATCTTAAAAATCTCTTGAAAAAATTTAAATCAAAATAATACTGTTTATTCAGTATATGTAACATAGAAATTTTAAAAAATTATTTTTCTATCCACTCTTTACTTTTAATTAAAATGTCCTAACATTTTTTTTATTGTTTTTTTTTGGGTGAGAGAGTGTCAGCCTAGATATCCCTAGGACTGAGTATTTCTTATACTTAAAATAAGATAACCTTAAGTGCATTAAGCTTATATCTTTAAAATAAGGTTAAAACAATAATATATATGATTATATTACATATATATATAATTATTACTCTATTATATAAATAATAGTAGTTTAAATAGCTTATCCATAGCCTAATAATACTTATTAAGGTGCTAATGGAGTCATAATATACTTATCTTAAGTGATATTAAGTTATTATTGACATACATAAGCTTATATGTATACATAAATCTCATATTCAGTGAAATATGCAGTATATTATGTATATTTAGGTATATAAGTGGGTTTTAGCCTCTTAATAGCCTATAAACTTTGTTTTTCTGCTTATTTTAGGTCATATGGATGTATCCAGTGGACTCACAATGCCTACAGAAGCATAAAAATCTATTTCAGGCGCATACACTCAGTTTGGACAACTTAATCTGTTTCCTTGGATGGATATTCACAGATTTATGGGTTGGGAGGTCATTTCTGGGTTGATATGGATGCTTGGGGATGTTATTGGGGGATTGGACATTTCATTTGTTTCCTTTATATGCTTTGGGCTTCATTATATCCTCTTTGGATGAGTTATTTTAACTGTTTCTTTATGGTATCCGCTTTTATCTGGATTTTCTATATATGGTATGGGTCTGTGTTATCATTAATTGTGATGGAGGGTCCTTACTGGAGGTCTGGGTGTTGAATCTGCTTGAAGTGGACGCCATGGGGAGGTGATGGGCCCTCACAGTGCTGTAATTGCTGGGGATAGCAGTGACATCATCTGGATTGAAGGTCTGTGCAGTCCAGTGGATTTTGGTATAAGTAAGGGAGGATTTTGGAAGTTATTAGACATCATTCACTTACTACAATTCAAATAAACATTTAAACACAACTATTATCATTCAGAAATATATTATAAAGCCTTTATGAATTGATATTATCTTTATATAAGCTATAACTATATTATATTCATCTATTTTCCACCACTAGCACACATTTAAATCCAAGTATTGTGAGTTTTATTTGAGTATAACTATTTTATTAGTCTTCCCCTGAGGTTTAATCACTAAATAATTTATTAGAAAGTAGTAGGACCATTAATAAATACTATTAAATCATACTTAAATACTAGATACACTGACACCTTTCTTTGAGGATAGGGATATTCTTTTTTGTTCCTGAATTGATGTCAACCCTTAGTTTCTACACAATGCTACTAAGGATATACCCTCTGGATCTCAAATATCCAAAAATCCTCCAGAAACACCTGTACTTTAAGGACAACAATCCTCTGAAGCCTCTAACCATGGTTCAGCTGAAGATGATCCCAACTAACAAGAAGAGCAATTATTTCAAAGCAAATCTGAGTCCTCAGAGCCCCAATTCTTTGATGTATGTTAACATTATCTTTTTTCATAAATTCTTTGCTAAACTTCTCATTCTTTATTTCCTAGTCTCTTCCTACTCAAACTTCAATTTCAAAAAAGAATAAAAATTTCAGCAATGAGAATCCTGCTTTGGAAGCTGCTTGAGATGAAATTCCGGAACCCTCTGGCTCAAATTATCAACTAAAGGATCAAGCCTCAGCTTCAATGAACTTGAACCATCTTTAAAAATGTGGTAATACTTTAACCAGCTCTTTTTCCTCCCTTGACAATTATTTTGAGAAAAAAGATATAAGTAAGATCTGGTGACTATATATCTTCTTCAATAACATAATAATTTATTTTTTCTATTCAACTTTCTCAGAAACATCCTCTATTGCAAAACATTCCCTCAACTTTGAGAAGATAAAGCTTGATCATATGCTAATAAAAGATCAATGTGCCTTAGATTTGGAGGAGATTTTTTTTTCTTTAATCAAATTTTGAAAAGGCTAGATTCAATGCAGAGTATATGGAAAGAGTTCATCTTTTCTCAGAGAAAACAAAAGTGTCAGTATGTTAGGATTTGTTTGAAAGGTGGTGAGGAGGAGTGCTATAGGCACTATGCATTGTATTGAGGCAGAAGAGTAGATATTGCATAAGGGGGTTATATGGGGCAAGCACTGTGGAGTGCTCCTAATCAGAAAACTTATTTAGTTATCCAGTTACTCTCTTGTCTTACTTCTGTATTAGCATAGTCAGTACCATCTTCCCTCACTGTTGGCAACACCAACATAGTCAGTTGTCTAGTTTTTCTCACTGTTGTAATCCAACACAGTCAGTCCTTTCAAAGTCTGGTATTAGCGCTAGTTTTAGTATTCACTCTTAGGCCTTAAAATTTTGTCCATATCATAATTGGCAGACTACTAAAGAACAATGAACCCTGCAGGCCAACCCAACACAGAACTCCTTTCTGCAATGAAAGAGCAGATGGAATGCATTCAAGAGCAGAATATTAGGCTCATGGAATTTCTAGCAGAGGTGGAGCCCTCATATCATGACCCAACTGAATCAGATTTGGACACTGCCAACGTATAAAGACTCTTACAGTTGCCTTGCTGTAAGCAGAATCCAAGGGAGCTGGATAACATAAATAAAACCCTGTCCCCTTAAGTAAATAAAGAGTTCACAATTAACTAAGCTATAATGTCTACTTGATATGAAATAAAAAATAAACTATTTTTTAATAACGGTGTTGAGATGTATAGTCAGTGCTCTTTATAATGAGGGTAAGACACACAACAGTGTAATTGTATTTAGAAAAGTTATTTAAATGATTGAATATTTTTTTCTAAGAAGCTTTTATTAATATATGATTTAGTTGCTATATTCAGATCCCTGGTGATGAGACCTTTAAAATGGTACCCTATCAGTTACTATATGTGATGATGAGTAAAACTAATAAGATGCTATGTAAAAGTGTTATATTTATAAGGACAATACAATTTTATAATTTGTAAAAAAAATAATAATGATTGTTGTTAATATGCTTGTTGTGGTTAACATTTAAGATGTTCTCTGTTAGATTTTATCTGATCTCTTATTTCAAGTCTACAGGCTTTATATGCATAGTATGTCACATGTCCTATTTTCCCTAGCTGGAGCATCCCAGAGCTTGTCCCAGGATTGCCGGAGCTTGTATGAAGCTTTTCCGGTCTTCTGGATTCAATTACAACCTTAAAATACTAATAAAAAATCTAGAAAAACTATAGATGATAGAGATAATTCTCTTTTTTGATCCACTCTGATTTTTTTTAGTCTATTCAGCCCTAATCACCTAGTAAAAAATATTTAAGTTATGTAAATTATGAAAAATCAAAAATAACCAAAAATTCTTTATAAAATTATTAAGAATAGTATAAAAATAGAAAAAAGTTACACAAAAATTCCCAAAGGTTCTTGATACTACTGACTTTTTTTTTCATGCACTTTAGAATTATACCTGCATTTACTGACTATTAATTATTTGTTTAATCTTGACTTGTGAAATTATCTCTTTTAAACCCTTTTATATACTCATTTTCTCAATTATAAAAATTATAAGTTTAAATTAAATTTCCCAGCTTTAATAATCATCTCCCAAAAATCTGCTTTTAATAAAATTTAGTGCAAGACTGCCACATCCTCACTCTAATGAAGAATGTCCCCATTCTTTAAATTTGCATAATTGATCAATCACCTATTCATCCTCTCTTCATCCTCTTCAACCAAGTACCTTAACTAGTCCTGAATATTTTAACTTAACTTTATATCAATATCATCATCAATATGTCATCAAAAGAAATTTCTGTCTCATGGGAGCTTTGCACCAAATACTAGGTTCCTTGTCTGATTTCTAACCCTGGTCTTTCTGGAAGAACTGCCTGTGATATTTTTGGGCTTAAGAAAATCAAGTGTAATTGTCCAATTATTCCTTCCAGAACTAATTTTTATACTGGACAGAAGCTCTTCCTGATCCAACTATTTGCAAAAAGAGATTATCAAAAATTCCCACCTTCATTCATAATATAAAAGCCAAAACAGCTTTTCCATCTAAAAATCCTAATCCTGAGCTTCCTCCTCCATCACAAGATCCTAAAACTATTATTCCAGTTTCTCCATTCAGTTTTGCTGAAAAATTATTTCCCAGCTCAAATAGTTATTCTTTTTACTTGAATTTTTGTAACCCTCCTAATAATTCAAATTTCAACTACTATCTCTTCCAACTCCTAAGATATTGAAATCACCAATACAGATGAGGTTGAACAGGTGCTTAATTATTACATTAATCATTATCCTAAGTTTCATAGATATATCTTTCTTAATTTTTGTGATGATATGAAGTGTAAATTTCTAACATATTTTCCGGAAAATACTTCTAATAATACTGAAGATATAATGAAGAAAATAATTTTAATGCAAAGTTTAGATAATGATTTCAAAAGATTTCAAATAGATTCTTTATTTTTATTGTCTCCTCTTCTTTTAAAATTTAAAATTTAAGACTTTAATTATTTTTGGTTTTGATAACTGTCATTGTCTGGTTGATTCTATTTGTTTTAAATAGTCATATAATACGCATATTTTGTAATAAAATTTTAATAAACCATATTTGATTTGTGATTATTCTCACTACTGAGGTAAAAGTTTGAATCCCTTCAGGATCTCCTCTACCAGTCTTCATCTTTTTAACAGCATGAGAGAGAAGGCCTCCCTAATGAGCCAAATACTTCTGATTCCGTTCCCATTGGGCTTCCCCCCTCAGCCAAATAATATGACTCCATTATTTCCATAAGGTCCTCCAAGCTTCACCTAAAATAGTCTGCCAAAGAGACCCACTAAATCCAGATCCTATCTTTCTTCTATGATTCAGCATCACAACATTCAAATAAATTTCCAACCCTTTAAAATTACTCCTAAACTTTATAATTCATAATTTTACGGACATTCTTGCACATTTATTTTCAGCTTTTTAACAATCTCCATCAATAATTTTTAAAAATCTTCATCTTTCTTTAATCCTAAATAAATCCATTTAATGACATCTTCATTCCCTAAAGTTAGTTTTTCTGTTGGCTTTAATGAACGAGCTATCGAAATGAGTAAGTACCAGTTTGAGTACTGATGAACCAGTTATAACTCAACAATGACTTAATTGAATATTCCACTTGATTAACATTTCCTCTGAACATCCTTGAAACCAAAATTTTAATCTATTTCAAGTTTATAGTCTTGGTGGACCAAAGTGAAAGTAATTTTCCAGTTATAAGGTCATAGAGGACCAATAATTGACATTTTGATGTTTGTTTCCAGTTTAGGGTCATAGAGGACCAAATCCCTATAACTCATTCACAGTGTAGAAAAATTTAGAAATAAAAAATATATAATTACAAATCAGAAAATTAAAAATTAAATAAAATTATTTTTAAAGATGTTCTGAAATATTGAAATTCAAACTAAATATATATAAAGATGCCCCCCAGCCATTTTATGAGCCATACCACTGACATCATACTAACATCCAAGTGCACCCTGATGTGGGATACACAAGAAAGAAATTGAAAATAATTTTAAATAACTTTTGAAATTTTTTTGAAAAACTTACCAAAAAAATAGACATGATCACTGGGTGGGCTCCCTCCTATTTGTAAAAATGATTAGAGACCACTAGTGATCATTATTCCTAAACAAATTAATTTATAATAAATTTAAAATGAAAATAAAATAAAATTTTAACATAAAAATTTCAAAATTCAGAAATAAAACATAAAAAAAATCCTTGAATCTGCCTTCAAATGAGCATAATCAACTGACATTGTGTTGATCCAGTTTATAGCTTTAGTGGACCTCCTATATAAAAAAAAATCCAGAATTCAACTAGAAATAGGGAAACTATGGTAACAAACACTGTGGGGTAATTGCGTATAGAGCAGCCAGCCCATCAATTACCCCCAAACTTGCCAATATTAAATTTAGAAAGCTCCCCTTTGAAAACTTCTACCAAAAATAAATATGTTCCAACACAATTTTTCACCATAAACTTTTACCATTTAAATTTAATGATTGATAATTTCAATGATAATTTTAGTTTATACTCTCTTTCCGAGTAAATTGTCTCTAAGAAATAGCAAAGTAGTTTATTCTCATTTTGGAGGTATCTTGATAAACAATGGTAGGTAGTTTATCCTCATTTTGGAGTTAAACTTTGGTACACCTAGTGCCTTTATGATAGAACCACTTCACCTGATCAGCAGTTACCCTCTTCTTCAAAACTACTTCATCCAACTCTTTGAATACATATGAATCACCAAATACTTGTTCTCTAACTCTGTATGGTCCATTCCACCTATCCCCAAACATCCTTCCCCACTGACACTCCAAACTATTATTATACACCAAGACCATATCTCCAGTTTTTAAAGGTTTTAATAACCTATGAGCCAACCTTTTATCCCAATATCTTACTGAATGATTACTTATATTCATTATTTTTGAATATTCCTTTTCTAGAGTTTCTTTATTTTGTAACTGAACCATTCTTGCACATAATAATTCTTCAGTAGCTTTGACCACGTCTCAGTCTACTCTAAGATATGATTCAGCCTCAAGAACAACTAGAAAAACTTCTTTCTATCCAAAAACTAGTTTTTAAGGTAAATATCCAGTTGTCCTTTTTGCACTGATTCATTCAGAAAATAAAACTAATGGTAAATAGTGCCTCCACTTTTCAGCACTTTCTCCACACATTTTAGCCAAATTACCCTTTATAGCTTGATGACCTCTTTCAACCATTACTTCAGCTTCAGGATAATATGGGGTTGCTAGCCTAACCTTTGATCCAACTTTATTTATAGCCTCTCTAAACTCTGTCACAAATTCAGGACCTCCATCAACTGTCACCAACTTCATCACTCCATACCTATACACCCAATTTATCATCAAAAAATCTTCCACCTTCCTGGAAATCAAATTAATAAGAGGCGATGCCTCTACCCAGACAGATAAATCATCTCTGGTTACAATTAAATATTTATATCATCCTTCCTTAATATGAACAGCATCCAAACTAACCCTACCAAAAAAGTACTTTCACCAGTTGCATGCCCAGGTTGCTTTGGCCTTAAATAACTTCTCCTTTGAAATTCTTCACATGACTGAACCCATTTTTTAACAGTCAGCTTTATTCCCGGCCACCAAAATCTATCAGAAATCACCATAAAAAATCAAGTGGCACCTGCTAGCAGGTGCCTATCCATATATTCAGTTTTTATTTAACAGTAAATTTGATTTTATGCTGCGGGTGCTAGTGTGCTCATTGTTCAGTGCACACTCTTTCCAGAAGAATTACAGCTTAGCTGAAATTCAGTTAAGTCAAAAGTAGGAATTGGCACCTGCTATCAGGTGCCCATGTTTGTTTCAGGTGAATTTGTCTATAACTTTCATCAACTCTTCTATGTAAAAGATCTTCATGCAGTGATTTCATAACTAATTCTTGCCCTTTCTTTTGAGTTATAACTAATTGAGGATTTTTATAACTCCTCCTCATTAATCTTCTTCCAGAAAGATAAAATGCCAGTTAAATCCTTTTGATAGCTATCCATTAATCATTATCATATTTATCCGGTCTTTCTAATTTTAATAAGTATTTAACCATTTTATAATAAAATCCTGTTTTTCCCCAGACATCAACTTGAAACTCCATTAATATTATATCTACGGGAACACCCCTATCTCCTATATCACCTGCACATGAATGAGCCAATAATTTTAATCCTAGATTTTACCTTTTTATCATTAAAGATTTTGATTTTTCCATCTTTGGAATTTCCAAACTTTTAATAAACTAATTTTCTTCTTTTTCCTTTTTACCCTTTTTAGCATCATCATCTTCATCTTTGTCCAACCTCTTTTTTACCAAATTTTTATAAATACTCATCCTCTCTTTAAAAAAATTTTCTAAAAATCCAACATATACACCATTCACCAATTTTCTACTATCCCACACAATTTCACCATCCTCATCATAATACACCAAAACATCTCCAATCTCTTTTTTACAGAATTCATTTTTACCAGCATCAAACTCTCCAAGCACATAAATAACTATATTATTATTATAATCCTGTTTATCCTTATGGCGGAGATCTTTATTATGTACACATATTAATCCTTCCAGGTTTACCTCATGGGGAAGTTAAGGAAAGTCTTAAGCACCTTTTGTACTGGCCTTGATTGCAGGTATATCTTCATCCAACTCCTCTAAGTCAAAATCCTCTTCAGTAGGTGGTCTTCTTGATAATATGTCTGTTATAGTAAACATCTTTCCAGGCTTGTGTACTAAATCAAAAGAGAAATACTGAATAAAGGATACTCATCCAGTCATAGCCATATTTGGTAAAATACGGGAATTGATCATTTAAATTAAAGATTTAGCATCAACTTTTAATTTGAAGTGTTGTCCCCATAAAATATTTTAAAGTTTATTTAGAATTTTTGCCACACCACAAAGCTCCAATTTTGGTTGAGAATATCTTGATTTCACCTCAATAAAAATCACAGATTCATACCTAACTGGTCATATATAACCAGATTCATCAATTTGAGACAGAAACACCCCAGCATCAATCTGACTTGAATCAACTTCTAAATAAATCTGACCTGTATCTTTCCCATAATCTAACTTGTGCAGGATAATATCTTCTCCTACCATCTTCTTCAATCTAAAAAAAGCCTCTTCACACCCTTCATCACAATCTAAGTGAGTATACTTCTTAATTAACTTTCTCAAAGGAGCAGCCAATGAAGAAAATTCCTTGATAAACATTCTGACGTAAACACACAGGCCTAAAAACCCTCCAACTTTGGTCATACTCTTGGGTCTTGGCCAGGACTGAATTTTATTTACCTTCTTCTTTAACATAATCCTACCCTCTCTACATACCAGATGACCTAAGACTTCCAAATCTGGCACAAAAAAAGAAAATTTGGAGCATGAATTAGTTAAAACAGCCTCTTTAATCCTTAACAAAATACTTTCTAAAATAAAAGCATATTCCCAGAATAATTTTTGTATCCCTGGATTCTCCTTCAATACTTCAATACCATAATCTGTTGAAAGTCCTTTTATTCCACCATCATCAATAAATATATCAGAATATTGTGGAATTTTGTCTTGTAGAATACATTCCATCTGAGCTTGATAAAACAGCAACTGAATTAGTTTCTCCTTGAGGTAGTCTTGTTAGCTTTAGTTGTACAAGTGGCATATCAAAATTTGTGAGAGTTCTAGAGTCCAGATTTAACTCTCTTTTGTCATATCCCCCCATTATATCACCCAAGATATAACATACTCTCCCTGAAAACATCTTTACAGACTCCTCCAAACTAGGTGGTATCCCTTTTATTTCTCTTAAATTATGAACTAACCTAAGCTTTCCATAAGGTTCTTTAATACACACTACTAAACTTGAATAACTTGATAATTATTTCTTGTATAATCCAGTTTGAATTCTTTCTCTAATGACTTCAATATAACCTTCTTTTAATGCAGTGGGTATTGGAATAGGCTTCTGTTTCCATGGTTCATTGAAAACAACTGTAATCTTGTAGGGCTTCCCATAAGAATGCTTTAACACACCTAACTACTCTTCTACAAATGAAATAGCCTTCCTCCTATTAAAAATTACATCCAAAAGACACCTTTATTCTTCACCTGACAGTCATACTTCAGGTCCAAAATTAAAAACCTCTAATATTTTAAAAGTGATCCTAGAAGTTTCATAAAAGTCAAGCAGGTTCTTGAATGAAGGAAACTCATATAGATCTCTTGATAAATTTGGTCTTCTCAAAGGCAGATTAAATTCAGCCATCAGATGTTCATTGATTGGTCTAATTTTATTTGCTACCTTTTTATATTTTTCCACATCAAAATCCACTTTTACTTGAGATACTTTATTCATTATAGTTTCACCATTATATAATTTGTAATAAAAATTTTCATTAAGCTTCAGAACCAGAATCAAAAATAGAGCAAGTTGAAATAATTTTTTTTTCAATATTTTCATTACCACCCCCTTTTACTTTGTCTAGTTTAACATATATTTTTACAACACCTTTTTTCCCTTCATTTTCAACCATAAAATTACCATGAAATAAAGTTGGAAGATTAACCTTTTCTGGAGGAAAGAAATAGAAATTATTACAAATATTATTATTTTGTGATTTAATTTTACAGAGATTTTTTTGTTGATTTTGATATGATAATTGCAATTTATCCTCTTTCTGGAGGCCATAAATAATCCACCAATAATATCACCATAATTAACCAAATTGTATTTAAAACATTTATCCAACATAATACACCCCATCTTCCCCTTTAAACCATTTTTCAATTTTATAGAATAATTTGACAAGGATAATTAACATATAGGAAAATCCATCACTTAATGACATTCCAATGAAATATCAATAGAAAATAATTGAGAACACACTTGAATTATCTCCAAGTGAGCTTACCTATTCCAATCCTGGATCTCTTCTTGAGGAGAGATTGCAACTTTAGAGCAATCAGCCCTTACTACCCCAAACAAATTGGGTTTTCATACTTATCTTTATTGATAAACTCACCAGAAGCTGACCCTTTAATTTAACTCTTTTTTGTGCAAATGCAGAACTGAAACATAGTGGTAAGGCCAGGCCTTGTCTCCAAGCCATAATCTCCTGGAGGTGCCAACTGCAAATGAAGCATTCACATATAATCACCAGTAATCTCTAAAAAAAATTCCCATACCACTCTGATAGCCTATTATAGCTTCAAATTGCATTAAAAATGGCCCACCAAGAACCGTTTTTACAGATCCCCTGGCAACATAAAATTTTACTGATCCAACAGATCCACCAATATGTAACTTGACATGCTCTGCTGTACCCATAAGTTCAGTAGCATTCCCACCTATTCCTCTTAAATTAACACCAGTACCAGTCTTAATTGGCAAGCCTATAATAGTTGATTTCTCTAAAGAAATCAAACTAATTTGTGACCCAGAATACACCAGGGCCTTTACCTCCTTGCCATTTAACATCACCATTAAATACCCTAGAGGAGCATAAAAATGACCTTCCACCTCCTCTCCAAAAATTTCACATTTTCACATATATACTCCACCTCTCCAACTGATACCCGTCTCCTTTTCATATTATTTGTTTGCTTCTCTGATAGGGCAGGACTAATTGTAAATAATTTTACTAAAGATTAATGAATATAGAGTTGATTAACTCTACCAAAAGCTGTCTCCATATCATTTTCTTGAACAGATACTACTGAATTTTAATATTTAACTTTAGTTTTAATAACCTTGGCCCTGGGTACCTCTTGAGGACACACATTTCCATCTTAACCCCCCATAATAACATATTCATCTATCATAACCCTAGCTCCATCACCAGCTTCTTTCACCAATCCAGATCCATCACTGGTTCTCCTTACCCCTTCCATAGGAGTAGGACCAGAAAAACTTGGTCTGGGAAGAAACAAGGAGAATGTGGTAGAAGATAAGAGTAACTTTCCAGAAGGCATGCTTGGTGATTATAAAAATATCTTATTCATTATTTAACTCCATCATATTCATATTCTATCCATATGAAATGGCAAAATTACATGTAAATAAAAGTCAAAAAATAGTATCACAAGCTTCAATATTACAAAATAAATTTATGTTTAAAATTAAATATAAAAACTTTTTCAATAATAGTACTTTTATTCTACTCTTTAAATGATATTGTATGCATAAAAGTATGTAAGCAATCCATTTTTATTGATGTACAACCAAAAATATGCAAAAATAGTGCACATGTAAAGCCAGTGGCTTGAAAAGATTCTGTGACTTTTCAGCACATGAACTACTACACTGAAAAGTGTAGTGAAATATGTTATTGAATATTTTAATTAAAGACATATTCCTTGTCTTAATCATGGGAGGAACTGGAAGTGCATATTATCAGCTTCTGGAAAAGATGCAGTGTATTTTTGGAACATGATCTGGTTTTTACTCTCCTTAAACTTATGTCTTAACACTTACACATTTATTTCTTAATTCTATTATCTTGATTAAATTTTTTACCAATAGTAGGTATCCCAAAAAGAAGATGCATCACCACACAATATGGGGGGTGGACTTGCTAGCAAGTCCGCAACCTTGGACCCAAACTCACCACAGATTGTACACACATTGAGCTATTGATAAAGAAAAAATACAATCAGGGATGAAAACCACTCAGCAGAAAAGTTTAAGGTGGGTGTTCAAGTAGAGTTCAGTATGGATTCAATATGAGTTCAGTCTGAGTTCCAGCTGAGCTCCATCTAAGTTCAGGTTGAGGACTTGCTAGCAAGTCCACCCCCTATCTTGCATAGTGCATCTTTTTGGCACTTGAATTTTAATATTATCTATGTTTTCTTTCAGTGGACTTACAACATGACCATTGGTCTTTTTGCTCACGGTAGAAACAGTAAATATGAGAAGCAATCATAGGACATGTTCCAAAAAGACACAGCATAATTTCAGGCCAATGACAGGAAGATTTACAAGGGAAAAAGGAATATAAATGTTATAAAATTAAATCATGTATATAGTTTATGAGTAGTAAATTTCCTAAAGAATGGATAAGTCACATTCCAAAAAGACACTACCTCTTTTCTACATCATGTGGCATATGACTTTGAAACTATAAAATATAAATTGAATAGTTCACATCCCATATTCTTCTGACCTGGTTTTGGAATATTTGCAGCTGTAGAGAGGTCAAAAGTCACATGCTGAAAAGAAGAAGTGTCTTTTCAGGCATTTTGCTCAATTTTAGATCCAATGTTAAATCCATACATTAAAAACTGTAAGTAAAAAAAATCAACATTTGGTTCTAGCAGTAACAAACTAGTAAAATAGTGAGACATTATAGAAAAAAACTAGATATTATGGGTAAGGGACTACTTAAAATTTTGAAGTGTAATTCAGGTAATTTAAACTCCTATATGTGATTTTTTATGATTTAAATAGGTTAACCAAAATTTTTCCTGATATAAATGATTGAAAGAAACAAAAAAATATGATTTATTTATTAAAATAAAATTTTGTTAAAATATTTTTCAAATCTGTATTGTTTCAAAACTTGATTTTTTTAATTGTAAAAAGTTTTAAAATATGTAAAATAGTATGTTTCTTTAAATACCTTTGATAAAAAATATATATAATTAACATTTTTACCAGTCCCTTAGTGGTAAATAAGATGAAATGTTTAAATTAAAGTAAATAAAATGGTTCATACAATTGCACAAATTATTTTTTTTAAAAAAATTTTTGAGCTGTAAATCAACAAAAGCACAACAAAATTTGACATGTATAAGCATTAAATTGGTTTATATGTAGGGAAAAAAACATGTACAGTAAATAGCATACAAAATTTGAATTTTCTCATAGGCTGGGAATGAAAATGAATGAATTTTCATCTGAAGGAGGTCATAGAACTTAAACACATGATGCAAAAATATGTTGGAGTAACTTAGTTAAATCATTTATGGCTCTTGGACAGTCTGGGTGGGGGCCCAGCCAGGTCAAAAAAAAGGCTAACACAAAACTTATTAGATCAATTACTTAGACTAAATTTTGGCTAATTTATAAATATTGAAGTAAAATTCAATTTTTTTTTACAAAATTTTTTTATTCATTGATATTAAAAATGAAATTATCCTTTTTTCTAATCTTTATAAAAAATACACAAAAATATTGATGAGAGATAATATAAGGATGTATACTATTTAATTATATCTGTAAGTAAAAAATATTTGTTAATTGTTCTTAAGGCACAGCAATAAATTATTTCATTGAAAATAAAAAAATTGTGAAAATTTAAAATTTGTGTTAAACAAATAATTATATAATTTTTTTTCTGTTATTTGTTTTAAATAAGAAATTATATTTTAAGCTAAACCATAAAATTTAAATGCCAGTTTCTTTATCTTGAAATATCTATAACATATTTTAATAGAAAGCTTCTGATTCCTGCAAAATGTTTCTAAGAAATCATTTCAATAGTATTACATATTTTATAATAAAGAAAAAATTATACTATTTTTCATTTTCATTCTTTCAGAGATATTCAATTATTTAACAGTGATCAAACTAACTAGATTTTTTGTAAGTAAATTTCCTAAATATTTTTAAAATATCTTTATTACAACAATAATATTGAAAATTTAAAATAGAATTTTGCATAAAATTATGCTACAATTTGAATTTATCAATAAGCCTTGTTAATTAATTTTAAATCTATGTAAAGCAAATTCGATGAAAGTTTTCTGAGATTATAATTAACCCTTTTCCCTTTTACATAAAAAATGCAGCACCAAACAAATTATTTCCCTTTGTTCTTAAACATATAAATCTCTACAAAGGTATAAGTATGGGGATCTTAAAAGTCTCACATTTTTCCACTTTTTGAACTCTATTTATTTTTTTAATGGACGGATTTACTCAAAAACTACTTTGTATTGGTATCTTGGAATCTTCTGCTACAAATATTAAAAAATATTCTGTATTAGTCAAATAACATGTTTCATTGCACCTCTCTAGAACTCCTAATATTGTTAAAATAAAGGCTCCTAAACCAATAGGATATGTTGGAGATCATAATTTTCAAGATGCTAATGTTTTGTACAAAATTATAGGAAGGCCAGGAAGTCTCTTCAAAAATCATAGCTTGAGTTGGTGGTTGAACACCAGGTCAAAAATCACCAGATCTCCGGATAGAATCACTTCTTCCCAACCCTAAATCAGAAATATCTGTTGCTTTTAATATATTATTATTTTGCTCTCCACAGAACCTGCATTCACTTCAATCTCTTCTTCTTCCTATCAATGGTTTAATTATTGAGCCAACAACTTACAATACTGATCTTCACTTGATATGTTCTTTGCAATATCCCTTTTTGTATAGTGAAGACTCTCTCATAAATCTTCAAGAATTACTTTCAAAAAAGTTCAATCTTTGTGTTTACCTGCTTACTTCTAAGAATTTAAAAACCATTCTACTTCAAAATCAACAACTGGAATTATCACCACAGAAAAATTGGGGGGGTATTTCTAGCAATACCCCTTGCTTAAACTCTGTTGAGCCACAAATCTATGCCTGAATTATGCACACATCAACCCCATGGAGGAAATTTTTTGGCCTTACATTTAGTTGGAGATTTGTCACAAATTGAGCTGAAGATAAATCTAAATTGATCACTGTTTGATCTTGCAAAATCCTAATTTGATCATGAGTTGAACTCCGTTTGATCTTACATTGATCTAACATAAGCTTTTGCATATCCAATATGTCAACTATTCACTTTTAAAAAGATTTGTAATGAATTTCACATGGAATATCAGAACCAAAACCAGTAATTTTGAGTAAATGGCTCCTCAACATGATTAATCTACAATAAAATACCATCAAAATTCAATCTGATTACTGAAAATTTTTGGTAAAATGACTAATAGATATTTAAATTGGAAAAAAATATTCCATTTCTCAATTTCAAATTCAAAAAATAAATCTTTGTTTCAAATGTGAATTTTGTAGATTCCTTGCCTTTCCATATTATGAGAAATATTTGAGGTATTTTACACCTTTGTAAATATGGTGTTGTGCTGCTAGAAATTATCTCTGTTTGAAGTCAACTTTATTGAAGCTTGATCCCAGAATGATACATATTTTATTACTATTTTGAGATAAAAGTCACTAGTAATGAAGTTAGCCTTTTATCAGTCCTCTATTAAACCTCACTTAATCCTACTTTAATCCAAATTGACCCACAAAAACCTTATTCAAGATATTTTTTAGCCCAGGATGATTCAAGATTGAAGTAAAATATTATTTTACATATCGAATATGCCTATTGATTAAATTTCTTCAGGCTTACTTAAAATTCACATTAACATTAACTTTCACTGCAAATATTAAACACAAATCTTGAAAATATTGTATGTAAAATCAAAATAAATCTAATATAATCTGCTTACAACAAATTTTTTTTTCTGGATTAATTGAAACAAAAAATTGCTCATTTGTGAAAATAGAAAAAATACTATCCATCCTGAATTTAGAATTTATTTTTATAAATTTAATGCCCCCTCACTTTCAAGTTTATCATGTATTTAAAAAATTATATTTTTAATAATTTAGTGAATAGTACACCTGAGATATAAACCTCGGGGATATCAAAAACTAAAACATCAGCAAATTGAATTGTTTTTTATTGATATGAATAGAAATAATGATTTAAAAAAACCATTGGAGCAAGTTTGATTTTGAATAATAGGCATAATTTCTCATGTAAATTTCAATAAAAATACTTATTATTCCTACATAAGTTTTAGTGGATACATTTGAGCTCAAAAAGAATTAAAATTGACAAAATAAGACTTCTATAATTCATATTCAAAAATGAAATCACCCTTCATTATCAACCTGTAAACTATTTTAAATTAAATAATTTCAAAGTCAGTATATACTGATGTTATTTTTTCTTCTAAAAAATTTATTATATAGATTAATAGTCATAAACAGTTGACATAGATGTTAATTTTATATAAGCAATCTTTAATGCATAAAATGATAAAAATATCTTTTATGTAAAAAGTGATGTAGGAAAAAAATATTATTATATTTTTGATGCACTATCAATGAAATTGAAGATAGAGCATATCAAAAGTTTAAACTTAATTTCAATTTTGATTTCATCATTTTATTTTATTTTACTTGAGTAGAAAAAAAATTTTAAATCTCAATATATATCAAAATCTCATTAGTTTGTAGATTTCAACATTTGAAACTATGAAATAAATATTTATGAAAGAATTTTACAATATTTGCCCCTCTAAAAACTCTTAATTCCAACTTCAAATCTTCTAACCTTCATAAGTAACCTCAATGCATTCTGAAAATACTCTATATTTAAATAATTACAGGTAAAAAATTTTTTTTTTAAAATTTTTTATTTCAATTTTTGATAAATAATTTATATATATATATATATATAATTGCTTAAAAAGTCTAAGAGGGAACTTAATAGTGGTTTTGGCATTAGATATATAGATTCAACTTTCAAAAAATTTGTTTGGAATAAATTACAAAGACAAAAAAGATATATTTTGATGAAAGAATACTGATTTAGGTTCTCTTAAAATTTTATTAGCCATTTTTATGGAATATCAATCAATGTTTATTATTCTTTATGATATTATCATAGAATTTTTTCCTTTTTTAATATAATGATTTTCTATTGTGTGGTATGTAGGTTAAGATAAGGTTAAAAGATTTATTAAAGATATATATACCAGACACAGTATAATCTGTAGATTTATAACTATAACTTACTTTTCTGATGTTTTACATCATTGATAAGTAGCTCATACATTACAAAAGTAAATAATTATAGTCCCTGGAAATAAGTCCTTGTGAATTTCAAATTTTTTGTTATTCTTAAAATCATTACTCAAATAAACTGAAAACTTCTTCAATCATTTATTGAAAGAAGGAGTTTCAAAATCTTATTTTGTAGTTATAAAAGTTTTAGTTATTTTTCATATTATCAAATATAATGAACATTTGTAAATTTTAACTTAAAAACTAGTGATCATAGCAAAGTAATACTTGAAAAATCAGATAAAAAGGGTGGAATAAAGTCTAGCACAACAGGAAATGATACAAAATTGTTGATTTTTGGCTCACAAAATTCAAAATATTTTTGACATATTTTGCAACCTTTAGATAATGTTTAGTGGATTTTAACATTATTATAACAAACAAGCTTAACAATGTTTTTAATTTTTTTAACAAAAATAAATATTGTTAGATCATTTTTTTTAAAAATATGACTTATTTTTATATTTTATCTACAATAGTTTGTAGTTTTTTTTGCAGAAATCACTTGTTTTGATATTCTATTTTTGAATTTTTTAAGAGAGTTCATTGCATTAAAGTTTTGTATCAATTTTTCATTAAAACATCATATTTTAAATCTAGAGATTTGGTTTTGAAATAATATATATTTTTATTTTAATTGACTCATTATTTTTGGCTTGATAAATTATGTTAAAATTGGGATTGCTTATTTCTAGTGATTGTACATCATAGTTAGTTTTCAAATCAAAGATTAATAAATGTTGAAATTTTGTAAAATTTGAAATATCATTTAAACCTTTTTGATTTAAATAAGTGTTTAATGTTATGTAATCATTCTATAAGTAGAACACAATTAAAATCAGATAATGCTACATTGCTTTCCATTTCTAATACTAAAATTCTATTCTACTTGAAACAATGTAAACTAAAGATTTTTATCTCATATAAGAAACTCACATTATCAAAAATCATATCTCCAAATTTTTTAACATAATACACATTAAAATATATTTTTAGAATAATTTCCTAATTAGTTTCAAATACAAGAAAACAATGACCTCAATTTATTTTAATACTTAAACCATTCTGATGAGTGAATTTCACAATCCTCTAAGTAACATATGGTTACCATTTATACACATATGAATGATTTCTCGTTTTGTTTTATTTTAGCTGAATCTAAAAAGGAAAATCTCATGTTGAATATAAGCTATAGATAAACTGCTTATACTAGAACCTATTATTTCATATGAGAAATTTGTTATTGAGTTTGGAAAACATTAATAAGTGTTGGGCATTAGAACTGAGCCATTTATTCAAGTAAATAAAAAAGGATGACCTTCAAATTATTTCATATATATATACATATATATATAATTAAAATTAATTATGTAGTAGCATTTAACCATGGTTTTATACTAATGTCATATAAAAAAAGGGATTGAACTAAAAATTTCAGTACCCAAAATAAAAATAAGATAAGTTAATATTCTTGTTTATATTTTAAAATTTTTGAAAAGGATTACTTAAGGGAGAAAATTATTTGGTTTTAGAGTACATGAATTTCTAGATATTAATCTTCACAATATAGTTTGACTGTCTCAAAAAGAAAATTCTAAAATTTTTTCTATCACATTTTATATATTTGTTAAGTAATAGAAAATGGAGTAGTGTCTTTGACAATGAAGCTTTAGAAAATGAAATAAATGATTTAACTTTATAATATAATTTTTGAAACAAAAAATCATGTATTCAAAAAAAATTATATATCTTACAATATAGATAGCAGTATTAATTAAGCAACTCTAACAACTTTGGAAAGAAAACAAGAAAAAAAAATTAGTAAAATGCATAAGTTATTTTTAGAATTTAAGGAAACTTAATAGCTCTACCTGTAAACTAGCCTTAAAGCAGGTTTATATTTAACATGTGGAAATTCATACATAGTACCCTTACATCATGAGAGCAGAATAAAAATTATGTAGTTTTATTTTATTAATTTATAATAGTATTTTTATTTTTGGCTTTTTCATTAGTATAACTATATATTTTTTAACTTTTTTGTTTTTCAGAACATAAGTTCAAAGCTTCCCATCACTACTTCAAGTTGAAGCTCCATATAATGTAATAAATGAATGATATATTATAATGAGTTTTTCTAGAGACTTTTCAAAAATGGTGATTAAGAATACTTATTATAATTTTTTTAAATTTTTATTATTATTCTATCTCGTGAAAGGAGATGGCCATATCTCAATTTAATTAGTTTTTCCTCAGATAAATTTATTCTTGATCTAAATAAAATTTTATCATTATAAACTAGATGTTATTACAAAATTTTACCAATTTTTTTATCTGAACATAGCTGAAAGTATGTATAAACTAAAGTATTTCAACATAGTCTTACTATTATCTTACCATTAATTTCACATTTAGATTTCATTATAATTGTAAAATAAGTTTTTCAATAATATTAATAATACCTTAATATTTATTAATTTAGTTACATAGTAGATTTTTTATCCTTTTTTATATGAGGCTTATTATAAAAACACCACATTTACATTTTTTCCATTTTGAAGTCTGATAATTTAAATTTTCATTTAAATACCCAAATTATATAAAAAAAGATTTAAAAGTAGACTTTTTTAATGTACTCTTTTTGATAAACTTATCATTTCTTATAGGTTATTCTTCAACTATTTATTGTAATTAATTACCCACTCATTTATGGTCTGTTATTGTTGTTAATTACATCCAGACAAAATAAGGATACTCTCAAATTATATTGGAGTTTTAAATTAAAAACTAAATACTAGTGGCTGATATTAAATATGAAGTTTTTATAACTAAGTTGACCAATAATTAATGATTAAATGGCATTTTATATTACAAATTTTATTTAGTGTATATAAAAATAACACTCAAGAAATATATATAAGATATACATATAACCATTGAATATCAAAAATGAAGTACTTATCAACATGGTCTTTTTAATGATTTTCAAATTTACTTAAAGAGACATTAATATTACCAATTCAAATTTTATATCAAATATAACAATATTATTATTTCAATTTTAATAATTTTACAAAAAATTTGAGTTACAAAGTAATTTAATTCAGTATTTAATGAATGTTTTTGAGAAATATTTACAAAAATAGTAATAACCCCTCACAAAAAAAATATAATTTTTTTTACTTACAATTTGCACAGCATTTCTAGCCTTAAAATATTAGTATTCCTCTAAAAAAATTTTTTTTAAATAAATATAATTACAAAATGTCAAATTTATAATTTATTTTACCTTACTAAAAAATATAGTTGAAAATTTAATTTTGGATTACAAAAAATTCACTTAAAATTCAAAAATTAAAAAACAAAATTATAAATATAATTATGAGAAAGGGGTAAATTAAATTTATGATATTCATATAAAAAAGTTTCATATATTTTATGGTGTTTGAATTTTAAATTTAATGTATTAAAAAAGTTATTATTAAATAACTAAGCCAAATGAAATTGGCTTGGGGTTTTGGTATCACTATACTTATTTTTTCTCTTATACTCACGTTGTGGTCTTCCAACATTGGCAGGGGCCTTTGTTGTGTGGTTTGGTGCTGTTTGTGCATGTCTTAAGTGACATCTATTAAAGAATTTGGTATTTTTCTGGTTTTATTCTGTGAATATTGGGACTGCGGGTATGTGGGTACTTTCATTGGATAGCCCCGGTTTATCTATATATTTCATGTCTTGATAATATTTTTCATATTCTAAGTTTTAAGGGGTCATTTCCTCATTCTTCAGTTAAAAAGATAGCTGTTTAATTTTGTTTTTTGTGTATTACAGGCTAACCTTAAGTCTTAGGGTTAGGTACTTAGCACCATTGGATAGGGCTAATTTAGCTCTATATTTCATCTCTCAAAGTTGTTATAGTGTAATTCCGTGTTTTAAGGGTTTTAGTAGTTGTAGTTAATTTTTCTAAGTAGAATAGGTGTTTTTATTGGTTTTCTGGCTTCAGGGAGGCCGGGCCGCTTCAGGAAGCATCTCCAACGTTGGGTGGCCCGCCTGCCTCTGTTTTAGAAGGTTGGGGAGCGCTTCTGGAGGGTTTTTATTCAATTTGGCTGGTACAGGCGCCAAATTTGCTGGTGTGCATGGGCTCTTAGATAGTGGTCTGTGTGTACATAGTGAATAAGACAGTTTGGGGCAACTTTAATTATCATACAACCATCTGGAGGTGATATCCTTGTTCCTCATTCAGTTTTCACTGTTTTTTGGCCACAATTGGCTGTGTTTGTTGCAAGGTTAGTTCTTCATTTAACTCAACTTTAGCAACAGGTTCTCTGGTATAGTCTTGCAAGCTAAATCAAGTATTATTGCTGTCTCTGGTGTGGATTTTCAACCTACATAAAGTATCTTTGCTTTCTCTAATGTGGACATTGGTCTACATTTCAGTTCTTTGGTCTGGTAGTCTGTCTGGGGACTACTTTCTTGGCTCATCAAGAAGTCAAGTGTGTTGAAAAGGGGTTTTAGAAAACAGGAACCAACTTACTTTAGCAAGTAAATCTCACTCTATTTTTCTAAAGGGACAGGGGATTTTCTCTCTGGTTTTTCTCCAACTCCATTGGTTAAGGCCTATAGCTAGTACTATAGGATTGTCTACATTTCTGGCGCCTAACGTGGGGAAGAACTTGCTAGTTCTTTGGAATCTCTGTTTTCTTTGGTTGGCTCTTTTTGGTGTTTTGGTCTGGAGGAATGGCTTCTGGTTCCTATATTCCTGTGGTGACTGTTAGTGGGGGAGATGGTCCTCCTTCTGTGATGGTCAAGGAGTGTGTAAGGATTAAAACTTGGGATTGTACCAAGTTTAATGGGGAGGATGTCAAGTGGTTTCTGGAGAAGTATGAAACTGCTGCTGGAGTGGATGGTGCTTCTTACCTGGACATGGTGAAGCAGATTATCTTCTTCATTGGTGATAGGGCAGTGGAGAAGGAGATTGTGGCCATGTCTGGATACAAGAAGAGGGATTGGAAGTTATTGTGTAGGGAGATGATAGATAGATGGGGTGTCAGGTTCACTATGGTGGATCTGAACAAGGTTGTCAGTGAATGTTAATCTTATGGTGGTGTTGATACCTTGCATAGTTACAGAAAGTTTCTGCTACAGTTTGATCATGTGGTGGAATAATTGGTGGAGGTGGAGGATCTGGCACATGAAAATGCTGCCAAGGATGTTTTTTGGTCTGCCCTGGCTAGAGATGTCAGGATGGATGTGTTGAAGGAGCTGTCAAGGAAGGACTTGATGAAGACTCTTTCAAATGGGGACCAGAAGTTTCCTGCCTTGGATAAGGTGAAGGAGGCTGTTGAGGCCCATTTGAAATTATTGGCTGTGGAAACATATCAGGAGGGGTGCAGCAAATATGTCAGCAAAGTCAGTGAGGCTTTGGCTGAAGAAGAAGTTAGGGTGAAGAAGGAGGAGAAGAATATGGTGCAGGTTCCCAAACAGGAGAGGGACCCAGTGGTGGAGCAGTTGGATGATCTCAAAAAGCAGCTGCATATTTTTGTTTAGGAGGCTAAGAAGGTTAATAAGGCACCTTCTCAGCCAAGAAATTTTGATAGGAGGGCTGGTAGGAGTGATCCTTGGGTCTGCTCTTATTGCAGCAGGAGGGGGAACAGGTCCAATGATTGTTGGGCATTGAACAGAGATGTGTCTAAAGGAAAGGTGGAATTTGATGGCAGCGTTTTCAAGTTCCTTGTTGGATCATTTGTGAAGCCCAGTGAGGGGCAGGCTCCTGTTGATTTGGTCAGGAGAAGGGGTGGTCTCAATCAAAGGAGGCCAAGGTTTGAGGAGATTCCAGAGCAGGTAAAGTCTTCTGGTAAAGAGGATAATGACGTCAAGGTAAAGGGGAAGGAGGTCAATAAGGTCTCTTTTTCTACTTCCCTTGGTGATTTGGAGTTGTATTCCTGTGGTGGACAGTCAAGTGGAGAACGCTTGGCTGGTGTTTATGATGTGGGAGCAGGGAAGGTGGGGAGGCCTAAGAGAAGTTCTCAGGCCCAACCAAAGCCAAATGCTTCAAAGGTGGATCCTAAGCTGAGTGCAGCTAGGAAGAGGTACAGCAAAGAGGAGCTTTATAAGATGCAGAAGGGTATGGCTGACATAGGCCCCCCTAGTTTTGGTGAATTGGACATGAATGGTGAGATAATGCCAATGGAGGTTGATTCTTACTCTGAGGAGGATGTCCTTTTGGCTTCATTGCAAAAGCCTTCTGGAGTTAGAGGTTCTGGTGAGGCATCCAGTTTGGTTCCTGTTAATGGTAAATCTGTTGGTTGTGCTGGTCCTCAAGAAGCTTCTAGGACCAAGGTAGTGAAGCAAGGAGCTCACTTTGAGAGGCCAGTAGTTTCTGGTCAAGTTAATTTTATGGACTCTGTCCTGGAAAGGATGAATCTGGGTCAGGTTTCCCTTTCTTATGGGGAATTGTATGCTATCAGTCCAGGGTTGGCTGATAGACAGAAAAAGTTGTTGACCAGGAGAAGAGTTTCTTCTGGGGAGGTGGAATACATTTGTGATTCTGCTGAAACGTTTGGTGAGGAGTTGGATACTCATTTTTCTGCTCCTCTGGGTTATGTCAATGTCACTCTGAATGGCAGGAAGGCAAGGGAATTGGTGGATTCAGGCTCTCAGATAAACCTGATTTCTTTGTTTGAGGCAACTCATTTGGGCTTCCCCATCAAAACTGGTATAGGTAGGAATTTGAGAGGGATCGGTGGCCATGTCACTGAATTGGTTGGAACCTCTGAGTTTGTGAAGTTAGATGTTGGTGGAGCCTAAGGAAAGGTTCAATTTTATACTGCTAAGGGAACAGTTAAAGCTGTTTTGGGTGGGCCATTCTTGATGGATTTTAAGGCAAGAATTGGTTATCAATTTGATTTGGGAATCAGTTTATAGTTGACTGGTAAAGATGAAAGGAAATTTCACATGAGGTTATCATCCCCTGGAGAGGATGGTTGGGAGACCAGGCCTGTTTTATCTTCAATGTGCCAGTGCATGGATTGTTCCAGGAGAAGGAAAGAAGTGGGTGCTGCCTCTGGTTTTTTGGAGTGTGGCTCAGGCTCTATTGAGAGTCTGTCTTTTTTAGAGTAATGAGGGCTGATCACCCTAGTGCTACAACCTCTCCCCAAGATGAGCAAATCCCAGGTTGTAGTAGGTCAGCTCCCTTGGAGATATACCAAGTGGATTTTCAACTTTCTCTTTTTAATGTTTCTCTTCTCTGCAAGTATTCATCAAGTTTTTTATCAAGTCTCTGTTCTCTCTCAAGATTCTCAATTATTTTTAATTCAAGCTCAAGGAAGAACATTGGTTATATATCTTTATTGAAAGATATGCGGAAAAGTTTTGGGGTGGTGAGATTGGGGTCTAAAAGTAAGTCCTCCCAATTGTGCACCGCTAGGGTTTCTTCTACACCTTTCAAAAACATTACCTGGGCCACACCTGTGAGCGTTTGGGAAACCCCTGGTTATTTTTGTAGGACAGAAGAAAAATCAAGAAAAGAAGATAAAAATTTCAAGATAATTCAAGAAAATCAAGAAAAAAATCTGAAGATAATGAAGAAAGAAGATTTAAAATATTTTTGTGAAGATTGTCAAGATTGATTTTTGGGCCTCCAGCATGAGGTTAAACTGCAGAAAATTATGAAGAAAGACTATCAACAAGATCAATTTTTGGGCCTCCAGCATGAGGATAAGCTGCACAATTTTAAAAGAGCTGACTCTGAAGATGAATAAAGATTTGAAGATTTGGAAGACGGAAGTGAAGATGAAGATTTAGAATTCCAGAAAAGTTTTGGAGCGGTCAGATTGGGGTCTAAAAGTAAGTCCTCCCAATTGTGCACCGCTAGGGTTTCTTCTACACCTTTCAAAACATTACCTTGGCCACACATGTGAGCAATGGGGAAACCCTTGGCTTTTGTTCCAGGTCTGGTGGTGAAGATTTCCTGAAGATCCCTCAAGTTGAAGGTAAAGCGCCAAAGTATAAGAAGATAGAGCAGAAGATTAGGCCTGCCAATGAGCCTATGCCTGTGAGTTTGAATACACCCTTGAAGAGACCTCCTTTGTCAAGAGATCTGTAATGTACTCCTTTGGTGAATAATGCTTCAGAATTTGTAGAGAGGGCTAGAGTTACTGTGGAAAGGTTGAAAGTTGTTAATTTTGTTCCTGATGGGTGGTTGTCTGAAGAAGAAAAGAAGTTGTTGTTGCACATTATTGTGCTAAGGGAAAAATCTGTGGCTTTTGTTGAGGAGGAAAGGGGTGTGTTGAAGCTCTCTTATGGGGAACCTTACTTAATTCCTGTGTTTTGTCATGAACCTTGGAAAATAAAACGTATTCTGATTCCAGCTGCTATCTGAGAGGATTATGTGGAGATTGTTAGGGAAAGAGTCAGGACTGGGTTATACAAAAAATCAACATCCAGTTACTAAAGTCTGGTTTTCTGTGTAAAGAAGCAGAATGGAAAGTTGAGGGTGGTTCATGATCTTAGAGCCTTGAATAAAGTCACTATCAATGACGCTGGTATGCCACCAAGTGCAGAGGACTTTGTTGAAGCTTTTGTTGGTAGGGTGTATTATGGTTTGGGTGATATTATGGGTGGTTATGATGAGAGGGAACTTCATACAGATTCAAGGCTTCTCACACCATTTGAGACTCCTTTGGGAAGATTTCAGCTCACTAGGTTGCCTCAAGGAGCAACTAATTCAGTTGCGGTATATCAAGCACAGATGGCTTGGATTTTGCAGGATGAGGTTCCTACTCATGCTGGAATTTTTATTGATGACGGTGTAATTGAAGGACCATCCACTGATTATGATAATGTGGTGTTAGTGGAGTACCCTGGCATTAGGAGGTTTGTTTGGGAATATGCAATAACTCTAGAAAGAGTGTTGTTTAGGATTGAAGAGGCTGGTTTGACCATTTAAGGGTCAAAATTCTGTTGTTGTGTTCCTACTTTGGAAATTCTGGGTCATGTGGTATGTAAAGAGGGAAGGATTATGGCAAATAAAAAGATTAATAAAATCCAGTCATGGCCAAGGCCTAAAAACACTACTCAAGTAAGGGGATTTTTGGGTGTGTGTGTATATGTCAAGATTTTTACTAAGGATTTTTCTTTGTTGGCTTCACCTTTAAGAAGGTTGACCAGCAAAGATGCATATTGGGAATGGACTGAAGAGTGTCAAGAGGCTTTTCAGAAGTTGAAAAAGGTTGTTGGGGAAGATATTGTTCTTCACAAGTTGGATTATGGTGTTGGTGCTGGAAAAATTTATCTGGAAGTGGACTCAAGCTATATTGCTGCTGGTGCTGTTTTGTCTCAGGAAGATAAAACTGGGAGGGTCAGGCCAGTAAGATATTAGTCTGTGGCGTTTAATGAGGTGGAATCTAGGTATTCTAAACCTAAGTTGGAATTATGTGGTGTAGCAAAATTTTTAAAGAAGCTACAGACTGTTTTGTGGGGGCAGCATTTTGAGCTGCAGGTGGATGCAAAATCTTTGGTTCAGATGATCAATACACCTAGTCTTCCAAATGATCCAATGACTAGGTGGGTGGCATTTATTCAACATTTTTCTTTTGACCTGGTACACAAACCAGGCAAAACTTTTACAATGCCTGATGGATTATCAAGGAGGCCACCTACAGATGAAGATTCTGAGGCTGAAGAGTTTAATGAAGATGTTTTCCAGTGGTTAGCTCCAGCACAAAGGGTCCTGAAGATTTTTCTGACCTCCCCCAAGAGGCTAAACTGGCTGGATCTGATCTTGATTCTGGTGATTAGGATGTTTTTGTTGATGAAGATGGAGTTGTTGTTTGGGGCAGCTCAAATTTGGAAAAGAGTGTTTTTGTTTGTGAACTGGATTCTCACAAGATTCAGTGGAAAGAGAAGGATGTGTCAAAATTTAAGGATTGGTATCCTGGTGTGGCTGGTCAATTGCCGCATGTTCACACTGGTGATTTTGATGACAGAGTTGTACCCTTGGATGTTGTTTTGTTGGATTTTGAAGATGAGACCTGGGGTCAGTCTGGGTTTTATTTTATTATGGTGGAATATCTGTTGACCTTGGAGAGGCCAGATAGTTGTGATGATGATACTTCGATGGCAATTAAGAAGAAGAGTCCTGGATTTTATGTGTCAGGAAGATGGTTGATGAGGAGGAGACATCCTAATCCTCAAGTTGTGGTGACTCAAAAGAAGGGTCAAGAAGTTGTGTTGAAGTCTTTTCATGAAGACGTTGGTCATAGAGGCTTTGGGGAGACTTATAGAAGAGTAGCTGACAGATTTTGGTGGCCAGGTATGAAGTTGGCTGTGCAGGGTTGGGTTCAATCTTGTGAAGAATGTTTAAGAAGAAGTCACTTAAAACCTAAAGAGGTCCGTCGTGCTACTGGTGAAACAACTGTTTTTGGAAGAGTCAGTCTGGATGCTGTCCATGTTAAAGAGGGCAGGTGTAAAAATTTAATTGTTGCCAGGGATGATTTGTCTGGTTGGGTTGAGGCAGTGCCTCTGGTTAATTTTACTTCCAAGAATGTGGCAGAGGTTTTGAAGGAGTGGATTTATAGGTATGGGTTGATGAAGTTGGTGACTGTTGATGGCGAGCCAGAGTTTGGTGCCAAATTTAAAGAAGCTGTGGCTAGTGTTGGTTCTAGAGTTAGAGTGGCTACACCTTATTATCATGAAGCTGAAGGCATGGTTGAAAAAGGCCATCAAGTTATCAATAATGCTATGGTAAAGATGTGTGGGGATAGTGCTGAAAAGTGGAGGCATTATTTACCCTTGGGGTTATTTGCTGATAGGGTCACTGTGAAGAGGACAACTGGCTATTCTCCTTATGAGTTAATGTTTAATCAGAAAGCTGTTCTACTGGTGGACTTGGAAGCTGTCTCTTATCTTGGAATTGATTGGGATGATATGCACTCAACAGAAGAATTGCTCTGTGCCAGGATGCAACAGTTGGAATGTAGAGGGGAATGTCAAGGGAAGGCATACTCTAGAATGATGAAGATTAGGAATCAATCAGTCAGATACTGGGACAAGAAGTTGGCTCATAGACTCAGGAATCCCTTGAAACCTGGTTGTTTGGTTTTGGTTTAATATAGAAGTTTGGAGAGTCAGTGGGGAATAATGTTTGCTGACAGATGGAACGGAACTTACAGAGTAAGATCTCAGGCATCTGGAGGTTCTTATGTTTTCGAAGAGTTGGATGGTGCAGTCTTAAAGAAGAGAGTGGCTGTAGACCAGGTGAAGAGGTTCTATCCCAAAGGCACTAGACATGAAGAAGATTGACTCCGCAATGAGGATAAACTATGGAATTTTCTTTAAATTTTGGAATTTTTGGTGTTGCAGAGAAAATTTCGTGTTGGAAACTTTTTGTTAGAAGGTACCCATGGGTGGGGCTTCTAGATTTGATCTTGGAAAGTGTAGGGGTAACTGATGGGCTGGCTGCTCTGTAGAGCAGTTACCCCAGATTGTCTGTTTCCAACCCTTTCTCTTAATTTGGTTGAACCCTAGTATTGGTTTCTTTCCACAGGTTTTAGTCCTCTATGACTTTAAACTGGAATTTCCTTTGGTTTTCAAGTGCTGGATTCTTCACTCTTATGGGTTTGGTTTATTATGTTGGATGTTGTGTTTTTGTTAGAAGGTACCCAGGGGGGGCTTCTAGATTTTATTTTGGCAAGTGTGGGGGTAACTGATGAGCTGGCTGCTCTGGAAAGCAGTTACCCCAGAATGTCTGTCTCAAGTCTTTTGTTTTTCCTAGTTGAATTCTAGTTCTGTTTTTTATTTTTCAGGTTTCAAGTCTGTTATGACTTTAAACTGGTTTGGGACTGGCTTCTTTATCTTAGGTTTTTTTGGGTTGGTGGTGGATCACTGGTGGTCTCCCATCATTTTTACTTATTTGAGGGAGCCCACCCAGTGATCATCTCTATGGACTAGACTTTCTCTTACTGGACCTTCTCTTAATCTGGACCATCCATGGAGTTGGAATTTCTTTGATTTTTTTAGTTAGATTTTGCTAGATAGTAGTTTCAGATTATTTTCTCTTTTCTCTTTTTTCTTTTAATTTTTTTTATGGGGGTTGCTAAAATTATAAAATCAAAAATATAGGGTGTTACCACATCAGGGTCACCTGAATGTGGGCAAGCATTGGTGGGGAAAGGCTCATCAATTGGCCAGGGAATGCTATTTTATCATTTTATTTTATTTTATTTTTATTTTCATTAATGTCATTTTTTATTTTTTATTCTCATTATTACCCTTAATTTATGTTTCTTATTTCAAATCATTTAAATTATTTAAGGTGTATCCACATCAAGGTGCACTTGAATGTGGGCAAGGTATCAGGGGATCAGCTCATCAATTGGCTGGGGGGATACCATTTGTATTATTTTTTATCTTTTATTTTATTTATCAATTTTCAATTTTAGTATGTTAGTAGACTGTCATAAAAAAAAATTAGAATTTATAGTTATTAATTCTTTTTTATTTATTTATTATTATTTTTTTAATCTTTTTGCAGGAGCTCAACGTCTGGATGATGAAGTTTCTGGAGGCTGGTCTAGATTATGATGTTGTTTTTGTTTTTTGTTGGGGTTGTGGGAAGCACTGTGTTCTTTGAAGTGCATCCTTCTGGAGAGATTATATGGATTATAATGGGCAGGAATGAGTTTGGATGGAAGTTCAGAAGAGGAGGAAGAAGAGTCAGGAATGGATTGTTGGAAGGCGTGCTTAATGATCCTAGACATCTTCCAGTGGTTGTCCAATAGTTGTTTCATCAAGGTTTTCTCAAATTCAATTAATGGTCCATTGAGGGCAAAGGCTTTCAGCATGTTTGGACACATGGTGTTGAGGTGTTGTTTCATGTCTCCATAATCCAGGGTCAAAGAAGTTTCTAGAGGTTTGCCAACTCCAATAGTAGATTCAGGAGTAGGGGTGCCAACTAGACAAGAAAAATTGGATCAGTAATTATTTTTGTTGAAGAAATTGGATGAATTAATGTGGTACTTACAGATTAGAAGCTCATCAAATTTGTAAGCAGCAGGAATTTGGACTTCTGAAGATTTTGGAATTGTGATAGTAGGTGGATCAATCAGGGAAAGATATTGACTCTCTTGGTCTTCCCCTGAAAGGTTTTGAGAATTAAACTAGGAGCCTGATGTACTTGGGGCCTAGTTGAAGTAGCAGGTATGTTGTTGCTGTTGTTAATATTTCAGCTTGATTCAGTTGAATGAGGTGCTGATGATGGAGTACCAGGGTTGTTATAAGATGGGGAAGGAGAGGGTGATCTGGAAGCGTATTGATCTCTTGAAGGAATGGAACTGTCAGAAGAATAGTTGCTTGGCAGAGGAGAGGGGTAGTTTTGTTGCCTTAACTGGGGGTGAAGTTGTTGCTTTGGTGTGGTGTTGGGTGCTCTGGTTTCTTCCTGGGGTCATCTGGCAGGACTCCTAGAAGTTTGGGAAATTTTGGAGTTTTTAGACCCTGGAGAGGTTGGCTGAATTGCTCTGGGAGCAGTGGGAGGTGGCTCCGTGCAGTTGTTTTTGTTGATTGGAGGAATTTGGCTGTTTTCTGGTTGTTTTTTGAGCTTTTGAGCCTGATTTTCACTGTCTAGTGAGACGGGCGGGCCGCCAAACGTTGGCCGGGCCGCCTGGATGCGGTCTAGAAGCCTAGGAGCTAATTTTAAAGCTTTTGGAGCTAATTTAGCAGAGATAAAAGCTGTTTCTTGGGAAGTTAAAGCAGGCCTTTTTTGGAGAGTTCTGGAAACTGAGTTCCGGTGTGGTAGCCTAAAGTTTAGTATGGCACCTAAATATGTAAATGGAGTTATTAAGGTTTGCAAGATTGGTGCTATTATTTTTTTTTACAAAAGGGTTTTATTTAATTTATTTGAGTTTTAAATATGAAGAAATTGGTCAAAAGCAAATGCCTACACGAAAACAATTTATTTTACAGAAAAAACTTATTTTTACAGTCTGAAAAGTTTATAAGTATCAAGTCGAGTCACTCAAGAACCTTGGGACATTTTCCCAGAATAGTTACTATTTTTTTATATTTTTAAATGAATTTTAAAGCTTTATAGAAATATTTACATTTTTTAGAAAATACTTAACTTTGATGAATTTTCACGGGGTGATTAGAGCTAAGAAGGCTACAAAAATTATTTGGGAATGTAAAGGGGAAGTGGCTCTATTATGTGTAATTTTTCTAGATTTTTTATTATAGTTTTAAAGGTTCTAATTGAGTCCGGAGGTCTGGACAGACTCCGTATGAGCTCCGTACAGGCTCCGTTTGGGCTCTGGCTGAGCTCTGGAGGGGAAACTTAGGCACGTGACTAGGTATACTTAAGAGTCTCTCAGACTCGAAATTGGGGATCATGTTACATCATACAGACATCATACAGCTTAATCTTTAACCACCACGGTCTCATTTTTTATTACTCAACAAATTAAATAAAATTGTAATACCCTTATAACTTTATATTTTATATATAACATTTTAGAAATACTACTCAACAATTTAAATCACACTTCATACAGGGTATCTTTAGAAAGGTCTTCATCACTGGGACTTGATTATTGCTTTCTCATAAAAATTCAAATTATTATAAAAATATAAAAGTCAATCTTTTCAGATCTTTCACTGGTACACCTTAATTGTTGTTATCAGTATTTTTTTCTCAACAGCCACAATCATTAAATCTCAATAAGCGTTAAATTTTCAAGAGTTTCAGTATTAATTTTTCATCTGATCTAAATAGACTGGGTAGCTTAGTAATTTAGAACACCTACTTTGTTATTTTTTATTGGAAGGACAGGGTTTTCAGCTAAATCCACACATCTCCTCCGGATTCTGCTTACAGCAAGGCGACTGTAAGAGTTAACCTTACCATACCGGAACCGGTAGAAGTAGAAGACCATCTAGAGTGGAAAGTAAGCCATATCCTTGATTCAAGAATGCGCAAGGGGAAACTTCAATACCTTGTGGAATGGGAAGGCTTCCTCGATGACTCAGACAAAACATCCTGGGAACCAGCCATCAATGTTTCAAACGCCCCTGAACTCCTAAAATCTTTTCATCTTAAATATCCTTTAAAACCAAAACCTTAAGACTCTCTTTTATTTTTTCTTTCTCTTTTTTATTTCTTTCTTCTCTTTTCTTTTCTTCTTTTTAAAAATCTAAAACATCTTTACTTCTAAAAAATTCCTTGATTTTGTTTTCTTCTTTATTCTTTTTCTTTTCAAAATTTTTTAACCTTCTTTAAAATAAATAAATTAAAATTAAAATAAAATGAAATAAAAATTCAAATTAAAATAAATAAATAAATAAAAAAAAATTAAATTAAAATAAATAAAATAAAATCAAAATAAAATAAAACAAAGCAAATAAAGATAAAAATAAAAATAAAATCTTTCTTCATTAAAAAAAATATATTTCTTTTTATTTTTTCCTTCTCAATTTTCTATATACATTTTCTCTTTAAAATTTTCTTTTCCTCAAACTATCAAAATTTTACACAAACATTACACGACCATCTTTCTCGAACTTCACTTTAACCTCTAAATCACTCTTTTAAATTCTTCAAACAAATTACTTCTTTCTTTCAAAATCCTCTTAAAATTTTTATTTCTTCTTTTATTTTCTTTCTTTTCTTTTTTCAAATAATTAAAATCCCTCAAATCTTCAATTAATAAACTTAAATAACAAATTTTTTCTTTTCATTAAATTTTATTTACAACACAATTATTTCAATAAATTATTTCTTTTTCTTTCTTTCTTTATTCTTACTTAATTCTTTTTCTTTTCAAACTTTAAAACTAAAACTCCTTCAATCAAATGTTCTGTCTTTTCTTCTCTCATTTAAACTTTTTCTTTCAAAATTTAAAAAAAAAAATCAATTTAAATCTTTTTTCTGTCTTTTCTTTTTCTCTCAAAATCTTATAAAAAATAAAATATTAAAATTTTCATAAAACAATAAAAAAAATAACTAAATACAAATTGTTTCTTACTTTTCTTTTCTTTCTTTTCTTTTCTTTTTTCATTTTAAATTTTATCTTTTATCTTCTCCCGAACCAAACCCTTCATCTTCTACAAAACTTCCCTTATCTCCTTTTTACATTTTTCAAAATTCTCCCCCTCTCCTACTGGAATCAATTCTCCAAGTTCCAGTAGCTCCTAGGCTACGTTGAAGGAAGCGGCATCAATAATCTTATCAATTTTGCCGCTCAAGTCTTCAAAAAACTTTGCTCATCAAACCTCATGAGGCTTCTTCGACCATACCTGATTGAGGGTTTCTTTGTGTTCCTCCCTTGAGGTAACCGCCGGTAATCTATCTTTGACTGACACTGCCACTTCCACAGCAGTGGGTTCCACAAGGGTCGCTTCCACATTTGAAGCTTCCGCCATAGGAACTTCAATGATGACGTCTGAATTCTAAAACAAGACCATCAGTACCTAAATTTCTAAAATATAAGGGAATAGACTTACTTTGAAAATAGGGTCAACCTCCAAAAATAATTTTGGAGTGACTTCCACCGCCACATCCCTCTCCTCTTTGTCATCTTTGATGACCACCCGTCGTTTTTTCGGGGTTCTCCTCGAGATGGAAATCTCCTCTTCCTCCTCGACCAACTCGTCAACTATCTCTTCTACTACTCGCTTCTTGCTTGCAGCCCAAGTCACCCAGGTTGCCACATCATCCTCAACCTCCTCCTCACTCTCCCCCACCAATTGATTGTCCGCAATTGAGACGTCCCAAATGTCTTCGACTACTTCCTTTGTCTTAGGGATTACCCAGTATTTTGTTTTAGTGAACCGACTCTTGATATCTGCATTCTTCAACAAGGTGTCACAGGCCACCCTTCTACATCGGCAAAATTTGCACTTCTGGCGAGGCCCTTGTGTAGCCGTGCCTTCTACGCAAAAATATTCCATCAATTCGCAGGCCATGCAAGTCTTGGAAAACTGTCGTGTAACAATACCCCCATCCGCTTTAGGGTGTGGAGGCGTGGGAGTTGGTGTGGGGAAATCTGTCATAGTGACTTAAAATAATAATAATAATAATTAAATAAAGAAGGAAGGGAAATTAGTGTGGGAAGTATGTCTTACGCTCAATGGAGCTTGCGTTCTTATACCTGGGCATCTGACATGTGCCACGTGACACTCGAGGCAAAAGTAGCTCATTAAATCAATAATAAGAGGCTCAAATCCATACTCGAAGCGCAGAAAGCAATTCTCCATAGCAACTGCAACTTTCCTTTGTGTACTCACTATTCAACCGCGCTAGCCTAAACTCTAAATCTAAATTAGTCAATCTCTCAATAGTGTGTCTTAGTCTTTTTCTCAATAAGTGATGCACAGCTCAATAGTTAATATAATAGTACATTAAAAGGTTTATGAAATGTCTGTGGGTTATTGAGGGGTAGTGAGCATGGACAGAATGGTTAGTGGAGGATTAAAGGGTTAACGGATGTTAGTGAGGAGGGTCCAGGTGTAATGGATGTATTTTTTAATGGTCTGTGGTGTGCGGAATAGTGGATGGGTACAAGGTCAATGCAAGGAGGAGTAAAGGATATAAAAAGGGGTTGGGATTTTGGTTTGATACTCTTTAGAATTAAATTATAAAACATATTTATAATTAATAGTGGTAAAAGCTTTTAGTTAAATCATTATTATTGTATCTTTATTTATTTTCTCAATAATCATTTCTAAATTCTAAATCTTTGATTGCTGAGTTTCCAACCCTTTGTGAGATCTTAAGAATTTTAATATTACCTTTCAATTATATTAGAATCCTTCTTGAACATAAATTTAAAGCAGTAGTTCATCCTTTGAGTCATCTTCCAATCACTTCCTCAAATCATTCCTCTGTACTTCGAAGAAGTCTCTAAACTCCTCATCTCACTTACAGGAACATCCTCGACCTTGTGTGTAGGTCTTCCGGTGACAATAACCTTAATTGAATTAAGCTTATAACTTAAATATATGGTTATTATACTTATATATAAGGTTATTATGCTTATATATATGTTTATTATACTATTATATGAGTTATATTAGCTTAAATAGCTCATCCCTAGCCCCATAATACTTATTAAGGTGCTAACATACTATGTCCTTAGCTAGTATTTCATCAGTATATAGTGTAGCTTCTAAGTTCATTGGAGGCCTTCCCCTTTTTCTACAAGGCATTATTCTCTACAGGTTTTAGGCTGTCTTGCTTGTGGAGAACCCTTCGCAGAACCCTATTCATTTCAATGATACTACAATATTTCCTCCTTATGGTGTAACTGTGCCATCCTTCTCAATTCCATTCTCAAAACAGTGGATGGGAGCTGTTCTTGACACAGCCAAAAAAATGGAAATTTTCCATTCTAAATTTGGTGTATGGGTGCAATCTTATCATCCTGCCTAAAAAAGGCATCTGCTCCACAATGGTGTATGAGGCATCTTACCTCATTTTGATTTGCAACAATAAAACACAGGGGGAAAAAAGTGTGAACTAGACAACAAGTTCAGTTTTTTTTCAAAGGAAACACTTCTGGGTCTGTTCTATGAAGTAACCCTGCTTCAATTCAATGAGAGTGACCCTGGTTGTTTCTGACATTGGCAACCTTCCTTCTGGTGTCTTTACCTCCTCTTCTCTCATCCATGGTGATTTTTTTCTATTTTATTATTTCTAAAATCCTATATCCTCTTCCTGAATTCCCTAATATCCTACTCTTGCTCCTCCCCTCCCCCCTCATGATGCCTCTGTCTTTCTCCCTCTTTCTTCACCATCCTTAATCCATCTTACATCTTTTTTTCACTGCTTTTCTGCTCTACTCTATCCTCTTCTTTATTTTGAAAAATTCTTATCTCTCCTCTGCACATTCCTTAATCTACCTTTGGTAAGAAAATAAAAATCAAAAAACATTTGCATAAAAAATAATAGCAAGGCATATGCCTAGAAAATGATAGACTAACATACCATAAGGTACATTATTATTGCAAACGTAAAATTGCACCAATAGTTCTGGTTAATGAGATCTGAACATTCCCAGTATACTTTGTTAAAAAAATGGAGTGCGGAAAAAACTGAATTATTTCATGCTCACTCCAAAATTTTTCATTAGAAAAATACTATTCCCACAGCTGTTTGGTAAAAGAAAGGCTGCTTTCTTCAAAAAAATGAGATAATCAATGTATTTTAAGAAAACAATTGTTTGCCCCATTTATGATTTACATGTTCAATGAAAGATGGTTTAAACTTGCATCATCCAAACTTCTCACTGAAAAATCATCAACAATTGAATGTTACATCATTTTTGTCCCCCCATGTAATAGTAAAAATTTAAAATAGACTAACACACCATAAGCTAAATGATTATTGGACATGTTAAATTGCACAAATAGTTCCATTTCATGAGTTTTTGACAGCCTAGGTATCTCCAGGACTGTTTAATTCTAATGTTTAACATAAGATAACCTTTATTAAATCAAGCTTATTACTTAAAAATAAGGTTAAAATACTTATATATATGGTTATAATACATATATATTTAATTATTACACTATCATATGACTTATAGTAGTTTAAATAGCTTATCCATAGCCTATTAATACTTATTAAGGTGTTAATGGAGTCATAATATACTTATCTTAAGTGATATTAAGTAATTATAGACATACATAAGCTTATATCTATACATAAACCTCATATCCAGTGAAATATGTAGTTATATTATGTATATCTAGGTCTATAAGTGGGTTTTAACCTCTTAATAGCCTATAACCTTTATTTTTCTGCTTATTTTAGGTCATATGGATGTATTAAGTGGACTCACAATGCCTACACAAGCATATACACCTATTTCAGGCGCATATATCCAGTTTGGACAACTTAATCTGCTTCCTTGGATGGATTTTCACGGATTTATGAGTTGGGATATGATTACTGGGTTAATATGGATGCTTGGGGATTTTATTGGGGGCTTGGACAGTTAATTTGGCTCCCTTATATGCTTTGAGTTTCATTATACACTCTTTGGATGAGTTATTTTACCTGTTTCTTTATGTTATCTGCTTTTATCTGTTTATTCTATTTATGGTATGGGTCTGTGGCATTATTAATTGTGATGAAGGGTCCTTACTGGATGTCTGGGTGTTGAAACGGCTTGAAGTGGACGCCATGGGGAGGTGATGGGCCCTCACAGTGATTTAATTGCCAGGGATAGCAGTGACATCATCTGGATTGAAGGTCTGTGCAATCCAGTGGATTTTTGTCAGCCAGGCTATACCAGGAGCCCAGTAAATGATATGTTAATTTATTGGACCTGAAAGAGGGCATAAGAATTGTATTTTATGTATATAAATTAATTTTTTATTGCATAATAAAATTATATAAGTATCTTATTAAATATAAGTGTTATATTAATTTTATTGTTATATAAATTTTTTATACATTTAAATTAAGCATAATATATTTTATATTCTACAAATAATGGCGCATTTTTATGTATTTAATAGTTATAAATTAATAATTAATTAATTAAAAACATATATTATAATTATATATGTGAAATTGACTTATAATGTAATTAAATTAGTTAATTAAATTTATATATTATATAAAACTTCATATATTATTAAACAATAATATTGGGCGCTTCTTTTGACCCTTAATTGTGTAACAAAAAATTATTAAATAAATTATAACACTTATTTAATAACATAGTATTATAATCCCCACTTTAAATTACAAATATCATTAAATTAATTATATGTTTCATTTAAACTAATTATTGAATTAATTAAAATAGTTAAAACAATTAATTAAAATTTCTTTAAACTGGATTGAATTTATTATATGAATTTTTGGTGTGAAAATAATTTTATTTGTTTTACTTAAAACCTTTACATTTCACTATAATGTCTGTTTTGGATTATTTTACTCATTGTTCTCATGTTTCAGACTTACTTGGTTACTAATTATTTTAATTAAGTGTTTTGGGAAGTCATGGTGGGAAAATGGTTAATTACTCACGGGTTTTAGTTAATTGTTTCATATTTTTCTCTTAATATCCATGTTTCATTTCTACTCTTTTATATTTTTGTTTTAGCTTATTACTATTTTGTATTTACTGATTCGTGGCACTTCAGAGGTCCCTTGGTCTATAAAAGGGCCTTGGGTAATCCCCTTTAACCCATCACTTATCATACACTCTACTTACTTACAATTTTAAAATTTATACATTTATTTTATTTTTATTAGCATTATAAATCTAAGTTAAAAAAATAAATTACTTGAAAGGTTGCAATAAGTGTAATAATAATATTAGTGTTTGCCGCGCATTTAAAATAAATCTTACTTATATAAATATATTATAATTTAATACCTGTCACTACTGTACCAAGTCCAAAGGAATTTCGTTGTCTCTCCCTCTAAGAATATTTATTTTTTTATTATTTTTTTATTTCTTTATCCTTTATTATCTTCTCCCTATATTTCCTCCTCTTCTTCTTTGTTCCTTTTCTCTTCTTCTCCTTCTTCTAGATGCCTGGCCAATAATTTTGGTATAAGTAAGGGAGGATTTGACAGGTTATTGGACATCACTTACTTACTACACTTCAAATAAACATTATAAAACAATTATTATCATATATAAATATATTATAAAGCATTTATAAATTGATATTATCTTTATATAAGCTATAATTATATTTTATTAATTTTTTTCCACCACCAGCATGCATAAAATCCAAGTATTGTGAGTTTATATTGAGAATAACTATTTTATTAGTCTTCCCCTGAGGTTTAATCACTAAATCATTAAAAATAAGTAGTAGGACCATTAATCTTTAATATTAAATCTTACTTAGATACTAGCACACACTGACAGTTTTGAACATTCCCAAGTATACTTTGTTAAAAAAATGGAGTGCAGAAAAAACTGAAATATGTCCTGCTCATTTCAAAACCATTCAACAAAAAAATGCCATTCCCTTGGATTTTTAACAAAAGAAAGGCTTTTTTCTATAAAAGACATGAGATAATCAATTTATGTTAAGAAACCAATTTTTTTCTGCATTTATGATTTACATGTTCAATTACAGATAGGGGAAACTGGCATCATCCAAGCCACTCACTGAAAAATCATTGATTAAATGTTACATCATATTTGTCCCCCATGTTATATTCAAAATAGACTAACACAACATAAGCTACATGATTATTGGACATGTAAAATTTCACAAATAGTTCTAGTTCATGAGTTTTGAACATTCCCCAGTATACTTTGTTAAACAAATGGAGTGCAGAAAAAACTGAACTATGTCATGCTCACTTCAAAATCATTCAACAAAAAAATGCTCTTCCCTTAGATTTTTGGAAAAAGAAAGGCTGTTTTCTATAAAAAAACATGTAATAATCAATGTATGTTAAGAAACCAATTGTTTGCTGCATTTATGACTTTCATGTTCAATGACAGATAGGGAAACTCAAGTCAACCAAGCCACTTGCTGAAATATCATTAATGATTAAATGTTACATCATTTTTGTCCCCCCATGTAATAGTCAAAAGTCAAAATTTATGAGGGAAAATTTACATTAATCTTGCCCAAAATACCTATGCAATATGAGATGTGATATTGAATATCCAACTGTAGCCCTCTAAGTGTATTCAAAAAAATGTATCAACTTGAAGAAAACAAATCAATATCAAAAAAACAATTGTTAAATAAGTATAAAGAAAATTGAATAAAAATATTATAAAATTCTGAAAATAAAATTTTTCATCAAATACAACAAAAACAAAAAAAATCATAAAGATCAAAAAATTTAAAAAAAATTCAAAAAAACTTTAAAAAATTCAAAAAAATCAAAAAAAAAAATCAAAAAAAGAAAAAAAATCTCATAAAAAATCATAAAAATCCAAAACTTCTAAAATAATTTTAAAAATTTAAAAAAAAAATCATTAAAATATAAAAAATAAAAGAAATCATAAAGATCATAGAAATCAAAATAAATCAACTAAAACATCAAATAAATCAACAAGATTAAGAAAAATCAAAGAAATCAAAAAACAAATCATAAAAATCAAAAAAAAAAATATCAAAAATATCAAAAAATTCAACAAATCAACAAAAAAAATTCAAAAAAGTCAAAAAAGTCAAAAAATTAAAAAAAAAATTCAAAATGTTCAAAAATTTCAAAAATTCAAAAAAAATTGAAAAGATCAAAAAAATGAAAATCATAAAAATTATAAAAGCAATAAAATCATTAAAATTTAAACAGGTAAAATAATAAAAATAATTATTAAAATAAATCAAAAGTTATTAAAAATTATCAAAGTTAATAAAAAAATTATAAAAATCAAAAAAATCTAATGAAACAAAAATATCTTCAAGATTATAAAAAATTTAAAAAATCTTAAAAATAAAAAAAATTTCAAAAAAATCATAAATACCAAAAAATGATATTAATCAAAACATTTAAAAAAATCAAAAATCAAACAAATCATAAAAATCAAAAAATTTAAAAATTTATATAAATAAAAAAATAAAAAAATTTAAAAATATTAAATTAAAAAAAATAATAAAATTTATGAATCACACAGTTCTCGAAATTTATGAAAATCTTATAAATTGGAAAAATCTTGAAAGCTATATGGCTACCTAAATTTATTTTTTTTTCTGTTGAAGCAAAGTATTAGGTTGTAAAAATTTCAGAATCCTTAGCCTTGATTTTTTGTGTTCTCTGAAATTATGTTAGTTGGTATTTATATATAAGAAGAGTTTAAAAGTTTATATTTAAATATTCTGTACCTTTTCTTGTCTTTCTATTATTTATTATAAAGACAGTTTACATTCTCCTTTTTTTGAGGAGCCTGTATTATTACTAAAGGTCATTATATGGCTTTCCTCAGAATATATCACAAATTTTTTTCTTTTTATGTTTAAGTATTATCCACAATAAGTCTTACAGGTCTTCCTAAGTATTTATTAAGGTCTCACTATGTGGTATTCTACATCTGGGTATATCACTTAGGTGAAAATTTGATTAAATATTGGTTGAAAGGAAATTTTTGTGTTACCAGGTGTTAATTTGGTTATTATGGATATTCTGGGGTTGATTTGTGGCATTTTGGAATAGTTATATGATGGTATTTATCTTGTGATTTGATGTTTTTATGGATTTGGAAATGGTCATATTGGATTTTTGGGGTGATTCTCTATCTTTTAGGTATTTTCTTGTGCTCTTTTGGGTTTATTTTTGGAAGATTAGTAGCAATTTTCTGGATTATTAGGCTGGATATTTGGAATTTTGGAAGGTGATTATTATCATTGGATTGCCCAGATTTTTCTATTTCTTTTATTCCTTGATGGTTTTTATCATACTTTACTGTTTTTTAGTGTTTTACTTGATTTAGTGTCTTTTAGTCATATTGGTGGATATGGCTTGCTGATTGAATGGCCACTGAGCTTTGATTCTCTGGTGCACTCCAGTTTGCTCCAGTGATTTTCAGGTGCAAATTTAAAGTGTACTGGAAAAATTCAGTCATGGTGGCAAAATTATCTCACTGTGGAAAATTTAGCTCAATCTGGCATAATTAGCTCAATCTAGCAAAACTAGCTCATTGTGGCAAAACAAGCTCATTGTGGAAAAATTTGCTAACAAAGAAATAGTCTGGTCACTGGGTTAAAATTTGGTTATAAATTTATTAAGCTTACTAGACCAATAGTTCATTGTAGATCCTATGCATGTAGGGTATTCTTTGAAAGGTCTGGAGCAGGAGAATCAGGAAGAAGGGGAGAATCTTACTCTTCTACATGTTTTTTGACTTCTAGTTTTGATAAAAAGGGTCTTTTTTGATAATTAACAATATTTAAACATATAACAACAATTATAATAAAAAATATTAACATATTGGGTACCATTGGATAGCTCTCATCCTGGGGGACTCAAATTTTTTTCTTTTCTTATAAAATTCATAAAATAAAAATATAATAAAGTACACTCTTTAATTTTGGTGAGAAATTGGATAAACCTGGGGCAGTCCTTTAATAAGGCACCTTTAAACAGGTCATTCCAAGGGTAGTTTCTGGAGTACTTTAATGTACTTTTCAGTCTCTGGGGTAAGTGTTGCGGCTTGTTCTAAATATTTTCAGTGACTGGTATCAGTGTAATCTTGTACTAGTTATTTTGTTGGTTGGTGTAACCATTTGTTGCACTTAGATTTGACTTTATTATAGGTTTCAAATGCATTTAAAGTCTAACTCTCAGAATTTCAACTCATCCAAATTTTCAAGCAGATCTTCAATCTTAGTTAACTGAATCTTACTATTACTTAGAGGGACAGGGTTTTCTTGGGATTATCCAACTCCTTTGGATTCTTCTTACAGCAAGGCAACTGTAAGAGTCTTTCTACAACAAATAAGTGCATTCTTATTTATTAGATTTTCATAAGAATTTTTTATCTGCCAGTTTTATTAAACATGAAACTCATTCATCTATGTATATAACTATCAAATATAATTTGGAAGTGGACTTCAATTAATTTCAAATAAAATTATATTTTAAATATCAACACAGGGTAAAATATAAGACAACTTGTAGGCAAGTCATTTTTTTTCCCCTTGGACTACCCCCAGAGTAACTCAGTTGTTACTACAGTGGCCTTAATGTTAGGAAATGTAGTGGAACCATAAATCAGGGATTATAACTTAGATACTTCATTTAGAATTTCAACTGGTAAATTGAGTTACCTGAAAAATATAGTTTTTTGATTTTCAGAAAAGAGGTCAACATTCCATAAATAACATTAAATATCAGAATCATAGGTACTAGCTATACTTTTTAATGACAACATGAAGACATCATTAGCCAAAACATTACCCAAACCAATTTGAAGCCTAGTTTTTGAAAGATGAACTACAATTTCTTTATCAGAAATAACTAATTTTTATGACCATCTATCATAACATCAAAAAGCACTAAATCCAGATTTTAATAAATAATTTTTAAATCTATCCTCCACTATGTCATATAACCCAACTAAAATGAATTTTTTGCCTGGAAATGAGGCTGACTCCCAATTTTTTTGAATAAATCCTGCCTTACTTCCAGTAGATAATTTTATTTCAACATTACCATTTTCATTGTGATTAGAGTATAGTAAGAAATGTTTACCATCCATAATTAATTTTTTAATTAGGCTCATTTTAGTTTTCAAATTTTCTGTATTATTATTTATACTAAAAGAGAAAGATATTTTATCAATTTATTTTCTTAGTTTTCAGAATTTTTGATAACCCAAACTGGGATCAAAGCAGCCACATAATAAATTTTGTTCAACACAAGCTATTCTGCTGCCATGAGATTTGTACCAGGCTCCCCAATACTATGTAGAAAAGGAGTCAGCCAGAAAGGGAGGATCATTTCCTTAATAAAGTTTTGAGCTATGATAAGCTCAATATGTTGAAGAGATAATTTAGTGGTTAACTTTCCTGGAGTTTCCGCTGATTTTGATCTAATTTTTGGTCTAAAATTAACAGAGGTCTCCTGAAAAGCATTATCTGCAAAATATGTTTCAAAGGAATTTTTATCTAATTATGAATCAATAAAGCTTACCAGTGTGGTCTTCCAACATTGGAAGAGGCCTTTATTGGTCTGTTTGGCGCTGTTTTGGTATGTCTTAATTGACATTGGTTGAATAATTGGGTTTTATTTAATTTTATTCAGTGAATATTAAGACTATGGGTATTTGGGTTCTACCATTGGATAGCCCCTGTTTTCCCTATATTTTATGTCGTGTTGACATTTTTCATATTCTAATTTTTAAGGTGTCATTTGCTCACTTTTCATTTATATAAGATAGCTGTTTAATTTTGTTTTTGTGTTTTACGGGCTAACCTTAAGTCTTATGTTCAAGTGCTTAGTACCATTAACTAGAGCTAATTTGGCTCTAAATTTTAAATTACAATGTTGTCATAGCTTAATTTTGTGTTTTAAGGATTTTAGTAGTTGTGGTGTTTTTATTTAAGTATTTTGGGCTTTATTGGGGGGTTTTGGTAGTTTTCTGGCTTCAGGGAGGTCTGGCCACTTCTAGGCAGGCCACCAGACGTCTGGCAGCCCACCTGCCTTGGTTATAGAAGGCTGGGGAGCGCTTCTAGAGGGTTTTTATTAAATTTGGCTGCAAAAAGCGCCAAATTTTTTGCTGTGCATGGGTTTTTTAGATGGTGGTCTGTGTGTACATACTGAATAAGACATTTTGGGGGAGCTTTTATTATCATACAACCATCTGGTAATTATATCATTTTTACTCACTCTGTTTTCACTGTTTTTTGGCCATAATATGAGCTGTTTGTTGCAAGGTTAGTTCTTCATTTAACTCAACTTTGGCAACTTGTTTTTCTGGTGTAGCTTGGCAACCTGCATCAAGTATCATTGCTGTTTTCTGTGAAACAAGTGCACAGTGTTTTTGTCCTCTGTTTTGCATCTTTCAGCAATGCTGGTTTCTGGTTATTTGGTTCTCAGTGGTCTGCTATTGGCTACTTTCTTGACTTGTTAAGTAGTCAAGTGTATTGGAAGGGGTATAGTAACAGTCTCTAATTTTCTGTAGCAAATAAATCTCACCTGGTATTTCTCAAAGGGAAAGGGGTTTTCCTCTCCAGTTATACTCCAACTCCCTTGGTCAAGGCCTATAGCTAGTACTATAGGATTTTCTACATTTCTGGCACCCAAAGTGGTGTGAGGATTGGTTAGCTTTTGGACTTTTGGTTACTTTTGGACTCTCTTCTTTGGTTGGAAATCGGTTTTCTGGAATCTGTTGCACCATGGCTTCCGGGCCCCTTTTCTCTAGTGGTGGTAGTGGCACTGTTGGTGCTGCTGAGGATGGTAATACTCCTATTTCTGTTAGGCCTTCTGTCAGGATCAAGCCCTGGAAGGGTCCTATGTTTATGAGGGAGGATGTGAAGTTGTTTCTGGAGCTTTTTGAGGCTGCTGGGAATGTGGATGGGGCTTCTCACTTGGAGATGGTGAAGCAAGTCATCTTCTACATTGGTTACAGGGCTCTGGTGAAGGAGGTTGCTGCTATGGAGGGTTATTGGAGGAAAGATTGGAAAAAGTTGTGTTTGCAGATGAAAAACAGGTGTGGATCCAGGTACTCTATGGTGGATCTCCATATGATTGCAAGTGAATGGAAATCTTATGCAGGTGTAGACAATCTCCATACTTATAGGAAGTTTCTGGCTCAGTTAAAGCCAATAGTGGATTATTTGGTGGATATGCAGTAGTTGGAGAGTACTGACTCTGAGAGGGATTTTTTCTGGCCTGCTCTGGCCAAGTATTTCAAGATTGATGTGCTAAAGAAGTTGGAAAGGATAGATAAGATGAAGATTCTTCCTAATGGGAATCAGAAATTTCCTGCTCTTTCTGTAGTGAAGGAGTTTGTAGAGGGTCATCTGAAACTTTTGGAAGTGGATTCTTGCCAGGAAGCTAGCACCAAGTATGTTAGCAATAGCAGTGAAGATTTTCTGAAGATGTAGAGGAATATAGGAAGAAGGAATGTGTGAAAAAGAGAAAGGCTCCTGAGAAGCCTAAAGAGGTTGATCCAGTAGTGGAGCAGTTGGCTGATCTGAAAAAACAGCTACATATTTTTGTTCAGGAGTCTTAGAAGGCTAATAAGACTCCTTCTCAGCCTAGAGATTTTAAAAGGAGGTTTGGCAGGAGTGACCCTTGGGTCTGCTCTTATTGCAGCAGGAAGGGCCACAAGTCCAATAATTGTTGGGCACTGAATAGGGATGTGTCTGAAGGGAAGTCGGAATTTTATGGGAAAGTGTTCAAGTTCCCAGATGGTTCTTTTGTGAAGCCTAATAATGGTCAGGCTGAAGTGGACTTGGTGAGGAGGATACATAATGTCAACTCAAGGAGGCCAAGATTTGAAGAGTTGCCTAATGAGGCTTCTTTTTCTGGTAAAAGTGGAGATGATGGAAGGGGAAAGGGAAAGGAGGCTAATAGATTCTCATTTATATCTTCCTTTGGTGGTTTGGAGTCGTATTCTTGTGGTTGAAAGTCAAGTGGGGAATTCTTGGCTGGTGTTTATGATGTGGAAGCAGGAAAGGTGGGGAGGCCTAAGAGCAGTGCTCAGGCTCAACAAAAGCCTAAGTTTTCAAAGGTGGATCTTAAGCTGAGTGCAGCTAGGAAGAAGTACAGAGAAGAGGACCTGCATAAAATGCAGAAGGGTATGGCAGGTATGGGCCCCCCTAGTTTTAAAGCATTGGAAATGAATGGTGAGCCAACACCTATGGATGTTGATTCTGACTCTGAGGAGGATTTTTCTTTGGCTTCATTTCCAAAGCCTTTTGGAGTTAGAGGTGCTGGTGAGGGATCTGGTTTGATGCCTGTTGATGATAAATCTGTTGGTGGTTCTGCTCCTCAAGAATCTTATAAGACCGAGGCAGTGAAGCAAAGAGGTCACTTTGAGAGGCCATTGTTTTCTGGTAAAGTTAATATTATGGACTCTGTCCTGGAAAGGATGAATCAGGGTCAGGTTTCCCTTACTTATGGTGAGTTGTATGCTATCAGTCCTGGGTTAGCTGATAGGCAGAAAAAGTTGTTGACCAGGAGAAGGGTTTCTTCTGGGTAGGTAGAATACATTTGTTATTCTTCTGAAAAATTTGGTGAGGGGTTGGAAACTCATTTTTCTACACCTCTGGGTTATGTAAATGTAACTCTGAATAGCAGGGAGGCTAGGGCATTGGGGGATTCTGCTTCTCAGATTAACCTGATTTCTTTTTTTGTGGCTGCTCATCTGGGCCTCCCCATCAAATCAGGTATTGGTGGAAAGTTGAGAGGGATCAGTGGCCATGTAACTGAATTGATTTTAATATCTGAGTTTGTAAAGTTATATGTTGGTGGAGCCTTAAGAAAGTTCATTTTTACATTGCCAAAGGGACTGTAAAAGCTGTTTTGGGTGGGCCATTCATGATGGATTTTCAAGCAAGAAATGGTTGTCAGTTTGATGTGGGAATCAGTTTGGAGTTGACTGGTGAAAATGAAAGGAGACTTCAAATGAGGTTATCACCTCCTGGAGAGGATGGTTGGGAGTCCAGACCTGGTTTTTCTTCAATGTTCCAGTGCATGGATTGTTGTAGGAGAAGAAGGGAAGTGGGTGCTGCCTCTGCTTTTTATCAGTGTTTCTCAGGCTATAGTGAGAGTCTGTCTTTTTTGGAGTGATGAGGGCTGATTCCCAAGTGCTAAAACCTCTCCTCAAAATGAGGAAGTCCCAAGTTGTAATAGGTCAGCACCCTTGGAGATATACCTAAGGTATTTTCAACTTTCTCTTTTTAATATTTCTCTTCTCTGCAAGTATTCTTCATGTTTTTTCACAAGTATCTGTTCTCTCTCAAGATTTTAAATTATTTTTAATTAAATTTCAAAAAATAATATTGTTTATATATCTTTATTGATATATATGCAAAAAAGCTGTGGAGTTGTGAGACTGTGGTCAAGAAGTAAGTCCTCCCAATTTTGCACCACTAGGGTTTCTTCTACACATTTCAAAAACATTACCTTAGCCTCATCTGTGAAAATTAAGGAAACCCCTGGTTATTTTTGTAGGATAGAAGAATACTCAAGAAAATAAAATAAAAATTTCAAGATAACTGAAGAAAATCAAGAAAAAAATCTGAAGATAATCAAGAAAGAAGAAAAGAATTGTTTTTGTGAAGATGATCAAGATCAATTTTTGGTCCTCCATCATGAGGTTAAACTGCACATATTTTTGAAGAAATAAGATCAGCAAGATCAATTTTTGGGCCTCCAGAATGGGGCTAAACTGCACAATTTTAGAAGATGGGATTCAGAAGATGAATCAAGATTTGAAAATTTAGAAGATGGAAGTGATGATGAAGATGTGGAATTGCAGAAAAGTTTTGGGGTGGTGAGATTGGGGAATAAAAGTAAGTCCTCCCAATTGTGCACCGCTAGGGTTTCTTCTACACCTTTCAAAAACATTACCTTGGCCACACATGTGAGTAATGGGGAAGCTCTTGGTTTTTATTCCAGGTCTGGTGGTGAAGATGTCCTGAAGATCCCTCAAGTTTAAGGTTGAGCTGCAAAGTATAAGAAGGTATTGCAGAAAATTAGGCCTGTCTATGAGCCTATGCCTGTAGGTTTGAATCCTCCTTTGAAGAGACATCCTTTTTCAAGAGATCCGTGCTGTACTCCACTGGTGAAGAATCCACCTGATTTTGTAAAAACTTCTAGGGTGACTGTGGAAAGGTTGAAAGCTGTTAATTTTGGTCCTGATGGGTGGTTTTCTAATGAGGAAAATAAGTTTTTGTTGCACATTATTGTGCTGAGGGAGAAAGTGGTGGCATTTGCTGATGAAGGAAGGTGTATGTTGAAACACTCTTATTGGGAACCTTACTTGATTCCTGTGGTTTTTCATGAACCTTGGCAAATCAAACCTATTCAAATTCCAGCTGCTATTAGGGATGATTTTGTAGAGATTGTTAGGGAAAGAGTCAGGACTGGTTTATACAAACAATTAACATCTAGTTACTCAAGTCCATTTTTCTGTTTAAAGAAGCAGAATGGGAAGCTGAGGGTGGTGCATGATCTTAGAGCCTTGAATAGAGTCACTATCAAGGATTCTGGGATGCTTTCAAGTTCAGAGGACTTTGTGGAATCTTTTGCGGGAAGGGTGTGTTATGGGTTTGGAGATATTATAGGTGGCTATGATGAAAGGAAAATTCACACTGATTCTCAGCCACTTACAACATTTAAGATTCCTCTGGGAATATTTCAGCTCACTATGTTGCCTCAAGGCGAAACTAATTAAGTAGCAGTATATCAAGCACAAATGGCCTGGATTTGACAGGATGAGGTTCCTACTCATGCTGGTATTTCTATTGATGATGGTGGAATCAAAGGACACTACACTGATTATGGGAATGAGTTGCTGAAGGAGAACCCAGGTATAAGGAGATTTGTTTGGGAATATGCAATTACTCTAGAGAGAATATTGTTTAGGATTGAAGAGGCTGGTTTGACCAATTCTGGGTCAAAGTTTTATTTTTGTGTTCCTGATCTGGAAATTCTGGTTCATGTGGTATTTCAGAAGGGAAAGATTATGGAAATGAAGAAATTTAATATAAATTTAGTCATGGCCAAGGCCTAAAAATACTACCTAAGTCAGGGGATTTTTGGGGGTTTGTGTGTATGTCATAATTCTTATTAAAGATTTTTCTTTCTTGGCTTCATCTTTGAAGAAGTTGACCAGGAAAGATATGGAGTGGTAATGAACTGAACAGTGTGAAGAGTCTTTTCAGAAGTTGAAGAAGGTGGTAGAAGAATAACTCTAGAGAGAGTGTTGTTCAGGATTGAAGAGACTGGTTTGACCATTTCAGGGTCAAAATTCTGTTGTTGTGTTCCTGCTTTGGAAATTCTTGGTCATGTGGTATGTAAAGAGGGAAGGATTATGGCAAAGAAGAAGATTAATAAAATCCAGTCATGGCCAAGGCCTGAAAATACTACTGAAGTCAAGGGATTTTTGGGTGTATGTGTATATATCAGGATTTTTATTAAGGATTTTTCTTTGTTGGCTTCACCTTTAAGGAGGTTGACCAGAAAAGATGCAGATTGGAAATAGACTGAAGAGTGTGAAGAGGCTTTTCAGAAGTTGAAAAAGGTTGTTGGTGAAGATATTGTTCTTCACAAGTTGGATTATGGTGTTGGTGCCCGAAAAATGTATCTGGAAGTGAATTCAAGTTATATTGCTGCTGGTGCTGTTTTGTCTCAGGAGGATAATACTGGGAGGGTCAGGCCAGTAAGATATTAGTCTGTGGTGTTTAATGAGGATGAATCTAGATATTCTCAACCTAAGTTGAAATTGTGTGGTGTAGCAAAAATTTTGAAGAAGCTGAAAAATGTTTTGTGGGGGCAGAATTTTGAGCTTCAGGTGGATGCTAGATATCTGGTTCAAATGATCAATACACCGAGTCTTCCAAATGCTCCAATGACTAGGTGGGTGTCATTTATTCAGCATTTATCTTTTGGACTGGTGCACAAACCTGGAAAAACATTTACAATGCCAGATGAATTATCAAGGAGACCACCCACAGATAAAGATTCAGACTGTGAAGAATTTGATGAAGATGTCCCAGAGGTTAGGGCCAGCACAAAGGGTGCTGAAGATTTTTCTCCCCTCCCCCATGAGGCTAAACTGGATGATTTTTCTCTCCTCCACCAAGAGGTTAAAATGGCTGGTTCTAATCTTGATTCTGTTGATAAGGATGTTTTTGTTGATGAAGATGGGGCTGTTGTTTGGGATGGCCCAAAATTAAAAAATGGTGTTTTTGTTGGTGAACTGGATTCTCTTAAGGTTCAGTGAAAGAACAGGATGTACCACAATTTAGGGGTTGGTGTCCTGGTTGGGCTGGTCAAGTAACTCATGTGTACACTAGTGATTTTAATGAAAGGGTTGTACCTCTGGATTTTGTTTTGTTGGATTTTTAATATGAGACCTGTTGTCAGACTTGGTTTAACTTTATTATGGTTGAATATATGTTAACCTTGGAGAGGCCAGATAGTTGTGATGATGATACTTGGGTGGCAATCAAGAAGAAGAGTCCTGGATTTTATGTGTCAGGAAGAAGGTTGAAGAGGAGGAGACATGCAAATCCTCAAGTAGTGGTGACTCAGAAGAAGGGTCAAGAGTTGGTGTTAAAGTCTTTGCATGAAGACCTTGGTAATTGAGGCTTTGGGGAGACTTAAAGAAGAGTAGAAGATAGATTTTGGTGGCCAGGTATGAATTTTTCTGTTCAGGGTTGGGTTCAATTTTGTGAAGAATTTCAAAGAAGAAGTCACTTGAAACCTAAGGAGGTTGACCGTGCTACTGATGAATTAACTGTGTTTGGAAGAGTCAATTTTGAATTCTGTCCCTATTAAGGAGGGCAGGCATAAATACTTAATTGTTGGCAGGGATGATTTGTCTGGTTGGGTTGAGGCAGTGCCTCTGTCTAATTTGACTGCCAAAAATGTGGCAGAATTTTTTGAAGAAGGAATGAATGTTTAGGTATGGGTTGATGACGTTGGTGACTGTTGATCGTGGGCTAGCATTTGGAGATGAATTTAGAGAAGCTGTGACAGGTATTGGTTCTAAAGTAAGAGTGGCTACACCTTATTATCCTGAATCTGAAGGATTGGTTGAAAGAGGCCATCAAGTTATCAAGAATGCTTTGGTGAAAATGTGTGGAGATAGTTCTTAAAAGTGGAGGCATTATTTAACTTTTTGATATTTGCCGATAGGGTCACTTTGAAAAAGAAAACTGGCTATTCCCTTTATGAATTAATGTTAGGGACATAATCTGTTCTACCAGTGGATTTGGAAGCTGTCTCTTATCTTGTAATTGATTGGGATGATGTGCTCAACAGAAGATTTGCTCTGTTCCAGGATGCAACAGTTGGAATGTAGAGAGGAATGTCAAGAGAAAGAATACTCTAGAATGATGAAGATAAGAAGTCAATAAGTCAGATACTGGGACAAGAATTTGGCTCATAGACTCAGGAATCCCTTAAAACCTGGTTGTTTGGTTTTGTTGTATAATACAAGTTTGGAGTGTCAGTGGGGAAAAATGTTTTCTGACAGATGGAATGGACCTTAAAGAGTCAGATCTCAGGTGTCTGGGGATTCTTATGTTTTTGAGTAGTTAGATGGCGTAGTCTTAAAGAAGAGAGTGCCTGCTGATCAGGTGAAGAGATTTTACCCAAGAGGCACTAGAAGTGAAGAAGATTGACTCTGAAATGAGGATAAACTATGGAACATTCTTTAAATTTTGGATTTTGGTGATTCTGTGCATCTGTTTTGTTGGAAACTTTTTTTGTTAGAAGGTACCCATGGGTGGGGCTTCTAGATTTGATCTTGGAAAGTGTAGGAGTAACTGATGAGCTGGCTGCTCTGTTGAATATTTACCCCAGATTTTCTGTTTCCAGCCCTTTCTCTTAATTTTGTTACACCCTAGTATTGGTTTCTCTTCATAGGTTTTAGTCCTCTATGAATTCAAACTGGAAATTCTTTTTGTCTTCAAGTTCCGGACTCTTCACGCTTATTGTTTTTGGTTTATTGTGTTGGATATTGTGTTTTTTGTTAGAAGGTACCCAGAAAGGGGCTTCTATATTTTATTTTGGCAAGTGTGGGGATAACTGATGAGCTGGATACTCTGTAGAACAGTTACCTTATAATGTCTATTTCAAGTATTTTGTTTGTGCTAGTTGAATCCTAGTTCTGGTTTTTGTTATTCAGGTTTAAAGTCCACTATGACTTTAAACTGTCTTACTGGCTTGGTACTAGCTTCTTTGGTCTATTTATATTGGTGAAGGATCACTGGTGGTCTCCTATCATTTTTACTTATTGGAGGGAGCCCACACAGTGATCATTTCTTTGCACTGGACTTTCTATGGAGCTGGACTTTTTTTTCTTTTTTTTCTTTGATTTTTGTGTCTATGGTTGTATTAGATAGTAGTTTTAGATTATTTTATTTTATCTCTTTTTTTTCTTTTTATTTTTTATGGGGGTTATTAGGATATAAAAGCAGAAAACTCACAAATTCTATTATATGGTTTCACCACATCAGGGTCACCTGGATGTGGGCAAGCATTGGTAGGGGAAGGCTCATCAATTGGCCGGGCAATTCTATTTTCTATTCTATCTCTATCTCATTTTTAATTATTTGCTTTGATTTCAATTTATTTCATCTTTTCTTTATTGATATTATTTTTCTTAATTTTTTTTATCTCGAATAATTTAAAAATTATTTATAAGTGTATCCACATCAAGGTGCACTTGCATGTGGGTAAGGTATCAGGGGATCAGCTCATCAATTGGCTGGGGGATACCATTTGTAATTATTATTTATCTCATCTTATTATTATTCATTTCATTTTAATTTCTCAGCTCTCATATTTTTTGGGTAATTATGTTTATTTATTTTCAAGTTTTTTTAGTATGTTAGTAGTTTAATTAAAAAAATAAAGTTCAAATTAAAATTAAAATAAAAATAAAAATAAAGATAAAAATAAAAATAAAAATAAAACAAATTTTATATATATATATCTGCTAATTATTTTTGTTCTCTCTATTTAGTGAATTATTATTCTTTTTTTTGTTTAATGACTGGAAAAAGAAGTCTCTGGAGGTTGGTCCGGATTATGTTGGTGTTTTTACTTTTTGTTAGGATTGGAGGAAGAAATGTGTTCTTTGTGGTGTAGGTGGCTGGAAAAAGTATATTGATTGTAATGGTCAGGAACTGGATTAGAAGGTAATTTTTGGGAAGAAGTAGAAGAGGCTGGGATGGAGTGTTGGAATGTGTGCTTGATTATTCTAGACATCTTCCAGTGGTCATCAAGAAGCTGTTTCCTCTGATTCTTTTCAAATTTATTCAACAGACCATGAAGAGCAAAGGCTATAAGCATGTTTGAACGCATCATACTTAGGTGATGCTTCATATTGGCATAATTCAGTGTTAATGTGGTTTCTATAGGTTGGCCAATCCCAATTTTAGTTTCAGGAGGTGGGGTTCCAACTAAACAGAAGAATCGGATCAGTAATTGTGTTCTGTTGAATAAATTGGATTTATTAATATGCTACTTACAGATTGGAAGCTCATCAAATTTGTAAGTGGCCAGGATTTGGGCTGTTTAAGAATTCTCAATGCATGTAGTAGGAGGATCAACCAGATGAAGGTATGTATTCTATTTGTCATACTCTAAATGGTGTTAAAAATATGAACTAGAAGGTGGGAATTGTTTTTGCCTGGCTGGAGCAGCAGGGCTGCTGTTGCTGTTGTTGATATTGTTGCTTGGCTCAGTCTGGTTGGATACAGGTGGTAAAGTACCAGGTTGGTTGTAGATTAAACCAGGAGAAGTTGACCTGGAAGCTGATTTGAATCTTCTGGATGAAGATCTGGAAGAAATGGAACTGTCAGATGAGTAATTGGCTGGCAGAGGAGAGGTGTAGTTAACTCTTCTTGTTTGAGAGGGAGATTTTTGTTTGGGAGCAGTGTTTAGCACTCTGGTGCCTTCTTGAGGTCCTCTGGAAGGACTTTTAGAAGTTTTTGAATTTTGGCATTTCTTGATGAAGAAATTGTTGTGCACATTTCTCTGGGAGAACTAGGAGGTTGTTGTGTGGAGTTCTTGTTGTTTACTGGTGGATTTTAGCTGTTTTCTGGCTGAATTAGGAGGTTTTGAGCCTTATTTCTGCTTCCTAGAAAGGCAGGCTTGCTGCCTGGACGCGTTCTAGCATCCTGGGAGCTGATTTTGAAGTTTTTTTAGATGAATTATCTGAGATAAATTCTGTTTCTTGAGATGATAAGGCATGTTTTTTGGAGAGTTTTTTGGGGATGGAGTGGTGTGAACTTCTGGATGGAGCTGAAGATAGAGAAGAGGAAGCAGGACCTAGTTCTGGGGATCTGGTAGGAGATCTAGAGATGTATTTGTGTGAAGCTGAAGGTGGTGGTATAGGATAATTGGAGTCTCTGTCACACTTTCTCATTTTGTAGTTGCAAGAATAAAAGGCCCTTTTGTAGAGTTTGGCTTCAGGAGTTGGAATAGTGAAGGTACAAGGTCTGCACATGTGGATACACTGTTTGCAAGCATAGTCCTTGGGAGCAGTGAGACAAGGAAGGTCTTAAGAGTTAAAATCTGGGGATCAGGCCATTATCTGTGATGGGAAAACAATGAAGAGAAAAGAGATAAAGGAAAAGTTTTATCAGTGATGTGTAGATGATGAAGAGAAAGTGGAAATTCAATAGGGCGGTTGCAGATTATTGTTCATGGAATTGGCTCTGTCTGTTTAATGCAAAGTTTGGAAAGTCTGTCAAGACTTTAAACTGATCACTGTCGTTAGTCAATCAAGACTTTAAACTGAAGAATGGTATAGTCCCCCAAGACTATAAAATGAAGATGGTTTGATGGTTGAGTCCATCAGGACTATAAACTGATAATGTGATGTTGGTGTATATCTGGCAAGGGGAATCCAAAAGGCGAGTCTCTGAATTTAGTTAAGGCAAGTGTGGGGGTAACTGATGAGCTGGCTGTTCTGTAGAACAGTTAACCCAGATTGTTAGTTTATTTCTTTGGTCTTTAATGGTTTGATCTCTGGTTCTGTCTCTATGATCTAGGTTTTGAGTCCCCCAAGACTATAAACTGAGGGTTTTTGAGTCACCCAAGACTATAAAATGAGGGCTGTGAGTCCTCCAAGACTTAAAACTGAGGATGAGTCCCCCAAGACTTTAAACTGAGGAATTTTTTTATGGATGGCTACATTCAGAAAGTCTGGAAAGTGGTCAATTTTTTCTATTTCTAAGTCAAGAATTTCAGAAAAGAATCAATTACAGAAGAGAATCAAGAGATGAAACAAAGTGTTCAGCATTAGTCTTGAACTGGTGGATGAGGTGTCTTCATTTCTCAATTTCCTGTGGATCATTGGCAGGAGTGGATTGGAAGTAGTTTAGGATGAGATGTTTTTGTTGAGAAGAGTGTTTTTGGAATTTCTCCTTGATGGTATGCAATTGATTGGGTGGTGGTGTTTCAATGGTTCCCACATTGTCATCATCACTGTCTAGATGGGAATAAACTGGAAATTCATCAGCTTAAATTTCACTATGAAGCAGCATTGGTTTTACCATAAGAAGGAAAAGTTATGGTAGAGCTAGTGGTTGTAGTGGTGTTGGTACTCTTTTTGGAATGGTGTTACTTGTTGATTAATCTGGATATCAAGATGGAATGCCTAGATCTTTTGGCTTTGCTGGAAGATTGACTAGGTTGAGGGGGAGATGAATCTGTTTCAGATGATAATGGACCAGGTCAGGAGCAAGATTTCTTTCTGGAATAGCAGGAATCACAAGCAGTTCTGCATGGATGGATTGGTGGTTTTATGGTTCAGATAAGGTTATGGTAAATACAGTATTGACAGGGACCCATTTCAGAGATGTATTTTGAAAAATGTGTGAACATGGTGGTTTTGGTCAAGGAGAATGGGGGCATTCTTAATTTCAGGGAGGATGTGGTCTTCCAACATTATCAGAGGCCTTTGTTGGTCTGTCTGGCGCTGTTTTGGTATGTCTTAATTGACATTGGTTGAATAATTGGGTTTTTTCTGGTTTTATTCAGTGAATATTGGAACTATGGGTATGTGGGTGCTACTATTGAATATTCTTAGTTGTTCTCTATATTTTATGTCTTGATTACATTTTTCATATTCTAAGATTTAAGGGGTCATTTACTCACTTTTCATTCATAAAAGATAGCTGTTTAATTTTGTTTTTTGTGTTTTACAAGCTAACTTTAAGTCTTAGGGGCAAGTGCTTAGTACCATTAAGTAGAGCTAATTTTGCCATAAATTTTATGTCACAATGTTTTCATAGCTTAATTTTGTGTTTTAAGGGTTTTAGTAGTTGTGGTGGATTTTTCTAAGTATTTTGGGCTATATTGGGGGTTTTTGGTGGTTTTCTGGCTTCAGGGAGGTCTGGACACTTCTAGGCAGAGCACAAAACTTTGGGCAGCCTGCCTGCCTCAGTTATAGAAGGCTGGGGAGCACTTCTAGAGGGTTTTTATTCAATTTGGCTGCCAAAAGCGCCAAATTCTTTGCTGTGCATGGATTTTTTAGATGGTGGTCTGTTTGTACATACTGCATAAGGAAGTTTGGGGCAACTTTAATTATCATACAACCATCTGGCAATTATATCATTGTTTCTTGCTCAGTTTTCACTGTTTTTTGGCTACAATTGGCTGTGTTTGTTGCAAGGTTAGTTCTTCATTTAACTCAACTATGGCAACTGGTTTTTCTGGTGTAGCTTTGCAACATGCATAAAGTATTATTGCTGTTTTCTTTGAAACAAGTGCACAGTGTTTTAGTTTTCTGGTGCAGATCTTTCTGCATTTCTGTTTTCTGGTTCTTTGGTTCTCAGTGGTCTGCTATTGGCTACTTTCTTGACTTGTTAAGCAGTCAAAAAGTGTGTTGGAAGGGGTATAGTAACAGTCTCTAATTTTCTGTAGCAAATAAATCTCACCTGGTATTTTCTCAAAGGGATAGGTGTTTCTCTCTCCAGTTCTACTCCAACTCCCTTTTTCAAGGCCCATATCTAGTACTATAGGATTTTCTACATCGGAGCGGTCTTCCAACATCAGCAGAGGCCTTTTTTGGGTTGTTTGGTGCTGTTTGTGTATGTCTTAATTGAAATTTGTTGAAGTATTAGCTGTTGTTTTGGTTTTATTCAGTGAATATTGGGACTATGGGTTTGTGGGTACTACCATTGAATATCCCTGGTTTTTCTCTATATTTGATGTCTACATGGCATTTTTCATATTCCAAGTTTTAAGGGGTCATTTCCTCATTTTTAATTTCTAAAAGATAGCTGTTTAATAATGTTTTTCATGTTTTACAGGCTAACCTTAAGTCTTAGGGTTAAGTGCTTAGTACTGTTAAGTAGAGCTAATTTGGCTCTTTATTTCATGTCACAATTTTGTCATAGCTTAATTTTGTGTTTTAAGGGTTTTAGTAGTTGTGTTTGACTTTTCTAAGCATTTTGGGCTTTAATAGATGTTTTTTGGTGGTTTTTTGGCTTCAGGGAGGTCCACCTGCCTCAGTTGAAGAAGGCTGGGGTGTGTTTCTAGAGGTTTTTTATTCAATTTGGCTGTCAAAAGCACCAAATTAGTTTCTGTGAATGGATTTTTAGAGAGTTGGTCTGTGTGTACATACTGAAAAAGACAGTTTAGGGCAACTTTAATTATCATAAAACCATCTGATAGTTATATCATTGTTTATCACTCAGTTTTCACTGCTTTTTGGCAACATTTGGCTGTGTTTGTTGCAAGGTTAGTTCTTCATTTAACTTAACTTTGGAAAGTGATTTCTCTGTTGTAGCTTTGCAACCTACATCAAGTATTTTTTTTTGTGTTTGTGCAACAAGTGCACTGTGTCTTTGGTGTCTGATGTGTATTTCTCTGCATTTCTGGTTTTCTGGTTCTTTAGTTCTCAAAGGTATACTATTGACTACTTTCTTGACTTGTAAAGAAGTCAAAAAATGTGTTGGAAGAGGTAGTGTAACAGTTTCTAATTTTCTGTAGAAAATAAATCTCACCTTGTATTTCTCAAAGGGACAGTGGTTTTTCTCTTCAGTTTTACACCAACTCCCTTGGTCAAGGCCTATAGCTACTACTATAGAATTGTCTACACCTGAACCACCAAAATTTGAGCTGGACTTATTTTGATCAGAACTCAGTTCAACTGGAATTTTAGAAATTTTTGAAGATACAGTTGTTTTAAAAAAAATTTTGGCTGCTCATATACACTTTGTTCATTTGGTTTTCTTTTCTTTTGGCTTCTATTAAGTGGTGGAATAATTACTTGAACAGAGATTCTTGATTTATCAGTTTTATTGATGCTTGAGAAGAAGAATATGGGGTAAATGTGTGGAACTTTGATAATTTTTTCATTAAAAATTTAAATAAAGAAGTATTATTATTATTGGAGGAGCTAAAAAATAATATGTAACTTTATTTGATAGAAAAAGAGCTGAAATTGATAAAGCCCCTTTTTGAAGAGTTTTTTTTTTTGAATTAATTCACCAGCCACATTCACCTTAAGATATGTTTTGCTAAATTTGTTGGCCATTCCAAGAAGTAAACAGTGCATCAACTTGATTTTAGTAAAAAAAACAGGTTTCTAATATGGAAGTTCAAGCAGGGAAGAGTATTGAACACCCTCACTATCAAAAGTTTTTTTCCTATCTTGGGCACTGGAAGCATTTTTCCACTTTAAAGATTGAGTTTGATGGAGAGAATATGTCTGTGATAGAATTCCAAAAGGATGATTATCATATTTCATTTCTAATTTTGGGATGAAACAAAAGGAGCAGGGGATATTAGAACGATAGTTGGAAAATCAAGATAGCCTTTGGACAGCAGGAAGGATTCCAATTAATGTAAATATTTCAGCATGTATCAAACAGCCTTCAGGAGGACAAACCATTTTTGAAAAAAATCATCCTTTCCATAAATTTTGAATTTCTTTTAAGAGTGGTTCAATAAAATTATTAAACTGATATAAACCTTTTTCTTGAGGAGCAGGTGTGATTCCTGCCAAGAACACATATGGCTTTTTATATTGTAGGTGTGGAGGAAGTTTAAGACAAAAAATTATAATTGAACCAAATGATACTTGATTATGGCCACCAATTTTATTTTAAAAACAATTGAACCAATAAATATACAATCTGAAAACAAGATTTCAACTTATACTTGTAAAATTATCTCCTTTGAAATCTTTGAAACCCTTCCATACAGGACCATCTCAAACATCACACATTTTTCCTTGAGTATTTTGTATTCTTCTAAGTGAAGCATCTATATCATCTTCAAAGTGGGGGAGAAGTAGGAGAAGAGCAAGCCAAGATATTAGAGACTGGGTTTTAAGTTTCTGTACTGGGTTGGTAATATTTTTTGGTAAACCTTTTCCTTGAGCAGTTGATGGCCACATCTAAAAATATCTTTACCCTTTGGGGGTATGGCATTGAGCAGAAATCTCCCACAGTGGGTTTGATTGTAGTTGTTCTTGTTGACTGATTTAAAATTTTGATGAAAGCAATTAGGAAAACATAGTAACATATTTAAAGATTTACAGATATTGATTTGCTTGAGAACTGTGTATATGCTGTGAAGAATATTTTTTGAATCTCATTTAAAATGTCTGTGATTTTGGAGAATTATTAGATATTAGATCATTCTTAAATTATTCAGCTTCTTTACATGTCTTGATTTTGCTTTTGAGTTAGGTTTTGTACCAGAGAGCTGTGAGAAATTTCAATCAGGACAAAAAAAGTAAAGTTGATAGATGGGAAGATAATAGAGGAGTTAATTTGGAGGTGTCAATGTGTGTGATATTTGAGTTCAAGGATAGTAGATTTTTTAAAATGTTAGTTTTTTGAAGAATTTTTGGTATTGAATCAGTCTGAAAAGTTTCATCAACTAGAATATTGGGTGAAATTTTCTAGGGAGTTTACAATTATTTGAGTTATATATTCATAAGTTGGTAAAAGAAGATAATGGCTTACCCTCTCTGAAGTTGGGGAAATATTGCACATGAAGTGCTTACTATGGGAAGTGAGCCTGAAGAAGCTTCAGGTTGTAAAGGTGAATTGCTGGTGGTATTAAAATTTTTTATCAGTTTATTCTTTTTATTGAAAAGCTTAATTTCTTCTTGATTTTTGTAAAATGTTGTTGAAGACATTGTACAGCCCTTTTCTATCTTGCCATTAACATTTTTGAATGATTTCTCTTTGCAGGTAAGTTCAGAGCATTTGCAAACAACATATTTTTTTGGAATATTTTAAGTAATGGTGAATATCAAATAAATTATAATAAATGATTGTAGAAGAAGGGAATTGAAAAAGATGTTTTATATCTTGCCTTGCCATATGTGATTTTTTTTTCTACACAATATGTAAAATATGCATTAAAAAGGCTGAAATATAATTTCATGTCTTATAATCTGTTTCAAATTAAATTAAATTAAACTTATATAAAGTTTATCTAAAATTAAAATAGGTGAAGGGAGTTTTAATAATCATAACTTTGACAATTGTAAGTTACATTCTTGTAGAAAACAGATCTATAAGATTTCCATGATTTATGACAGAAAATTTTAATTTGAAATTTTGAAATATAGAACGCATTTGTCCTTTTCATATATACTAGGTAATTTATTGTGTGGAAAAAAAATTATAACCCTCATCTGAAATTGATAAAATTGTATTAATGTTCATGAAAATAAAAGTAGTTTAGCAACAACAACCTTTTACCAAATTTGATAACCAGGTAAGTATATTCATGAAATATATCAAGCCACAACTAAAAAATTCAAAGATTTATATTGGATATATTAATGTCATGTAAAATGAATTAAAAAAGTTATATTAAAAAAGTAAGTATTCATGAATTACAATTTACCAGATGTTTATTTATTTTGATATGCTGAAATTAGATGGGTGAATTGGTGCTAGGAAAAAATATTTAAAAGGGCCAAAAGTTCTTTAAGTTTAATAATATATTAAACAGTCTGCTTGTATTCTATTAACCTTTATAAAAACAATGATTAATTTTTTTCTGAAGAGAAATTTAGGACATAAGAATGAAGATTGCTATAAAGGGATATATCTTGTTAGAAATCAACCAAAATATATTACCAAGTGTTCAAGAAATTTATTCAATAATAAAGTATACACAATAGTATGTAAAACAATCCTCCAAATAATCTTAATCAACTAAGCACTATAGTAAGTTTCAAAGGAAAGATATTTTCAATGAATGAATTTTTTGTAGCAATAAAAATTGAGAATAAGTTGAGTCTTTGAAATTATAACAGCTGTGCGGAAGATTTTTACAAAATGATGAAATTTCCAAGAATAAGGATGAATCTTTTCTAAGTGAAAAAATATGCTTATAAATAGAACTAGCATTTTTGGATCCTCTCATAATTTTTAAAGAGATTTAATCTATCTGAGAGTAAAAAAGTAAATTTTATAAGAGCGCCAAACTAAAATTATTTTCAAAATATTCCCTTAATCATCTTCCCCTGTATCAGAGTGGTAAGAGGTATGATCAAAGAAAAAATGAAGATCATCATGAAAAACTTCATTTTCTGTTTTTTTCCTAGAAATGTGCAACTAAAAATAAAGCATTAACTTATGTTTTAAATATATCATGTGTTTAAACTCAATTTTCATCTATTCTCCACCATATTCTTCCTTTTGATAGATACAAAATTGGGTGATGAGGTTGTTTTTAGATAATTATTTTGCCATATTTGGAGTATAAGTGGAAAAAAAATTACTCAGAGTACTCTGCATGATCAAAGATGTAATGTTGAAATTCCCCATGTCTATAAGAATAGAAGTAGTGTTTTGATAAATGTTCCATAATTTTTTAATTAAATTAGGTGTATTTCTTATCATAAGAAAAGCACAAATGAGGCAGACCCACTGAAACAGCATCCTGATGGCAGATAGTGTAAAAAATAGGAGAAATTTTTTTTTGAGGGCCAGATGGGGATAAGCTGGGATTTTCAAATTTTTGTTATACTCTGATGGAAGAGGAAGGGGATTAGATGCAGGAGAGTTTTCCATTTCATTTGGTGGAGGAGGAAAATTATCTGGTTTCTGGAATTTTTGCAGTATGAGATGTGTGAAATCAATGACAGAAGCAGTTGAAGCTGCCTTAGAATTGCGAACATCAATCTGAGAAAGTGATTTGTTAAATGCCCTAGAACTTTTGAAGCCTTCTTCAGGAATTAAAGTAAAATCTAATGAAAGATATAAGGAATACATTTTATATTTTACAATTTGATATTACTAACATTTCTGAGACATAACTTGAGGGAAAATTATATTCACAAAAAATAATTGGTAGTGGAGGGAATAGAGAGGGGGTCTTGAACCCTATTTATAGATTTTTTATAAAGATATTACTTTGTAATTATTCATAAAATGGACTGATAAACATTTATATTCCTTTTATGTGTTAATATCGAGTATTCCCTGACAAGAAAAATGAAATTTCATCTTTTGGATTTGTGACTACAATATAGTCAATAAGATATTTACTTAATTTTAGTATATGAAAATAAAAAATTAACAAAAATCAAATGCTAATCTCAGGTACAATAAGTCTGAAAAATTAAAATAATCAACACGGGAAACCTAGGGGTGAATTTCTAGCAATCCCCTCTCTTGAAATTTAGAGTGTCTTTTAAATATGCCAGGTTTATGAATACTTTATAAACATAAGTAAATTAGAGTTAGATTTACATTTATTCTCAGATTGATTATAGACAGGATATCAACTGATTCCAACTTATGCACAAGTTGATCCTCCAGAACTTGATGTTGGTCCTCTGATGAGCACAAATTGAGCATAAATTGATCTAACATAAGCTTATGCATATATAATAATTCAGGATACTTGCTCTATTAAATTTGATAATAAAATAAAATATTGATGAATTTATATAAAAAAAATTATTATGTAAGATATTAAATTATAAATTTAGGCATCATAGGAGGGAACGTAATAGAACTTTATTATACTATGTGACACCTTAATACTGTATCACGCAGTTTGAAACATTTAAAACAAAATGAGTCATGATGGGCAAAGAAATTGCTTGGACAGACACTTTCAAAATTAATACTGACCATAATACACAAGTATGAAGCCTTGGCATCTATACAATAAAAGATTTTCCTTCTGATAAATGGATTTTTCTCAGTTACTCCCTTCTAAAAAGTGTCCTTCTGAGGTTTGTCTGACCTTCAGGGGGGTAATTTGGCCACATCACACTACTTCTATTTTCATGATTGACCAAAACATAATCCTCATTCCCATCTATAGAGTTGATCTCATCTGACTGTGGCTGATAAAAGGGGTCCACCACAAGTTTAGCAAAAAATTTGGTGAACACTTTTTTGATGGATAGTGACTAACTGGTGCTTTCCAAAATCGTCCACCTCAAGTTATGATAAACTTCAGGAGGATAAATTTATTATGAATACCAAATTAACTGAAGAATACTTTTGCCCTAGCTACTCTGCATCATAAAAGTGTCCAACTGAGGTTTAGCCATAATTCAGGTAGACACTTTTGGAAAGGCACAGTATGATGGGTTTACTATCTATATATGGCAATAAGTATCAGTTTTTTATCAACATGGAACTAGAATTAATTTAATATGGCCAAAGTGTCCACCTGAAGTTTGGCCAAAATACAGGTGGAAATTTTTATGAGGATTACTTAATGAAATGAAGAAGACTTGCAATTACTTTCCATAATAAAATTTTCAAACTTAAGTTTATCAAAAATTGTGGTGACACTTTTTCCAGATCCAGTCATATGGGATCAACTCTCTATATGGCAATGAGAATCAATTTTTAGTCAATCATGGCATTAGAAGTAATTTTATATGGAAAAACTTTCCACCTGATTTTTGGCCAAAAATAAGTTGGAAATGTTTATGAGGAATACTAGATTAACTAAAGAAGACTTGTACCCTACTACTGTCCATCATAAAAGTGTCCACCAGAAGAATTCTCAAACTTGTGGTTGACACCTTTGGCCTGGTCCAGCCATATGTGATCAATTCTGCATATGAAAATGAGGATTTAATTTGGTCAATCATGGTACTAGAAGTAATTTGATATAGATAAAGTGTCCAACTAAATATTGGAAAAAAATCAGTTGAAAACTTCATTTAGTTTTTCAAAAAATCAAATTAAGTCAAATTTTATTCATGATGATGCCCATTTTATCCAACACCTCTTCTGAGCCTTGAAAGTAGGCATTTAGCTTGAATTTTGAATTTCATATAAAATCCCTATTATTCAACCTATTTCTTTTTATCCCTTATTTTCTTTTAGATATCAATTAATTTTATGTAAAACAAATCATTTTCATAATTTTTTAACCTGTATTTAATAAAATTATTAAAGGTTTAACATCACCCTGTAAGCATTTGGCACATGTTTTTTTGCTATACTAATAAAAATAATAATATACTGGTAACAAAAAATTGATCAAATGATAAAATATTAATAAAACAGAAAGATCAAATACCAGTGGATATGTTTTAAAAAAATACCAGTTGCACTGATGAAGATCTGCACCCTAGATACTCACCATCAAAAAATTTTCCAGCACAAGTTCGGCCGAATTTGTGCTGGAAACTTTTGGTCAGTTGCAGTCATATGAGATCAATTCTCGCTATGGCAATGAAAAAAAAATTTTGGATAAAAAACTTCACTAGAAGTAGTTTTACATAGCCAAATTTTCTACCTAGATTTCATCCAAACCACAGGTGCACAATTTTTTATCTTTGAAAAAAAATTCAATTTAGTACAATTTATCCCTGATGGCTCTCATTCGCTTCAACACCTCTACTGGCCTTTGATAGTAGGAATATTACATGGATTTCTTTTTTCATATTTGATCCCTTTAACTTAATTTTTAATTCCTAATATTGCTTTTGGATACCAATTAATAATTTTTAAAATAAACTATTTTCATATTTTTATACATTTATTTAATAATATTATAAATTGCATAACATCACCTGGTATGCATTTGGCACATGAGTTTTTTCTATACTTATAAAATTAATAATATAATGGTGACCAAAAATTAATAAAATGATATTAATGAGTGAGGAACAAATATAAAATACCAGTAGACATGTTTGTAAGAAATACTAGATGAACTGAAGAAAATTTCTACCCTAGCTACTCTCCATCATAAAAGTGTCCAGCACAAGTTAAGCTGAACTTGTGCTGGACACTTATGTTCAGGTGCAGTCAGATGGGAGCAATTATCTCTATGGAAATGAAGATAAATTTTTGATAAAAAATTACACTAGAAGTAGTTTGATATGGCAAAATTTTCATGCTGAAGTTTTGGTAAAGCTCAAGTGGATTTTTTTTTATTTTTACAAAAAACAAAATTAAGTGCAAGTTTAGCCCTGATTGTGCTAATTTAATTCAACATCTCTTTTTTCTGTTTATGGCAGGAATTTAACTTGGATTTTAATTTTCATCTTTGATTTCTTTTATTTTACTTTATTCCTCTCATATTGCTTTTGGATAGAAGTTTATTTTTTGTAAAATAAATGATTTTCATATTTTTTTACCTTTATTTAATAATATTATAAAAGGTGTAACATCACCCAGTATTCATTTGGAACACAATTTTTTGCTATACTGATAATATTAATAATATAATGGTGACAAAAAATTAATCAATTAATAAATATGAGTGAGACACAATGATTTAATAACAGTGGAAATGTTAATAAGAATTTTTAGATGATTAAAAATGACTTGCACCCTGGCTACTCTTCATGATAAAAGTGTCCAGCACAAGTTTGGCCAAACTTGTGCTGGATACTTTTGGTTGCATGCCGTCAGAAGCAATCAATACTTTTTATGGAAATGAGACTGAATTATCACTCCATCATTGCACTGAAAGTAGTTTTATATAGACAAATTGTCCCCTGGAAGTTTGTCCAAACCTAAGGTAGACAATTTTTTCATTTGGTAAAAAGTAAATTTGATCCATGTTAATCTATGATGGTGCCCATTTTTTCTGAAGCCTCTACTGGCTCATGATAGCAGAAATTATACTTAAAATCTTTATTTCATGTTTGATCTCTTTAATTTTAATCTTACCCTTTTATTTATCCTTTAGCTTTTAAATATCAATTTAATTTTGGTAAAACTGATAACTTTCACATTTTTTTACATTTATTATATTATATTATTAAAGTTGTAAAATAATCCAGTGTACATTCATTACAAATGTTTTTTCTATACTAAAAACATTAATAATATAATGGTGACTAAAAAATAATCAAATAATAAATATGGATGACACAGAAAGATCAAATACCCATAGACATTTTTAAAATGAATATAAGATTAACAGAAGAAGACTTTCACCCTAGCTACTCTCCATCATAAAAGTGTCCAGCACAAATTCAGCTGAGCTTGTGCTGGACACTTTTGGTTGCATGCAGTCAGATGGGATAAATTTACTCAATTGAAGTTAAAATGAATTTTTGCTCAATCATTTCACAAGAAGTAGCTTTATACTGCTATACTATCCTCCTGATTTTTTGGAAAACATCAGGTGGACACTTTTATTAATTTAAAAAAAAAGAAAACTTATTCCAAATCTAGAACTGGTGGTGCAAATTTGGTCTGAAAACTCAAATTATCTTTGATGGCAGAAATTTTATTTGAATTTTTAATTTCATATTTAATCACTTTTATTTTATTTTTTTATTCCTGTTTTTGTTTTCAAATATCAATTTATTTATTGTAAAACTAATACTTTTCATATTTTTTTTACTTTTATTTAATAAGATTATGAAAGATGTAGCATCTCCCAGTATGCATTTGGCTTACAAATTTTTTCAATACTAATAACATTAATATTATAATGGTGAAAAACAATGAATCATATGATAAATATGAATGACACAGAAAGATCATATACAAGTGGATTTGTTTATAAGGAATTCCTGATGAACTGAAGAAGACCTGCACCCTAGATACTCACCATCATAAAAGTGTCCAGCATAAGTTCCGCCAAACTTGTGCTGGACACTTTTGGTTGCATGCAGTCAGATTGGATAAATTTACTCTATGGAAATGAAAATTACATTTTGCTCAATCATTGCACAATAAGTAGTTTGATATTGCCAAAATGTCCTCCTGATAAATTTTCAAAACTCATCAGGACACTTTCTTTGGTTTAACAAAAAAGAAAATATAGTGCAAGTTTAGCCCTGGTGGTGAACATTTGATCTAACACCTCTACTTGTTATTGATAGTGGGAATTTTCCTTAGATTTTTTTTCTTATTTTATCCCTTTTATTTTACTTTATATTGCTCATATTGCTTTGGATGTCAATTTTTAATTTTTAAAATAAATAATTTTCACACTCTTATACCTTTATTTAATAATATATGATTAAAGGTAGAACACCACCTGGTATGCATTTTTCACACAAGTTATTACTATAGTAATAACGTTAACAATATAATGATGACAAAAAATTAATCAAATGGTAAATTTAAATGACACAGAAAGATCAAATTCCAGTGGAAATGGTTATAAGAAATCCCTTTTGAGTTTAAGAAGATTTGCTGTATGCCTACTCTCAATTATAAAAGTGTCCAGCACAAGTTCGGCCGAACTTGTGCTGGACACTTTTGGTTGCATGAAGTCATATGAGATAAATTCTCTCTATGGCAATAAAAATGATATTTCACTCAATTATTGAAGTAAAGAATTTTTAATATTGTAAAATTGTTCCCTGGAAGTCTGTCCAAACCTCAGGTGAAATTTTTTTAGCTATACATAAAAGTAAGTATAGACCAAGTCTTGACCTAGGGGTTCCCAACTGTCCCAACACCACTTCTGGCTCTTGATAGTAAAAATTTTACTTGTATTTTTTATTTTGTATTTGATCCCATTTATTTTAATTTTACTTTTCTATTACTATTTTTAATTTTAAATATCAATTTATTTTTTTAAAAACTAAACATATTCATATTTTTTTAACTTTATATAATAATATTATTAAAGTTGTAACATCAACAATTTCGCATTTGGCATGCAGGTTTTTGCTATACTAGAAACATTAATAATATATATGGTGACAAAAAATTAATTATAAGATAAATATGAATGATAAAAAAAAGTTAAAAACCCAATAGAAATGTGAAAAACAAAAAACTGATGTACTGAGAAACACTTCCACCCTAGCTACTCTCCATCATAAAATGGACACTTTTGTTCAGGTTCAGTCAGATGGGATCAATTCTCTCTGTGGATATTAAATTAAAAAAATGCTAAATAATTACATTAGAAGTAGTTTGGTATGGCTGAATTATCCACCTTGAGTTTTTCCAAGCCTCAGGTGAAAAATTTTTTATCTTTAAAAAAAATTAAATTTTATCAAATTTAGCCTTGATGGCACCCATTTGTTTGAACACCTCTACTGGCTCTTGAAGGCAGGAAGTTTTCTTGAATTTTTCTTTTTTATATTTGATCTCTTTTACTTTACTTTTTTATCACTCACGTTACATTTGGATATTAATTTATAATTTTGGAAAAGAAATCATTTTCATATTTTTTTAACATTTTTAATAATATTATAAAAGGTTTAATATAACATGGCATGCATTTGGCGCACAAGTTTTTTCTATACTAATAAAATTAATAATATTTTAATGACAAAAAATTAATCAGATAATAAAATATGAATAACACAGAAAGATCAAATACCATTTGACATGTTTTAAAAAAATAACAGTTGCACTGAAGAAGACCTGCACCCTAGCTACTCTCCATAATAAAAGTGTGCAGCACAAGTTTGGCCAAACTTGTGCTGGACACTTTTGGTCAGCTGCAGTCAGATGGGATCAATTCTCTCTATGGCAATGAGAAAAATTATTTGATAAGAAACTTCACTAGATGTAGTTTGATATAGCTGAATTATCCACCTAGAGTTCATCCAAACCACAGGTACACAATTTTTTTAGCTTTAAAAAACAATCAGTTTAGTACAATTTATCCCTGATGGCTTTCATTTGCTTCAACATCTCTACTGGCCTTTGATATTAGCAATAATACTTGGAGTTTGTTTTTCATATTTGATCCCTTTAACTTAATTTTTTATTCCTCATATTGCTTTTGGATATCAATTTATAATTTTTAAAATAAATTATTTTAATATTTTTATACATTTTTTTAATAATATTATAAAATGTGTAACATCACTCAGTATGCATTTGGCACACGATTTATTGCTATACTTATATAATTAATTATATAATTAAGACAAAAAATTAATCAAACAATATGTATGAGTGAGGCACAAAGATAAAATAACAGTAGACATGTTTTTAAGAAATACCAGATGAACTGAAGAAAAATTATACCCCAGCCGCTCTCCATCATAGAAGTGTCCAGCACAAGTTTGGCCGAACTTGTGCTGGACACTTTTGGTCATGTGCAGTCAGATGGGATCAATTCTCTGTATGACAACAAAAAAAATTTTTATCAAATTTCACTAGAAGTAGTTTGGTTTAGCTGAATCATCCACCTGCTGTTCTGCCCAATATCAGGTGTATAATTTTTTATCTTTAAAGAAAAGGTCACTTATTACAATTAAGCCCTGATGGCTCCCATTTGCTTTAACACCTCTACTGGCTCTTGATAGCAGGAATTTTACCAGTATTTTTTTCATATTTGATCTCTTTGACTTTTATTTTACTCTTTTATTCCTCTTTTTACTTTTAAATTTCTATTTAATTTTTGTAAAACTAATATTTTCCATATTTATTTACGTCTATTTTAAAAAATTATTGAAGGTATAACTTCACATGGTATGCATTTGGCACACAAGTTTTTGCTATACTAATATTATTAATAATATAATGGTGATAAAATATTAATCGGATGATAAATATGAAAGATAAAACTGATCAAATACCAGTAGACATGTTTATGAGAAATACAAGATGAATGAACTGAAGAAAATTTCCAGCCAAGCTACTCTCCATCACAAAAGTGTCCAGCACAAGTTCGACCCAACTTGTGCTGGACACTTTTAGTCATGTGCAGTCAGATGGGATCAATTCTCTATATGGCAACAAAAAACATTTTTTTATTAAACGTCACTACAAGTAGTTTTGTTTAGCTGAATCATCCACCTGTTGTTCTTCCCAACCTAAGGTGTATAATTTTTTATCTTTAAAAAAAAGTTCACTTATTACAATTTAGCCCTGATGGCTCCCATTTTTTTCAACACTTCTACTGGCTCTTAAGAGCAAGAATTTTACTAGTATTTTGTTTTTCATAATTGATCTCTTTGAGATTAATTTTACCTTTTTATCCCTCATATTGCTTTTGTATATCAATTTATTTTTTGTAAAACAAATCATTTTCATATTTTTTTACCTTTATTTAATAATATTTTAAAAGGTGTAACATCACCCAGTATGCATTTGGCACACAAGTTTTTGCTATACTTATAATATTAAAACATAATGGTGACAAAAAATAAATCAAATGATAAATATGAGTGAGGCACAAAGATCAAATACCAGTGGACATGTTTATAAGAAATACCAAATGAACTGAAGAAAAATTCCACCTAGCTAACCTCCATTATAAAAGTGTCCAGCACAAGTTTGGCCGACCTTGTGCTGGACACTTTTGGTCACATGCAGTCTGATGTGATCAATTCTCTCTATTGCAATGAAAATGAATTTTTCTTCAATAATTGCACTACAAGTTGTTTGATATGGCAAAATTGTCATCCTGAAGTTTTGGTAAAGCTCCAGTGGATTTATTTTTATTTTTACAAAAAAGAAATTATAGTCCAAGTTTAGTGCCACTGGTGGGTGTTCACCCCATCATGTCTACTTACTCTTGATGGGAGGAATTTCACTTTAATTTTTTATTTCATATTTGATCCCTTTAATTTTACCTTTTTATCTCTCATATTGCTTTTGGATATCAATTTATTTTTTTTAAAACAAATCATTTTCATATTTTTTTACCTTTATTTAATAATATTATAAAAGGTGTAACATCACCCGGTATGCATTTGGCACACAAGTTTTTGCTATACTTATAATATTAATAACATAATGGTGACAAAAATCAATTAAATGATAAATATGAGTGAGGCACAAAGTTCAAATACCAATTAATCAATAGTTCTTTTTAATATTATAAATTTTTTGATTAAATAAAATGGTAATAATGAATTATATTTTTCATCCACAATTCCACTCTAATGATTCCCACTGCACAAAAAGGGTTCACTTGGTCCTTTCTTTACTGCTTGTGCATATATTTTATTGCTCACAGTACTACAATTTTTTTTAGTAATTATCCCACCTCTGATTCAGGAATATTTTTAAACAATATAAGTTTTTTTTACAAAAGACCTTATATCCAATATCCCACAAAAAATACAACCTGTTTTTGTATTAAAGCCCATTAATTATTAAGAAATTGTTAAAATAATTAGATTAGACCCTGGCACAGCTAGATCCATACCAACCGACCTAAAGTCTTTTCAATATTGAAAACAATTAAATAAAATTATGATATCATACTAAATTATGGGCAACAACCATAATTCAGCACTTCTCATTTGCTCTGCTACAAAATGAGTGCATGTAGCATTTTTCTAACGTTGGACTGTTTTTCTTCCTTCCCTCACACCTTTAGTCAAGAATGAAAATTTAGTATGAGTTTTGGTCAAGTTGGTTTGCCAGTGTTATCTGTATGCAATATGAATTCATATTGCATATTTCTATTTATGCATAAAATATACTTGTTAAGCATCATTTTTTTTGCATTTTTCAATCATTAAGCATATTTATGCATATTCATATGCATATTCATTATACAGATTTATATGCATATTAATATATTTTATTCATATACATATATGCACCTTTTTTTGCATATTCAATATGCATATTTTTAATGCATATTCAATATGCATATTTTTATGCATATTCAATATGCATATTTTTATACATATTCAATATGCATATTTTTTATGCATAATCACTATGCATATTTTTATGCATATTTTTTATGCATATTTTTTATGCATATTTTTTATGCATATTTATTCTTCATAGTCATTATGCATACACTTTGGATAGGCATTTCACATCAATTTTTAGCATGCAATAAGTATCCACCATGCAAATTCAAATGCATATGCATCTATATCATACATGCAACATATATTCAAGTTTAATATTTGAATATTAAGGTATGCTAAGTGATGTTGTTCAACCTTTTGCCAAACCTGAGATTAACTGATGTTCAATGTGGTTCTTAAGCTCTGCTCAAGGAGGGATTGTTCTGGATTCAATCTGTGACAGTTTATTTTTTCAATGTTTTTTCATCAGATTTAAAAACATCTTTCTGACAGTTTCAGGATGGTTTTCCAACAGTTTCCTGACAAATTCCTGATAGTTTCAAAAAGAGGGAACTGCTAGCAGTTCACCCCCAGATTTCCCGTGGTGAATGTTACTTTTTCTGTTAACCAAGAAAAATGAGAATAAACTTACTTTGAAATGTTTATATTTTAATTTTGTACCTGTATATTGGATGGTTTATCAATGAAGTTTTGAAATATAAAATAAATTGAATAACTTTTAAAATATTTTCCTCTATTGATGATGAGACCAAACATCTATATACATTCACATCATTTTTTCCCTATTCTACAAACTCTATCAATGGCTTGTTTTCCATAAGAGGATTCCAATAGGGCTCCTGAAAATAAAATGGTCAAGATTTGATTCTTGTCTGGAAAAAAAAAAATTACCATTAAGAAAACAAGGGATGCCATAATCAAATTCAACCACTCTTCCCCTGCCTTCAAAGAAAACAAAAGAACACCAGAATCTATAATTTTAAAGGATGAAATGATACCACCACATTGTAGACAATCCTATAGTACTAGCTATAGGCCTTGACCAAGGGAGTTGGAGAAAAACCAGAGAGAAAATCCCCTGTCTCTTTAGAAAAATAGAGTGAGATTTACTTGCTAAAGTAAGTTGGTTCCTATTTTCCAAAGCCCCTTTTTCAACACACTTGATTGCTTGATGAGCCAAGAAAGTAGTCCCAAGACAGACTGCCAGACAAAATAACTGAAATGTAGACCAATGTCCACACCAGAGAAAGCAAAGATACTTGATGTAGGCTGTAAATCCACACCAGAGACAGCAATAATACTTGATATAGCTTGCATGACTATACCAGAGAACCTGTTGCCAAAGTTGAGTTAAATGAAGAACTAACCTTGCAACAAACACAGCCAATTGTGGCCAAAAACAGTGAAAACTTAGTGACAAACAAGGATATCGCCTCCGGATGGTTGTATGATAATTAAAGTTGCCCCAAACTGTCTTATTCAGTAGGTTCACATAGACCACTATCTAAGAGCCCATGCACAACAACAACTTTGGTGCCTGTACCAGCAAAATTGAATAAAAAACCTCCAGAAGCGCTCCCCAACCTTCTAAAACAGAGGCAGGCAGGCTGCCCGATGTCAGAGATGCTGACTGAAGCGGTGTAGACAATCCTATAGTACTAGCTATAGGCCTTGACCAAGGGAGTTGAAGAAAAACCAGATAGAAAATCCCCTGTCCCTTTAGAAAAATAGAGTGAGATTTACCTTGATGAGCCAAGAAAGTAGTCACCAGATAGAATACCAGACCAAAGAACTGAAATGTAGAACAAAGTCCACACCAGAGACAGCAAAGATACTTGATGTAGGCTGCAAATCCACACCAGAGACAGCAATAATACTTGCTATAGCTTGCAAGACTATAACAGAGAAAACAGTTGCCAAAGTTAAGTTAAATGAAGAACTCACTTGCAACAAACACAGCCAATTGTGGCCAGAAAACAGTGAAAACTGAGTGAGGAAAAATGAGATCACCTCTGGATGGTTGTATGATGATTAAGGTTGCCCAAAACTGTCTTATTCACTATGTACACACAGACCACTAACTAAGAGCCCCTGCGCACCCACCAATCTGGCGCCTGTACCCGCCAAATTGCATAAAAAACCCTCCTGGAGCGCTCCCCAACCTCCTAAAACAGAGGCGGGCGGGCCGCCCGACGTCGGAGATGCCGCCTGACGTGGCCCAGCCTCCCTGAAGCCAGAAAACCAATAAAAACAACTAATCTACTTAGAAAAATTAGCTACAACTACTAGAACCTTTAAAACATGGAATTTCACTATAACAACATTGAGACATGAAATATAGAGAAAAATTAGCTCTATCCAATGGTACTAAGCACTTAACCCTAAGACTTAAGGTTAGCCCGTAAAACACAAAAAACAAAATTAAACAGCAATCTTTTATAAATGAAAAATGAGGAAATGACCCCTTAAAACTCAGAATATGAAAAATGTCTTCAAAACATAAAATATAGAGAAAAAACAAGGCTATCCAATGATAGTACCCACATACCTGCAGACCCAATATCCACGGAATAAAAACAGAAAAATACCCAATTCTTTAACAGATGTCAATTAAGACATGCACAAACCGGGCCAAATCACACAACAAAGGCCCCTGCCAATGTTGCAAGACCACATCCTCCCTCCAATTGAGAATTTCCGCATTCTTTCTTCATCCAACCACCATGTTTAACCTTCTTCCCAAATCTGCCTCTGAAATGTGCCCCTGCCAATACTGCATCGACAATAAGTTAATCTGCACCATGACACCACCTATTCATCCATACAGAACGTCCTGCGATGTCTGCCAATCCAGAAAGAAGACCTGCCACAGACCTGGTCCACTTTCTTCCACAACAGATTCACCTCCACCTCAACCTGGTCCTTCTTCTGCCAGCACCAAAAGATCTAGGCCATCCATCCTGATACCCAGATTAATTAAAAGGCTCCACCCTTCCCAGAAGAGTGCCACAAACCATAAAACAACTAGTTCCCCCATCCCTGGTCCATCTGATGGTAAAGAACATTCATTCCTTCCTTCAACTTTAAAACTGATAACTTCTCAGTTCCTCCCTCTTCTGATAGTGATGATAACAATGTAGGATCCATTGCACCACCAACACCAACGCACTTGCCCACTTTCAAGGCCAAGTGCCAACAACACACATCTCAACAGAAACAACTTCTGCTTCACTACTTCCAATCCACTCCTGCTAGAGATCCACAGGACATTGAAAACAGAAGGCACCTCATTCACCAGTTCAAGGCTAATTCTGAACACTTGATTTCCTCTCTTGATTCCCTCTGTAAATCCACTAGTACTTGAGTTTGATTCAGAAAAGAAAAATTGACCACAACCTCTATAAGATGTAACCACAAACAACCCTCAGTTTTAAGTCTTGGGGGACCATCCTCATTTTATAGTCTTGGGGGACTCAAAAACCCTCAGTTAAAGTCTTGGGGGACTCAAAAACCTAAATCATAAACCCAGAACCAGAGATCAACCACATTAAGACACAGAGAAAAAACTAACATTCTGGGGTAATTGTGAATAGAGCTGCCAGCCCATCAATTACCCCCAAACTTGCCTTTGCTAAATTTGGAGGCTCCCTCTGTGGATACCCTCCACCAATCTTTCAAACCCAACTCCAACAACAAAAACTCCTTTTTCCTCAGTTTATAGTCTTGGGGGACTTACCATCAAAAATCCTCAGTTTAAAGTCTTGGGGGACTAACACAGTGTTCAGTTTAAAGTCTTGACGGACTACTTCTTGACAAAATCTTGAAACAAGCCAGTTTAAAGTCTTGGAGGACTACTAGATCCACAGTAGTAAAATTAAATTCTTGAATAAATCTTTAAAAACCAGCCAGTTTTAAGTCTTGGAGGACTAACAGAAACCAGATTTCAGTTTAAAGTCTTGATGTACTGATCTTGATACCATAGATTTTTCAGTTTAGAGTCTTGATGGACTGACAGAGTTTTGCATAAAATGGACGCAGCCAATTTCATGCAGCACACCTCTACAGCCAACCTGCTTAACTTCCACTTTCACTTCATCATCTACCCATCACTGACAAAAATCTCCTCCTATCCCTTTTCATCATCTTTTCTCACCACAGATCATGGCTGGATCTCCTGATGTTAACCCTTCTACTCTCCCTTTCTATACTGCTCCCAATGACTATTCCTGTAAACAGTGCATCCACATGTGCAGACCTTGCACATTCACTCTTCCAAATCCTGAATCCAAATTCTACAACAGGGCTTGTGACTCTTGCTATTCCAAAAAGAAAAGATGTGACAGAGAAGCCAACTACCCTATTCCTCCACCTTCTCCTTCTCACAAATACATCTCCAGATCCCCTACCAGATCCCCAGAGCTTGGTCCTTCCTCTTCCTCTCTATCTTCTGCTCCTTCCAGAAGATCCAGAAGCTCAGCTTCCCGCACTCTTCCCAAAAGACCAGCCTTAGCCTCACAAGAAACTATTTTTATCTCTGCCAAATTAGCTCCAAAAGCTTCAAAATCAACTCCCAGGCTTCTAGACCGCGTCCAGGCAGCCCGGCCGACGTCGGGCGGTTTGCCCGCCTCACCAAACAGTGAAAATCAGGGCCAAAACCTCCAAAAACGGCCAGAAAATAGCCAAATTCATCCAGACAACAACAACAACTCAATTCAACTACCTCCTACTGCTCCCAGAGCAATGCAATCTACCCTTCCAAAGTCCAAAAGCACCAAAATTTACCAGATTTCTAAGAGACCTGCCAGAGATCCCCAAGAAGAAACCAGAACACCACACACTGCTCCACAACAACAACTTCGTCCCCAACTAAGACAAAGAAACTACACCTCTCCTCTGTCAGACAACTACTCTTCTGACAGTTCCATCTCTTCAAATTCTCCATCCAGAAGAGAGCAGTCTGCTTCCAAATCCCCCTCTCCTGCTCCATCCTTTAACAACCCTTGTACTCCATCACCAGCACCTCCTCCAGCTGAATCCAACAGAAATAACAACCACAACAACAACAACAATCTCACTGCTCCAACTAGGCCCCAGGAACCTCAGAATCCCAGTTCACCTTCTCAGGATCCTTCAGAAGAAGACCATGAGAATCCATATCTTTCCCTAGTTGATCCACCCACTATGACCATTACAAAATTGTCAGAGATCCAAATCCCAGCTGCTTACAGATTTGATGAGCTTCCGATCTGTAAGTACCAATTAAATTATTCCATTTCTTCAACAAAAATAATTACTGATCCAATTCTTCTTGTCTAGTTGGCACCCCTCCTCCTGAATCTATTATTGGAGTTGGCCAAACTCTTGAAACTTCTTTGACCCTGTATTATGGAGACATGAAGAAACACCTAAGCACCATGTGTTCCAACATGCTAAAAGCCTTTGCCCTCCATGGACCTTTGAATGACTTTGAAAAATCCCTGAGAAAGCGCCTACTGGAGGACCACTGGAAAATGTCTAGGATCATTAAGCACACCCTCCAGCACTCCATTCCTACCTCTTCTTCTTCCTCCTCTGAACTTCCCTCTAATCCAATCCCTGACCATTACAATCCCTATAATCTCTCCAGTAGGATGCACTTCAAAGAACACAGTGCTTCCCACATTCCCAACAAAAAACAAAAATGTCATCACAATCCGGACCAGCCTCCAGAAGCTTCATCATCCAGACAATGAGCTCCTGCAAAAGATTAGAAACATAATAATAATATAAAACAAATAATAAAAAATAATTTCAGAATTTTTTTTATTTTTTTTTAACGTACTAATATATTAAATTAAAAATTTATAAATAAAATGAAATAAAATAAATGAAATGAAATAAAAAAAATATAAAAAATAATACAAATGGTATCCCCCAGCCAATTGATGAGCTGATCCCCTGATACCTTACCCACATCCAAGTGCACCTTGATGTGGATACACAATTATTTCTTTTAAATGGTTAACAGAAAACAAAATTCAAAAAATTTAGAAATTCAGAAGATAATAAAAATTATGAAACACAGAAACACATGAAATAAATAATAAATAAAAATAAAATAGCATTGCCCGGCCAATTGTTGAGCCTTTCCCCACCAATGCTTGCCCACATCTAGGTGACCCTGATGTGGTAACACCCTATATTTTTTGATTTTATAATTTTAAACAACCCCAATAAAAAATTTAAAAGAAAAAAAGAGAAAAAAGAAAATAATCTAAAACTGCTATCTAGCAAAAACATAACTGTAAAATCAAAGACACTCCAGCTCAATAGATGGTCCAATAAGGGAAAGTCCGATCCATAGAAATGATCACTGGGTGGGCTCCCTCCAATAAGTAAAAATGATGGGAGACCACCAGTGATCCACCACCAATCTAAAGAGCCAAAGATAAAGAAGCCAGTCCCAAACCAGTTTAAAGTTATAGTGGACTTGAAACCTGAATAATAAACAACAGAACTAGAATTCAACTAGGAAAAACAAAAGACTTGAAACAGACATTCTGGGGTAACTTTTCTACAGAGCTGCCAGCTCATCAGTTACCCCCACACTTGCCAAAATAAAATATAGAAGCCCCCCCTGGGTAACTTCTAACAAAAACACAACATCCAACACAAAAAACCAAAACCAATAAAAGTGAAAAGTCAGGCACTTGAAAACCAAAGGAATTTCCTGTTTAAAGTCATACACTACGCAATATAGGGGGTGGACTTGCTAGCAAGTCCCCAACCTGAACTCAGACTGAGCTCAGACTGAACTCTACTTGAAGACCCACCTAAAACTGTTCTGCTGAGTGGTGTTCATCCCTGATTGTATGGTTCCTTTTTCAATAGCTCAATGTGTGTTCAATCTGTGGTGAATTTGAGTCCAAGGTTGCGGACTTGCTAACAAGTCCGCTCCCCATATTGTGTGGTGATAGAGGACTAAAACCTGTGAAAATAAACCAATACTAGGGTTCAACCAAATTAAGAAAAAAAGGGTTGGAAACAGACAATCTGGGGTAACTGTTGATAGAGCAGCCAGCCCATCAGTCACCCCTACACTTGCCAAGATCAAATCTAGAAGCCCCACCCATGGGTACCTTCTAACAAAAAGTCTCCACAAAAAAGTTGCTCTGAAACACCACGAAAATTCCAAAACAAAAAATAACGTTCCATAGTTTATCCTCATTGCGGAGTCAATCTTCTTCATGCCTAGTGCCTCTGGGATAAAACCTCTTCACTTGGTCTGCAGCCACCCTCTTTTTCAAGACTGCACCATCCAACTCTTCCAAAACATAATAACCTCCAGACGCCTGAGATCTGACTCTGTAAGGTCCATTCCATCTGTCAGCAAACATTTTTCCCCACTGACTCTCCAAACTTCTATTATACACCAAAACCAAACAACCAGGTTTCAAGGGATTCCTGAGTCTATGAGCCAACTTCTTGTCCCAGTATCTGACTGATTGATTCCTAATCTTCATCATTCTAGAGTATGCCTTCTCCTGACATTCCTCTCTACATTCCAACTGTTGCATCCTTGCACAGAGCAAATCTTCCGTTGAGTGCACATCATCCAAATCAATTCCAAGATAAGAGACAGCTTCCAAGTCCACTGGTAGAACGGCTTTCTGACCAAACATTAAATCATAAGGAGAATAGCCAGTTTTCCTCTTCTCAGTGACCCTATCAGCAAATAACACCAAGGGTAAATAATGCCTCCCCTTTTCAGCACTATCTCCACACATCTTTACTAAAGCATTCTTGATAACTTGATGACCTCTTTCAACTATGCCTTCAGCTTCAGGATAATACGGTGTAGCCACTCTAACTTTAGAACCAACACTAGCCACAGCTTCTTTAAATTCGGCACCAAACTCCGGCCCACCATCAACGGTCAACAATTTCATAAACCCATACCTATAAATCCACTCCTTCTTCAAAAACTCTGCCACATTCTTGGCAGTCAAATCAACCAGAGGCACTGCCTCAACCCAACCAGACAAATCATCCCTAGCAACAATCAAGTATTTATACCTGCCTTCTTTAATATGGACAGCATCCAGACTGACCCTTCCAAAAACAGTTTATTCACCAGTAGCACGGCCCACCTCTTTAGGTTTGGAGTGACTTCTTCTTTGACATTCTTCACAAGATTGAAACCAACTCTGCACATCCAACTTCATACCTGGCCACCAAAATCTGTCTGCTACTCTTCTATAAGTCTCCCCAAAGCCTCTATGACCAAGGTCTTCATGCAAAGACTTCAAAACCAATTCTTGACCCTTCTTCTGAGTCAGCACCACTTGAGGATTAGGATGTCTCCTCCTCATCAACCGCCTTCCTGACACATAAAATCCAGGACTCTTCTTCTTGATTGCCAACCAAGTATCACCATCACAACTATCTGGCCTCTCCAAGGTCAACAGATATTCCACCAAAATAAAATAAAACCCAGATTAACCCCAGGTCTCATCTTCAAAATCCAACAAAAAAACATCCAAGGGTACAACTCTGTCATCAAAATCACCAGTGTGAACATAAGCCAATTGAGCAGCCCAACCAGGACACGAATCCTTAAATTTTGGCATGTCCTTCTCTTTCCACTGAACCTTGTGAGAATCCAGTTTACTAACAAAAACACCCTTTTCCAATTTTGAGCTGTCCCAAACAACAACTCCATCTTCATCAACAAAAAATCCTGATCACCAGAATCAAGATCAGATCCAGCCAGTTTAGCCTCTTGGGGGAGGTCAGAAAAATCATCCAGTTTGGCCTCATGGGGGAGGAAAGAAAAATCCTCAGAAGCCATTGTGCTGGCTCTAACCACTGGAACATCCTCGTCAAACTCTTCAGAATCAGAATCCTTGTCTGTAGGTGGTCTCCTTGATAATCCATCAGGCATAGTAAAAGTTTTACCTGGTTTATGTACCAGGTCAAAAGAAAAATGTTGAATAAATGACACCCACCTAGTCATTGGAGCATTTGGAAGACTAGGTGTATTGATCATCTGAACTAAAGATTTTGCATCCACCTGCAGCTCAAAATGCTGCCCCCACAAAACCGTCAGTAGCTTCTTTAAAATTTTTGCTACACCACACAATTCAAACTTAGGTTGAGAATACCTAGATTCCACCTCATTAAACACCACAGACTCATATCTTACTGGCCAGACCCTCCCAGTCTTATCCTCCTGAGACAAAACAGCACCAGCAGCAATATAACTTGAGTCCACTGCCAGATAAATTTTTCCAGCACCAACACCATAATCCAACTTGTGAAGAACAATATCTTCACCAACAACCTTTTTCAACTTCTGAAAAGCCTCTTCACACTCTTCAGTCCATTCCCAATCTGCATCTTTTCTGGTCAACCTCCTTAAAGGTGAAGCCAATAAAGAAAAATCCTTAATAAAAATCCTGACATATACACATACACCCAAAAATCCCCTGACTTCAGTAGTATTTTCAGGCCTTGGCCATGACTGCATTTTATTAATCTTCTTCTTCGCCATAATCCTTCCCTCTTTACATACCACATGACCCAGAATTTCCAAAGCAGGAACACAACAACAGAATTTTGACCCTGAAATGGTCAAACCAGCCTCTTCAATCCTGAACAACACTCTCTCTACAGTTATTTCATATTCCCACACAAACCTCCTTATGCCAGGGTTCTCCGCTAACACCTCATTACCATAATCAGTGGATGGTCCTTTAATACCACCATCATCAATAAAAATACTAGCATGAGTAGGAACCTCATCCTGCAAAATCCAAGCCATCTGTGCTTGATAAACTGCCACTGAATTAGTTTCTCCTTGAGGCAACCTAGTGAGCTGAAATCTTCCCAAAGGAGTCTCAAAAGTTGTGAGAGGCCTTGAATCCATATGTAGTTCCCTATCATTATAACCACCCATAATATCACCCAAACCATAACACACCCTTCCAGCAAAAGCTTCAACAAAATCCTCTGCACTTGGTGGCATACCAGCCTCCTTGATAGTGACTCTGTTCAAGGCTCTAAGATCATGAACCACACTCAACTTTCCATTCTGCTTCTTTACACTGAACACCGGACTTGAGATACTGGAAGTTGATTGTTCATATAACCCAGTCCTGACTCTTTCCCTAACAATCTCCACAAAATCCTCTCTAATAGCAGCTGGAATCGGAATAGGTTTGATTTGCCAAGGTTCATGACAAACAACAGGAATCAAGTAAGGTTCCCCATAAGAGTGCTTCAATACACCCCTTTCCTCCTTAACAAATGCCACAGCTTTCTCCCTTAGCACAATAACGTGCAACAACAACTTCTTTTCTTCCTCAGACAACCACCCATCAGGACCAAAATTAACAACTTTCAACCTTTCCACAGTCACCCTAGCCGTCTCTACAAATTCTGGCGGATTCTTCACCAAAGGAGTACAGTACGGATCTCTTGACAAAGGAGGTCTCTTCAAAGGCGGATTCAAGCCCACAGGCATAGGCTCATTGAAAGGCCTAATCTTCTGTGCTACCTTCTTATACTTTGCCGTTCCACCTTCAACTTGAGGGATCTTCAGGAAATCTTCACCACCAGACCTGGAACAAAAACCAAGGGTTTCCCCATTGCTCACATGTGTGGTCAAGGTAATGTTTTTGAAAGGTGTAGAAGAAACCCTAGCGGTGCACAATTGGGAGGACTTACTTTTACATCCCAATCTCACCGCCCCAAAACTTTTCCACAAGTCCACATCTTCATCCTCACTTCCAACTTCCAAATCTTCAAATCTTGATTCATCTTCTGAATCATATCTTCTAAAATTGTCCAGTTTATCCTCATGCTGGAGGCCCAACAATAGATCTTGATGATCTTCTCTCTTCAAAATTTTCTGCAGTTTAACCTCATGCTGGAGGCCCAAAAATAGATCTTGACGATCTTCACAAAAATATTTTGCATCTTCTTTCTTCATTATCTTCAGATTTTTTTCTTGATTTTCATGAATTATCTTGAAATTTTTATCTTCTTTTCTTGAGTTTTCTTCTGACCTACAAAAATAACCAGGGGTTTCCCCAATGCTCACAGGTGTGGCCCAGGTAATGTTTTTGAAAGGTGTAGAAGAAACCCTAGCGGTGCACAATTGGGAGGACTTACTTTTAGACCCCAATCTCACCGCCCCAAAACTTTTCCGCATATCTTTCAATAAAGATATATAACCAATCTTCTTCTTTGAACTTGAATTAAAAATACACCACGGGAAATCTGGGGGTGAACTGCTAGCAGTTCCCTCTTTTTGAAACTATTAGGAATTTGTCTGGAAACTGTTGGGAAACTATCCTGAAACTGTCAGAAAGATGTTTTTAAATCTGATGAAAAAACATTGAAAAAATAAACTGTCACAGATTGAATCCAGAACAATCCCTCCTTGAGCAGAGCTTAAGAACCACATTGAACATCAGTTAATCTCAGGTTTGGCAAAAGGTTGAACAACATCACTTAGCATACCTTAATATTCAAATATTAAACTTGAATATATGTAGCGTGTATGATATAGATGCATATGCATTTGAATTTGCATGGTGGATACTTATTGCATGCTTCAAATTGATGTGAAATGCCTATCCAAAGTGTATGCATAATGACTATGAAGAATAAATATGCATAACAAATATGCATATTGAATATTCATAAAATATGCATAAAAATATGCATGTTGAATATGCATAAAATATGCATATTTAATATGCATTAAAAATATGCATATTGAATATGCAAAAAAAGGTGCATATACGTATATGAATAAAATATATTAATATGCATATAAATCTGTATAATGAATATGCATATGAATATGCATAAATATGCTTAATGATTGAAAAATGCAAAAAAATGATGCTTAACAAGTATATTTTTTGCATAAATAGAAATATGCAATATGAATTCATATTGCATACAGATAACACTGGCAAACCATTTTGACCAAAACTCATACTAAATTTTCAATGTGGACTAAAGGTGTGAGGGAAGGAAGAAAAACAGTCCGATGTTAGAAAAATGCTACATGCACTCATTTTGTAGCAGAGCAAATGAGAAGTGCTGAATTATGGTTGGTGCCCATAATTTAGTTTTATATCATAATTTTATTTAATTATTTTCAATACTGAAAAGACTTTAGGTCGGTTGGTATGGATCTAGCTGTGCCAGGGTCTAATCTAATTATTTTAACAATTTCTTAATAATTAACGGGCTTGAATACAAAAACAGGTTGTATTTTTTGTGGGATATTGGATATGATAAGGTCTTTTGTAAAAAAAACTTATATTGTTTAAAAATATTCCTGAATCAGATGTGGGATAATCACTACAAAAAATTGTAGTACTGCGGGCAATAAAATATATGCACAAGCAGTAAAGAAAGGACCAAGTGAACCCTTTTTGTGCAGTGGGAATCATTAGAGTGGAATTGTGGATGAAAAATATAATTCATTATTACCATTTTATTTAATCAAAAAATTTATAATATTAAAAAGAACTATTGATTAATTGGTATTTGACCTTTGTGCCTCACTCATATTTATCATTTGATTGATGTTTGTCACCATTATGTTATTAATATTATAAGTATAGCAAAAACTTGTGTGCCAAATGCATACCAGGTGATGTTACACCTTTTATAATATTATTAAATAAAGGTAAAAAATATGAAAATGATTTGTTTTACAAAAAATAAATTGATATCCAAAAGCAATATGAGGGATAAAAAGGTAAAATTAAAGGGATCAAATATGAAATAAAAAATTAAAGTGAAATTCCTCCAATCAAGAGCAAGTAGACATGATGGGGTGAACGCCCACCAGTGGCACTAAACTTGGACTATAATTTCTATTTTGTAAAAATAAAAATAAATCCACTGGAGCTTTACCAAAACTTCAGGATGACAATTTTGCCATATCAAACAACTTCAAGTGCAATTATTGAAGAAAAATTCATCTTCATTGCAATAGAGAGAATTGATCACATCAGACTGCATGTGACAAAAAGTGTCCAGCACAAGTTCGGCTGAACTTGTGCTGGACACTTTTATGATGGAGGTTAGCTAGGGTGGAATTTTTCTTCAGTTCATCTGGTATTTCTTATAAACATGTCCACTGGTATCTGATCTTTGTGCCTCACTCATATTTATCATTTGATTGATTTTTTGTCACCATTATGTTTTAATATTATAAGTATAGCAAAAACTTGTGTGCCAAATGCATACCGGGTGATTTTACACCTTTTATAATATTATTAAATAAAGGTAAAAAAATATGAAAATGATTTGTTTTACAAAAAATAAATTGATATACAAAAGCAATATGAGGGATAAAAAGGTAAAATTAAAGGAATTGAATATGAAATAAAAAATTAAAATAAATATACTGCCATCAAGAGCAAGTAGATATGTTGGGGCAAATGTCCACCAGTGAGGCTAAACTTGGACTATAATTGCTTTTTTGAAAAACAAAAAAGTGCCAATCTCACCACGCAATATGGGGGGCGGACTTGTTAGCAAGTCCGCAACCTTGGACTCAAGTTCACCACAGATTGAACACACATTGAGCTATTGACAAAGGAACCATACAATCAGGGATAAACACCACTCAGCAGAACAGTTTTAGGTGGGTCCTCAAGTAGAGTTCAATATGAGTTCAGTAAGAGTTCAGTCTGAGTTCCATCTGAGTTGTGCCTGAGTTCAGGTTGGGGACTTGCTAGCAAGTCCACCCCCTATATTGCGTAGTGTCTGAGGTTTAAAAAAACTTCAGCATAACCATTTAGCCATATCAAACAACTTCTAGTTCAATGATTGAGAGAGAATTGATCACACCAGACTGCATGTGACAAAAAGTGTCCAGTACAAGTTTGGCCAAACTTGTACTGGACACATTTATGAAGGATAGAGTAGCTAGGGTAGAATTTTTCTTCAGTTAATCTGGTATTTCTTATAAACATGTCCATTGGTACTTGATTTTTGTGCCTCACTCATATATATCATTTGATTAATATATTGTCACCATTATATTATTAATATTATAAGTATAGCAAAAACTTGTGTGCCAAATGCATACCCGGTGATGTTACACCTTTTATAATATTATTAAATAAAGGTAAAAAAATATGAAAATGATTTGTTTTACAAAAAATAAATTGATATACAAAAGCAATATGAGGGATAAAAAGGTAAAATTAATCTCAAAGAGATCAATTATGAAAAACAAAATACTAGTAAAATTCTTGCTCTCAAGAGCCAGTAGAATTGTTGAAAAAAATGGGATCCATCAGGGCTAAATTGTAATAAATGACCTTTTTTTTAAAGATAAAAAATTATACACCTGAGGTTGGGAAGAACAACAGGTGGATGATTCAGCTAAACAAAACTGCTTGTAGTGAAGTTTAATAAAAAATGTTTTTTTGTTGCCATATAAAGAATTGATCCCATCTGACTGCACGTGACTAAAAGTGTCCAGCACAAGTTTGGCCGAACTTGTGCTGGAAACTTTTATCATGGAGAGTAGCTTGGGTGGAAATTTTCTTCAGTTCGTTCATCTTGTATTTCTCATAAACATGCCTACTGGTAGTTGATCAGTCTGTATCTTTCATATTTATCATCCGATTAATATTTTATCACCATTATATTATTAATGTTATTAGTATAGCAAAAACATGTGTGCCAAATGCATACCATGTGAAGTTATACCTTCAATAATTTTTTAAAATAGATGTAAATAAATATGGAAAGGAATAGTTTTACAAAAATTAAATTGAAATTTAAAAGTAATAAGAGGAATAGAAGAGTAAAATAAAAGTCAAAGAGTTAAAATATGAAAAAATACTGGTAAAATTCCTGCTATCAAGAGCCAGTAGAGGTGTTAAAGCAAATGGGAGCCATCAGGGCTTAATTGTAATAAGTGACCTTTTCTTTAAAGATAAAAAATTATACACCTGATATTGGGCAGAACAGCAGGTGGATGATTCAGCTAAACCAAACTACTTCTAGTGAAATTTGATAAAAAATTTTTTTTGTTGTCATACAGAGAATTAATCCCATCTGACTGCACATGACCAAAAGTGTCCAGCACAAGTTCGACCAAACTTGTGCTGGACACTTCTATGATGGAGAGCAGCTGGGGTAGAATTTTTCTTCAGTTCATCTGGTATTTCTTACAAACATGTCTACTGGTATTTTATCTTTGTGCCTCACTCATACATATTGTTTGATTAATTTTTTGTCTTAATTATATTATTAATTATATAAGTATAGCAATAAATCGTGTGCCAAATGCATACTGAGTGATGTTACACATTTTATAATATTATTAAAAAAATGTATAAAAATATTAAAATAATTTATTTTAAAATTTATTAATTGATATCCAAGAGCAATATGAGGAATTAAAAATTAATTTAAAGCGATCAAATATGAAAAAAGAAATCCAAGTATTATTGCTAATATCAAAGGACAGTAGAGATGTTGAAGCAAATGAGAGCCGTCAGGGATAAATTGTACTTAATTGATTGTTTTTTAAAGATAAAAAATTGTGTACCTGTGGTTTGGATGAACTCTAGGTGGATAATTCAGCTATATCAAACTACATCTAGTGAAGTTTTTTATCAAAAAAAAAATTTTACTTCCATAGAGAGAATTGATCCCATCTGACTGCACCTGACCAAAAGTGTCCAGCACAAGTTCAGCAGAACTTGTGCTGGACACTTTTATGATGGAGAGTAGCTAGGGTGGAGGTCTTCTTCAGTGCAACTGTTATTTTTTTAAAACATGTCAAATGGTATTTGATCTTTCTGTGTTATTCATATTTTTATTTTCTGATTAATTTTTTGTCATTAGAATTTTATTAATTTTATTAGTGCAGAAAAAACTTGTGCGCCAAATGCATGCCCTGTTATATTACACCTTTTCTAATATTATAAAAAAATGTTAAAAAAATATGAAAATGATTTCTTTTCCAAAATTATAAATTAATATCCAAATCTAACATGAGTGATAAAAAAGTAAAGTAAAAGAGATCAAATATGAAAAAGAAAAATTCCTGACTTCAAGAGCCAGTAGAGGTGTTGAAACAAATGTGTGCCATCAGGGCTAAATTTGATAAAATTTAATTTTTTTTAAAGATAAAACATTTTTCACCTGAGGTTTGGAAAAACTAAAGGTGGATAATTCAGCCATACCAAACTACTTCTAATGTAATTATTTAGCATTTTTTTTAATTTAATTTCCACAGAGAGAATTGATCCCATCTGACTGCACCTGAACAAAAGTGTCCAGCACAAGTTCGGCCGAACTTGTGCTGGACACTTTTATGATCGAGAGTAGCTAGGGTGGGAGTGTTTCTCAGTACATCAGTTTTTTGTTTTTCACATTTCTATTGGGTTTTTAACTTTTTTTTATCATTCATATTTATCTTATAATTAATTTTTTGTCACCATATATATTATTAATGTTTCTAGTATAGCAAAAACATGCATGCCAAATGCAAAATTGGTGATGTTACAACTTTAATATTATTATTATATAAAGTTAAAATAATATGAATATGTTTAGTTTTTAAAAAAATAAATTGATATTTAAAATTAAAAAGAGTAATAGAAAAGTAAAATCAAAATAAATGGGATCAAATATGAAATAAAAAATACAAGTAAAATTTTTACTATTAAGAGCCAGAAGTGGTGTTGGGACAGTTGGGGACCCCTAGGTCAAGACTTGGTCTAAACTTACTTTTATGTATAGCTAACAAATTTTGAACTGAGGTTTGGACAGACATCCAGGGGACAATTTTACAATATTAAACATTCTTTACTTCAATAATTGAGTGAAATATCATTTTTTATTTCCACAGAGAGAATTTATCTCATATGACTTCATGCAACCAAAAGTGTCCAGCACAAGTTCGGCCGAACTTGTGCTGGACACTTTTATAATTGAGAGTAGGCATACAGCAAATCTTCTTAAACTTAAAAGGTATTTCTTATAAACATTTCCACTGGAATTTGATCTTTCTGTGTCATTTAAATTTACCATTTGATTAATTTTTTGTCATCATTATATTGTTAACGTTATTACTATAGTAATAACTTGTGTGAAAAATGCATACCAGGTGGTGTTCCACCTTTAATCATATATTATTAAATAAAGGTATAAGAGTATGAAAATTATTTATTTTAAAAATTAAAAATTGATATCCAAAGCAATATGAGAAATAAAAAAGTAAAATAAAAGGGATAAAATAAGAAAAAAAATCTAAGAAAAATTCCCACTATCAATAACAAGTAGAGGTGTTAGATCAAATGTGCACCACCAGAGCTAAACTTGCACTATATTTTCTTTTTTGTTAAACCAAAGAAAGTGTCCTGATGAGTTTTAAAAATTCATCAGGAGGACATTTTGGCAATATCAAACTACTTATTGTGCAATGATTGAGAAAAATGTCATTTTCATTTCCATAGAGTAATTTATCCCATCTGACTGCATGCAACCAAAAGTGTCCAGCACAAGTTTGGCCGAACTTATGCTGGACACTTTTATGATGGTGAGTATCTAGGGTTCAGGTCTTCTTCAGTTCATCAGGTATTCCTTATAAACAAATCCACTTGTATATGATCTTTCTGTGTCATTCATATTTATCATATGATTCATTGTTTTTCACCATTATAATATTAATGTTATTAGTATTGAAAAAATTTGTAAGCCAAATGCATACTGGGAGATGCTACATCTTTCATAATCTTATTAAATAAAAGTAAAAAAAATATGAAAATTATTAGTTTTACAATAAATAAATTGATATTTGAAAGCAAAAACAGGAATAAAAAAGTAAAATAAAAGTGATTAAATATGAAATTAAACATTCAAATAAAATTTCTGCCATCAAAGATAATTTGAGTTTTCAGACCAAATTTGCACCACCAGTTCTAGATTTGGAATATTTTTTCTTTTTTTAAAAATTATTAAAAGTGTCCACCTGATGTTTTCCAAAAAATCAGGAGGATAGTATAGCAGTATAAAGCTACTTCTTGTGCAATGATTGAGCAAAAATTCATTTTAACTTCCATTGAGTAAATTTATCCCATCTGACTGCATGCAACCAAAAGTGTCCAGCACAAGCTCAGCTGAAATTTTTCTGGACACTTTTATGATGGAGGGTAGCTAGGGTGCAAGTCTTCTTCAGTTAATCTTATATTCATTTTAAAAATGTCTATGGGTATTTGATTGTTCTGTGTCATCCATATTTATATTTTGATTATTTTTAGTCACCATTATATTATTAATGTTTTTAGTATTGCAAAAAAATGTGTAATGAATGTACACTTGATGATTTTACAACTTTAATAATATAATATAATAAATATAAAAAAATGTGAAAGTTATCAGTTTTACCAAAATAAAATTGATATTTAAAAGCTAAAGGATAAATAAAATGGTAAGATTAAAATTAAAGAGATCAAACATGAAATAAAGATATTAAGTATAATTTCTGCTATCATGAGCCAGTAGAGGCTTCAGAAAAAATGGGCACCATCATAGATTAACATGGATCAAATTTACTTTTTACCAAAGGAAAAAATTGTCTACCTTAGGTTTGGACAAACTTCCAGGGGACAATTTGTCTATGTAAAACTACTTTCAGTGCAATGATGGAGTGATAATTCAGTCTCATTTCCATAAAAAGAATTTATTGCGTCTGACGGCATGCAACCAAAAGTGTCCATCACAAGTTTATCCAAACTTGTGCTGGACACTTTTATCATGAAGAGTATCCAGGGTGCAAGTCATTTTTAATCATCTGAAATTTCTTATAAACATTTCCACTGTTATTAAATCTTTGTACCTCACTCATATTTATCAATTGATTAATTTTTTGTCACCATTATATTATTAATATTATCAGTATAGCAAAAAAATGTGTGCCAAATGAATACTGGGTGATGTTACACTTTTTATAATATTATTAAATAAAGGTAAAAAAATATGAAAATGATTTATTTTACAAAAAATAAACTTCTATCCAAAAGCAATATAAGAGGAATAAAGTAAAATAACAGAAATCAAAGATAAAAATTAAAATCCAAGTTAAATTCCTGCCATAAACAGAAAAAAGAGATGTTGAATTAAATTAGAACAATCAGGGCTAAAATTGCACTAAATTTTCTTTTTTGTAAAAATAAAAAAAAATACACTTGAGCTTTACCAAAACTTCAGCATGAAAATTTTGCCATATCAAACTACTTCTAGTGTAATTTTTTATCAAAAATTTATCTTCATTTCCATAGAGATAATTGCTCCCATCTGACTGCACCTGACCATAAGTGTCCAGCACAAGTTCGGCCGAACTTGTGCTGGACAATTTTTTAATGTAGAGTAGCTAGGGTAGAATTTTTCTTCAGTTCATCTATTATTTCTTACAAACATGTCTACTGGTTTTTTATATTTGTTCCTCACTCATTAATATCATTTAATTAATTTTTAGTCGCCATTATATTATTAATTTTATAAGTATAGAAAAAACTCATGTGCCAAATGCATACCAGGTGATTTTATGCCATTTTTAATATTATTAAATAAATGTATAAAAATATGAAAATAATTTATTATAAAGATTATTAATTGATATCCAAAAGCAATATTAGGAATTAAAAATTAAGTTGAAGGGATCAAATATGAAAAAAGAAATCCAAGTAATATTCCTACTAACAAAGGGCAGTAGAGGTGTTGAAGCGAATGAGAGCCATTAGGGATAAATTGTACTAAATTGACTTTTTTTCAAAGATAAAAAATTGTGCACCTGTGGTTTGGTTGAAATCTAGGTAGAAAATTTGGCTATGTAAAACTACTTCTAGTGAAGTTTTTTATCCAAAAATTTTTTTTTATTGCCATAGCGAGAATTGATCTCATATGAATGCAACTGACCAAAAGTGTCCAGCACAAGTTCGGCCGAACTTGTGCTGGACACTTTTTTGATGGTGAGTATCTAGGGTGCAGCTCTTCTTCAGTGCAACTGGTATTTTTTTAAAACATATCCACTGGTATTTGATCTTTCTGTTTTATTAATATTTTATCATTTGATCAATTTTTTGTTACCAGTATATTATTATTTTTATTAGTATAGCAAAAAAACATGTGCCAAATGCTTACAGGGTGATGTTAAACCTTTAATAATTTTATTAAATACAGGTAATAAATTATGAAAATGATTTGTTTTACATAAAACTAATTGATATCTAAAAGAAAAAAAGGGATAAAAAGAAATAGGTTGAATAATAGGGATTTTATATGAAATTCAAATTCAAGCTAAATGCCTACTTTCAAGGCTCAGAAGAGGTGTTGGATAAAATGGGCATCATCAGGAATAAAATTTAACTTAATTTGATTTTTTGAAAAACTAAATGAAGTTTTCAACTGATTTTTTTCCAATATTTAGTTGGAAACTTTATCTATATCAAATTACTTCTAGTACCATGATTGACCAAATTAAATCCTCCTTTCCATATGCAGAATTGATCCTATATGGCTGGACCAGTCCAAAGGTGTCAACCACAAGTTTGAGAATTCTTCTGGTGGACACTTTTATGATGGACAGTAGTAGGGTGCAAGTCTTCTTTAGTTAATCTAGTATTCCTCATAAACATTTCCAACTTATTTTTGGCCAAAAATCAGGTGAAAAGTTTTTCCATATAAAATTACTTCTAATGCCATGATTGACTAAAAATTGATTCTCATTGCCATATAGAGAGATGATCCCATATGACTGGATCTGGCAAAAGTGTCACCACAATTTTTGATAAACTTAAGTTTGAAAATTTTATGATGGAAAGTAATTGCAAGTCTGCTTCATTTCATCAAGTAATCCTCATAAAAATTTCCACCTGTATTTTGGCCAAACTTCAGGTGGACACTTTGGCCTTATTAAATTAATTCTACTTCCATGTTGATAAAAAACTGATACTTATTGCCATATATAGATATTAAACCCATCAGACTGTGCCTTTCCAAAATTGTCTACCTGAATTATGGCTAAACCTCAGTTGGACACTTTTATGATGCAGAGTAGCTAGGGCAAAAGTATTCTTCAGTTAATTTGGTATTCATAATAAATTTATCCTCCTGAAGTTTATCATAACTTGAGGTGGACGATTTTGGAAAGCACCAGTTAGTCACTATCCATCAAAAAAGTGTTCACCAAAATTTTGGCTAAACTTGTGGTGGACTCCTTTTATCAGCCACAGTCAGATGAGATCAACTCTATAGATGGGAATGAGGATGATGTTTTGGTCAATCATGAAAGTAGAAGTAGTGTCATGTGGCCAAATTACCCCCCTGAAGGTCAGACAAACCTCAGAAGGACACTTTTTAGCAGGGAGTAACTGAGAAAAATCCATTTATCAGAAGGAAAATCTTTTATTGTATAGATGCCAAGGCTTCATACTTGTGTATTATGGTCAGTATTAATTTTGAAAGTGTCTGTCCGAGCAATTTCTTTGCCCATCATGACTCATTTTGTTTTAAATGTTTCAAACTGCGTGATACAGTATTAAGGTGTCACATAGTATAATAAAGTTCTATTACATGCCCTCCTATGATGCCTAAATTTATAATTTAATATCTTACATAATAATTTTTTTTATATAAATTCATAAATATTTTATTTTATTATCAAATTTAATAGAGCAAGTATCCTGAATTATTATATATGCATAAGCTTAGGTTAGATCAATTTATGCTCAATTTGTGCTTATCAAAGGACCAACATCAAGTTCTGGAGGATCAACTTGTGCATAAGTTGGAATCAGTTGATATCCTGTCTATAATCAATCTGAGAATAAATGTAAATCTAACTCTAATTTACTTATGTTTATAAAGTATTCATAAACCTGGCATATTTAAAAGACACTCTAAATTTCAAGAGAGGGGATTGCTAGCAATTCACCCCTAGGTTTCCTGTGTTGATTATTTTAATTTTTCAGACATATTCACCACAGAAAAAATGGGGGGGTATTGCTAGCAATACCCCTTGCTTTATCTCCTTTGAGCCACAAATCTATGCTTGAATTATGCACACATCATCACCATGTAGGAAATTGTTTGGCCTTACATTTAGTCAGATATTTGTCACAAATTGAGCTCAAGATGAACCTACATTGATCACCGTTTGATCTTGTAAAATCCTAATTTGATCATCAGTTAAGCTCCCTTTGATCTCACTTTGATCTAACATAAGCTTTTGCATATCCAATATGTCAACTATTCACTTTCAAAAAGATTCATAATGAATTTCACATGGAATATTAGAAACGAAACCAGTAATTTTGAGTAAATGTCTCATCAAAATGATTAATCTACAACAAAATACCATCAAAATTCAATCTGATTACTGAAAACTTTTGTTAAAATGACTAATAGATATTTAAATTGGAAAATAATATTCCATTTCTCAATTTCAAATTCAAAATATAAATCCTCGTTTGAAATATGAATTTTGTAGATTCCTTGCCTTCCTATATTATGAGTAATATTTGAGGTATTTTACACCTTTGTAAATATGGTGTTGTGCTGCTAGAAATTATCTCTGTTTCAATTCAACTTTATTGAAGCTTGATTCCAGAATGATACATATTTTATAACTATTTTGAGAAAAAAGTCACTAGTAATGAATTTAGCCTTTTATCTGTCCTTTATTAAACCTCACTTAATCCTACTTAAATCCAAATTGACCCACAAAAACCTTATTTGGGATATTTTTTAGCCCAGGATGATTCAAGATTGGAGCAAAATATTATTTTAAATATCCAATATGCCTATTGATTAAATTTCTTCAAGCTTACTTTAAATTCACATTAACATTAACTTTCACAGGAAATATTAAACACAAATCTTGAAAATATAGTATTTAAAATCGTAATAAATATAATATAATATGCTTACAACAAAATTTTCTTTCTGGATTAATTGAAACAAAAAATTGTTCATTTGTGAAAATAGAAAAAATACTATCCATCCTGAATTTAGAATTCATTTTTAAAAATTTAATGCCCCCTCACTTTCAAGTTTATCATGTATTTCGAAAATTATATTTTTAATAATTTTGTGAATAGTACACCTGAGATATAAACTTGGGGATATCAAAAACTAAAACATCAGCAAATTGAAATGTTTTTTATTGTTATGAATGGAAATAATGATTGAAAAAAACCATTAGAGCAAGTTTGATTTTGAATAATAGGCATACTTTCTCATGTAAATTTCAATAAAAATAATTTTTATTCTTACTTAAGTTGCGGTGGATACATTTGAGCTCAAAAAGAATTAAAATTGATAAAATAAGACTTCTATAGTTCATATTCAAAAATGAAATCACCCTTCATTATCTACCTGTAAACTATTTTAAATTGAATAATTTCAAAGTCAGTATATACTGATGTTATTTTTTCTTTTAAAAAATTTATTATATAGATTAATAGTCATAAACAGTTGACATAGATGTTAAATTTATATAAGCAATCTTTAATTCATAAAATGATAAAACTATCTTTTATGTAAAAAGTGATGAAGGAAAAAAATATTATTAAATTTTTGATGCACTATCAATAAAATTGAAGATAGAGCATATCAAAAGTTTAAACTTAATTTCACTTTTGATATCATCATTTTATTTTACTTTACTTGAGTAGAAAACAGATTTTAAATCTCAATATAATTTTAAATCCCATTAGTTTGTAGATTTCAACATTTGAAACTATGAAATAAATATTTATGAAAGAATTTTACAATATTTGCCCTTCTAAAAACTCATAAATCCAACTTCAAATCTTCTAACCTTCACAAGTAACCACAATGCATTCTGAAAATACTCTATATTTAAATAATTAAAGGTAAATAAAATTATGTTTTTATTCTTTATTTCAATTTTTGATAAATAATATATATATATACATATATATATATATATAATTTCTTAAAAAGTCTAAGAGGGAACTTAATAGTGGTTTTGGCATTAGATATATAGATTCAACTTTCAAAAAATTTGTTTGGAATAAATTACAAAGACAAAAAGGATATATTTTGATGAAAGAATACTGATTTAGGTTCTCTTAAAATATTATTAACCATTTTTATGGAATATTAATCCATGGTTATCATTATTTATGATATTATCATAGAATTTTTTCCTTTTTTAATATAATGTTTTTCTATTGTGTGGTATGTAGGCTAAGATAAGTTTAAAAGATTTATTGAAGATATATATACCAGAAACAGTATAATCTGTAGATTTATAACTATAACTTACTTTTCTGATGTTTTACATCATTGATAAGTAGCTCATGCATTACACAAGTAAATAATTATAGTCTCTGGAAATAATTCCTTGTGAATTTCAAATTTTTTGTTATTCTTAAAATCATTACTCAAATAAACTAAAATTTCTTCTAATATTGATTGAAAGAAGGAGTTACAAAATCTTATTTTGTAGTTATAAAAGTTTGAGTTATTTTTCATATTATCAAGTATAATGAACATTTGTAAATTTTAACTTGAAAACTAGTGATCATAGCAAAGTAATACTGGAAGAATCAGATAAAAAGGGTGGAATAAAGTCATAGCACCACAGGAAATGATACAAAATTGTTGATTTTTATCTCATAAAATTCAACTTATTTTTAACATATTTTACCACCTTTAGATAATGTTTAGTGGATTTTAACATTATTATAACAAGCAAACTTAACAATGTTTTGATTTTTTTAACAAAAATAAATATTGTTAGATCATTTTTTTAAAAAATATGACTTATTTTTATGCTTTATCTACAATAGTTAGTAGTTTTTTTTGCAGAAATTACTTGTTTTGATATTCTATTTTTGAATTTTTTAAGAGACTTCATTGCATTAAAGTTTTGTAATAATTTTTCATTAAAGCATCATATTTTAAATCTAGAGATTTGGTTTTGAAATAATATATATTTTCATGTTAATTGACTCATTATTTTTGGATTGATAAATTATGTTAAAATTGGGATTGCTTATTTCTAGTGAGTGTACATCATAGTTTGTTTTCAAATCAAAGATTAATAAATGGTGAAATTTGGTAAAATTCTAAATATCTTTTAAACCTTTTTGATTTAAATAATGTTTAATGTTATGCAATCGTTCTATAAGTAGAACACAGTTAAAATCTGATAATGGTACATTGCTTTCAATTTCTAATACTAAAATTCTATTCTACTTGAAACAATGTAAACTAAAGCTTGGTATCTCATAAGAAACTCACAATTTTCAAAAATCATATTTCCAACTTTTTAAACATGATACACATTAAAATATATTTTTAGAATAATTTCCTAATTAGTTTCAAATACTAGAAAATAATGACCTCAATTTATTTTAATACTTAAACCATTCTGATGAGTGAATTTCACAATCTTCTAAGTAACATATGGTTACCATTTATACACATATGCATGATTTCTCCTTTTGTTTAATTTTAGCTGAATCTAAAAAGTAAAATCACATGTTGAATATCATCTATAGATAAACTTCTTATATTAGAAGCTAATATTTCATATGAGAAATTTGTTATTGAGTTTGGGAAACATTAATAAGTGTTGGGTATTATAATTACGCCATTTATTCAAGTAAATAAAAAAGGATGACGTTCTAAATATTTCATATATATATATATATATATATATATATATATAATAAAAATTAATTATAAAGTAGCATTTAACCATGTTTTTATACTAATGTCATATAAAAAAAGGGATTGAACTAAAACTTTCAGTAAAGAAAATAAAAATAAGATAAGTTAATATTCTTGTTTATATTCTCATATTTTTGAAATGGCTTACTTAAGGGAGAAAATTATTTGGTTTTAGAGTACAAGAATTTCTAGATAAAAATCTTCACAATATAGTTTGACCCTCTCAAAAAGAAAATTCCTCAAATTTTATTATCACATTTTATATATTTGTTAAGTAATAGAAAATGGAGTTGTGTCTTTGACAATGAAGCTTTAGAAAATGAAATAAATGATTTAAATTTATAATATAATTTTTGAAACAATAAATCATGTATTCAAAAAAAATTATATATCTTACAATCAAGATAACAGTATTAATTAAGCAACTCTAACAACTTTGGAAAGAAACAAGAAAAAAATAATTAGTAAAATGCATAAGTTATTTTTAGAATTTAAGGAAACTTAATAGCTCTACCTGTAAACTAGCCTTAAAGCAGGTTTGGATCTAACATGTGGAAATTCATACATAGTACCCTTCCATCATTAGAGCAGAATAAAATTTATGTAGTTTTATTTTTTTAATTTATAATAGTATTTTTATTTTTGGCTTTTTCATTAGTATAACTATATATTTTTTAACTTTTTTGTTTTTCATAACATAAGTTCAAAGCTGCACATCACTACTTCAAGATGAAACTCCATATAATGTAATCAATGAATGATATATTATAATGAATTTTACTAGAGACTTTTCAAAAATGGTGATTAAGAATACTTATTATAATTTTTTAAATTTTTATTATTATTCTATCTCTTGAAAGGAGATGGCCATATCTCAATTTAATTAGTTTTTCCTCAGAAAAATTTATTCTTGATCTAAATAAAATTGCATCACTATTAACTAGATGTTATTATACAATTTTAACAATTTTTTTATCTGAACATAGTTGAAAGTATGTATAAATTAAAGTGTTTCCACATAGTCTTACTATTATCCTACCATTATTTTCAAATTTAGATTTCATTATAACTGTAAAATAAGTTTTTCAATAATTTTAATAATACCTTAATATTTAATAATTTAGTTACATAGTAGATTTTTTATCCTTTTTTTATATGAGGCTTATTATATAAACACTACTTTTAGATTTTATCCATTTTGATGTCTGATAATTTAAATTTTCATTTAACTACCCAAATTATATCAAAAAAAATTCAAAAGTATATTTTTTTAATGTACTCTTTTTGATAAACTTATCATTTCTTATAGGTTATTCTTCAACTATTTATTGTAATTAACTACCCACTCATTTATGGTCTGTTATTGTTGTTCATTACATACAGATAAAATAAGGATACTCTCATATTATTTTGGAGTTTTAAATTAAAAAGTAAATACTAGTGGCTGGTATTAAATATGAAGTTGTTATAACTAAGTTGAACATTAATTAATTATTAAATGGCATTTTATATTACAAATTTTATTGAATGTATATAAAAATAACACTCAAGAAATATATATAAGATATATATATAACCATTGTATATCAAAAATGAAGTACTTATCAACATGGCCTTTTTAAATGATTTTCAAATTTACTTAAAGAGACATTAATATTACCAATTCAAATTTTATATCAAATACAACAATATTATTATTTCATTTTTAATTATTTTACAAAAAATTTGAGTTTCAAAGTAATTTAATTCAGTATTTAATGAATGTTTTTGAAAAATATTTTTAAAAATAGAAATAACCCCTCACAAAAAAAAATTATAATTTTTTTTACTTACAATTTGCACCATATTTCTACCCTTAAAATATTTGTATTCTTCTAACAAAAATATTTTTTAAATAAATTTAAAATTTTTTTCATTATTCAATTACAAAATGTCAAATTTATAATTTATTTTACCTTACTAAAAAATTTAGTTGAAAATTTAATTTTGTATTTCCAAAAAATAAACTTAAATGTCAAAAATTAAAAAAACAAAATTATAAATATAATTATGAGAAAGAGGTAGATTAAATTTATAATATTCATATAAAAAAAATTCATATATTTTATGGTGTTTGAATTTTAAATTAAATGTATTAAAAAATAATTATTAAATAACCAAGCCAAATGAAATTGGCTTGGATTTTTGGTATCACTAGAACTTATTTTTTTTCTTATACTCATATTTTAATTTTTAATTTTTTTTTTTTTCTACATTTCTCATTTTTTTTTTATGATTTTTAATGTTTTTAAGACTGAAGTTGCTTTCAAACAACTTCGGTCTAACGTTTCTCTCACTTTCCCACCAGATTGCACCTGGTAGGGAAAGTCGCTTCCATTTTAGAGACCAAAGTCCCTTGCAGGGACTTTGGTTTCTCTGTGTGCATTGCACAGCCAGAAAAAAACTGGCTGTGCAATGCACTGCATGCAGCACATGCAACACGCATCGCTGCTGCAAGTAATGCGCATTGCACATGCTGCACATATCTCATGCAGCTGACTTGATATCAGCTGCATGAAATATGGTAGCGATTGTGCAACGCGTGTTGCACACTGCTTTGGCCACCTCCCAGCCTAGTAAATTAGCTGGGAGGGTGGCAAACATTACAGCAAGCAATCGAAGTCGCTTTTAGCGACTTCGATTGCTTGAAAGAGACACTTCCAGCCAGGGGAAACCTGGCTGTAAGTACTAAATTGCAATGTAAGGGACCCAAGCCAATTTCAAAGGCTTGGGTCATAAATCAAGGTTTCTAAAAAGCAGCCAGTATAAATCTGGCTGCAATAAAAAGTAAATTTTTTAAATAAAATACATAAAAAAATAAAAATTTGTTCAAATAAAATATACAACACTCTTCAGCCAGTAAGAAACAGCCTTCCATTGTTACACATAGAAACAAAATCAAATGTTTCTTTCATCAACATTGGCCATGTTTCAATATTTTGAACCAAGTAAGATCAGGAAAAAGGTCACGGCAAAAAAATTGCATAATTAAAAGTCTCCCAATTTAATATGGTGCGGAGGTTCATATTTTAGAAAAAGGTGGTGCACATTATAGTTTCCTTTAAAAAAATTCAAAAATGAATTAATTTTGGCGCAATGTAAATTTAAATGTGATGAGTGTATGTTTTTTAGCTACGTGAAACATGGTAGCTAGAATTATGTGGCGTCAATTTTTTTTAGATGTGAAATTCAGTGTTCCACAAATGTGCATCTGTACAACATGCAGCCAAGTAAATTCTAGCTGGAATTAGTATATGCATAGGAAAAAATGATCATGCTGTGTACAGTGCCTTGGCAACATCATTCTTGGAATTTAGATGAAGTTTATCATATGACTTGGAGAGCTGCATTTTTTTGAAAATGTGATCAGTGAAAATTCATGATATATACATCTGTTTGCCACCCAATTTATTTTTCCTTTCTCTTTCTCACTTACCTTTTTCAAAAATTATCAATCATATTTTTGCTTTATCATTTTGAATTATTGGTACTATTTTCTTGACCTTATCTGATTACCGGTAAGCAAATTTTTCTTGCTATTGCATTTCATATCATTTTGGTTTGTTACACTTTTTTACACTTTTGACAAGTTAATCTAATGATTCTAATTCTGAATTTATTTTTATGGTATCTTTTACTGTACCCTTTCGATTCATTATAAAATAATTCTTTTTCAGTTAACTTAAAGTTTTTTTATTTGTTTGTCAATTTACTTTTCTTTATTCCTTATCAAAAATGTTCAATTTATTTATCTAACCATTTATTTTTTAAAACAGTGATTATAAAATAAACTTTATAATTAATTTGGATCAATCAGCTACAAATGGAAGAAGATTTTATAGACATGTAAGTTCATGTTTTGCTTATCATTTTTCTATATTTCCTTAATACTTTCTCAACCATTATATTATTAATATGAAAAGTAAAACATCATCTCGTACTTGCTGAAAGCATACAGGATAATGTTTTGCTTTTCATAATAATAATTAGATTGTTTGTACTTTACCTTTAATTTATTGATTTTTAAGTTGTTTCAAAGTCTCGTACTTGCTGAAAGCATACAGGACAATGCTAAAATTTAAAAATTAATAATTTATTGAAGTATAACTTTCTAAGTCAATATATTGATCAGAGCAAGATTTTTCATTTTATATATGTGGATATCATAATTCCGAAAATTTTTTAATATTACTAGTGTATTGGAGTTATACTTTCATTATATTATTAATATTAAGTGTAGAGCCGAATCTCGTACTTGCTGAATGCATACAGGATAAAGCTATACTCTTTATATGTATAATTTAATAAAGTATACCTTTGAAACGCTTTCTTAATATTTGAAATAAAGAAAAAGTATATAAATTTACTAATATGTAGATATGCTAACTTTTGTATTTCTAATATTGAAGATATGATAAAGTTAAAGGTATCATTGACTGATAATTGAAATTATGTTACTATTTTCTAATTTTTGATTTTTTTCTATTTTAAATCAAATTGAATTCTCTTAGGATTGAACCATCAATGAGTAACGATTTGAAAAAAAAAACGGCCAGGGAAGAACTCTAACAATAGGTGGGCGAAAGACATTGCTACTGGAATGAAACTTGTAAACGCTCTTGGAATGGATACAAACGGGAAGAAGCCACATTTCTATGCACGATCTTATGCAAATAATATGACAGATTGCAATAATTATTACAAATTTTTTCCTGGATGTAGTATTTATAAACCAAAAGGTGTCTTAATACCTAATGTTCTTGTGCAGACTTTTGAAATTCATGAGCTCAAAGAACTAGATATGTTAGAAGCTACGGTGCGATGCATTAAGGATCTTTCTTACTGCGAACATGAAATTAAAAATAATGGTTATCATCAAAGAGCTGGTGGTTTTGGAAAAATGTTTGGTGGTGGCTTTATTTTAGATAGAAAGAAATCTTTACATATTCGTAAGTATCACTTTTTTTAATTTAAATACTGAATTTTTGAATGCTTTTCCTTGCAGTTGAATACACTGATGATATTGTAAAAACGGATGAATATAAAAAACGAATGAAGAGGATTGCAATGTACTTTGAATATTTTTTTAAAAAAATATCATATGTAAAGTACAATGAGGCAACTAATCTTTGCGCAAAACTTGGTATTCCTGGATTTTCAAAAGTTTCTAGTGAAGAAGAGGGTGTACCGTTTGCTAGTAATTTAACTTGGACATCTGGAGGGAACGGTAATGGGTTCTCTAATGAGGTTCATCTCGATAAGGATGCAAGTGAGTATACTTTAGGAATATTTTTTCCTAAAGATACAGAAAAAAACACCATTCATATGAAGTATGATAAGACCCAACCACGACAAATAGGTGGAGAACTTATGTTTCCCAAAATTCGAAGTAAAATCAACTTTGAAGAAACTAATGGAATAACAGTGACATTATGGCCTGCCAATCAACTAAGGCATTTTACCTCAAGATGTCATGAAATTCCTGGCTTCACTAGGATAGGTTCTTCTATTCAAATCAGCACTAGACTTTTTCATGCTATAGAAAAGCTTAATGTTTTTGATATTGATATTTCAGAATACTTAGAAATTAAAAAAGAAAAATTTAGGTTAGAATATTTGATTAGTGCTTTGAGAGTTTTTTTGAAAAGAGATGACTTAATAGAGGAAGAAATAGAATCAGCAAAGTATTATTTATCTAATGTTAAGACAAATCTAAAAAATCTAGATATATAAATATTAAAAATTTATATTATATATACACAACTTAATGCAAATTTAAACATGATAAAAACTGGGAGTAGCTGTAACATTTTCAGTTTTGATAATTATAGTATTATCTATTTTTTTTATTTGTGAAATAAAATAATTTTTTTTCATAATATTATAAGAAAATTTGATTTACTTTTGAGGAAATATATAAGTTGTGAAATCTTTAAATGTCATTTTTATTAAATTGGTAGCAAAGGTTCTAAAATAAAAAAAACTATAATAAAGAATTTGAAATATATTAGCCATAAAAATGTGCTTTTAATGCTACCAAATTAACTGTATAGTATTTTAGGTCAAACAGGCTTATTAATAAAAAAGGTAATAATAAAGAGTTGAAGAAAGAATTTTGAATCAATAATAGATTAAATTGTATTTTTTTAAGAATGTACTCATTTAATTATTTAAATTGTTCTACTTCTGAATAAAAATGTTACAATCAATGAAAATATTTGTAATAATTAATAGATTATATAATATTAAAGGTAAAGTAAAAAAACTAGAGCAGTTATCATATTTTTATATAAACAATAAAATATTTAAGAATTTAATACAAGTATTTGAAATCATATAAGTAGATTTTAAAATCTTTGTTATTGCTGGACTTACAATAATTTTTTTTAATAATTAATTTAGAAAATCATGTCAAAGGTTACTTAATAAATTTCAAAGATGGTCACATTTTTGACATATTTGAAGGAAAATAACTTGAATTATACAAGATATATCATATAGACAGAACTTTATCTATTTACATGTTGGAATATTAATTTATTGAAAGGCTATGTTTAGCAAAAAAAGGTGATACTGGCTGAATGGATCTCCAGTGATTAAAAAAATCTGCAGAAATAGCCCTAGCAATTCCCGGAGGACTTGGGGTATCAAATTATAAAGGAAATGGATCACACTTGCCTATAAAAGGTTTTATTAATGTTAAAATATAGTTATTTAAATTTTTCCAAATTATTTCTTCCATCAAATGATTTTTTTTTTCATGTAAATTAAGAAACTTAACTTCTGATATTACCTCCAAGCAATCAGCTGCTGAAGCCAATCTATGATCTTGAGAGCTCAGAAATAAACCACGGACACCATCAATTATATAGAATGTGAAAGATTGATATCGGTGGTGGGAGTATTCAGAATTTATTTTGTTTAGTTCAGCCTTTTGTTTCTCTCTCATTATAGTCAGTTCAGTATTTTCGTTTTTCTCACTTGATTGTTGAGCTTCACTAGTCTTGCCACTTGATATTGTTGCAGCACAATATTTTGATTTAAGAATGATAATTGACATAATTATATCAATGATAATATTGCTGATTTGAAGAAGAGTTGACATTGATATATCACGGGTTTGAAGTGCAGTGGGACCAACTTCTAAGCCATCAGAAATAGGACTCTTCAGATTTGAAAGGTGAGCTAGAAGCTGAAGACCACGTTCAATTGGACAATCTGAGTTAATGTTTTGATCTGATGGAAGCTGGCTGAATTCATGTGCGGTCAGATAAAGTGAAGATGATATAAGAGATACCCATGAAGAACGGCAGTGGTCACTTGGGATCATTAATCTCATGAGCATTCGGATAAGATTGGATTCAGGGTGATCCGTTTTCTTTGTTGAGGAAAGAATTTCAGTATTTAAACCATCAGGATCACATAAATCTTCCATTTTTTTGAAATCAATATTATCGAGTACCCATAGCTGTGAGCTATCAATCTCTAAAAAAATATTTGCTACAAAAGGAAAAAAAAAATAAGTAAAAGAACAAAATTCAAGACTAAAAATTATGGTAACTTACATAACTCAGTAAGTTTTGAAAGCCAATCTTCTCCACAAGATTTTTCCCAATGAAAAGTAAACATTGGAATATTTGACATGGGTTCTTGGGAAGAAGTAGAAGAGCGTAATTCGAGGAGAGTAACAATTTCCAACCACTACCTGAGGACCTTTGCCGTGCTGATTCTACCTTTATAAAAATTATGAATTTTACAGAATTCCTCCTGCAAATCAGATTCTTTTAGAACTGAGGGTGAATAAGTTAGAGGTTTTTTCGATATCTTGATTGGAGTTGATTTCATTGGTAGAGAAGCTTTCAAAGAGGTCAAAGTAGGTAATTTAGGAGGTGATGGGTATTGCTTCTTAGAAATGAAGGAAGTTGGTGATGAGCTGTTTGAATCATCATCTTTATCAAACATATCAACATGTCTTGAAGCAGATTTTAAACTTTGCTTTTTTTGATGAACAAGCATAGCTTCATATTCTGATAGTTGATCATTGCTATTTTCATTGCTCTTTTCATCATCTTCATCAGGGAGAGGGCGTTTATGGATGGAACAGTCTACAGCAGGTGAGTTTCTGGTACAAAATATCAAAAGAAAGATAAAAAGTACAATATGTAAGCAATAAAAGAGATATATGATTGAATTTTAAAGATAAAAGAATAACAATAAAAAAAAAGGAAACAAGAATATACTCATTATCAAAACCTTTGCTTTTTTTTTGAGATTTATTATTTGATACATCAGAAAATTCATTAGCAGAAGCCGGTTTAATACGTCGAACAAAAGAGGAGCCTTGGGATAATCTCTTTTTCTTGGAGCGGATAACAGGTGTTTCAAGATTTTCCTTAGAAGTTGAAGCATGAGTTGAAGCTGATGGTTCATCTGTCTCATCATCATCCCTAATGACAATGACTTCATCAGGAGGAATCATACCCTCCTCATAAGCTACAAATATATATGAAGAAAAAAAATATTAATAATCTTATCTACTAATTTAAAAGGAGACAAAAAAGGTGATGAACATACATTTTTCAAGGCTTTTCACATATTGGAGTAATTCATTACAAGGGTTAGATAAATATGAAGGAGAAGGATTATTGTTAAGGATCTTGACAAGCTCTTCTGTTTTATCTCTAGCCAATTCAAGTAAATTGTGATACTGAACTCTTGTTATTTCCTGCCTCTCATTGCTAAGTACAGGAAGGTTAGGTGCCATGCCATGTGGCAGACATGGTGCAAGCTCAAAAGCTTCAAAGCGAGTATCAATCAGAGAGTGGGATGAAACACATTTGGGTGCTGGAAAATCAAATTTTTGAAAAAAAAAGATATAGAACATAATTGAAATATATAAATTAAGAGAGAGGAACATGATATACATACAAAGTGGAGGTGTAGGATTTTGTATACTAGACATATTGATTAATGAATATTAAAAAAAAGTATTCGATATCAAAAAATTATGATGTAATATGATGAATAATTATAAGAAACTCTATTCTAGAAAATTGAAGTTGATATTTTAATAGGATAAAAAATTGAATAAGATTAAAATTAAAGTGAGGATGAAAGAAACAGAAAACATAAAGAGGGGGATTTTATATTATTTGAGCTTTTTTTAACATGTATTATTCATAGTGGGGTAAACTGAGTAACATGCTAAATCACAATCTGTTTATATTGAAGCAAAATTTGATGTAGCTAACAGAAAATACTAGTAATTCTTTGGGGACTTTTAGTGTGAAAAACAAATAATAACAAATGTATATCCCATATGCAAATTGCCACAGTTAAATAAAAAATTTTTTAAATTAGAATTAACTCCTAAACAATGGAGATACACTTAATTAGTATATTATATGAAAAAAAAGGATAATCCTTTATGAATATTTGTTAAATTTAATTTCAGATGACAATGTGAGATTCACATATATACTGATATGCCTCATCAAACAAGAAATGAATTATAAATATAAAATTGGTAACATTAGAATTTAAGATAAGAATTTGTTTTTTAAGTGACAGGAGGAGTGTCAGGCTAGGGTGTGGGCACCGTGACCAAACCTTTGATAAACTTGGATACAACTAAGGGAAAAAAAAATTGAATAGTTTTATTTTGCAATATATCTTAGTCTGCACAAGATATTGCATTGTTGTCCCTAACTATACCAAAATTGTTACTTTTCAAAAGTTATAGGACTACTAAGTTGATAAAATATTATTATGAATCACCCAATGAAATACCTTAAGCAACATTAAAAATTATTAAAATATTAATATTCAATTTGAGATTTGGATTAGCTAATTTTTCACAACTTACCACAGTTTTGATTAATATAATAAAACTTGAAAAAAATTGTTGAGATAACCTAGAAATGGGTGCAAGAAAATGATGAAACATATGACTTGAAACTTAACTCATACACTATTGATAAACTTCATGGATCCTGATTAATTTCTATCGAAATTAATTTTGAGACTAGCATATTGAATTTTAGCTATGACCAAGTACTGCAAGTGCCATGGTTTGTATTCAATATATTGGTGTTGAAATTAATTTTGATAGGAATCAATAAGTATCAGATGGCACCATGCATGAAACACTGACAGAAACCATCAACTTTATGAGGCAATGAACCTCATAATTTTGATCAAAATTAATATAGACCCCTGCATATTGAATACAAGCCATTTCACATGGACTACACAGACATAGATAAAATTCAACATGCATGGCTTAAAATTAATTTTTATCGAAATTAACCAAGGCATTAAAACATCAATTTTTATATGGTGTACTTGATCAAACCAGTTTATCTAACTGCTTAGCTTACCTATACTTATAGGAATTTTATGCATAGTCCATGTCCATATTAATTTCGATTGAAATCAATGTTGACTAATACATAATGAATACATGCTATGCCACTTACACTTGCCAGGCATAGCTACCATTAAATATGCCAGTATCAAAAATTAATTTCGATCGAAATTAATGAGCATGATAATCATGAATTTCTGGAGTCAACTGCTTATTTTTATGCATGGTGCCTTGCCAACATTAATTTCGATCGAAATTACTTTTGATACTGGCATATTGCATGTATATATGCCTGAAAAGTGTAAGTGGCATAGTGTGTATTCATTATGTATTGGTCAACATTAATTTCGATCGAATTTAATGTTGACATTTGCATATTGAACCCAAGCCAGAAAACAACCCAGAAGATTCTTCATAAAACTTCCCATTAATTTCGATCGAAATTAAGGCTGACCATATACATATTGAATGGTAGTTATATCTGGTCTGTGTAAGTGGAGATTACTTATATTCAATATGTATTGGTCAACATTAATTTTGATCAAAATTAATGAGCATTTTGATCATGAACTTTTTCAGTCAGTTAGTTGTTTCAATGCATAATGGCATTCCAACATTAATTTTGATCAAAATTAATGTTGAAATGATATAATGCTTTTTTTCATGACATGTAAAGGACGGAAAGTATTTTTAAGTATTGAAATTTACTATACATGTTGAGGGTAAATATAAAATTTACATATCCATATTAATTTCTATAAAAATTAATGTTGACCAATACATAATAAATAGTAAATATGCCTGGCTAGTGTAAGTGGCATAGCTTTTTTTCAATCTGCACTTGGCAACATTAATTTCGATCGAAATTAAGGTTCATGATTATCATCAATTTATTCAGTCAGTTGCTTACTGTTATGCATGGTAACATGTCAACATTAATTTTAATAAAAATTGAATTTGACATGCTACCAAGCATTTTTATGTAAGATGAAAAGTAGGGCACTCTATTCTTAAGTAAACTTATTACAATGCATATTGAGCATGTAAATATCATTTACACATTAATATTAATTTCAATCAAAATGAATGTTGACCAATAAACATTGAACACAAGCTTTACAACTTACACACACCAGATATAACTACCATTCAATATGTATATGGTGCTCACTAATTTCTATCGAAATTAATGAGCAGTTTTATGAAGAATTTTTTGGGTCGTTTGCTGGTTTGGGTTCAATATGAAAATGTCAATATTAGATTCTATTGAAATTAATGCTGACCAATACGTAATGAATACACACTATGCCACTTACACTTTCCAGGAATAGACACCATGCAATATGCCAGTATCAAAAGTAATTTCGATCGAAATTAATGTTGGCAAGGCACCATGCATAAAAATAAGCAGTTGACTCCAGAAATTCATGATTATCATGCTCATTAATTTCGATCGAAATTAATTTTTGATACTGGAATATTTAATGGTAGCAATGCCTGGCAAGTATAAGTGGCATAGCGTGTATTCACTATGTATTGGTCAACATTAAATTCGATTGAAATTAATATGGATACATAAATGTGACATAAAGAGGTATGGACCATCAATTTGTTGAAAATACATTTTTATATCTCATACATTATTTGTTTTTCTTAAATAAAATGTTACTCTCTCTCAATATCACTTTATAACATTTACCAAGCTGCTTTGAAAAAAAACAGAATACATAAAATTCAATATAAGATAGCTATATTACACAGAAGATCACCGTTATACCTAAGTTATGATGATGTTGATGCTCTAATAATTGATTCCCGAATCTTTACCAGATCAATATCAGCTCCAACCCCAAGTGACTCACGTTCATTCACAGATAATCCTTGCAAAAATGTTGCTGAATAGCAATTCTTGGGGAGGTATTTGGGAACATTGAATATACCATTTTGTGCAACTGTCCTTTCTGATGACCGTGAATATGTTTTTAATGCTAATTTTTTTTGAGCTGGTGTATGGGCTAAGTCCTTTGTCATCTTATCCATTTTTTTAAACAAATCATTGAGTTCAGGATTTCGCCATCCAGGAATAGCTCGGATAGGTGCAGTTGGGGCTGGTGCTGGGCCTTCCTCGATATCAGAGATGCACCTAGTATCATGAAAAAGCACAACAAAACCTGGCACATTACTGCAGAGATCTCTTGCTAACTTGTAGCCTGCACTAGCAATCTGAATTCCAACTAAATCAGCTTCATAATAACAAAAAGGAAAGTAAAATAAAAAACTTACCTTGGTCCGATAACGTTTTACTTGTGCCCTTGCCCTCTTTTCAATCTTTTCTCTTGCTACCCTTTCCTCTTCTTGCCCAAACAACCTTATCATCTCCTTCCCCTTATTAACTACCCATTTCTCAATAACACATTGAGTGAACTGAAGCTTTGAATGATCGATTGTATTCAAGGTGGTGAGCCATCTGGTACAGTGGTCGCATACTATGCTTCCCATGACTTGATTCCAAGTTGATTCTGAAAAATCACGGCAAGTCCAATCAAACGCAAATTTCCAAAAACCTTTTTCTTGCAATTCAAGCTCTAAGTTTCTTTTGAAAGAAAGTGGGATCGGTGCTCCTCCTTTTAGTCCTCGAGGCTCAGGTGCTGGAAAAAATCCGGGTAGTCGAATTTTGGATCACAAGAAGGCTATAGAATTGGTTATCAGAAATTGTCGATCAGCTGCAGAATTGGCACGGTTAGAAGATTGGACTTGGGTTAGGACAGTTTGAATGGTTTTTAGTTTGAATTGGCTCCAATCTTTCCAATTTTCAATCTCCAAAGGTGTTGGGCTCGCAGGATATTTTGTTATTTGTGTTGGTCCCCCAAGACAATACTTCAGAAAGTGGTAAATATTTCTATTTAGACTGTCCGAGCTCCTGGGAACATCATTCCTTCTAACTAAGCCTCTTACAGCCCTTAACCCCCATTCTGGCTCATGAGACTCTGCTGAATTGAGTCTGTGGTAATCACTGATACCCATAATGATTGAGGGATTCACTAACAATTCAAATAAGTTAATTAAATTGGTTATTTTTCAATAAAAGAATACACTACAAATTTGACTTACCTGCTCCACTTGTGCTTGCTCCTTGGTTAGGCTGAGCAGATGATGATTGGTCTCCGAAAAATTCCCTCAATACTTCACTAGCACAATCTCTTCCTAGCTGATCAGCACTTTCAGAAGCAGAAGGATGATTGGGATTAAAATTTCTCGGTTCTGAATGAGACTCTTGGCCTGGATTGGGATTAGGTTTTGGGTTAGGATTAGGTGGTACAGATTGAGATGCATCTGGAGGTGGATCAGCAGAGGGTGGTGGAGGAGTATTTCCAGTATTAGTATGTTGAGGTGGAAAACAATCAGAATCGGTTGGGTCAACAGACATACCTTCAAAATTATCATCCATAATGAACTGTAATAAAATAAAATAAAATAAAAATAATCAGTTGTTAAAATTTATACCTATCAAAGCTAAAGTAAAAAAAGATACTATGTATATAGTCTTGTAAACGTGCATGTTCTCTTGTCGAAAAATAAAGTGAATAATATATAGCTATCAGCTAAAGTTGGAAGGTCAAACTATTTATAGTAGATGAATGAGCAAGAAGATCATTCATTAAGTAAAAATTTTATCATATTTCTCATTATCATGATTTTATTTCTTTCATTCTTACATTTAAGATAAAAATGACTCATTGAAAGCATGGGTTCTCTCGCAATAAAAGAAACCAAAGTAATTGTTCACTGGTTTATGATAAGGTAAGTTGGATGCATTGCATTTTTTAATCGAGCATTGAATTATTTCTTTCACCATTTACAAATATCACCAATCCTACAAATTTCCCCGATCCCAAATTAACACAAAGATGTTAGTCAACAGAAAATAAATTTGATTAATTTTTTCACTCACTACTGTCTGCAGTCCAATGGCAGTGACAACCTCGTCTTTGATTCCAAACATTCCTTTTTTGTGCTCGACAGTAGCTGCATGTCCAATTATTGCATCTTTCTTAATCACAATTTGAGTTGCTTTGGCTACTCTTACTAACCGACAATGCACTTGTGGGAAAAGCTCATAGGGATCCTTTGATGTTTCTTCTGGACGGAGCTCTTTGAAAGGACTTACTATTAAATATATTTGATCAATCTCTTCCTTTGATCTGAAAAGATCTGGCTATCTTTTCCATAGTAGAATTCAATTGTTGAATTAGCAATGTGTCGATGGTAACTAGTAAACCTCTTTCCATGTATCAATATGCTTGCTACATTTTCAACTACCCGATCCCCACTTTTCTCCGATGGTGTCAAAGCCCATCTTGAAGTTTCTTTTCCCATTCGTGCCCTTACCCATTTAGTAAATAATGCCATACTTAGATGGATCCATTTGTTTTGTTTATCGAGATCAATATGGATTTTTTTAGTCTCACATTGATCATTATCTTCAGCTTCACCAAGATCTAATACCCTAGACTTCCGATACCAATGTTTGAGCATTGTTAGCGGTATCTCTCCTGTGGTAAATATTAATAAATTAGCACAGTTGAGTTTTTAAATCATTGCTTACAAACATTACATACGTGGATGGTGATTGTTTGGAATTTCAGATAATATATGATTCACCCGCTCTCCAGACCAAGTAGCTGTACCTGATGGTGGACCAAGACGCTTTATCATTTCAGGATAATGTTGAGTGATATGCAGATTTGGCTTTGCATTAATATTCTTCCAACCCTCTTCAAGGCACTCACGATACTCTAACAGCAATTGATCTAGATCTTTAAGCTCATTAGTCTGTATATTTTTTAATGTCAAAAAATTGGTGATTGAGCATAATGTTACAAGTGACTTGAGAAGATAATATTCTCTTGGTTTATCAGCTGAGGAAGCTGAAGATTCAGATTCTTTAAATTTTTCAAACCAAAGGGGTATAAGTGACAAAGGGAAGTAGAGAGTATACAGCATGTGCCATTCTGCTGCCTTGAGGGATCCTGCCTTTTTAGATCCTACTGATTTTGGAACTCGTGTTAGCCAGGAAGGTCTTCTTACTTGATCAATCATCTTCCATACAACCTGTAGCTCTGCTGCTGTGATTCGTGGATTACTACTACCTTCATTTTCTTTCTCCTTACCTTTCCTTTTATTTTCTTCATCTCTAGCTGTCTCATTTGATGAGTGAGATCCTTCACTCTGTGATATGCTAATGCTTCTTTGCCTTAAGTTATACAATGAATTCCTACTGTCACTGCTGTGAGACTGTATTGAGGCCACATCGCTATATGGAGGAATAAATTTGGAGCTGGATGACCTACTCTGGCTTCTTGATCGATTTGTTCCCAATCCTTCATTATCTAGTCCATGATGACTTGATGACTGTCTTGAACTCGTACGTCTTTGCCCCTTGTGCTGTCTCGTGTGTCCTGTATCATCATCATCATTATTCGTGGTGCTTAAGCTACTTCTATGTTTTTTCGAATGTTTGTGCAGTGAAGTATCAGAAAAGAAATCATCATCTTCTTCTCTTACATGCCAATTTTTATCCTTTTCCAGCTTTCTTTCTAGATCTTTTTCTGCATTTTGGATTTGAAAATAGCTTAGACTGTGATCTTTTAGGTTGCCAAGCATATGTGAATGCATAACATCAATTGAGCAATATTCAGTTGGACGCCAATATTCAAGGTTATTCAGCTCACTCCATTGTACCCCATGATTTTGAACAATTGATACACGCTCCCAATGTGACTTAGAATTTTTCCACTTTGTTGCCCAGCACATATGATCCTCATGATTCCGTAATGAAAAATTTCCCACATTCTTTTCACTAATTTCATCTTTAGAGATATTACTGAAAGAGCAGAACATTTTTGCAGAGTGACTCAAAAAGCCAGCCAATTTTCGTATTGCAGGAATGTCACCTATCAAAGAGAACAATGCAACTCTTAATTTCCGGCCTCGTGGATAAAGATGTGTCTTTTCAATCAATATACCATCCCATAGAGTTTGTAGATCATTAACCAGTGGTTTTAGAAGGTGATTAAGCTGTTCACTTGTGGGTTCTGTTGGTCCAGGTATAATAGCATACAAAAAAAGATTTTCCATTTTGTATCTATCTTCTTGAGGTAGGTTCATACACACCATCATAATATTGCCTACAGACTTCTGATGACCCCCAATCCTATTGCCACCAGGCCTAAACCAGTCGACATATAAAGTAAACATTAAGTTGCCTGAAGTTATCGTATATTCATCATCATTGCTATCCAGAGCTGGAGTGGTTATGGGAAAGTTTTTCCAAATTGAACCATCAAAAACATCCTTCATCAAATCACACTTTACACGTTCTGCCACAGGGGTTTTCTTCTCAATCAGAAGCTCAAATTTGAACAGTTTGATCTTTTCCTTAAGCCAGTTGATAAAAGAATGGTGATGAAATGTTTTAAGAGATAAGTATTTTACATGTTCTTGATGTTCCTCCATCAAATACAGCCTTTCATCACATTTAACTGCAATTTGTCCTGCTCCAAACATTTTTAAATAGCGCTTTGATGATGAAAGAAATGGTTGATCGCAACATAGTATAGATGGTTGAGATTCAGAGTTATACTCATAAAGAGCAAAGCATTTAGGACAGCATGTTTTAGTGAAAAATGATTGATTGAGCTTTAATCGACTAAAAACTGTATCTATCGAGCGTGGGACCAGGCGGACAATGCTATCAGAATCCAGTATTCCACTATCACCTAGAAGTTTGAGCTTCTTAATTTCTTCATCCAAAAATTGAGTACAACCTTCTTTGCTCAAATGATGAATCAGAGAAAGCTTTGCTGCTTGCCACATAATTATTTGGCTATACCGTTCCCCAAGATTTGAGTTTCTAGAGACTGTTGAAGATACTTCTGCCCCCAATAGCAACTGCCCCTATGTAATAAATCATTGAAACATCATAAAGACTTTAATTCTCACATTGAACTATAGATATACAGCTTACTGTTTCTGTGGAGCGGGAACTTCCAATGTTAAGTGGATTGTTGGAAGAAATAACCATCTGGGCCTTCCTATTTCTTTCCTCTTGATGTTTTGCATAAGAATTAGAGCTTTTGAAAGCCATACCAACTTCAAAGGACCCAGAAGAAGTTTGATACTTTCTATTGACACATCCAAGATCTTGACATTGACATACATGAAAAAATGGAGGCATTGTAATTGTGATAATTGCAGGAATAAGTTAGCTATTTGAAGCTACCGATTGAAGGTATTCCTTTTTTTGAAAGGCACTAGCTAATATAAGCTACATTTTTTTATCAAAAGAATATGATGGAATATGTGTTGAAATTATTTAAGTTTAAATGTTTAATTTTTAATCGGATAAATTATATATTAATTTAAAGTTATGCAGTCTACTTTATTTGTATTCTGTATACTCTCTGCATTTGTACAACAATGCATGCATGTTTATCAGAATATTTTCTATCATAGAAAAAATTCTGTTGTACGCACAAGCATCTTAATTATTTTTCTATCAAATGCCTTCTGAGTTATATCTAACTACCCTATAATTATTTGATTTTGATAAAAATTCTTAGTTATGGACTATAAGAAAAGTAATCCATATTTTTAACATAATTATTTAAAAAATTACCCCAAAAATCAAAGTTAAACCCAAAAATCAGTTTAATATTTTGTAAAAAACAATCACAAACATATTTCTTTCAATTTGAAAATTGGTCTGTACTAGGTAGAATTTTCTATAAAGAAAAAATCAAAAATACTCAAATAATAGATGCTACAAAAGTGTAAACCTTAAAGAATTACATAAAAGCTGAAACCTTGTATAACTTTTCATACATAAATGTGATGAAGTGACACTCTAGTCTATTTATTCAGGTTGAAAAAAATTACTCAAAAGAATATGTATTACTATCATATTGGACCAAAAATAATTTTTTGGTAATCAAAAAATGAACATAGCCTCACATTTAACAAATTATTTTTGTGGAAGAATTTTTTGAAAAGAAAAAAAAATCCGTTTCTTAAATGAGTCTGCTTTTATCACATAATCATTCTCTTTATTTTATACCATTCCTTTTGAGTTCAAGTTGCATATAAAAATATAATTTATGCATATTATAATTCCATAAAGTCGAAATATTTCTTATTCTTAATTTTTGTGATATTTCTCCTTAAATCAACTTTGATCATAAAGTTTTGGAGCTCAACAATTTATCCTTCCTCTTTGTTTAATTTAATTGAACACTTTCTTAATCTAATTATTTATGAACCCTAGTAGCTCTTACTTTCCTCATGGAAACCTGCCCACAAACACAAGAACACTTAATAGAATTTTTAATGAGACTTTGCCTCCATTCAATTCTCACTTTTGTAGATCTATACACAATTTTTGTCGTTCACTTTTGGATATGTCACCAGAATCAAATGGATGGAAACAAAACCCTACTGAAGAGCAATTAGACAGATTTTCATCATTCGACATGAATTCTTGCAACATTGCCTTTGAACTACCTCATCCAGAATCAAATTCAGCAGTTTCAGAAAAGTTTCCACCAATTTTCCGTGAATCTTTTATTGAGCAACTTTGCATGTGTGGTTTCCCAGGATCAACTTTCGCTTGGAACCTAGATTGGTTTGACAAATGGAACCAGGTCTTGGCAAATATTCTCATTAAACACTGGGACAATGCCTTAAAAACCAATAATTTGATTGCATATCCAATTGACTCAACTCAAATTAGCTTCTCAAATCAAATAGGAGTTCTTCACCGTTGGTTTTTAGGTCATGCTGATAGATTAAGACTTGGGAAGGATTCTCATAGCTCTCAAGAAATAATCAAAGTGAGAAAGCATAAATATAGAATAAAAAAAAAGTATGAAAATCCCTTTTTTTTCAACCGTTTTTATTTATGACCTTTATTTCAAATAACAAAGATTCTTAGAATTCAGTTAACCGAACTAAACTTCTTAAACAACTTCCACATTGTGAAACTTATCACAACCTTTTCACAAACATCAAATGTTGTTCAGACACCAAAATTGATAATGATGGATCGTTAAGACGTATCTTAATGCAATGGAGGTCTGAAGATTTTTCTAAAGTTGCACAATATCTTGACCAACAACACTTTGATATTCGAGATAATTCAACCTACTCTGGCAGTGTGCTAAAGGACTTGGCCTTGTACAAAAGAATCAGTTTGGTTTCAACATTATCCCCTAACCTTAATCCTTCTCATGTCCCCCGGGGTTTGCCGAATGACTGTTATTCTCCCTTATATCTTGCATCTCTAAATCCTCAACAACTCAGACTTTTAAATCCTCAAAATCCCATAAATTTACCTGCTCTCCTTGAAATTCTTTCTTCCTCTAATGTGAGTGATTGACAAACTCCCTTAATAATAGGTTTGCACACTCATACTCCTCATTTCCACTGTTTGGGACACTTAGCCTTGAAAACAAAAACATAATTTTAATGAATACTATTATCATTAAAATTTATAGAAATGAAATTTGGCTTACATTGTTAGCTCCATTTTTTTCCTTTGAATCTTATACATGCTGAATTCTATACTTCCTTGTACAAAATAATTCAAAACATTTACTTCATTTTGCTGCCCCATTCTATACAGCCAATCAACAGCCTGTTGCTCAACTGCTGGATTCCAATTTGGCTCCTATTTCAACATTGAACATATAAAAAATTTAATATTTTTGTTCTTAATATGAAATAAAAGACATTGAGCTCACCATTATATATACATTTTGAGCACACCTGAGATCTATACCCACTCCTGCAGCCTGAAACGTTCCAACCAAAACTTGGCAATTTTTATTAAAATGGAATTCATGCATATTTTTGTCTCGCTTTGTCCGGCTGAGTTCACCCGTAAGCTAGGTATACCTAATATTGTGGTCATCTAAAGCCATTTTTATTCTATTTTGAAATATTAGAAAATTGTTTTTAATAAGCCAACACAATTTTGTAAAACAATTCATTATAGAATCACTTACATCTGCAAAAAGTCTGCAAAGTTGGAGAATATAACAGCTTTTGGAAAATTTATATCCCTTTCACCAGACAAAAAGTTTTTTAAGTGGCCTATAAGATGACAAATCTTTGCGGAATGCTGCCAGGTGAAATCAAAAGTTGGAGTTTCATCCAGATTTTTGTAGATTGGATGGTTGCAGAATTTTCTTAAAATCATCAGCTCTCTTAGAAACTCAGATGAGTCCCAAGGGAAGTCAGTGCTTCTGGAGGGCCCATATCGCTCAGTGAATCCTTCTTGAAGCACATCAAGTTTAGACCTCCATGGATCTGCTAATTGAACCGATATCCCCCTTTGAATCTTTTTTGGAAGAGACAAAATTGCATCCTTTGTTCTACGTAGGCTTATGACTTTCATTAAGTGATTGATTGATTTAATAGAATTAGCCTTTCCTTTTTGCAAACCTGGAAAAAGGAAATTCTTCCATAACCAGTCTTCTTGCCACTTTTTGATTCTAAGAAAAAATATGAGACTTTGAAGGTCAGTGGGCCTGTTCTGAAGTTGAGTTCCAGTCAAGCATAGTCAGTGTTGGGATTCCAAGTCAAATATTGTTTGAGCCCTCTGCCAGTAAGGATTTTTAATGTAACTAAAAGAATATTTATAAAAATTGATTATAAAAATTAAGTTTTAAGTTTTAGATATAGAAATGGGCACTAACTGAGCTTCATCTAAAACAACTCTATACCAAAAGAGCATTTGAGTCACCGGTATCTTTTTTTGGCTTTGATTTTTTGACATCGTTGGGCTAGCTATTTCATAGGTCGTTAAAACAATAACAGTGTCCTGTAGCTCATTGACATTAGTATTTTGACAATCCTTCCCATAAAGAACCTTGAAAGGAAGCGCATTATCTTCAAAGTGCACACTTATTTCATTGATCCAATTGGATAGTGTTGCCAGGGGGCATATAATCAGTGTGGCTGAACTCCGATTAATACCTTCTTGATTTTCTGATACCTGGAATTGTCTTGCTTCACCTTGAGTTGCACTTATAAGAGAAAGAGTTGAAAGTGTCTTTCCCAAACCCATATCATCAGCAAGTATTGACCCGTTTCCTTCAGGCGGCAATTGATTGTTAGGAAACTGATCTTTATAGTCATCGAATCCAGTTCTAAGCCAATGGTTGTCCTGGTGCCTCCACATGATATCCAACTTTTCCTTTAACATTCGTTCATTGTCAATCATAAAATTAATTGCTTGAAGTTGATGTGTTTTGAGAACTGTTTTGATTCCTCGGATAAGTTGATCAGCTTTCCAATCTTGAGTACTCTGAGATATTTGGAAAGAGCCTTCAAAAATTACATGTGGGATATTAAAAAAGATAGTGGAGTCGTAGTTCAGGATTGGACATAAATCGATTTGTGCAGAAGAAAATGCTTCTTTAGCAAGACTGATTAGTGTACTTGAAGAAAAGAGGCATCCCCAAAGTTGATACTGATTACCAAAAACTGGAACCAAGTAAGCATGAAAATAGAAAGGCTTCATAGGATTCAAGGCACTTCTTTGGTTTAAATGGTGAGATCCAGAGCCAATGTCACCCAATAGTGGTCCAATGTGCTGACTCTGCACTTGAGAAAGATTACCAACAAGGGTTGGTTTTCTTTCTTCATATAGTCCAAAAATATGAACATTCGAATGGCCTCGCTGTAAAATTGTGGGGGTCGGTGAGTTTTGAAATCTTGAAATTACATTCATATAAATTTGATCGATTGTTATTGAGAACTGTCCAACACATCTGAGACTTGACATATTAAGTAAGAATAGTATCTGAAGATAGTGGTTGTTAAAAGATGAATTGAAGCAAAAAATGAAGAATCAGTTTTGAATAAAACGACAAAATAACTTTTTAGCATATGCTATGCTAAGCTCATAATTCTTTCACATGTATTATTATTATCTTTTTAATAAATATTGGAAGTAAATCAATGATAACTGGAATGAATAATATGTCTTAAAAATAAATCTTGAGCCTATAGAGTAAATTTTGGTTTGTGGAGGAAGAAAAATTTTCTCAATAAAAATGTGCATTATTGTTACATTATAATCACAAAATAGAATAATTTCACTCTTATTACACTTATTTATGTTTCTGTCTAATAGTAAAATGCTTTAGATGTCAGTTCAAAATCCAAATTGAAACTACTACCTAGAACGATATCTTGATACTAACATACTTTTTGTAAGTCTTTGGAAAGACACTTATGGTGATCTCAATAATATTAAAATTGATTTGAATTGTATGTTTTATCAAATATCTATGTAGTCTAGTGTAATAATTGAGATACTACAGTTTAACCTTCTGTTACCAACTTGGCAAGAAAATATATGTAGATATTCTTAGAAGGAATATCAAATTTTGCTTTCCACAAGATGGGAAAGTGAATATTATGATATGTTAAGTGATATGTTCAAGCTTTGCTCAATCTGTGCTCAGCTCAAAATCAAAGTAATCACCAAGCTCCAAGAAACCTGTGATTGAGTTTGGTTGAACCTAGGTCTAACTGATTACCAAATCTTTGTCCAATTAATGTAAATCTGGTTTCCCAATGAACTCCCAACAGACTTCCAACAGCTTTCCAACCACTTCCCAACATTTTTAAATGAGGGGTATTGCTAGCAATACCCCCCCAAATTTTCTGTGGTGATTGTACCTGAGATTAGCATTTGATTTTTGTTAATTTTATATTTTCATATACTAAAATTAAGTAAATATCTTATTGACTATATTGTACTCACAAATCCAAAAGATGAAATTTCATTTTTCTTGTCAGAGAATACTCGATATTAACACATAAAAGGAATATAAATGTTTATCAGTCCATTTTATGAATAATTACAAAGTAATATCTTTATAAAAAATCTATAAATAGGGTTCAAGACCCCCCCTCTATTCCCTCCACTACCAATTCTTTTTTGTGAATATAATTTTCCCTCAAGTTATGTCTCAGAAATGTTAGTAATATCAAGAAATCTCTAGCTTTTTCTAGGACTTGTTTTGGGTCAAGGACTTTGTTATTAGCCTGCAAGAGGCATAATTCTTTGGAACTCTAATCAATCTTTGTTAATAGCCTGCAAGAGGCTTGTTTATTTTAATGGTTTTTAACTCTTTTCTTTACTTATTGGGATGTCTTCTGCTGTTGCTTCTGGATCTTCTCACCCTCTTACTCCCTCAGTTAGGATTGTTTCTTGGGATGGACCAAAGTTTGATGGGGAAGAGGTTAAATGGTTCATTAGCAGGTATGAAGCTGCTGCTGCTGTTGATGGTGCTTCTCATATGGATATGGTGAAGAAAGTTAGTTTTTTTATTGCTGATAGGGAGGTGGAAAAAAAGTTATTGCTATGCAGGCATTCAAGGACAAGGATTGGGTTAAGCTTTCTAAAGCTATGGTTGATAGATGGGGTGTTAGGTTTACCATGTTGGACCTCAATAAAATTGTTGGTGACTGGCAAGCAAAGGGTGGTGTTTCTTCTATGGCAGACTTCAAAAAGCTGTGTGTTCAGTGTGATGAAGTGGTTGAATATCTCATACTGGTGGACGAGTTAGTGCATGAGAACCAGGCAAAAGATTTGTTTTGGTCAGCATGCAGCAGGGATATTAGTATGGACGTCTTGGAGTATCTTTCAAGAAAAGAATTGATGAAGGAACTGCCTAATGGTGAGCAGAAATTGCCAGCTTTGGAGGTTATAAAGGACAACATTCAAGCCCATCTAAAGTTATTGGCGTTGGACAAATATCAAGAGTCATGCACTCAATATGTTAGCAAGGTTAGTGAAGTTTTGGCTGAGAATAACAATATCATGGTCAAAGCTCAGGAGGCCAAGAAAGCTCAAATTGGACTACCGGCTGCAAAAGTTGAGGGCAATGTAGATAATAAGATGTTTGATTACTTGGCCAATTTAACAAAACAGTTAAAAATATTTGTTCAAGAGACTCAGAAGGCCAATAAGGCCCCAATCGCTTCTTCATCGACGTCTACTTCTTATCAATCTAGAGGCTATGAACATCAAAATTATAATTGCAATAATAATGGTAACCCCTTCCCAGGCAATGGGAGAAATGGTGGGAATGGTGGTAGTAGTTATAGAGGTGGCTACAATGAGCCAAAGGTGTGCTCCTATTGTAATAGGAGGGGGCACAGAGCAACAGTTTGTTTTGCTCTTGATAAGGATATGGATGCTGGGAGAGTTTTATTTGATGGTAAAGTTTATAAATTTCATGATGGTTTGTTCATCAAGCTCAGTGATGGACAGTCTCCTTCTGATTTGGTCAGAAGAAATTTAACGGCTGAAAGGAGAGCCAGATTTGAAGAGATAAATGATGAAGATGTTAATTCCAATGGTGGCAAAAATGGTAATGGTAATAGTGGAAAAGCTGACAAGGGTAAAGAGAAAGAGGTCAGTAAAGGCACATTTTCTACTTCTTTTGGAGGTTTAGAGCTGGCAACGGTTGCCCAAGTGGAGGGTAGTTGTATGGCCAGCGAATACGATGTTAATGCTGCTAGAAGAGCAGCTGCTACTAAGGCAAAGAGTAGCATTCAAATCCAACTGAGGGCTAATCCTGGAAAGGCTAATAACAAAGTGAACCCTTACTCTAAGGACAAAAATTCTAGTGCTCCAACTGCCGCCAACAAATTGAACCCTTACTCTAAGGACGAATTGTATAAAATGCAGAAGGGGATTGCTATTATGGGGCCCCCTAGTTATGGCAAGTTTGATTTAAATGGTGAGCCTATGCCAGTGGATGATTCAGATTCTGAGGAGGACGTACCGTTGGTGTCTCTACCCAGACCAATTTTTAGTGGTACCATCCCAATGGAGGGTGTAAGAAGGACTAGCAATGGATCAGGATTAGTGCAAGAAGCTGGTGACAGAGTTAGGGTTATAGAAAGTGAAGATGGATCGGTTGGACCTCAAGAGGTACCCAGGGCCAAGGTTGTTAAATCAAAGGTCCAGTATGAGCGGCCAGTAGTTTCTGGTCAAGCTAATGCGATGGACGTAGTTTTGAATAGGGTGAATCAACTGCAAATTCCCTTATCTTTGGGGGAGTTATTTACGATTAGTCCGGCGCTGGCTGAAAAGCAAAAGAAGCATTCGACTAGGCATTGGGTTTCCACTGGAGAGGTGGAATATATTTGTAAAAATGTTGAAAATTTTGGGGAAGATGTAGATACACATTTTTCCGCTCCCCTAGGTTACCTGGTGGTAACTCTTAACGGTAAAGAAGTAAAGGCCTTCATTGATTCAGGGTCTCAAATTAATTTAATTTAATTGGAGCAAGCGACGAGTATAGGCTTGCCAATTAAAAGTGGAACTGGAGAAATCTCAGAGGCATTGGAGGGCATGAAACAGAGCTGATGGGCACAGCTGAGCATGTCAGGTTAGGCATTGGTGGATCTGTTGGTAAGGTTCACTTTTATGTGGCCAGAGGAGCAGTCAAAACTGTTTGTGGTGGTCCTTTTTTGATGGATTTTGAGCCAAGGATAGGGTATCAAGCTGGCATGGGGATTAGTTTGGAAATCACTGGTGAAGATATGCGGATGTTACATATGCCGTTAGCGCCTCCTGGAGATGAAGGTTGGGAAACACGGCCAGGGATTACTACTCTGTGCCAGTTTTGTGTTTGCACCAAGAAGCAGCGTATGAAACGGACGTCTGCTGGTGAATTATGTTTGTTGGAAAGGGATGAATGCCATCATTTTTTGGGGTAGAAAGGGCTGATCACTCTAATTTTGTAATCTCTCCTCAGGATGAGATCCCGGATTGCAATAGGTCAGCTCACTTGGAGATAATTAAAGTGGATTCTCAATTATTTTCTGTTAATATTACTTTGGAGTGCAAATACGTTTTGGACTTTTCTATATGTTTATTGGATTTACCCTGTTTTTCTATTAAATTTAAAAATGGTTAAAAAGGCAAAATGGGCCAAATTAGGTTGGATAAAAATTGGAAGGGTATGTTTTATAACCTCCAGCAAGAGGTTAAACTGCAAGTATCTCCTTCTATTCCAGACCTCCAGCAAGAGGGAAAACTGCAAAAATCTTATCAAAATCCAATAAAAAATCTCAGTATAATTAAAACACAAAAAAATAATTTTTGTGAAAATTCAATTCCGGTCCTCCAGCAAGAGGTTAAACTGCCAACTTTCTTTACGGGTGATTTACTGTTGGATAAAGGAAGCAAAGGTGTTGGAAAATCTGTTTATAAATTAGACAAGGGAAAGGAGAAAAGGGTAAAATTTAAAAATGAAATAAAATATTTTTCTAATTTTTCTTATTCCGATTCTGACAAAGAAGAAGATTCATTTGATGAAATTTTTAATGACGCTACAAAATTAAATGTTTTACCTCAAGTTTATTTAGATGTGGATGCAGCCAAATATAAGAAAGTAGCAAATAAAGTTCGACCTATTAATGAACCACTACCTGCCGAATTAAATCCACCCTTGAGAAGACCAAGGTTATCAAGAGATCCTTATGAAAGTCCCTTGGTAAAGAATCTGCCTGAATTTTTTGAGACGTCAAGAATCACTTTTGAGAGACTGGGTGTTGTTAATTTTGGACCTGATGGTTGTTTGTCTGGAGAAGAGAAGAAGTTGTTGTTGGATGTGATGGTCAAGCGAGAGAAGGCCATTGCTTTTGTAGAAGAGGAGAGGGGTGTGTTGAAGCATTCCTATGGGGAGCCTTACAATATTCCTGTGGTATGTCATGAACCGTGGCAGCAGAAACCAATTCCTATTCCGGCTGCATTGAAAGAAGCCTATATTGAAGTTGTCAGAGAACGGATACGCACTGGACTGTATGAGCAATCAACATCAAGTTATTCTAGTCTGGTATTTTGTATCAAGAAACCAAATGGCAAGCTTAGAGTTGTTCATGATCTTAGGGAATTAAATAGGGTTACAATAAACAACGCTTGGATACCGCCTAGTGCTGAGGAGTTTGTCGAAGCATTTGCAGGGAGAGTGTGTTATGGTTTGGAAGATATTATGGGTGGATATGATGAGAGAGAGTTACATCCGGACTCAAGGCCTCTCACTACATTTGATACGCCACTAGGACATTTACAGTTCACAAGATTACCTCAAGGAGCAACAAATTCGGATGCAGTTTATCAAGCTCATATGGCTTGGATCCTTCAAGACGAGATTCCACAATATGCTGGAATCTTTATAGATGATGGAGGAATTAAGGGACCAACAACTGACTATGATAACCAGGTGTTGGAAGAGAATCCCGGGATATGTGAATTCATTTGGGAGTTTGCAATTACATTAGAAATAATCTTGTTTCAAATTGAAGAGGCTGGTTTAACTATTTCAGGTTCAAAATTTTCATGTTGTGTGCCAGCCTTAGAAATATTAGGCCATGTGGTATGTAGAGAGGGTAGGATTATGTCCAAGAAGAAAGTTAACAAAATTCAGTCCTGGCCAAGACCCAAGAATACGGCCAAAGTTAGAGGGTTTTTAGGTGTTTGTGTATATGTTAGAATATTTATAAAGGACTTTTCTTCATTGGAAGATCCATTGAGATGGTTAAAAAGAAAGGATGAAGACTGGGAGTGGGATGAAGAGTGTGAGAAGGAGTTTGTGAAGTTGAAGGAGGTTGTGGGGAAGGATTTAGTCCTGCACAAGTTGGATTATGGAAAAGATGCTGGTAGAATTTATTTAGCATTTGATTCAAGTCAGATTGCAGCTGGGGCTGTTTTGTCTCAGATGGATAAAGCTGGTAACATCAGGCCAGTTAGGTATGAATCTGTAGTATTTACTGAGGTCAAATCAAGATATTCTCAACCAAAATTGGAATTATGTGGTGTGGCAAAAATACTGAAGAAAGTTCACCATATTTTGTGGGGGCAACATTTTGAGTTGCAAGTGGATGTGAAATCGTTAATCCAGATGATTAATTCCCCAAGTTTACCAAACCCACCCATGACAAGATGGGTAGCTTTTATTCAACATTTTTTGTTTGATATAGTTCATAAGCCTCGCAAGACTTTTACTATGCCAGATGGTTTATCAAGGAGACCACCCACTGAAGAAGATTCAGACTCAGAAGAGTTCGATGAAGATATACCTATTATCAAAGCAAGCACTAAAGGAGCTGAAGACTTTCCATACCTCCCCCATGAGGTTAAACTGGCAGGATTATTGTGTTTAGATTATGGTGATGATGACCTCCACCAAGAGGACAAACTGGAAAATAGTTTTTATGTTAATAAAGGTGTTGGAAAAGGTGTAGATAAATTTGGTAGAAAGGAGGTAGAAGAAGATGTGGTGTATGTAGAGGAATATGGATTGGTAGTGTGGGATAGTAGTAAGTTAAGGAGTGGTGTATATGTTGGAGAATTAAAGAATTTAAATAAAAAGGTGGATAAAGAGAAAGAGGTATTTTCAAATACGGTTTACGAAGGATCCAAAGGTTAAGAAGAAAAATTTGGACATAGCTCGATTAAATATTTATTTGGGGGACAATGCTTATTGGCTCATTCATGTGCAGGTGATATTGGTGATAGAGAAGTCCCTATTGATGTTATATTAATCAATTTTCAAGATGAAGTCTGGGGTCAGACTGGTTTTTATTTTTTGTTAGTCAAATATTTGTTGACTTTAGAGAGACCACAAGATTGTGAAGACGATGAACGGGTAGCTATCAAGAGGAAGTCATCTACATTTTACCTATCTGGTCTACGTTTAATGAGGAGAAGGTATCCAAATCCTCAAGTAGTTATAACTCAACAGAAGGGGCAAGAATTAGTTTTGAAATCACTGCATGAAGATCTCGGAAATAGAGGCGTTGGAGAAACGTTTAGAAGAATTTCTGATCAATTTTGGTGGCCTGGCATGAAGATGGCTGTTAAAAAGTGGGTTCAGTCATGCAAAGAATTTCAAATACGAAGTTATTTAAGGCCAAAAGAACCTGGAGGTGCTACCGGAGAAAATACACTCTTTGGGAGAGTCAGTTTGGATGCCGTTCATATCAAAGAGGGACAGTATAAATATTTAATTGTAGCCAGAGACGACTTATCTGGTTGGGTAGAGGCAGCCCCTCTTATTAATTTGACTTCCAAAAATGTGGCAGAATTTTTGTTAAATAATTGGGTGTATCAATATGGAGTGATGAAATTGGTGACAGTAGATGGAGGTCCTGAATTTGGGGCTGAGTTTAGAGAGGCTGTATCTAAAATTGGATCAAAGGTTAGGGTAGCAACCCAATATTATCCTGAAGCTGAAGGCATGGTTGAAAGAGGGCATCAAGTTATTAAGGATTCTTTAGTTAAAATGTGTGGGACAAGTGCCGAAAAGTGGAGGCACTATTTACCTTTAGTTTTATTTGCTGATCAAATCACTGCCAAAAGGACGACCGGATTTTCACCTTATGAACTTGTTTTTGGACAGAAAGCAGTTTTACCGGTTGATTTAGAAGCTGAATCATATCTTGGAGTTGACTGGGACACGGTCAAAACTACAGATGAACTATTGTGTGCAAGAATGATGCAGCTAGAAAAGAAAGAAGAATATTTAGAAAAGGGATATTCGTGGATGATGAAGATCCAAAATCAATCAGTTAGATATTGGGATGAGCGGTTGGCACATCAATTAAGGAAACCTTTGAACCCAGGAGATATGGTCTTGGTGTATAATAGGAGTTTGGAAAGTCAGTGGGGAAAGATGTTTGCAGATAGGTGGAATGGACCGTATAAAATCAAGGAGCAAGTTTCCGGCGGTTCATATGTGTTAGAAGAGTTGGATGGAGTTGAATTGAAGAAGAGGGTAGCGGCTGATCAAGTGAAATGGTTCTATCCTAGAGGCACCAGGAGTGCCGAAGTCTCCCTCCGCAATGAGCATAAACTATTACATTTATCAAATTTTATTAAACTCTGCAATGAGGATAAACTATCTTCTTTTTATCAAAAATACTTTACTATCATTACACTGCATATGGGCAACAAAACTGTGATGAAACTTAACGAAATGCAAGAAAACCTTTTTTCAAATTTTCAAAATTTAAAATTCTTAAAATATGGGTGAAGATAGTGTTGGAAAATTTTAAAAATTTATTGGAAGAAGTGTTCACAGGGGAACCTTCTTAATTTAATAATGGCAAGTGTGGGGGTAATTGATGGGCTGGCTGCTCTATACACAATTACCCCATAATGTTCGTTTCCAAAATTTTCCCTGTTTCTATTTGAATCCTGGCTTTGTCTTTTAATTATAGGAAGTACACTAAGACTATATACTGGAACGAATCAAGAGACACCACTCTCAACGCCGGATTCAAGATTTTTTTTTATATTATTTGATTTTGATTTTTTAATGTTAGATTGTGATTTCTTTCCTTTAAATATATATTATGAATTATTGCAAAGGTGATGCTCACTGGTGGTCTCTAATCATTTTTATAAATTGGAGGGAGCCCACCCAGTGATCATCATTATAAAATTATCTTTTAAAAACTTTCATTTATTTTCTTTTCTTTTAAATTTCTCAAATGGTGTAACCACATCAAGTTGCACTTGGATGTGGGTATGATGTCGAGGGTACGGCTCTTCAAATGGCTGGGGGGCATCTTTTAAAATTTTATTTTGAAATTTTTTTATTACTTTTTTTATCTTTCTTTTCACATTCGTTTATCTTTCTTTAAAAATTAAATTTTAACTTTTATTTCAAAACTATCTTTTTTAAAATCTTTTATTTTAAATTAAAAAACAAATTAAAATTAAAAATAAATATAAATAAATAAAAAAAATAAAAAAATAAAAAAATAAAAAAAAAATAACTAAAAATATAAAAAATAAATAAAAGGTATTTTAGTTTTAGGTAGTTTAGATGTTTATATTATTATTTTTCAAACATTATTCAAGAAAGCTAAGTACCAGGAAGAACACCATCAAGGGTTATTATCTTTTGAAGAATTGAAATTAGAAGATTTAGAAGGACCTTGATCGATTTCCTGGGATTCGACTCTTATTTTACGGTCACAATAGTGTTGAAGCCAGTTGGCTATTTTGAAAATATCTCTTAACAGTTGTTCTCTCATCCAAGATTCTGATCTATCAGAGGGCATGTATTGTTGGAAATAAGCAATAAGGTTATTAAAATTAGCAAAGAGCCTTTCAGACACTAGGTGAATTGGAACTCTAGGTAAGCTTGGAATAGGTTCTGGTAGTTCATAAGCTGAGTATGGAATTGGAGAACCGGTGGACGCTTATCAAATTAAAATATCAGCAATATTAAAACCTGAAGATTAAAGAAAAAAAAATAGGACAACAAACCTGTGTCAACAATATCAAGATAATAGATAAATGGCTTACTTGGTAATGGAGTGGGATTTTTATGTTCAAAAAAGGATTTTTAATTTTTGATAGATGAGGAGGACTGGTGTTGGAATTGGAGTTTGAAGTAGATGTTCTGGGCTTTTTGGATGAAACAAAAGAAGATGAAGATTGCTGGCTTTTATAGGACCTTTTGTGCTTCAAGATGTTGGAAGTAGGAGAAGAATTGTTTGAAGGTTGAAGCATGGAACTGGGAGCAGTAAGAGTTCTTGGGGGGTTAGCAGCAAGTCTAGATTGGAGAGGAGGACCCAGAGGATTAGGTGATGAAGAAAGATTTAAATAGGCTGATTACAAAAAAGGGATAGGATCTTTAGAAGTTGATGGAATAGGGGGTGGAGTAGAAGGTGAAGAAGAAGGAGGAGGTTTGCAGAAGGAGGCGAAGTTAGTAGCATTAATGGGGAAAGAACCACATTTCAAGCCAGAACATTTTATTTTCTTCTCATAACAGGATAAACAGGCCCTGTTATAAGTGTTCTTTTGCAAGTTGAAAGTGAAGATACATTCCCTATGGGTGAAAGCACAATATTTGCAAGATTGTACAGCTGAAGCAATGAAGTCAGTAGGTTTTATCTTGTTAGGAGATATTTTTTTGAAGAAGAAAACTTGAAACTAGGATGAAGGAATCTGGTGGAAAAATGTGGGTTTTAGGATAGAGAAGTTGTTAGGTCCACCAAGACCCTAAACTGGACTATTATCAAGCTTTTGGGTCCACCATGACCTTAAACTGGATCTTTTATCGATCAAATGTTTGGTCCACCATGACTTTAAACTGGTAGTTCATTCATTGTTTTAGTCCACTATGACTTTAAACTGGAAAATTAATATCTGCAGGAAAATTCAACATTCATTGGTCCACTATTGCCTTATACTGGATTACTTGTCGATCAAATGTTTGGTCCACTATGACATTAAACTGGATTATCAAGTTTATTTAATCTTTGGTCAAGCCTAGGCCTTACTTAGGAATATTTCAAGTTATTCATGCACTTAAACAATCTTTGGTCCACCAAGACCATAAACTGGCAATCGATTATATGTTTGGTCCACCAAGACTTTAAACTGGAATGTCAATCTTGTTTGGATAACTCAATTCAATCATTTATTTTATCACTGTCCACTAAGACTCTAAACTGGTTATTCAATCATATCTTGAATTGGGTGATGATAAGCTTTAGGAGGTTAAAATTTTAGGTGGTGGTGATGATAAGGAAAGCATAATGGTTAATTAGGTGAAATTTGTGGCGCTTTAACATGGTCTAAAGATAATATTATTATTATTGGAAGCCTGGCAAAAATATTTTATAGGTTGCTATTTAGCAATGGTTGAAATTGTGATGAAGGAATCAGAAGTTAGGATGGTAGTTGGATTTTTAGGGAATGATTTTTAGTGCCTCAGTGTTAGGCCATTTTTGGTGTGAAGCTTGAAGGAACTTATGGCGAGATTGGAATCATAGAATTTGGCTCAGTTGGGGGCCCTATGAGGTTGGAATCAGGAGTATTTGGCTCATAGGAAGTTCCACTCTTTCAATGCTATGACAAGAAGGAAGACTGGTATATGGGAGTCTGAAGGGATTCAAACCTTGCTCTCAGTAGTGGAATCATCACAAGATTTATATTATTTATTATTTTATGTTATGTTAAGCCAGAGAAGAAAGAAAACAACATTTATTTTAAAGTTAAAGAAGACCAAGCAAAACAAAATTTTATCAAGTTATACTGTTAGAAAAGATAATTTCTTTGAAATTGTTCAACATCATTATCAAAGCTTTGCATTAAAGTTCTTCTTTTCATGAGGTCTTCATGGTTATTAGCTGGAGTTTCTTGAAAATAGGCCAGCATTTTTCATTTCAATTCATTCGTGAAGTCAAGAAAAAGATAGTGATGAAAATTTGGATAATGATTAATATAGTCCGTCTTCACTTTGCCAACGTCATCAGTGTTGGTTATTTTGACTGCTAGAAGTTCAAATATGTTATTAAGTTATAGGTTTATTCAATTTTGATTAAAAGTTTTTTAAGTAAGATAATACACCACGGGAAATCTAGGGGTGAATTGCTAGCAATCCTCTCTCTTGAAATTTAGAGTGTCCCTTAATTATGCCAGGTTTATGAATACTTTATAAACATAAGTAAATTAGAGTTAGATTTCATTTATTCTCAGATTGATTATAGACAGGATATCAACTGATTCAAAATTGTGCACAAGTTGATCCTCCAGAACTTGATTTTGTTCCTCTGATGAGAACAAATTGAGCACAAATTAATCTAACCTAAGCTTATGCATATAGAATAATTCAGGATACTTGCTCTATTAAATTTGATAAGAATAAAAAATATTGATGAATTTATATAAAAAAAATTATTATGTAAGATATTAAATTATAAATTTAGGCATCATAGGAGGGAACGTAATAGAACTTTATTATATTATGTGACACCTTAATACTGTATCACGCAGTTTGAAACATTTAAAACAAAATGAGTCATGATGGGCAAAGAAATTGCTTGGACAGACACTTTCAAAATTAATACTGACCATAATACACAAGTATGAAGCCTTGGCATCTATACAATAAAAGATTTTCCTTCTGATAAATGGATTTTTCTCAGTTACTCCCTGCTAAAAAGTGTCCTTCTGAGGTTTGTCTGACCTTCGGGGGGTAATTTGGCCACATCACACTACTTCTATTTTCATGATTGACCAAAACATCATCCTCATTCCCATCTATAGAGTTGATCTCATCTGACTGTGGCTGATAAAAGGGGTCCACCACAAGTTTAGCGAAAATTTTTGTGAACACTTTTTTGATGGATAGTGACTAACTGGTGCTTTCCAAAATCGTCCACCTCAAGTTATGATAAACTTCAGGAGGATAAATTTATTATGAATACCAAATTAACTGAAGAATACTTTTGCCCTAGCTACTCTGCATCATAAAAGTGTCCAACTGAGGTTTAGCCATAATTCAGGTAGACACTTTTGGAAAGGCACAGTCTGATGGGTTTAATATCTATATATGGCAATAAGTATCAGTTTTTTATCAACATGGAAGTAGAATTAATTTAATAAGGCCAAAGTGTCCACCTGAAGTTTGGCCAAAATACAGGTGGAAATTTTTATGAGGATTACTTGATGAAATGAAGCAGACTTGCAATTACTTTCCATCATAAAATTTTCAAACTTAAGTTTATCAAAAATTGTGGTGACACTTTTGCCAGATCCAGTCATATGGGATCATCTCTCTATATGGCAATGAGAATCAATTTTTAGTCAATCATGGCATCAGAAGTAATTTTATATGGAAAAACTTTTCACCTGACTTTTGGCCAAAAATAAGTTGGAAATGTTTATGAGGAATACTAGATTAACCAAAGAAGACTTGCACCCTACTACTGTCCATCATAAAAGTGTCCACCAGAAGAATTGTCAAACTTGTGGTTGACACCTTTGGACTGGTCCAGCCATATAGGATCAATTCTGCATATGGAAATGAGGATTTAATTTGGTCAATCATGGTACTAGAAGTAATTTGATATAGATAAAGTGTCCAACTAAATATTGGAAAAAAATCAGTTGAAAACTTCATTTAGTTTTTCAAAAAATCAAATTAAGTAAAAGTTTATTCCTGATGATGCCCATTTTATTCAACACCTCTTCTGAGCCTTGAAAGTAGGCATTTAGCTTGAATTTGAATTTCATATAAAATCCCTATTATTCAACCTATTTCTTTTTATCCCTTTTTTTCTTTTAGATATCAATTAATTTTATGTAGAACAAATCATTTTCATAATTTATTACCTGTATTTAATAGAATTATTAAAGGTTTAACATCACCCTGTAAGCATTTGGCACATGTTTTTTTGCTATACTAATAAAAATAATAATATACTGGTAACAAAAAATTGATCAAATGATAAAATATTAATAAAACAGAAAGATCAAATACCAGTGGATATGTTTTAAAAAAATACCAGTTGCACTGAAGAAGAGCTGCACCTTAGATACTCACCATCAAAAAAGTGTCCAGCACAAGTTCGGCCCAACTTGTGCTGGACACTTTTGGTCAGTTGCATTCATATGAGATCAATTCTCGCTATGGCAATAAAGAAAAATTTTTGGATAAAAAACTTCACTAGAAGTAGTTTTACATAGCCAAATTTTCTACCTAGATTTCAACCAAACCACAGGTGCACAATTTTTTATCTTTGAAAAAAAGTCAATTTATACAATTTATCCCTAATGGCTCTCATTCACTTCAACACCTCTACTGCCCTTTGATAGTAGGAATATTACTTGGATTTCTTTTTTCATATTTGATCCCTTCAACTTAATTTTTAATTCCTAATATTGCTTTTGGATATCAATTAATAATTTTTATAATACATTATTTTCATATTTTTATACATTTATTTAATAATATTAAAAATGGCATAAAATCACCTGGTATGCATTTGGCACATGAGTTTTTTCTATACTTATAAAATTAATAATATAATGGCGACCAAAAATTAATCAAATGATATTAATGAGTGAGGAACAAATATAAAATACCAGTAGACATGTTTGTAAGAAATACTAGATGAACTGAAGAAAAATTCTACCCTAGCTACTCTAAATTAAAAAATTGTCCAGCACAAGTTCGGCCAAACTTGTGCTGGACACTTATGGTCAGGTGCAGTCAGATGGGAGCAATTATCTCTATGGAAATGAAGATATATTTTTGATAAAAAATTACACTAGAAGTAGTTTGATATGGCAAAATTTTCATGCTGAAGTTTTGGTAAAGCTCAAGTGTATTTTTTTTTATTTTTACAAAAAAGAAAATTTAGTGCAATTTTAGCCCTGATTGTTCTAATTTAATTCAACATCTCTTTTTTCTGTTTATGGCAGGAATTTAACTTTGATTTTAATTTTTATCTTTGATTTCTTTTATTTTACTTTATTCCTGTTATATTGCTTTTGGATAGAAGTTTATTTTTTGTAAAATAAATCATTTTCATATTTTTTTACCTTTATTTAATAATATTATAAAAAGTGTAACATCACCCAGTATTCATTTGGCACACATTTTTTTGCTATACTGATAATATTAATAATATAATGGTGACAAAAAATTAATCAATTGATAAATATGAGTGAGGTACAAAGATTTAATAACAGTGGAAATGTTTATAAGAAATTTCAGATGATTAAAAATGACTTGCACCCTGGATACTCTTCATGATAAAAGTGTCCAGCACAAGTTTGGATAAACTTGTGATGGACACTTTTGGTTGCATGCCGTCAGACGCAATCAATTCTTTTTATGGAAATGAGACTGAATTATCACTCCATCATTGCACTGAAAGTAGTTTTACATAGACAAATTGTCCCCTGGAAGTTTGTCCAAACCTAAGGTAGACAATTTTTTCCTTTGGTAAAAAGTAAATTTGATCCATGTTAATCTATGATGGTGCCCATTTTTTCTGAAGCCTCTACTGGCTCATGATAGCAGAAATTATACTTAATATCTTTATTTCATGTTTGATCTCTATAATTTTAATCTTACCATTTTATTTATCCTTTAGCTTTTAAATATCAATTTTATTTTGGTAAAACTGATAACTTTCACATTTTTTTATATTTATTATATTATATTATTAAAGTTGTAAAATCATCAAGTGTACATTCATTACACATTTTTTTGCTATACTAAAAACATTAATAATATAATGGTGACTAAAAAAAAATCAAAAGATAAATATGGATGACACAGAACGATCAAATACCCATAGACATTTTTAAAATGAATATAAGATTAACTGAAGAAGACTTGCACCCTAGCTACCCTCCATCATAAAAGTGTCCAGAAAAATTTCAGCTGAGCTTGTGCTGGACACTTTTGGTTGCATGCAGTCAGATGGGATAAATTTACTCAATGGAAGTTAAAATGAATTTTTGCTCAATCATTGCACAAGAAGTAGCTTTATACTGCTATACTATCCTCCTGATTTTTTGGAAAACATCAGGTGGACACTTTTAATAATTTTTAAAAAAAGAAAAAATATTCCAAATCTAGAACTGGTGGTGCAAATTTGGTCTGAAAACTCAAATTATCTTTGATGGCAGAAATTTTATTTGAATGTTTAATTTCATATTTAATCACTTTTATTTTACTTTTTTATTCCTGTTTTTGCTTTCAAATATCAATTTATTTATTGTAAAACTAATAATTTTCATATTTTTTTTACTTTTATTTAATAAGATTATGAAAGATGTAGCATCTCCCAGTATGCATTTGGCTTACAAATTTTTTCAATACTAATAACATTAATATTATAATGGTGAAAAACAATGAATCATATGATAAATATGAATGACACAGAAAGATCATATACAAGTGGATTTGTTTATAAGGAATACCTGATGAACTGAAGAAGACCTGAACCCTAGATACTCACCATCATAAAAGTGTCCAGCATAAGTTCAGCCAAACTTGTGCTGGACACTTTTGGTTGCATGCAGTCAGATGGGATAAATTACTCTATGGAAATGAAAATGACATTTTTCTCAATCATTGCACAATAAGTAGTTTGATATTGCCAAAATGTCCTCCTGATGAATTTTTAAAACTCATCAGGACACTTTCTTTGGTTTAACAAAAAAGAAAATATAGTGCAAGTTTAGCTCTGGTGGTGCACATTTGATCTAACACCTCTACTTGTTATTGATAGTGGGAATTTTTCTTAGATTTTTTTTCTTATTTTATCCCTTTTATTTTACTTTTTTATTTCTCATATTGCTTTAGATATCAATTTTTAATTTTTAAAATAAATAATTTTCATACTCTTATACCTTTATTTAATAATATATGATTAAAGGTGGAACACCACCTGGTATGCATTTTTCACACAAGTTATTACTATAGTAATAACGTTAACAATATAATGATGACAAAAAATTAATCAAATGGTAAATTTAAATGACAAAGAAAGATTAAATTCCAGTGGAAATGTTTATAAGAAATACCTTTTAAGTTTAAGAAGATTTTCTGTATGCCTACTCTCAATTATAAAAGTGTCCAGCACAAGTTCGGCCGAACTTGTGCTGGACACTTTTGGTTGCATGAAGTCATATGAGATAAATTCTCTCTGTTGAAATAAAAAATGATATTTCACTCAATTATTGAAGAAAAGAATGTTTAATATTGTAAAATTGTCCCCTGGATGTCTGTCCAAACCTCAGTTCAAAATTTGTTAGCTATACATAAAAGTAAGTTTAGACCAAGTCTTGACCTAGGGGTCCCCAACTGTCCCAACACCACTTCTGGCTCTTAATAGTAAAAATTTTACTTGTATTTTTTAATTCGTATTTGATCCCATTTATTTTGATTTTACTTTTCTATTACTCTTTTTAATTTTAAATATCAATTTATTTTTTTAAAAACTAAACATATTCATATTATTTTAACTTTATATAATAATAATATTAAAGTTGTAACATCACCAATTTTGCATTTGGCATGCAGGTTTTTGCTATACTAGAAACATTAATAATATATATGGTGACAAAAAATTAATTATAAGATAAATATGAATGATAAAAAAAAGTTAAAAACCCAATAGAAATGTGAAAAACAAAAAACTGATGTACTGAGAAACACTCCCACCCTAGCTACTCTCGATCATAAAAGTGTCCAGCACAAGTTCGGCCGAACTTGTGCTGGACACTTTTGTTCAGGTGCAGTCAGATGGGATCAATTCTCTCTGTGGAAATTAAATTAAAAAAAATGCTAAATAATTACATTAGAAGTAGTTTGGTATGGCTGAATTATCCACCTTTAGTTTTTCCAAACCTCAGGTGAAAAATGTTTTATCTTTAAAAAAAATTAAATTTTATTAAATTTAGCCCTGATGGCACACATTGGTTTCAACACCTCTACTGGCTCTTGAAGTCAGGAATTTTTCTTTTTCATATTTGATCTCTTTTACTTTACTTTTTTATCACTCATGTTAGATTTGGATATTAATTTATAATTTTGGAAAAGAAATCATTTTCATATTTTTTTAACATTTTTTTATAATATTAGAAAAGGTGTAATATAACAGGGCATGCATTTGGCGCACAAGTTTTTTCTGCACTAATAAAATTAATAAAATTCTAATGACAAAAAATTAATCAGAAAATAAAAATATGAATAACACAGAAAGATCAAATACCATTTGACATGTTTTAAAAAAATAACAGTTGCACTGAAGAAGACCTCCACCCTAGCTACTCTCCATCATAAAAGTGTCCAGCACAAGTTCTGCTGAACTTGTGCTGGACACTTTTGGTCAGGTGCAGTCAGATGGGATCAATTCTCTCTATGGAAGTAAAATTTTTTTTTGATAAAAAACTTCACTAGATGTAGTTTGATATAGCTGAATTATCCACCTAGAGTTCATCCAAACCACAGGTACACAATTTTTTATCTTTAAAAAACAATCAATTAAGTACAATTTATCCCTGACGGCTCTCATTTGCTTCAACATCTCTACTGTCCTTTGATATTAGCAATAATACTTGGATTTCTTTTTTCATATTTGATCGCTTTAAATTAATTTTTAATTCCTCATATTGCTCTTGGATATCAATTAATAAATTTTAAAATAAATTATTTTAATATTTTTATACATTTTTTTAATAATATTATAAAATGTGTAACATCACTCAGTATGCATTTGGCACACGATTTATTGCTATACTTATATAATTAATAATATAATTAAGACAAAAAATTAATCAAACAATATGTATGAGTGAGGCACAAAGATAAAATACCAGTAGACATGTTTGTAAGAAATACCAGATGAACTGAAGAAAAATTCTACCCCAGCTGCTCTCCATCATAGAAGTGTCCAGCACAAGTTTGGTCGAACTTGTGCTGGACACTTTTGGTCATGTGCAGTCAGATGGGATTAATTCTCTGTATGACAACAAAAAAAATTTTTTATCAAATTTCACTAGAAGTAGTTTGGTTTAGCTGAATCATCCACCTGCTGTTCTGCCCAATATCAGGTGTATAATTTTTTATCTTTAAAGAAAAGGTCACTTATTACAATTAAGCCCTGATGGCTCCCATTTGCTTTAACACCTCTACTGGCTCTTGATAGCAGGAATTTTACCAGTATTTTTTCATATTTTAACTCTTTGACTTTTATTTTACTCTTCTATTCCTCTTATTACTTTTAAATTTCAATTTAATTTTTGTAAAACTATTCCTTTCCATATTTATTTACATCTATTTTAAAAAATTATTGAAGGTATAACTTCACATGGTATTCATTTGGCACACATGTTTTTGCTATACTAATAACATTAATAATATAATGGTGATAAAATATTAATCGGATGATAAATATGAAAGATACAGACTGATCAACTACCAGTAGGCATGTTTATGAGAAATACAAGATGAACGAACTGAAGAAAATTTCCACCCAAGCTACTCTCCATGATGAAAGTCTCCAGCACAAGTTTGGCCGAACTTGTGCTGGACACTATTAGTCACGTGCAGTCAGATGGGATCAATTCTCTATATGGCAACAAAAAAACGTTTTTTATTAAACTTCACTACAAGCAGTTTTGTTTAGCTGAATCATCCACCTGTTGTTCTTCCCAACCTCAGGTGTATAATTTTTTATCTTTAAAAAAAAGGTCACTTATTACAATTTAGCCCTGATGGATCCCATTTTTTTCAACACTTCTACTGGCTCTTAAGAGCAAGAATTTTACTAGTATTTTGTTTTTCATAATTGATCTCTTTGAGATTAATTTTACCTTTTTATCCCTCATATTGCTTTTGTATATCAATTTATTTTTTGTAAAACAAATCATTTTCATATTTTTTTACCTTTATTTAATAATATTATAAAAGGTGTAACATCACCCGGTATGCATTTGGCACACAAGTTTTTGCTATACTTATAATATTAATAATATAATGGTGACAATATATTAATCAAATGATATATATGAGTGAGGCACAAAAATCAAGTACCAATGGACATGTTTATAAGAAATACCAGATTAACTGAAGAAAAATTCTACCCTAGCTACTCTATCTGTCATAAATGTGTCCAGTACAAGCTTGGCCAAACTTGTACTGGAACTTTCTGTCACATGCAGTCTGGTGTGATCAATTCTCTCTCAATCATTGAACTAGAAGTTGTTTGATATGGCTAAATGGTTATGCTGAAGTTTTTTTAAACCTCAGAGTGGCACTTTTTTGTTTTTCAAAAAAGCAATTATAGTCCAAGTTTAGCCTCACTGGTGGACATTTGCCCCAACATGTCTACTTGCTCTTGATGGCAGTATATTTATTTTAATTTTTTATTTCATATTCTATTCCTTTAATTTTACCTTTGTATCCCTCATATTGCTTTTGTATATCAATTTATTTTTTGTAAAACAAATCATTTTCATATTTTTTTACCTTTATTTAATAATATTATAAAAGGTGTAACATCACCCGGTATGCATTTGGCACACAAGTTTTTGCTATACTTATAATATTAAAACATAATGGTGACAAAAAATCAATCAAATGATAAATATGAGTGAGGCACAAAGATCAGATACCAGTGGACATGTTTATAAGAAATACCAGATGAACTGAAGAAAAATTCCACCCTAGCTAACCTCCATCATAAAAGTGTCCAGCACAAGTTCCGCCAAACTTGTGCTGGACACTTTTGGTCACATGCAGTCTGATGTGATCAATTCTCTCTATTGCAATGAAGATGAATTTTTCTTCAATAATTGCACTTGAAGTTGTTTGATATGGCAAAATTGTCATCCTGAAGTTTTGGTAAAGCTCCAGTGGATTTTTTTTTATTTTTACAAAATAGAAATTATAGTCCAAGTTTAGTGCCACTGGTGGGCGTTCACCCCATCATGTCTACTTGTTCTTGATTGGAGGAATTTCACTTTAATTTTTTATTTCATATTTGATCCCTTTAATTTTACCTTTTTATCCCTCATATTGCTTTTGGATATCAATTTATTTTTTGTAAAACAAATCATTTTCATATTTTTTACCTTTATTTAATAATATTATAAAAGGGTAACATCACCCGGTATGCATTTGGCACACAAGTTTTTGCTATACTTATAATATTAATAACATAATGGTGACAAAAATCAATCAAATGATAAATATGAGTGAGGCACAAAGGTCAAATACCAATTAATCAATAGTTCTTTTTAATATTATAAATTTTTTGATTAAATAAAATGGTAATAATGAATTATATTTTTCATCCACAATTCCACTCTAATGATTCCCACTGCACAAAAAGGGTTCACTTGGTCCTTTCTTTACTGCTTGTGCATATATTTTATTGCCCACAGTACTACAATTTTTTTTAGTAATTATCCCACATCTGATTCAGGAATATTTTTAAACAATATAAGTTTTTTTTACAAAAGACCTTATCATATCCAATATCCCACAAAAAATACAACCTGTTTTTGTATTAAAGCCCATTAATTATTAAGAAATTGTTAAAATAATTAGATTATACCCTGGCACAGCTAGATCCATACCAACCGACCTAAAGTCTTTTCAATATTGAAAACAATTAAATAAAATTATGATATCATACTAAATTATGGGCACCAACCATAATTCAGCACTTCTCATTTGCTCTGCTACAAAATGAGTGCATGTAGCATTTTTCTAACATCGGACTGTTTTTCTTCCTTCCCTCACACCTTTAGTCCACATTGAAAATTTAGTATGAGTTTTGTTCAAAATGGTTTGCCAGTGTTATCTGTATGCAATATGAATTCATATTGCATATTTCTATTTATGCAAAAAATATACTTGTTAAGCATCATTTTTTTGCATTTTTCAATCATTAACATATTTATGCATATTCATATGCATATTCATTATACAGATTTATATGCATATTAATATATTTTATTCAGATACGTATATGCACCTTTTTTTGCATATTCAATATGCATATTTTTAATGCATATTCAATATGCATATTTTTATGCATATTAAACATGCATATTTTTATGCATATTTTATGAATATTCAATATGCATATTTTTTATTCATATTTATTCTTCATAGTCATTATGCATACACTTTGGATAGGCATTTCACATCAATTTGAAGCATGCAATAAGTATCCACCATGCAAATTCAAATGCATATGCATCTATATCATACACGCTACATATATTCAAGTTTATTATTTGAATATTAAGGTATGCTAAGTGATGTTGTTCAACCTTTTGCCAAACCTGAGATTAACTGATGTTCAATGTGGTTCTTAAGCTCTGCTCAAGGAGGGATTGTTCTGGATTCAATCTGTGACAGTTTATTTTTTCAATGTTTTTTCATCAGATTTAAAAACATCTTTCTGACAGTTTCAGGATAGTTTCCCAACAGTTTCCGGACAAATTCCTAATAGTTTCAAAAAGAGGGAACTGCTAGCAGTTCACCCCCAGATTTCCTGTGGTGTATTTTTAGTTCAAGTTCAAAGAAGAAGATTGGTTATATATCTTTATTGAAAGATATGCGGAAAAGTTTTGGGGCGGTGAGATTGGGGTCTAAAAGTAAGTCCTTCCAATTGTGCACCGCTAGGGTTTCTTCTACACCTTTCAAAAACATTACCTGGGCCACACCTGTGAGCATTGGGGAAACCCCTGGTTATTTTTGTAGGTCAGAAGAAAACTCAAGAAAAGAAGATAAAAATTTCAAGATAATTCATGAAAGTCAAGAAAAAAATCTGAAGATAATGAAGAAAGAAGATGCAAAATATTTTTGTGAAGATCGTCAAGATCAATTTTTGGGCCTCCAGCATGAGGTTAAACTGCAGAAAATTTTGAAGAGAGAAGATCATCAAGATCTATTGTTGGGCCTCCAGCATGAGGATAAACTGCACAATTTTAGAAGATATGATTCAGAAGATGAATCAAGATTTGAAGATTTGGAAGTTGGAAGTGAGGATGAAGATGTGGAATTGTGGAAAAGTTTTGGGGCGGTGAGATTGGGGTGTAAAAGTAAGTCCTCCCAATTGTGCACCGCTAGGGTTTCTTCTACACCTTTCAAAAACATTACCTTGACCACACATGTGAGCAATGGGGAAACCCTTGGTTTTTGTTCCAGGTCTGGTGGTGAAGATTTCCTGAAGATCCCTCAAGTTGAAGGTTGAGCGGCAAAGTATAAGAAGGTAGCACAGAAGATTAGGCCTGTCAATGAGCCTATGCCTGTAGGCTTGAATCCGCCTTTGAAGAGACCTCCTTTGTCAAGAGATCCGTACTGTACTCCTTTGGTGAAGAATCCGCCAGAATTTGTAGAGACGGCTAGGGTGACTGTGGAAAGGTTGAAAGTTGTTAATTTTGGTCCTGATGGGTGGTTGTCTGAGGAAGAAAAGAAGTTGTTGTTGCACGTTATTGTTCTAAGGGAAAAAGCTGTGGCATTTGTTAAGGAGGAAAGGGGTGTATTGAAGCACTCTTATGGGGAACCTTACTTGATTCCTGTTGTTTGTCATGAACCTTGGCAAATCAAACCTATTCCGATTCCAGCTGCTATTAAAGAGGATTTTGTGGAGATTGTTAGGGAAAGAGTCAGGACTGGGTTATATGAACAATCAACTTCCAGTATCTCAAGTCCGGTTTTCAGTGTAAAGAAGCAGAATGGAAAGTTGAGTGTGGTTCATGATCTTAGAGCCTTGAACAGAGTCACTATCAAGGAGGCTGGTATGCCACCAAGTGCAGAGGATTTTGTTGAAGCTTTTTCTGGAAGGGTGTGTTATGGTTTGGGTGATATTATGGGTGGTTATGATGATAGGGAACTACATATGGATTCAAGGCCTCTCACAACTTTTGAGACTCCTTTGGGAAGATTTCAGCTCACTAGGTTGCCTCAAGGAGCAACTAATTCAGTGGCAGTTTATCAAGCACAGATGGCTTGGATTTTGCAGGATGAGGTTCCTACTCATGCTAGTATTTTTATTGATGATGGTGGTATTAAAGGACCATCCACTGATTATGTTAATGAGGTGTTAGCGGAGAACCCTGGCATAAGGAGGTTTGTGTGGGAATATGAAATAACTGTAGAGAGAGTGTTGTTCAGGATTGAAGAGGCTGGTTTGACCATTTCAGGGTCAAAATTCTGTTGTTGTGTTCCTGCTTTGGAAATTCTGGGTCATGTGGTATGTAAAGAGGGAAGGATTATTGCGAAGAAGAAGATTAATAAAATGCAGTCATGGCCAAGGCCTGAAAATACTACTGAAGTCAGGGGATTTTTGGGTGTATGTGTATATGTCAGGATTTTTATTAAGGATTTTTCTTTATTGGCTTCACCTTTAAGGAGGTTGACCAGAAAAGATGCAGATTGGGAATGGACTGAAGAGTGTGAAGAGGCTTTTCAGAAGTTGAAAAAGGTTGTTGGTGAAGATATTGTTCTTCACAAGTTGGATTATGGTGTTGGTGCTGGAAAAATTTATCTGGCAGTGGACTCAAGTTATATTGCTGCTGGTGCTGTTTTGTCTCAGGAGGATAAGACTGGGAGGGTCTGGCCAGTAAGATATGAGTCTGTGGTGTTTAATGAGGTGGAATCTAGGTATTCTCAACCTAAGTTTGAATTGTGTGGTGTAGCAAAAATTTTAAGGAAGCTTCTGACAGTTTTGTGGGGGCAGCATTTTGAGCTGCAGGTGGATGCAAAATCTTTAGTTCAGATGATCAATACACCTAGTCTTCCAAATGCTCCAATGACTAGGTGGGTGTCATTTATTCAACATTTTTCTTTTGACCTGGTACATAAACCAGGTAAAACTTTTACTATGCCTGATGGATTATCAAGGAGACCACCTACAGACAAGGATTCTGATTCTGAAGAGTTTGACGAGGATGTTCCAGTGGTTAGAGCCAGCACAAAGGCTGCTGAGGATTTTTCTTTCCTTCCCCATGAGGCCAAACTGGATGATTTTTCTGACCTCCCCCAAGAGGCTAAACTGGCTGGATCTGATCTTGATTCTGGTGATCAGGATGTTTTTTTTGATGAAGATGGAGTTGTTGTTTGGGACAGCTCAAAATTGGAAAAGGGTGTTTTTGTTAGTAAACTGGATTCTCACAAGGTTCAGTGGAAAGAGAAGGACGTGCCAAAATTTAAGGATTTGTGTCCTGGTTGGGCTTCTCAATTGGCTTATGTTCACACTGGTGATTTTGATGACAGAGTTGTACCCTTGGATGTTTTTTTGTTGGATTTTGAAGATGAGACCTGGGGTTAATCTGGGTTTTATATTATTTTGGTGGAATATCTGTTGACCTTGGAGAGGCCAGATAGTTGTGATGGTGATACTTGGTTGGCAATCGAGAAGAAGAGTCCTGGATTTTATGTGTCAGGAAGGCGGTTGATGAGGAGGAGACATCCTAATCCTCAAGTGGTGTTGACTCAGAAGAAGGGTCAAGAATTGGTTTTGAAGTCTTTGCATGAAGACCTTGGTCATAGAGGCTTTGGGGAGACTTACAGAAGAGTAGCAGACAGATTTTGGTGGCCAGGTATGAAGTTGGCTGTGCAGGGTTGGTTTCAATCTTGTGAAGAATGTCAAAGAAGAAGTCACTCCAAACCTAAAGAGGTGGGCCGTGCTACTGGTGAATAAACTGTTTTTGGAAGGGTCAGTCTGGATGCTGTCCATATTAAAGAAGGCAGGTATAAATACTTGATTGTTGCTAGGGATGATTTGTCTGGTTGGGTTGAGGTAGTGCCTCTGGTTGATTTGACTGCCAAGAATGTGGCAGAGTTTTTGAAGAAGGAGTGGATTTATAGGTATGGGTTTATGAAATTGTTGACCGTTGATGGTGGGCCGGAGTTTGGTGCCGAATTTAAAGAAGCTGTGGCTAGTGTTGGTTCTAAAGTTAGAGTGGCTACACCGTATTATCCTGAAGCTGAAGGCATAGTTGAAAGAGGTCATCAAGTTATCAAGAATGCTTTAGTAAAGATGTGTGGAGATAGTGCTGAAAAGTGGAGGCATTATTTACCCTTGGTGTTATTTGCTGATAGGGTCACTGAGAAGAGGAAAACTGGCTATTCTCCTTATGATTTAATGTTTGGTCAGAAAGCCGTTCTACCAGTGGACTTGGAAGCTGTCTCTTATCTTGGAATTGATTTGGATGATGTGCACTCAACGGAAGATTTGCTCTGTGCAAGGATGCAACAGTTGGAATGTAGAGAGGAATGTCAGGAGAAGGCATACTCTAGAATGATGAAGATTAGGAATCAATCAGTCAGATACTGGGACAAGAAGTTGGCTCATAGACTCAGGAATCCCTTGAAACCTGGTTGTTTGGTTTTGGTGTATAATAGAAGTTTGGAGAGTCAGTGGGGAAAAATGTTTGCTGACAGATGGAATGGACCTTACAGAGTCAGATCTCAGGCGTCTGGAGGTTATTATGTTTTGGAAGAGTTGGATGGTGCAGTCTTGAAAAAGAGGGTGGCTGCAGACCAAGTGAAGAGGTTTTATCCCAGAGGCACTAGGCATGAAGAAGATTGACTCCGCAATGAGGATAAACTATGGAACGTTATTTTTTGTTTTGGAATTTTCGTGGTGTTTCAGAGCAACTTTTTTGTGGAAACTTTTTGTTAGAAGGTACCCATGGGTGGGGCTTCTAGATTTGATCTTGGCAAGTGTAGGGGTGACTGATGGGCTGGCTGCTCTATCAACAGTTACCCCAGATTGTCTGTTTCCAACCCTTTTTTTCTTAATTTTGTTGAACCCTAGTATTGGTTTATTTTCACAGGTTTTAGTCCTCTATGACTTTAAACAGGAAATTCCTTTGGTTTTCAAGTGCCTGACTTTTCACTTTTATTGGTTTTGGTTTTTTGTGTTGGATGTTGTGTTTTTGTTAGAAGTTACCCAGGGGGGGCTTCTATATTTTATTTTGGCAAGTGTGGGGGTAACTGATGAGCTGGCAGCTCTGTAGAACAGTTACCCCAGAATGTCTGTTTCAAGTCTTTTGTTTTTCCTAGTTGAATTCTAGTTCTGTTGTTTATTATTCAGGTTTCAAGTCCACTATAACTTTAAACTGGTTTGGGACTGGATTCTTTATCTTTGGCTCTTTAGATTGGTGGTGGATCACTGGTGGTCTCCCATCATTTTTACTTATTGGAGGGAGCCCACCCAGTGATCATTTCTATGGATCGAACTTTCCCTTATTGGACCATCTATTGAGCTGGACTGTCTTTGATTTTACAGTTATGTTTTTGCTAGATAGCAGTTTTAGATTATTTTCTTTTTTCTCTTTTTTTCTTTTAAATTTTTTATGGGGGTTGTTTAAAATTATAAAATCAAAAAATATAGGGTGTTACCACATCAGGGTCACCTGGATGTGGGCAAGCATTGGTGGGGAAAGGCTCAACAATTGGCCGGGCAATGCTATTTTATTTTTATTTATTATTTATTTCATGTGTTTCTGTGTTTCATAATTTTTATTATCTTCTGAATTTCTAAATTTTTTGAATTTTGTTTTCTGTTAACCATTTAAAAGAAATAATTGTGTATCCACATCAAGGTGCACTTGGATGTGGGTAAGGTATCAGGGGATCAGCTCATCAATTGGCTGGGGGATACCATTTGTATTATTTTTTATATTTTTTATATTTCATTTCATTTATTTTATTTCATTTTATTTATAAATTTTTAATTTAATATATTAGTACGTTAAAAAAAATAAAAAAAATTCTGAAATTATTTTTTATTATTTGTTTTATATTATTATTATGTTTCTAATCTTTTGCAGGAGCTCATTGTCTGGATGATGAAGCTTCTGGAGGCTGGTCCGGATTGTGATGACATTTTTGTTTTTTTTTGGGATTGTGGGAAGCACTGTGTTCTTTGAAGTGCATCCTGCTGGAGAGATTATAGGGATTGTAACGGTCAGGAATTGGATTAGAGGGAAGTTCAGAGGAGGAAGGAGAAGAGGTAGGAATGGAGTGCTGGAGGGTGTGCTTAATGATCCTAGACATTTTCCAGTGGTCCTCCAGTAGGCACTTTCTCAGGGATTTTTCAAAGTCATTCAAAGGTCCATTGAGGGCAAAGGCTTTTAGCATGTTGGAACACATGGTGCTTAGGTGTTTCTTCATGTCTCCATAATCCAGGGTCAAAGAAGTTTCAAGAGTTTGGCCAACTCCAATAATAGATTCAGGAGGAGGGGTGCCAACTAGACAAGAAGAATTGGATCAGTAATTATTTTTGTTGAAGAAATGGAATAATTTAATTGGTACTTACAGATCGGAAGCTCATCAAATCTGTAAGCAGCTGGGATTTGGATCTCTGACAATTTTGTAATGGTCATAGTGGGTGGATCAACTAGGGAAAGATATGGATTCTCATGGTCTTCTTCTGAAGGATCCTGAGAAGGTGAACTGGGATTCTGAGGTTCCTGGGGCCTAGTTGGAGCAGTGAGATTGTTGTTGTTGTTGTGGTTGTTATTTCTGTTGGATACAGGTGGAGGAGGTGCTGGTGATGGAGTACCAGGGTTGTTAAAGGATGGAGCAGGAGAGGGGGATTTGGAAGCAGACTGCTCTCTTCTGGATGGAGAATTTGAAGAGATGGAACTGTCAGAAGAGTAGTTGTCTGACAGAGGAGAGGTGTAGTTTCTTTGTCTTAGTTGGGGACGAAGTTGTTGTTGTGGAGCAGTGTGTGTTGTTCTGGTTTCTTCTTGGGGATCTCTGGCAGGTCTCTTAGAAATCTGGGAAATTTTGGTGCTTTTGGAATTTGAAAGGGTGGATTGCATTGCTCTGGGAGAAGTAGGAGGTAGTTGAATTGAGTTGTTGTTGTTGTCTGGATGAATTTGGCTATTTTCTGGCCGTTTTTGGAGGTTTTGGCCCTGATTTTCACTGTTTGGTGAGGCGGGCAAACCGCCTGACGTCGGCCGGGCTGCCTGGACGCGGTCTAGAAGCCTGGGAGTTGATTTTGAAGCTTTTGGAGCTAATTTGGCAGAGATAAAAACAGTTTCTTGTGAGGCTAAGGCTGGTCTTTTGGGAAGAGTGCGGGAAGCTGAGCTTCTGGATCTTCTGGAAGGAGCAGAAGATAGAGAGGAAGAGGAAGGACCAAGCTCTGGGGATCTGGTAGGGGATCTGGAGATGTATTTGTGAGAAGGAGAAGGCGGAGGAATAGGGTAGTTGGCTTCTCTGTCACATCTTTTCTTTTTGGAATAGCAAGAGTCACAAGCCCTGTTGTAGAATTTGGATTCAGGATTTGGAAGAGTGAATGTGCAAGGTCTGCACATGTGGATGCACTGTTTGCAGGAATAGTCCTTGGGAGCAGTATAGAAAGGGAGAGTAGAAGGGTTAACATCAGGAGATCCAGCCATGATCTGTGGTGAGAAAAGATGATGAAAAGGGATAGGAGGAGATTTTTGTCAGTGATGGGTAGATGATGAAGTGAAAGTGGAAGTTAAGCAGGTTGGCTGTAGAGGTGTGCTGCATGAAATTGGCTGTGTCCATTTTATGCAAAACTCCGTCAGTCCATCAAGACTCTAAACTGAAAAATCTATGGTATCAAGATCAGTACATCAAGACTTTAAACTGAAATCTGGTTTCTGTTAGTCCTCCAAGACTTAAAACTGGCTGGTTTTTAAAGATTTATTCAAGAATTTAATTTTACTACTGTGGATCTAGTAGTCCTCCAAGACTTTAAACTGGCTTGTTTCAAGATTTTGTCAAGAAGTAGTCCGTCAAGACTTTAAACTGAACACTGTGTTAGTCCCCCAAGACTTTAAACTGAGGATTGTTGATGGTAAGTCCCCCAAGACTATAAACTGAGGAAAAAGGAGTTTTTGTTGTTGGAGTTGGGTTTGAAAGATTGGTGGAGGGTATCCACAGAGGGAGCCTCCGAATTTAGAAAAGGCAAGTTTGGGGGTAATTGATGGGCTGGCAGCCCTATTCACAATTACCCCAGAATGTTAGTTTTTTCTCTGTGTCTTAATGTGGTTGATCTCTGGTTCTGGGTTTATGATTTAGGTTTTTGAGTCCCCCAAGACTTTAACTGAGGGTTTTTGAGTCCCCCAAGACTATAAAATGAGGATGGTCCCCCAAGACTTAAAACTGAGGGTTGTTTGTGGTTACATCTTATAGAGGTTGTGGTCAATTTTTCTTTTCTGAATCAAACTCAAGTACTAGTGGATTTACAGAGGGAATCAAGAGAGGAAATGAAGTGTTCAGAATTAGCCTTGAACTGGTGAATGAGGTGCCTTCTGTTTTCAATGTCCTGTGGATCTCTAGCAGGAGTGGATTGGAAGTAGTGAAGCAGAAGTTGTTTCTGTTGAGATGTGTGTTGTTGGCACTTGGCCTTGATAGTGGGCAAGTGCGTTGGTGTTGGTGGTGCAATGGATCCTACATTGTTTTCATCACTATCAGAAGAGGGAGGAACTGAGAAGTTATCAGTTTTAAAGTTGAAGGAAGGAATGAATGTTCTTTACCATCAGATGGACCAGGGATGGGGGAACTAGTTGTTTTATGGTTTGTGGCACTCTTCTGGGAAGGGTGGAGCCTTTTAATTAATCTGGGTATCAGGATGGATGGCCTAGATCTTTTGGTGCTGGCAGAAGAAGGACCAGGTTGAGGTGGAGGTGAATCTGTTGTGGAAGAAAGTGGACCAGGTCTGTGGCAGGTCTTCTTTCTGGATTGGCAGACATCGCAGGACGTTCTGTATGGATGAATAGGTGGTGTCATGGCGCAGATTAACTTATTGTCGATGCAGTATTGGCAGGGGCCCATTTCAGAGGCAGATTTGGGAAGAAGGTTAAACATGGTGGTTGGATGAAGAAAGAATGCGGAAATTCTCAATTGGAGGGAGGATGTGGTCTTGCAACATTGGCAGGGGCCTTTGTTGTGTGATTTGGCCCGGTTTGTGCATGTCTTAATTGACATCTGTTAAAGAATTGGGTATTTTTCTGTTTTTATTCCGTGGATATTGGGTCTGCGGGTATGTGGGTACTATCATTGGATAGCCTTGTTTTTTCTCTATATTTTATGTCTTTTAGAAATTTTTCATATTCTGAGTTTTAAGGGGTCATTTCCTCATTTTTCATTTATAAAAGATTGCTGTTTAATTTTGTTCTTTGTGTTTTACGGCTAACCTTAAGTCTTAGGGTTAAGTGCTTAGTACCATTGGATAGAGCTAATTTTTCTCTATATTTCATGTCTCAATGTTGTTATAGTGAAATTCTGTGTTTTAAAGGTTCTAGTAGTTGTAGCTAATTTTTCTAAGTAGATTAGTTGTTTTTATTGGTTTTCTGGCTTCAGGGAGGCTGGGCTGCGTCAGGCGGCATCTCCGACGTCGGGCGGCCCGCCCGCCTCTGTTTTAGGAGGTTGGGGAGCGCTCCAGGAGGGTTTTTTATGCAATTTGGCGGGTACAGGCGCCAGATTGGTGGGTGCGCAGGGGCTCTTAGTTAGTGGTCTGTGTGTACATAGTGAATAAGACAGTTTGGGGCAACCTTAATCATCATACAACCATCCAGAGGTGATCTCATTGTTCCTCACTCAGTTTTCACTGTTTTCTGGCCACAATTGGCTGTGTTTGTTGCAAGTGAGTTCTTCATTTAACTTAACTTTGGCAACTGTTTTCTCTGTTATAGTCTTGCAAGCTATAGCAAGTATTATTGCTGTCTCTGGTGTGGATTTGCAGCCTACATCAAGTATCTTTGCTGTCTCTGGTGTGGACTTTGTTCTACATTTCAGTTCATTGGTCTGGTATTCTATCTGGTGACTACTTTCTTGGCTCATCAAGGTAAATCTCACTCTATTTTTCTAAAGGGACAGGGGATTTTCTATCTGGTTTTTCTTCAACTCCCTTGGTCAATGCTTATAGCTAGCACTATAGGATCGTCTACACCGCTTCAGGCAGCATCTCTGACATTGGGCAGCCTGCCTGCCTCTGTTTTAGAAGGTTGGGGAGTGCTTCTGGAGGTTTTTTATTCAATTTTGCTGGTACAGGCACCAAATTTGTTGGTGTGCATGGGCTCTTAGATAGTGGTCTATGTGAACCTACTGAATAAGACAGTTTGGGGCAACTTTAATTATCATACAACCATCCGGAGGCGTTATCCTTGTTCGTCACTCAGTTTTCACTGTTTTTGGCCACAATTGGCTGTGTTTGTTGCAAGGTTAGTTCTTCATTTAACTCAACTTTGGCAACAGGTTCTCTGGTATAGTCATGCAAGCTATATCAAGTATTATTGCTGTCTCTGGTGTGGATTTACAGCCTACATCAAGTATCTTTGCTTTCTCTGGTGTGGACATTGCTCTACATTTCAGTTATTTTGTCTGGCAGTCTGTCTTGGGACTACTTTCTTGGCTCATCAAGCAATCAAGTGTGTTGAAAAAGGGGCTTTGGCAAATAGGAACCAACTTACTTTAGCAAGGAAATCTCACTCTATTTTTCTAAAGAGACAGGGGATTTTCTCTCTGGTTTTTCTCCAACTCCCTTGGTCAAGGCCTATAGCTAGTACTATAGGATTGTCTACAACGTGGCGGTATCATTTCATCCTTTAAAATTATAGATTCTGGTGTTCTTTTGTTTTCCTTGAAGGCAGGGGAAGAGTGGTTGAATTTGATTATGTCATCCCTTGTTTTCTTAATGGTAATTTTTATTTTTTTTCCAGACAAGAATCAAATCTTGACCATTTTATTTTCAGGAGCCCTATTGGAATCCTCTTATGGAAAACAAGCCATTGATAGAGTTTGTAGAATAGGGAAAAAATGATGTGAATGTATATAGATGTTTGGTCTCATCATCAATAGAGGAAAATATTTTAAAAGTTATTCAATTTATTTTATATTTCAAAACTTCATTGATAAACCATCCAATATACAGGTACAAAATTAAAATATAAACATTTCAAAGTAAGTTTATTCTCATTTTTCTTGGTTAACAGAAAAAGTAAAATTTGCATGGTGGATACTTATTGCATGCTTCAAATTGATGTGAAATGCCTATCCAAAGTGTATGCATAATGACTATGAAGAATAAATATGCATAAAAAATATGCATATTGAATATTCATAAAATATGCATAAAAATATGCATGTTGAATATGCATAAAAATATGCATATTGAATATGCATTAAAAATATGCATATTGAATATGCAAAAAAAAGGTGCATATATGTATATGATTAAATATATTAATATGCATATAAATCTGTATAATGAATATGCATATGAATATGCATAAATATGCTTAATGATTGAAAAATGCAAAAAAAATGATGCTTAACAAGTATATTTTATGCATAAATAGAAATATGCAATATGAATTCATATTGCATACAGATAACACTGGCAAACCAACTTGACCAAAACTCATACTAAATTTTCATTCTGGACTAAAGGTGTGAGGGAAGGAAGAAAAACAGTCCAACATTAGAAAAATGCTACATGCACTCATTTTGTAGCAGAGCAAATGAGAAGTGCTGAATTATGGTTGGTGCCCATAATTTAGTATGATATCATAATTTTATTTAATTGTTTTCAATATTGAAAAGACTTTAGGTCGGTTGGTATGGATCTAGCTGTGCCAGGGTCTAATCTAATTATTTTAACAATTTCTTAATAATTAATGGGCTTTAATACAAAAACAGGATGTATTTTTTGTGGGATATTGGATATGATAAGGTCTTTTGTAAAAAAAACTTATATTGTTTAAAAATATTCCTGAATCAGATGTGGTATAATTACTAAAAAAAATTGTAGTACTGTGGGCAATAAAATATATGCACAAGCAGTAAAGAAAGGACCAAGTGAACCCTTTTTGTGCAGTGGGAATCATTAGAGTGGAATTGTGGATGAAAAATATAATTCATTATTACCATTTTATTTAATCAAAAAATTTATAATATTAAAAAGAACTATTGATTAATTGGTATTTGACCTTTGTGCCTCACTCATATTTATCATTTGATTGATTTTTGTCACCATTATGTTATTAATATTATAAGTATAGCAAAAACTTGTGTGCCAAATGCATACCGGGTGATGTTACACCTTTTATAATATTATTAAATAAAGGTAAAAAAATATGAAAATGATTTGTTTTTAAAAAAATAAATTGATATCCAAAAGCAATATGAGAGATAAAAAGGTAAAATTAAAGGGATCAAATATGAAATAAAAAATTAAAGTGAAATTCCTCCCATCAAGAGTAAGTAGACATGATGGGGTGAACACCCACCAGTGGCACTAAACTTGGACTATAATTTCTTTTTTGTAAAAATAAAAATAAATCCACTGGAGCTTTACCAAAACTTCAGGATGACAATTTTGCCATATCAAACAACTTGTAGTGCAATTATTGAAGAAAAATTCATTTTCATTGCAATAGAGAGAATTGATCACATCAGACTGCATGTGACCAAAAGTGTCCAGCACAAGGTCGGCCAAACTTGTGCTGGACACTTTTATAATGGAGGTTAGCTAGGGTGGAATCTTTCTTCAGTTCATCTGGTATTTCTTATAAACATGTCCACTGGTATTTGATCTTTGTGCCTCACTCATATTTATCATTTGATTTATTTTTTGTCACCATTATGTTTTAATATTATAAGTATAGCAAAAACTTGTGTGCCAAATGCATACTGGGTGATGTTAAACCTTTTAAAATATTATTAAATAAAGGTAAAAAAATATGAAAATGATTTGTTTTACAAAAAATAAATTGATATACAAAAGCAATATGAGGGATAAAAAGGTAAAATTAATCTCAAAGAGATCAATTATGAAAAACAAAATACTAGTAAAATTCTTGCTCTTAAGAGCCAGTAGAAGTGTTGAAAAAAACGGGAGCCATCAGGGCTAAATTGTAATAAGTGAACTTTTTTTTAAAGATAAAAAATTATACACCTTAGGTTGGGAAGAACAACAGGTGGATGATTCAGCTAAACAAAACTACTTGTAGTGACGTTTAATAAAAAAATGTTTTTTGTTGCCATATAGAGAATTGATCCCATCTGACTGCACGTGACTAAAAGTGTCCAGCACAAGTTCGGTCGAGCTTGTGATGGAGAGTAGCTTGGCTGGAAATTTTCTTCAGTTCTTTCATCATGTATTTCTCATAAACATGTCTACTGGTATTTGATCAGTTTTATCTTTCATATTTATCATCCGATTAATATTTTATCACCATTATATTATTAATAATATTAGTATAGCAAAAACTTGTGTGCCAAATGCATACCATGTGAAGTTATACCTTCAATAATTTTTTAAAATAGACGTAAATAAATATGGAAAGGATTAGTTTTACAAAAATTAAATAGAAATTTAAAAGTAAAAAGAGGAATAAAAGAGTAAAATAAAAGTCAAAGAGATCAAATATGAAAAAAATACTGGTAAAATTCATGCTATCAAGAGCCAGTAGAGGTGTTAAAGCAAATGGGAGCCATCAGGGCTTAATTGTAATAAGTGACCTTTTCTTTAAAGATAAAAAATTATACACCTGATATTGGGCAGAACAGCAGGTGGATGATTCAGCTAAACCAAAATACTTCTAGTGAAATTTGATAAAAATTTTTTTTGTTGTCATACAGAGAATTGATCCCATCTGACTGCACATGACCAAAAGTGTCCAGCACAAGTTTGGCCAAACTTGTGCTGGACACTTCTATGATGGAGAGCGGCTGGGGTAGAATTTTTCTTCAGTTCATCTGGTATTTCTTACAAACATGTCTACTGTTATTTTATCTTTGTGCCTCACTCATACATATTGTTTGATTAATTTTTTGTCTTAATTATATTATTAATTATATAAGTATAGCAAAAAATCGTGTGCCAAATGCATACTGAGTGATGTTACACATTTTATAATATTATTAAAAAAATGTATAAAAATATTAAAATAATTTATTTTAAAAATTATAAATTGATATCCAAAAGCAATATGAGGAATAAAAAATTAAGTTAAAGCAATCAAATATGAAAAACAAACTCCAAGTATTATTGCTAATATAAAAGGCCAGTAGAGATGTTGAAGCAAATGAAAGTCATCAGGGATAAATTGTACTAAACTGATTGTTTTTTAAAGCTAAAAAAATTGTGTACCTGTGGTTTGGATGAACTCTAGGTGGATAATTCAGCTTTATCAAACTACATCTAGTGAAGTTTCTTATCAAATAATTTTTCTCATTGCCATAGAGAGAATTGATCCCATCTGACTGCACCTGACCAAAAGTGTCCAGCACAAGTTTGGCCAAACTTGTGCTGCACACTTTTATTATGGAGAGTAGCTAGGGTGCAGGTCTTCTTCAGTGCAACTGTTATTTTTTTAAAACATGTCAAATGGTATTTGATCTTTCTGTGTTATTCATATTTTATTATCTGATTAATTTTTTGTCATTAAAATATTATTAATTTTATTAGTATAGAAAAAACTTGTGCGCCAAATGCATGCCATGTTATATTAAACCTTTTATAATATTATTAAAAATATTAAAAAAATATGAAAATGATTTCTTTTCCAAAATTATAAATTAATATCCAAATGTAACATGAGTGATAAAAAAGTAAAGTAAAAGAGATCAAATATGAAAAAGAAAAATTCAAGAAAAATTCCTGCCTTCAAGAGCCAGTAGAGGTGTTCAAACAAATGGGTGCCATCAAGGCTAAATTTGATAAAATTTAATTTTTTTTAAAGATAAAAATTTTTTCACCTGAGGCTTGGAAAAACTCAAGGTGGATAATTCAGCCATACCAAACTACTTCTAATGTAATTATTTAGCATTTTTTTTAATTTAATATCCACAGAGAGAATTGATCCCATCTGACTGAACCTGAACAAAAGTGTCCATTTTATGATGGAGAGTAGCTAGGGTGGAAGTGTTTCTCAGTACATCAGTTTTTTGTTTTTCACATTTCTATTGGGTTTTTAACTTTTTTTTATCATTCATATTTATCTTATAATTAATTTTTTGTCACCATATATATTATTAATGTTTCTAGTATAGCAAAAACCTGAATGCCAAATGCAAAATTGTTGATGTTACAACTTTAATAATATTATTATATAAAGTTAAAAAAATATGAATATGTTTAGTTTTTAAAAAAATAAATTGATATTTAAAATTAAAAATAGTAATAGAAAAGTAAAATTAAAATAAATGGGATCAAATACAAAATAAAAAATACAAGCAAAATTTTTACTATCAAGAGCCAGAAGTGGTGTTGGGACAGTTGGGGACCCCTAGGTCAAGACTTGGTCTATACTTACTTTTATGTATAGCTAAAAAAATTTCACCTGAGGATTGGACAGACTTCCAGGGGACAATTTTACAATATTAAAAATTCTTTACTTCAATAATTGAGTGAAATATCATTTTTATTGCCATAGAGAGAATTTATCTCATATGACTTCATGCAACCAAAAGTATCCAGCACAAGTTTGGCCGAACATGTGCTGGACACTTTTATAATTGAGAGTAGGCATACAGCAAATCTTCTTAAACTCAAAAGGGATTTCTTATAACCATTTCCACTGGAATTTGATCTTTCTGTGTCATTTAAATTTACCATTTGATTAATTTTTTGTCATCATTATATTGTTAACGTTATTAATATAGTAATAACTTGTGTGAAAAATGCATACCAGGTGGTGTTCTACCTTTAATCATATATTATTAAATAAAGGTATAAGAGTGTGAAAATTATTTATTTTAAAAATTAAAAATTGACATCCAAAGCAATATGAGCAATATAAAGTAAATTAAAAGGGATGAAATAAGAAAAAAAATCTAAGGAAAATTCCCACTATCAATAACAAGTAGAGGTGTTAGATCAAATGTTCACCACCAGGGCTAAACTTGCACTATATTTTCTTTTTTGTTAAACCAAAGAAAGTGTCCTGATGAGTTTTGAAAATTCATCAGGAGGACATTTTGGCAATATCAAACTACTTATTGTGCAATGATTGAGCAAAATGTAATTTTCATTTCCATAGAGTAAATTTATCCAATCTGACTGCATGCAACCAAAAGTGTCCAGCACAAGTTCGGCAGAACTTATGCTGGACACTTTTATGATGGTGAGTATCTAGGGTGCAGGTCTTCTTCAGTTCATCAGGTATTCCTTATAAACAAATCCACTTGTATATGATCTTTCTGTGTCATTCATATTTATCATTTGATTCATTGTTTTTCACCATTATAATATTAATGTTATTAGTATTGAAAAAATTTGTAAGCCAAATGCATACTGGGAGATGCTACATCTTTCATAATCTTATTAAATAAAAGTAAAAAAAATATGAAAAGTATTAGTTTTACAATAAATAAATTGATATTTGAAAACAAAAACAGGAATAAAAAAATAAAATAAAAGTGATTAAATATGAAATTAAACATTTAAATAAAATTTCTGCCATCAAAGATAATTTGAGTTTTCAGACCAAATTTGCACCACCAGTTCTAGATTTGGAATAAGTTTTCTTTTTTTTTAAATTAATAAAAGTGTCCACCTGATGTTTTCCAAAAAATCAGGAGGATAGTATAGCAGTATAAAGCTACTTCTTGTGAAATGATTGAGCAAAAATTCATTTTAACTTCAATTGAGTAAATTTATCCCATCTGACTGCATGCAACCAAAAGTGTCCAGCACAAGCTCAGCTGAATTTGTGCTGGACACTTTTATGATGGAGAGTAGCTAGGGTGAAAGTCTTCTTCTGTTAATCTTATATTCATTTTAAAAATGTCTATGGGTATTTGATCTTTCTGTGTCATCCATATTTATTATTTGATTTTTTTTTAGTCACCATTATATTATTAATGTTTTTAGTATAGAAAAAACATTTGTAATGAATGTACACTGGATTATTTTACAACTTTAATAATATAATATAATAAATGTAAAAAAATGTGAAAGTTATCAGTTTTACCAAAATAAAATTGATATTTAAAAGCTAAAGGATAAATAAAAGGGTAAGATTAAAATTAAAGAGATCAAACATGAAATAAAGATATTAAGTATAATTTCTGCTATCATGAGCCAGTAGAGGCTTCAGAAAAAATGGGCACCATCATAGATTAACATGGATGAAATTTACTTTTTACCAAATGAAAAAATTGTCTACCTTAGGTTTGGACAAACTTCCAGGGGACAATTTGTCTATATAAAACTACTTTCAGTGCAATGATGGAGTGATAATTCAGTCTCATTTCCATAAAAAGAATTGATTGCTTCTGACGGCATGCAACCAAAAGTATCCAGCACAAGTTTGGCCAAACTTGTGTTGGACACTTTTATCATGAAGAGTAGCCAGGGTGCAAGTCATTTTTAATCATCTAAAAATTCTTATTAACATTTCCACTGTTATTAAATCATTGTGCCTCACTCATATTTATTAATTGATTAATTTTTTGTCACCATTATATTATTAATATTATCAGTATAGCAAAAAATTGTGTTCCAAATGAATACTGGGTGATGTTACACCTTTTATAATATTATTAAATAAAGGTAAAAAAATATGAAAATCATTTATTTTACAAAAAATAAACTTCTATCCAAAAGCAATATGAGAGGAATAAAGTAAAATAAAAGAAATCAAAGATGAAAATTAAAATCTAAGTTAAATTCCTGCCATAAACAGAAAAAAGAGATGTTGAATTAAATTAGCACAATCAGGGCTAAACTTGCACTTAATTTTGTTTTTTGTAAAAATAAAAAAAAATCCACTTGAGCTTTACCAAAACTTCAGCATGAAAATTTTGCCATATCAAACTACTTCTAGTGTAATTTTATATCAAAAATTTATCTTCATTTCCATAGAGATAATTGCTCCCATCTGACTGCACCTGACCATAAGTGTCCAGCACAAGTTCGGCTGAACTTGTGCTGGACACTTTTATGATGGAGAGTAGCTAGGGTAGAAATTTTCTTCAGTTCATCTAGTATTTCTTACAAACATGTCTACTGGTATTTTATATTTGTTCCTCACTCATTAATATCATTTTATTAATTTTTGGTCACCATTATATTATTAATTTTATAAGTATAGAAAAAACTCATGTGCCAAATGCATACCAGGTGATGTTATGCAATTTATAATATTATTAAATAAATGTATAAAAATATGAAAATAGTTTATTTTAAAAATTATTAATTGGTATCCAAAAGCAATATTAGGAATTAAAAATTAAGTTAAAGGGATCAAATATGAAAAAAGAAATCCATTTAATATTCCTACTATCAAAGGCCAGTAGAGGTGTTGAATCAAATGAGAGCCATCAGGGATAAATTGTACTAAATTGAATTTTTTTCAAAGATAAAAAATTGTGCACCTGTGGTTTGGATGAAATCTAGGTAGAAAATTTGGCTATGTAAAACTACTTCTAGTGAAGTTTTTTATCCAAAAATTTTTTTTCATTGCCATAGCGAGAATTGATCTCATATGACTGCAACTGACCAAAAGTTTCCAGCACAAATTCGGCCGAACTTGTGCTGGAAAATTTTTTGATGGTGAGTATCTAGGGTGCAGATCTTCATCAGTGCAACTGGTATTTTTTTAAAACATATCCACTGGTATTTGATCTTTCTGTTTTATTAATATTTTATCATTTGATCAATTTTTTGTTACCAGTATATTATTATTTTTATTAGTATAGCAAAAAAACATGTGCCAAATGCTTACAGGGTGATGTTAAACCTTTAATAATTCTATTAAATACAGGTTAAAAAATTATGAAAATGATTTGTTTTACATAAAATTAATTGATATCTAAAAGAAAAAAAAGGGATAAAAAGAAATAGGTTGAATAATAGGGATTTTATATGAAATTCAAAATTCAAGCTAAATGCCTACTTTCAAGGCTCAGAAGAGGTGTTGGATAAAATGGGCATCATCATGAATAAAATTTGACTTAATTTGATTTTTTGAAAAACTAAATGAAGTTTTCAACTGATTTTTTTCCAATATTTAGTTGGACACTTTATCTATATCAAATTACTTCTAGTACCATGATTGACCAAATTAAATCCTCATTTCCATATGCAGAATTGATCACATATGGCTGGACCAGGCCAAAGGTGTCAACCACAAGTTTGAGAATTCTTCTGATGGAAACTTTTATGATGGACAGTAGTAGGGTGCAAGTCTTCTTTAGTTAATCTAGTATTCCTCATAAACATTTCCAACTTATTTTTGGCCAAAAATCAGGTGGAAAGTTTTTCCATATAAAATTACTTCTAATGCCATGATTGACTAAAAATTGATTCTCATTGCCATATAGAGAGTTGATCCCATATGACTGGATCTGGAAAAAGTGTCACCACAATTTTTGATAAACTTAAGTTTGAAAATTTTATTATGGAAAGTAATTGCAAGTCTTCTTCATTTCATCAAGTAATCCTCATAAAAATTTCCACCTGTATTTTGGCCAAACTTCAGGTGGACACTTTGGCCATATTAAATTAATTCTAGTTACATGTTGATAAAAAACTGATACTTATTGCCATATATAGATATTAAACCCATCAGACTGTGCCTTTCCAAAAGTGTCTATCTGAATTATGGCTAAACCTCAGTTGGACACTTTTATGATGCAGAGTAGCTAGGGCAAAAGTATTCTTCAGTTAATTTGGTATTCATAATAAATTTATCCTCCTGAAGTTTATCATAACTTGAGGTGGACGATTTTGGAAAGCACCAGTTAGTCACTATCCATCAAAAAAGTGTTCACCAAATTTTTTGCTAAACTTGTGGTGGACCCCTTTTATCAGCCACAGTCAGATGAAATCAACTCTATAGATGGGAATGAGGATTATGTTTTGGTCAATCATGAAAATAGAAGTAGTGTGATGTGGCCAAATTACCCCCCTGAAGGTCAGACAAACCTCAGAAGGACACTTTTTAGCAGCGAGTAACTGAGAAAAATCCATTTATCAGAAGGAAAATCTTTTATTGTATAGATGCCAAGGCTTCATACTTGTGTATTATGGTCAGTATTAATTTTGAAAGTGTCTGTCCAAGCAATTTCTTTGCCCATCATGACTCATTTTTTTTTAAATGTTTCAAACTGCGTGATACAGTATTAAGGTGTCACATAGTATAATAAAGTTCTATTACGTTCCCTCCTATGATGCCTAAATTTATAATTTAATATCTTACATAATAATTTTTTTTATATAAATTCATCAATATTTTATTTTATTATCAAATTTAATAGAGCAAGTATCCTGAATTATAATATATGCATAAGCTTAGGTTAGATCAATTTATGCTCAATTTGTGCTCATCAGAGGACCAACATCAAGTTCTGCAGGATCAACTTGTGCATAAGTTGGAATCAGGATGTAAATCTAACTCTAATTTACTTATGTTTATAAAGTATTCATAAACCTGGCATATTTAAAAGACACTCTAAATTTCAAGAGAGGGGATTGCTAGCAATTCACCCCTAGGTTTCCCGTGTTGATTATTTTAATTTTTCAGACTTATTGTACCTGAGATTAGCATTTGATTTTTGTTAATTTTTTATTTTCATATACTAAAATTAAGTAAATATCTTATTGACTATATTGTACTCACAAATCCAAAAGATGAAATTTCATTTTTCTTGTCAGAGAATACTCGATATTAACACATAAAAGGAATATAAATGTTTATCAGTCCATTTTATGAATAATTACAAAGTAATATCTTTATAAAAAATCTATAAATAGGGTTTAAGACCCCCCCTCTATTCCCTCCACTACCAATTTTTTTTTGTGAATATAATTTTCCCTCAAGTTATGTCTCAGAAATGTTAGTAATATCAAATTGTAAAATATAAAATGTATTCCTTATATCTTTCATTAGATTTTACTTTAATTCCTGAAGAAGGCTTCAAAAGTTCTAGGGCATTTAACAAATCACTTTCTCAGATTGATGTTCCCAATTCTAAGGCAGCTTCAACTGCTTCTGTCATTGATTTCACACATCTCATACTGCAAAAATTCCAGAAACCAGATAATTTTCCTCCTCCACCAAATGAAATGGAAAACTCTCCTGCATCTAATCCCCTTCCTCCTCCATCAGAGTATAACAAAAATTTGAAAATCCCAGCTTATCCCCATCTGGCCCTCAAAAAAAAATTTCTCCTATTTTTTACACTATCTGCCATCAAGATGCTGTTTCAGTGGGTCTGCCTCATTTGTGCTTTTCTTATGATAAGAAATACACCTAATTTAATTAAAAAATTATGGAACATTTATCAAAACACTACTTCTATTCTTATAGACATGGGGAATTTCAACATTACATCTTTGATCATGCAGAGTACTCTGAGTAATTTTTTTTCCACTTATACTCCAAATATGGCAAAATAATTATCTAAAAACAACCTCATCACCCAATTTTGTATCTATCAAAAGGAAGAATATGGTGGAGAATAGATGAAAATTGAGTTTAAACACATGATATATTTAAAACATAAGTTAATGCTTTATTTTTAGTTGCACATTTCTAGGAAAAAAACAGAAAATGAAGTTTTTCATGATGATCTTCATTTTTTCTTTGATCATACCTCTTACCACTCTGATACAGGGGAAGATGATTAAGGGAATATTTGGAAAATAATTTTAGTTTGGCGCTCTTATAAAATTTACTTTTTTACTCTCAGATAGATCAAATCTCTTTAAAAATTATGAGAGGATCCAAAAATGCTAGTTCTATTTATAAGCATATTGTTTCACTTAGAAAAGATTCATCCTTATTCTTGGAAATTTCATCATTTTGCAAAAATCTTCCGCACAGCTGTTATAATTTCAAAGACTCAACTTATTCTCAATTTTTATTGCTACAAAAAATTCATTCATTGAAAATATCTTTCCTTTGAAACTTACTATAGTGCTTAGTTGATTAAGATTATTTGGAGGATTGTTTTACATACTATTGTGTATACTTTATTATTGAATAAATTTCTTGAACACTTGGTAATATATTTTGGTTGATTTCTAACAAGATATATCCCTTTATAGCAATCTTCATTCTTATGTCCTAAATTTCTCTTCAGAAAAAAATTAATCATTGTTTTTATAAAGGTTAATAGAATACAAACAGACTGTTTAATATATTATTAAACTTAAAGAACTTTTGACCCTTTTAAATATTTTTTCCTAGCACCAATTCACCCATCTAATTTCAGCATATCAAAATAAATAAACATCTGGTAAATTGTAATTCATGAATACTTACTTTTTTAATATAACTTTTTAAATTCATTTTACATGACATTAATATATCCAGTATAAATCTTTGAATTTTTTAGTTGTGGCTTGATATATTTCATGAATATACTTACCTGGTTATCAAATTTGGTAAAAGGTTGTTGTTGCTAAACTATTTTTATTTTCATGAAAATTAATACAATTTTATCAATTTCAGATGAGGGTTATAATTTTTTTTCCACACAATAAATTACCTAGTATATATGAAAAGGACAAATGCGTTCTATATTTCAAAATTTTAAATTAAAATTTTCTGTCATAAATCATGGAAATCTTATAGATCTGTTTTCTACAAGAATGTAACTTACAATTGTCAAAGTTATGATTATTAAAACTCCCTTCACCTATTTTAATTTTAGATAAACTTTATATAAGTTTAATTTAATTTAATTTGAAACAGATTATAAGACATGAAATTATATTTCAGCCTTTTTAATGCATATTTTACATATTGTGTAGAAAAAAAAATCACATATGGCAAGGCAAGATATAAAACATCTTTTTCAATTCCCTTCTTCTACAATCATTTATTATAATTTATTTGATATTCACCATTACTTAAAATATTCCAAAAAAATATGTTGTTTGCAAATGCTCTGAACTTACCTGCAAAGAGAAATCATTCAAAAATGTTAATGGCAAGATAGAAAAGGGCTGTACAATGTCTTCAACAACATTTTACAAAAATCAAGAAGAAATTAAGCTTTTCAATAAAAAGAATAAAGTGATAAAAAATTTTAATACCACCAGCAATTCACCTTTACAACCTGAAGCTTCTTCAGGCTCACTTCCCATAGTAAGCACTTCATGTGCAATATTTCCCCAACTTCAGAGAGGGTAAGCCATTATCTTCTTTTACCAACTTATGAATATATAACTCAAATAATTGTAAACTCCCTAGAAAATTTCACCCAATATTCTAGTTGATGAAACTTTTCAGACTGATTCAACACCAAAAATTCTTCAAAAAACTAACATTTTAAAAAATCTACTATCCTTGAACTCAAATATCACACACATTGACACCTCCAAATTAACTCCTCTATTATCTTCCCATCTATCAACTTTACTTTTTTTGTCCTGATTGAAATTTCTCACAGCTCTCTGGTACAAAACCTAACTCAAAAGCAAAATCAAGACATGTAAAGAAGCAGAATAATTTAAGAATGATCTAATATCTAATAATTCTCCAAAATCACAGAAATTTTAAATGAGATTCAAAAAATATTCTTCACAGCATATACACAGTTCTCAAGCAAATCAATATCTGTAAATCTTTAAATATGTTACTATGTTTTCCTAATTGCTTTCATCAAAATTTTAAATCAGTCAACAAGTACAACTACAATCAAACCCACTGTGGGAAATTTCTGCTCAATGCCATACCCCCAAAGGGTAAAGATATTTTTAGATGTGGCCATCAACTGCTCAAGGAAAAGGTTTACCAAAAAATATTACCAACCCAGTACAGAAACTTAAAACCCAGTCTCTAATATCTTGGCTTGCTCTTCTCCTACTTCTCCCCCACTTTGAAGATGATATAGATGCTTCACTTAGAAGAATACAAAATACTCAAGGAAAAATGTGTGATGTTTGAGATGGTCCTGTATGGAAGGGTTTCAAAGATTTCAAAGGAGATAATTTTACAAGTATAAGTTGAAATCTTGTTTTCAGATTGTATATTTATTGGTTCAATTGTTTTTAAAATAAAATTTGTGGCCATAATCAAGTATCATTTGGTTCAATTATAATTTTTTGTCTTAAACTTCCTCCACACCTACAATATAAAAAGCCATATGTGTTCTTGGCAGGAATCACACCTGCTCCTCAAGAAAAAGGTTTATATCAGTTTAATAATTTTATTGAACCACTCTTAAAAGAAATTCAACATTTATGGAAAGGATGATTTTTTTCAAAAATGGTTTGTCCTCCTGAAGGCTGTTTGATACATGCTGAAATATTTACATTAATTGGAATCCTTCCTGCTGTCCAAAGGCTATCTTGATTTTCCAACTATAGTTCTAATATCCCCTGCTCCTTTTGTTTCATCCCAAAATTAGAAATGAAATATGATAATCATCCTTTTGGAATTCTATCACAGACATATTCTCTCCATCAAACTCAATCTTTAAAGTGGAAAAATGCTTCCAGTGCCCAAGATAGGAAAAAAACTTTTGATAGTGAGGGTGTTCAATACTCTTCCCTGCTTGAACTTCCATATTAGAAACCTGTTTTTTTTACTAAAATCAAGTTGATGCACTGTTTACTTCTTGGAATGGCCAACAAATTTAGCAAAACATATCTTAAGGTGAATGTGGCTGGTGAATTAATTCAAAAAAAAAAACTCTTCAAAAAGGGGCTTTATCAATTTCAGCTCTTTTTCTATCAAATAAAGTTACATATTATTTTTTAGCTCCTCCAATAATAATAATACTTCTTTATTTAAATTTTTAATGAAAAAATTATCAAAGTTCCACACATTTACCCCATATTCTTCTTCTCAAGCATCAATAAAACTGATAAATCAAGAATCTCTGTTCAAGTAATTATTCCACCACTTAATAGAAGCCAAAAGCAAAGAAAACCAAATGAACAAGGTGTATATGAGCAGCCAAAATTTTTTTTAAAACAACTGTATCTTCAAAAATTTCTAAAATTCAAGTTGAACTGAGTTCTGATCAAAATAAGTCCAGCTCAAATTTTGGTGGTTCAGGTGTAGACAATTCTATAGTAGTAGCTATAGGCCTTGACCAAGGGAGTTGGTGTAAAACTGAAGAGAAAAACCACTGTCCCTTTGAGAAATACAAGGTGAGATTTATTTTCTACAGAAAATTAGAAACTGTTACACTACCTCTTCCAACACACTTCTTGACTTCTTTACAAGTCAAGAAAGTAGTCAATAGTATACCTTTGAGAACTAAAGAACCAGAAAACCAGAAATTCAGAGAAATACACATCAGACACCAAAGACACAGTGCACTTGTTGCACAAACACAAAAAAAAATACTTGATGTAGGTTGCAAAGCTACAACAGAGAAATCACTTTCCAAAGTTAAGTTAAATGAAGAACTAACCTTGCAACAAACACAGCCAATTTTTTCCAAAAAGCAGTGAAAACTGAGTGATAAACAATGATATAACTATCAGATGGTTTTATGATAATTAAAGTTGCCCTAAACTGTCTTTTTCAGTATGTACACACAGACCAACTCTCTAAAAATCCATTCACAGAAACTAATTTGGTGCTTTTGACAGCCAAATTGAATAAAAAACCTCTAGAAACACACCCCAGCCTTCTTCAACTGAGGCAGGTGGACCTCCCTGAAGCCAAAAAACCACCAAAAAACATCTATTAAAGCCCAAAATGCTTAGAAAAGTCAAACACAACTACTAAAACCCTTAAAACACAAAATTAAGCTATGACAAAATTGTGACATGAAATAAAGAGCCAAATTAGCTCTACTTAACAGTACTAAGCACTTAACCCTAAGACTTAAGGTTAGCCTGTAAAACATGAAAAACATTATTAAACAGCTATCTTTTAGAAATTAAAAATGAGGAAATGACCCCTTAAAACTTGGAATATGAAAAATGCCATGTAGACATCAAATATAGAGAAAAACCAGGGCTATTCAATGGTAGTACCCACATACCCATAGTCCCAATATTCACTGAATAAAACCAAAACAACAGCTAATACTTCAACAAATGTCAATTAAGACATACACAAACAGCACCAAACAACCAAAAAAAGGCCTCTGCTGATGTTGGAAGACCACTCCGATGTAGAAAATCCTATAGTACTAGATATGGGCCTTGAAAAAGGGAGTTGGAGTAGAACTGGAGAGAGAAACACCTATCCCTTTGAGAAAATACCAGGTGAGATTTATTTGCTACAGAAAATTAGAGACTGTTACTATACCCCTTCCAACACACTTTTTGACTGCTTAACAAGTCAAGAAAGTAGCCAATAGCAGACCACTGAGAACCAAAGAACCAGAAACCAGAAATGCAGAAAGATCCGCACCAGAAAACTAAAACACTGTGCACTTGTTTCAAAGAAAACAGCAATAATACTTTATGCATGTTGCAAAGCTACACCAGAAAAACCAGTTGCCATAGTTGAGTTAAATGAAGAACTAACCTTGCAACAAACACAGCCAATTTTAGCCAAAAAACAGTGAAAACTGAGCAAGATACAATGATATAATTGCCAGATGGTTGTATGATAATTAAAGTTGCCCCAAACTGCCTTATGCAGTATGTACAAACAGACCACCATCTAAAAAATCCATGCACAGCAAAGAATTTGGCGCTTTTGGCAGCCAAATTGAATAAAAACCCTCTAGAAGTGCTCCCCAGCCTTCTATAACTGAGGCAGGCAGGCTGCCCAACGTTTTGTGGTCTGCCTAGAAGTGTCCAGACCTCCCTGAAGCCAGAAAACCACCAAAAACCCCCAATATAGCCCAAAATACTTAGAAAAATCCACCACAACTACTAAAACCCTTAAAACACAAAATTAAGCTATGACAACATTGTGACATAAAATTTATGGCAAAATTAGCTCTACTTAATGGTACTAAGCACTTGCCCCTAAGACTTAAAGTTAGCTTGTAAAACACAAAAAACAAAATTAAACAGCTATCTTTTATGAATGAAAAGTGAGTAAATGACCCCTTAAATCTTAGAATATGAAAAATGTAATCAAGACATAAAATATAGAGATCAACTAAGGATATTCAATAGCAGCACCCACATACCCATAGTTCCAATATTCACTGAATAAAACCAGAAAAAACCCAATTATTCAACCAATGTCAATTAAGATATACCAAAACAGCGCCAGACAGACCAACAAAGGCCTCTGATAATGTTGGAAGACCACATCCTCCCTGAAATTAAGAATGCCCCCATTCTCCTTCACCAAAACCACCATGTTCACACATTTTTCAAAATACATCTCTGAAATGGGTCCCTGTCAATACTGTATTGACCATAACCTTATCTGAACCATAAAACCACCAATCCATCCATGAAGAACTGCTTGTGATGCCTGCTATTCCAGAAAGAAATCTTGCTCCTGACCTGGTCCATTATCATCTGAAACAGATTCATCTCCCCCTCAACCTAGTCAATCTTCCAGCAAAGCCAAAAGATCTAGGCCTTCCATCTTGATATCCAGATTAATCAACAAGTAACACCATTCCAAAAAGAGTACCAACACCACTACAACCACTAGCTCTACCATAACTTTTCCTTCTGATGGTAAAACCAACGCTGCTTCATAGTGAAATTTAAGCTGATGAATTTCCAGTTTATTCCCATCCAGAAAGTGATGATGACAATGTGGGAACCATTGAAACACCACCACCCAATCAATTGCATACCATCAAGGAGAAATTCCAAAAACACTCTTCTCAACAAAAACATCTCATCCTAAACTACTTCCAATCCACTCCTGCCAATGATCCACAGGAAATTGAGAAATGAAGACACCTCATCCACCAGTTCAAGACTAATGCTGAACACTTTGTTTCATCTCTTGATTCTCTTCTGTAATTGATTCTTTCCTGAAATTCTTGACTTAGAAATAGAAAAAATTGACCACTTTCCAGACTTTCTGAATGTAGCCATCCATAAAAAAATTCCTCAGTTTAAAGTCTTGGGGGACTCATCCTCAGTTTTAAGTCTTGGAGGACTCACAGCCCTCATTTTATAGTCTTGGGTGACTCAAAAACCCTCAGTTTATAGTCTTGGGGGACTCAAAACCTAGATCATAGAGACAGAAACAGAGATCAAACCATTAAAGACCAAAGAAATAAACTAACAATCTGGGTTAACTGTTCTACAGAACAGCCAGCTCATCAGTTACCCCCACACTTGCCTTAACTAAATTCAGAGACTCCCCTTTTGGATTCCCCTTGCCAGATATACACCAACATCACATTATCAGTTTATAGTCCTGATGGACTCAACCATCAAACCATCCTCATTTTATAGTCTTGGGGGACTATACCATTATTCAGTTTAAAGTCTTGATTGACTGACCACAGTGATCAGTTTAAAGTCTTGACAGACTTTCCAAACTTTGCATTAAACAGACAGAGCCAATTCCATGAACAATAATCTGCAACCGCCCTATTGAATTTCCACTTTCTCTTCATCATCTACACATCACTGATAAAACTTTTCCTTTATCTCTTTTCTCTTCATTGTTTTCCTATCACAGATAATGGCCTGATCCCCAGATTTTAACTCTTAAGACCTTCCTTGTCTCACTGCTCCCAAGGACTATGCTTGCAAACAGTGTATCCACATGTGCAGACCTTGTACCTTCACTATTCCAACTCCTGAAGCCAAACTCTACAAAAGGGCCTTTTATTCTTGCAACTACAAAATGAGAAAGTGTGACAGAGACTCCAATTATCCTATACCACCACCTTCAGCTTCACACAAATACATCTCTAGATCTCCTACCAGATCCCCAGAACTAGGTCCTGCTTCCTCTTCTCTATCTTCAGCTCCATCCAGAAGTTCACACCACTCCATCCCCAAAAAACTCTCCAAAAAACATGTCTTATCATCTCAAGAAACAGAATTTATCTCAGATAATTCATCTAAAAAAACTTCAAAATCAGCTCCCAGGATGCTAGAATGCGTCCAGGCAGCAAGCCTGCCTTTCTAGGAAGCAGAAATAAGGCTCAAAACCTCCTAATTCAGCCAGAAAACAGCTAAAATCCACCAGTAAACAACAAGAACTCCACACAACAACCTCCTAGTTCTCCCAGAGAAATGTGCACAACAATTTCTTCATCAAGAAATGCCAAAATTCAAAAACTTCTAAAAGTCCTTCCAGAGGACCTCAAGAAGGCACCAGAGTGCTAAACACTGCTCCCAAACAAAAATCTCCCTCTCAAACAAGAAGAGTTAACTACACCTCTCCTCTGCCAGCCAATTACTCATCTGACAGTTCCATTTCTTTCAGATCTTCATCCAGAAGATTCAAATCAGCTTCCAGGTCAACTTCTCCTGGTTTAATCTACAACCAACCTGGTACTTTACCATCTGTATCCAACCAGACTGAGCCAAGCAACAATATCAACAACAGCAACAGCAGCCCTGCTGCTCCAGCCAGGCAAAAACAATTCCCACCTTCTAGTTCATATTTTTAACACCATTTAGAGGATGACAAATAGAATACATACCTTCATCTGGTTGATCCTCCTACTACATGCATTGAGAATTCTTAAACAGCCCAAATCCTGGCCACTTACAAATTTGATGAGCTTCCAATCTGTAAGTAGCATTTTAATAAATCCAATTTATTCAACAGAACACAATTACTGATCCGATTCTTCTGTTTAGTTGGAACCTCACCTCCTGAAACTAAAATTGGGATTGGCCAACCTATAGAAACCACATTAACACTGAATTATGCCAATATGAAGCAGCACCTAAGTATGATGCGTTCAAACATGCTTATAGCCTTTGCTCTTCATGGTCTGTTGAATAAATTTGAAAAGAATCAGAGGAAACAGCTTCTTGATGACCACTAGAAGATGTCTAGAATAATCAAGCACAAATTCCAACACTCCATCCCAGCCTCTTCTACTTCTTCCCAAAAATTACCTTCTAATCCAGTTCCTGACCATTAAAATCAATATACTTTTTCCAGCCACCTACACCACAAAGAACACATTTCTTCCTCCAATCCTAACAAAAAGTAAAAACACCAACATAATCCGGACCAACCTCCAGAGACTTCTTTTTCCAGTCATTAAACAAAAAAAAGAATAATAATTCACTAAATAGAGAGAACAAAAATAATTAGCAGATATATATATATAAAATTTGTTTTATTTTTATTTTTATTTTTATCTGTATTTTTATTTTTATTTTAATTTTAATTTGAACTTTATTTTTTTAATTAAACTACTAACATACTAAAAAAACTTGAAAATAAATAAACATAATTACCCAAAAAAAATGAGAGCTGAGAAATTAAAATGAAATGAATAATAATAAGATGAGATAAATAATAATTACAAACAGTATCCCCCAGCCAATTGATGAGGTGATCCCCTGATACATTACCCACATGCAAGTGCACCTTGATGTGGATACACTTATAAATAATTTTTAAATTATTCGAGTTAAAAAAATTTATAAAAATAATATCAATAAAGAAAAGATGAAATAAATTGAAATCAAAGCAAATAATTAAAAATGAGATAGAGATAGAATAGAAAATAGAATTGCCCGGCCAATTGATGAGCCTTCCCCTACCAATGCTTGCCCACATCCAGGTGACCCTGATGTGGTGAAACCATATAATAGAATTTGTGAGTTTTCTGCTTTTATATCCTAATAACCCCCATAAAAAATTAAAAGAAAAAAAAGAGATAAAATAAAATAATCTAAAACTACTATCTAATACAACCATAGACACAAAAATCAAAGAAAAAAAAATGAAAAAAAAGTCCAGCTCCATAGAAAGTCCAGTGCAAAGAAATGATCACTGTGTGGGCTCCCTCCAATAAGTAAAAATGATAGGAGACCACCAGTGATCCTTCACCAATATAAATAGACCAAAGAAGCTAGTACCAAGCCAGTAAGACAGTTTAAAGTCATAGTGGACTTTAAACCTGAATAACAAAAACCAGAACTAGGATTCAACTAGCACAAACAAAATACTTGAAATAGACATTATAAGGTAACTGTTCTACAGAGTATCCAGCTCATCAGTTATCCCCACACTTTCCAAAATAAAATATAGAAGCCCCTTTCTGGGTACCTTCTAACAAAAAACACAATATCCAACACAATAAACCAAAAACAATAAGCGTGAAGAGTCCGGAACTTGAAGACAAAAAGAATTTCCAGTTTGAATTCATAGAGGACTAAAACCTATGAAGAGAAACCAATACTAGGGTGTAACAAAATTAAGAGAAAGGGCTGGAAACAGAAAATCTGGGGTAAATATTCAACAGAGCAGCCAGCTCATCAGTTACTCCCACACTTTCCAAGATCAAATCTAGAAGCCCCACCCATGGGTACCTTCTAACAAAAAAAGTTTCCAACAAAACAGATGCACAGAATCACCAAAATCCAAAATTTAAAGAATGTTCCATAGTTTATCCTCATTGCAGAGTCAATCTTCTTCACTTCTAGTGCCTCTTGGGTAAAATCTCTTCACCTGATCAGCAGGCACTCTCTTCTTTAAGACTGCGCCATCTAACTACTCCAAAACATAAGAATCCCCAGACACCTGAGATCTGACTCTTTAAGGTCCATTCCATCTGTCAGAAAACATTTTTCCACACTGACACTCCAAACTTGTATTATACAACAAAACCAAACAACCAGGTTTTAAGGGAAACCTGAGTCTATGAGCCAAATTCTTGTCCCAGTATCTGACTTATTGACTTCTTATCTTCATCATTCTAGAGTATTCTTTCTCTTGACATTCCTCTCTACATTCCAACTGTTGCATCCTGGCACAGAGCAAATCTTCTGTTGAGCACATCATCCCAATCAATTACAAGATAAGAGACAGCTTCCAAATCCACTGGTAGAACAGATTATGTCCCTAAAATTAATTCATAAAGGGAATAGCCAGTTTTCTTTTTCAAAGTGACCCTATCGGCAAATATCAAAAAGTTAAATAATGCCTCCACTTTTAAGAACTATCTCCACACATTTTCACCAAAGCATTCTTGATAGCTTGATGGCCTCTTTCAACCAATCCTTCAGATTCATGATAATAAGGTGTAGCCACTCTTACTTTAGAACCAATACCTGTCACAGCTTCTCTAAATTCATCTCCAAATGCTAGCCCACGATCAACAGTCACCAACTTCATCAACCCATACCTAAACATTCATTCCATCTTCAACAAATTCTGCCACATTTTTGGCAGTCAAATTAGACAGAGGCACTGCCTCAACCCAACCAGACAAATCATCCCTGCCAACAATTAAGTATTTATGCCTGCCCTCCTTAATAGGGACAGAATTCAAAATTGACTCTTCCAAACACAGTTAATTCATCAGTAGCACGGTCAACCTCCTTAGGTTTCAAGTGACTTCTTCTTTGAAATTCTTCACAAAATTGAACCCAACCCTGAACAGAAAAATTCATACCTGGCCACCAAAATCTATCTTCTACTCTTCTATAAGTCTCCCCAAATCCTCAATTACCAAGGTCTTCATGCAAAGACTTTAACACCAACTCTTGACCCTTCTTCTGAGTCACCTCTACTTGAGGATTTGTATGTCTCCTCCTCTTCAACCTTCTTCCTGACACATAAAATCCAGGACTCTTCTTCTTGATTGCCACCCAAGTATCATCATCACAACTATCTGGCCTCTCCAAGGTTAACATATATTCAACCATAATAAAGTTAAACCAAGTCTGACAACAGGTCTCATATTAAAAATCCAACAAAACAAAATCCAGAGGTACAACCCTTTCATTAAAATCACTAGTGTACACATGAGTTACTTGACCAGCCCAACCAGGACACCAACCCCTAAATTGTGGTACATCCTGTTCTTTCACTGAACCTTAAGAGAATCCAGTTCACCAACAAAAACACCATTTTTTAATTTTGGGCCATCCCAAACAACAGCCCCATCTTCATCAACAAAAACATCCTTATCAACAGAATCAAGATTAGAACCAGCCATTTTAACCTCTTGGTGGAGGAGAGAAAAATCATCCAGTTTAGCCTCATGGGGGAGGGGAGAAAAATCTTCAGCACCCTTTGTGCTGGCCCTAACCTCTGGGACATCTTCATCAAATTCTTCACAGTCTGAATCTTTATCTGTGGGTGGTCTCCTTGATAATTCATCTGGCATTGTAAATGTTTTTCCAGGTTTGTGCACCAGGCCAAAAGATAAATGCTGAATAAATGACACCCACCTAGTCATTGGAGCATTTGGAAGACTCGGTGTATTGATCATTTGAACCAGATATCTAGCATCAACCTGAAGCTCAAAATTCTGCCCCCACAAAACATTTTTCAGCTTCTTCAAAATTTTTGCTACACCACACAATTTCAACTTAGGTTGAGAATATCTAGATTCATCCTCATTAAACACCACAGACTAATATCTTACTGGCCTGACCCTCCCAGTATTATCCTCCTGAGACAAAACAGCACCAGCAGCAATATAACTTGAGTCCACTTGCAGATAAATTTTTCGGGCACCAACACCATAATCCAACTTGTGAAGAACAATATCTTCACCAACAACCTTTTTCAACTTCTGAAAAGCCTCTTCACACTCTTCAGTCTATTTCCAATCTGCATCTTTTCTGGTCAACCTCCTTAAAGGTGAAGCCAACAAAGAAAAATCCTTAATAAAAATCCTGATATATACACATACACCCAAAAATCCCTTGACTTCAGTAGTATTTTCAGGCCTTGGCCATGACTGGATTTTATTAATCTTCTTCTTTGCCATAATCCTTCCCTCTTTACATACCACATGACCAAGAATTTCCAAAGCAGGAACACAACAACAGAATTTTGACCCTGAAATGGTCAAACCAGTCTCTTCAATCCTGAACAACACTCTCTCTAGAGTTATTCTTCTACCACCTTCTTCAACTTCTGAAAAGACTCTTCACACTGTTCAGTTCATTACCACTCCATATCTTTCCTGGTCAACTTCTTCAAAGATGAAGCCAAGAAAGAAAAATCTTTAATAAGAATTATGACATACACACAAACCCCCAAAAATCCCCTGACTTAGGTAGTATTTTTAGGCCTTGGCCATGACTAAATTTATATTAAATTTCTTTATTTCCATGATCTTTCCCTTCTGACATACCACATGAACCAGAATTTCCAGATCAGGAACACAAAAATAAAACTTTGACCCAGAATTGGTCAAACCAGCCTCTTCAATCCTAAACAATATTCTCTCTAGAGTAATTGCATATTCCCAAACAAATATCCTTATACCTGGGTTCTCCTTCAGCAACTCATTCCCATAATCAGTGTAGTGTCCTTTGATTCCACCATCATCAATAGAAATACCAGCATGAGTAGGAACCTCATCCTGTCAAATCCAGGCCATTTGTGCTTGATATACTGCTACTTAATTAGTTTCGCCTTGAGGCAACATAGTGAGCTGAAATATTCCCAGAGGAATCTCAAATGTTGTAAGTGGCTGAAAATCAGTGTGAATTTTCCTTTCATCATAGCCACCTATAATATCTCCAAACCCATAACACACCCTTCCCACAAAAGATTCCACAAAGTCCTCTGAACTTAAAAGCATCCCAGAATCCTTGATAGTGACTCTATTCAAGGCTCTAAGATCATGCACCACCCTCAGCTTCCCATTCTGCTTCTTTAAACAGAAAAATGGACTTGAGTAACTAGATGTTAATTGTTTGTATAAACCAGTCCTGACTCTTTCCCTAACAATCTCTACAAAATCATCCCTAATAGCAGCTGGAATTGGAATAGGTTTGATTTTCCAAGGTTCATGAAAAACCACAGGAATCAAGTAAGGTTCCCAATAAGAGTGTTTCAACATACACCTTCCTTCATCAGCAAATGCCACCACTTTCTCCCTCAGCACAATAATGTGCAACAAAAACTTATTTTCTTCATTAGAAAACCACCCATCAGGACCAAAATTAACAGCTTTCAACCTTTCCACAGTCACCCTAGAAGTTTTTACAAAATCAGGTGGATTCTTCACCAGTGGAGTACAGCACGGATCTCTTGAAAAAGGATGTCTCTTCAAAGGAGGATTCAAACCTACAGGCATAGGCTCATAGACATGCCTAATTTTCTGCAATACCTTCTTATACTTTGCAGCTCAACCTTAAACTTGAGGGATCTTCAGGACATCTTCACCACCAGACCTGGAATAAAAACCAAGGGTTTCCCCATTACTCACATGTGTGGCCAAGGTAATGTTTTTGAAAGGTGTAGAAGAAACCCTAGCGGTGCACAATTGGGAGGACTTACTTTTATTCCCCAATCTCACCACCCCAAAACTTTTCTGCAATTCCACATCTTCATCATCACTTCCATCTTCTAAATTTTCAAATCTTGATTCATCTTCTGAATCCCATCTTCTAAAATTGTGCAGTTTAGCCCCATTCTGGAGGCCCAAAAATTGATCTTGCTGATCTTATTTCTTCAAAAATATGTGCAGTTTAACCTCATGATGGAGGACCAAAAATTGATCTTGATCATCTTCACAAAAACAATTCTTTTCTTCTTTCTTGATTATCTTCAGATTTTTTTCTTGATTTTCTTCAGTTATCTTGAAATTTTTATTTTATTTTCTTGAGTATTCTTCTATCCTACAAAAATAACCAGGGGTTTCCTTAATTTTCACAGATGAGGCTAAGGTAATGTTTTTGAAATGTGTAGAAGAAACCCTAGTGGTGCAAAATTGGGAGGACTTACTTCTTGACCAAAGTCTCACAACTCCACAGCTTTTTTGCATATATATCAATAAAGATATATAAACAATATTATTTTTTGAAATTTAATTAAAAATAATTTAAAATCTTGAGAGAGAACAGATACTTGTGAAAAAACATGAAGAATACTTGCAGAGAAGAGAAATATTAAAAAGAGAAAGTTGAAAATACCTTAGGTATATCTCCAAGGGTGCTGACCTATTACAACTTGGGACTTCCTCATTTTGAGGAGAGGTTTTAGCACTTGGGAATCAGCCCTCATCACTCCAAAAAAGACAGACTCTCACTATAGCCTGAGAAACACTGATAAAAACCAGAGGCAGCACCCACTTCCCTTCTTCTCCTACAACAATCCATGCACTGGAACATTGAAGACAAACCAGGTCTGGACTCCCAACCATCCTCTCCAGGAGGTGATAACCTCATTTGAAGTCTCCTTTCATTTTCACCAGTCAACTCCAAACTGATTCCCACATCAAACTGACAACCATTTCTTGCTTGAATATCCATCATGAATGGCCCACCCAAAACAGCTTTTACAGTCCCTTTGGCAATGTAAAAATGAACTTTCTTAAGGCTCCACCAACATATAACTTTACAAACTCAGATATTAAAATCAATTCAGTGACATGGCCACTGATCCCTCTCAACTTTCCACCAATACCTGATTTGATGGGGAGGCCCAGATGAGCAGCCACAAAAAAAGAAATCAGGTTAATCTGAGAAGCAGAATCCCCCAATGCCCTAGCCTCCCTGCTATTCAGAGTTACATTTACATAACCCAGAGGTGTAGAAAAATGAGTTTCCAACCCCTCACCAATTTTTTCAGAAGAATAACAAATGTATTCTACCTCCCCAGAAGAAACCCTTCTCCTGGTCAACAACTTTTTCTGCCTATCAGCTAACCCAGGACTGATAGCATACAACTCACCATAAGTAAGGGAAACCTGACCCTGATTCATCCTTTCCAGGACAGAGTCCATAATATTAACTTTACCAGAAAACAATGGCCTCTCAAAGTGACCTTTTTGCTTCACTGCCTCGGTCTTATAAGATTCTTGAGGAGCAGAACCACCAACAGATTTATCATCAACAGGCATCAAACCAGATCCCTCACCAGCACCTCTAACTCCAAAAGGCTTTGGAAATGAAGCCAAAGAAAAATCCTCCTCAGAGTCAGAATCAACAACCATAGGCATTGGCTCACCATTCATTTCCAATGCTTTAAAACTAGGGGGGCCCATACCTGCCATACCCTTCTGAATTTTATGCAGGTCCTCTTCTCTGTACTTCTTCCTAGCTTCACTCAGCTTAAGATCCACCTTTGAAAACTTAGGCATTGGTTGAGCCTGAGCACTGCTCTTAGGCCTCCCCACCTTTCCTGCTTCCACATCATAAACACCAGCCAAGAATTCCCCACTTGACTTTCAACCACAAGAATACGACTCCAAACCACCAAAGGAAGATATAAATGAGAATCTATTAGCCTCCTTTCCCTTTCCCCTTCCATCATCTCCACTTTTACCAGAAAAAGAAGCCTCATTAGGCAACTCTTCAAATCTTGGCCTCCTTGAGTTGACATTATGTATCCTCCTCACCAAGTCCACTTCAGCCTGACCATTATTAGGCTTCACAAAAGAACCATCTGGGAACTTGAACACTTTCCCATAAAATTCCGACTTCCCTTCAGACACATCCCTATTCAGTGCCCAACAATTATTGGACTTGTGGCCCTTCCTGCTGCAATAAGAGCAGACCCAAGGGTCACTCCTGCCAAACCTCCTTTTAAAATCTCTAGGCTGAGAAGGAGTCTTATTAGCCTTCTAAGACTCCTGAACAAAAATATGTAGCTGTTTTTTCAGATCAGCCAACTGCTCCACTACTGGATCAACCTCTTTAGGCTTCTCAGGAGCCTTTCCCTTTTTCACACATTCCTTCTTCCTATATTCCTCTACATCTTCAGAAAAGCTTCACTGCTATTGCTAACATACTTGGTGCTAGCTTCCTGGCAAGAATCCACTTCCAAAAGTTTCAGATGACCCTCTACAAACTCCTTCACTACAGAAAGAGCAGGAAATTTCTGATTCCCATTAGGAAGAATCTTCATCTTATCTATCCTTTCCAACTCCTTTAGCACATCAATCTTGAAATACTTGGCCAGAGCAGGCCAGAAAAAATCCCTCTCAGAGTCAGTACTCTCCAACTACTGCATATCCACCAAATAATCCACTATTGGCTTTAACTGAGCGAGAAACTTCCTATAAGTATTGAGATTGTCTACACCTGCATAAGATTTCCATTCACTTGCAATCATATGGAGATCCACCATAGAGTACCTGGATCCACACCTGTTTTTCATCTGCAGACACAACTTTTTCCAATCTTTCCTCCAATAACCCTCCATAGCAGCAACCTCCTTCACCAGAGCCCTGTAACCAATGTAGAAGATGACTTGCTTCACAATCTCCAAGTGAGAAGCCCCATCCACATTCCCAGCAGCCTCAAAAAGCTCCAGAAACAACTTCACATCCTCCCTCATAAACATAGGACCCTTCCAGGGCTTGATCCTGACAGAAGGCCTAACAGAAATAGGAGTATTACCATCCTCAGCAGCACCAACAGTGCCACTACCACCACTAGAGAAAAGGGGCCCGGAAGCCATGGTGCAACAGATTCCAGAAAACCGATATCCAACCAAAGAAGAGAGTCCAAAAGTAACCAAAAGTCCAAAAGCTAACCAATCCTCACACCACTTTGGGTGCCAGAAATGTAGAAAATCCTATAGTACTAGCTATAGGCCTTGACCAAGGGAGTTGGAGTATAACTGGAGAGGAAAACCCCTTTCCCTTTGAGAAATACCAGGTGAGATTTATTTGCTACAGAAAATTAGAGACTGTTACTATACCCCTTCCAATACACTTGACTACTTAACAAGTCAAGAAAGTAGCCAATAGCAGACCACTGAGAACCAAATAACCAGAAACCAGAATTGCTGAAAGATGCAAAACAGAGGACAAAAACACTGTGCACTTGTTTCACAGAAAACAGCAATGATACTTGATGCAGGTTGCCAAGCTACACCAGAAAAACAAGTTGCCAAAGTTGAGTTAAATGAAGCACTAACCTTGCAACAAACAGCTCATATTATGGCCAAAAAACAGTGAAAACAGAGTGAGTAAAAATGATATAATTACCACATGGTTGTATGATAATAAAAGCTCCCCCAAAATGTCTTATTCAGTATGTACACACAGACCACCATCTAAAAAACCCATGCACAGCAAAAAATTTGGCGCTTTTTGCAGCCAAATTTAATAAAAACCCTCTAGAAGCGCTCCCCAGCCTTCTATAACCTAGGCAGGTGGGCTGCCAGACGTCCGGTGGCCTGCCTAGAAGTGGCCAGACCTCCCTGAAGCCAGAAAACTACCAAAACCCCCCAATAAAGCCCAAAATACTTAAATAAAAACACCACAACTACTAAAATCCTTAAAACACAAAATTAAGCTATGACAACATTGTAATTTAAAATTTAGAGCCAAATTAGCTCTACTTAATGGTACTAAGCACTTGAACATAAGACTTAAGGTTAGCCCGTAAAACACAAAAACAAAATTAAACAGCTATCTTATATAAGTGAAAAGTGAGCAAATGACACCTTAAAAATTAGAATATGAAAAATGTCAACAAGACATAAAATATAGGGAAAACAGGGGCTATCCAATGGTAGAACCCAAATACCCATAGTCTTAATATTCACTGAATAAGATTAAATAAAACCCAATTATTCAACCAATGTCAATTAAGACATACCAAAACAGCGCCAAACAGACCAATAAAGGCCTCTTCCAATGTTGGAAGACCACACTGGTAAGCTTTATTGATTCATAATTAGATAAAAATTCCTTTGAAACATATTTTGCAGATAATGCTTTTCAGGAGACCTCTGTTAATTTTAGACCAAAAATTAGATCAAAATCAGAGGAAACTCCAGGAAAGTTAACCACTAAATTATCTCTTCAACATATTGAGCTTATCATAGCTCAAAACTTTATTAAGGAAATGATCCTCCCTTTCTGGCTGACTCCTTTTCTACATAGTATTGGGGAGCCTGGTACAAATCTCATGGCAGCAGAATAGCTTGTGTTGAACAAAATTTATTATGTGGCTGCTTTGATCCCAGTTTGGGTTATCAAAAATTCTGAAAACTGAGAAAATAAATTGATAAAATATCTTTCTCTTTTAGTATAAATAATAATACAGAAAATTTGAAAACTAAAATGAGCCTAATTAAAAAATTAATTATGGATGGTAAACATTTCTTACTATACTCTAATCACAATGAAAATGGTAATGTTGAAATAAAATTATCTACTGGAAGTAAGGCTGGATTTATTCAAAAAAATTGGGAGTCAGCCTCATTTCCAGGCAAAAAATTCATTTTAGTTGGGTTATATGACATAGTGGAGGATAGATTTAAAAATTATTTATTAAAATCTGGATTTAGTGCTTTTTGATGTTATGATAGATGGTCATAAAAATTAGTTATTTCTGATAAAGAAATTGTAGTTCATCTTTCAAAAATTAGGCTTCAAATTGGTTTGGGTAATGTTTTGGCTAATGATGTCTTCATGTTGTCATTAAAAAGTATAGCTAGTACCTATGATTCTGATATTTAATGTTATTTATGGAATGTTAACCTCTTTTCTGAAAATCAAAAAACTATATTTTTCAGGTAACTCAATTTACCAGTTGAAATTCTAAATGAAGTATCTAAGTTATAATCCCTGGTTTATGGTTCCACTACATTTCCTAACATTAAGGCCACTGTAGTAACAACTGAGTTACTCTGGGGGTAGTCCAAGGGGAAAAAAATGACTTGCCTACAAGTTGTCTTATATTTTACCCTGTGTTGATATTTAAAATATAATTTTATTTGAAATTAATTGAAGTCCACTTCCAAATTATATTTGATAGTTATATACATAGATGAATGAGTTTCATGTTAATAAAACTGGCAGATAAAAAATTCTTATGAAAATCTAATAAATAAGAATGCACTTATTTGTTGTAGAAAGACTCTTACAGTTGCCTTGCTGTAAGAAGAATCCAAAGGAGTTGGATAATCCCAAGAAAACCCTGTCCCTCTAAGTAATAGTAAGATTCAATTAACTAAGATTGAAGATCTGCTTGAAAATTTGGATGAGTTGAAATTCTGAGAGTTAGACTTTAAATGCATTTGAAACCTATAATAAAGACAAATCTAAGTGCAACAAATGGTTACACCAACCAACAAAATAACTAGTACAAGATTAAACTGATACCAGTCACTGAAAATATTTAGAACAAGCCGCAACACTTACCCCAGAGACTGAAAAGCACATTAAAGTACTCCAGAAACTACCCTTGGAATGACCTGTTTAAAGGTGCCTTATTAAAGGACTGCCCCAGGTTTATCCAATTTCTCACCAAAATTAAAGAGTGTACTTTATTATATTTTTATTTTATGAATTTTATAAGAATAGAAAAAAATTTGAGTCCCCCAGGATGAGAGCTATCCAATGGTACCCAATATGTTAATATTTTTTATTATAATTGTTGTTATATGTTTAAATATTGTTAATTATCAAAAAAGACCCTTTTTATCAAAACTAGAAGTCAAAAAACATGTAGAAGAGTAAGATTCTCCCCTTCTTCCTGATTCTCCTGCTCCAGACCTTTCAAAGAATACCCTACATGCATAGGATCTACAATGAACTATTGGTCTAGTAAGCTTAATAAATTTATAACCAAATTTTAACCCAGTGACCAGACTATTTCTTTGTTAGCAAATTTTTCCACAATGAGCTTGTTTTGCCACAATGAGCTAGTTTTGCTAGATTGAGCTAATTATGCCAGATTGAGCTAAATTTTCCACAGTGAGATAATTTTGCCACCATGACTGAATTTTTCCAGTACACTTTAAATTTGCACCTGAAAATCACTGGAGCAAACTGGAGTGCACCAGAGAATCAAAGCTCAGTGGCCATTCCATCAGCAAGCCATATCCACCAATATGACTAAAAGACACTAAATCAAGTAAAACACTAAAAAACAGTAAAGTATGATAAAAACCATCAAGGAATAAAAGAAATAGAGAAATCTGGGCAATCCAATGATAATAATCACCTTCCAAAATTCCAAATATCCAGCCTAATAATCCAGAAAATTGCTACTAATCTTCCAAAAATAAACCCAAAAGAGCACAAGAAAATACCTAAAAGATAGAGAATCACCCCAAAAATCCAATATGACCATTTCCAAATCCATAAAAACATTAAATCACAAGATAAATACCATCATATAACTATTCCAAAATGCCACAAATCAACCCCAGAATATCCATAATAACCAAATTAACACCTGGTAACACGAAAATTTCCTTTCAACCAATATTTAATCAAATTTTCACCTAAGTGATATACCCAGATGTAGAATACCACATAGTGAGACCTTAATAAATACTTAGGAAGACCTGTAAGACTTATTGTGGATAATACTTAAACATAAAAAGAAAAAAATTTGTGATATATTCTGAGGAAAGCCATATAATGACCTTTAGTAATAATACAGGCTCCTCAAAAAAAGGAGAATGTAAACTGTCTTTATAATAAATAATAGAAAGACAAGAAAAGGTACAGAATATTTAAATATAAACTTTTAAACTGTTCTTATATATAAATACCAACTAACATAATTTCAGAGAACACAAAAAATCAAGGCTAAGGATTCTGCAATTTTTACAACCTAATACTTTGCTTCAACAGAAAACAAAATAAATTTAGGTAGCCATATAGCTTTCAAGATTTTTCCAATTTATAAGATTTTCATAAATTTCGAGAACTGTGTGATTCATAAATTTTATTATTTTTTTTAATTTAATATTTTTAAATTTTTTTATTTTTTTATTTATATAAATTTTTAAATTTTTTGATTTTTATGATTTGTTTGATTTTTGATTTTTTTAAATGTTTTGATTAATATCATTTTTTGGTATTTATGATTTTTTTGAAATTTTTTTTATTTTTAAGATTTTTTAAATTTTTTATAATCTTGAAGATATTTTTGTTTCATTAGATTTTTTTGATTTTTATAATTTTTTTATTAACTTTGATAATTTTTAAAATTTTTAATAATTTTTAATAACTTTTGATTTATTTTAATAATTATTTTTATTATTTTACCTGTTTAAACTTTAATGATTTTATTGCTTTTATAATTTTTATGATTTTCATTTTTTCGATCTTTTCAATTTTTTTTGAACTTTTGAAATTTTTGAACATTTTGAATTTTTTTTTTAATTTTTTGACTTTTTTGACTTTTTTGAATTTTTTTTGTTGATTTGTTGAATTTTTTTGATATTTTTGATATTTTTTTTTTGATTTCTTTGATTTTTCTTAATCTTGTTGATTTATTTGATGTTTTAGTTGATTTATTTTGATTTCTATGATCTTTATGATTTTTTAATGATTTTATGATTTCTTTTATTTTTTATTTTTTATTTTTTATATTTTAATGATTTTTTTTTAAAATTTTTAAAATTATTTTAGAAGTTTTGGATTTTTATGATTTTTTATGAGATTTTTTTTCTTTTTTTTGATTTTTTTTTTTGATTTTTTTGAATTTTTTAAAGTTTTTTTGAATTTTTTTTAAATTTTTTGATCTTTATGATTTTTTTTGTTTTTGTTGTATTTGATGAAAAATTTTATTTTCAGAATTTTATAATATTTTTATTCAATTTTCTTTATACTTATTTAACAATTGTTTTTTTGATATTGATTTGTTTTCTTCAAGTTGATACATTTTTTTGAATACACTTAGAGGGCTACAGTTGGATATTCAATATCACATCTCATATTGCATAGGTATTTTGGGCAAGATTAATGTAAATTTTCCCTCATAAATTTTGACTTTTGACTATTACATGGGGGGACAAAAATGATGTAACATTTAATCATTAATGATATTTCAGCAAGTGGCTTGGTTGACTTGAGTTTCCCTATCTGTCATTGAACATGAAAGTCATAAATGCAGCAAACAATTGGTTTCTTAACATACATTGATTATTACATGTTTTTTTATAGAAAACAGCCTTTCTTTTTCCAAAAATCTAAGGGAAGAGCATTTTTTTGTTGAATGATTTTGAAGTGAGCATGACATAGTTCAGTTTTTTCTGCACTCCATTTGTTTAACAAAGTATACTGGGGAATGTTCAAAACTCATGAACTAGAACTATTTGTGAAATTTTACATGTCCAATAATCATGTAGCTTATGTTGTGTTAGTCTATTTTGAATATAACATGGGGGACAAATATGATGTAACATTTAATCAATGATTTTTCAGTGAGTGGCTTGGATGATGCCAGTTTCCCCTATCTGTAATTGAACATGTAAATCATAAATGCAGAAAAAAATTGGTTTCTTAACATAAATTGATTATCTCATGTCTTTTATAGAAAAAAGCCTTTCTTTTGTTAAAAATCCAAGGGAATGGCATTTTTTTGTTGAATGGTTTTGAAATGAGCAGGACATATTTCAGTTTTTTCTGCACTCCATTTTTTTAACAAAGTATACTTGGGAATGTTCAAAACTGTCAGTGTGTGCTAGTATCTAAGTAAGATTTAATATTAAAGATTAATGGTCCTACTACTTATTTTTAATGATTTAGTGATTAAACCTCAGGGGAAGACTAATAAAATAGTTATTCTCAATATAAACTCACAATACTTGGATTTTATGCATGCTGGTGGTGGAAAAAAATTAATAAAATATAATTATAGCTTATAAAAAGATAATATCAATTTATAAATGCTTTATAATATATTTATATATGATAATAATTGTTTTATAATGTTTATTTGAAGTGTAGTAAGTAAGTGATGTCCAATAACCTGTCAAATCCTCCCTTACTTATACCAAAATTATTGGCCAGGCATCTAGAAGAAGGAGAAGAAGAGAAAAGGAACAAAGAAGAAGAGGAGGAAATATAGGGAGAAGATAATAAAGGATAAAGAAATAAAAAAATAATAAAAAAATAAATATTCTTAGAGGGAGAGACAACGAAATTCCTTTGGACTTGGTACAGTAGTGACAGGTATTAAATTATAATATATTTATATAAGTAAGATTTATTTTAAATGCGCGGCAAACACTAATATTATTATTACACTTATTGCAACCTTTCAAGTAATTTATTTTTTTAACTTAGATTTATAATGCTAATAAAAATAAAATAAATGTATAAATTTTAAAATTGTAAGTAAGTAGAGTGTATGATAAGTGATGGGTTAAAGGGGATTACCCAAGGCCCTTTTATAGACCAAGGGACCTCTGAAGTGCCACGAATCAGTAAATACAAAATAGTAATAAGCTAAAACAAAAATATAAAAGAGTAGAAATGAAACATGGATATTAAGAGAAAAATATGAAACAATTAACTAAAACCTGTGAGTAATTAACCATTTTCCCACCATGACTTCCCAAAACACTTAATTAAAATAATTAGTAACCAAGTAAGTCTGAAACATGAGAACAATGAGTAAAATAATCCAAACAGACATTATAGTAAAATGTAAAGGTTTTAAGTAAAACAAATAAAATTATTTTCACACCAAAAATTCATATAATAAATTCAATCCAGTTTAAAGCAATTTTAATTAATTGTTTTAACTATTTTAATTAATTCAATAATTAGTTTAAATGAAACATATAATTAATTTAATGATATTTGTAATTTAAAGTGGGGATTATAATACTATGTTATTAAATAAGTGTTATAATTTATTTAATAATTTTTTGTGACACAATTAAGGGTCAAAAGAAGCGCCCAATATTATTGTTTAATAATATATGAAGTTTTATATAATATATAAATTTAATTAACTAATTTAATTACATTATAAGTCAATTTCACATATATAATTATAATATATGTTTGTAATTAATTAATTATTAATTTATAACTATTAAATACATAAAAATGCGCCATTATTTGTAGAATATAAAATATATTATGCTTAATTTAAATGTATAAAAAATTTATATAACAATAAAATTAATATAACACTTATATTTAATAAGATACTTATATAATTTTATTATGCAATAAAAATTAATTTATATACATAAAATACAACTCTTATGCCCTTTTTCAGGTCCAATAAATTAACATATCATTTACTGGGCTCCTGGTATAGCCTGGCTGACAAAAATCCACTGGAGTGCACAGACCTTCAATCCAGATGATGTCACTGCTATCCCTGGCAATTAAATCACTGTGAGGGCCCATCACCTCCCCATGGCGTCCACTTCAAGCCGTTTCAACACCCAGACATCCAGTAAGGACCCTTCATCACAATTAATAATGCCACAGACCCATACCATAAATAGAATAAACAGATAAAAGCAGATAACATAAAGAAACAGGTAAAATAACTCATCCAAAGAGTGTATAATGAAACTCAAAGCATATAAGGGAGCCAAATTAACTGTCCAAGCCTACAATAAAATCCCCAAGCATCAATATTAACCCAGTAATCATATCCCAACTCATAAATCCGTGAAAATCCATCCAAGGAAGCAGATTAAGTTGTCCAAACTGGATATATGCGCCTGAAATAGGTGTATATGCTTGTGTAGGCATTGTGAGTCCACTTAATACATCCATATGACCTAAAATAAGCAGAAAAATAAAGGTTATAGGCTATTAAGAGGTTAAAACCCACTTATAGACCTAGATATACATAATATAACTACATATTTCACTGGATATGAGGTTTATGTATAGATATAAGCTTATGTATGTCTATAATTACTTAATATCAATTAAGATAAGTATATTATGACTCCATTAACACCTTAATAAGTATTAATAGGCTATGGATAAGCTATTTAAACTACTATAAGTCATATGATAGTGTAATAATTAAATATATATGTATTATAACCATATATATATGTATTTTAACATTTTTTTTAAGTAATAAGCTTAATTTAATAAAGGTTATCTTATGTTAAAAATTAGAATTAAACAGTCCTGGAGATACTTAGGCTGACAAAAACTCATGAAATGGAACTATTTGTGCAATTTAACATGTCCAATAATCATTTAGCTTATGGCGTGTTAGTCTATTTTAAATTTTTACTATTACATGGGGGGACAAAAATGATGTAACATTCAATTGTTGATGATTTTTCAGTGAGAAGTTTGGATGATGCAAGTTTAAACCATCTTTCATTGAACATGTAAATCATAAATGGGGCAAACAATTGTTTTCTTAAAATACATTGATTATCTCATTTTTTTTGTAGAAAGCAGCCTTTCTTTTACCAAACAGCTGTGGGAATAGTATTTTTCTGTTGAAAAATTTTGAAGTGAGCATGACATAATTCAGTTTTTTCCGCACTCCATTTTTTTAACAAAGTATACTGGGAATGTTCAGATCTCATTAACCAGAACTATTGGTGCAATTTTACGTTTGCAATAATAATGTACCTTATGGTATGTTAGTCTATCATTTTCTAGGCATATGCCTTGCTATTATTTTTTATGCAAATGTTTTTTGATTTTTATTTTCTTACCAAAGTAGATTAAGGAATGTGCAGAGGAGAGATAAGAATTTTTCAAAATAAGGAAGAGGATAGAGTAGAGCAGAAAAGCAGTGAAAAAAAGATTTAAGATGGATTAAGGATGGTGAAGAAAGAGGGAGAAAGACAGAGGCATCATGAGGGGGGAGGGGAGGAGCAAGAGTAGGATATTAGGGAATTCAGGAAGAGGATATAGGATTTTAGAAATAATAAAATAGAAAAAAATCACCATGGATGAGAGAAGAGGAGGTAAAGACACCAGAAGGAAGGTTGCCAATGTCAGAAACAACCAGGGTCACTCTCATTGAATTGACGCAGGGTTACTTCATAGAACAGACCCAGAAGTGTTTCCTTTGAAAAAAAACTGAACTTGTTGTCTAGTTCACACTTTTTTCCCCCTGTGTTTTATTGTTGCAAATCAAAATGAGGTAAGATGCCTCATACACCATTGTGGAGCAGATGCCTTTTTTAGGCAGGATGATAAGATTGCACCCATACACCAAATTTAGAATGGAAAATTTCCATTTTTTTGGCTGTGTCAAGAACAGCTCCCATCCACTGTTTTGAGAATGGAATTGAGAAGGATGGCACAGTTACACCATATGGAGGAAATATTGTAGTATCATTGAAATGAATAGGGTTCTGAGAAGGGTTCTCCACAAGCAAGACAGCCTAAAACCTGTAGAGAATAATGCCTTGTAGAAAAAGGGAAAGGCCTCCAATGAACTTAGAAGCTACACTATATACTGATGAAATACTAGCTAAGGACATAGTGTGTTAGCACCTTAATAAGTATTATGGCGCTAGGGATGAGCTATTTAAGCTAATATAACTCATATAATAGTATAATAAACATATATATAAGCATAATAACCTTATATATAAGTATAATAACCATATATTTAAGTTATAAGCTTAATTAAATTAAGGTTATTGTCAACGGAAGACCTACACACAAGGTCGAGGATGTTCCTGTAAGTGAGATGAGGAGTTTAGAGACTTCTTTGAAGTACAGAGGAATGATTCGAGGAAGTGATTGGAAGATGACTCAAAGGATGAACTACTGCTTTGAGTTTATGTTCAAGAAGGATTCTAATATAATTGAAAGGTGATATTAAAATTCTTAAGATCTAACAAAGGGTTGGAAACTCAGCAATCAAAGATTTAGAATTTAGAAATGATTATTGAGAAAATAAATAAAGATACAATAATAATGATTTAACTAAAAGCTTTTACCACTATTAATTATAAATATGTTTTATAATTTAATTCTAAAGAGTATCAAACCAAAATACCAACCCCTTTTTATATCCTTTACTCCTCCTTGCATTGACCTTGTACCCATCCACTATTCCGCACACCACAGACCATTAAAAAATACATCCATTACACCTGGACCCTCCTCACTAACATCCGTTAACCCTTTAATCCTCCACTAACCATTCTGTCCATGCTCACTACACCTCAATAACCCACAGACATTTCATAAACCTTTTAATGTACTATTATATTAACTATTGAGCTGTGCATCACTTATTGAGAAAAAGACTAAGACACACTATTGAGAGATTGACTAATTTAGATTTAGAGTTTAGGCTAGCGCGGTTGAATAGTGAGTACACAAAGGAAAGTTGCAGTTGCTATGGAGAATTGCTTTTTGCGCTTCGAGTATGGATTTGAGCCTCTTATTACTGATTTAATGAGCAACTTTTGCCTCGAGTGTCACGTGGTGCATGTCAGATGCCCAGGTATAAGAACGCAAGCTCCATTGAGCGTAAGACATACTTCCCACACTAATTTCCCTTCCTTCTTTATTTAATTATTATTATTATTTTAACTCACTATGACAGATTTCCCCACACCAACTCCCACGCCTCCACACCCTAAAGTGGATGGGGGTATCGTTACACAACAGTTTTCCAAGATTTGCATGGCCTGAGAATTGATGGAATATTTTTGCGTAGAAGGCACGGCTACACAAGGGCCTCGCCAGAAGTGCGAATTTTGCCGATGTAGAAGGGTGGCCTGTGACACCTTGTTGAAGAATGCAGATATCAAGAGTCAGTTCACTAAAACAAAATACTGGGTAATCCCTAAGACAAAGGAAGTAGCCGAAGACATTTGGGACGTCTCAATTGCGGACAATCAATTGGTGGGGGAGAGTGAGGAGGAGGTTGAGGATGATGTGGCAACCTGGGTGACTTGGGCTGCAAGCAAGAAGCGAGTAGTAGAAGAGATAGTTGACGAGTTGGTCGAGGAGGAAGAGGAGATTTCCATCTCGAGGAGAACCCCAAAAAAACGACGGTTGGTCATCAAAGATGACAAAGAGGAGAGGGATGTGGCGGTGGAAGTCACTCCAAAATTATTTTTGGAGGTTGACCCTATTTTCAAAGTAAGTCTATTCCCTTATACTTTAGAAATTCAGGTACTGATGGTCTTGTTTTAGAATTCAGACGTCATCATTGAAGTTCTACGGCAGAAGCTTAAAATGTGGAAGCGACCCTTGTGGAACCCACTGCTGTGGAAGTGGCAGTGTCAGTCAAAGATAGATTACCGGCGGTTACCTCAAGGGAGGAACACAAAGAAACCCTCAATCAGGTATGGTCGAAGAAGCCTCATGAGGTTTGATGAGCAAAGTTTTTTGAAGACTTGAGCGGCAAAATTGATAAGATTATTGATGCCGCTTCCTTAGACGTAGCCTAGGAGCTACTGGAACTTGGAGAATTGATTCCAATAGGAGAGGGGGAGAATTTTGAAAAATGTAAAAAGGAGATAAGGGAAGTTTTGTAGAAGATGAAGGGTTTGGTTCGGGAGAAGATAAAAGATAAAATTTAAAATGAAAAAAGAAAAGAAAAGAAAGAAAAGAAAAGTAAGAAACAATTTGTATTTAGTTATTTTTTTTTATTTTTTTATGAAAATTTTAATATTTTATTTTTTATAAGATTTTGAGAGAAAAAGAAAAGACAGAAAAAAGATTTAAATTGATTTTTTTTTTAAATTTTGAAAGAAAAAGTTTAAATGAGAGAAGAAAAGACAGAAAATTTGATTGAAGGAGTTTTAGTTTTAAAGTTTGAAAAGAAAAAGAATTAAGTAAGAATAAAGAAAGAAAGAAAAAGAAATAATTTATTGAAATAATTGTGTTGTAAATAAAATTTAATGAAAAGAAAAAATTTGTTATTTAAGTTTATTAATTGAAGATTTGAGGGATTTTAATTATTTGAAAAAAGAAAAGAAAGAAAATAAAAGAAGAAATAAAAATTTTAAGAGGATTTTGAAAGAAAGAAGTAATTTGTTTGAAGAATTTAAAAGATTGATTTAGAGGTTAAAGTGAAGTTTGAGAAAGATGGTCATGTAATGTTTGTGTAAAATTTTGATAGTTTGAGGAAAAGAAAATTTTAAAGAGAAAATGTATATAGAAAATTGAGAAGGAAAAAATAAAAAGAAATATATTTTTTTAATGAAGAAAGATTTTATTTTTATTTTTATCTTTATTTGTTTTATTTTATTTTATTTTGATTTTATTTTATTTATTTTAATTTAATTTTTTATTTATTTATTTATTTATTTTAATTTGAATTTTTATTTCATTTTATTTTAATTTTAATTTATTTATTTTAAAGAAGGTTAAAAAATTTTGAAAAGAAAAAGAATAAAGAAGAAAACAAAATTAAGGAATTTTTTAGAAGTAAAGATGTTTTAGATTTTTAAAAAGAAGAAAAGAAAAGAGAAGAAAGAAATAAAAAAGAGAAAGAAAAAATAAAAGAGAGTCTTAAGGTTTTGGTTTTAAAGGATATTTAAGATGAAAAGATTTTAGGAGTTCAGGGGTGTTTGAAACATTGATGGCTGGTTCCCAGGATGTTTTGTCTGAGTCATCGAGGAAGCCTTCCCATTCCACAAGGTATTGAAGTTTCCCCTTGCGCATTCTTGAATCAAGGATATGGCTTACTTCCCACTCTAGATGGTCTTCTACTTCTACCGGTTCCGGTATGGTAAGGTAAACTCTTACAGTCGCCTTGCTGTAAGCAGAATCCGGAGGAGATATGTGGATTTAGCTGAAAAACCCGTCCTTCCAATAAAAATAACAAAATGAGAATTCTAAATCACTAAGCTAACCAGTCTACTTGGATCTGATTGATGAAAATAATGAAACTCTAAAATATTTAACGCTTATTGAGATTTAAATAAAAGTGGCTGTTGAGAAAGAAATACTGATAACAACAATTAAGGTGTACCAGTGAATGATCTGAAAAGATTGACTTTTATGTTTTTATAATAATTTGAGTTTTATGAGACAGCAATAATCAAGTCCCAGTAGTGTAGACCTTTCTAAAGATACCCTGTATGAAGTGCGATTTAAATTGTTGAATAGTATTTCTAAAATGTTAAATATAAAAAAATATAAAGTTATAAGGGTATTAATAATTTATTTAATTTGTTGAGTAATAAAAAATGAGACCGTGGTGGTTAATGATTAAGCTGTATGATGTGTCCCCCCCTCTAAATTTCGAGTTTGAGAGGCGCTTAAGTATTCCTAGTCACGTGCCTAAGTTTTCCCCTCCAGAGCTCTTCCAGAGTCAATCCAGAGCCCGTACGGAGTCCGTACGGAGTCCGTCCGGACTTCAGGACTCAATTAGAACCTTAAAACTATAATAAAAAATCTAGAAAAATTACACATAATAGAGCTACTTCATCTTTACATACCAAACTAGTTTTCGTAGTCTGCGCAGCTCTAATTACCCTGTGAAAATTCATCGAAGTTAAGTAATTTCTGAAAACGTAAATATTTCTATAAAACTTTAAAATTCATTTAAAAATATAAGAAAAATAGTAAAAATTCTGGGAAAATTTCCCAAGGTTCTTGAGTGACTCGAATTCATACTTATAAATTTTTCAGACCGTAAAAATAATTTTTCTCCGTCAAATAAATTGTTTTGTGTAGGCATTCGCTCGTGACCAATTTCTTCATATTTAAAACTCAAATAAATTAAATAAAACCCTTTTATATATAAAAAAATAATAACGCCAATCTTGAACGCCGTAATAACTCCATTTATGTACTTAGGTTCCATACTAAAGTTTAGGCTACCACACCGGAGGAATTTGGTTCTTGACCGGATATATTTCTTGAGCCAGCTCCTGAAGAGATACGTGAAAAACAGGGTGAATAGCCTGCCATTTAGGAGGTAGCTTGAGTCAAAATGCAGTTTTAGAGACTTCAGAGTCGATTTTGAATGGCCTCAAGCATTTTTCAGCCAGTTTCTTTGATGGTCGAGTTGTTCGAATGCTTCGTGTGTCAAGCCATACTTTGTCGCCTGGTTTAAAGGAAGGAGCAGATTGTCGATGTTTGTCGTCCTGTTCCTTGTATCTTCGAATCGCTGATTCCAAATTTGATTTAAGTTCTTCTTGGAGTCGTGATATGGTTTGAAGATAATGTTCCACAGGATGATTAGTTCCTACATGGATTGAGTTAAATTGAGGATGTCTTCCATAAACAGTTTCGAAAGGAGATTGTTGTGTTGAAGAATGAGACGAGTTATTATAAGCAAATTTGGCCAATGGTAACCATGTGGTCCAATCGTCTTGTTGGTAACTGACATACATTCGAAGATATTGTTCAAGGATTAGGTGGACCCTTTCCGTTTGCCCATCGGTTTCAGGGTGATAAGCTGTGGAGATGTTCCTCGTGAAATTGAGTTGTTGACACAGTTGAGTCCAGAATGTGGATACAAACAATGAGCCTCTATCTGAAATAATATTATTAGGTAAGCTGTGATTAGAAAATACATATTCTAGAAACAATTTTGACAAATCTTCTGCAGTAGCAGTAGTAGTGGTTTTAATAAAAATAGACATTTTTGAAAATCTATCTACTATTACTAATATAGCTTCAAAATTATTAGAAAGAGGAAGTTGAGAAATAAAATCTATCGATAAAGATTCCCAAGGTTTAAAGGGAATAGGAAGTGGTTTAAGTAACCCATACTTCTGGTGACGGGGAGCCTTATTCCTATTACATTCGTAACAAGCTTTTATATAGGCCTTGATTTCCCTGGTCATACCTGGCCAGAAGAAATCCCTCGCTATTAACTGGTAGGTTTTATCAACCCTAAAATGACCAGCTAATGGAGATTAATGTCGACTATTGAAAATCCATAATTTTATTTCATTGTTGTTGGGTATGACTACTCTACCTTTGAAAACTAATAGACATGATTCAATACTAAATCTTTTGACCCCTTGGTTCAAGAGTATTTTGTCTTTTAACCCTAAACAATAATTGTCCTTCGACTGAGCTTTGAGGATGTTGGATAGTGGATTTTGAAAGGATTGAATTGTCATTGAATTAAATTGATGAGTCGTTAAAATTGATTTTTTGAAGATTGATTTCACTTTTGCTGGGTTCTTGTCAGCAAATGCATCCCCCCACTGTGGGTAAATGTCGTCCCGACATGACAAGATATCTGGGACAATGCAGCTCTTACCTGGGCAATAGGAAATAGAAAAAGGAAATTCAGACAGAAATTCAGACCACCTGGCTTGAGGCCTGGTTATCATTTTGGAAGACATAAAGTATTTCAAAGCATTATGGTCTGTTAAAATTTGAAAAGGACTATCTAAACTGAGAAGAAAAGAGCGCCATTTTTTAAGACAATGAATAATAGCTAAAAGCTCTTTGTCATGAATTTCATAATTCAATTCTGCCGCAATGTGATTGTGTGACTCAAAAGCAACAGGATGAAACAATTTTGTTTCAGTATTTAATTGAGAAATGACCCCGCAATAGCATAATCGCTCGCATCTGTCTCGATTATTGTCAAAGCAGAAGGATCAAAGTGTCAAAGAATTGGAGCTCTGGTGAAAGACGTCTTCAATGCTTCAAATTCCTTTCGTGCTGTGGAAGTAAAAACAAAAGGAATATCTTTTCTAAGAAGACAGGTAAGATTGGAAATAGTTTTAGAGTAATCTTTAATAAATATTCTATAGAAATTTGCAAAACCCAAAAATACCTGGAGGGATTTAATGGATTTGGGCTAAGGCCATTCCAGGACTTTTTGGACTTTTTTGTCATCCATGACTAAACCATCAGTGGACAACGTATAACCCAAAAAATAAATATATTTTAGGTGGAATTCGCATTTGTTATGCTTGGCGTACAGACCGTGATCTTGAAGTCGATTTAGAACCTGTCAAACATGATGAATATGTTCATCTAGTGTCTTCAAGAAAATTAAAATATCATCTAAAAAGACGACAACAAATTGTTTGACAACATCTTGAAAGATGTCATTAACAAAAATTTGAAAAGTAGATGGTGCATTACACAATCCAAAAGGAATAACTAAATATTCAAAACTACCAAATATAGTGCGCATTGCAGTCAGTGGTTCATGACCTTCCGCAATGCAAATAAGATTGTAAGCGCCTCTAAGATCAATTTTAGAAAAGAAATTAGCACCATTAAAAAGGGTAAGAAGCAATGACATAGGAGGAACTGGATATGCATTCTTCTTTGTAACTGTGTTGAGCTTTCTATAGTCAACACACAACCTAAGACTGCCGTCTTTTTTCTTTACAAAAAGAACAGGGGAGCCTGTTGGAGATTTACTGGCTCTGATGAAACCTTTGGCTAAATTCTCTCCAATGTAGTGTCGATGAACTTGAGATTTGTCCTTTGACAAAGAATAGACAGGACCTTCCAGAGGTACTGGACCTATTAACTCTATCTGATGGACGTAGGGTCCATGAAGGGGTAACTTAGTTGCCTTGCGGATTGAAAAAACATCGAGGAAATTATTATAGATTTCTGGTATAGTTGCTTTAATGGCTTCAACGTCAATTTGTTTGTCCTCATCATCTTTGAGCGAATCTGTCAAAGGAAGACCAGAATTGAGAGAGCATAATTCGATTACTTTAAGGCAATTTAAATCTTCTTCGAGTGAAGTCATCAAGCTAGAATGGTTAGGCAATGGCTCATTTAAAGAAAGATCAGATGCTTGCAAATCATCTGGCCGAGATTTGTCCTCTATCAGGACGTTGTTAGGCGGGTTGTTTAACTCCCTATTGACATGCATTGAAGAATCAGAAATATACTTAGTACATGAGGTGATCAATCCCCGTGTCCAATAAATTTCAGGATTCCAATGCGTTAAAAAGTCATGGCCAAGAATGGTATCTTCCATCCTTAAGGCGTCCAAGACTGATAATTCCCACTTGAAGGGGGGAAAGTTCAGTAAGTTGAAAACCCATAAAACTTTCTTACTGACCCAATATTTGGGTTCCTCTGCTTCAACCAAATAAATTGGAGTTTGATTGATATCTGTAAATATCAGCTGTAACTTCTCGGCAAAATATAAACTGACAAAAGGAATTGAAGCTCCAGAGTCTATAAGACAACTGAAGGGAATATCCTCCTTAAAAAGAATGAATCTCAAGCAATTTAAGGCAATTCCAGTCCTTAAGAAATGGAGGTTCTGTGCACTGGGAGAGATAAGATAGTTTGATTTGCACACAAGTAAACTATCTACTAGTTTTTTGACTTTGAACTAGTACCTTATCTCTCCTTCAATTTCACACAATCTTCCAGCTTGTGCTTACCCCCACAATACATACATAAACCATTATCTGCTTGCCTCTTCCTCTCAGCTTCTTTAAGTTCCCCTTTAGGATCCAGTACTTTACTGATATCGCCTGGGGTTGAGCTTTTTGGTCAAGGTTTGTCCTTTCCCTTATTGGGTTTGGATTGAATCAAGGAGGATTGAGTTGTCTGTGGGTGTGAAGAATGTCCTGATTTGAAATTTAGGCCTTGAGATTTGTTGGCATATTGACAATGTTGAAGTAGTCCTTGGGAAACTCTTTTGAGTTCGAGGGTTCAATCCATTAAATCCGTTAAAGTAGTCATCTTCTGACCGTGAAGATTTAACTGATCCAGAATCCTCGAAGGAATTCCTTTTTTGAAATAATACTTGAGGGCAGCATCATTCCAACCTACTCAAGTTCAAGTGCTCTGAAGTTTGAGATATATTCAGAGGCTTTACCATTATCACTCATGCAAAGAAAATCAAGTTCAATTTCTGCATTGTCAGTTTCATTAGGGTCACCGAACAACGTGAAGAGTTGGTCTTTGAACTTTTCCCAATTATTAATAAGTAAATGGGTTTCGGTCAAAGAGAGCATGAGAAGATAAGGTTCAAACCATCTTGCTGCTTTTCTGGCCAGGAATGAAGAAGCCTAAACAACCTTTGATTGGTCGTTATTGAAGGTTCGAGGGTCATTATGCAACAGGAGCTTGCAGGTTTGAAAGAAGGGCCACAATCTGTCTAGATGTTCTCCATCAAATTTATCAGGAGATTTAATAGAAGGAGTTTTGAATTTAGATCTTTCTGAAGACATTGAATTTGAAAGAGTCTTCATGAAAAGTCTCATGAAATCTTACAGAGAATTAGATGGTCCAGGTTCTGAAGGTTGACCAGAAGGGTGATTATCAGGGGAAGATGGTGCCTCGTGCATTGTATCCTCTCCTTCTTCATCATCACTAGAATCATCAAAATCTTGTGGGATGTCTTCTACAGATTGGACTGGATGTTGCCATTCCCTAATGTTGAGTGGCTCCAAGGAGTGAGTGCAGGAAATAGGCGGAGTGGCTGTTAGCCTGCCTCTGGCACGAGCTCTAGTAGTAGCACCTGTAGGAGGAGTGCGTTGAACAGGTGCCATTTTAAGAATTTAGAGAAAAAACCTGAAAAGGGACGTAGTAGTGCAAAGAATGAGAACTACAGAGAATTAAATTATACTGTCGCCGGACGACCTACGCACAAGGTCAAGGATGTTCCTGTAAGTGAGATGAGGAGTTTAGAGACTTCTTTGAAGTACAGAGGAATGATTCGAGGAAGTGATTCGAAGATGACTCGAAGGAAGAACTACTGCTTTGAGTTATGTTTGAGAAGGATTCTAATATAATTGAAAGGTAATATTAAAATTCTTAAGATCTCACAAAGGGTTGGAAACTCAGCAATCAAAGATTTAGAATTTAGAAATAATTATTGAGAAAATAAAGAAAGATACAATAATAATGATTTAACTAAAAGCTTTTACCACTATTAATTATAAATAAATTTTATAATTTAATTCTAAAGAGTATCGAAACAAAATCCCAACCCCTTTTTATATCCTTTACTCCTCCTCGCATTGACCCCGTACCCATCCACTATTCCGCAGACCACAGACCATTAAAAAATACATCCATTACACCTGGACCCTCCTCACTAACATCCGTTAACCCTTTAATCCTCCACTAACCATTCCGTCCATGCTCACTACCCCTCAATAACCCACAGACATTTCATAAACCTTTTAGTGTACTATTATATTAACTATTGTGCTGTGCGTCGCTTATTGAGGAAAAGACTAAAACACACTATTGAGAGATTGACTAATTTAGATTTAGAGTTTAGGCTAGCACGGTTGAATAGCGAGTACACAAAGGGAAGTCGCAGTTGCTATGGAGAATTGCTTTCTGCGCTTCGAGTATGGATTTGAGCCTCTTATTATTGATTTAATGAGCTACTTTTGCCTTGAGTGTCACGTGGCGTGTGACAGTTATCTTATTTTAAAAGTAAGAAATACTCAGTTCTGGGGATACCTAGGCTGAAAAAAGTCTGTGATTTCAAAAGAGAAATAGCAAGTTGTGATTTGGAAAAGCAATAAAATTAAAAAAAAGAATTTATTACTGAATTTACAAAAAATGGATCATCTTATGAGGACATAAAAAATTACTTTACTTTTTTAATTGTTAATTGTTTTTTTGGTTAATGGTTGGGGAATGACTTTGATAACTAATTTTAATCTTATCAAAAAAAATCTATATCTTAAGAATTTGATAAAAATATTTGTCTTTACTGGACTCTAAAATATTACACTTCCAAATCTCAGATGGTGAAATAATACTGAAATCTGTGAAATAATCCTCATCACATCTTCAACACCATCTTAATTTATATCCCTTCACCATTCTCATCACCAACATACTTCTATCAACTCACCACCAACTTACATTTTTAAATAGAGCTAAGTCAACCAAAATCTATATCTGTTTTCAAAATTTGGCAATACCCTCCCCTGAATTTTATAAAAGTAAGGGGTGGGTATCACCAAAATTTTTTGAGTCACCATTTTTTCATGTCAGATTCGAAAATTTGGCAATACCCTTCACTGAATTTTATTGAAGTAAGGGGTGAAAGTCACCAAAATTTAAAATAATTGCATAAATTAATAGATAAATAAATAAGATGAGTCAAATTTACTAGTTTTTAAGTAATGAAAATTCCTTATGCCAAAATGTAGATCAATTCTAGAAACTAAGTTAGAAACTTTACGCAGTTATAGGCTAGAGGAACCCAATGATAAAAATTAATTTTGTCATGATTACCATTTATACAACATAAAATTTGTTAACCCATCACATTAGTTAGGTAAATTGAAATATCAGATTTATTTATTAAAAATTTAGGAAAGAATAATAAATATTTGGTGAATTTAAATATACCTATACTTTTGTGATCTCCCTTAAGTTTTATTAAATTTATTACTCTCTCCTTCTTTTTTTACCCCGTATATCATTTGTATTAGCTTTTGTCTAATTTGAAAGGAGCCGCCAAAATGAGTAAAGTTAAGAAAAGATTTCAAAACTGAAGGAGCTTCAGAAGAAACAGACATATTTTTTTCTAATTTTTTTTACTTGTCAAAAATAAACACATAAAAATAATTGAAAACTTAAAAAAAACTCATGTAATTTAAAAAAATGACTTTGAATATTTTCTGCAAAAAAATGTTAAAAATAATTATTACTTCAATTGAAACTGAGGAATAATTCTCTAAAATTCTGTAAATAATGATAATAAAAATATTATTAATATTAAATGATCTAATACATATCTGTTAATTTTATTTAAGACAAATAGTATTAAATATTATATCCAGAGTTATTTCAAAAAATTACATATCATATTCAAATATGTAATTCTTGCTTATCACACTTGTGAGCACCAATCAAAGGTGATTAATTTTTCCCATGCAAAAAGCCCAGGAACAATAAACTGATAAAAATACCTAGAGAAATAAAAACATTAGCACATTTAAAAAAATTGAATGCATTAAAAATTACCTTATCAGCACATCCACAAGAGCCAAGGGGAGTAAATTAAAATTTTTGATTGGAAGGCCTTGTACCATTACCAAGACATGTTACATTATCATAGTTGAAGTGTAAATTTTTTTTTGTAAACCTAGAATACTTTTCTCCTGGTGAAAAATTTTCATAGATGAAATTATTTAAGTGAAAATGCTTATTAAAAATAGTCTTGAAAGAGTTAGAATCATTTATATAATATTAGATTTCACCTAATCTTAGATAAACTCTAAAATGATATATTTACTTATTTCTAATGTAGTTTGAGAAAATGAAGATATTTAAGAAATAATAAAAATTAAAAAATGTAGACAGAGAAATGAGTTCTAAATGGTTACTAATATACAAGAATATATTTTCATCTGTATTTTAAATGCTATTGTTTTAAAATAATTTTTTGGTCAGATACTTGACATACTTATTTTAAAATTTTAATTTATTGTAAAACTTCTTTGATTTTAAGCCATGGATTCCTACTCTAAACTTTCTGAGAGTATAAAACATAGTTTTTACTGCATCAGATATATGAAATAGGATCTATTTAATTCAAAGTACAAAGCACATAACTTACAGAGCACTAAATGTTTTAGGCAATCCAATAGTACTAGATAGAGGCCTTGACCAAGGGAGTTGAAGAAAAAACAGAGTGAAAACCCCTGCCTCTTTGAAAAATACCAGGTGAGATTAATTTTCTACATAAAATTAGAGACTATTAAAATAACCCTTAAAAAACACTTCTTAAATACTTAATAAGTCAAGAAAGTAGCCACTGGAAGACCACTGATAACCAATCAACCAAAACCTGAAATTTAGAGAAAATCCACATTCAAAACAGGAGAAACAGTGCACTTGTTGCACAGAAAACAGAAATAATACTTGATGTAGGTTGGTAAGCTACAGCAGAGAAAACAGTTACAAGAGTTGTGCTAAGTGAAGAACTAAACTTGCAAAAAACACAGCCGATTTCGGCCAAAATACAGTGAACAAATTACCAGATAGTTGTATGTTAAATAGATTGGCCCCAAAACTGTCTTATGCATAATCAAAACACAGAAATATATTAAACTCCAATCTTAGCCAGAAAAATTGGCTATACTTTCAACAAAATTTCATAAAAACCCTACGGAAGCACTGCCCAGGTTGCTATGGTCAAGGCAGGCAGGTGACTCCCAGAACCAAAATAAGCCCTGAAAACTTCTAAAAACCATGAATTCAAGAGAAAACACCTTAAAGCTAAAAATATGTTAAAAATAAACAAGACATATAAAATAGAGAAATATTTGCTCTATCAAAAGGTACTAACCACTTAACCCTATCACTTAAGCTTAGCCCAAAAAATGTGAAAAAAATTAAACATTTATAGTAAGAAGTGAAATATGCTAAAATGAGCCATTAAAACACAGAATATAACAAATATCATCTGTACATAAAATATAGAGAAACTCTAGGGCTATCCAACATCAACAGCCACACTCTCATAGAACTAATATTCATCTCAAAAATCCAGAAACATAACATAAACCCCCAATTTGAGTATACCTGACACTTCAAAATTTCAACCCAACTACCAAAAAAGCACCAAATCAACTACACAATAGCACTTTTCATGTTGATATGACACATCATCCTCCAGTTAAGAATGTTCTCATTCTAGTCCATCTTCTCCATAATCTTTCATATTACCAATCTGACTTCACCTCAATGAATCCATGCTTATCTGGAAAATTAGAAAGCCTGTTTACCCTTCCAGATCTTCTTGTGATTCCTATCACCAAAAGAAAGAAAGTCTGTCACAGACCAAAACCTCTACCTTCATTATCTGTCCAACAAGGACCTTCTACTAAACAATCTTCTGAATCTTCTCCAGCCAAAAGACCTAGGCCTCTAACACATATACCCAGTTTCATAAAAAGATTTCAATCTTCCAGATGAGACAAAACTATCACATCTGTCACTCTATTAAATACCTCCACTCCTCTTGAGAGTGAGTACCCTTTTTTCTTTTCCATTATAAATAACTCACTCCTTTCCGGTCCCTTTCATACAAGATGATGTCAAAATAGATAAAAATAATTATGATGATGATGATAATGTAGGAATCACTGCACCATATACTCAATTCAAATTAACTGTTTTCAAGTCCAACCTTGAACTCCATTCCAACTCCCAAAAACATCTTCTCTTATCCTGCTTTCAAGAGATTCCTGCCTGAGACCATAAAGACCTTAATAAAAGATAAATTATGATTAAGAAATATAAAAAGAATGCTGATAGTTTTTCTGTTTCACTTGAATCATTTAATTCTTGATTCTCATCTGTATCTGTTAAATTATTGTTATTAATTTTATTGACTCCTGATTGAACCAATACACCACTCCTCAGTTTAAAGTCTTGGGGGACAAAACCTTAGTTTAATATTTTGAGGGAGCCATATCCTCAGTTAAAAGTCGAAGGGGAATTCACATAAATTACATAACCCAAAGCCAGAGATCAACCAGAAACTACATTAAAGAAAAAACAAACATTTTGAGGTAGTTTTACACAGGGAGGACAGCCTATCAACTACCCCTAAAATTACATTTACGAGATTTAGAAGCTCTGCCCTTGAGTACTTCAGCCCATTAATTTTCCACATACACAATTTATAGTACTGAAGGACTCCAACCATGTTTCCTCATTTTAAAGTGTTGGTAAACTACAAATATTCTATCTTGAATGACAATAACTGAATGCATAATAAAATATGGTTTTATTACCATGCATACTGCACCCACATCTTTACCTGTTCAACTTTAATAACCATTTCATAATCTACTCATCACTAAAAAAATTTTATTCCTCCATCTTTATTTTACAACAGATGATGGTTACTCCTTCTACTAATGACTATACTTGTAAGCAGTGCATTAATATGTTCAGCTCATGAAACCTCAATCTTCCAGCCCCAGAAGGCAAACTCTACAACAGTGCCTGTGATTCTAGAAACTCCAAAAAAAATGTGACGGAGAAAATAAAAAACCTTTTCCTCCTCCTTCTCCTTCTCACAAATACATTTCCACGTCTCCCACTAGATCCCAAGAGCTTAGTCTATCCTCTTCTTCTTTGTACTAGGCACCATCCAGAAGATCTAAAAGATTCACAAGCAGAGCCATCATCAAAATACTTTCTTTGAGCTTGCAAGCTTCTGCTACTATCTCTTCAAGTACAACTCCAAGGTTTCTAGACTTCCTCTTGGCAGCCCACCCACTGTAGAAAGACTCTTGCAGTTGCCTTGCCGTAAAAAGAATCAAAGCGGGCTGGATAAGCCTAAGAAAACCCTGTCCCTTTAAGTAAAATATAGGTTCACAATTAACTAAGCCAAATTTTCTTCTTGATAAAGAATGGCCAGTTGAAAAAATGTTTTAGAGAGTTTTGGGATGAAAAATTGGTGTTCTTTAAGATGAGGAAAAGAAATACAACAGTGAAGTTGTATTTAGAAAAGCTATATAAATGATTGACTTATATTTTTTAAATCTCTTTATTTTAGTGTAAAGAGGTTAAATTAAAGTCTCTTAAGATGAGACCTTTACAATGGTACCCTATTTATATATATATTTATAAGTTTTTATATAAAATTTAAAGAATATTATGTAAAAGTGTTATATTTATAAGAGCTTTACAAATAAATAAAATGTTATTTAAAGGTAGATGGTAGTTGTTTTTATTTGTTATTATTATTCTTTAATATCTCTGATTATTTTAGTTTTTGAGTCTTCAGCCCTTATATGAATAGCTAAGTCATGTGTCCTACTTTTCCTGCTGGAGCATCCTGGAGCTTTTCTGGAGCATACTGGAGATTGTACAGAGCTTGTACAGACATCTGGACTCAACTAGAGACTTAAAAACTTAATCAAAAATATACAAAAATTAGAAATGATAGTTTTACACCTTAAAAAAATTCCATGATATTTTGGTAGCCTGTGAAACCCTATTCACTGAGCTAAAAATAATTAGAGTTAAGTAAATTATCAAAAATTAAAAAATAATAATTAAAAAAACTTGGTAAAACTAATAAAAATATAAAAAAAATAGTAAAAATTCTAAGAGAATTTCCATAATATCTTGAGACTCCTAGCTTTCAGCTCCATTCACTTTCAGACCTGAACTTTCACTCCTTGACCATTAAATAATTGCTCTATCATAACTTGTATAATTAACCCATTTTTGAAAAAAACTATCCATTCTTATATAAGAAATATAGAAAAAATTCTAAGAAAATTTCTAAAGGATCTTGAGACTCCTAGCTTTCAGTTCCATTTACTCTCAGACCTACACTTTCAATCCTTGACCATTAAATAATTGCTCTATCATGGCTTGTATAATTAACCCATTTTTTCAAAAAAACCATCCATTCTTATAATATTGAAATTATTTCTAAGTTAAATTGGCTTTTCCAATTTATAAAGTAACCATAATTTTACATCTAAAAATATTCTTGGGTGCCATACTAATCTTTAGACTTCTACATCCTCCCCCAATTGAGAAATTTCCCCATTCTTGAATTCGCATATTTGATTGAACAAATATTCATCTCCTCTTAAACCTCTTCAACCATCTACTCAAATCCACTCCCAAAAATTATTTCACTTCATCTTTTTATCAAAATCAACATAAAAATATCTTCAAAGGATAAAGCTTTCCGTTGTGGTCTTCCAACATTGGCAGGGGCTTTTGTTGTGTGATTTGGCGCTGTTTGTGCATGTCTTAATTGATATCTGTTAAGGAATTTGGTATTTTTCTGGTTTTATTCCGTGGATATTGGGTCTGCGGGTATGTGGGTACTATCATTGGATATCCCTGGTTTTTCTCTATATTTTATTTCTTGAAGACATTTTTCATATTCTGAGTTTTAAGGGGTCATTTCCTCATTTTTCATCTATAAAAGATTGCCGTTTAATTTTGTTTTTCGTGTTTTATGGGCTAACCTTAAGTCTTAGGGTTAAGTTCTTAGTACCATTGGATAGAGCTAATTTTTCTCTATATTTCATGTCTCAATGTTGTTATAGTGAAATTCCGGGTTTTAAAGGTTTTAGTTGTTGTAGCTAATTTTTCTAAGTAGATTAGTGGTTTTTATTGGTTTTCTGGCTTCAGGGAGGCTGGACCGCTTCAGGCGGCATCTCCGACGTTGGGTGGCCCGCCTGCCTCTGTTTTAGGAGGTTGGGGAGTGCTCCAGGAGGGTTTTTTATGCAATTTGGCAGGTACAGGCGCCAGATTGGTGGGTGCGCATGGGCTCTTAGTTAGTGGTCTGTGTGTACATAGTGAATTAGACAGTTTGGGGCAACCTTAATCATCATACAACCATCCGGAGGTGATATCCTTGTTCCTCACTCAGTTTTCACTGTTTTCTGGCCACAATTGGCTGTGTTTGTTGCAAGTAAGTTCTTCATTTAACTTAACTTTAGCAACTGTTTTCTCTGTTATAGTCTTGCAAGCTATAGCAAGTATTATTGCTGTCTCTGGTGTGGATTTGCAGCCTACATCAAGTATCTTTGCTGTCGCTGGTGTGGACTTTGTTCTACATTTCAGTTCTTTCGTCTGGTAGTCTATCTGGGGACTACTTTCTTGGATCATCAAGCAGTCAAGTGTGTTGAAAAGTAACTTTAGCAAAACAGGAACCAACTTACTTTAGCAAGTAAATCTCACTCTATTTTTCTAAAGGGACAGGGGATTTTCTCTCTGGTTTTTTTCCAACTCCCTTGGTCAAGGCGTATAGCTAGTACTATAGGATTGTCTACACCGTGTGAATTATGTGCCAAATACCAGGTTCCTTGTCTGATCTCCAACCCTGGTTTCTCTGGAAGAACTGCCTGTGATCTTTTCAGGCTCAAGAAAATAAAATATAATTGTCCAATTATTCCCTCCAAGACTATTGTCTATACTGACCCAGAAGCTCTACCCGATCAATCTATTTGTAAAAAGAGATTCTCAAATAATTTTATTTTATTCATAAATATTAAGGCTGAGACAGCTTCTTCTTCTAAAAAATCTAATACAGAGCTTATTATACCATCTCAAGATCCTAATCCTATAATGTCAGTTTCTTTCTTCAGCTTTGCAGAAAATTTATTCCTTGGCTCAAAGAGTAAGTCCTTCATTTTAATCTTTATAGGCCATATACTAATTCCATAGCCATCTACACAATTATCTTCCAACTCCTAAATTTCTTTCAAGCTATTAATATCACAAGTACTAATAATTCTGGCCAGTTTAAATTTGACTACATTAATCATTATCCAAAGTTTCTTAAAAATCTCTTTCTAGAATTTTGTGATGACCTGAAGCAAAAATTTTTAACCTATTTTCAAGAAACTCCTTCCAATATAAATAAAGATCTTATGAAGAGAAGGATACTTATACAAATTTTCGATAGTGATTTTGAAAGATTCCAAAGAGACTATTTGCTTTGAATTTTCTACTCTTCTTTAAAATTTTCTTCTTTAGTCTTGATAAAATATGATGTCTGGTTGATTAAAATTTCTAACTGACTTTAATAAAATAAATTTGAAATAAACCATATTAGCCTTGTGATGATTCCACTACTGAGAGTAAGTTTTGAATCACTTCAGACTCCCCTCTTCCAATCTCTAATTTGTCGCAGCATGATAGAGTGGGCTCCTCACCCACTGAACCAAATACATTCATTTTGTCAGCCTAGATATCCCTAGGACTGAGTATTTCTTATGCTTAAAGTAAGATAACCTTAAATAAATTAAGCTTATATATTAAAAGTAAGGTTAAAATAATAATATATATGATTATATTATATATATATATAATTATTACTCTATTATATAAATTATAGTAGTTTAAATAGCTTATCCATAGCCTAATAATACTTATTAAGGTGTTAATGGAGTCATAATATACTTATCTTAAGTGATATGAAGTAATTATTGACATACATAAGCTTATATGTATACATAAATCTCATATTCAGTGAAATATGCAGTATATTATGTATATTTAGGTATATAAGTGGGTTTTAGCCCCTTAATAGCCTATAACCTTTGTTTTTCTGCTTTTTTAGGTCATATGGACGAAATCAGTGGACTCACAACGCCTACAGAAGCATAGGCATCTATATCAGGCGCATACACTCAGTTTGGACAACTTAATTTACTTCCTTGGATGGTTATTCACTGATTTATGGGTTGGAAGGTTGTTTCTGAGTTAATATGGATGCTTGGGGATAATATTGGGGGCTTGGACATTTTATTTGTTTCCTTTATATTCTTTGGGTTTCATTAAATCTCTTTTTGATTGCTTATTTTACCTGTTTCTTTATGGTATCCGCTTTTATCTGGATTTTCTATTTGTGGTATAGATCTGTGTTATCATTAATTGTGATGGAGGGTCCTTACTGGAGGTCTGGGTGTTGAATCTGCTTGAAGTGGACGCCATGGGGAGGTGATGGGCCCTCACAGTGCTGTGATTGCCGGGGATAGCAGTGACATCATCTGGATTGAAGGTCTGTGCACTACAGGGGATTAGGGTATAAGTAAGGAGGGATTTTGACGGTTATTTATCATCACTCACTTACTAAAATTTAAACAAACACTACAATACAATTATTAGCATTCAGAAATATATTGTAAAGCCATTATAAATTTATATTATCTTTATATAAGCTATAACTATATTTTATTCATCTATTTTCCACCACTAGCACACATTAAAATCCAAGTATTGTGAGTTTTATTTGAGTATAACTATTTTATTAGTCTTCCCCTGAGGTTTAATCACTAAATCATTTATCAATAAGTAGTAGGACCATAAATAAATACTATTATATCATACTTATATACTAGACTATACTGACACATTTCATTCTCACCGTAAGGTCCTCCAAGCTTCACCTAAATAGTCTACACATCAGACCCACTAATAATCAAGCTCCTTTCCAACTTCAAAAAATTCAGAATCACAACATTAAAATAAACTTCTAACCCTTTGAACCACTCCAAAAATTTTTCACAATTTCTCATATTTTCCAGAATATCCTAGCACCCTTATTTCCAGTCTTTACAATCTCTACCAATAATCCTTTTAAATTTTGACCTTTCTTAACCATTAAATAAAATAGGTCCATTTGAAATCCTTGTTTCCTATAGTTAGTTGCACCATATTGATCAACCATTGAGTTATCCAAAAGAGTGGGTATCAGTATGGCTACTGATGAATCAGTGATAAATTAAAAATTATTGAATTGAATAACCCAATAGATTTGAATTCAAAAATTAAAAAATTATGTAACCAAACTTTTAATTGATTACCAGTTTTTAGTCTTGGTAGACTACCCTTCTGAAAATACCTACATAAATTGTCCATATAAAGAATTAATTTCCCGTTTAAAGTCTTCTTAGACCAAAGAATGATGACTTTAAAGTTTAAGGTCATAAAGGACCAAATATTCAATCAATTCCAATCACCTACTGCTGTTCCTGAGCCCAAAATTTTCTTCTATCCCTTTTCTCCACTTTCTATCCTCCTATCCAGGTTATCTTCACCGTCCTAATTATCATCTTTCAAGATAACTCCTTCCAGATTCATTGCTTCTAAGATCAAGCCTGTAAATACTTCTCTTTCATTCATCAAGAGTGCACCTACACCTTTAACCTGAAACAACACAACTACAACAGGGCATGCTCCAATTGTTATAAGAAGAAAATATAATTCTCTTGCCTCAAATATGACCCATTCCCTTTTCCAGCTGTCAGCTTTTCTTTCCTCTGTAATCCATTTAATTGATCTCCTAAATCCTCTACCTCTAGAAATCCAACTCCTTTTACACCTTCTTCCTTCTTGAAAATCCCCTCTGACTCTCAATCCCTGGGTCCTCCTCCATGATCTTCTCCTATTCCTTCTCCATCACTTCAATCAAGGCTCTATTCTGCCATCCCAAGAACTCCTACTGCTCCAAAAGCTATTCTGAGTCCAACTCCATCTAACCTTGTGCTGTATGTTTCTCCTCCTTCTAAAAACAAGACTATACCTTCTCAACCTAATTTTAGCAGTCTCTATTACCCTTCTGCTTTTAGTTCTTTAAAGAGACTCAGATATCCCAGTCCTCCAGTTTTATGCCATATGTAAAAGAATACTCCAATAGTCAAAGGTCCTACTATTCCTACCCAACCTTTCAATTCTTTAACATTTCTCAAACAACCTTCATATCACAAAATACAGAAACCTTATTCATCACCACTAGTCAAAATATTTCTAACAAGCCTACCTTAAAATTTTGATCTTGACACTGTTAACTGTAGTATTTTAAATTCTTTTTTTTCTTTTAATGTTTAATTCTTGATGTTTTATTTATGAACTAATTTAGATTCTTCTGGATCTGACTATTCTCCATTTGATTATTATATTCCTGCCGCAGAACCCACTTTAGCCACTGTGAAATGTAATGAGGTATCCCAAAAAATATATTCAAGTTTCAATGCTAACTTGGCCCATTATAAAGTAAATATTCCTAAAGATTGAGCAGAAGTTTTTTCTAGGGAGAAAGTCTTAAATTTCACTTTAAGATTGCCACTTGGTAGGATCATAAAAACACCATCAATTCAAATAATTAAAAAATTTCACTAGAGCCACTCCTCATAACTTTAGTGTGCCTTCATTTTCAAGAGAAAAACTTCCTTAGCTCTTCTGGATCTTGTTAGAAATTTACAAAGAAACTAAAAAAAACTATATATATAAAATCATAAAAAATCTACCACTGCTACTTTTTATTTTATTTAGTTTTTTTTTATTTTTATAAATGATTATTATTATTATCATTTTTATTTAATATTATTATTATTATTTTTTATTATTATTTATTATTTTCTTATTATTAATGAAATCTGAAAATAAAATTAATAATGAAAAATTAGTTTTAAGAAAATTAATATTTTTAAATAAACTTGTAATTTGAAATAGATTTATTGAATAAAATATTTTAAAAAATTAAATTTTTTTGAAAATTAGAAATAAAAAATGTCCAAGAGCCATTTGATGAGCCATACCCCTGACATCATACCCAGATCCAAGTGCATCTAAATTTTGGGATACACAAGAAAGAAATTGAAAATAAAACAAAAACAACTTTTGAGAGATTTGAAAATATGAAATAACAGAATACAAAAATGATCACTGGGTGGGCTCCCTCCAATTTGTAAAAATTATTGGAGACCACCAGTGAGAATTATCACTGAAAAAATTAATTTTGAAAATTTTTAAAATTAAATTCAAAGTTGAAAAAATCAAAAAAAAAATTAATAAAAAAATAAAAAAAATCTTGAATCTGGCTTTGAATGAGTGTGGTCAAATTGATGTCATATTGATCCAGTTTATATTCTTAGAGGACTATTTATATAACTAAAAAAACAGGGATTAACTAGAAACAGGAAAACATTGGTAATGAAAACTGTGGGGTAATTGTGGATAGAGCAGTTAGACCATCAATTACCCCCCAAGTTGCAGATATTTAATTTAAAAGGTTCCCCTCTGAACACTTCTACTAAAAATAATTAGATTTCAACAGCATTCTTCTCCATAAAATTTTAACATTTGGATTTAAAAAATTGTCTTTCTTTGTAGTGATGGTAAGTAGTTTATCCTTAATCTTAAGTAAATCTATATGAATGATAGTAAGTAGTTTCTCTTCATTTCTGATTTAAGCTTTGTCACTCCTTGTGCCCCTAGAATATAACCACTTTAGAAAGACTCTTACAGTTGCTTTGCTGTAAGCAAAATCTAAGGGAGTTGGATAAACCAAAGAAAACCCTTTCCTTTTGAGTGAATAAAGAGTTCACAATTAACTAAGATAAATTATATCCTTGATAAGAAAGGACCAATAAAATTTCTGTTATTAACAGTGTTGAGATGTAGAATCAGTTTTCCTTTTAATGAGGTTGAGAAACACAACAGTGAAGCTGTATTCAGAAAAAGTTATTTAAATTATTGAAAAAAATATTTTTATGAAGCTTTTATTTTTTATGATTTGGTTTTTAAATTCAGATCCGTGATTATGAGAACTTTATAATGGTACCCTAAAAGTTATTTATTATGATGATGAGTGAAATTATTATATTGTTATGTAAAAGTGTTATATCTATGTGGGTATTACAATTTTATAATTTGTTATGAAAATAATAAATGATTGTTATGATATTCATTTTTTTGGTTGGTTGCTAAGTTACTGGATTTTCTCTATACGTATCTATATGTATCTCCTCTATTATGTCTAATTTCTAGTTGACAGGCTTTATATGAATAGTATGTCACATGCCCTTTTTTTCCTAACCTGAGCATTCTGGAGCTTGTCCCAAGATCACCAGAGCTTGTACAGAGCTTGTCTTGAGTATTCTGTAGCTTTAATGGATTTCCAGACTAAATTTGTACGTTTAAAATATCAATAAAAAACCTAGAAAAATTACATATGATAGAGCTACTTCTCCTTTATAATAAATTCAATTTTTTGTAATCTACCCAGCCCTATTCACCTTGTAGAAATGATCAAAGTTAAGTAAATTATGATAAGTTTAAAATAACCAGAAATACTTTATAAAATAACTAAACATTGTAGAGAAATAGAAAAAATTTCAGAAAAATTCTTAAAGGTTCTTGAGACTCTTGAATTTAATTTTTGTGCACTTTTAAACCTATACTTGCATTCCTGTCCAGTAATTATTTGTTAAATCTTGACCCATAAAAATTAACCTTTTTAGCCACTTTTAATACTCAATTTCTTTAATACAACCATTTAAAAATTAGAATGGCCTTTTCAATCTCAGTAATCATCCACCAAAATCCCTTTTATAATAAACCATAGTGCCCTACTAAAATTTAGACTAACACATCCTCCCTCCAATGAAGAATGTCACTATTCTAAAAAATTTAATAAATGATGGAACACATATACATCTTCTCTTTATCCTCTTCAACCAATTTATTTATCTTGTCCTGAATACTTTCACCTTTTATTTTTAAATCAATATCATCATCAATATTTCATCAAAAGACCTTGCTGTCTCATGTGAACTTTGCACCAAATACCAATTTCCTTGTTTGATTTCTAACCCAGGAATTCCTGGAATAACTGCCTGTGATCTTTTCAGGCTTAAGAAAATCAATTGTAACCATCCATTTATACCTTCCAGAGCTAAATTCTTTAATTGAACAGCTGCTCTTCCTGATCATACTATTCCTAAAAAGAGTTATCAAAAAATCCCACATTTTTTCAAAATATAAAGGCCAAAATAGCTTCTTCTCCTAAAAAACCCAATCCTGAGATTCCTCCTCCTTATAAAGATCTTAATCCTATTATGCCAGTATCACCAATTAGGGTTTCTAAAACATTATTTCCTGGCTCAAAAAGGTAGTCTTTTAATTTATATTTATTAAATCTCCTACTAATTTAAAATCCAAAAACTAAAACCTTATAACTCCTAAACTATTGATATCACCAATACCAATGATGTTGGCAAGGTGCAGAATGATTAAATTAATCATTATCCAATGTTTTATAGATATCTCTTTGTAGACTTTTGTGTTGACATGAAGCATAAATTTTTAACTTATTTTCAGGAAAACCCTTCTATTAATACCATAGATTTAATGATGAGAAGAATTTTAATTTAAATCTTTGATAAAGATTTTGAAATATTTCAAAGAGATTATTTTTACTAGTGTATGGGAGTTATACTTTCATTATATTATTAATATTAAGTGCAGAGCCAAATCTCTTACTTGCTAAATGCATACAGGTTAATGCTATACTGTTTATATGTATAACTTAATAAAGTTTACCTTTGAAACATTTTCTTAATATTTGAATTAAAAAAAAAGTATATAAATTTACTAATATGTAGATATGCTAATTTTTTATTTCTCATATTGAAGATATGATAAAGTTAAAGGTATCATTTACTGATAATTGAAATTATGTTACTATTTTCTAATTTTTAATTTTTCACTATTTTAAATCAAAATTGATTTCTCTTAGTATTGAACCATCAATGAGTAAAAATTTGAAAAAAAAAATGGCCAGGGAAGAACTCTAACAATAGGTGGGCGAAAGACATTGCTACTGGAATAAAACTTTTAAATGCTCTTGGAATGGATACAAACAGGAAGAAGCCAGATTTCTATGCACAATCTTATGCAAATAATATGACAGATTGCAATAATTATTACAATTTTTTTCCTGTTTGTAGTATTTATAAACAAAAGGTGTCTTAATACCTAATGTTCTTGTGCAGACTTTTGAAATTCATGAGCTCAAAGAACTAGATATGTTAGAAGCTACGGTGCAATGCATTAAGGATCTTTTTTACTGTGAACATAAAATTACAAATAATGGTTGTCATCAAAGAGCTGGTGGTTTTGGAAAATTGATTGGTGGTAGCTTTATTTTAGATAGGAATAAATCTTTATATATTTGTAAGTATCACTTTTTTAAATTTAAATACTGAAATTTTTAATGCTTTTCCTTGCAGATGAATACACTGATGATATTGTACACACGGATGAATATAAATAACAAATGAAGAGGATTGAATTGTACCTTGTATATTTTTTTAAAAAAATATCATATTCAAAGTACAACAAGGCAACTAATCTTTGTGAAAAACTTGGTATTCCTGGATTTTAAAAAGTTTCTAGTGAAGAAGAGGGTGTACTGTTTGCTAGTAATTTAACTTGGACATCTTGAGAAAATGGTAATGGGTTCTACAATGAGGTTCATCTTGATAAAGATGCAAGTGAGTATACTTTAGGAATATTTTTTCCTAAAGATAAAGAAAAAAATACCATTCATATAAAGTACAATAAAACCCAACAACAACAAACAGGTGGAGAGCTTATGTTTCCTGAAATTTGAATTAAAATAAACATTGAAGCAACTAATGGAATAACAGTAACATTATGGCCTGCCAATCTACTGAGGCATTTTACCTCAAGATTTCACGAAATTCCTGGCTTCACAAGGATAGGTTCTTCTATTCAAATCAGCACTAGACTTTTTCATGCTATAGAAAAGGTTAATGTTTTTGATATTGATATTTCAGAATACTTGTAAATAAAGAAGAGAAATATAGGTTTTAATATTTGATTAGTGCTTTGAGAGATTTTTTGAAAAGAGATGATTTAATAGAGGAAGAAATAGAATCAGAAAAGTATTATTTATCTAATGTTAAGACAAATCTAAAAAATTTAGAAATTTAAATATTAAAGATTTATATCATATATACACAAATTAATGCAAAATTAAAAATGATAAATACTGGGAGTAGCTGTAAAATATTCAGTTGTGATGATTATAGTATTACCTATTTTTTTTATTTGTGAAATAGAATTTTTTTTTTTCATAATATTATAAGAAAATTTGATTTAATTTTGAGGAAATATATAAGTTGTGAAATCTTTGAATGTCAATTTTATTAAATTAGTAGCAAAGGTTCTAAAAAAAAAACTATTATAAAGAATTTGAAATATATTAGCCATAAAAATGTGCTTTTAATGCTATCAAATTAACTGTATAGTATTTTAGGTCAAACAGGCTTATTAATAAAAAAGTTAAGAATAAAGAGTTGATGAAAGAATTTTGAATCAATAATAGATTAAATTTTTTTTTTAAGACTACACTCATTTAATTATTTAAATTGTTCTACTTCTGATTAAAAATGTTAAAATCAATGAAAATATTTGTAAAAATTAATAGATTATTCAATATTAAAGGTAAAGTAACAAAACTAGAGCAGTTATCATATTTTTATATAAACAATAAAATATTTAAGAATTTAATAAAAGTATTTGAAATAATATTAGTATATTTTAACTACTTTATTATTGCTGGACTTACAATAATTTTTTTTAATAATTAATTTAGAAAATCATGTCAAAGGTTTCTTAATAAATTTCAAAGATGGTCACATTTTTGACCTTTTCAAAGGAAAACAACTTGAATTATACAAGATAAATCATATACACAGAAATTTATCATTTTACATGTTGGAATATAAATTTATTATAAGGCTATGTTTAGCAAAAAAAGGTGATACTGGCTGAATAGAGCTCCAGTGATTAAGAAAATCTGCAGAAATAGGCCTAGCAATTCCTGGAGGACTTGGGTTATCAAGGTTAAAAGGAAATGGATCAAACTTACCTATATAAGGTTTTATTAATGTTAAAATATAGTTATTTGAATTTTTCAAAATTATTTCTTCCATCAAATGATTTTTTTTTCATGTAAATTAAGAAACTTAATTTCCGATATCACCTACAAGCAATCAGCTGCTGAAGCCAATATATGATCTTGAGAGCTCAGAAATTAACCATGGACACCATAAATTATATAGAATGTGATATATTGATATTGGTAGTGGGAGTATTCAGAATTTTTCTTGTTTAGCGCAGCCTTTTGTTTCTGTTTCATTATTTTCAGCCAGGCTACTTGTCATGCGCCACATGACACTCTAGGAAAAAGCAGCTCATTAAATCAAAAATACAGAGTTCTAAATCAATACTCGAAGTGCAGAAAGCAATTCTACATAGCAACTGAAACTTTCCTTTGTGTACTCACTATTCAACGGTGCTAGCCTAAATTTTAAATCTAAATTAGTCAATCTCTCAATAGTGTGCTTTAGTCTTTTCCTCAATAAGTGACACACAGCGTAATAGTCAATGTAATAGTCCGCTAAAAGGTTTATTAAATATATGTGGGTTATTAAAAAGGTTAATGAGCATAGACGGGATGGTTAGTGGAGGATTAAAGGGTTAACAGATGTTAGTGAGGAGGGTCCAGGTGTAACAGGTGTAATTTTGGTGGTCTGTGGTGTGAGGAATGATGGATGGGTATGAGGTCAATGCAAGGAGGAGTAAAGGATATAAAAGGGGTTGGATTTTGGTTTGACATTCTTTAGAATTAAATTATAAAACATATATATAGTTAATAGTGGTAAAGCTTCAGGTTAAATTATTATTATTGTATCTTTCCTTATTTTCTCAGTAATCATTTCTAAGTCCTAAATCTTTGATTATTGAGTTTCCAACCCTTTGTGAGATCTTAAGAATATTAATATTACCTTTAAATTATATTATAATTCTTACCAAACATATCTGAAAGAAGTAGCTCTTCCTTTGAGTCATCTTTGAATCACTTCCTCAAACATTTCCTCTGAGCTTCGAAGAAGTTTCTAAACTACTCTCATCATCTCACTTCCAGGAACACCCTCAACTTTGTGCATAGGTTTTCTGGTGATAGTATAATTAAATTCTCTGTAGTTCTTGTCCTTTGATACTACTAAGTCCTTTTTTCAGGTGTTTTATATTCTTTAAATGGCACCTGTTCAACGCACTCCTCCTATGTGTGCTACTACTAGGGCTTGCACCAGAGGCAGGCCAAAAGCCACATGGCCTGTTTCCTGCACTCACTCCTTGGAACCTCTTGACCTTAGGGAGCGGGGACATTCAGTCCAATCTGTAGAAGACATCCCCCAAGATTTTAATGATTCTGGCGAGGAAGAAGAAGGAGAGGATAGGATGCATGAGGCACCATCTGCCCCTGCTACTCACCCTTCTGGTCAACCTTCGGAACCTGGACCATCTAATTCGCTGGAAGACTTCATGAGAATTTTCATGAAAACCCTTTCCAATCCAATATCTTCGGAGGGATCTAAATTCAAAACTCCTTCCATGAAATCTCCTGATAAATTTGATGGAGAACTTCCAGACAGATTGTGGCCCTTCTTGCAAACCTGCAAGCTCCTGTTCCATAACGTCCGATCGAAGGTTATTTATGCTTCTTCATTCCTAGCCGGAAAAGCAGAAGGATGGTTTGAACCTTATCTTCTCATGCTCTGTTCGACAGAAACTCACTTACTTATTAATAACTGGGAAAAGTTTGAAGACCAATTCTTTACATTGTTCGGTGACCCTAATGAAACTGACAACACAGAAATTGAATTGGATTTCCTCCACATGAGTGATAATGCTAAAGCCTCTGAATATATCTCAAACTTCAGAGAACTTCAAACTCAAGTAGGTTGTAGTGATGCTGCCCTCAAGTATCATTTAAAAAAGGGACTTCCTTTGAGGATTATAAATCAATTAAATCTTTATGGTCAGAAGATGACTACTTTAATGGATTTAATGGATTGAACCATCGAACTTGATGGTGTTTACCAAGGACGACTACAACATCTTTTATGCTCCAAAAAATCTCAACACCTCAATTTTAAATAGGGACCTTCTTCACACCCACGGACAACTCAATCCAGACCCAATAAGGGAAAGGACAAACCTCTACAAAAAGGCTCTACCCCAGGCAATATCAGTAAAGTACTGGATCCTAAAGGGGAACTTAAAGAAGCTGAGAGGAAGAGGCAAGCAGATAATGGTTTATGTATGTATTGTGGGGGTAAGCACAAGCTGGAAGATTGTGTGAAATTGAAGGAAATAAGGTACTAGTTCAAAGTCAAAAAACTAGTAGATAGTTTACTTGTGTGCAAAGCAAACTTTCTTATCTCTCCCAGTGCACAGAACCTACATGTCTTAAGGACTGGAGTTGCCTTAAACCACTTAAGATTCATTCTTTTCAAGGAGGATACCCCTTTCAGTTGTCTTTTAGACTCTGGAGCTTCAATTTCTTTTGTCAGTTTATCTTTTTCCGGGAAGTTAAAGCTGAAATTCACAGATATCAATTTAACTCCAATTTATTTGGTCAAATCAGAGGAACCCAAATATTGGGTAAGTAAGAAAGTTTTATGGGTTTTAAACTATCCGAAGTTTACCCCCTTTTAGTGGGAATTGTCAGTCTTGGACGCTCCAAGAATGGACAATACCATCCTTGTCCATGACTTTTAAACGCATTGGAATCCTGAAATTGATTGGTCAAAGGGATTGATCACCCCACGCACTAAGTATATTTCTAATTCTTCAATGCAGGTCAATAGGGAGTTAAACAACCTGTCTGACAATGTCCTGCTAGAAGACAAATCTCTGCCAGATGACTTGCAAGCATCTGATATTTTTCTAAATGAGCAATTGGCTAACTCTTCTAGCTCAATCACTTCTCTTGAAGAGGATTTGAATTGCCTCGAAGTAGTCGAATTATGCTCTCTCAATACAGGTATCACCTTGACAGATTCTCTCGAAGATGAAGAGGACGACCAAATAAACGTTGAAGCCATCAAATCAACTCTACCGGAAATCTATCATGACTTCCTCGATGTTTTCTCAATCTGGAAGGCTGATAAGTTACCACCTCATCGACCCTACAACCATCAAATAGAGTTAGTAGGTCGAGTACCTCCAGCAGGTCCTGTCTATTCTTTATCGAAGGACAAATTGCAAGTTCTTCAAGACTAAATTGAAGAGAATGTAGCAAAATATTTCATCAGATCCAGTAAATCTTCAACCAGTGTAGACAATCCTATAGTACTAGCTATAGGCCTTGACCAAGGGAGTTGGAGAAAAACCAGAGAGAAAATCCCCTGTCCCTTTAGAAAAATAGAGTGAGATTTACTTGCTAAAGTAAGTTGGTTCCTGTTTTTCTAAAGCCCCTTTTCAACACACTTGACTGCTTGATGAGCCAAGAAAGTACTCACCAGACAGACTACCAGACCAACAAACTTAAATGTAGAACAATGTCAACACCAGAGACAGCAAAGATACTTGATTTAGGCTGCAAATCCACACCAGAGACAGCAATAATACTTGCTATAGCTTGCAAGACTATAACAGAGAAAACAGTTTCCAAAGTTAAGTTAAATGAAGAACTCACTTGCAACAAACAAAGCCAATTGTGGCCAGAAAACAGTGAAAACTGAGTGAGGAACAATGATATCACCTCCGGATGGTTGTATGATGATTAAGGTTGCCCCAAACTGTCTTATTCACTATGTACACACAGACCACTATCTAAGAGCCCATGCGCACCCACCAATCTGGCGCCTGTACCCACCAAATTGAATAAAAAACCCTCTTGAAGCACTCCCCAACCTTCTAAAACAGAGGCATGTAGGCCGCCCGACGTCAGAGGTGCCGCCTGAAGCGGCCCGGTCTCCCTGAAGCCAGAAAACCAATAAAACAACTAATCTACTTAGAAAAATTAGCTACAACTACTAAAACCTTTAAAACACAGAATTTCACTATAACAACATTGAGACATGAAATATAGTGAAAAATTAGCTCTATCCAATGGTACTAAGCACTTAACCCTAAGACTTAAGGTTAGCCCGTAAAACACCAAAAATAAAAATTAAACAGCTATCTTTTATAAATAAAAAATGAGGAAATGACCCCTTAAAACATAAAATATGAAACATTTCTACAGGACAAAAAATATAGAGAAAAACTGGGGCTATCCAATGATAGTACCCACATACCCGCAGACCCAATATCCACGGAATAAAACCTGAAAAATACCCAATTTCTTAACAGATGTCAATTAAGACATACACAAACAGCGCCAATTAGCACAACAAATGCCCCTGCCAATTTTGGAAGACCACACAGGCTCCCCTGTTCTTTTTGTAAAGAAAAAAGACGGTAGCCTTAGGTCGTGTGTTGACTGTAGAAAGCTCAACAAAGTTACAAAGTAGAATGCATACCCAGTTCCTCCTATTTAATTGCTTCTTACCCTTTTTAATGGTGCTAATTTATTTTCTAAAATTGGTCTTAGAGGCACTTATAATCATATTTGCATTGCGGAAGGTCATGAACCACTGACTGTGATGCGCACTAAATTTGGTAGTTTTGAATATTTAGTAATGCCTTTTGGATTATGTAATGCACCATCTACTTTTCAAAATTTTGTTAATGACACCTTTAAAGATGTTGTCAAACAATTTGTTGTCGTCTACTTGGAAGATATTTTAATTTTCTCGAAGACACTGGATGAACATATTCATTATGTTCAACAGGTTCTAAATCACCTTCAAGATCAGGGTCTCTACGGCAAGCACAATAAATGCAAATTACATCTTAAATATATTGATTTTTTGAAGTTTACCTTATCCACTGATGGTTTAGTCATGGACAAAAAAAAGGTCCAAAAAGTCCTGGAATGGCCTGAGCCCAAAACGGTTAAATCCCTCCAAGGATTTTTAGGTTTTGCCAATTTCTATAGAAGATTTATTAAATATTACTCTAAAACTATTTCCAATCTTACTTCTCTTCTTAGAAAAGATATTCCTTTTGTTTTTACTTCTACAGCACAAAAGGAATTCGAATCATTGAAGACTGCGTTCACCACAGCTTCAATTCTTCGACAATAGTCAAGACAGACGCTAGCAATAATGCTATCGCAGGGGTCATTTCTCAATTCAATCATGAAGCGAAATTGTTTCATCCTGTTGCTTTTGAGTCATGCATACTCATTACAGCAGAATTAAATTACGAAATTCATGACAAGGAGCTTTTAGCTATTATTCATTGTCTTAAAAAATGGTGCTGTTTTCTTCTCAGCCTAGATACTCCTTTTCAAATCCTGACTGACCATAAGGCTTTGAAATACTTAATGTCTTCCAAAGTGTTAACCAGGCGTAAATCCAGGTGGGCTGCATTTTTGGTTGAATTTCCTTTTTCTATTTTCTATTGCCCAGGTAAGAACTGCAATGTCCCAGATATCCTTTCATGTCAGGACAACGTTTACCCACAGCGGGGGACACATTTGCTGACAAGAACCCAGAAAATTTGAAATCAATTTTCAATGAATCAATGTTAACGACTCATCAACTTAATTTGATGACAGTTCAATCTTTCCAAAATCCACTATCCAACATCCTCGAAGCTCAGTCAAAGGACAATTATTGTTTAGGGTTAAAAGACAAAATACTTTTGAACCAAGGGGCCAAAAGATTTAGTATTGAATCATGTCTTTTAGTTTTCAAAGGTAGAGTAGTCATACCCAACAACAATGAAATAAAATTATGGATTTTCAATAGTCAACAAGATTCTCCATTAGCTTGTCATTTTGGGGTTGATAAAACCTACCAGTTAATTGTGAGGGATTTCTTCTGGCCAGGAATGACCAGAGAAATCAAGGCCTAAATAAGATCTTGTTATGAATGTAATAGGAATAAGGCATCCCGTCACCGGAAGCATGGGTTGCTTCAAACGCTTCCTATTCCCTCTAAACCTTGGGAATCTTTATTGATGTATTATATTTCTCAACTTCCTCTTTCTAATAATTTTGATGCTATATTAGTAATAGTAGATAGATTTTGGAAAATTTCTATTTTAATTTAAACAACTACTACTGCTACAGCAGAAGATTTGTCAAAATTGTTTCTAGAATATGTATTTTCCAAACATGGCTTGCCTAATGATATTATTTCAGATAGAGGCTCATTATTTGTATCCACATTCTGGACTCAATTGTGTCGACAACGCAATATCACGAGGAATCTCTCCACGGCCTATCATCCTGAAACCGATGGGCAAACGGAAAGGGTCAACAAAATCTTCAAACAATACCTTCAAATGTATGTCAGTTATCAACAAGACGATTGGACCACATGGTTACCATTGGCCAAATACGCTTATAATAACTCAACTCATTCTTTGACAAAACAATCTCCATTTGAATCTGTTTATGGAAGACATACTCAATTTAACTCAATCAATGTAGGAACTAGTCATCCTGCTGAACATTATCTTTGAACCAAATCACAACTCCAAGAAGAACTTAAAACAAATTTGGAATTAGCGATTCGAAGGTACAAGGAACAGGCCAACAAACATTGACAATCTGCTCCTTCTTTTAAACCAGGCGACAAAGTATGGCTCAACGCCCGAAACATTCGAACAACTCCAACATCAAAGAAACTGGCTGAAAAACACTTGGGACCATTCAAAATCGACTCTGAAGTCTCTAAAACTGCATTTCGACTCAAGCTACCTCCTAAATGGGAGGCTATTCACCCTGTTTTCCACGTATCTCTACTGGAACTGGCTTGAGAAACATACCTGGGCAGGAACCAACCTCCTCCAGAACCAGTCGAAGTAGAAGACCATCTAGAGTGGGAAGTAAGCCGTATCCTTGATTCAAGAATGCGCAAGGGGAAACTTCAATACCTCGTGGAATGGGAAGGCTTCCTCGATGACTCAGAAAAAACATCCTGGGAACCAGCCATCAATGTTTCTAACACCCCTGAACTCCTAAAATCTTTTCATCTTAAATATCCTTTAAAACCAAAACCTTAGAACTCTCTTTTGTTTTTTCTCTTCTTTCTCTTTTTTTTTCTTTTCTTAAAATTCTAAAACTTCTTCTCTTTTAAAATCCTTACTCTGTTTTTTCTTTTCTTTTTTCTTCTTCTCAAAAGCTTTTTTCAACCTTCTTTAAAATTAAATAAATAAATTAAAATAAACTAAAATCAAAATTAAATTAAATTAAAAAAGTTAAAAGTTAAAAAATAAAATAAAATAATAAAATAAAAATCTTAAAATTCATTCAAATAAAATCTTAAAAATCAACTTTTCCTTTAATTTTCTTTCTTTTCTCTTTTCAAACTTTTCTTCTTTTCCCTTATTTCTTTTTTCAAACTATCAAAATATTTCACAAAATCAATAAAACAATTTTTCTCAAACTTCAACCTTTAAATCTCTTTTTTAAAATTCTTCAAATAAATTACTTTTTTCTTTCAAATTCTTTTTTTTCAAAAACTATTTTTCTTCTTTCTTTTCAAATAACCAAAATTCCTCAAAAACTTCAATAAATAAACTTTCACGAATAACAAAATTTTTCTCTCATTAAATTTTCATTTCAAACAAAATTGTTTCAATCAACTATTTCTTTTTTCTTACTTAAATTTTTCTTTTCAAAACTTAAACTAAAATTCCTTCAGTTAAACATTCTTTCTTTTCTTCTTTTATTAAAATTTTCTTCTTTCAAAATTTAAAACAAAATTTTATTCGAATATTCTCTTTCTTTTCTCAAAATCTTATAAAATATATATCAACATTTTCAATTAAAACAACAAAATAAAAAAAATAAATAAATAAATACACAAATTGCTTTCTACTTTTTCCCTTCCCTCTTTCTTTCTTTTCTTTTTCCTTCCATTTCAAATTTTCTCCTGTATTTTCTCCCAAACCAACTTCTTCATTTTTTCCAAAACCACTCTTATTTCCTTCCTGCATTTCTCAAATACCTCCTCCTCTCCTACCGGTACAACTTCCCAAATTTCTAGTAATTCTTTGGCCAAGTTAAAGGAGGCAGCATCAACAATCTTGTTGACCTCACCACTTAAATCTTTGATGAATCGAATTTGTCAACCCTGCTGAGGTTTCTTTAACCATACCAGGTCAAGAGTCTCTTCGTTGTCCTACCTCAAATCAATCACTGGTTGATTTGCCTCAACTAGAAGCTATGGCCCAGATTCCACAATTGGAGCTTCCAGGATGAAATCTGAATTCTAAAACATATGGTCATCAGTAACCAAAATCTTTTAAAATAAAAGAAGAACAGACTTACTTCGAACAATGGGTCAGCTTCCAAAAATAATTTCGCGGTGACTTCCACCTTCACTTTCTTCTCTTCTTCTTCATTTTTGATGAACATAAGCGGCATCTTCTGCGTCCGTCTCGAGATGGGGACTTCATCCTCATCCTCTTCAACTAACTCATCTACCTCTTCTTTGACCCCTCGTTTCTTACTTGTGGCCTGGGTTACACAGGTTGCCACAGTATCTTCGACCTCCTCCTCGTTCTCTCCCACCGACTGATCTTCCTCAACCAATAAGTCCTAGATATCTTCGACCACCTCTTTGGTCTTCCGTATTACCCAATATTTGGTTTTTGTAAAACGACACTCGATGTCCGCATTTTTCAATAAGGCATCACACGCCACCCGTCTCCAGCCGAAAAACTCACATTTTTGGCAAGGATCTTGTGTCGCCATGCTTTCAACACAGAAATATTCTATTGATTCGCAGGCTGTGCAGGCTTTAGAATATTTCTGGGTAATGATTCCACCATCCCCTTTGGGGTGTGGAGGCATAGGAGTTGGGGGGGACAAGTCAAAATAATAAAGTATAAAGTAATTAAAGTAAGAAGGGAGAGAAATTAGTGTGGAAAAGTATGTCTCACGCTCAACGGAGCTCGCATTTTTATACCAGGGCATCTGTCATGCGCCACGTGACACTCAAGGCAAAAGAAGCTCATTAAATCAATAATACAGAGGTCTAAATCCATACTCAAAGCACAGAAAGTAATTCTACATAGCAACTGCAACTTTCCTTTGTGTACTCACTATTCAACGGCGCTAGCCTAAATTTTAAATCTAAATTAGTCAATCTCTCAATAGTGTGCTTTAGTCTTTTCCTCAATAAGTGACACACAGCGTAATAGTCAATGTAATAGTCCGCTAAAAGGTTTATTAAATATATGTGGGTTATTAAAAAGGTTAATGAGCATAGACGGGATGGTTAGTGGAGGATTAAAGGGTTAACAGATGTTAGTGAGGAGGGTCCAGGTGTAACAGGTGTAATTTTGGTGGTCTGTGGTGTGAGGAATGATGGATGGGTATGAGGTCAATGCAAGGAGGAGTAAAGGATATAAAAGGGGTTGGATTTTGGTTTGAAATTCTTTAGAATTAAATTATAAAACATATATATATTTAATAGTGGTAAAGCTTCAGGTTAAATTATTATTATTGTATCTTTCCTTATTTTCTCAGTAATCATTTCTAAATCCTAAATCTTTGATTATTGAGTTTCCAACCCTTTGTGAGATCTTAAGAATATTAATATTACCTTTAAATTATATTATAATTCTTATCAAACATATCTCGAAGCAGTAGCTCTTCCTTTGAGTCATCTTCGAATCACTTCCTCAAAAATTTCATCTGTGCTTCAAAGAAGTTTCTAAACTACTCTCCTCATCTCACTTCCAGGAACACCCTTGACCTTGTGCATAGGTCTTCCAGTGACACTACTAGACTTACCCAGTAAACTAATTAATTATTTACTGGATAAAGCCATGCCTTATTATTTTAATTATTTAATTAAATTAGTTACATTAAAATTACCTATAATAAATTAACTAATTACAGAATGGTAAAATTAAATTAATAATTAAAATTAAATAAAAAATGTCCATTATATTTTTATTCTCTAACACTGTGCTCATTGACGGGTTAGAAGAAATAAAATTTTATATTAAAAAATAGATATTTAAATTAAAATAAAATTTTCATATTCAAATAAAAATAAATATATACAAAAAATTCAAATTTCTTATTTAGAATTGACTTCTACAGTAAATATTAAATAAATTTATGTATTTCTGACATACTCTGTAAATACATCTTTAAAATACATCTTTTTGCCACCTTCTTTTTAGAACAACTTTGTTATTTGAAATACTCCTTCTGGAATCTTCTTTTCTCTCTCTCTCATACTACTGTTTTTAGAATTTCATTGCAATGGTTTGTCCCTCCTTTTCCTATATAAGGCCTCTCTTTTGGTTGTTTTTTATTTATTCAATTACTTACTTATTTTAGTACAAATACTTACAATCATTTTATTACTATTTATTATTGCCTTAGTATTTACATTAAAAGTAATTCTAATCCATTAATTTTTATAATAATACAACTCTTTACCTCTTATTATTGAGTAAATAATCTTTAAGATAGGAAAATACGTACCTGAGTTTGAATCCCTTAAAAACCATTGTTACTGCCATCGGACCTCCCTATAAAACCTTCTAAACTTGAAAGACCCCTTAACAATTATAGTCAGTTAAGTGTTTTCGTTTTTCTGACTTGATTGTTATGCTTTGCTAGTATTGTCACTTGAAATTGTTGCAGAACAATATTTTGATTTAAGAATGATAATTGACATAATTATATCAATGACAATATTTCTGATTTGAAGAAGGGTTGACATTGATATATCATGGGTTTGAAGTGCAGTGGGACCAAATTTTAAGCCATCAGGAATTGGACTCTTCAGATTTGAAAGGTGAGCTAGAAGCTGAAGACCTCATTCAATTGGACAATCTGAGTTAATGTTTTGATGTAATGGAAGCTGGCTGAATTCATGTGCCGTCAGATAAAGTGAAGATGATATAAGAGATATCTATGAAGAATTGCAGTGATCACTTGGGATCATTAATCTCATTAGCATTCAGTTAAGATTGGATTTGGGGTGATCTGTTTTCATTGTTGAGGAAAGAGTTTCAGTATTTAAACCATCAAGAATGCATAAATCTTCCATTTTTTTGAAATCAATATTATCGAGTACTTATAGCTGTGAGCTATCAATCTCTAAAAAATTATTTGCTACAAAAGTAAAAAAAAAAGTAAAAGAAAAAAGTTAAGACTAAAAATTATGTAAACTTAAATATCTCAGTAAGTTTCGAAAGCCAATCTTCTCCACAAGATTTTTCCCAATGAAAAGTAAACATTGGAATATTTAACATTTGTTCTTGGGAAGAAGTAGAGGTGCGTAATTTGAGGAGAGTAACAATTTCCATTCATGACCTAAGGATCTTTTCTGTGCTGATTCTGCCTTTATAAAATTTATGAATTTTACAGAATTCCTCCTGCAAGTCAGAGCCTTGTAGAACTGAGGGTGAATAAGTTAGAGGTTTGTATGATATCTTGATTGGAGTTGATTTAATTGGTAGAGAATCTTTCAAAGAGGTCAAAGTAGGTAATTTAGGAGGTGATGGGTATTGCTTTTTAGAAATGAAGGATTTTTGATGATGAGCTGTTTAAATCATCATCTTTATAAAACATATTGTCATGTCTTGAAGAAGATTTTAAAGTTTTCTTGTTTCAATGAGCAAGCATAGCTTCATATTCTGACAGTTCATCATTGATAATTTCATCCTCCTTTTCATCATCTTCATCAGAGAGAGGGCCTTTATGGATGGAAAAATCTACAGTAGGTAAGTTTCTGGTACAAAATATCAAAAGAAAGATAAAAAGTACAATATTTAAGCAAAAAAAGAGATATATGATAGAATTTCAAAGATAAAAGAATAACAATAAAAAAAAGGAAACTAGAATATACGCATTACCAAAGCCTTTGCTTTTTTTTTGAAATTTGTTATTTGATACATCAGAAAAATCATTAGCAGAAAAAAGTTTAATATGTCAAAAAAAAGAGGAGCCTTGGGATAGTTTCTTTTTCTTGGAGCGGATAACAGGTGTTTCAAGATTTTCCTTAGAAGTTAAAGCATGATTTGAAGCTGATGGTTCATCTGTCTCATCATCATCCCTAATGACAATGACTTCATCAGGATGATTCATACCCTCCTTGTAAGCTACAAATATATATGAAGAAAAAAATATAAATAATCTTATCTAATAATTTAAAAGGAGACAAAAAAGTGAAGAACATAAATTTTTCAAGGCTTTTAACATATTGAAGTAAGTCCCTACAAGGGTTAGATAAATAAGAAGGAAAAGGATTATTATTAAGGATCTTGACAAGTTCTTCTGTTTTATCTCTACTCAAATCAAGTAAATTTCAAAACTGAACTCTATTTATCTCCTGCCTCTTATTGCCAAGTACAGGAGGGTTGTGTGCCATGCTGTCAGCCAAGCTATCTCAGGAGCCAGTAAATTCTATGAAAAATTACTGGAATCATTTAAGGGAATAATGCTATACATTTTATGTAATTGCAATAAAAAGTTATATTGAATAAAATTATATAAATATTTTATAAGTAAAATAATTTTTATATTTATTATTAAGAAACTTTTTATTACATGAAAGGATATTATATTCTATAACAACATGACACATTTTGTATGTATTTAATATTTCTAAATAAATTGATAAATTATTTATTATAATATTATAAGTGTAAAATTCAACTTATAATAACAACTTAAATAATAAAATTTATATAAACTAAATACATCTTATCATATAATACTATCCACAAATATTGGGCGCTTCCATGACCCTTAATTGTGTCATTAAATTTACTAAATTAAGTGAAATACTTATTTAATATGATAAATTTAATTTCTCATTCTAAAAAGGATATTTTATTAAATAAATTATTTGTTTCAATAAAATTAATAATTAAATTACTTGAAGTAGTTAAAATGATTAATTTAATTTTCTTTATACTGAATTAAGATTTATTATATATAATATAAAGCGTGAAAATAACTCTTTTTCTTTAATTAAAGCTTTTTCAACTATTTGAATTACCTGTTTTAGATTTTATTTCTCACAGTTTTCAGTTTTCATACTCACTAAGTTATTTATTTTATTAATTATATTTCTTTTGGAATTTTATGGTGGGAAAATGGTTGCTTATTCACAGGTTTAATCTATGTCTTTTATTTTGTATGTTTTTAATTAAAATTCTTTTAATTATTTTCTCATTGTCTTACTATTTTTTAAATAGTATTGAACCGCTCCAGAAGGCTCTCTTGCCTATAAAATGGCCTTGGAAACTTCTCTGGTGGATCATCACTTAATACACTCATACTTTATCATATTTATAAATATCATACAAATTATTATTTTTTATTAGTGTTACAGTTCTAATCTAAATTTTATATAATTCTAAGGTTGTTATAAGTCTATTAACAATAATAATTGATTTCCGCGCATTGATTTATAACTTAATACATTAACTATATTAAAATATCAATTAAATCTACTGTTGTGTCATTCCTCATAAATTGTTGTTGTACTACTTTTTAATTACTCAATTATTTCAATTATTTTGTATTACTTTTGTAAAAAATTTCTTTATTTTTCCATGTTCTTCCTCTTCATTCTTCCCTTTTATTCTCCTTCTTCTAGATGACCTTCTGATACATGCCATGTGGCAGACATGGTGCAAGCTCAAAAGCTTCAAAGAAAGTATCAATCAGAGAGTGGGATGGAAAACATTTGGGCACTGGAAAATCAATTTTTTGAAAAAAAAAGATATAGAACATAAGTGAAATATATAAATTAAGAGAGAGGAACATTACAAACATACAAAGTGGAGGTGTAGGATTTAGAATTATAGGCATAAAGATTAATGAATATTAAAAAAAGTATTTGATGTCAAAAAATTATGATTTAATATGATGAATAATTATAAGAAACTCTATTGTAGAAAATTTAAGTTGATAATTTAATAGGATAAAAAATTGAATAAAATTAAAATTAAAGTGAGGATGAAAGAAACAGAAAACTTAAAGAGGGGGATTATATTTTATTTGAGCTTTTTTATCATGTATTATTCATAGTGAGGTAAACTGAGTAACATACTCAATCATAATCTGTTTATATTGAAGAGAAATTTGATGAAGCTAACAGAAAATATTAGGAATTATTTGGGGACTTTTAGTGTGAAAAAAAAAATAATAACAAATGTATATCCCATGTGTGAATTGCCACATGTAAATACAAAATTTTTTAAATTAGAATTTACTCCTAAACAATGGAGATACACTTAATCAGTATTTTTTATTCAAACAAAGGATAATGCTTTATAACTATTTGTAAAGTTTACTTTCAGATGATAATGAGAGATTCACAAATATACTGATATGCCTCACCAAACAAGAAATGAATTATAAATATAAAATTGAAAACATTAGAATTTAAGAATAGAATTTGTTTTTTTAAGTGACAGGAGGAGTTTTGGGCTAGGGTGTGGGCCCAGTGACCAAACCATTGATAAAATTGGATAAAACTAAGGGAATAAAAATTGAATAGTTTTATTGTACAATATATCTTAGTCTGCACAAGATATTGCATTGTTGTCCCTAACTATACCAATACTGTTACTTTTCAAAATTTATAGGAATACTAAGTTGATAAAATATTATTATGAATCACCTAATGAAATAACTTAAGCAACATTTAAAATTATTAAAACATTAATATTCAATTTAAGATTTGGATTAGCTAATTTTTCACAACTTACCACAGTTTTGATCAATATAATAAAGCTTAAAAACTTGTTGAGATAACCTAGAAATGGGTGCAAGAAAATGATGAAAAATATGACTTGAAACTTAACCCATACATTATTGATAAACTTCATTAATCCTGATTAATTTCTATCAAAATTAATTTTGAGACTGGTATATTGAATTTTAGCTATGACCAAGTACTGTAAGTGCCATGGTTTTTATTCAATATATTGGTGTTGAAATTAATTTTGATAGGAATTAACAAGTATTGTATGGCACCATTCATGGAACCCTGACAGAAACCACAAAATTTATGAGTCAATAAACCTCATAATTTCAATTGAAATTAATGCAGACCCCTGAATATTGAATACAAGCTATGTCACATGGACTACACAGACATAGATAAAATTCATCATCCATGGCTTAAAATTAATTTCAATTGAAATTAACCAAGGCATTAAAACAAAAATTTTTATATGGTGTACTTGATTGAACCAGTTAATTCAACTGCTTAACTTACCTATACTTATCGGAATTTTATGCATAGTTCATGTCCATATTTATTTCAATTGAAATTAATGTTGACTAATACATAGTGAATACATGCTATGCCACTTACACTTGTGAGGCATAGCTACCATTAAATTTTCAAGTATCAAAAATTAATTTCAATTAAAATTAATGAGCATGATAATCATTTATTTCTGGAGTCAACTGCTTATTTTTATGCATGGTGCCTTCCTAACATTAATTTCAATCAAAATTACTTTTGATACTGGTATATTGCATGTAGCTATGCTTGGAAAGTGTAAGTGGCATAGTGTGTATTCATTATGTATTGGTCAACTTTAATTTCAATTGAATTTAATATTGACATTTGCATATTGAATCCAAGCCAGCAAACAACCCAAAAGACTCTTCATAAAACTGCCCATTAATTTTGATCAAAATTAAGGCTGACCATATACATATTGAATGTTAGTTATATCTGGTCTGAGTAAGCGGAGATTACTTATATTCAATATGTATTGGTCAACATTAATTTTGATCAAAATTAATGAGCATTTTGATGATGAACTTTTTCAGTCAGTTAGTTGTTTCAATGCATAATGGCATGCCAACATTAATTTTGATCAAAATTAATGTTGAAGTGATATAATGCTTTTTTGCATGACATGTAAAGGACAGCAAGTATTTTTAAGTATTGAAATTTACTATACATGTTGTGGGTAAATATAAAATTTACATATCCATATTAATTTCTATAAAAATTAATGTTGACCAATACATAATAAATAGTAAATATGCCTGGCTAGTGTAAGTGGCATAGCTATTTTTCAATCTGCACTTGGCAACATTAATTTCAATCGAAATTAAGGTTCATGATTAATATCAGTTTATGCAGTCAGTTTCTTACTGTTATGCATGGTAACATGTCAAAATTAATTTTAATTAAAATTGAATTTGACATTCCACCAAGAATTTTTCTGTAAGATGAAAAGTAGGGCCCTCTATTCTTAAGTAAACACATTAAAATTCCTATTGAGAATGTATATATCATTTAAAAATTAATATTAATTTCAATCAAAATTAATGTTGACCAATACACATTGAACACAAGCTTTACAACTTGCACACACCAGATAGAGCTTAGAACTACCATTCAATATGTATATGGTCAATCCAAATCTTCATCAAAATTAATGAGCAGTCTTATGAAGAATCTTTAAGGTCCTTTGCTTGTTTGGATTCAATATGCAAATGTCAATATTAAATTCAATTGAAATTAAAGTTGACCAATACATAATGAATACACACTATGCCACTTACACTTTCCAAGCATAGCTACATGCAATATACCAGTATCAAAAGTAATTTTGATTGAAATTAATGTTAGGAAGGCACCATGCATAAAAATAAGCAGTTGACTACAGAAATACATGATTATCATGCTCATTAATTTTTATTGAAATTAATTTTTGATACTGGAAAATTTACTGGTAGCTATGCCTCACAAGTGTAAGTGGCATAGCATGTATTCACTATGTATTAGTCAACATTAATTTCAATTGAAATAAATATGGACATGAACTATGCGTAAAATTCCGATAAGTATAGGTAAGTTAAGCAGTTGAATTAACTGGTTCAATCAAGTACACCATATAAAAATTTTTGTTTTAATGCCTTGGTTAATTTCAATTGAAATTAATTTTTAGCCATGGATGATGAATTTTATCTATGTCTGTGTAGTCCATGTGACATAGCTTGTATTCAATATGCAGGGGTCTGCATTAATTTCAATTGAAATTATGAGGTTTATTGACTCATAAATTTTGTGGTTTCTGTCAGGGTTCCATGAATGGTTCCATACAATACTTGTTAATTCCTATCAAAATTAATTTCAACACCAATATATTGAATAAAAACCATGGCACTTACAGTACTTGGTCATAGCTAAAATTCAATATACCAGTCTCAAAATTAATTTTGATAGAAATTAATCAGGATTAATGAAGTTTATCAATAATGTATGGGTTAAGTTTCAAGTCATATTTTTCATCATTTTCTTGCACCCATTTCTAGGTTATCTCAACAAGTTTTTAAGCTTTATTATATTGATCAAAACTGTGGTAAGTTGTGAAAAATTAGCTAATCCAAATCTTAAATTGAATATTAATGTTTTAATAATTTTAAATGTTGCTTAAGTTATTTCATTAGGTGATTCATAATAATATTTTATCAACTTAGTATTCCTATAAATTTTGAAAAGTAACAGTATTGGTATAGTTAGGGACAACAATGCAATATCTTGTGCAGACTAAGATATATTGTACAATAAAACTATTCAATTTTTATTCCCTTAGTTTTATCCAATTTTATCAATGGTTTGGTCACTGGGCCCACACCCTAGCCCAAAACTCCTCCTGTCACTTAAAAAAACAAATTCTATTCTTAAATTCTAATGTTTTCAATTTTATATTTATAATTCATTTCTTGTTTGGTGAGGCATATCAGTATATTTGTGAATCTCTCATTATCATCTGAAAGTAAACTTTACAAATAGTTATAAAGCATTATCCTTTGTTTGAATAAAAAATACTGATTAAGTGTATCTCCATTGTTTAGGAGTAAATTCTAATTTAAAAAATTTTGTATTTACATGTGGCAATTCACACATGGGATATACATTTGTTATTATTTTTTTTTTCACACTAAAAGTCCCCAAATAATTCCTAATATTTTCTGTTAGCTTCATCAAATTTCTCTTCAATATAAACAGATTATGATTGAGTATGTTACTCAGTTTACCTCACTATGAATAATACATGATAAAAAAGCTCAAATAAAATATAATCCCCCTCTTTAAGTTTTCTGTTTCTTTCATCCTCACTTTAATTTTAATTTTATTCAATTTTTTATCCTATTAAATTATCAACTTAAATTTTCTACAATAGAGTTTCTTATAATTATTCATCATATTAAATCATAATTTTTTGACATCAAATACTTTTTTTAATATTCATTAATCTTTATGCCTATAATTCTAAATCCTACACCTCCACTTTGTATGTGTGTAATGTTCCTCTCTCTTAATTTATATATTTCACTTATGTTCTATATCTTTTTTTTCAAAAAATTGATTTTCCAGCACCCAAATCTTTTCCATCCCACTCTCTGATTGATACTTTCTTTGAAGCTTTTGAGCTTGCACCATGTCTGCCACATGGCATGTATCAGCAGGTCATCTAGAAGAAGGAGAATAAAAGGGAAGAATGAAGAGGAAGAACAGGGAAAAATAAAGAAATTTTTTACAAAAGTAATACAAAATAATTGAAATAATGGGGTAATTAAAAAGTAGTACAACAACAATTTATGAGGAATGACACAACAGTAGATTTAATTGATATTTTAATATAGTTAATTTAATAAGTTATAACTAAATGCGCAGAAATCAATTATTATTGCTAATAGACTTATAGAAACCTTAGAATTATATAAAATTTAGATTAGAACTGTAACACTAATAAAAAAATAATAATTTGTATGATATTCATAAATATGATAGAGTATGAGTGTATTAAGTGATGATCCACCAGAGAAGTTTCCAAGTCCATTTTATAGTCAAGAGAGCCTTCTGGAGCGGTTCAATACTATTTAAAAAATAGTAAGACAATTTGAAAATAATTAAAAGAATTTTAATTAAAAACATACAAAATAAAAGCCATAAATTAAACCTGTGAATAAGCAACCATTTTCCCACCATAAAATTCCAAAAGAAATATAATTAATAAAATAAATAACTTAGGGAGTATTAAAACTGAAAACTGTGAGAAATAAAATCTAAAACAGGTAAAGAAGAAATAAGTAAAAAAGAATGTAAAAATGCCTGGTCAAAATATTGAAAATGTCAGGAAGGGGTGTGTGCTGAGGATTAATGGGTAGGTAGCGAGGAAGGTCAGTGTGTCACATGTGACAGGGATGGGGTAAGAAAGGAAGGGATGTTTTGTGGCCAACATGTGGTTTTGAAAAAAAAATCACGAAAAAAGTGCTGATTTGAGGTCATAACTGAAACCCATTTTTGAAATAAGTGACTTTTTTGCAAAATTTAAGTGCTGATTTGGTTTGAAATCCGCACTTAAGTTAAGTGAAGATTCGCCAGAACAGACACCCCCTAATATGCTAGTATCAAAATTAATGTTGGAAAGGCACCATGCATAAAAATATGCAGTTGACTCCAGAAATTCATGATTAACATGTTGATTGATTTTTATAAATTTTAATTTTGATACTGGAATATTTAATGGTAGCTATGCTTGGCAAGTGTAAGTGGTATAGTGTGTATTCACTATGTATTGGTCAACATTAAATTCAATTGAAATTAATATTGATACATAAATGTGACATAAAGAGGTATGGACCATCAATTTGTTGAAAATAAATTTTTATATCTCATACATTATTTGTATTTCTTAAAAAAAGTTAATCTCTTGCAATATCACCTTATAAAATTTAACAAGTTGATTTGAAAAAAAAACAAAATACATTAAATTCAATAAAAGATAGCTATATTACACAAAAGATCACCATTATACCTAATTTCAGATGATGTTGATAATGTATTAATTGATTCCCAAATCTTTACCAGAAGAATATCAGGTCCAACCCCAAGTGACTCATATTCATTCACAGATAATCCTTCCAAAAAATTTGCTGAATGGAAATTTGTGGGGAGGTATTTGGGAACATTGAATATACCATCTTGTGCAACTTTCCTTTCTGATGACCGTGAATATGTTTTTAATGCCGATTTTCTTTGAGCTTGTGTATAGGCTAAGTCCTGCATAATCATATCAATTTTTTTAAAAAAATCATTGATTTCAGGATTTCTCCATCCAGGAATAGCTCATATGGGTGCAGTTGGGGCTTGTGGTGGGCCTCCCTTAATATCAGAGATTCACCTAGTATCAGGAAAAAGCAAAACAAAACCTGGAACATCACTGCAGAGATATCTTGCTAACTTATAGCGTGCACTAGCAATCTGAATTCCATATAAATAATATTCATAATAACAAAAAGCAAAGTAAAAAAAAAACTTACCTTAATCCGATAACATTTTACTTATGCCCTTGCCCTCTTTTCCATCTTTTCTCTTTCCACCCTTTCCTCTTCTTGCCAAAACAGCCTTATCATCTCCTTCCCCTTATTAACTAACCATTTCTCAATAACACATTGAGTGAACTGAAGCATTGAGCAATCATTTCAGCCTAGGTATCTAAAGCACTGAATGATTCTTATGTTTAAAACAAGATAGCCTTAATTACATTAAGCTTATTACTAAAAAATAAGGATAAAATACTTATATATATGGTTAAAATACATATATATACAATTATTACACTATTATATGACTTTTAGTAGTTTAAATAGCTTATCCATAGCCTAATAATACTTATTAACGTGTTAATGAAGTAAAAATATACTTATCCTAAGTGATATTAAGTAATTGTAGACATAAATAAGCTTATATCTATACATAAACCTCATATCCGGTCAAATATGTAGTTATATTATGTATATTTAGGTCTATAAGTGGGTTTAAACCTCTTATTAGCCTATAAAATTTAGTTTTCTGCTTATTTAAGTCATATTGATGTATTCAGTGGACTCACAACACCTGCACAAGCATATACACCTATTTCAGGCACATATATCCACTTTGGACAACTTAATCTGCTTCCATGGATGGATTTTCACTGATTTATGGGTTGGGATATGATTACTGGGTTAATATTGATTCTTGGGAAAGCTATTGGGGGCTTGGAAAGTTAATTTTTTTCCTTTATATACTTTGGGTTTTATTATATACTCTTTAGATGAGTTATTTTACCTGTTTCTTTATGGTATCTGCTTTTATCAGTTTATTCTATATATGGATTGGGTCTGTGGTATCATTAATTGTGATGGAGGGTCCTTACTGGAGGTTTGGGTGTTGAACCTTCTTAATGTGCACTCCATGGGGAGGTTATGGGACATCACAGTGCTTTAACTTCTGGGGATAGCAGTGACATCATCTGGATTGAAGGTCTGTGCATTTCAGTGGATTTTGGTATAAGTAAGGGAGGATTTTGATGGGTTATAGACATAAATTAATTACTAAACTTCAAATAAACATTATAAAGTAATTATTTACATATAAAAATATATTTAAAACCATTTATAAATTGATATTATTTTTATATAAGCTATAACTTTGTTTTATTATTCTATTTTCCACCACTAGCATGCATAAAATCCAAGCATTGTGAGTTTATATTGAGAATAACTATTTTATTAGTCTTTCCCTGAGGTTTAATCACTAAATAATTTGACAATAAGTAGTAGTACCATTAATACTTTCTATTAAATAATACTTAGATACTAGCACACACTGACAATTGGGGGTCTTTCCTTAGTCATTACTTATTATTTTGTATACACCTTAGGACATGATTTTTACTCTAGTATATCTCAAAAAAATTAAATATTTGGGTATGCAGCACATTAGTGGGTCATAATTACTCAGTGATTGCAGAAAGAAAACCTTTTAATAATTGTACTAATTTTTTATAATAAAAATTAGGTATTTACAGTAGTAACTGTACCCAATATAAACCTAATTTCACTTGGTATTTGGCCACCAATATAACACCCAATTAAATATGTATTTGGTTAAATCTTGGTAAGCTAATAACTCATCCTTAAAGAGGTCTAGTTAGACTTATTATTTTATTTTTAACAGATTTTTTCAAATTTTTCTTATATTTTATTTAAATAAATAAAGATATAAATTCAGGGTAAGCTCCAGTGCTTTTATTAGTAATTTTATTGCTAATAATTTTTGTCTACTAATTACCACATAGGTTTTCCCTTTTGTAGACTTAAAGAATTGTTATTTAAGACACAATGAGTGCTTTAAAGGACAATGTAAGTGAAAAACATACTTAGAGCACCAGGTCTAAAGCTAAAAACATTCTCTAGGACATCTCTATGGAGGGGCAATCCTACCCACAACCAGAGTCAATGAGTCTAGAGGAAAAGGTTGCCCTTCTAAAAAAGATAACAATCAAAATGACTTCACTTCATCTCCAGGGTTAACTGTCCCATCATGCCAAACAGGTTCTGAAACTAGAGGAATCAAAATCTACCATGCTAAAGGAGGTAGGGCAGTTGCAAAAAAATTTTAAGGTGGGGTTCCAACAGATGAATTAACCTTGGCAGAGTTAAAGTTAGGGAATCCAAGCTAACAAACCCCTACCCAAGGAGGGACAAAGAATTCCAAGTAAAAATATTGGTATAGAAATGGAAGTGGGATTGGTTCCACCAGCAGTGGTCAAGCCACAATTTCAAAAGGGATCCACCCCCTCATCAGACTGCCTCAGATAAACCATACATAGGAAAGCAAAAGCACCAAAAGTCAGGGCTTACTCCTATCTTGTGGTAAGTAGATAAAACTCTCAGATTGAACACAATATTGATGATTACAATATAGGTAATGTTATTGATGTAAAATCTGTACAGAAGATTGAGGAGGACTTAAGACAATCAGGTTTTGATGTAGATACACCTTATTTATCTTTTATTAATAACAACAGTACTATTTGGAATAATAATACTGTTAACCCTAAGTTGCCACCACTTATTAGTGAGATGAGAAGTTCAAAAAACAGTGAAAAAATTGAGAAGGAAGACATGGAGTATTTTAATAATAACCCAACTGTCCATAGAATTGTTTCAGCATTAAGTAATAGAATGACTGAGTGTAAGGAACAGACAATTAAGCTCACAAGTGATACATTTTCGTCCTTAAAATCAAACATATCTCAACTGGCAACATGAAATAAAGAATTAGAGAATTAAAACTTGGCTCAAACTCTTAAATATGATTCTTTAAGTAATAAATATAGTAAACTTTTAAAAAAATTCTGTGAGTTAAAAAATTTTATGAAGCACATTTATTAAAATCTGAATCATTATCTTTTTCACAAACAAATAAGAGTGTCTCTTATCTGTTATAAAGAATAACTAAAATTGAGATTGAAGCTGCTAATCTACTAATGAATCAGGATAATCATAAGTATACACAGTATAATAATAATCCTTTCATTGGAAAAAATGAATCTCATTCATTTCCAATACCACCACAAGTAAAGCCATCTGGCGGTAGTGTCAAGTCTGAAAATAAAAATGTAAGTCAAAAATCTGTGCAAGAGGAAATACAAGACCATTTATCTATAGTGAATGAGTTATTGAATTTACCTAAGATTAGTGAGACTAAATCCAATCAGAAGAACTGGCCAAAGATTGATCAGTACCCAACTTATGATGGGGAAACCAGATCTGATTGGCAACATTTTATTCAAAGAATCAACAACTTAAAATTCTCATATAAATTTCCAGATGAAGAAATAACATCAAAATTGATCACTTTATTTAAGGATGTTACTTTATTATGGTTTGGAGCTATTTTGAGTGAGGGTAAAGATTACTCTTGAGCTGAATTGAAACAACTAATTGAAAAACAATATAGAGGTTATTAATTCAGGCTCACTCAGCAAAGATTATATGAGAAAACTAGGTATAATCCATTGAATGTTGACAAAACTATGGTATTTTTAATGATTTTAAATAAAATATTAAACTTTATTTAGCTAAACATGGATTTTAACTTATGGAAAGATAAGATAATATCTAAATTATGCATATCTTTCGGAAACATAGTTGTAGCTAGAACAATAATGTTTAATGAATACTCTGACTTATTAGTATTTGTAATGAAATATTAATAAAGCATAAGTATGGAGAAAGGTGCACCACTCATAAACAAAAAAATGAAACTGTGAAAATCAGAGTTCAAAACCACTTCTGGAGAAGCAGAAAAAACCTACAGCACCTGTAGTACTTAAAAAGTATGAGACTGATACTTGTTATAAGTGTAATAAACCTTGGGTTAAAGGTCAAAAATGTGAGAAGAATATAAATATTGTTAAAAATCAGCATTAATCTGAAAATGGAACAAAAAAAGTAAGGATTCAAGTGATTATGACAGTAAATCTAATATAGTGATCGAAAAAGGAGTCTGTATATTCGGAGATGATTTGTCCATCTTTTATAATCCAATATTAAGTATGGACTCAAATGAACCTTTAATGAATTTTGAGGATGCTGAAATCATTAAGGATATACAATATGATAACTTGAAAATGACACCTATCATGGTTCCAGCTATCATTTCTGAAGAAAATGTAAAAAAAGTATTGGTTACAGGAGCTTCTGGTTCTGTTGTTTCTACAAATACATTACAGTGAAATTATAGTGAGTATATAAGGCCAAAAAAAACCCCTTCAAAGTAAAAGTTGGAGAGGTTTTATATCAGTACTACATCCCATTTGTAGATACAAAGCTGCTTTTTTCTTAAAACATCAAAATGGTTATGTTAGAGTTTCTTGTGACTTTGTATTAATGGACAATACTAATTTTAGTAACTGTTTTATCATTGTAAATGACATTCTGACAAAGTTTGGTGTGTAATTAAACCCTGCTAATAATAATTTTACAATTGGCATGAATGGTAAAAGGAAATTTAAAATAAATTCCTTCAACATGGTCTTACACATTTAGTCAGTGATAAATTTTGCTTGAAAAGGAAGAGAATCCAATGAGATGGAACTTCTGCAAACAGAAATTTCAAAAGCATCATTTGGCACTCAGATAAGTAAAGCTGAGAAAACAAATATTTTGGACTTAATAAAAGAATTTCCAATGGCTTTTGCACATGCGACCAATGAACTTGGCCTTCTTAAAGATCATGAGATGAAATTAGATTAGCCTGTGATTTGTATAATATTCCTGCCAGTCTTAAAAAGAAACCATATCCTGCTTCACCAATAAAGAGGAAAGGAATAGAGGATAATATTTAGATTTTATTTAAAATGTAAATTCTTGAAAAGGTTGAAACTACACCAAAATATTGTGTAATATCACCAGTTCTAATTTCTTATAAACAAGATAGGGCAAGACTGTGCAGTGATTATAGAGCATTATATACTTAAAAAGTAGATGATATTTATCCCTTGCAAAGAATTGCCTCTATACATGCTACCTTAAAGGTGTTAAGTATATAAGTTGCCTAGATGGAAATAAAGTGTACCATCAGATTCCTTTAGAAAAGAGTTCAAAGTACTTTCTGTTGATAACAACACATATGGGAATATATAAATATTTCAAGATGCCATTTGTACCAAAAAATGTTCCTTCAGTAACTCAGAAGTTAATGGATATAAAATTCCATAATGAAATGATTGAAAGATGGTTGATGGTATACATTGATGACATCTTAGTGTGCTCTAAGACATATGATGAACACTTAATCAATTGAAAGAAGGTATTTCAAAAGATGGATGAAATAAAAATGACCCTTTCATTCAAAAAATTTAAATTTGGGTTTGAGCCTTTAAAAGTGCTTGGTCATATTGTATCTGGCTTACAAATATGTGTAGACCAAAATAAGGTGGCCGAAATCATGAATATTGGAATTCCTCAAAATATAAAGTATGTACAATCTTTTCTTGGTATGTGTGATTATTATAGACAATATATAAACATCTACCAATTAATTGCTGCACCATTGAACACACTGATAAAGAAATCAGAAGCTTTCATTTGGAATAATAAAAGACAAAAAGCTTTTTAAAAGTTGAAAGAATGTTTGATGACAGTTCCTATCTTAGGATTACCATATTTCCAATTGCCTTTTGTATTTTATACAGATGCAAGTTTCATTGGTCTGGGTGCTGCTTTGCATCAAAAACAACTTATTGAAGGTAAAATGTCAGAAGAATTTATTTGCTATATTTTACGTATTCTATGAAGTAATGAATTGAAATATGGTGCTACTCAGCTTTAATTTTTGGCAGTAGTATGGGCTCTTGAGAAGCTACATTATCACCTGGAAGTCCAAAAAATTGAGTTAATAACTGACTGTAGTGCAGTTAAGTCACTCTTAAACATGAAAACTCTTATTAGACATATGTTTAGATGGCAATTATCTGTACAAGAATACAGAGGACAGATGAATATTACACATAGAGCAGGAACCGTACACTCTAATGTAGCTCTTTTATCTAGAGTACCTCTATCCAATAATGATGATAATCCTGCTTATGTTCATGAAACAGAGATTATTAAAATTTATGGCATTTATATTGTAGATCTTGAGGATGAATTTAGGCAATCAATTCTTGATAATTATACCTCAGATCCTGAGTTGAGTGAACTTACTACAATATTAAATGATACATCTAATGCTTCAATGAGTGTTTTAATAAAAACATTACCACAAAACTATAAAGAAGAATTAGAAAAAGAAAAATTTTCCATTGATTATGGTTTTATATATTACAGAAAGAAATTAAGCAATGTAATTGTAATTCCCCCTTCAATGAAGGAGTTAATGTTGAGCATATGTCATGATGATATATCAGCTGGTCATTTTGACCTCCATAAAACATTAACCAGAGTAAAAAATACAGCTTGGTGAATTAACATGTCTGATGATGTTCAAAAATATGTTGAGACATATGATTCTTGTCAAAAATATAAAACATTAACAGGAAAAAGAGCTGTTTTATTACAACAACTTGAGCAACCAAAAGCTCCAAGGGAAATAGTTAACATGGACTTTTAACAGTTATTCCAATAGCAGGGCATAAGAGTTATAAATCCTGCAGGGTATTGTAGATAGATTTACATAAATGTGTAAATTTATTCCTACCCACAAAGAGGTTTCTGAAAAGGACTTGCTTTTCTATGGTGGACACAAATGTTAAATATAGCAGGTTTCCCCAAAGTAATAGTCTCAGACAGAGATCCTAAATTTACTTCTGAGTTCTGGAAATCACTTATGGATGTTTCAGGGTGTCAATTAAAACTTTCTTGAGCACACCATCCACAAAATGATGGGCTAGCAGTGTAGTAAAAAAGATGATTGGTAAAAATGCTCATAAAGTTATTCTATATGCACCATATGATAAAAAACATCCAGTATTTCCTATTTCTCTTATAAAACCATACCATTCTAATGATACTACTCTATTTCCAAGAAGATCAGGAATGCATAAACATCAACCTGAAGAAATGGTTGCAAAGGAAGAAATTGAAAAGATACTTAAAAAGAGACACCTTATTAAAGAAAAGGAAGTTGAGTACCTATGAAGGTTTAAAAATAAATCAAGTGAATATGACCAGTTGATTCCAGAAAATGAAATATCTGATCATAAAAATCTCTTCAAAGAATTTAAATCCAAATAATAATGGTTAATTTAGTATATGTATCATATAAGTTTTAAATTGATTTTTTCTATTCACTCCTTACTTATTAATAAAAATGTCTTAACTTTTTTTATTGTTTTTTTGGTTGAGGGAGTGTCAGACTAGGCATCTCTAGGACTGAGTAATTCTTATGTTTTAAATAAGATAATATTAACTACATTAAGCTTATTACTTAAAAAATAGTTAAAATACTTATATATATGGTTATTATAGATTTATATACAATTATTACACTATTATATGACTTATAGTAGTTTAAATAGCTTACCCATAGCCTAATAATACCTATTAAGGTGTTAATGGAGTCATAATATACTTATCTAAATTGATATTAATTAATTATAGACATACATAAGCTTATATGTATAAATAAACCTCATATTCAGTGAAATATGTAGTTAATTTATGTATATTTAGTTCTATAAGTGGGTTTTAAACTCTTAATAGCCTATAAACTTTATTTTTCTGCTTATTTTAGCTCATATGGACGTATTCAGTGGACTCACAATGCCTACACAAGCATATACACCTTTTACAGGAGCATATATCCAGTTTGGACAACTTAATCTGCTTGCTTGGATGGATTTTCACAGATTTATGGGTTGGGATATTATCACTGGGATAATATGGATGCTTTGAGATGTTATTGGGGGCTTGGAAAGTTAATTGGTTTCTTTTATATGCTTTGGGTTTCATTATATACTCTTTGGATGAGTTATTTCACCTGTTTATTTATAGTATCCGCTTTATCTGTTTATTCTGTTTATGGTATGGGTCTGTGGTATCATCAATTGTGATGGAGGGTCCTTAGTAGAGGTCTAGTTGTTAAAACTTCTTGATGTGGACACCATGGGGAGGTGATTGGACGTAACAGTGCTGTAACTGCCCGGGATAGAAGTGACATCATCTGGATTGAAGGTCTGTGCACTCCATTCGATTTTGGTATAAGTAAGGGAGAATTTGTTGGGTTATAGACATCACTTACTTACTACACTTCAAATAAAAAATATAAAACATATATTACCATATCAGAATATATTTTAAACCATTTATAAATTGATATTATCTTTATATAAGCTATAACTATATTTTATTACTGAATTTTTACCACTAGCAGGCATAAAATCCATGTATCGTGAGTTTATATTGTGAATAACTATTTTATTAGTCTTCCCTTGAGGTTTGATCACTAAATTATATAACAATAAGTAGTAGGACCACTAATATTTACTATTAAATCATACTTAGATACAAGCACACACTGACAGATTGATTGTATTCAAGGTGGTGAGCCACCTTCTGAAAAATCACAGCAAGTCCAATCAAAGGTAAATTTCTGAAAACCTTTTCCTTGCAATTCACACTCTGAGTTTAATTTGACAGAAAGTGGGATCAGTGATCCTCATTTTAGTCCTCAAGGCTCAGGTACTAGAAAAAATTCAGGTAGTCAAATTTCAGATTGCTAGAAGGCTATAGAATTGATTATCAGAATTGTCAATTAGCTACAGAATTGGCACTTTTTGAAGATTGGACTTGGGTTAGGACACTTTGAATGGTTTTCAGCTTGAATTGATTCCAAGCTTTCAAAATTTTAATCTCCAAAGGTGTTGGGCTCGCAGCATATTTTGCTATTTGTGTTGGTCCCCCAAGACAATACTTCAGAAAGTGGTAAATATTTCTATTTAGACTTTTTGGGCTCCTGGGAACATCATTCCTTCTAACTAAGCCTCTTACAGCTCTTAACCCCCATTCTTTCTCATGAGACTCTGCTGAATTAAGTCTGTGGTAATCACTTATACCCATAATGATTGAGGGATTCACTAACAATTCAAATAAGTTAATTAAATTGGTTATTTTTAAATAAAAGAATACACTACAAATTTGAATTACCAGCTCCACTTGTGCTTGCTCATTGATTAGGCTGAGCAGATGATGATTTGTCCCCAAAAAATTCCCTCAATACTTTACTAGCCCAATCTCTTCCTAGCTAATTAGCTTGCTGATCAGCACTTTCAGGAGCAGAAGGATGATTGGGATTATTATTTCTTTGTTCTGCATGAGACTCTTGGCCTTGATTGGGATTAGGTGGTGGGTTAGGATTAGGCGGTACAGATTGATATGCATCTGGAAGTTGATCAGCAGTGAGTGGTGGTGGAGTATTTCCAGTATTAGTATGTTGAGGTGGAAAACAATCAGAATTGGTTGGGTCAACAGACATCCCTTCAAAATTATCATCCATAATGAACTTTAATAAAATAAAATTAAATAAAAATAATCAGTTGTTAAAATTTATACCTTTCAAAGTTAAAGTAAAAAAAGATACAATGTTTATAGTCTTGTTAAAGTGTACGTTCTCTTGGGGAGAAATAAAGTGATTAATATATAGCTATCAGCTAAATTGGGAAGGTCAAACTATTTATATTATATGAATGAGCAAGAGGATCATTCATTAAGTAAAAAGTTTATCATGATTTTAATTCTTTCATTATTACATTTAAGATAAAAATGACTCATTTAAAGCATGGGTTCTCTAACAATAAAAGCAACCAATATACTTGTTCACTGATTTAAGATAAGGTAAGTTGGATGCCTTGCATTTCATAATCGAGCATTGAAATATTTTTTTTACTATTTACAAACATCACCAATCCTACAAATTTCCCCAATCCCAAGTTAACACAAAGATGTTAGTCAACAGAAAATAAATTTGATTAATTTTTTCACTCACTACTGTCTGCAGTAGAATGGAAGTGACAACTTTGTTTTTAATTCCAAACATTCCTTTTTTGTGCTTGACAATAGCTGCATTTCCAATTATTGCATCTTTCTTAATCACAATTTGAGTTGCTTTGGCTACTCTTACTAACTGACAATGCACTTGTGGGAAAAGCTCATAGGGATCCTTTGATGTTTCTTCTGGACGAAGCTTCTTGAAAAGACTTACTATTAAATAGATTTGATGATTCTCCTCCTTTGACCTGAAAAGATCATCAATTTGGCCAAAGTGGCTATCTTTTCCATGGTAGAATTAAATTGTTGAATTAGCAATGTGTCAATGGTAACTAGTAAACTTCTTTCCATGTATCAATATGCTTGCTATATTTTCAACTACCTGATCCACACTTTTCTCTGATGGTGTCAAAGCCCGTCTTTAAGTTTATTTTCCCATTTGTGCCCTTACCAATTTAGTAAATAATTCCATACTTAGATGGATCCATTTGTTTTGTTTAACAAGATCAATATGGATTTTTTTAGTCTAACATTGATCAGTATCTTCAGCTTCACCAAGATCTAATACTATAGACTTCTGATACCAATGTTAGAGCATTGTTAGCGGTATCTCTCCTGTTGTAAATATTAATAAATTAGCACAGTTGAGTTTTTAAATCATTGCTTAGAAACATTACATACGTGGATGGTGATTTTTTAGAATTTCAGATAATATATGATTCACCTGCTCTCCAGACCAAGTAGCTGTACCTGATAGTGGTCCAAGATGCTTTATCATTTCAGTATAATGTTAAGTGATATGCAGATTTTGTTCTGCGTTAATTTTCATTCAACCCTCTTCCAGGCACTCACAATACTATAACAGAAATTGATCTAGATATTTAAGCTCATTAGTCTGTATATTTTTTAATGTCAAAAAATTGGTGATAGAGCATAATGTTACAAGTGACTTGAGAAGATAATATTATCTTGTTTTTTCAGCTGAGGAAGCTGAAGATTCAGATTCTTTAAATTTTTTAAATTAAAGGGGTATAAGTTACAAAGGGAAGTAGAGAGTATACAGAATGTGCCATTCTGCTGCCTTGAGGGATCTTGCATATTTATATACTACTGTTTTTCGAACTCGTGTTAGCCAGGAAGGTCTTTTTACTAGATAAATTATCTTCCATACAACCTGTAGCTCTGATGCTGTGATTTGTAGATTACTACTACCTTCATTTTCATTCTCCTTATCTTTCCTTTTATTTTCATTATCTCTAGCTGTCTGATGTCTCATTTGATGAGTGAGATCCTTCACTCTGTGATATGCTAATGCTCCTTTGCCTTAATTTATACTATGAATTCCTACTGCCACTGCTGTGAGACTGTAATGAGGCCATATCGCTATATGGAGGAATAAATTTGGAGCTGGATTACCTACTCTAGCTTCTTGATTTATTTGTTCCCAATCCCTCACTATTTAGTCCAAGATGACTTGATGACCTTCTTGAACTCGTAAGTCTTTGTTGCTTGTGCTGTCTCATGTGTCCGGTATAATCATCATCATTATTTGTGGTGCTTAAGCTACTTCTATGTTTTTAAGAATGTTTATAAAGTGAAGTATCAGAAAATAAATCGTCATCTCTTCACTTACATGACAATTTTTATACTTTTCCAGGTTTCTTTCTAGATCTTTTGCTGCATTTTGGATTTGAAAATAGCTTAGACTGTGTTCTTTTAGGTTTCCAATAATATGTGAATACATAACATCAATTGAGAAATATTCAGTTGGACATCAATATTAAAGGTTATTCCGCTCACTCCATTGTACCCCTTGATTCTGAATAATTGATACATGCTCCCAATGTGACTTAGAATTTTTCCACTTTGTTTCCCAGCACATATTATCCTCATGATTCTGTAATGAAAAATTTCCCACATTCTTTTCACTTATTTCATCTTTAGAGATATTACAGAAAGAGCAGAACATTCTTGCAGAGTGACTTGAAAAGACAGCCAATTTTTGTATTGCAGGAATGTCACCTATCAAAGAGAACAATGCAACTCTTAATTTCCAGCCTCGTAGATAAAGATGCATCTTTTCAATCAATATACCATCCCATATAGTTTTTATATCATTAACCAGAGGTTTTAGAAGGTGATTAAGCTGTTCACTTGTGGGTTCTGTTGGACCAGGTATAATAGTATACAAAAATATTTTCCATTTTGTATCTATCTTCTTGAGGTAGGTTCATACACACCATCATATTATTGCCTACAGACTTCTGTTGACCTCCAATCCTATTACCACCAGACCTAAGCCAGTAGACACATAAATTAAATATTTAGTGGCCTGAAGTTATTGTATATTCATCATCATTGCAACCCAGATCTTCATTGGTAGTGGGAAATTTTTTCCAAAAGAACCATCACGAACATCCTTCATCAAGTCAAACTCTACATCATCTGCCACAGGGGTTTTCTTCTCAATCAGAAGCTCAAATTTGAACAGTTCAGCCTTTTTTTAAGAAAGTCAATAAAAAAATGGTGATGAAATATTTTAAGAGAATATTATTTTACATGTTCTTGATGTTCCTCCATCAAATACAGCCTTTCATCACATTTAACTAAAATTTGTCCTGCTCCAAACATTTTTAAATAGCACTTTGATGATGAATAATACTTTTGATTGCAACATTGTATAGATGGTTAAGATTCTGAGTTATACTCATAAAGAGAAAAGCATTTAGGACAGCATGTTTTAGTGAAAAATGATTGATTGAGCTTTAATCAACTAAAAACTGTATCTATTGAGAGTGGGATCAGGCAGACAATGATATCAGAATCCAGTCTTCCACTATCACCTAGAATTTTAAGCTTCTTAATTTCTTCATCCAAAAATTGAGTACAACCTTCTTTGCTCAAATGATGAATCAGAGATAGCTTTGCTGCCTGCCACATAATTATCTGGCTATAACGTTCCCCAAGATTTGAGTTTCTAGAGACTGTTGAAGATACTTCTTCCCCCAATAGCAACTGCCCCTATGTAATGAATCATCAAAATATCATAAAGACTTTTATTCTCACTTTGAACTATAGATATACAGCTTACTGTTTCTGTGGAGCTGGAACTTCCAATGTTAAGTGGATCATTGGAAGAAATAACCATCTGGGCCTTCCTATTTCTTTGCTCTTGATGTTTTGCATATGAATTAGAGCTTTTGAAGGCTATACCAACTTTAAAGGATCCAGAAGAAGTCTGATACTTTCTATTGACACATCAAAGCTCTTGAAATTGACATACATGAAAAAAAGGGGCATTGTAATTGTGATGAATGTACGAATAAGTTAGCTGTTAGAAGTTACCAACTGAAGGTATTCCTTTTTTTACAAGGGACTAGCTAATATAAGCTACATTTTTTATCAAAAGAATATAATGGAATATGTGTTAAAATTATTTAAGTATAAATGTTTACTTTTTAATCAGATAAATTATATATTAATTAAAAGCTATGCAGTCTACTTTATTTGTATTCTGTATACTCTCTGCATTTTTATAACAATGCATGCATGTTTATCAGAATATTTTCTATAATAGAAAAAATTCTATTGTACACACAAGCATCTTAATTATTTTTCTATCAAATGCCTTCTGAGTTATATCTAACTACCCAATAATTATTCAATAATAGTAAAAATTCTTAGTTATGGACTATAAGAAAATAAATCCATATTTTTAACATAATTATTTAAAAAATTACCCCAAAAATCAAAGTTAAACCCAAAAATAAGGTTAATATTTTGTAAAAAACAATCACAAACAAATTTCCTTCACTTTTAAAATTGTTCTGTACTAGGTAGAATTTTCCAGAAAGAAATAATCCAAAATACTCAAATAATAGATGCTGCAAAAGTGTAAACCTTAAAGCATTACAAAAAAGCTGAAACCTTGTATAAATTTTCATGCATAAATGTGATGAAGAGACACTCTAATCTATTTATTCAGTTTTAACAAAAATTATTCAATAGAATATGTATTACTATCATATTGGACCAAAAATAATTTTTTGGTAATCAAAAAATGAACATAGCCTCACATTTATCAAATTATTTTTGTGGAAAAATTTTTTTAAAAAGAAAAAAAAATACTTTTCTCAAATGAGTCAGCTTTATGCACATAATCATTCTCTTCCTTTTCTGCCATTTCTTTTGAGTTCTAATTGCATATAAAAATATAATTTATGCATATTATAATGACATAAAGTTGAAATATTTTTTATTCTTAATTTTTGTGATATTTCTCCTTAAATCAACTTTGATTATTAAGTTTTGGAGCTTCACAATTTATCCTTCCTCTTTGTTTAATTTTATTGAAAACTTTCTTAATCTTATTGCTTATGAACCCTATTAGCTCTTACTTTCCTCATGGAAACCTTCCCAAAAACACACAAACACTTAATAGAATTTTTAATGAGACTTTGCCTCCATTCAATTCAAACTTTTGTAGATCTATACACAATTTTTGTTGTTCACTTTTGAATATGTCACCAGAATCAAATGGATGGCAAAAAAACCCTACTGAAGAGCAATTAGACATATTTTCATCATTCAACATAAATTCTTGCAACATCGCCTTTGAACTACCTCATCCAGAATCAAATTCAGCTGTTTCAGAAAATTTTCCACCAATTTTCTGTGAATATTTTATTGACCACCTTCACATGTGCGGTTTCCCAGGGTAAACTTTTGCTTGGAAACTAGATTGGTTTGACAAATGGAACCAGGTCATGGCAAATATTTTTCATTAAACACTGGGAAAATGCCTTAAAAACCAAAAATTTGATTGCATATCTAATTGACTCAACTCAAATTAGCCTCTCAAATCAATTGGGAGTTCTTCACTGTTGTTTTTTAGGTCATTCTAATAAATTAAGACTTGGGAAAGATTCTGATAGCTCTCAAGAAATAATCAAAGTGAGAAAGCATAAATATTGAATAAAAAAAGTATGAAAATACCCTTTTTTTCAACCATTTTTATTTATGACCTTTATTTCAAATAAAAAAGATTCTTAGAATTCAGTTAACTGAACTAAACTTCTTAAACAACTTCCATGTTGTGAAACTTATCACAACCTTTTTACAAACATAAAGTGTTGTTCAGACACTGAAATTGATGATGATGGATCTTTAAGACACATTTTAATGCAATGGAGGTCTTAAGACTTCTCTAAAGTTGCACAATATCTTGACCAACAACATTTTGATATTCAAGATACTTTGACCTACTCTAGAAGTGTGCTAAAGGACTTGGACTTGTAATAAGAATCAGTTTGGTTTCAACATTATCACCTAACCTTAATCCTTCTCATGTCCCCTGGGGTTTGCCGAATTACTGTTATTCTCCCTTATATCTTGCATCTCTAAATCCTCAACAACTCAGATGTTTAAATCCTCAAAATACCATAAATTTACCTGCTCTCCTTGAATTTCTTGCTTCCTCTAATGTGAGTGATTGACAAACTCCCTTAATAATAGGTTTGCAGACTCATACTCCTCATTTTGACTGTTTTGGACACTTAGCATTGAAAACAAAAACATAATTTTAATGATTACTATTATCATTAAAATTTATAGAATTTAAATTTGGCTTACATTGTTAGGTCCATTTTTTTTCTTTGAATCTTATACATGCTGAATTCTATAATTCCATGTACAAAATAATTCAAAACATTTACTTCATTTTCTGCCCCATTCTATACAGCCAATCAATAGCCTGCTGCTCAACTGCTGGATTCCAATTTGGCTCTTATTTCAACATTTAACATTTAAAAAATTTAATATTTTTGTTGTTACTATGAAATAAAAGACATTGAGCTCACCATTATATATACATTTTGAGCACACCTGAGATCTTTACCCACTCTTGCAGCCTGAATTGTTCCATACAAAACTTGACAATTTTTATTAAAATGGAATTCATGCATATTTTTGTCTTGCTTTGTCCTACTCAGTTCACCCATAAGCTGGGTATACCCAATATTGTGGTCATCTAGAGCCATTTTTATTTTATTTTGAAATATTAGAAAATTGTTTTTAATAAGCCAACACAATTTTATAAAACAATTCATTATAGAATCACTTACATCTGAAAAAAGTCTGCAAAGTTGGAGAATATGACAGCTTTCGGAAAAATTATACCCCTTTCACTAGACAAAAAGTTTTTTCAAGTGGCCTATAAGATGACAAGTCTTTGTGGAATGCTTCCAGGTGAAATAAAAATTTTGAGCTTCATCCAGATTTTTGTAGATTGGATGGTTGCAGAATTTTCAAAAATAATCAGCTCTCTAAGAAACTCAGATGAGTCCCAAGGGAGGTCCGTGCTTCTGGAGGACCCATATCGCTCAGTGAATCCTTCTTGAAGCAAATCAAATTTAGACCTCCATGTATCTGCTAATTGAACTAATATCACCCTTTGAATATTTTTTTGAAGAGACAAAAGTGCATCCTTTGTTCTATGTAGGCTTATGGCTTTCATTAAGTGATTGATTGATTTAATAGAATTAGCCTTTCCTTTTTGAAAACCTGGAAAAATTTAATTATTCCGTAACCAGTCTTTTTGCCACTTTTCAATTCTAAGAAAAAATATGAGACTTTGAAGGTCAGTGGGCCTGTTCTGAAATGGAGTTCCAGTCAAGCATAGTTGGTGTTGGGATTCCAAGTCAAATATTGGTTGAGCCCTCTTCAAGTAAGGATTTTTAATGTAACTAAAAGAATATTTATAAAAATTGATTATAAAAATTAAGTTTTAAGTTTTAGATATAGAAATGGGCACTAACTGAGCTTCATCTAAAACAACTCTATACCAAAAGACCTTTTGAGTCACTGGTATTTTTTTGGCTTTGATTTTTTGACATTTTTGGGCTAGCTGTTTCATAGGTCATTAAAACAATAGCAGTGTCCTGTAGCTCATTGACATTAGTATTTTGACAATCCTTCCCATAAATAACCTTTAGAAGAAGCGCATTATCTTCAAAGTGCACACTTATTTCATTGATCCAATTCAATAGTGTTGCCAGTGGGCATATAATCAGTGTGGCTGAACTCCGATTAATAACTTCTTGATTTTCTGATACCTGGAATCGTCTTGCAAACTTTGAGTTGCACTTATAAGAGAAAGAGTTGACAGTGTCTTTCCCAAACCCATATCATTAGTGAGTTTTGACCCGTTTCCTTCAGGGGTTAATTGATTGTTAGGAAACTGCTCTTTATATTCATTGAATCCAGTTCTAAGCCAATTGTTGTTCTGGTGCCTCCGCATGATATCAAACTTTTCATTTAAAATTTGTTCATTTTCAATCATAAAATTTATCACTTAAAGTTGATGTGTTTTGAGAACTGCTTTGATTCCTTTGATAAGTTGATCAGCTTTCCAAACTTGAGGACTCTGAGATATTTTCAAAGAGCCTTCAAATATTACATTCAGGATATTGAAAAAGATAGTGGAGTCGTAGTTTGGGATTGAGCATAAATTTATTTGAGAAGAAGAAAATGCTTCTTTAGCAAAACTGATTAGTGTACTTGTAGAAAAGAGGCATCCCCAAAGTTGATACTGATTATCAAAAACTTGAACCAAGTAAGCATGAAAATAGAATGGCTTCATAGGACTCAAGGCACTTCTTTGGTTTAAATGGTGAGATCCATACCAAATGTCACCCAATAGTGGTCCAATGTGCTGACTCTGAACTTGAGAAAGATTATCAACCAGGGTTGTTTTTCTTTCTTCAAATAGTCCAAAAATATGAACATTCAAATGGCCTTGCTGTAAAATTGTGGGGGTTGGTGAGTTTTGAAATCTTTAAATTACATTCATATAAATTTGATTGATAATTATTGAGAGCTGTCCAACACATATGAGACTTGACATATTAAGTAAGAATAGTATCTGAAGAAAGTGGTTGTTAAAAGATGAATTGAAGCAAAAAATGAATAATCAGTTTTGAATAAAATGACAAAATAACTTTTTAGCATATGCTATGCTAAGCTCATAATTCTTTCACATGTATTATTATTATCTTTTTAAAAAATATTGGAAGTAAATAAATTATAACTGAAATGAATAATATGGCTTAAAAATAAATCTTGAGCCTATAGAGTAAATTTGGGATTGTGGAAGAAAAAAAATTTTCTTAATAAAAATGTGCTTTATTCTTACATTATAATCACAAAATAGATCATTTCACTCTTATTACACTTATTTATGTTTCTTTCTAATAGTAAAATGCTTTAGATGGAAGTTTAAAATCCAAATTGAAACTACTACCTAGAATGATGTCTTGATACTAACATTTTTTTTGTAAGCCTTTAGACAGACACTTATGGTGATCTCAATAATAGTTAAACTGATTTGAATTGTATGTTTTATGAAATATCCATGTGGTCTAATGTAATAATTGAGATAATACAGTTTAAACTTCTGTTACCAACTTGGCAAGAAAATATCTGTAGATATTCTTAGAAGAATATCAAACTTTACTTTCCACAAGATGGGAAAGTAAATATTATGATATGTTAAGTGATATGTTAAAGCTTTGCTCAATCTGTGCTCAGCTGAAGATCAAAGTAATCACCTAGCTCGAAGAGACCTGTGATTTAGTTGGGTTGAACCTAGGTCTAACTGATTATCAAATCTTTTTCCAATTGATTTAAATGTGGTTTCACAATGAATTCCCAACCGCTTTACAACAGCTTTCCAACCACTTACAAACATTTTGAAATGTGGGGTATTGCTAGCGATACCCCCCCCAAATTTTTTGTGGTGAATGAACATGGCCATGTAAAAAATCATGAGATAAAGATTAGTTTAACCTGTGATAAAAATAATTTTCCTAATAGTCTTAAAAAGAAACCTTACCCTGCTTCACCAATGAAGAGGAAAGACATAGAGGAAAAAATTAATATGTTATTAAAAATGAACATTCTTGAGAAGGTTGAAACTACACCAAACTATTGTGTAATTTCACCAGTAATAATTTCTTATGAAAAAGATAAAGAAAGACTTTGCAGTGATTTTTTAGCATTAAATACATTTACAGTAGATGATATTTACCCCTTGCCAAGCATTGCCTCTATACATGCTACCCTTGAAGTTGCCTAATACATAAGTTTCCAAGATGGAAATAAAGGGTAGCATCAAATTTGTGCTGAAAAGAGCTCACAGAGAATTTAGTTGATAACAGCATATATAGGAATATATAAATATGTCAGAATGCCATTTGGACCAAAAAATGTTCCATTAGCATTTCAGAAGTTAATGGATATAACATTCTATAATGAAATTATTGAAGGATGGTTAATGGTATACGTCGATGACATCATAGTGTTCTCTAAAACATATGATGGGAACTAAATCCATTTAAAGAAGGTATTTCAGAAGATAGATGAAATAAAAATGACCATTGTATTGAAAAAATGTAAATTTGGGTTTGAGTCTTTAAAAGCGCTTGGTCATATTGTATCTGGCTTAAAAATATGTGTAGACCAAAATAAATTGGCTGCAATCATGAATATTGGAATTCCTCAAAATGAAAAGGATGTAAAATCTTCTCTTGGTGTTTGTTGTTATTACAGTCAATATATAAAGAACTACCAATTATTTGCTGCAACATTGACCACACTGACAAAAAATTCTGAAGCTTTCATTTTGAATATTGAAAGACAAAAAGGCTTTTGATAATTTGAAATGTTTGATGACAGCTCCTATCTTGTGATTAAAAGACTTTCAATTAACTTTTATATTATATACTGATGAAATTTTTATTGGTTTAGGTGCGGCTTTGCATCAAAAACACTATATTTAAGGGAAAGTGTCAGAAGTAGTAGTTTGCTATATTTCACATACTCTAAGAAGAAGTGAATTGAAATATGGTCCTACTCAACTTGAATTTTTGGAAGTATTATGGGCTCTTCAGAAGCTACATTATTACCTTGAAGACCAAAAATTTGAGTTAATAACCAACTATACTGCAGTTAAGCCGCTTTTAAACTTGAAAACTCTTAACTGACATATGTTTAGATGGCAATTAGCTTTATAATAATACAGAGGACGGATGACTATTACACATAGAGAAGTAACCGTGATCTCTAATGTACATCTGTTATCTAGAGTGCCTCTACCCAATAATGATGATAATCCTGCTTATGTTCCTGAAACTCAGATTATTAAAATTTATGGCATTTATATTTTAGAATTTGAGGATGAATTTATGAAATCAATTCTTGATAATTATGCTTCAAATCCTGACTTGAGTAAGCTTACTACAATATTAAATGATCCATCTAATGCTAAAATGTGTCTTTTAATTAAAACATTACCAAAAAAGTATAAGGAAGCAGTAGAAAAAGGAAAATTTTCCACTGAGGATGGTTTTATAAATTACAGAAAGAAATTAGGCAATATAATTGTAATTCCCCCTTCAATGAAGGAGTTAATGTTATTCATATGTCATGATGATATATTAGAAGGTCGTTTTGACTTCCATAAAACATTAACTAGAATAAAAAATACAGCTTGGTGGATTAACATGTCTAATGATGTTCAAAAATATGTTGAGAAATTTTATTCTTGTCAAAAATCAAAAAGATTAAAAGGTAAGGGAGCTAGTTTATTAAAAAATATTGAGAAACCAAAAGCTCCACGGTAAGTAGTTAACATGAACTTTATAACAGGTTTTCCAATAGCAGGGCATAAGAGTTGTAACTCCTGCTGGGTAATTGTAGATAGGCTTACAAAAAAGTGTAAATTTATTCCCACCCACACAGACGTTTCTGCAAGGGACTTAGCTTTTTTATGGTGGAAATAAATGCTAAATACACCAGGTTTCCCCAAAGCAATAGTTTCAGACAGATATCCTAATTTTACTTCTGAGTTCTGGACATCACTTATAGATGTTTCAGGTTGTCAATTAAAAATTTCTACAGCACACCATCGACAAACTGATGGGCTAGCAGAAAGAATGATACAAACTTTACAAGGTATGATAAGAAGATATTGTTCTTTTGGTCTTGACTTTTAAGACAATGACAAATTCACACATGATTGGGTAACCCTTATCCCAGGATTAGAATTTGCATACAATAGTAAAGTATATTCTGTCAATGGAAAAAATCCATTTGAGTTATTATTGGTTTACGTATCTAATACCCCTTCTAAAACTATTAATAAATTACCTAGATTGGATATCCATCCAGGTACCAAATCTATTCTTCAGATGAAAGAATTATGCAGAAAGCATGCTCAAGAATGTATAAATAAGGCATTTGAGTATGAGAAGAAAAGATTGGATAAAGCCCATAAAGAGAAAATATTCAAAGAGGCTGATGAAGTCTTTATTTCTACACCACATTTCAATTAAAGTGGTAATGCTAAATTGAAGAATCCATTCATTTGTCCATTTTTAGTAAAAAAGATGGTTGGTAACATTGCATTTGAAGTTATTCTATGTGCACTATATGATAGAGAACTTCAAGTATTTCTTATTTCTCTTAAAAAACCATACCATTCTAATGATACTGCTCTATTTCCAAGAAAATAGGAAGGAATAAACAGAATCCTGAAGAAATATTTGAAAAGGCAGAAATTGAAAATATACTTTAAAAGAGACACCTTACAAAAAAAAGGGAGTTGATTATCTATTAAGGTTTAAAAAAATCAAGTTAATATGGCTGGTGGATCACAGAAAATGAAATCTCTGATCTTAAAAATCTCTTGAAAAACTTAAATCCATATAATACTGTTTAATTCAGTATATGTATCATAGAGAATTTAAAAATTATTTTTCTATTCACTAATTAAAATGTCTTAAAAAAATTTTAATTGTTTCTTTTGGTTGAGGGAGTTCCAGACTAGGTATCCTAGAGAATGATTAATTCTTATGTTTAAAATAAGATAACATTAATTAAATTAAGCCTATAACTTAAAAAAAGGGTTAAAATACTTATAAGTATGCTTATAATACATATATCTTTAAATATTACACTATTATATGACTTATAATAGTTTAAATTGCTTATCCATAGCCTTGTCACCACACGACCTATGCTCAAGGTCGAGGGTGTTCCTGTGAAGTGAGATGGAGGGAGGAGTTTAGAAACTTCTTCAATGCACAGAGGAAATGTTCAAGGAAGTGATTCCAAGATGACTCGAAGGAAAAGCTACTGCTTTGAGATATGTTTGAGAAGAATTCTAATATAATTTAAAGGTAATATAAAAATTCTTAAGATCTCACAAAGGTTGGAAACTCAATCAAAATTTAGGATTTAAAAATTATTACTGAGAAAATAAGGAAAGATAAAATAATTATGGCTTAACATAAAGTTTTACCACTATTAACTATATATATGTTTTATAATTTAATTCTAAAGAATGTCAAACCAAAAACCCAACCCCTTTTATATCTTTACTCCTCCTCGCATTGACCTCATACCCATCCACTATTGCCCACACCACAGACCATCAAAAATACACCCGTTACACCTGGACCCTCCTCACTAACTTCCGTTAACCCTTTAATCCTCCACTAACCATTCCGTCCATGCTCACTACCCCTTTTAATAATTCACAGACATTTAATAAACCTTTTAGCGGACTATTACATTGACTATTGCGCTGTGCGTTGCTTATTGAGGAAAAGACTGAGACAAACTATTGAGAGATTGACTAATTTAGATTTAGAGTTTAGACTTGCACAGTTGAATAGTGAGTACACGAAGGAAAGTCGCAGTTTCTATGTAGAATTGCTTTCTGCACTTCGAGTATGGATTTAGACCTCTGTATTATTGATTTAATGAGCTGCTTTTTCCTCGAGTGTCATGTGGCGTGTGACAGATGCCCCGGTATAAAAAGGCAAGATCTGTTGAGCGTGAGATGTATACTTCCCACACTATTTTCCCCTTTATTTAATTATTGTTTTTATTACTATTTTGTCAGCTTGTCCAACTCCAGCTCCCATGCCTCCTCACCCCAAAGCGGATGGTGGGCTTGTTATTCGACAGTACTCCCAAGCATGCACGGCTTGTGAAACGATGGAATAATTCTGTGTTGAAAGCACAGCTACTTGAGCTCCTTGCCAGAAATGTGAGTTTTGCCAATGGAGACGGGTGGCGTGCAATGCTTTAGCCAAAAATTCTGACATTGAACGAAGTTTTACCAAGACCAAATATTGGGTAATACTGAAGACCAAAGAAGTGGTCAAAGATATATGGGACATGTCTATCAGTGATGATCAATCAGAAGCAGTTGAGGAGGAATCTGAGGGAACCATGGCAACCTGGGTAACCCAAGCCAGGGGAAAAAACAAAGGGTAGAAAAATAGGTGGATGAATTGGTGGAGGAAGATGAGGAGGAAGACCCCATCCCAAGGTGGATGACAAAGAAGTGGCGGATGGTCATGGAAGATGACAAAGAAGAAAAAGAAGTGGTGGTGGAAGTCACATCAAAGTTATTTCTAGAAGCTGACCCATTTTTGAAGTAAGTCAATTCTTCTGTTATTTTTAGAAACTTTGTTACTGATGATCTTGTTTTAGAATTCAGATGTCATCGCAGAAGTTCCGATTGAGGAACCCTCGACTGTGGGAGCTCCTATTGTGGAAACAACTGCTGTGGAAGTTGCGCCATCAATCCCTACTGAAGTACGTTTACCAGTCATTTCCTCAAGGGAGGATAATGAAGAATCTCTTGACCAGGTATGGTCGAAAAAACCTCACAAGGGTCGACAAACTAGATTCATTGAAGAGTTAAGTGGCAATATCAAAAATATTATTGATGCTGCCTCCTTTGACGTGGCTGAAGAATTGCTGGGGATTGGTGAAGTGGTACCGGTAGGAGAGGGGGAGGTTTTTGAGAAATGTAGGAAGGAAATAAGAGTGGTTTTGGAGAAGATGAAGAAATTGGTTTGTGAGAAAATAAAGGAAAAAATTTAAAATGGAAGAAAGAGAAAGGAAAAGAAAAGTAGAAAAAAATTTTATATTTATTTATTTTTTATTATGTTGTTTTAATTAAAATTTTAATATTTATTTTATAAGATTTTGAGAGAAAAAGAAAAAAAAAAGTAAGAAAAAGATTTGAATAAAATTTTGTTTTAAATTTTGAAAGAAGAAAAGAAAGAATATTTAATTGAAGGAGTTTTAGTTTAAATTTTGAAAAGAAAACATTTAAGTAAGAAAAAAGAAATAGTTGATTGAAAATAATTTTGTTGGAAATGAAAATTTAATGAAAGAAAGAATTGTTATTTGTGAAAGTTCATTTTTTGAAGTTTTGAGGAATTTTAGTTATTTGAAAAGAAAAATGAAAAAGAAGAGAGAAATAATAATAATTTTTTATAAAAAAAAGGAATTTGAAAGAAAGAAGTAATTTGTTTGAAGGATTTTAAAAGAGAGATTTAAAGGTTGAAGTGAAGTTTGAGAAAGACTGTCATATTGAGCTCATGATAAATTTGGATAGTTTGAGAAAAAAGAAATAAGGGAAAAAAAGAAAATTTTTGAAAAGAGAAAAGAAAATTTAAAGGAATTCATTGATTTTTTAAGATTTTAATTTTATTATTTTAATTTATTATATTTTTTTATTTTTAATTTAATTTAATTTTAATTTTATTTAATTTAATTTAATTTTATTTAATTTAATTTTATTTTTAATTTAATTTAATTTTAATTTTAATTTAATTTTAGTTATTTTAAAGAAGGTTGAAAACTTTTGAAAGAAAAAAGAAGAAAGAAGAAAAGAAAACAATGAATAAAGAAATATTTAGAGGTAAAGATATTTTAGATTTTAAAGAGAAGAAGTTTTAGAATTTTAAGAAAAGGAGAAGAAAAAAAGAAAAAGAGAAAGAAGAGAAAAAATAAAAGAGAGTTTTAAGATTTTTGTTTTAAAGGATATTTAAGATGAAAAGATTTTAGGAGTTCAGGGGCGTTTGAAACATTGATGGCTGGGTCCCAGGATGTTTTGTCTGAGTCATTGAGGAAGCCTTCCCATTCCACGAGGTATTGAAGTTTCCCCTTGCGCATTCTTGAATCAAGGATACAGCTTACTTCCCACTCTAGATGGTCTTCTACTTCGACTGTTTCCTCAGGAGGTTGGTTCCTGCCCAGGTATGTTTCTCAAGCCAGTTCCAGGAGAGATACGTGGAAAACAGGGTGAATAGCCTGCCATTTAGGAGGTAGGTTGAGTCGAAATGCAGTTTTACAGATTTTGGAGTCAATTTTGAATGGTCCCAAGCGTTTTTCAGCCAGTTTCTTTGATTGTCGAGTTTTTTGAATGTTTTGTGCGTCGAGCCATACTTTGTCACCTGGTTTAAAAGAAGGAGCAGATTGTCAATGTTTAGCGGCCTGTTCCTTGTACCTTTGAATCGCTAATTCCAAATTTGATTTAATTACTTCTTGGAGTCATGATATGGTTCAAAGATAATGTTCTGCAGGATGATTAGTTCCTACGTGGATTGAGCTGAATCGAGGATGTCTTCCATAAACAGTTTTGAAAGGAGATTGTCGTGTCAAAGAATGAGTCGAGTTATTATAAGCGAATTCGGCCAATGTTAACCATGTGTTCCAATTGTCTTGTTGGTAACTGAAATACATTCAAAGGTATTGTTTGAGGATTTGGTTGACCCTTTACGTTTGCCCATCGGTTTCAGGATGATAGGCTGTGGAGAGATTCCTCGTGATATTGATTTGTCGACACAATTGAGTCCAGAATGTGGATACAAACAATAAGCCCCTATCTGAAATAATATCATTAGGTAAGCCATTTTTGGAAAATACATATTCTAAAAACAATTTTGACAAGTCTTCTGCTGTAGCAGTAGTAGTGGTTTTAATAAAAATAGACATTTTTGAGAATCTATCTACTATCACTAATATAGCATCAAAATTATTAGAAAGAGGAAATTGAGAAATAAAATCCATCAATAAAGATTCCCAAGGTTTAGAGGGAATAGGAAGTGGTTGAAGCAACCCATGCTTCTGGTGACGGGGAGCCTTGTTCCTATTACATTTGTAACAAGCTTTTATATAGGCCTTGATTTCTCTGGTCATTCCTGGCCAGGAGAAATCCCTCGCTATTAACTGGTAGGTTTTATCAACCCCAAAACGATTAGCTAATGGAGAATTATGTCGACAATTGAAAATCCATAATTTTATTTCATTGTTGTTGGGTATGACTACTCTACCTTGGAAAACTAATAGACCTGATTCAATACTAAATCTTTTGGCCCCTTTTTTTGAGAGTATTTTGTCTTTTAACCCTAAACAATAATTGTCCTTTGACTGAGCTTCAAGGATGTTGTATAGTAAATTTTGAAAAGATTGAACTGTCATAGAATTAAGTTGATGAGTGGTTAAAATTGATTTGTTGAAGATTGATTTCACATTTGCTGGGTTCTTTTCAGCAAATGCGTCCCCCCGCTGTGGGTAAACGCTTTCCTGACATGACAAGATATCTGGGACAATGCAGTTCTTACCTGGGATATAGGAAATAGAAAAAGGAAATTTAGACAGAAATTCAACCCACCTGGCTTGACACCTGCTTAAAACTTTGGAAGACATAAAGTATTTCAAAGCATTATAGTATGTTAGAATTTGAAAAGGACTATCTAGGCTGAGAATAAAATAGAGCCATTTTTTAAGACAATGAATAATAGCTAAAAGCTCTTTGTCATGAATTTCAAAATTTAATTTTGTTGCAATGAGTTTGTGTGACTCAAAAGCAACAGGATGAAACAATTATGTTTCAGAGTTTAATTGAGAAATGACCCCTGCAATAGCATAATTGCTTGCATCTGTCTTGACTATTGTCGAAGCAGAAGGATCTAAGTGTTAAAGAATCGGAGCTGTGGTGAATGCAGTCTTCAATGCTTTAAATTCCCTTTTGTGCTGTAGAAGTAAAAACAAAAGGAATATCTTTTCTAAGAAGAGAAGTAAGATTTGAAATAGTTTTAGAGTAATATTTAATAAATCTTCTTTAGAAATTTTCTAAACCCAAAAATCCTTGGAGGGATTTAATGGTTTTGGGCTCAGGCCATTCCAGGACTTTTTGGACCTTTTTGTCGTCCATGACTAAACCATCAGTGGATAACATAAAACCGAAAAAATCGATTGATTTAAGATGGAATTAGCATTTATTGTGCTTGGAATAGAGACCGTGGTCTCGAAGTCAATTTAGAACCTGTCGAACATGATGAATATTTTCATCCAGAGTCTTTGAGATAATTAAAATATCATCTAAATAGATGACAAAAAAATGTTTGACAACATCTTGAAAGATGTCATTGACAAATTATTGAAAAGTCCATGGTGCGTTACACAATCCAAAAGGGATTACTAAATATTCAAAACTACCAAATCTAGTGCCCATTGCAGTCAGTGGTTCATGACTTCCGCAATGCAAATAAGATTTTAAGCGTCTCTAAGATCAATTTTAGAAAAGAAATTAGCACCGTTGAAAAGGGTAAGAAGTAATGACATAGGAGGAACAGGATATGCATTCTTCTTAGTGACTGTGTTGAGCTTTCTATAGTCAACACACAACCTAAGACTACCATCCTTCTTTTTTACAAAGAGGACAGGGGAGCCGGTTGGAGATTTAATGGCTCTGATGAAACCTTTGGCTACATTCTCTGCAATGTAGTCTTGAAGAACTTGAGATTCGTCCTTCGACAAAGAATAGACGGGACCTGCCCGAGGTACTGGGCCTATTAACTCTATTTGATGGTTGTAGCGTCGATGAGGTGGTAACTTATTGGCCTTGCGGATTGAGAAAACATCGAGGAAATCGTGATAGATTTCTGGTAGAGTTGATTTAATGGCTTCAACATTGATTTGGTCGTTCTCTTCATCTTCGAGAGAATCTGTCGAGGGGATACCTGTATTGAGAGAGCAGAATTCAATTACTTTGAGGCAATTTAAATCCTCTTCGAGTGAAGTCATCGAGCTAGAAGGGTTAGCCAATTGCTCATTTAGAGAAAGATCAGATGCTTTCAAGTCATCTGGCAGAGACTTTTCCTCTAGCAGGACGTTGTCAGGCAGGTTGTTTAACTCCCTATTGACCTGCATTGAAGAATCAGAAATATACTTAGAGTGTGGGGTGATCAATCCCTTAGTCCAATCAATTTCGGGATTCCAATGCATTAAAAAGTCATGGCCAAGAATGGTATTGTCCATCCTTGGGGCTTCCAAGACTGATAATTCCCACTCGAATGGAGGAAAGTTCTGAAAGTTGAAAACCCATAAAACTTTCTTACTTACCCAATATTTGGGTTCCTCTGATTCGACCAAATAGATTGGAGATCGATCAACATCTGTAAATGTTAGTTGAAGCTTCTCGGTGAAAGATAAACTAACAAAAGAAATTGAAGCTCCAGAGTCTATAAGAAAACTGAAGGGGATATGCTCCTTAAAAAGAATGAATCTCAAGCGGTTAAAGCAGCTACATTCCTTAAGACATGGAGGTTCTGTGCACTGGGAGAGATAAGATAGTTTGCTTTGCACACAAGTTAACTATCTACTAGTTTTTTGACTTCGAAGTAGTACCTTCTATTTCCTTCAACTTCACACAATCTGCTAGCTTGTGCTTACCCCCACAATACATACATAACCCATTATCTGCTCACCTCTTCCTTTCAACTTATTTAAGTTCCACTTTAGGATCCAATACTTTACTGATATTGCCTGGGGTCAAGTCTTTTGGTAGAAGTTTGTACTTTCACTTATTGGGTTTGGATTGATTCAAGGAGGACTGAGTTGTCTGTGGGTGTGAAGAAGGTCCCGATTTTAAATGTAGGCCTTGAGATTTGGTGGCATATCAACGATGTTGAAGTCGTCCTTGGTAAATGCCGTTGAGTTTGAGGGTTCGATCCATTAAATCCGTTAAAGTAGTCATCTTCTGACCTTGAAGACTTAATTGATCCAGAATCTTTGAAGGAAGTCCTTTTTTAAAATGATACTTGAGGGAAGCATCATTCCAACCTACTCAAGTTTGAAGTGCTCTGAAGTTCAAAATATATTCAGAGGCTTTACCATTATCACTCATGCAAAGAAAATCGCGTTCTATTTCTGCGTTGTCAGTTTCTTTAGGGTCACCAAACAACGTGAAGAGTTGGTCTTTGAACTTTTCCCAGTTATTGATAAGCAAGTGGGTTTCTGTCCAAGAGAGCATGAGAAGATAAGGCTTAAACCATCTTTCTGATTTACGGCTAGAAATGAAGAAGCGTAAACAACCTTCGATTGGTTGTTATTGAAGTTTCGAGGTTCATTATGGAACAGGAGCTTGCAGGTTTGTAAGAAGGGCCACAATCTGTCTGGATTTTCGCCATCAAATTTATCAGGGGATTTCATGGAAGGAGTTTTGAATTTAGATCCCTCCAAAGATGTTGAAGTGGAGAGGGTTTTCATGAAAAGTCTCATGAAGTCCTCCAGCAAATTAGATGGTCCAGGTTCCGAAGGTTGACAAGAAGGATAAGTAGCAGAGGCGGATGGTGCCTCGTGCATTGTATCCTCTCCTTATTCTTCCTAACTAGAATCATCAAAATCCTGAGGGATGTCTTCTACAGATTGGACGGAATGTCCCCGTTCTCTAAGGTCAAGAGGTTCCAAGGAGTGAGTGCCAGAAACAGGCCGTCTGGCTGTTGGCCTGCCTCTGGCGCAAGCTCTAGTAGTAGCGCCCATAGGAGGAGTGCGTTGAACAGGTGCCATTTTCAGAATTTAGAAAACACCTGAAAAGGGACATAGTAGTGCAAAGAATGAGAACTACGGAGAATTAAATTATAATGTCACCAGACAACCTACGCACAAGGTCGATAGTGTTCCTGGGAAGTGAGATGGAGGGAGGAGTTTAGAAACTTCTTCAATGCACAGAGGAAATTTTCGAGGAAGTAATTCAAAGATGACTTGAAGGAAGAGCTACTGCTTCAAGATATGTTCGAGAAGAATTATAATATAATTTAAAGGTGATATAAAAAATTCTTAATATCTCACAAAGGGTTGGAAACTCAATCAAGGATTTAGGATTTAGAAATGATTACTGAGAAAATAAGGAAAGACACAATAATAATGATTTAACCTAAAGTTTTACCACTATTAACTTTATATACTTTTTATAAATTAATTCTAAAGAATGTTGAAGCAAAAACACAACCCCTTTTATATCCTATACTCCTCCTCGCATTGACCTCATACCCATCCACTATTGCGCACACAACAGACCATCAAAATACACCCGTTACACCTGGACCCTCCTCACTAACATCTGTTAACCCTTTATTCCTCCACTAACCATTCCGTCCATGCTCACTACCCCTTTTAATAATTCACAGACATTTAATAAACCTTTTAGCGGACTATTACATTGACTATTGCGCTGTGCATCGCTTATTGAGAAAAATACTGAGACACACTATTGATAGATTGACTAATTTAGATTTAGAGTTTAGACTTGCACAGTTTAATAGTGAGTACACAAAGGAAAGTCGCAGTTTCTATGTAGAATAGCTTTCTGCGCTTCAAGTATGGATTTAGACCTCTGTATTATTGATTTAATGAGTTGCTTTTGCCTCGAGTGTCACATGGTGTGGGACAAGCCTATAAACTTTTTTATGCTTATTATAGATCATAGGGACATATTCAGTGGACTCAAAATGCCTACACAAGCATATACACCCTTTTCAGGCACATTTAACCACTTTGGAAAACTTAATCTTCTTCTTTGATAGATTTTCACAGATTTATGGGTTGGTATAACATTACTGGGTTGATACGAATGCTTGGTGATTTTGTTGGGGGTTTTTTAATTTAACTTTCTTCCTTTATATGCTTTTTTCTTCATTATATAATCTTTGGATAAGTTATTTTACTTGTTTCTTTATGATATCAGCTTTTATCTGTTTATTCTATTTATGGTATGGGTATTTGGTATCAATAATTGTAATAGAGGGCTTTTACTAGAGGTATTGGTGTTGAAAATGCTTGAAGTAGACCCCATTGGGAAGTTATGGGACCTCACAGTGCTTTAATTGCCAGGGATAGCAGTGATATCATCTGGATTGAGGGTTTGTGCACTCCAGTAGATTTTGGTATAAGTAAGGGGGGATTTGGAATGTTTTTAGAAATCACATACTTACTAAACATTATATAAACACTCTATAACAATTATTATTATATATAAATATATTATAAAGCATTTATAAATTAATATTATCATTATATATGCTATAACTATATTTTATTTATCTATTTTTCTCAACTATCACACATAATAATCTAAGTTATGTGAGTTTATATTGAGAAGAACTATTTTATTAGTCTTCCCCTGAGGTTTAATCACTAAATCATTTATAAATAAGAAGTAGAACCATTTAAAATTTTTATTAAATCACACTTAGATACTAGTACACACTGAGAGGAATCCAGCTATATTTAACATTTGTGTCCACAATAAAAAAGCTAAGTCCTTTGCAGAAAACTCTCTGTGGGTAGGAATAAATTTACACATTTTTGTAATTCTATCTACAATTACTCAGCAGGAGTTATAACTCTCAAGCCCTGCTATTGGAAAAAATGTTACAAAGTCCATGTTAACTATTTCACATGGAGCTTTTGGTTGCTCAAGTTGCTGTAATAAACCAGCTCTTTTTCCCCTTAATTATTTATATTTTTGACAAGAATCAGATGTCTCAACATATTTTTGAACATTATCAGACATGTTAATTTACCAAGCTGTATTTTTTTTCTCTGGTTAATGTTTTATGGAAGTCAAAATGACCCGCTAATATATCATCATGACATATGCTTAACATTAACTCCTTAATTGAAGGGGGAATTACAAATAAATTTCTTAATCTCTTCATGTATTATTTATAAAACCATAATCAATGGAAAATTTTCCATTTTCTAATGCTTCTTTATATTTTTCTTGTAATTTTTTTATAAAACACTCATTAAAGCATTAGATGGATCATTTAATATTGTAGTAAGTTTACTCAAGTCAGGATCTGAAGCATAATTATCAAGAAGTGATTTCATGAATTCATCCTCAAGATCTACAATATAAATTCCATTAATTTTAATAATCTCTTTTTCAGGAACATAAGCAGGATTACCATCATTATTGGTTAGAGGTACTCTAGATAACAGATCTACATTAGAGCATAAGCTTCCTGCTCTATGTGTAATAGTCATCAATCCTCTGTATTATTGTACAGCTAATTGCCATCTAAACATATGTCTATTAGGTGTTTTCATGTTTAAGAGTGACTTAACTGCACTACAGTAAGTTAATAACTCAAATTTTTGGTCTTACAGGTAATAATGTAGCTTCTCAAGAGCCCATATTAATGCCAAACATTCAAGTTGAGTAGCACCATATTTCAATTTACTACTTCATAGAATATGTGAAATATAGCAAATTACTACTTTGATATTTTCCCTTGAATAAGTTAATTTTGATTCAAAGCAGTACCTAAACCAATAAAACTTGCATCAGTATACAATACAAATGGAAGTTGAAAATCTGGTAATCGCAAGATAGGAGCTGTCATCAAAATTTCTTTTAACTTATCAAAAGCCTGTTGTCTTTCATTATTCTAAAGAAAGCTTCTGATTTCTTAATCAGTGTGTTAAATTGTGCAGAAATTATTTGGTAGTTCTTTATATATTGTCTATAATAGCCACACATACCAAGAAAAGATTGTACATCCTTTGCATTTTGAGGAACTCTAATATTCTTGATTGCAGCCACCTTATTTTGATCTGCATTTATTTGTAAGCCAGATACAATATGACCAAGCACTTTTAAAGACTCAAACCAAAATTTACATTTTTTCAATTCAAGGGTCAATTTTTTTAATCCATCTTTTAAAATAACTTCTTTAAATGGATTAAGTGTTCATCATATGTCTTAGAGAACACTATGATGTCATCAATGTATACCATTAACCATTCTTCAATCATTTCATTATGGAATTTTATATCCATTAACTTCTGAAATACTTAAGGAGCATTTTTTTGTCTAATTGGCATCCTGACATATTTATATATTCCCATATGTGTTGTTATCAACAATAAGCTCTGTGAAATCTTTTCTACAGGAATCTGATGCTACCATTTATTTACATCTAGGCATCTAATATATTTAGCACCTTTAAGGGTAGCATGTATAGAGGCAATCCTTGGTAAGGGATAAATATTATCCACTGTAAATTTATTTAATTCTCTATAATCACTGCACAGTCTTGCTTTATCGTGTTCATAAGAAATTAGCACTGGTGATATTACACAATATTTTGATGTAGTTTTAACATTTTCAAGAATTTTTATTTTTAATAACATCTTAATATTATCTTCTATGTCTTTCATCTTCATTTGTGAAGCAGGATATGGTTTATTTTTAAGGCTAGCAGGAATATTATCCATATCACAGGTTAAACTAATTTTCATCTCATGATCTTTTACAAGGGCAAGTTCATTGGTTCCATGTGCAAAAGACATTGGAAATGATTTAATTAAGTCCAAAATATTTGTTTTCTCAGATTTACTTATCTGAGTGCCAAATGAAGCTATTGAAAAGTCTGTTTCCAGAAGTTCCATCTCATTGGATTCTCTTCCTTTGCAAGGAATATTTATTACTCACTCAATGTGTAAGACCGTGTTAAAAGATTTATTTGAAATTTCTTTTTACCATTAATTCCAATTTTAAAATAATTATTGGAAGGGTCTTATTTCACACAAAACTTAGTCAGAATTTCATTTCTAATGATAAAACAGTTACTACAATTAGTATTATCCATTATTACAATGTCACAAGTTACTCTAACCAAACCATGTTGATTTTTAAAGAAAACAGCAGCTTTTTATCTACCAACGGGGTGTAGTACTGATCCAAAAACTCTTCATTTTTTACTTTGAAGGGGCTCAAGCTTTGAATTATACTCAATGTCAATTTTCTGTAATGTTTTTGTTGAAACAAAAGAACAAGCAGCTCCTGTGTCTAATACTATACTTACATCTTCTCCAGAAATTATAACTGGAACCCTGATAAGTTTTATTTTCAAGTAATCAGCTTTTATATTCTTAATAATTTCATCATCATCAAAATTCATTAAATAATAAATTAATTCCATACTTGATATTGGATTATCAAAGATGGAAAAATTATCTCCCAACATACAGACTTCATTTTTATCACTATATGGGATATTACTTTCATAATCACTAGAATATTTACTTTTTTCATTTCAATTTTCAGATTCATGCTGTTTTTCAACAATATTCTTCTCACATTTTTGACATTTTAACCAATGTTTATCACACTTATAACAAGTATTAGTTTCATAAATTTTAGGTACTACAGGTGCAGTAGTTTTTTTCTGCTTCTCCTGAAATGTTTTCAAATTCTGATTTTTCATAGGTTCATTATTTTTTTATAAGTGGTGTTCCTTGCTTTATACTTATGGTTTAATGATATTTTATTACAAATATTAATAAATTCAGAGTATTCATTAACCATTATTGTTTTAGCTACAACAATGTCTCTGACAGATATAGGTGATTTATATATTATCTTATCTTTCCATAAGTTAAAATGCATGTTTGGCTTAATGGCTTTTAATATTTTTTTAAGTTCATTAGAAATACCATAGGTTTGTCACCATTCAACAGACTATACAAACTTTTCTCATAAAATCTCTGCTGAGTGAGCCTGAATTTAGAACCTCCAAATTTTTTTTAAATTAGTTATTTCAATTCAACCCGAGGTTAATCTTTACCCTCACTCAAAATAGCTTCAAACCATAATAAAGCAGCATTCTTAAAAAAAGAAATTAATTTTGATTTCATTTCTTCATCTGTTAACTTATATGAGAATTTGAAGTTGTCAATTCTTTGAATAAACTGTTGCTAATCAGAGATGGCTTCCCCATCATAAGTTGGGTACTGATCAATCTTTGGCCAGTTCTTCTGATTGGATTTTTTTTCACTAATCTAAGGTAAATTCAATAACTCATTTAATCTGGATAAATGGTCTTGTATTTCCTCTTGCATAGATTTATTACTTACATTTGTATTTTAGGACTTGACACTAACACCAGATGGTTTTACTTGTGGTGGTATGTGAAATGATATAGATTAATTTTTAACAATGAAAGGATTATAATTATACTTTGTATAATTATAATTATCCTGATTAATTAGTAGATTAGAATTTTCAATCTCAACTTTAGTTAATCTTTGTAACAGATCAGAGACACTCTGATTTGTTTGTTCAAAAGATAACTTAGTTCTTGATTCAGATTTAAATAAATGTGCTTCATAAATTTTTTCTAACTCACAGAATTTGTTTGAAAGTTCACTATATTTATTACTAAAGGAATCATATTTAAGAGTTAGAGCCAAGTGTTCTTTCTCTAATTCTTTATTTATTGTTACCAGTTGAGAAATGTTCAATGTCAAGGACAAAATTTTATCACTTGTGAGCTTAATTGTCTTTTCCTCACACTCAGTCATTCTATTCCATAATTCTGAAACAATTCTATGGACAGTTAGTTTATTATTGAAATACTCCATGTCTTCCTTCTCAGTTTTTTCACTGTTTTGTGAAATTCTCATCTCACTAGTAAGTGGTGGCAACTGAGGGTTAACTTTATTATTATTATAAATAGTACTGTTGTTATTAATAAAAGATAAATAAGGTGTATACATCAAAACCTAATTGTCTTAAGTCCTCCTCAATTTTCTGTACCAATTTCACATCAATAACATTACCTATATTTTAATAATCAGTATTGTGTTCATTCTAAGAGGGTAATCTACTTACCACAGGGTAGGAACAAGCCCTTACTTTTAGCGCTTTTGCTTTCCTTTGTAGGGGTGAGCTGAGGCAGTCTGATGAGGGAGTGGATCCCTCTTGCAATTGTGGCTTGGCCACTTCTGGTGGAACCAATCCCAATTCTATTTCTCCACCAAGACTTTTTCCGGGAATTATGTGACCCTCCTTGGGTAAGGGGTTGTTGGATTAGCTTCCCAACCTTTATCTCTGCCAAGGTTCTATTAATCTGTTGCAAAACCACCTTGCATTTGTTTTGCAACTGCTCCACCTCCTTTAGCATGGTAGACTTTGATTCCTCTAGTTTCAGAAGCTGTTTGGCCAGATGGGACAGTTGATCCTGCAGAGGAGGTGAAATCATTTTGATTGTTATCCTTTTTAGAAGGGCTTCCTTTTCCTCTATACTCATAGACTCTGGTTGTGGGTAGGATTGACACTCCATGGTGATGTTCTGGAGCAATGATTTTAGCTTTAGACCTGGTCTTATAAGCAGGTTTTTCACTTATATTGTCCTGTGGAGCACTCATTGTGTCTTAAATAACAATTTTTCACGTCTAAAAAAGGTAAAACCTACATGGTAGTTAGTAGACAAAAAATATTAGCAATACAATTACTAATAAAAGCACTGGAGCTTACCCTGAATTTACATCTTTATTAATTTAAATAAAATATGAGAAAAATTTGAATAAATCTTTTAAAAATAAAATAATAAGTTTAACTAGAACTTTATTATGGTAATTAATTGTCACCGAACGACCTACGCACAAGGTCGAGGATGTTCCTGAAAGTGAGATGAGGGATTTAGAAACTTCTTTGAAGCACAGAGGAATGATTCGAGGAAATGATTCGAAGGTCACTCGAAGTAAGAGCTACAGGTTTGAGGTATGTTCGAGAAGAATTATAAGATAGTTTCAATGGTACTAGGAATTCTTAAGATCTCACGAAGGGTTGGAAACTCAATAATCAAAGGTTTAGGATTTAGAAATGATTTATTGAGAAAATAAAAGAAAGATACAATAACAATGATTTAACTTAAAGATTTTACCACTATTAAATGTAAATTTGTTTTATAATTTGATTCTAAGGAATATCGAACCAAATACCCAACCCTTTTATATCCCTTTATTCCTCCTCGCATTGACCTCCCTCTCATCGCACCATTCCCATACCATTGACCATTACTAACATACACTTAGACCCTCTTCACTAAATATCCGTACATGCTCAATTTACCCCTTTTTATTAATTAACAAAACTTTTAATGAAAACTATTACTGTACTATTACGTTGATCCTAGTGCTGTGCGTTGCTTATTGAAAATGAGACTAAGGCACCCTATTGGGAGATTGACTAATTTAGATTTAGAGTTTAGGCTAGCGCAGTTAAATAGTAAGTACACAAAGGGGAATCACAGTTGCTATGGAGAATTTCTTTCTGCGCTTCAAGTATAGATTTAGGACTCAATATTATTGATTTAATGAGATGCTTTTGCCTCGAGTGTCAAGTGGTGCGTGACAGATACCCGGGTATAAGAATTGCGAGCTCCGTTGAGCTTGAGCCATCTTCTCACACTAGTTTCCCTTCTTCTATATATATATTTTCTTCCTTATTTATTAATTTCCCTGTAATGAATTGTCCTACTCCCACACCTACGCCTCCACACCCTAAAGCGGATGGGGGAATGATTACGCAACAGTTTTCCCAAGCTTGCACGGCTTGTGAAAGTATGGAATACTTCTGTGTCGAAAGTACGGGGACTCGAGGGCCTCGCCAGAAATGCGAGTTTTGCCTTTGGCGACGAGTGGCATGCAATGCATTGACGAAGAATGCAGAAATCAAACAACAGTTTACCAAGACCAAGTTTTGGGTGATCCCTAAAACAAAAGGGGTGGTCGAAGACATTTGGGATGTCTCGGTTGGAGATGATAAATCGGTGGGGGAGAATGATAAGGAGCTCAACAACGAGATCACAACCTGGGTAACCCAGGCCACGAGTTCGAAGCGGGGTGTCGAAGAAGAAGTCAACGAATTGGTGGAGGAAGATGAAGATGAAGTCCCTGTTCCAGGGCGGGCACTGAAGAAACGACGGGTGGTCATTGAAGATGACGAGGAGGAAAGAGAAGCAGAGGTAGAGGTAGAGGTGGCGCCAAGGTTATTCTTAGAACCTGACCCCATCTTCAAAGTAAGCTTTTTGTTGTTGTTTTTTAAGGATGAGGTTACTGATGAGTTTTGTTTAGACATTGAATACCATTGAAGGCAAAACCTCCGGTCACGGGTGGAAATGAAGAACCTGAAGACACGCTGGACCAGGTGTGGTCAAAGAAACCTCGTCAGGGTCAATGAGTAAGGTTCGCAGAAGAGTTGTGTGGGAAGGTCGATACAATTATCGACGCTGCTTCCTTCGACGTGGCCGAGGAACTCTTGGAGATTGGAGAGGTGGTTCCGGTAGGAGAGGAGGAGGTATTTGAGAAATGCAAGAAGGAGATAAGGGTAGTATTGGAGAAGATGAAAAGATTGGTTTGAGAAAAATTTAAAATGAAAAGGAGAGATGTAAAAAAGTAGAAAAATAGAATTGTATTTTAGTTTTATTTTATTTTATTTTATTTTATTTTTTTATTATTTGTTTTTTTATTGTAGGTGAATATTATTATTATTTTTTATAAGATTTGGGAGAGAGAGAAAAAAGAAGTTTTAAATAAAAAATTTGCTTTAGAATTTGAAAGAAGAAATTTAAATAAGAAAGAAAGAAGTTTATTTAATTGAAAAAAGTTTTAAGTTTTTTTAAAAGAAAAATTTATGTAAGAGAAGAGAGAAAAAAAAACGGTTGGTGATTGAGATGAGTTTGTTGAATTGAGAATTCAATGAAAGAAGAATTTGTTTTTTGCGAAAAGTTGTTGATTGATTTTTTTTTTTTTTTTTTTTTTTTTTTTAGGAAACTTTAGTTGAAAAAAGAGGAAGAAGAAAGAAAAGAAAAAAAACAGAATTTGAAAAGAAGAATCATTTGTTCGAATAATTTTTTATAGGTAGATTTAGAGGTTGAATTTAAGTTCGAGGAAATGGTCGTGTTGTACAAGATTTGATGATTCGAAGGAAAGAAGGTTTTAAAAGAGAGAATAAATTTTTATAAAAGAAAATTTTAAAGAGAATTTTAAATTTAAGAAAAGAATGTATTTAGAGAATTGAAAAAGAAAAGAAGGAAAATACTTAGAGAGATTTAAGAGTTTTTTATTTTTTTTTATTATTTATGTTTATTCTATTTATTTTATTTTATTTTATTTTTATTTTATTATTTATGTTTATTCTATTTATTTTATTTTATTTTATTTAATTTTAATTTTAATTTTACTTTTAGTTGGTTTTGGAGAAAAATTTTATAGAAGGAGAAGAAAGAAAAAGAAGAGAGAGAAAAAAGAAAATAAGGCTAAGAAATTTAAGAGGTGTTTTAGATTTTTTTACAAGAAAAAGAAAGAAAGAAAAAGAAAAAGAAAATTTAAAATAAAAGAAATTTTAAGGTTTTGGTTTTAAAGGATATTTCAAATGAAAAGATTTTAGGAGTTCAGGAGCGTTAGAAACATTGATGGCTGGTTCCCAGGATGTTTTGCCTGAGTCATTGAGGAAGCCTTCCCATTCCACGAGGTATTGAAGTTTCCCCTTGCGTATCCTTGATTCAAGAATACGACTTACTTCCCACTCTAGATGATCTTCTACTTCGACCGGTTCCGGAGAAGGTTGGTTCTTGCCCAGGTATATTTCTCGAGCCAGTTCCAGGAGAGATACATGGAAAACAGGGTGAATTGCCTGCCATTTAGGAGGTAACTTGAGTCAAAATGCAGTTTTAGAGACTTCAGAGTCGATTTCAAATGGTCCCAAGCGCTTTTCAGCCAGTTTCTTTGATGGTTGTGTTGTTCGAATGTTTCGTGCGTCGAGACATACTTTTTCGCCTGGTTTAAAGGAAGGAGCAGATTGTCGATGTTTGTCGGCCTGTTCCTTGTATCTTCGAATCTCTGATTTCAAATTTGTTTTAAGTTCTTCTTGGAGTCGTGATATATTTGGAAGATAATGTTCTGCAGGATGATTAGTTCCTACATGGATTGAGTTGAATCGAGGATGTCATCAATAAATGGTTTCAAAGGGAGATTGTCGTGTCAAAGAATGAGTCTAGTTATTATAAGCAAATTCGGCCAATGGTAACCATGTGGTCCAATTGTCTTGTTGGTAAATGACATACATTCAAAGATATTGTTCGAGGATTTGGTTAACTCTTTATCTTTGACCATCGGTTTCAGGGTGAAAGGCCGTGGAGAGGTTCCTTGTGATATTGAGTTGTTGACACAGTTGGGTCCAGAATGTGGATACAAACAATGAGCCTCTATCTGAAATAATATCATTTGGTAAGCCGTGTTTGGAGAATACATATTCTAGAAACAATTTTGACAAATCTTCTTCTGTAGCAGTAGTAGTGGTTTTAATGAAAATAGACATTTTTGAAAATCTATCTACAATTACTAATATAGCATCAAAATCATTAGAAATAGGAAGTTGAGAAATGAAATCCATCGATAAAGATTCCCAAGTTTTAGAGGGAAAGGAAGTGGTTGAAGCAACCCATGCTTCCGGTGACGGGGAGCCTTATTCCTATTACATTCGTAACAAGCTTTTATATAGGCCTTGATTTCCCTGGTCATACCTGGTCAGAAGAAATCCCTCGCTATTAACTGGTAGGTTTTATCAACCCCAAGATGACCAGCTAATGGAGAATCATGTCGACTGTTGAAAATCCATAATTTTATCTCATTGTTGTCGGGTATCACTACTCGGACTGTGGTGAACGCCGTTTTTAGTGCTTTGAATTCCTTTTGTGCTGTAGAAGTAAAAACAAAAGGAATGTCTTTTCTAAGAAGAGAAGTAAGATTGGAAATAGTTTTAGAATAATCTTTAATAAATTTTCTATAAAAGTTTGCAAAACCCAAAAATCCTTGGAGGGATTTAATGTTTTTGGGCTCAGGCCATTCCAGGATTTTCTGGACTTTTTTGTCATCCATGACTAAACCGTCAGTGGACAACGTAAAACCCAAAAAATCAATTGTTTTGAGGTGGAATTTGCATTTATTATGCTTGGCGTAGAGACCATGATCTCGAAGACGATTTAGGACCCGTCGAACATGATGAATATGTTCATCCAGTGTCTTCTAGAAAATTAAAATATCATCTAAATAGACGACTACAAATTGTTCAACAACATCTTGAAAGATGTCATTAACAAAAGTTTGAAAAGTTGAAGGTGCGTTACATAATCCAAAAGGCATTACTAAATATTCAAAACTACCAAATCTAGTGCGCATTGCAGTCAGTGGTTCATGACCTTCTGCAATGCGAATCAGATTGTAAGCGCCTCTAAGATCAATTTTAGAAAAGAAATTAGCACCATTGAAAAGGGTAAGAAGTAATGACATAGGAGGAACAGGATATGCATTCTTCTTAGTGACTGTGTTGAGCTTTCTATAGTCAACACACAACCTAAGACTACCATCCTTCTTTTTTACAAAGAGGACAGGGGAGCCGGTTGGAGATTTACTGGCTCTGATGAAACCTTTGGCTACATTCTCTGCAATGTAGTCTTGAAGAACTTGAGATTCGTCCTTCGACAAAGAATAGACGGGACCTGCCCGAGGTACTGGGCCTATTAACTCTATTTGATGGTCGTAGCGTCGATGAGGTGGTAACTTATTGGCCTTGCGGATTGAGAAAACATCGAGGAAATCGTGATAGATTTCTGGTAGAGTTGATTTAATGGCTTCAACATTGATTTGGTCGTCCTCTTCATCTTCGAGAGAATCTGTCGAGGGGATACCTGTATTGAGAGAGCAGAATTCAATTACTTCGAGGCAATTTAAATCCTCTTCGAGTGAAGTCATCGAGCTAGAAAGGTTAGCCAATTGCTCATTTAGAGAAAGATCAGATGCTTGCAAGTCATCTGGAAGAGACTTTTCCTCTAGCAGGACGTTGTCAGGCGGGTTGTTTAACTCCCTATTGACCTGCATTGAAGAATCAGAAATATACTTAGAGCGTGGGGTAATCAATCCCCTAGTCCAATCAATTTCGGGATTCCAATGCGTTAAAAAGTCATGGCCAAGAATGGTATCGTCCATCCTTGGGGCGTCCAAGACTGATAATTCCCACTCAAAGGGGGGAAAGTTCTGAAAGTTGAAAACCCATTAAACTTTCTTACTTACCCAATATTTGGGTTCCTCTGATTCCACCAAATAGATTGGAGATCGATCGACATCTGTAAATGTTAGTTGAAGCTTCTCGGCAAAAGATAAACTAACAAAAGAAATTGAAGCTCCAGAGTCTATAAGAAAACTGAAGGGGATATTCTCCTTAAAAAGAATGAATATCAAGCGGTTTAAGGCAACTCCAGTCCTTAAGACATGGAGGTTCTGTGCACTGGGAGAGATAAGATAGTTTGCTTTTCACACAAGTAAACTATCTACTAGTTTTTTGACTTTGAACTAGTACCTTATTTCCTTCAATTTCACACAATCTTCCAGCTTGTGCTTACCCCCACAATACATACATAACCCATTATCTGCTCGTCTCTTCCTCTCAGCTTCTTTAAATTCCCCTTTAGGATCCAGTACTTTGCTGATATCGCCTGGGGTCAAGCCTTTTAGTCGAGGTTTATCCTTTCCCTTATTGGGTTTGGATTGATTCGAGGAGGATTGATTTGGTCATGGGTGTGAAGAAGGTCCCAATTTAAAATTTAGGCCTTGAGATTTGTTGGCATATTGACGATGTTGAAGTTGTCCTTGATAAACGCCGTCAAGTTTGAGGGTTCTATCCATTAAATCCGTTAAAGTAGTCATCTTCTGACCGTGAAGATTTAATGCATCCAGAATCCTCGAAGGAAGTCCTTTCTTGAAATGATACTTAAGGGCAGCGTCATTCCAACCTACTCGAGTTTGAAGTGCTCTGAAGTTTGAGATATATTCAGAGGCATTACCATTATTACTCATGCGAAGAAAATCAAGTTCAATTTTTGCGTTGTCAGTTTCATTAGGGTCCCCAAACAACGTAAAATGTTGGTCTTCGAATTTTTCCCAATTATTGATAAGTAAGTGGGTTTCTGTCGAAGAAAGCATGAGCAGATAAGGTTCGAACCATCTTGCTGCTTTCCCGGCTAGGAATGAAGAAGCGTTAACAACCTTTGATTGGTCGCTATTAAAGGTTCGAGGGTCGTTATGGAACAGTAGCTTGCAGGTTTGCAAGAAGGGTTGCAATCTGTCGGGGTGATCTCCGTCAAATTTGTCAGGAGACTTCATAGAAGGAGTTTTGAACTTAGATCCCTCGATTTGAAAGGGTTTTCATGAAAAGTCTCATGAAATCTTCCAGAGAGTTAGATGGTCCAGGTTCTGAGGATTGACCAGAAGGGTGATTGGCTGGGGCTGATGGTGCCTCGTGCATTTTATCCTCTCCTTCTTCTTCATCACTAGAATCCTCAAAATCTTGTGGGATGTCTTCTACAGATTGAACTGAATGTTGCCGTTCCCTAAGGTCGAGTGGTTCCAAAGAGTGAGTGCGGGAAACAGACCTTGTGGCTGTTGGCCTTCCCCTAGCGCTATGGTAAGGTAAACTCTTACAGTCGCCTTGCTGTAAGCAGAATCCGGAGGAGATGTGTTGATTTAGCTGAAAACCCCGTCCTTCCAATAAAAATAACAAAATGGGAATTCTAAATCACTAAGCTAACCAGTCTACTTGGATCTGATTGATAAAAAATAATTAAACTCTAAAATATTTAACGCTTATTGAGATTTAATGATTGTGGCTGTTGAGAAAAGAAATACTGATAACAACAATTAAGGTGTACCAGTGAAAGATCTGAAAAGATTGTCTTTTATGTTTTTATAATAATTTGAATTTTTATGAGACAGCAATAATCAAGTCCCAGTGATGAAGACCTTTCTAAAGATACCCTGTATGAAGTGTGATTTAAATTGTTGAGTAGTATTTCTAAAATGTTATATATAAAATATAAAGTTATAAGGGTATTACAAATTTATTTAATTTGTTGAGTAATAAAAAATAAGACTGGTGGTTAATGATTAAGCTGTATGATGTGTCCCCCCCTCAATTTCGAGTTTTAGAGGCGCTTAAGTATTCCTAGTCACGTGCCTAAGTTTTCCCCTCCAGAGCTCTCCCAGAGTCAATCCAGAGCCCGTACGGAGTCCGTACGGACTTCCGGACTCAATTAGAACCTTAAATACTATAATAAAAAATCTAGAAAAATTACACATAATAGAGCTACTTCCTCTTTATATTTCAAACTAATTTTCGTAGTCTGCGCAGCTCTAATTACCCCGTGAAAGTTCATCAAATTTATGTAATTTCTGAAAACGTAAATATTTCTATAAATCTTTGAAATTCTTTTAAGAATATAAGAAAAATAGTAAAAATTATGGAAAAATTTCCCAAGATTTTTGAGTTACTTGACTTGATACTTATAAACTTTATAGACTGTAAAAATAAGTTTTCTCCGTAAAATAAATTGATTTTGTGTAGGCATTTGCTTTTAAAGAAAAACAGTAAAAATTATGGAAAAATTTCCCAAGATTCTTGAGTTACTTGACTTGATACTTATAAACTTTATAGACTGTAAAAATAAGTTTTCTCCGTAAAATAAATTGATTTTGTGTAGGCATTTGCTTTTAACAAAATTTCTTTATATTTAGACTCAAATAAATTTAATAAAACCCTTTTATAAAATAATAAAGCCAATCTTGCACACCATAATAACTCCATTTAGGTACTTAGGTGCCATACTAAACTTTAGGCTACCACATCCTCCCTCCAATTGAGAATGTCCCCATTCTTAAAACTTTGCATAAGTGGTGGAACACAATATTCATTTTTAACCTTCAACCACCATCTTCTTTAATCAAATTTAAAGTTCATCTTCATCAATATGTCTTTCAAAGAACTTGTTGCTCCATGTGAACTCTGCGCTTGATACCAGGTACCTTGTTTAATGTCCAACCCTAATCTTCCTAGCAGGACAGCTTGCGACTTATGCCGTGTGAAAAAAGTCAAATGTAACCGGCCAATAGTTCCTTCTAAAACAAACATATATTTAGGACCAGCAGCTCTCCCTGATCCCTCATCTTCTAAAAAACGATCAAAAATTCCTGTCTTCTTAAAACGAATAAGATCAAAAACAGCTTCAAAAGTTCAATCTTCATCAGCGGATCCTGGCCTAATTTTTGCCTTCACAAGATCCTAATCCTATAACGCCAGTGCCCCCAACCAACTTTGCTGAGACTATGTTTCCTGGCTCTAAATGTAAGACCCTATTATCTTACTAAAAAAAACTTTTAATCAAAATTGACTAAACCTATGACTTAATAACATATTTGAACTTCTAGCTGTCGAAATAACCAACACTGATGATGTTGGTAGAGTGAAGACGGACTATATCAATCATTACCCAAATTTTCATCACTATCCTTTTCTTGACTTTACTAATGAGTTGAAACGAAAAATGCTGGCCTATTTTCAAGAAACTCCAGCTAATAACCATGAAGACCTCATGAAAAGAAGAATTTTAATGAAAAGCTTTGATAATGATGTTGAACAATTTCAAAGAAATTATCTTTTCTAACAGTATAACTTGATAAAATTTTGTTTTTGCTTGGTCTTCTTTAACTTTCAACATAAATGTTGTTTTCTTTCTTCTCTGGCTTAACATAAAATAATAAATAATAAATCTTGTGATTATTCCACTACTGAGAGCAAGGTTTGAATCCCTTCAGACTCCCATATACCAGTCTTCCTTCTTGTCACAGCATTGAGAGAGTGGATCTTCCTTTGAGCCGAATACTCCTGATTCCAACCTCATAGGGCCCCCCACTGAGCCAAATTCTATGATTCCAATCTCGCCATAAGGTCCTCCAAGCTTCACACCAAAAATGGCCTAACACTGAGGCACTAAAAATCATTCCCTAAAATCCAACTACCATCCTAACTTCTGATTCCTTCATCACAATTTTCAAACTTTGCTATACAGCAAACCCATAAAATACTTTTGCCAGGCTTCCAATAATAATATTAACTTTAGACCATGTTAAAGCACCACAAATTTCACCTAATTAACCATTATTTTTCTTTAGCATCATCACCACCTAAAATTTTAACCTCCTAAAGCTTATCAGCACCCAATTCCAGAAATAATTGAATAAGTAGTTTAGAGTCTTAGTGGACAGTGTTAAATTAAAAGATTGAATTGAATTATCCAAACAAGATTGATATTCCAGTTTAAAGTCTTGGTGGACCAAACATATAATCGATTGCCAGTTTATGGTCTTGGTGGACCAAAGATCGTTTAGGTGCATAAATAACTTGATAAATTCCTAAGTAAGGCCTAGGCTTGACCAAAGATTGAATAAATTTGATAATCCAGTTTAATGTCATAGTGGACCAAACATATGATTGACAAGTAATCCAGTATAAGGCTATAGTGGACCAATGAATGTTGAATTATCCTGCAGATATTAATTTTCCAGTTTAAAGTCATAGTGGACTAAACAATGAATGAGCTAACAGTTTAAAGTCATGGTGGACCAAACATTTTCTCGATAAGAAATCCAGTTTAAGGTCATGGTGGACCCAACAGCTTGATAATGGTCCAGTTTAAGGTCTTGGTGGACCTAACAACTTCTCTATCCTTGAACCCAGATTTTGCCACCAGCTTTCTTCATCCTAGTTTCAAGTTTTCTTCTTCAAAACAATATCTCCTAACAAGATGAAACCTTCTGACTTCATTGCTTCAGCTGATCAATCATGCAAATATTGTGCTTTCACCCATAGGGAATGTATCTTCACTTTCAACTGGAAAAAGCACACTTATAACAGGGCCTGTTTATCCTGTTATGAGAAGAAAAGAAAATGTTCTGGCTTGAACTGTGGTTCTTTCCCCATTACTGCTACTAGCTTTGCCGCCTTCTGCAAACCTCCTCCTTCTTCTTCACCTTCTACTCCACCCCCTATTCCATCAACCTCTAAAGATCCCATCCCTTTTTCTCCATCAGCCTATTTAAATCGTTCTCCATCACCTAATCCTCTGGGTCCCTCTCTCCAATCTAGACTTGCTGCTACTCCCTCAAGAACTCTTTCTGCTTCCAGGGCCATGCTTCAACCTTCTAACAATTCTTCTCCTACTTCCAACATCTTGAAGCACAAAAGGTCCTATAATAGCCAGCAATCTTCATCTTCTCTTGTTTCATCCAAAAAGCCCAGAACATCTACTTCAAACACCAAATCCAACACCAGTCCTCCTCATCTATCAAAAATAAAAAATCCTTTTTTAAACATAAAAAATCCCACTCCATTACCAAGTAAGCCGTTTATCTATGATCATGATAGTGTTGACACAGGTTAGTTGTCTCTTTTTATTTTCTTAATCTTCAGGTTTTAATTTGCTGATATTTTAATTTGATAAGCGTCCACCAGTTCTCCAATTTCATATTCAGCTTATGAACTACCAGAACCTAATCTAAGCTTCCCTAGAGTTCCAATTCACCTAGTGTCTTAAAAGCTCTTTGCTAATTTTAATAACCTTATCGCTTATTTCCAACAATACCCGCCCTCTGATAGATCAGAATCTTGGATGAGAGAGCAACTGTTAAGAGACCTTTTCAAAATAGCCAACTGGCTTCAACACTATCGTGATTGTGAAATAAGATTCGAATCCCAGGAAATCGATCAAGGTCCTTCTAAATTTTCTAATTTCGATTCTTCAAAAGATAACAACCCTTGATGGTGTTCTTCCTGGTATGTAGCTTTCTTGAATAATGTTTGAAAAATAAAAATATAAACATCTAAACTACCTAAAACTAAAATACCTTTTATTTTATTATTTTTATTTTTTATTTTTTTATTTTTATTTTTTTATTTTTTATTTTTAGTTATTTTATTATTTTTTATTATTATTATTTTTTTTTTTTATTTATTTTATTATTATTTTTTTTTACCATTTAAAATAAAAGATTTTTTTTTTAAAAAAAAAAGATAGTTTTGAAATAAAAGTTAAAATTTAATTTTTAAATAAAGATAAATGAATGTGAAAAGAAAGATAAAAAAAGTAATAAAAAAATTTTTAAAAAATAAAATTTTAAAAGATGCCCCCCGGCCATTTGATGAGCCGTACCCTCGACATCATACCCACATCCAAGTGCAACTTGATGTGGTTACACAATTTTGAGAAATTGAAAAGAAAAGAAAATAAATGAAAGTTTTTAGAAGATAATTTTTATAATGATGATCACTGGGTGGGCTCCCTCCAATTTATAAAAATGATTAGAGACCACCAGTGAGCATCACCTTTACAATAATTCATAATATATATTAAAGAAAAGAAATCACAATCTAACATAAAAAAAATCAAAAATAAAATAAAATAAAATAAATCTTGAATCCGGCGTTGAGAGCGGTGTCTCTTGATTTTTTCCAGTTTATAATCTTAGTGGACTTCCTATAATTAAAAGACAAAGCCAGGATTCAACTAGAAACAGGGAAAATTTTGGAAAAGAACATTATGGGGTAATTGTGTATAGAGCAGCCAGCCCAGCAATTACCCCCACACTTGCCAATATTAAATTAAGAAGGTTCCCCTTTGAACACTTCTTCCAATAAATTTTAAAAATTTTCCAACAATTTCGTTATGTTTCATCACAGTTTTGTCGCCCATATACAGTGTAACGATAGTAAAGTATTTTTTTTTAAAAAAAAAAAAAAGATAGTTTATCCTCGTTGCGGAGGTTGATAAGATTTTTATAAACATCATAGTTTATCCTCATTGCAGAGGAATCCATAAAATTTTGTCAATATCATAGTTTATCCTCATTGCGGAGGAAGACTTCGGCACTCCTGGTGCCTCTAGGATAGAACCGTTTAACTTTATTGGCTGCTACCCTCTTCTTCAAAACTACTCCATCCAACTCTTCTAGCACATATTAACCGCCAGAAACTTGCTCCTTAACTTTATACGGTCCATTCCACCTATCAGCAAACATTTTTCCTCACTGACTTTCTAAACTCCTATTATACACCAGGACCATATCACCTGGGTTCAAAGGTTTCCTTTATCGATGTGCCTACCGCTGTGGTAGCCTAAAGTTTAGTACGGCACCTAAATATGTAAATGGAGTTATTACAGCGTGCATGATTGGCATTATTATTTTTTATAAAAGGGTTTTATTTAATTTATTGGAGTTTAAAATATGAAGAAATTGGTCACGAGCGAATGCCTACACAAATACAATTTATTTTACGGAGAAAACTTATTTTTACAGTCTGAAATATTTATAAGTATCAAGTCAAGTCACTCAAGAACCTTGGGAAATTTTCCCAGAATTTTTACTATTTTTTTTTATATTTTTAAATGAATTTTAAAGTTTTATAGAAATATTTACGTTTTCAAAAATTACTTAACTTTGATGAATTTTCACGGGGTAATTAGATCAGCTTAGACTACAAAAATTAGTTTGGTATGTAAAGGGGAAGTAGCTCTATTATGTGTAATTTTTCTAGACTTTTTATTATGGTTTTAAGGTTCTAAATTGAGTCCGGAAGTCCGGACGGACTCCGTACGGACTCCGCTTTGACTCCATACGGACTCCGTACAGACTCCGTTCCGGCTCTGTACGGACTCCGTACGGGCTCCGGATTGACTCTGGAAGAGCTCTGGAGGGGAAAGCTTAGGCATGTGACTAGGAATACTTAAGCGCTTCTCAAACTCGAAATTGAGGGGGGGACACAACATACAGCTTAATCTTTAACCACCACGGTCTCATTTTTTATTACTCAACAAATTAAATAAATTTTAATACCCTTATAACTTTATTTTTTTTTATATTTAACATTTTAGAAATACTATTCAACAATTTAAAACACACTTCATACAGGGTATCTTTAGAAAGGTCTTTGTTGCTGGGACTTGATTATTGCTGTCTCATAAAAATTCAAATTATTATAAAAACATAAAAGTCAATCTTTTCAGATCTTTCACTGGTACACCTTAATTGTTGTTATCAGTATTTCTTTTCTCAACAGCCACTTTTATTTAAATCTCAGTAAGCGTTAATTTTTTTAGAGTTTCATTATTTTATAAATCAGATCCAAGTAGATTGGTTAGCTTAATGATTTAGAATTCCCATTTTGATATTTTTGTTGGAAGGACGGGGTTCTCAGCTAAATCCACATATCTCCTCCGGATTCTGCTTACAGCAAGGCGACTGTAAGAGTTTACCTTACCATAGTTGGTGCCCAACGTGGGGTTTCGATTTCTCTAGCTTTCTTTAAAGACTTACTTGGATCAAGAACGTTCTTAGCCTGCAAGAGGCTTATTTTCTGGAACTCTAATTGGATTTTTGTTATTGGCCTGCAAGAGGCTTGTTATTTTATCTATTGTTAACGCTTTTCATTACTTATTGGGATGTCTTCTTCTGCTGTTGCTTCTGGATCTTCTAACCCTCTTACTCCTTCAGTTAGAATTGTTTCTTGGGATGGCCCAAAGTTTGATGGGGAGGAGGTTAAATGGTTCATTAGCAGGTATGAAGCTGCTGCTGCTGTTGATGGTGCTTCCCATGTGGATATGGTGAAGCAAGTTAGGTTTTTTATTGCTGTTAGGGAGGTGGAAAAAGAGGTTATTGCTATGCAGGCATTCAAGGACAAGGATTGGGTTAAGCTTTCTAAAGCTATGGTTGATAGATGGGGTGTTAGGTTTACTATGATGGACCTCAATAAAACTGTTGGAGACTGGCAAGCAAAAGGTGGAGTTTCTTCTATGGATGACTTCAAAAAGCTCTGTGTTCAGTTTGATGAAGTGGTGGAATATCTCATACTGGTGGACGAGTTAGTGCATGAGAACCAAGCAAAAGATTTGTTTTGGACAGCATGCAGCAGGGATATTCGAATGGACGTCTTGAAGGATCTTTCAAGAAAAGATTTGATGAAGGAACTGCCTAATGGTGAGCAGAAACTGCCGGCTCTGGAGGTTATCAAAGAGAACATTCAGGCCCATCTAAAGTTATTAGCGTTGGACAAATATCAAGAGTCATGCACTCAATATGTTAGCAAGGTTAGCGAAGTTTTGGCCGAAAACAACGATATTATGGTCAAAGCCCAGGAGGCCAAGAAGGCTCGAATGGGATTACCTGCTGCTAAAGTTGAGGGTAATGTAGATAATAAGATGGTCGATCACCTGGCCGATTTAACTAAACAATTAAAAATATTTGTTCAAGAAACCCAGAAGGCCAACAAGGCCCCAATCGCTTCTTCGTCGACGTCGACTTCTTATCAGTCTAGAGGTTATGAACGTCGAAATTATAATGGCAATAACAACGGTAACCGCTTCCCAGGCAATGGGAGAAATGGTGGGAATGGTGGTAGTAATGGATATAGAGGTGGCTACGATGAGCCAAAGGTGTGCTCCTATTGTAATAGGAGGGGTCACAGAGCAACAGTTTGTTTTGCTCTTGATAAGGATATGGATGCTGGGCGAGTTTTATTTGATGGTAAAGTTTATAAATTTCCTGATGGTTCGTTCATCAAGCCCAGTGATGGACAGTCTCCTTCTGATTCGGTCAGAAGAAGTTTAACGGCTGAAAGAAGAGCCAGATTTGAAGAGGTGACGGATGAAGATGTTAATGCCAAGGGTGGCAAAAATGGTAACGGTAATGGTGGAAAAGCTGACAAAGGTAAAGAGAAAGAGGTCAGTAAAGCCACATTTTCTACTTCTTTTGGTGGTTTAGAGCTGGCGACGGTTGCCCAGGTGGAGGGTAGCTGTATGGCTGGCGAATATGATGTTAATTCTGCTAGAAGAGCAGCCGCTACTAAGGCGAAAAGTAGCATTCAGAGCCAATTGAGGGCTAATCCTGGCAAGGCCAATAACAAAGTGAACCCTTACTCTAAGGACAAGATTTCTAGTCTCAAACTGCCGCCAACAAATTGAACCCTTACTCTAAGGACAAATTATATAAAATGCAGAAGGGGATTGCTGATATGGGGCCCCCTAGTTATGGCAAGTTTGATTTAAATGGTGAGCCTATGCCAGAGGATGATTCGGATTCTGAGGAGGACGTACCGTTGGCGTCTCTACCCAGACCAAGTTTTAGCGGTCCCATCCCAATGGAGGGAGTAAGAAGGACTAGCGATGGATCAGGATTAGTGCAAGAAGCTGGTGACGGAGTTAGGGTTATAGAAAGTGAAGATGTTATAATGGGGGGTGAAGATGGCTCGGTTGGACCTCAAGAGGTACCCAGGGCCAAGGTTGTTAAATCAAAGGTCCAGTATGAGCGGCCAGTAGTTTCTGGTCAAGCTAATGCGATGGACGCAGTTTTGAATAGGGTGAATCAACTTCAGATTCCCTTATCTTTGGGGGAGTTATTTACGATTAGTCCGGCGCTTGCTGAAAAGCAAAAGAAGCATTTGACGAGGCGTCGGGTTTCCACTGGAGAGGTGGAATATATTTGTGAAAATGCTGAAAAGTTTGGGGAAGATGTAGATACACATTTTTCCGCTCCCCTGGGTTACCTGGTGGTAACTCTTAATGGTAAAGAAGTAAAGGCCTTGGTCGATTCAGGGTCTCAAATTAATTTAATTTCATTGGAGCAAGCGACGAGTATAGGCTTGCCAATTAAAAGTGGAACTGGGGGAAACCTCAGAGGTATTGGAGGGCATGCAACAGAGCTGATGGGTACAGCTGAGCATGTCAGGTTAGGCATTGGTGGATCTGTTGGTAAGGTTCACTTTTATGTGGCCAGAGGAGCAGTCAAAACTGTTCTTGGTGGTCCTTTTTTGATGGATTTTGAGGCCAGGATAGGGTATCAAGCTGGCATGGGGATTAGTTTGGAGATCACTGGTGAAGATATGCGGAGGTTACATATGCGGTTAGCGCCTCCTGGAGATGAAGGTTGGGAAACACGGCCAGGGATTACTACTCTGTGCCAGTGTTGTGTTTGCACCAAGAAGCGGCATATAAAACGGACGGCTTCTGGTGAATTATGTTTGTTGGAAAGGGATGGATGCCCTCATTTTTTGGGGTAGCACGGGCTGATCGCTCTAATGTTGTAATCTCTCCTCAGGATGAGATCCCGGATTGAAATAGGTCAGCTCACTTGGAGATAATTCAAGTGGATTCTCAATTATTTTCAGTTAATATTACTTTGGAGTGCAAATACGTTTTGGACTTTTCTATATGTTTATTGGATTTACCTGGTTCTTCTATTAAATTTAAAAACGGTGAAAAAGGCAAAATGGGCCAAATTAGGTTGGATAAAAATTGGAAGGGTATGCTTTATGACCTCCAGCAAGAGGTTAAACTGCAAGTATCTCCTTCTATTATGGACCTCCAGCAAGAGGGTAAACTGCAAAAATCACATCGAAATCAAATAAAAAATCTCAGTATAATTAAAACTCAAAAAAATAATTTTTGTGAAAATTCATTTCCGGTTCTCCAGCAAGAGGTTAAACTGCCAACTTTCTTTACAGGTGATTTAATGTTGGATAAGGTAAGCAAAGGTGTTGGAAAATCTGTTTATAAATTAGACGAGGGAAAGGAGAAAAGGGTAAAATTTAAAAATGAAATAAAATATTTTTCTAATTTTTCTTATTCCGATTCTGGCAATGAGGAAGATTCAATTGATGAAAGTTTTAATGGCGATACAAAAGTAAAAGTTTTACCTCAAGTTATTTTAGATGTGGACACAGCCAAATATAAGAAAGTAGCAAATAAAGTTTGACCTATTAATGAACCGCTACCTGCTGAATTAAATCCACCTTTGAGAAGACCAAGGTTATCAAGAGATCCTTATGAAAGTCCCTTGGTAAAGAATCCGCCTGAATTTTCTGAGACGTCAAGAATCACTTTTGAGAGACTGGGTGTTGTTAATTTTGGACCTGATGGTTGGTTGTCTGGAGAAGAGAAGAAGTTCTTGTTGGATGTGATGGTCAAGCGAGAGAAGGCCATTGCTTTTGTAGAAGAGGAGAGGGGTGTGTTGAAGCATCCCTATGGGGAGCCTTACAAGATTCCTGTGGTATGTCATGAACCGTGGCAGCAGAAACCGATTCCTATTCCAGCTGCATTGAAAGAAGCTTATATCGAAGTTGTCAGAGAACGGATACGCACTGGACTGTATGAGCAATCAACGTCAAGTTATTCTAGTCCGGTATTTTGTATTAAGAAACCGAATGGCAAGCTTAGAGTTGTTCATGATCTTATGGAATTAAATAGGGTTACAATAAAGGATGCTGGGATACCGCCTAGTGCTGAGGAGTTTGTTGAAGCGTTTGCAGGGAGAGTGTGTTATGGTTTGGGAGATATTATGGGTGGATATGATGAGAGAGAGTTACATCCGGACTCAAGGCCTCTCACTACATTCGATACGCCACTTGGACGTTTACAGTTAACAAGATTACCTCAAGGAGCAACAAATTCGGTTGCAGTTTATCAAGCTCAGATGGCTTGGATCCTTCAAGATGGAATTCCACAATATGCTGGAATCTTTATAGATGATGGAGGAATTAAGGGACCAACAACCGACTATGATAACCAGGTGTTGGAAGAGAATCCCGGGATACGCAAATTCATTTGGGAGTTTGCAATTATATTAGAAAGAATCTTGTTTCGAATTGAAGAGGCTGGTTTAACTATTTCAGGTTCAAAATTTTCATGTTGTGTGCCAGCCTTAGAAATATTAGGCCATGTGGTATGTAGAGAGGGTAGGATTATGTCCAAGAAGAAAGTTAACAAAATTCAGTCCTGGCCAAGACCCAAGAATATGACCGAAGTTAGAGGGTTTTTAGGCGTTTGCGTATATGTTAGAATGTTTATTAAGGACTTTTCTTCATTGGCAGCTCCATTGAGACGGTTAACGAGAAAGGATGCAGACTGGGAGTGGGATGAAGAGTGTGAAAAGGCGTTTGTAAAGTTGAAGGAGGTTGTGGGGAAGGATTTAGTCCTGCACAAGTTGGATTATGGAAAAGATGCTGGCAGAATTTATTTAGCAGTTTATTCAAGTCAGATTGCAGCTGGGGCGGTTTTGTCTCAGATGGATAAAGCTGGTTACATCAGGCCAGTTAGGTATGAATCTGTAGTATTTACTGAGGTCGAATCAAGATATTGTCAACCGAAATTGGAATTATGTGGTGTGGCGAAAATACTGAAAAAACTTCAGCATATTTTGTGGGGGCAACATTTTGAGTTGCAAGTGGATGTGAAATAGTTAATCCAGATGATTAATTCCCCAAGTTTACCGAAGGCACCCATGACGAGATGGGTAGCTTTTATTCAACATTTTTCGTTTGATTTAGTTCATAAGCCTGGCAAAACTTTTACTATGCCAGATGGTTTATCAAGGAGACCACCCACTGAAGAAGATTCAGACTCAGAATAGTTCGATGAAGATATACCTATTATCAAAGCCAGAACTAAAGGAGCTGAAGACTTTCCATACCTCCCCCATGAGGTTAAACTGGCAGGACTATTGTGTTTAGATTATGGTGTTGATGACCTCCACCAAGAGGACAAACTGGAAAATAGTTTTTATGTTAATAAAGGTGTTGGAAAAGGTGTAGATAAATTCGGCAGAGAGGAGGTAGGAGAAGATGTGGTGTATGTAGAGGAAAATGGATTGGTAGTGTGGGATAGTAGTAAATTAAGGAAGGGTGTATATGTTGGAGAATTAGAGAATTTAAATAAAAGGGTGGATAAAGAGAAAGAGGTATTTTCAAATACGGTTTTCGAAGGATCCAAAGGTTCAGAAGAAAAACGTCGACATAGCTCGATTAAAGATTTATTTAGGGGTCAACGATTATTGGCTCATTCATGTGCAGGTGATATTGGTGATAAAGAAGTCCCTATTGATGTTATATTAATCGATTTTCGAGATGAAGTCTGGGGTCAGACTGGTTTTTATTTTTTGTTAGTCAAATATTTGTTGACTTTAGAGAGGCCAGAAGATTGTGAAGACGATGAATGGGTGGCTATCAAGAGGAAGTCATCTACGTTTTACCTATCTGGTCGACGTTTAATGAGGAGGAGGTATCCAAATCCTCAAGTAGTTATAACTCAACAGAAGGGGAAAGAATTAGTTTTGAAATCACTGCATGAAGATCTCGGGCATAGAGGCGTTGGAGAAACATTTAGAAGAATTTCTGATCAATTTTGGTGGCCTGGCATGAAGATGGCTGTTAAACAGTGGGTTCAGTCATGCGAAGAATGTCAAAGACGAAGTTATTTAAGGCCAAAAGAACCTGGACGCGCGACCGGTGAATATACGCTCTTTGGAAGAGTTAGTTTAGATGCCGTTCATATAAAAGAGGGATGGTATAAATATTTAATTGTGGCCAGAGATGATTTATCTGGTTGGGTAGACGCAGTGCCTCTTATTAATTTAACTGCCAAAAATGTGGCAGAATTTTTTTTGAATAATTGGGTATATAGGTATGGGGTGATGAAGTTGGTAACGGTAGATGGAGGTCCTGAATTTGGGACAGAGTTTAAAGAGGCCGTATTGAAAGTTGGATCAAAGGTTAGGGTAGCAACCCCATATTATCCTGAGGCTGAAGGCATGGTTGAAAGAGGGCATCAAGTTATTAAGGATGCTTTAGTTAAAATGTGTGGGACAAGTGCCGAAAAGTGGAGGCACTATTTACCTTTAGTTTTATTTGCTGATCGAATCACTGCCAAAAGGACAACCGGATTTTCACCTTATGAACTTGTTTTTGGACAGAAAGCAGTTTTACCGGTTGATTTAGAAGCTGAATCATATCTTGGAGTTGACTGGGACACGGTCAAAACTACTGAAGAATTATTGTGTGCAAGAATGATGCAGCTAGAAAAGAAAGAAGAATATTTAGAAAAGGCATATTTGTGGATGATGAAGATCCGAAATCAATCAGTTAGATATTGGGATGAGCGGTTGGCACATCGATTAAGGAAACCTTTGAACCCAGGAGATATGGTCCTGGTGTATAATAGGAGTTTGGAAAGTCAGTGGGGAAAAATGTTTGCAGATAGGTGGAATGGACCGTATAAAATCAAGGAGCAAGTTTCCAGCGGTTCATATGTGCTAGAAGAGTTGGATGGAGGAGTATTGAAGAAGAGGGTAGCGGCCGATCAAGTGAAACAGTTCTATCCTAGAGGCACCAGGAGTGCCGAAGTCTTCCTCCACAATGAGGATAAACTATGAAATTTCTTAAATTTTATCAACTCCGAAATGAGGATAAACTACAATTTTAATGACATTTATCAAATTTTATAACTCCGAAATGAGGATAAACTACAATTTTAATGACTTTTATTAAATTTATTCCTCCTCAATGAGGATAAACTATGAAATTTCTTAAATTTTATCAACTCCGAAATGAGGATAAACTACAATTTTAAATGACATTTATCAAATTTTATACCTCCGCAACAAGGATAAATTATCTTCTTTTTTTTATCAAATAATTTACTATCGTTACACTGCATATGGGCAACGAAACTGTGATGAAACATAACGAAATACGAGAAAACCTTCATTGAAAATTTTCAAAATTTAAAATTCTTAAAATATGGGTGAAGATAGTGTTGGAAAAATTTTAAAATTTATTGGAAGAAGTGTTCACAGGGGAACCTTCTTAATTAAATATTGGCAAGTGTGGGGGTAATTGATGGGCTGGCTGCTCTATACACAATTACCCCATAATGTTCGTTTCCAAAATTTTCACTGTTTCTAGTTGAATCCTGGCTTTGTCTTTTAATTTTAGGAAGTCCACTAAGACTATAAACTGGAACGAATCAAGAGACACCGCTCTCAACGCCAGATTCAAGATTTTTTTTATTTTGTTTTTGATTTTTATATGTTAGATTGTGATTTCTTTTCTTTAATATATATTATGAATTAATGTAAAGGTGATGCTCACTGGTGGTCTCTAATCATTTTTATAAATTGGAGGGAGCCCACCCAGTGATCATCATTATAAAAATTATCTTCTAAAAACTTTCATTTATTTTCTTTTCTTTTCAATTTCTCAAAATTGTGTAACCACATCAAGTTGCACTTGGATGTGGGTATGATGTCGAGGGTACGGCTCATCAAATGGCCGGGGGGCATCTTTTAAAATTTTATTTTAAATTTTTTTTAGTACTTTCTTTATCTTTCTTTTTACTTTTTTTATCTTTCTTTAAAAGTTAAATTTTAACTTTTATTTCAAAACTATCTTTTCTAAAATCTTATATTTTAAATTTAAAAAAAAATAAAAAAAAATAAAAAAAAAATAAAAAATAAATAAAAAAAAAAAAAAAAAAATTTAAATTAAAAAAAAAAATAAAATAAAATAAAATAATAAAATAAAATAAAAATAAAATAAAAATAAAATAAAATAATAAAATAAAATAAAAATTAAAAAATTAAAAAATTAATTAATTAAATCAAAATTATTATTATATTTCTTAGTTTTATTTTTCAGTCATCATTCTTTTTAGTTTATTCATATAGTTTAGACAGGAAACAGGGTCTAGGAGAACTCAATACCTATGGGATTTTACTTCAAGACATCTTTTAGTCCTCCAAGACTTTAAACTGGCTACTGTTCAAGACGTTCTTTAAGGTTTTTTATACCTATTTTGGATCTGTTAGTCCTCCAAGACTTTAAACTGGCTACTGTTCAAGACGTTCTTTAAGGTTTTTTATACATATTTTGGATCTTTTAGTCCTCCAAGACTTTAAACTGGCTACTGTTCAAGACGTTCTTTAAGGTTTTTTATACATATTTTGGATCTTTTAGTCCTCCAAGACTTTAAACTGGCTACTGTTCAAGACGTTCTTTAAGGTTTTTTATACCTATTTTGGATCTGTTAGTCCTCCAAGACTTTAAACTGGCTACTGTTCAAGACGTTCTTTAAGGTTTTTACACGTATTTTGGATCTGTTAGTCCTCCAAGACTTTAAACTGGCTAATTTTCAAGACTCTCATTAAAGATTTTATATTGAAGCTGTTAGTCCTTCAAAACTTTAAATTGAATTTGAAGGATGTTCAAGATTTTATGGATATTTTTGGAGACGGATTTTTTTTTATTTTTTTTATCAAACAAATGTTAGGTCCACCAAGACCTTAAACTGGAGTGTTTTCAAATGTTAGGTCCACCAAGACCTTAAACTGGACTGTTATCAAGCTGTTGGGTCCACCATGACCTTAAACTGGATTTCTTATCGATTAAATGTTTGGTCCACCATGACTTTAAACTGGTAGTTCATTCATTGTTTAGTCCACTATGACTTTAAACTGGAAAATTAATATCTGCAGGATAATTCAACATTCATTGGACCACTATGGCCTTATACTGGATTACTTGTCGATCAAATGTTTGGTCCACTATGACATTAAACTAGATTATCAAATTTATTCAATCTTTGGTCAAGCCTAGGCCTTACTTAGGAATATATCAAGATATTTATGCACTTAAACAATCTTTGGTCCACCAAGACCATAAACTGGCAATCGATTATATGTTTGGTCCACCAAGACCATAAACTGGCAATTGATTATATGTTTGGTCCACCAAGACTTTAAACTGGAATGTCAATCTTGTTTGGATAACTCAATTCAATCTTTTAATTTATCACTGTCCACTAAGACTCTAAACTGGTTATTCAATTATTTCTGGAATTGGGTGCTGATAGCTTTAGGAGGTTAAAATTTTAGGTGGTAATGATGCTAAAGAAAGCATAATGGTTAATTAGGTGAAATTTGTGGCGCTTTAACATGGTCTAAAGTTAATATTATTATTGGAAGCCTGGCAAAAGTATTTTATGGGTTTGCTGTATAGCAAAGTTTGAAAATTGTGATGAAGGAATCAGAAGTTAGGATGGTAGTTGGATTTTAGGGAATGATTTTTTTTTAGTGCCTCATAGTTAGGCCATTTTTTTTTGGTGTGAAGCTTGGAGGACCTTATGGCGAGATTGGAATCATAGAATTCGGCTCAGTGGGGGGCCCTATGAGGTTGGAATCAGGAGTATTCGGCTCATAGGAAGATCCACTCTCTCAATGCTGTGACAAGAAGGAAGACTGGTATATGGGAGTCTGAAGGGATTCAAACCTTGCTCTCGTAGTGGAATCATCACAAGATTTATTTTATTTTATTTTATGTTATATCAAGCCAGAGAAGAAGAAACAACGTTTTTATCATAAAGATTTAAAAGAAGACCAGCTAAAACAAATTTATCAAATTATTTTATTAGAAAAGATAATTATTTTGGAATTTCTCAATCACTTATGCAAAGTTATAAGAATGGGGACATTCTTGATTGGAGGGAGGATGTGGTAGCCTAAAGTTTAGTACGGCACCTAAATATGTAAATGGAGTTATTACAGCGTGCATGATTGGCATTATTATTTTTTATAAAAGGGTTTTATTTAATTTATTGGAGTTTAAAATATGAAGAAATTGGTCACGAGCGAATGCCTACACAAATACAATTTATTTTACGGAGAAAACTTATTTTTACAGTCTGAAAAATTTATAAGTATCAAGTCAATCACTCAAGAACCTTGGGAAATTTTCCCAGAATTTTTACTATTTTTTTTTATATTTTTAAATGAATTTTAAAGTTTTATAGAAATATTTACGTTTTCAAAAATTACTTAAATTTGATGAATTTTCACGGGGTAATTAGATCAGCTTAGACTACAAAAATTAGTTTGGTATGTAAAGGGGAAGTAGCTCTATTATGTGTAATTTTTCTAGATTTTTTATTATGGTTTTAAGGTTCTAAATTGAGTCCGGAAGTCCGGACGGACTCCATACGGACTCCGTTTCGACTCCGTACGGACTCCGTACGGGCTCCGGATTGACTCTGGAAGAGCTCTGGAGGGGAAAACTTAGGCATGTGACTAGGAATACTTAAGCGCTTCTCAAACTCGAAATTGAGGGGGGGACACAACATACAGCTTAATCTTTAACCACCACGGTCTCATTTTTTATTACTCAACAAATTAAATAAATTGTAATACCCTTATAACTTTATATTTTTTTATATTTAACATTTTAGAAATACTATTCAACAATTTAAAACACACTTCATACAGGCACCACAGAAAATTTGGGGGGGTATTGCTAGAAATACCCCTCATTTAAAAATGTTGGGAAGTGGTTGGAAAGCTGTTGGAAGGCTGTTGGGAGTTCATTGTGAAATAAGATTTAAATTAATTGGACAAAGATTTGGTAATCAGTTAGACCTAGGTTCAACCAAACTCAATCACAGGTTTCTTGGAGCTTGGTGATTACTTTGATTTTGAGCTGAGCACAGATTGAGCAAAGCTTGAACATATCACTTAACATATCATAATATTCACTTTCCCATCTTGTGGAAAGCAAAATTTGATATTCGTTCTAAGAATATCTACATATATTTTCTTGCCAAGTTAGTAACAGAAGGTTAAACTGTAGTATCTCAATTATTACACTAGACTACATAGATATTTGATAAAACATACAATTCAAATCAATTTTAATATTATTGAGATCACCATAAGTGTCTTTCCAAAGACTTACAAAAAGTATGTTAGTATCAAGATATCGTTCTAGGTAGTAGTTTCAATTTGGATTTTGAACTGACATCTAAAGCATTTTACTATTAGACAGAAACATAAATAAGTGTAATAAGAGTGAAATTATTCTATTTTGTGATTATAATGTAACAATAATGCACATTTTTATTGAGAAAATATTTCTTCCTCCACAAACCAAAATTTACTCTATAGGCTCAAGATTTATTTTTAAGACATATTATTCATTTCAGTTATCATTGATTTACTTCCAATATTTATTAAAAAGATAATAATAATACATGTGAAAGAATTATGAGCTTAGCATAGCATATGCTAAAAAGTTATTTTGTCGTTTTATTCAAAACTGATTCTTCATTTTTTGCTTCAATTCATCTTTTAACAACCACTATCTTCAGATACTATTCTTACTTAATATGTCAAGTCTCAGATGTGTTGGACAGTTTTCAATAAAAATCAATCAAATTTATATGAATGTAATTTCAAGATTTCAAAACTCACCGACCCCCACGATTTTACAGCGAGGCCATTCGAATGTTCATATTTTTGGACTATTTGAAGAAAGAAAACCAACCCTTGTTGGTAATCTTTCTCAAGTGCAGAGTCAGCACATTGGACCACTATTGGGTGACATTGGCTCTGGATCTCACCATTTAAACCAAAGAAGTGCCTTGAATCCTATGAAGCCTTTCTATTTTCATGCTTACTTGGTTCCAGTTTTTGGTAATCAGTATCAACTTTGGGGATGCCTCTTTTCTTCAAGTACACTAATCAGTCTTGCTAAAGAAGCATTTTCTTCTGCACAAATCGATTTATGTCCAATCCTGAACTACGACTCCACTATCTTTTTTAATATCCCGCATGTAATTTTTGAAGGCTCTTTCCAAATATCTCAGAGTACTCAAGATTGGAAAGCTGATCAACTTATCCGAGGAATCAAAACAGTTCTCAAAACACATCAACTTCAAGCAATAAATTTTATGATTGACAATGAACGAATGTTAAAGGAAAAGTTGGATATCATGTGGAGGCACCAGGACAACCATTGGCTTAGAACTGGATTAGATGACTATAAAGATCAGTTTCCTAACAATCAATTGCCGCCTGAAGGAAACGGGTCAATACTTGCTGATGATATGGGTTTGGGAAAGACACTTTCAACTCTTTCTCTTATAAGTGCAACTCAAGGTGAAGCAAGACAATTCCAGGTATCAGAAAATCAAGAAGGTATTAATCGGAGTTCAGCCACACTGATTATATGCCCCCTGGCAACACTATCGAATTGGATCAATGAAATAAGTGTGCACTTTGAAGATAATGCACTTCCTTTCAAGGTTCTTTATGGGAAGGATTGTCAAAATACTAATGTCAATGAGCTACAGGACACTGCTATTGTTTTAACGACCTATGAAATAGCTAGCCCAACGATGTCAAAAAATCAAAGCCAAAAAAAGATACCGGTGACTCAAATGCTCTTTTGGTATAGAGTTGTTTTAGATGAAGCTCAGTTAGTGCCCATTTCTATATCTAAAACTTAAAACTTAATTTTTATTATCAATTTTTATAAATATTCTTTCAGTTACATTAAAAATCCTTACTCGCAGAGGGCTCAAACAATATTTGACTTGGAATCCCAACACCGACTATGCTTGACTGGAACTCCACTTCAGAACAGGCCCACTGACCTTCAAAGTCACATATTTTTTCTTAGAATCGAAAAGTGGCAAGAAGACTGGTTATGGAAGAATTTCCTTTTTCCAGGTTTGCAAAAAGGAAAGGCTAATTCTATTAAATCAATCAATCACTTAATGAAAGTCATAAGCCTACGTAGAACAAAGGATGCAATTTTGTCTCTTCCAAAAAAGATTCAAAGGGGGATATCGGTTCAATTAGCAGATCCATGGAGGTCTAAACTTGATGTGCTTCAAGAATGATTCACTGAGCGATATGGGCCCTCCAGAAGCACTGACTTCCCTTGGGACTCATCTGAGTTTCTAAGAGAGCTGATGATTTTAAGAAAATTCTGCAACCATCCAATCTACGAAAATCTGGATGAAACTCCAACTTTTGATTTCACCTGGCAGCATTCCGCAAAGATTTGTCATCTTATAGGCCACTTAAAAAACTTTTTGTCTGGTGAAAGGGATATAAATTTTCCAAAAGCTGTTATATTCTCCAACTTTGCAGACTTTTTGCAGATGTAAGTGATTCTATAATGAATTGTTTTACAAAATTGTGTTGGCTTATTAAAAACAATTTTCTAATATTTCAAAATAGAATAAAAATGGCTTTAGATGACCACAATATTAGGTATACCCAGCTTACGGGTGAACTCAGCCGGACAAAGCGAGACAAAAATATGCATGAATTCCATTTTAATAAAAATTGCCAAGTTTTGGTTGGAACGATTCAGGCTGCAGGAGTGGGTATAGATCTCAGGTGTGCTCAAAATGTATATATAATGGTGAGCTCAATGTCTTTTATTTCATATTAAGAACAAAAATATTAAATTTTTTATATGTTCAATGTTGAAATAGGAGCCAAATTGGAATCCAGCAGTTGAGCAACAGGCTGTTGATCGGCTGTATAGAATGGGGCAGCAAAATGAAGTAAATGTTTTGAATTATTTTGTACAAGGAAGTATAGAATTCAGCATGTATAAGATTCAAAGGAAAAAAATGGAGCTAACAATGTAAGCCAAATTTCATTTCTATAAATTTTAATGATAATAGTAATCATTAAAATTATGTTTTTGTTTTCAAGGCTAAGTGTCCCAAACAGTGGAAATGAGGAGTATGAGTGTGCAAACCTATTATTAAGGGAGTTTGTCAATCACTCACATTAGAGGAACAAAGAATTTCAAGGAGAGCAGGTAAATTTATGGGATTTTGAGGATTTAAAAGTCTGAGTTGTTGAGGATTTAGAGATGCAAGATATAAGGGAGAATAACAGTCATTCGGCAAACCCCGGGGGACATGAGAAGGATTAAGGTTAGGGGATAATGTTGAAACCAAACTGATTCTTTTGTACAAGGCCAAGTCCTTTAGCACACTGCCAGAGTAGGTTGAATTATCTCGAATATCAAAGTGTTGTTGGTCAAGATATTGTGCAACTTTAGAAAAATCTTCAGACCTCCATTGCATTAAGATACGTCTTAACGATCCATCATTATCAATTTCGGTGTCTGAACAACATTTGATGTTTGTGAAAAGGTTGTGATAAGTTTCACAATGTGGAAGTTGTTTAAGAAGTTTAGTTCGGTTAACTGAATTCTAAGAATCTTTGTTATTTGAAATAAAGGTCATAAATAAAAACGGTTGAAAAAAAAGGGATTTTCATACTTTTTTTTTATTCTATATTTATGCTTTCTCACTTTGATTATTTCTTGAGAGCTATGAGAATCCTTCCCAAGTCTTAATCTATCAGCATGACCTAAAAACCAACGGTGAAGAACTCCTATTTGATTTGAGAAGCTAATTTGAGTTGAGTCAATTGGATATGCAATCAAATTATTGGTTTTTAAGGCATTGTCCCAGTGTTTAATGAGAATATTTGCCAAGACCTGGTTCCATTTGTCAAACCAATCTAGGTTCCAAGCGAAAGTTGATCCTGGGAAACCACACATGCGAAGGTGCTCAATAAAAGATTCACGGAAAATTGGTGGAAACTTTTCTGAAACCGCTGAATTTGATTCTGGATGAGGTAGTTCAAAGGCAATGTTGCAAGAATTCATGTCGAATGATGAAAATCTGTCTAATTGCTCTTCAGTAGGGTTTTGTTTCCATCCATTTGATTCTGGTGACATATCCAAAAGTGAACGACAAAAATTGTGTATAGATCTACAAAAGTGAGAATTGAATGGAGGCAAAGTCTCATTAAAAATTCTATTAAGTGTTCTTGTGTTTGTGGGCAGGTTTCCATGAGGAAAGTAAGAGCTACTAGGGTTCATAAATAATTAGATTAAGAAAGTGTTCAATTAAATTAAACAAAGAGGAAGGATAAATTGTTGAGCTCCAAAACTTTATGATCAAAGTTGATTTAAGGAGAAATATCACAAAAATTAAGAATATGAAATATTTTGACTTTATGGAATTATAATATGCATAAATTATATTTTTATATGCAACTTGAAATCAAAAGGATTGGTATAAAATAAAGAGAATGATTATGTGATAAAAGCAGACTCATTTAAGAAACGGATTTTTTTTTCTTTTCAAAAAATTCTTCCACAAAAATAATTTGTTAAATGTGAGGCTATGTTCATTTTTTGATTACCAAAAAATTATTTTTGGTCCAATATGATAGTAATACATATTCTTTTGAGTAATTTTTTTCAACCTGAATAAATAGACTAGAGTGTCACTTCATCGCATTTATGTATGAAAAGTTATACAAGGTTTCAGCTTTTATGTAATTCTTTAAGGTTTACACTTTTGTAGCATCTATTATTTGAGTATTTTTGATTTTTTCTTTATAGAAAATTCTACCTAGTACAGACCAATTTTCAAGTTGAAAGAAATATGTTTGTGATTGTTTTTTACAAAATATTAAACTTATTTTTGGGTTTAACTTTGATTTTTGGGGTAATTTTTTAAATAATTATGTTAAAAATATGGATTACTTTTCTTATAGTCCATAACTAAGAATTTTTATCAAAATCAAATAATTATAGGGTAGTTAGATATAACTCAGAAGGCATTTGATAGAAAAATAATTAAGATGCTTGTGCGTACAACAGAATTTTTTCTATGATAGAAAATATTCTGATAAACATGCATGCATTGTTGTACAAATGCAGAGAGTATACAGAATACAAATAAAGTAGACTGCATAACTTTAAATTAATATATAATTTATCTGATTAAAAATTAAACATTTAAACTTAAATAATTTCAACACATATTCCATCATATTCTTTTGATAAAAAAATGTAGCTTATATTAGCTAGTGCCTTTCAAAAAAAGGAATACCTTCAATCGGTAACTTCGAATAGCTAACTTATTCCTACAATTATCACAATTACAATGCCTCCATTTTTTCATGTATGTCAATGTCAAGATCTTGGATGTGTCAATAGAAAGTATCAAACTTCTTCTGGGTCCTTTGAAGTTGGTATGGCTTTCAAAAGCTCTAATTCTTATGCAAAACATCAAGAGGAAAGAAATAGGAAGGCCCAGATGGTTATTTCTTCCAACAATCCACTTAAAATTGGAAGTTCCCGCTCCACAGAAACAGTAAGCTGTATATCTATAGTTCAATGTGAGAATTAAAGTCTTTATGATGTTTCAATGATTTATTACATAGGGGCAGTTGCTATTGGGGGCAGAAGTATCTTCAACAGTCTCTAGAAACTCAAATCTTGGGGAACGGTATAGCCAAATAATTATGTGGCAAGCAGCAAAGCTTTCTCTGATTCATCATTTGAGCAAAGAAGGTTGTACTCAATTTTTGGATGAAGAAATTAAGAAGCTCAAACTTCTAGGTGATAGTGGAATACTGGATTCTGATAGCATTGTCCGCCTGGTCCCACGCTCGATAGATACAGTTTTTAGTCGATTAAAGCTCAATCAATCATTTTTCACTAAAACATGCTGTCCTAAATGCTTTGCTCTTTATGAGTATAACTCTGAATCTCAACCATCTATACTATGTTGCAATCAACCGTTTCTTTCATCATCAAAGCGCTATTTAAAAATGTTTGGAGCAGGACAAATTGCAGTTAAATGTGATGAAAGGCTGTATTTGATGGAGGAACATCAAGAACATGTAAAATACTTATCTCTTAAAACATTTCATCACCATTCTTTTATCGACTGGCTTAAGGAAAAGATCAAACTGTTCAAATTTGAGCTTCTGATTGAGAAGAAAACCCCTGTTGCAGAACGTGTAGAGTGTGATTTGATGAAGGATGTTTGTGATGGTTCAATTTGGAAAAACTTTCCCATAACCACTCCAGCTCTGGATAGCAATGATGATGAATATACGATAACTTCAGGCAACTTAATGTTTACTTTATATGTCGACTGGTTTAGGCCTGGTGGCAATAGGATTGGAGGTCATCAGAAGTCTGTAGGCAATATTATGATGGTGTGTATGAACCTACCTCAAGAAGATAGATACAAAATGGAAAATCTTTTTTTGTATTCTATTATACCCAGACCAACAGAACCCACAAGTGAACAGCTTAATCACCTTCTAAAACCACTGGTTAATGATCTACAAACTCTATGGGATGGTATATTGATTGAAAAGACACATCTTTATCCACGAGGCCGGAAATTAAGAGTTGCATTGTTCTCTTTGATAGGTGACATTCCTGCAATACGAAAATTGGCTGGCTTTTCGAGTCACTCTGCAAAAATGTTCTGCTCTTTCTGTAATATCTCTAAAGATGAAATTAGTGAAAAGAATGTGGGAAATTTTTCATTACGGAATCATGAGGATCATATGTGCTGGGCAACAAAGTGGAAAAACTCTAAGTCACATCGGGAGCGTGTATCAATTGTTCAAAATCATGGGGTACGATGGAGTGAGCTGAATAACCTTGAATATTGGCGTCCAACTGAATATTGCTCAATTGATGTTATGCATTCACATATGCTTGGCAACCTAAAAGATCACAGTCTAAGCTATTTTCAAATCCAAAATGCAGCAAAAGATCTAGAAAGAAAGCTGGAAAAGGATAAAAATTGGCATGTAAGAGAAGAAGATGATGATTTCTTTTCTGATACTTCACTGCACAAACATTCGAAAAAACATAGAAGTAGCTTAAGCACCACGAATAATGATGATGATGATACAGGACACACGAGACAGCACAAGGGGCAAAGACGTACGAGCTCAAGACAGTCATCAAGTCATCATGGACTAGATAATGAAGGATTGGGAACAAATCGATCAAGAAGCCAGAGTAGGTCATCCAGCTCCAAATTTATTCCTCCATATAGCGATGTGGCCTCAGTACAGTCTCAAAGCAGTGACAGTAGGAATTCATTGTATAACTTAAGGCAAAAAAGCATTAGCATATCACAGAGTGAAGGATCTCACTCATCAAATGAGACAGCTAGAGATGAAGAAAATAAAAGGAAAGGTAAGGAGAAAGAAAATTAAGGTAGTAGTAATCCACGAATCACAGCAGCAGAGCTACAGGTTGTATGGAAGATGATTGATCAAGTAAGAAGACCTTCCTGGCTAACACGAGTTCCAAAATCAGTAGGATCTAAAAAGGCAGGATCCCTCAAGGCAGCAGAATGGCACATGCTGTATACTCTCTACTTCCCTTTGTCACTTATACCCCTTTGGTTTGAAAAATTTAAAGAATATGAATCTTCAGCTTCCTCAGCTGATAAACCAAGAGAATATTATCTTCTCAAGTCACTTGTAACATTATGCTTGATCACCAATTTTTTGACATTAAAAAATATACAGACTAATGAGCTTAAAGATCTAGATCAATTTCTGTTAGAGTATTGTGAGTGCCTTGAAGAGGGTTGGAAGAATATTAATGCAAAGCCAAATCTGCATATCACTCAACATTATCCTGAAATGATAAAGCGTCTTGGTCCACCATCAGGTACAGCTACTTGGTCTGGAGAGCGGGTGAATCATATATTATCTGAAATTCCAAACAATCACCATCCAAGTATGTAATGTTTGTAAGCAATGATTTAAAAACTCAGCTGTGCTAATTTATTAATATTTACCACAGGAGAGATACCGCTAACAATGCTCAAACATTGGTATCGGAAGTCTAGGGTATTAGATCTTGGTGAAGCTGAAGATAATGATCAATGTGAGACTAAAAAAATCCATATTGATCTCGATAAACAAAACAAATGGATCCATCTAAGTATGGCATTATTTACTAAATGGGTAAGGGCACGAATGGGAAAAGAAACTTCAAGACGGGCTTTGACACCATCGGAGAAAAGTGGGGATCGGGTAGTTGAAAATGTAGCAAGCATATTGATACATGGAAAGAGGTTTACTAGTTACCATCGACACATTGCTAATTCAACAATTGAATTCTACTATGGAAAAGATAGCCAGTTTGGGCAAATTGATGATCTTTTCAGATCAAAGGAAGAGATTGATCAAATATATTTAATAGTAAGTCCTTTCAAAGAGCTCCGTCCAGAAGAAACATCAAAGGATTCCTATGAGCTTTTCCCACAAGTGCATTGTCGGTTAGTAAGAGTAGCCAAAGCAACTCAAATTGTGATTAAGAAAGATGCAATAATTGGACATGCAGCTACTGTCGAGCACAAAAAAGGAATGTTTGGAATCAAAGACGAGGTTGTCACTGCCATTGGACTGCAGACAGTAGTGAGTGAAAAAATTAATCAAATTTATTTTCTGTTGACTAACATCTTTGTGTTAATTTGGGATTGGGGAAATTTGTAGGATTGGTGATATTTGTAAATGGTGAAAGAAATAATTCAATGCTCGATTAAAAAATGCAATGCATCCAACTTACCTTATCATAAACCAGTGAACAATTACTTTGGTTGCTTTTATTGCGAGAGAACCCATGCTTTCAATGAGTCATTTTTATCTTAAATGTAAGAATGAAAGAAATAAAATCATGATAATGAGAAATATGATAAAATTTTTACTTAATGAATGATCTTCTTGCTCATTCATCTACTATAAATAGTTTGACCTTCCAACTTTAGCTGATAGCTATATATTATTCACTTTATTTTTCAACAAGAGAACATACACGTTTACAAGACTATATACATAGTATCTTTTTTTACTTTAGCTTTGATAGGTATAAATTTTAACAACTGATTATTTTTATTTTATTTTATTTTATTACAGTTCATTATGGATGATAATTTTGAAGGGATGTCTGTTGACCCAACCGATTCTGATTGTTTTCTGCCTCAACATACTAATACTGGAAATACTCCTCCACCACCCTCTGCTGATCCACCTCCAGATGCATCTCAATCTGTACCACCTAATCCTAACCCACCACCTAATCCCAATCCAGGCCAAGAGTCTCATTCAGAACCGAGAAATTTTAATCCCAATTATCCTTCTGCTTCTGAAAGTGCTGATCAGCAAGCTGATCAGCTAGGAAGAGATTGGGCTAGTGAAGTATTGAGGGAATTTTTCGGAGACCAATCATCATCTGCTCAGCCTAACCAAGGAGCAAGCACAAGTGGAGCAGGTAAGTAAAATTTGTAGTGTATTCTTTTATTGAAAAATAACCAATTTAATTAACTTATTTGAATTGTTAGTGAATCCCTCAATCATTATGGGTATCAGTGATTACCACAGACTCAATTCAGCAGAGTATCATGAGTGAGAACGGGGGTTAAGGGCTGTAAGAGGCTTAGTTAGAAGGAATGATGTTCCCAGGAGCTCGGACAGTCTAAATAGAAATATTTACCACTTTCTGAAGTATTGTCTTGGGGGACCAACACAAATATCAAAATATCCTGCGAGCCCAACACCTTTGGAGATTGAAAATTGGAAAGATTGGAGCCAATTCAAACTAAAAACCATTCAAACTGTCCTAACCCAAGTCCAATCTTCTAACCGTGCCAATTCTGCAGCTGATCGAAAATTTCTGATAACCAATTCTATAGCCTTCTTGCGATCCAAAATTCGACTACCCGAATTTTTTCCAGCACCTGAGCCTCGAGGACTAAAAGGAGGAGCACCGATCCCACTTTCTGTCAAAAGAAACTTAGAGCGTGAATTGCAAGAAAAAGGTTTTCGGAAATTCGCGTTTGATTGGACTTGCCGTGATTTTTCAGAATCAACTTGGAATCAAGTCATGGGAAGCATAGTATGCGACCACTGTACCAGATGGCTCACCACCTTGAATACAATCGATCAGTCAAAGCTTCAGTTCACTCAATGTGTTATTGAGAAATGGGTAGTTAATAAGGGGAAGGAGATGATAAGGTTGTTTGGGCAAGAAGAGGAAAGGGTAGCAAGAGAAAAGATTGAAAAGAGGGCAAGGGCACAAGTAAAACGTTATCGGACCAAGGTAAGTTTTTAATTTTACTTTGCTTTTTGTTATTATGAAGCTGATTTAGTTGGAATTCAGATTGCTAGTGCACGCTACAAGTTAGCAAGAGATCTCTGCAGTGATGTGCCAGGTTTTGTTGTGCTTTTTCATGATACTAGGTGCATCTCTGATATCGAGGAAGGCCCAGCACCAGCCCCAACTGCACCTATCCGAGCTATTCCTGGATGGCAAAATCCTGAACTCAATGATTTGTTTAAAAAAATGGATAAGATGACAAAGGACTTAGCCCATACACCAGCTCAAAAAAAATCAGCATTAAAAACATATTCACGGTCATCAGAAAGGACAGTTGCACAAAATGGTATATTCAATGTTCCCAAATACCTCCCCAAGAATTGCTATTCAGCAACATTTTTGCAAGGATTATCTGTGAATGAACGTAAGTCACTTGGGGTTGGAGCTGATATTGATCTGGTAAAGATTCGGGAATCAATTAATAGAGCATCAACATCATCATAACTTAGGAATAACGGTGATCTTCTGTGTAATATAGCTATCTTATATTGAATTTTATGTATTCTGTTTTTTTTCAAAGCAGCTTGGTAAATGTTATAAAGTGATATGAGAGAGAGTAACATTTTATTTAAGAAAAACAAATAATGTCACCACGCAATATAGGGGGAGGGCTTGCTAGCAAGTCCGCAACTTGAAGTCAGATGGAAATCAGATGGAACTCAGACTGAAGTAATACTGAACTTTCACTTGAAGTATCACACAAATAACAAAGGATCTATATTGAAAACATAGTGAAAGTGTGAGGATAACTGAATGGAAGCCTGAAAAATCATTCCATGAGTCTACTCAATGCAAAGTATTTTTTGAAGATCAGTGACTTTTTCTATTACCTACAACTGTTTTTACAGAATTGAAAACTATGTTTCAGCTACTATTTTATGGAAGTGAACTCTGTTCTTCGCCCGAAGAACAGAGTTCATCCTCCTATTTTCACACTCTGTTTTGTTTCAGCTAATATTTTATGGAAGTGAACTCTGTTCTTCGCCCGAAGAACAGAGTTCATCCTCCTATTTTCACACTCTGTTTGCACCAATCTCCATCCCTTTCAATTCTATCAACACATGCTTGTCTTCCCTTCCCATGCCTTTCGCTATCCTCCCAGCCCCATTGTATGCCATCCTCTTTTGATCCCCATTTCACCCCTCTCAACCTCTCCCAGACCCTTTTCTTCATTTAAAATGCCTCGGAACACTTAATCTTCCCTTCCAACTCTTTCCCAACCTTTTCTCTACCCCATACACCCTTCCTCACCCCTCTCTCCAGCCTTTCCAGCCCTTGTAGCCCCATTTGTGTTCAAAGTAAATTCAATACTTCTTCATGATGGTTTCATCACTTCCTCAATGTGTGCTCAAAAAGATATGAATTAGGGTTCAAGGTTGCGGACTTGCTAGCAAGTCCGCCCCCCATATTGCGTGGTGTGTATGAGATATAAAAATGTATTTTCAACAAATTGATGGTCCATACCTCTTTATGTCACATTTATGTATCCATATTAATTTCAATCGAATTTAATGTTGACCAATACATAGTGAATACACGCTATGCCACTTATACTTGCCAGGCATTGCTACCATTAAATATGCCAGTATCAAAAATTAATTTCGATCGAAATTAATGAGCATGATAATCATGAATTTCTGGAGTCAACTGCTTATTTTTATGCATGGTGCCTTGCCAACATTAATTTCGATCGAAATTACTTTTGATACTGGCATATTGCATGGTGTCTATTCCTGGAAAGTGTAAGTGGAATAGTGTGTATTCATTACGTATTGGTCAACATTAATTTCAATAGAATTTAATATTGACATTTTCATATTGAACCCAAACCAGCAAACGACCCAAAAAATTCTTCATAAAACTGCTCATTAATTTCGATCGAAATTAGTGAGCACCATATACATATTGAATGGTAGTTATATCTGGTGTGTGTAAGTTGTAAAGCTTGTGTTCAATGTTTATTGGTCAACATTAATTTTGATTGAAATTAATATTAATGTGTAAATGATATTTACATGCTCAATATGCATTGTAATGTGTTTACTTAAGAATAGAGTGCCCTACTTTTCATCTTACATAAAAATGCTTGGTAGCATGTCAAATTCAATTTTTATTAAAATTAATGTTGACATGTTACCATGCATAACAGTAAGCAACTGACTGAATAAATTGATGATAATCATGAACCTTAATTTCGATCGAAATTAATGTTGCCAAGTGCAGATTGAAAAAAAGCTATGCCACTTACACTAGCCAGGCATATTTACTATTTATTATGTATTGGTCAACATTAATTTTTATAGAAATTAATATGGATATGTAAATTTTATATTTACCCTCAACATGTATAGTAAATTTCAATACTTAAAAATACTTGCCGTCCTTTACATGTCATGCAAAAAAGCATTATATCATTTCAACATTAATTTTGATCAAAATTAATGTTGGAATGCCATTATGCATTGAAACAACTAACTGACTGAAAAAGTTCATGATCAAAATGCTCATTAATTTTGATCAAAATTAATGTTGACCAATACATATTGAATATAAGTAATCTCCACTTACTCAGACCAGATATAACTACCATTCAATATGTATATGGTCAGCCTTAATTTCGATCGAAATTAATGGGAAGTTTTATGAAGAATCTTCTGGGTTGTTTTCTGGCTTGGGTTCAATATGCAAATGTCAACATTAAATTCGATCAAAATTAATGTTGACCAATACATAATGAATACACACTATGCCACTTACACTTTCCAGGCATATATACATGCAATATGCCAGTATCAAAAGTAATTTCGATCGAAATTAATGTTGGCAAGGCACCATGCATAAAAATAAGCAGTTGACTCCAGAAATTCATGATTATCATGCTCATTAATTTCGATCGAAATTAATTTTTGATACTGGCATATTTAATGGTAGCTATGCCTGGAAAGTGTAAGTGGCATAGCATGTATTCATTATGTATTAGTCAACATTAATTTCGATTGAAATTAATATGGACATGGACTATGCATAAAATTCCTATAAGTATAGGTAAGCTAAGCAGTTAGATAAACTGGTTTGATCAAGTACACCATATAAAAATTGATGTTTTAATGCCTTGGTTAATTTCGATCAAAATTAATATTAAGCCATGCATGTTGAATTTTATCTATGTCTGTGTAGTCCATGTGAAATGGCTTGTATTCAATATGCAGGGGTCTATATTAATTTCGATCGAAATTATTAGGTTCATTGCCTCATAAATTTGATGGTTTCTGTCAGTGTTTCATGCATGGTGCCATCTGATACTTGTTGATTCCTATCAAAATTAATTTCAACACCAATATATTGAATACAAACCATGGCACTTACAGTACTTGGTCATAGCTAAAATTCAATATGCTAGTCTCAAAATTAATTTCGATAGAAATTAATCAGGATCCATGAAGTTTATCAATAGTGTATGAGTTAAGTTTCAAGTCATATGTTTCATCATTTTCTTGCACCCATTTCTAGGTTATCTCAACAATTTTTTTCAAGTTTTATTATATTAATCAAAACTGTGGTAAGTTGTGAAAAATTAGCTAATCCAAATCTCAAATTGAATATTAATATTTTAATAATTTTGAATGTTGCTTAAGGTATTTCATTGGGTGATTCATAATAATATTTTATCAACTTAGTAGTCCTATAACTTTTGAAAAGTAACAATTTTGGTGTAGTTAGGGACAACAATGCAATATCTTGTGCAGACTAAGATATATTGCAAAATAAAACTATTCAATTTTTTTTTTCCCTTAGTTGTATCCAAGTTTATCAAAGGTTTGGTCATGGTGCCCACACCCTAGCCTGACACTCCTCCTGTCACTTAAAAAACAAATTCTTATCTTAAATTCTAATGTTACCAATTTTATATTTATAATTCATTTCTTGTTTGATGAGGCATATCAGTATATATGTGAATCTCGCATTGTCATCTGAAATTAAATTTAACAAATATTCATAAAGGATTATCCTTTTTTTCATATAATATACTAATTAAGTGTATCTCCATTGTTTAGGAGTAAATTCTAATTTAAAAAATTTTGTATTTACCCGTGGCAATTTGAATATGGGATATAAATTTGTTATTATTTGTTTTTCACACTAAAAGTCCCCAAAGAATTACTAGTATTTTCTGTTAGCTACATCAAATTTCGCTTCAATATAAACAGATTGTGATTTAGCATGTTACTCAGTTTACCCCACTATGAATAATACATGTTAAAAAAAGCTCAAACAATATAAAATCCCCCTCTTTATGTTTTCTGTTTCTTTCATCCTCACTTTAATTTTAATCTTATTCAATTTTTTATCCTATTAAAATATCAACTTCAATTTTCTAGAATAGAGTTTCTTATAATTATTCATCATATTACATCATAATTTTTTGATATCGAATACTTTTTTTTAATATTCATTAATCAATATGTCTAGTATACAAAATCCTACACCTCCACTTTGTATGTATATCATGTTCCTCTCTCTTAATTTATATATTTCACTTATGTTCTATATCTTTTTTTTTCAAAAATTTGATTTTCCAGCACCCAAATGTGTTTCATCCCACTCTCTGATTGATACTTGCTTTGAAGCTTTTGAGCTTGCACCATGTCTGCCACATGGCATGGCACCTAACCCTCCTGTACTTAGCAATGAGAGGCAGGAAATAACAAGAGTTCAGTATCGCAATTTACTTGAATTGGCTAGAGATAAAACAGAAGAGCTTGTCAAGATCCTTAACAATAATCCTTCTCCTTCATATTTATCTAACCCTTGTAATGAATTACTCCAATATGTGAAAAGCCTTGAAAAATGTATGTTCATCACCTTTTTTGTCTCCTTTTAAATTAGTAGATAAGATTATTAATATTTTTTTTTCTTCATATATATTTGTAGCTTATGAGGAGGGTATGATTCCTCCTGATGAAGTCATTGTCATTAGGGATGATGATGAGACAGATGAACCATCAGCTTCAACTCATGCTTCAACTTCTAAGGAAAATCTTGAAACACCTGTTATCCGCTCCAAGAAAAAGAGATTATCCCAAGGCTCCTCTTTTGTTCGACGTATTAAACCGGCTTCTGCTAATGAATTTTCTGATGTATCAAATAATAAATCTCAAAAAAAAAGCAAAGGTTTTGATAATGAGTATATTCTTGTTTCCTTTTTTTTTATTGTTATTCTTTTATCTTTAAAATTCAATCATATATCTCTTTTATTGCTTACATATTGTACTTTTTATCTTTCTTTTGATATTTTGTACCAGAAACTCACCTGCTGTTGATTGTTCCATCCATAAACGCCCTCTCCCTGATGAAGATGATGAAAAGAGCAATGAAAATAGCGATGATCAACTATCAGAATATGAAGCTATGCTTGTTCATCAAAAAAAGAAAAGTTTAAAATCTTCTTCAAGACATGTTGATATGTTTGATAAAGATGATGATTCAAACAGCTCATCACCAAATTCCTTCATTTCTAAGAAGCAATACCCATCACCTCCTAAATTACCTACTTTGACCATTCTGAAAGCTTCTCTACCAATGAAATCAACTCCAATCAAGATATCGAAAAAACCTCTAACTTATTCACCCTCAGTTCTAAAAGAATCTGATTTGCAGGAGGAATTCTGTAAAATTCATAATTTTTATAAAGGTAGAATCAGCACGGCAAAGGTCCTCAGGTCGTGGTTGGAAATTGTTACTCTCCTCGAATTACGCTCTTCTACTTATTCCCAAGAACCCATGTCAAATATTCCAATGTTTACTTTTCATTGGGAAAAATCTTGTGGAGAAGATTGGCTTTCAAAACTTACTGAGTTATGTAAGTTACCATAATTTTTAGTCTTGACTTTTGTTCTTTTACTTATTTTTTTTTTCCTTTTGTAGCAAATATTTTTCTAGAGATTGATAGCTCACAGCTATGGGTACTCAATAATATTGATTTCAAAAAAATGGAAGATTTATGTGATCCTGATGGTTTAAATACTGAAATTCTTTCCTCAACAAAGAAAACGGATCACCCTGAATCCAATCTTATCCGAATGCTCATGAGATTAATGATCCCAAGTGACCACTGCCGTTCTTCATGGGTATCTCTTATATCATCTTCACTTTATCTGACCGCACATGAATTCAGCCAGCTTCCATCACATCAAAAAATTAACTCAGATTGTCCAATTGAACGTGGTCTTCAGCTTCTAGCTCACCTTTCAAATCTGAAGAGTCCGATTTCTGATGGCTTAGAAGTTGGTCCCACTGCACTTCAAACCCATGATATATCAATGTCAACTCTTCTTCAAATCAGCAATATTATCATTGATATAATTATGTCAATTATCATTCTTAAATCAAAATATTGTGCTGAAACAATATCAAGTGGCAAGACTAGTGAAGCTCAACAATCAAGTGAGAAAAACAAAAATACTGAACTGACTATAATGAGAGAGAAACAAAAGGCTGCACTAAACAAAATAAATTCTGAATACTCCCACCACCGATATCAATCTTTCACATTCTATATAATTGATGGTGTCTGTGGTTTATTTCTGAGCTCTCAAGATCATAGATTGGCTTCAGCAGCTGATTGCTTGGAGGTAATATCAGAAGTTAAGTTTCTTAATTTACATGAAAAAAAATCATTTGATGGAAGAAATAATTTGGAAAAATTTAAATAACTATATTTTAACATTAATAAAACCTTTTATAGGCAAGTGTGATCCATTTCCTTTAAAATTTGATACCCCAAGTCCTCCGGGAATTGCTAGGGCTATTTCTGCAGATTTTCTTAATCACTGGAGCTCCATTCAGCCAGTATCACCTTTTTTTGCTAAACATAGCCTTTCAATAAATTAATATTCCAACATGTAAATAGATAAAGTTCTGTCTATATGATATATCTTGTATAATTCAAGTTATTTTCCTTCAAATATGTCAAAAATGTGACCATCTTTGAAATTTATTAAGTAACATTTGACATGATTTTCTAAATTAATTATTAAAAAAAATTATTGTAAGTCCAGCAATAAAAAGGATTTTAAAATCTACTTATATGATTTCAAATACTTGTATTAAATTCTTAAATATTTTATTGTTTATATAAAAATATGATAACTGCTCTAGTTTTGTTACTTTACCTTTAATATTATATAATCTATTAATTATTACAAATATTTTCGTTGATTGTAACATTTTTAATCAGAAGTAGAACAATTTAAATAATTAAATGAGTACATTCTTAAAAAAATACAATTTAATCTATTATTGATTCAAAATTCTTTCTTCAACTCTTTATTATTACCTTTTTTATTAATAAGCCTGTTTGACCTAAAATACTATACAGTTAATTTGGTAGCATTAAAAGCACATTTTTATGGCTAATATATTTCAAATTCTTTATTATAGTTTTTTTTATTTTAGAACCTTTGCTACCAATTTAATAAAAATGACATTTAAAGATTTCACAACTTATATATTTCCTCAAAAGTAAATCAAATTTTCTTATAATATTATGAAAAAAAATTATTTTATTTCACAAATAAAAAAAATAGATAATACTATAATTATCAAAACTGAAAATGTTACAGCTACTCCCAGTATTTATCATGTTTAAATTTGCATTAAGTTGTGTATATATAATATAAATTTTCAATATTTATATATCTAGATTTTTTAGATTTGTCTTAACATTAGAAAAATAATACTTTGCTGATTCTATTTCTTCCTCTATTAAGTCATCTCTTTTCAAAAAAACTCTCAAAGCACTAACCAAATATTCTAACCTAAATTTTTCTTTTTTAATTTCTAAGTGTTCTGAAATATCAATATCAAAAACATTAAGCTTTTCTATAGCATGAAAAAGTCTAGTGCTGATTTGAATAGAAGAACCTATCCTAGTGAAGCCAGGAATTTCATGACATCTTGAGGTAAAATGCCTTAGTTGATTGGCAGGCCATAATGTCACTGTTATTCCATTAGTTGCTTCAAAGTTGATTTTACTTCGAATTTCGGGAAACATAAGTTCTCCACCTATTTGTCGTGGTTGGGTCTTATCATACTTCATATGAATGGTGTTTTTTTCTGTATCTTTAGGAAAAAATATTCCTAAAGTATACTCACTTGCATCCTTATCGAGATGAACCTCATTAGAGAACCCATTACCATTCCCTCCAGATGTCCAAGTTAAATTACTAGCAAACGGTACACCCTCTTCTTCACTAGAAACTTTTGAAAATCCAGGAATACCAAGTTTTGCGCAAAGATTAGTTGCCTCATTGTACTTTACATATGATATTTTTTTAAAAAAATATTCAAAGTACATTGCAATCCTCTTCATTCGTTTTTTATATTCATCCGTTTTTACAATATCATCAGTGTATTCATCTGCAAGGAAAAGCATTCAAAAATTCAGTATTTAAATTAAAAAAAGTGATACTTACGAATATGTAAAGATTTCTTTCTATCTAAAATAAAGCCACCACCAAACATTTTTCCAAAACCACCAGCTCTTTGATGATAACCATTATTTTTAATTTCATGTTCGCAGTAAGAAAGATCCTTAATGCATCGCACCGTAGCTTCTAACATATCTAGTTCTTTGAGCTCATGAATTTCAAAAGTCTGCACAAGAACATTAGGTATTAAGACACCTTTTGGTTTATAAATACTACATCCAGGAAAAAAATTGTAATAATTATTGCAATCTGTCATATTATTTGCATAAGATCGTGCATAGAAATGTGGCTTCTTCCCGTTTGTATCCATTCCAAGAGCGTTTACAAGTTTCATTCCAGTAGCAATGTCTTTCGCCCACCTATTGTTAGAGTTCTTCCCTGGCCGTTTTTTTTTTTCAATCGTTACTCATTGATGGCTCAATCCTAAGAGAATTCAATTTTGATTTAAAATAGAAAAAAATCAAAAATTAGAAAATAGTAACATAATTTCAATTATCAGTCAATGATACCTTTAACTTTATCATATCTTCAATATTAGAAATACAAAAGTTAGCATATCTACATATTAGTAAATTTATATACTTTTTCTTTATTTCAAATATTAAGAAAGCGTTTCAAAGGTATACTTTATTAAATTATACATATAAAGAGTATAGCTTTATCCTGTATGCATTCAGCAAGTACGAGATTTGGCTCTACACTTAATATTAATAATATAATGAAAGTATAACTCCAATACACTAGTAATATTAAAAAATTTACGGAATTATGATATCCACATATATAAAATGAAAAATCTTGCTCTGATCAATATATTGACTTAGAAAGTTATACTTCAATAAATTATTAATTTTTAAATTGTAGCATTGTCCTGTATGCTTTCAGCAAGTACGAGACTTTGAAACAACTTAAAAATCAATAAATTAAAGGTAAAGTACAAACAATCTAATTATTATTATGAAAAGCAAAACATTATCCTGTATGCTTTCAGCAAGTACAAGATGATGTTTTACTTTTCATATTAATAATATAATGGTTGAGAAAGTATTAAAGAAATATAGAAAAATGATAAGCAAAACATGAACTTACATGTCTATAAAATCTTCTTCCATTTGTAGCTGATTGATCAAAATTAATTATAAAGTTTATTTTAAAATCACTGTTTTAAAAAATAAATGGTTAGATAAATAAATTGAACATTTTTGATAAGGAATAAAGAAAAGTAAATTGACAAACAAATAAAAAAACTTTAAGTTAACTGAAAAAGAATTATTTTATAATGAATCGAAAGGGTACAGTAAAAGATACCATAAAAATAAATTCAGAATTAGAATCATTAGATTAACTTGTCAAAAGTGTAAAAAAGTGTAACAAACCAAAATGATATGAAATGCAATAGCAAGAAAAATTTGCTTACCGGTAATCAGATAAGGTCAAGAAAATAGTACCAATAATTCAAAATGATAAAGCAAAAATATGATTGATAATTTTTGAAAAAAGTAAGTGAGAAAGAGAAAGGAAAAATAAATTGGGTGGCAAACAGATTTATATATCATGAATTTTCACTGATCACATTTTCAAAAAAATGCAGCTCACCAAGTCATATGATAAACTTCATCTAAATTCCAAGAATGATGTTGCCAAGGCACTGTACACAGCATGATCATTTTTTCCCATGCATATACTAATTCCAGCTAGAATTTACTTGGCTGCATGTTGTACAGATGCACATTTGTGGAACACTGAATTTCACATCTAAAAAAAATTGACGCCACATAATTCTAGCTACCATGTTTCACGTAGCTAAAAAACATACACTCATCACATTTAAATTTACATTGCGCCAAAATTAATTCATTTTTGAATTTTTTTAAAGGAAACTATAATGTGCACCACCTATTTCTAAAATATGAACCTCCGCACCATATTAAATTGGGAGACTTTTAATTATGCAATTTTTTTGCTGTGACCTTTTTCCTGATCTTACTTGGTTCAAAATATTGAAACATGGCCAATGTTGATGAAAGAAACATTTGATTTTGTTTCTATGTGTAACAATGGAAGGCTGTTTCTTACTGGCGAAAGAGTGTTGTATATTTTATTTGAACAAATTTTTATTTTTTTATGTATTTTATTTAAAAAATTTACTTTTTATTGCAGCCAGATTTATACTGGCTGCTTTTTAGAAACCTTAATTTATGACCCAAGCCTTTGAAATTGGCTTGGGTCCCTTACATTGCAATTTAGTACTTCCAGCCAGGTTTCCCCTGGCTGGAAGTGTCTCTTTCAAGCAATGGAAGTCGCTAAAAGCGACTTCGATTGCTTGCTGTAATGTTTGCCACCCTCCCAGCTAATTTACTAGGCTGGGAGGTGGCCAAAGCAGTGTGCAACGCGCGTTGCTGCTGCAAGTAAGGCGCGTTGCACAATCGCTACCATATTTCATGCAGCTGATATCAAGTCAGCTGCATGAGATATGCGCAGCATGTGCAATGCGCGCTGCATGCAGCAGAAACGCGCGTTGCATGCAGCCTGCATTGCTGCTGCATGCAACGCGCATTTCTGCTGCATGCAATGCGCATTACTTGCAGCAGCGATGCGTGTTGCATGTGCTGCATGCAGTGCATTGCACAGCCAGTTTTTTTCTGGCTGTGCAATGCACACAGAGAAACCAAAGTCCCTGCAAGGGACTTTGGTCTCTAAAATGGAAGCGACTTTCCCTACCAGGTGCAATCTGGTGGGAAAGTGAGAGAAACGTTAGACCGAAGTTGTTTGAAAGCAACTTCGGTCTTAAAAACATTAAAAATCATAAAAAAAAAATGAGAAATGTAGAAAAAAAAAAAATTAAAAATTAAAATGTGAGTATAAGAAAAAAAATAAGTTCTAGTGATACCAAAAATCCAAGCCAATTTCATTTGGCTTGGTTATTTAATAATTAATTTTTAATACATTAAATTTAAAATTCAAACACCATAAAATATATGAATTTTTTTTATATGAATATTATAAATTTAATCTACCTCTTTCTCATAATTATATTTATAATTTTGTTTTTTTAATTTTTGACATTTAAGTTTATTTTTTGGAAATACAAAATTAAATTTTCAACTAAATTTTTTAGTAAGGTAAAATAAATTATAAATTTGACATTTTGTAATTGAATAATGAAAAAAATTTTAAATTTATTTAAAAAATATTTTTGTTAGAAGAATACAAATATTTTAAGGGTAGAAATATGGTGCAAATTGTAAGTAAAAAAAATTATATTTTTTTTTGTGAGGGGTTATTTCTATTTTTAAAAATATTTTTCAAAAACATTCATTAAATACTGAATTAAATTACTTTGAAACTCAAATTTTTTGTAAAATAATTAAAAATGAAATAATAATATTGTTGTATTTGATATAAAATTTGAATTGGTAATATTAATGTCTCTTTAAGTAAATTTGAAAATCATTTAAAAAGACCATGTTGATAAGTACTTCATTTTTGATATACAATGGTTATATATATATCTTATATATATTTCTTGAGTGTTATTTTTATATACATTCAATAAAATTTGTAATATAAAATGCCATTTAATAATTAATTAATGATCAACTTAGTTATAACAACTTCATATTTAATACCAGCCACTAGTATTTACTTTTTAATTTAAAACTCCAATATAATATGAGAGTATCCTTATTTTGTCTGTATGTAATGAACAACAATAACAGACCATAAATGAGTGGGTAGTTAATTACAATAAATAGTTGAAGAATAACCTATAAGAAATGATAAGTTTATCAAAAAGAGTACATTAAAAAAATATACTTTTGAATTTTTTTTGATATAATTTGGGTAGTTAAATGAAAATTTAAATTATCAGACATCAAAATGGATAAAATCTAAAAGTAGTGTTTATATAATAAGCCTCATAAAAAAAAAGGATAAAAAATCTACTATGTAACTAAATTATTAAATATTAAGGTATTATTAAAATTATTGAAAAACTTATTTTACAGTTATAATGAAATCTAAATGTGAAAATAATGGTGGGATAATAGTAAGACTATGTGGAAACACTTTAATTTATACATACTTTCAACTATTTTCAGATAAAAAAATTGTTAAAATTGTATAATAACATCTAGTTAATAGTGATGCAATTTTATTTAGATCAAGAATAAATTTTTCTGAGGAAAAACTAATTAAATTGAGATATGGCCATCTCCTTTCAAGAGATAGAATAATAATAAAAATTTAAAAAATTATAATAAGTATTCTTAATCACCATTTTTGAAAAGTCTCTAGTAAAATTCATTATAATATATCATTCATTGATTACATTATATGGAGTTTCATCTTGAAGTAGTGATGTGCAGCTTTGAACTTACACCACGCAATATAGGGGGAGGACTTGCTAGCAATTCCGCAACTTGAAGTCAGATGGAAATCAGATGGAACTCAGACTGAAGTAATACTGAACTTTCACTTGAATTATCACACAAATAACAATGGATCTATATTGAAAACATAGTGAAAGTGTGAGGATAACTGAATGGAAGCCAGAAAAAATCAATCCATGAGTCTACTCAATGCAAAGTATTTTTTGATGATCAGTGACTTTTTCTATTACCTACAACCGTTTTTACAGAATTGAAAACTATGTTTCAGCTAATATTTTATGGAAGTGAACTCTGTTCTTCGCCCGAAGAACAGAGTTCATCCTCCTATTTTCACACTCTGTTTTGTTTCAGCTAATATTTTATGGAAGTGAACTCTGTTCTTCGCCCGAAGAACAGTGTTCATCCTCCTATTTTCACACTCTGTTTGCACCAATCTCCATCCCTTTCAATTCTATCAACACATGCTTGTCTTCCCTTCCCATGCCTTTCGCTATCCTCCCAGCCCCATTGTATGCCATCCTCTTTTGATCCCCATTTCACCCCTCTCAACCTCTCCCAGACCCTTTTCTTCATTTAAAATGCCTCGGAACCCTTAATCTTCCCTTCCAACTCTTTCCCAACCTTTTCGCTACCCCATACACCCTTCCTCACCCCTCTCTCCAGCCTTTCCAGCCCTTGTAGCCCCATTTGTGTTCAAAGTAAATTCAATACTTCTTCATGATGGTTTCATCACTTCCTCAATGTGTGCTCAAAAAGATATGAATTAGGGTTCAAGGTTGCGGACTTGCTAGCAAGTCCGCCCCCCATATTGCGTGGTGTTATGTTATGAAAAACAAAAAAGTTAAAAAATATATAGTTATACTAATGAAAAAGCCAAAAATAAAAATACTATTATAAATTAAAAAAATAAAACTACATAAATTTTATTCTGCTCTAATGATGGAAGGGTACTATGTATGAATTTCCACATGTTAAATCCAAACCTGCTTTAAGGCTAGTTTACAGGTAGAGCTATTAAGTTTCCTTAAATTCCAAAAATAACTTATGCATTTTACTAATTATTTTTTTCTTGTTTCTTTCCAAAGTTGTTAGAGTTGCTTAATTAATACTGTTATCTTGATTGTAAGATATATAATTTTTTTTGAATACATGATTTATTGTTTCAAAAATTATATTATAAATTTAAATCATTTATTTCATTTTCTAAAGCTTCATTGTCAAAGACACAACTCCATTTTCTATTACTTAACAAATATATAAAATGTGATAGTAAAATTTGAGGAATTTTCTTTTTGAGAGGGTCAAACTATATTGTGAAGATTTTTATCTAGAAATTCTTGTACTCTAAAACAAAATAATATTCTCCCTTAAGTAAGCCATTTCAAAAATATGAGAATATAAACAAGAATATTAACTTATCTTATTTTTATTTTCGTTACTGAAAGTTTTAGTTCAATCCCTTTTTTTATATGACATTAGTATAAAAACATGGTTAAATGCTACTATATAATTAATTTTTATTATATATATATATATATATATATATATATATGAAATATTTAGAACGTCATCCTTTTTTATTTACTTGAATAAATGGCTCAATTATAATACCCAACACTTATTAATGTTTCCCAAACTCAATAACAAATTTCTCATATGAAATATTAGCTTCTAATATAAGAAGTTTATCTATAGATGATATTCAACATGTGATTTTACTTTTTAGATTCAGCTAAAATTAAACAAAAGGAGAAATCATGCATATGTGTATAAATGGTAACCATATGTTACTTAGAGGATTGTGAAATTCACTCATCAGAATGGTTTAAGTATTAAAATAAATTGAGGTCATTATTTTCTAGTATTTGAAACTAATTAGGAAATTATTCTAAAAATATATTTTAATGTGTATCATGTTTAAAAAGTTGGAAATATGATTTTTGAAAATTGTGAGTTTCTTATGAGATACCAAGCTTTAGTTTACATTGTTTCAAGTAGAATAGAATTTTAGTATTAGAAATTGAAAGCAATGTACCATTATCAGATTTTAACTGTGTTCTACTTATAGAATGATTACATAACATTAAACATTATTTAAATCAAAAAGGTTTAAAAGATATTTAGAATTTTACCAAATTTCACCATTTATTAATCTTTGATTTGAAAACAAACTATGATGTACACTCACTAGAAATAAGCAATCCCAATTTTAACATAATTTATCAATCCAAAAATAATGAGTCAATTAACATGAAAATATATATTATTTCAAAACCAATTCTCTAGATTTAAAATATGATGCTTTAATGAAAAATTATTACAAAACTTTAATGCAATGAAGTCTCTTAAAAACTTCAAAAATAGAATATCAAAACAAGTAATTTCTGCAAAAAAAACTACTAACTATTGTAGATAAAGCATAAAAATAAGTCATATTTTTTAAAAAAATGATCTAACAATATTTATTTTTGTTAAAAAAATCAAAACATTGTTAAGTTTGCTTGTTATAATAATGTTAAAATCCACTAAACATTATCTAAAGGTGGTAAAATATGTTAAAAATAAGTTGAATTTTATGAGATAAAAATCAACAATTTTGTATCATTTCCTGTTGTGCTATGACTTTATTCCACCCTTTTTATCTGATTCTTCCAGTATTACTTTGCTATGATCACTAGTTTTCAAGTTAAAATTTACAAATGTTCATTATACTTGATAATATGAAAAATAACTCAAACTTTTATAACTACAAAATAAGATTTTGTAACTCCTTCTTTCAATCAATATTTGAAGAAATTTTAGTTTATTTGAGTAATGATTTTAAGAATAACAAAAAATTTGAAATTCACAAGGAATTATTTCCAGAGACTATAATTATTTACTTGTGTAATGCATGAGCTACTTATCAATGATGTAAAACATCAGAAAAGTAAGTTATAGTTATAAATCTACAGATTATACTGTTTCTGGTATATATATCTTCAATAAATCTTTTAAACTTATCTTAGCCTACATACCACACAATAGAAAATCATTATATTAAAAAAGGAGAAAATTCTATGATAATATCATAAAGAATGATAACCATGGATTAATATTCCATAAAAATGGTTAATAATATTTTAAGAGAACCTAAATCAGTATTCTTTCATCAAAATATATCCTTTTTGTCTTTGTAATTTATTCCAAACAAATTTTTTGAAAGTTGAATCTATATATCTAATGCCAAAACCACTATTAAGTTCCCTCTTAGACTTTTTAAGAAATTATATATATATATATATGTATATATATATATTATTTATCAAAAATTGAAATAAAGAATAAAAACATAATTTTATTTACCTTTAATTATTTAAATATAGAGTATTTTCAGAATGCATTGTGGTTACTTGTGAAGGTTAGAAGATTTGAAGTTGGATTTATGAGTTTTTAGAAGGGCAAATATTGTAAAATTCTTTCATAAATATTTATTTCATAGTTTCAAATGTTGAAATCTACAAACTAATGGGATTTAAAATTATATTGAGATTTAAAATCTGTTTTCTACTCAAGTAAAATAAAATAAAATGATGATATCAAAATTGAAATTAAGTTTAAACTTTTGATATGCTCTATCTTCAATTTTATTGATAGTGCATCAAAAATTTAATAATATTTTTTTCCTTCATCACTTTTTACATAAAAGATAGTTTTATCATTTTATGAATTAAAGATTGCTTATATAAATTTAACATCTATGTCAACTGTTTATGACTATTAATCTATATAATAAATTTTTTAGAAGAAAAAATAACATCAGTATATACTGACTTTGAAATTATTCAATTTAAAATAGTTTACAGGTAGATAATGAAGGGTGATTTCATTTTTGAATATGAACTATAGAAGTCTTATTTTATCAATTTTAATTCTTTTTGAGCTCAAATGTATCCACCGCAACTTAAGTAAGAATAAAAATTATTTTTATTGAAATTTACATGAGAAAGTATGCCTATTATTCAAAATCAAACTTGCTCTAATGGTGTTTTTCAATCATTATTTCCATTCATAACAATAAAAAACATTTCAATTCGCTGATGTTTTAGTTTTTGATATCCCCAAGTTTATATCTCAGGTGTACTATTCACAAAATTATTAAAAATATAATTTTCGAAATACATGATAAACTTGAAAGTGAGGGGGCATTAAATTTTTAAAAATGAATTCTAAATTCAGGATGGATAGTATTTTTTCTATTTTCACAAATGAACAATTTTTTGTTTCAATTAATCCAGAAAGAAAATTTTGTTGTAAGCATATTATATTATATTTATTATGATTTTAAATACTATATTTTCAAGATTTGTGTTTAATATTTCCTGTGAAAGTTAATGTTAATGTGAATTTAAAGTAAGCTTGAAGAAATTTAATCAATAGGCATATTGGATATTTAAAATAATATTTTGCTCCAATCTTGAATCATCCTGGGCTAAAAAATATCCCAAATAAGGTTTTTGTGGGTCAATTTGGATTTAAGTAGGATTAAGTGAGGTTTAATAAAGGACAGATAAAAGGCTAAATTCATTACTAGTGACTTTTTTCTCAAAATAGTTATAAAATATTTATCATTCTGGACTCAAGCTTCAATAAAGTTGAATTGAAACAGAGATAATTTCTAGCAGCACAACACCATATTTACAAAGGTGTAAAATACCTCAAATATTACTCATAATATAGGAAGGCAAGGAATCTACAAAATTCACATTTCAAACGAGGATTTATATTTTGAATTTGAAATTGAGAAATGGAATATTATTTTCCAATTTAAATATCTATTAGTCATTTTAACAAAAGTTTTCAGTAATCAGATTGAATTTTGATGGTATTTTGTTGTAGATTAATCATTTTGATGAGACATTTACTCAAAATTACTGGTTTTGTTTCTAATATTCCATGTGAAATTCATTATGAATCTTTTTGAAAGTGAATAGTTGACATATTGGATATGCAAAAGCTTATTTTAGATCAAAGTGAGATCAAAGGGAGCTTAACTGATGATCAAATTAGGATTTTACAAGATCAAACGGTGATCAATGTAGGTTCATCTTGAGCTCAATCTGTGACAAATCTCTGACTAAATGTAAGGCCAAACAATTTCCTACATGGTGATGATGTGTGCATAATTCAAGCATAGATTTGTGGCTCAACGGAGCTCAAGCAAGGGGTATTGCTAGCAATACCCCCCCATTTTTTCTGTGGTGAGGGTATCTTTAGAAAGGTCTTCGTCGCTGGGACTTGATTATTGCTGTCTCATAAAAATTCAAATTATTATAAAAACATAAAAGTCAATCTTTTCAGATCTTTCACTGGTACACCTTAATTGTTGTTATCAGGTTTTCTTTTCTCAACAGCCACTTTTATTTAAATCTCAATAAGCGTTAATTATTTTAGAGTTTCATTATTTTATAAATCAGATCCAAGTAGATTGGTTAGCTTAGTGATTTAGAATTCCCATTTTGATATTTTTGTTGGAAGGACGGAGTTTTCAGCTAAATCCACATATCTCCTCCGGATTCTGCTTACAGCAAGGCAACTGTAAGAGTTTACCTTACCATACCGCTCATCCCAATATCTAACTGATTGGTTTCTGATCTTCATCATCCGCGAATATGCCTTTTCTAAATATTCTTCTTTCTTTTCTAGCTGCATCATTCTTGCACACAATAATTCTTCAGTAGTTTTGACCGTGTCCCAGTCAGCTCCAAGATATGATTCAGCTTCTAAATCAACCGGTAAAACTGCTTTCTGTCCAAAAACAAGTTCATAAGGTGAAAATCCGGTCGTCCTTTTGGCAGTGATTCAATCAGCAAATAAAACTAAAGGTAAATAGTGCCACCACTTTTCGGCACTTGTCCCACACATTTTAACTAAAGCATCCTTGATAACTTGATGCCCTCTTTCAACCATGCCTTCAGCTTCAGGATAATATGGGGTTGCTACCCTAACCTTTGATCCAACTTTCAATACGGCCTCTTTAAACTCTGTCCCAAATTCCGGACCTCCATCTATCGTTACCAACTTCATCACCCCATACCTATATACCCAATTATTCAAAAAAAATTCTGCCACATTTTTGGAAGTTAAATTAATAAGAGGCGCTGCCTCTACCCAACCAGATAAATCATCTCTGGCCACAATTAAATATTTATACCATCCCTCTTTTATATGAACGGCATCTAAACTAACTCTCCCAAAGAGCGTATATTCACCGGTCGCACGTCCAGGTTCTTTTGGCCTTAAATAACTTTGTCTTTGACATTCTTTGCATGACTGAACCCACTGTTTAACAGCCATCTTCATGCCATGCCACCAAAATTGATCAGAAATTCTTCTAAACATTTCTCCAACGCCTCTATGCCCAAGATCTTCATGCAGTGATTTCAAAACTAATTCTTGCCCCTTCTGTTGAGTTATAACTACTTGAGGATTTGGATACCTTCTCCTCATTAAACGTCGACCAGATAGGTAAAATATAGATGACTTCCTCTTGATAGCCTCCCATTCATTGTCTTCACACTCTTCAGGCCTCTCTAAAGTCAACAAATATTTGACTAACAAAAAATAAAAACCAGTCTGACCCCAGACTTCATCTTGAAAATCGATTAATATAACATCAATAGGGACTTCTCTATCACCAATATCACCTGCACATGAATGAGCCAATAATCGTTGACCCCTAAATAAATCTTTAATCGAGCTATGTCGACGTTTTTCTTCTGAACCTTTGGATCCTTCGTAAACCGTATTTGAAAATACCTCTTTCTATTTATCCACCTTTTTATTTAAATTCTCTAATTCTCCAACATATACACCATTCCTTAATTTACTACTATCCCACACTACCAATCCATCTGCCTCTACATACACCACATCTTCTTCTACCTCCTTTCTACCAAATTTATCTACACCTTTTTCAACACCTTTATTAACATAAAAACTATTTTCCAGTTTATCCTCTTGGTGGAGGTCATCATCACCATAATCTAAACACAATAGTCCTGCCAGTTTAACCTCATGAGGGAGGTATGGAAAGTCTTCAGCTCCTTTAGTGCTGGCTTTGATAATTGGTATATCTTCATCGAACTCTTCTGAGTCTGAATCTTCTTCAGTGGGTGGTCTCCTTGATAAACCATCCCGCATAGTATAAGTTTTGCCAGGCTTATGAACTAAATCGAACGAAAAATGTTGAATAAAAGCTACCCATCTTGTCATGGGTGCGTTCGGTAAACTTGAGGAATTAATCATCTGGATTAACGATTTCGCATCCACTTGCAAATCAAAATGTTGCCCCCACAAAATATGCTGAAGTTTCTTCAGTATTTTCGCCACACCACATAATTCCAATTTTGGTTGAGAATATCTTGATTCAACCGCAGTAAATACTACAGATTCATACCTAACTGGCCTGATGTAACCAGCTTTATCCATCTGAGACAAAACCGCCCAAGCTGCAATCTGACTTGAATCAACTGCTAAATAAATTCTACCAGCATCTTTTCCATAATACAACTTGTGCAGGACTAAATCTGTCAGTACAGTCTAGTATATAAGTATGATATAATAGTTTTATTTTATGGTCCTACTACTTATTAATAAATGATTTAGTGATTAAACCTCAGGGGAAGACTAATAGAATAGTTATACTCAAATTAAACTCACAATACTTGGATTTAAATGCGTGCTAGTGGTGGAAAATAGAATAATAAAATATAGTTATAGCTATTATAAAGATAATATCAATTTATAAGGGCTTTATAATATATTTCTGAATGTTAATAATTGTAGTGTAATGTTTATTTGAAGTTTAGTAATTGAATGATGATCATAAACCGTCAAAATCCCTCCTTACTTATACCCAAATCCACTGGAGTGCACAGACCTTCAATCCAGATGATGTCACTGCTATCCCCGGCAATTACAGCAGTGTGAGGGCCCATCACCTCCCCATGGCGTCCACTTCAAGCAGTTTCAACACCCAGACCTCCAGTAAGGACCCTCCATCACTATTAATAATAACACAGAGTCATACCATAAATAGAAATCCCAGATAAAAGCGGATACCATAAAGAAACAGGTAAAATAAAAGATCAAAAAGAGATTTAATGAAACTAAAAGCATATAAAGGAAACAAATAAAATGTCCAAGCCCCCAATAACATCCCCAAGCATCCACATTAACCCAAAAACATATTTCCAACCCATAAATCCGTGAATAACCATCCAAGGAAGTAATTTTAGTTGTCCAAACTGGGTGTATGCGCCTGATATAGGTGTCTATGCTTCTGTAGGCGTTGTGAATCCACTGATTTCATCCATATGACCTAAAATAAGCAGAAAAACAAAGGTTATAGGCTATTAAGGGGCTAAAACCCACTTATATACCTAAATATACATAATATACTGCATATTTCACTGAATATGAGATTTATGTATACATATAAGCTTATGTATGTCAATAATTACTTCATATCACTTAAGATAAGTATATTATGACTCCATTAACACCTTAATAAGTATTATTAGGCCATGGATAAACTATTCTAACTATTATAAATTATATAATAGAATAATAATTATATATATATATAATAAAATAATATATATTATTATTTTAACCTTATTTTTAAGATATAAGCTTAATCTAGTTAAGGTTATCTTATTTTAAGCATAAGAAATACTCAGTCCTAAGGATATTTAGGCTGACAAAATCCTTCCCCACAACCTCCTTCAACTTCACAAACGCCTTCTCACACTCTTCATCCCACTCCCAGTCTGCATCCTTTCTCGTTAACCGTCTCAATGGATCTGCCAATAAAGAAAAGTCCTTGATAAACATTCTAACATATACACAAATGCCTAAAAACCCTCTAATTTTGGTCGTATTCTTGGGTGTTGGCCAGGACTGAATTTTGTTAACTTTCTTCTTGGACATAATCCTATCCTCTCTACATACCACATGGCCTAATATTTCTAAGGCTGGCACACAACATGAAAATTTTGAACCTGAAATAGTTAAACCAGCTTCTTCAATTCGAAACAAGATTCTTTCTAATGTAATTGCAAACTCCCAAATGAATTTGCGTATCCCGGGATTCTCTTCCAACACCTGGTTATCATAGTCAGTTGTTGGTCCCTTAATTCCTCCATCATCTATAAAGATTCCAGTATATTGTGGAATTTTGTCTTGAAGGATCCAAGCCATCTGAGTTTGATAAACTGCAACTGAATCTGTTGCTCCTTGAGGTAATCTTGTTAACTGTAAACGTCCTAGTGGCGTATCGAATGTAGTGAGAGGCCTTGAGTCCAGATGTAACTCTCTCTCATCATATCCACCCATAATATCTCCCAAACCATAACACACTCTCCCTGCAAATGCTTCAACAAACTCCTCAGCACTAGGCCGTATCCCAGCATCCTTTATTGTAACCCTATTTAATTCCCTAAGATCATGTACAACTCTAAGCTTGCCATTCATTTTCTTGATACAAAATACCGGACTAGAATAACTTGACGTTGATTTCTCATACAGTCCAGTGCGTATCCGTTCTCTGAAAACTTCAATATAGGCTTCTTTTAATGCAGCCGGAATAGGAATTGGTTTCTGCTGCCACAGTTCATGACATACCACAGGAATCTTGTAAGGCTCCCCATAGGAATGCTTCAACACACCCCTCTCCTCTTCTACAAAAGCAATGGCCTTCTCTTGCTTGACCATCACATCCAACAACAACTTCTTCTCTTCTCCAGACAACCAACCATCAGGTCCAAAGTTAACAACACCCAGTCTCTCTAAAGTGATTCTTGACGTCTCAGAAAATTCAGGCGGATTCTTTACCAAGGGACTTTTATAAGGATCTCTTGATAACCTTGGTCTTCTCAAGGGTGGATTTAATTCGGCAGGTAGTGATTCATTAATAGGTCGAACTTTATTTGCTACTTTCTTATATTTGGCTGTGTCCACATCTAAATAAACTTGAGTTAAAACATTTACTTTTGTATCGCCATTAAAAATTGCATCAAATAAATCTTCTTCATCGCCAGAATCGGAATAAGAAAAATTAGAAAAATATTTTATTTCATTTTTAAATTTTACCCTTTTCTCCTTTCCCTCGTCTAATTTATAAACAGATTTTCCAACACCTTTGCTTCCCTTATCCAACAGTAAATCACCCGTAAAGAAAGTTGGCAGTTTAACCTCTTGCTGGAGGACCAGAAATGAATTTTCACAAAAAGTATTTTTTTGTGTTTTAATTATACTGAGATTTTTAATCGGATTTTGATGTGATTTTTACAGTTTACCCTCTTGATGGAGGTCCAAAATAGAAGGAGATACTTGCAGTTTAACCTCTTGCTGGAGGTCATAAAACATACCCTTCCAATTTTTATCCAACCTAATTTGGCCCATTTTGCCTTTTTCACCATTTTTAAATTTAATAGAAAAACAGGGCAAATCCAATAAACATATAGAAATTTCCAAAACGTATTTGCACTCCAAAGTAATATTAACAGAAAATAATTGAGACTTCACTTGAATTATCTACAAGTGAGCTGACCTATTGCAATCCGGGATCTCATCCTGAGGAGAGATTACAACATTAGAGTGATCAGCCCCAGCTACCCCAAAAAATGAGGGCATTCATCCCTTTCCAACAAACAAATTCACCAGAAGCTGTCCGTTTTATATGCCGCTTCTTGGTGCAAACACAACACTGGCACAGAGTAGTAATCCCTGGCCGTGTTTCCCAACCTTCATCTCCAGGAGGTGCTAACCGCATATGTAACCTCCGCATATCTTCACCAGTGATCTCCAAACTAATCCCCATGCCAGCTTGATACCCTATCCTGGCCTCAAAATCTATCAAAAAAGGACCACCAAGAACAGTTTTGACTGCTCCTCTGGCTGTCACGCGCCACGTGACACTCGAGGCGAAATTAACTCAATAAATCAATAATATCAAGTCCTAAATCTATACTCGAAGCGCAGAAAGCAATTCTCCATAGCAACTGCGATTTTCGTTTGTGTACTTACTATTTTAACTGCGCTAGCCTAAACTCTAAATCTAAATTAGTCAATCTCCCAATAGGGTACCTAAGTCCTTTTTAATAAGCGACGCACAGCGCTAGGATCAACAAAATAGTATAGTAGTAGTTTTTTTCATCAAAGTTTTGTTAATTAATTAAAAGGAGTAAATTGAGCTTGGACGGATATTTAGTGGAGAGGGTCTAAGTGTATGTTAGTAATGGTCAATGGAATGGGAATGCTGCAATGGAAGGGAGGTCAATGCGAGGAGGAACAAAGGATATAAAAGGAGTTGGGTATTTTGGTTCGATATTCCTTAGAATTAAATTATAATATCGTATTTACATTAATAGTGGTAAATCCTTAAAAGTTAAATCATTGTTATTGTATCTTTCTTTTACTTTCTCAATATTCATTTCTAAATCCTAAATCTTTGATTATTGAGTTTCCAACCCTTCGTGAGATTTTAAGAATTATTATTACCTTGGAACTAGTTTATAATTCTTCTCGAACAAACCTCGAATCTATAGCTATTACTTCGAGTAACCTTAGAATCATTTCCTTGAATCATTCCTCTGTGCTTCGAAGAAGTTTCTAAAATCCCTCATCTCACTTACAGGAACATCCTCGACCTTGTGCGTAGGTCGTCCGGTGACAGTATAATTTAATTCTCTGTAGTTCTCATTCTTTGCACTACTATGTCTTTTTAGGTGCTTCTAAAATTTTAAATGGCACCTGTTCAACGCACTCCTCCTACGGGCGCTACTACTAGAGCTCGCAATTGAGGCAGGCCAACAGCCACAAGGTCTGTTTCTCGCACTCACTCTTTGGAACCACTCGACCTTAGGGAACAGAAACATTCAGTTCAATCTGTAGAAGACATTCCACAAGATTTTGAAGATTCTAGTGATGAAGAAGAAGGAGAGGATACAATGCATGAGGCACCATCCGCCCCTGCCAATCACCCTTCTGGCCAATCCTCAGAACCGGGACCATCTAACTCTCTGGAAGATTTCATGAGACTTTTTATGAAAACCCTTACAAATCCAACGTCTTCAGAGGGATCTAAGTTCAAAACTCCTTCTATGAAATCTCCTGACAAATTCGACAGAGATCACCCCGACAGATTGCGACCCTTCTTGCAAACCTGCAAGCTACTGTTCCATAATGACCCTTGAACCTTTAACAGTGACCGATCAAAGGTTGTTAACTCTTCTTCATTCCTAGCTGGGAAAGCAGCAAGATGGTTCGAACCTTATCTACTCATGCTTTCTTCGACAGAAAACCACTTACTTATCAATAATTGGGAAAAGTTTGAAGACCAACTTTTTACGTTGTTTGGGGACCCTAATGAAACGGACAACGCAGAAATTGAACTTGATTTTCTTCGCATGAGTGATAATGGTAAAGCCTCTGAATATATCTCAAACTTCAGAGCACTTCAAACTCGAGTAGGTTGGAATGATGATGCCCTTAAGTATCATTTCAGGAAAGGACTTCCTTCGAGGATTCTGGATCAATTAAATCTTCACGGTCAGAAGATGACTACTTTAACGGATTTAATGGATCGAACCCTCGAACTTGACGGCGTTTATCAAGGACGACTTCAACATCGTCGATATGCCTACAAATCTCAAGGCCTAAATTTTAAATCGGGACCTTCTTCACACCCACGACCAAATCAATCCTCCTCGACTCAATCCAAACCCAATAAGGGAAAGGATAAACCTCGACCAAAAGGCTCGACCCCAGGCGATATCAGCAAAGTACTGGATCCTAAAGGGGAACTTAAAGAAGCTGAGAGGAAGAGAAGAGCAGATAATGGGTTATGTATGTATTGTGGGGATAAGCACAAGTTGGAAGACTGTGTAAAGTTGAAGGAAAGAGAAGGTACTAGTTCGAAGTCAAAAAACTAGTAGATAGTTTACTTGTGTGCAAAGCAAACTATCTTATCTCTCCCAGTGCACAGAACCTCCATGTCTTAAGGACTGGAGTTGCCTTAAACCGCTTGAGATTCATTCTTTTTAAGGAGGATATCCCCTTCAGTTGTCTTATAGACTCTGGAGCTTCAATTTCTTTTGTTAGTTTATCTTTTGCCGAGAAGCTTCAACTAACATTTACAGATATCGATCGAACTCCCATCTATTTGGTCGAATCAGAGGAACCCAAATATTGGGTAAGTAAGAAAGTTTTATGGGTTTTCAACTTTCCGAATTTCCCCCCCTTCGAGTGGGAATTATCAGTCCTGGACGCCCCAAGGATGGACGGTACCATTCTTGGCCATGACTTTTTAACGCATTGGAATCCCGAAATTGATTGGACTAGGGGATTGATCACCCCACACTCTAAGTATATTTCTGATTCTTCAATGCAGGTAAATAGGGAGTTAAACAACCCGCCTGACAACGTCCTGCTAGAGGACAAATCTCTGCCAGATGACTTGCAAGCATCTGTACCTTCTTTAAATGAGCAATTGGCTAACCCTTCTAGCTCGATGACTTCACTCGAAGAGGATTTAAATTGCCTCAAAGTAATCGAATTATGCTCTCTCAATACAGGTATCACCTTGACAGATTCTCTCAAAGATGAAGAGGACGACCAAATAAACCTTGAAGCCATCAAATCAACTCTACCGGAAATCTACCACGATTTCCTCGATGTTTTTTCAATCCGCAAGGCCGATAGGTTACCACCTCATCGACCCTACGACCATCAAATAGAGTTAATAGGCCCAGTACCTCTGGCAGGTCCTGTCTATTCTTTATTGAAGGACGAATCTCAAGCTCCTTGAGACTAAATTTCAGAGAATGTAGCCAAAGGTTTCATCAGAGCCAGTAAATCTCCAACCGGCTCCCCTGTCCTCTTTGTAAAAAAGAAGGACGGTAGTCTTAGGTTGTGTGTTGACTATAGAAAGCTCAACACAGTCACAAAGAAGAATGCATATCCTGTTCCTCCTATGTCATTACTTCTTACCCTTTTCAATGGTGCTAATTTCTTATCTAAAATTGATCTTAGAGGTGCTTACAATCTTATTCGCATTGCGGAAGGTCATGAACCACTGACTGCAATGCGCACTAGATTTGGTAGTTTTGAATATTTAGTTATGCCTTTTGGATTATGTAACGCACCTTCAACTTTTCAAACTTTTGTTAATGATATCTTTCAAGATGTTGTTGAACAATTTGTAGTCGTCTATTTAGATGATATTTTAATATTCTCGAAAACACTGGATGAACATATTCATCATGTTCGACAGGTCCTAAATCGTCTTCGAGATCATGGTCTCTACGCCAAGAATAATAAATGCGAATTCCACCTCAAATCAATTGATTTTTTGGGTTTTACGTTGTCCACTGACGGTTTAGTCATGGATGACAAAAAAGTCCAAAAAATCCTGGAATGGCCTGAGCCCAAAAACATTAAATCACTCCAAGGATTTTTGGGTTTTGCAAACTTCTATAGAAGATTTATTAAACATTACTCTAAAACTATTTCCAATCTTACTTCTCTTCTTAGAAAAGATATTCCTTTTGTTTTTACTTCTACAGCACGAAAGGAATTCGAAGCACTAAAAACAGCGTTCACCACAGCCCCAATTCTTCGACATTTTGATCCTTCGGCCTTGACAATAGTTGAGACAGATGCGAGCGATTATGCTATTGCAGGGGTCATCTCCCAATTAAATCCTGAAACAAATTTGTTTCATCCTGTTGCTTTTGAGTCACGCAAACTCATAGCCGCGGAATTAAATTATGAAATTCATGACAAAGAGCTTTTAGCTATTATCCATTGTCTTAAAAAATGGTGTTCTTTTCTTCTCAGCCTAGATAGTCCTTTTCAAATTTTAACAGATCATAATGCTTTGAAATACTTCATGTCTTCTAAAGTGTTAACCAGGCGTCAAGCCAGGTGGGCTGAATTTTTGTCTGGATTTTCTTTCTCTATTTCCTATCGCCCAGGAAAAAACTGCATTGTCCCAGATATCTTGTCACGTCGGGACGACGTTTACCCACAACGGGGGGACGCATTTGCTGACAAGAACCCAGCAAATGTGCAATCAATCTTCAACGAATCAATGTTAATGACTCATCAACTTAATTCGATGACAATTCAATCTTTTCGAAATCCACTATCCAACATCCTCGAAGCTCAGTCAAAGGACGATTATTGTTTAGGGTTAAAAGACAAAATACTCTCGAAGCAAGGGGCCAAAAGATTTAGTATTGAATCAGGTCTATTAGTCTTCGAAGGTAGAGTAGTCATACCCAACAACAATGAGATAAAATTATGGATCTTCAACAGTCGACATGATTCTCTGTTAGCTGGTCATTTTGGGGTTGATAAAACCTACCAGTTAATAGCGAGGGATTTCTTCTGGCCAGGTATGACCAAGGAAATCAAGGCCTATATAAAAGCTTGTTACGAATGTAATAGGAATAAGGCTCCCCGTCACCGGAAGCATGGGTTGCTTCAACCACTTCCTATTCCCTCTAAACCTTGGAAATCTTTATCGATGGATTTCATTTCTCAACTTCCTATTTCTAATGATTTTGATGCTATATTAGTAATAGTAGATAGATTTTCAAAAATGTCTATTTTTATTAAAACCACTACTACTGCTACAGCAGAAGATTTGTCAAAATTGTTTCTAGAATATGTATTTTCTAAACACGGATTACCAAATGATATTATTTCAGATAGAGGCTCATTGTTTGTATCCACATTCTGGACCCAACTGTGTTGACAACTCAATATCACGAGGATTCTCTCCACGGCCTATCACCCTGAAACTGATGGTCAAACAGAAAGAGTTAACCAAATCCTCGAACAATATCTTCGAATGTATGTCAGTTACCAACAAGACGATTGGACCACATGGCTACCATTGGCCAAATTTGCTTATAATAACTCGACTCATTCTTCGACACGACAATCTCCCTTCGAAACCATTTATGGACGACATCCTCGATTCAAGTCAATTCATTTAGGAACTAATCATCCTGCGGAACATTATCTTCGAACTATATCACGACTCCAAGAAGAACTTAAAACAAATTTGGAATCAGCGATTCGAAGATACAAGGAACAGGACAACAAACATCGACAATCTGCTCCTTCGTTTAAACCAGGCAACAAAGTATGGCTTGACGCACGAAACATTCGAACAACAAGACCATCAAAGAAACTGGCTGAAAAGTGCTTGGGACCATTCGAAATTGACTCTGAAGTCTCTAAAACTGCATTTCGACTCAAGTTACCTCCTAAATGGCAGGCGATTCACCCTGTTTTCCATGTATCTCTCCTGGAACTGGCTCGAGAAATATACCCGGGCAAGAACCAACCCCCTCCGGAACCGGTCGAAGTAGAAGATCATCTAGAGTGGGAAGTAAGTCGTATCCTTGATTCAAGAATACGCAAGGGGAAACTTCAATACCTCGTGGAATGGGAAGGCTTCCTCAATGACTCAGACAAAACATCCTGGGAACCAGCCATCAATGTTTCTAACGCTCCTGAACTCCTAAAATCTTTTCATTCGAAATATCCTTTAAAACCAAAACCTTAAAATTTCTTTATTTAAAATTTTCTTTTCTTTTTCAATCTAAAACACCTCTTAAATTTTTTAGCCTTGTTTTCTTTTTTCTCTCTTCTTTTTTCTTTCTTCTCCTTCTATAAATTTCCTCCAAAACCAACTAAAAATAAAATCAAAAATAAAATTAAATACAATAAAATAAAATAAAATAAAATCAAAATTAAAATCAAATAAAATTAAATTAAATTAAATAAAATAAAATAAAATAAAATAAAATAAAATAGGATAAACATAAATAATAAAATAAAATAAAAAAACTCATAAATCTCTCTAAATATTTTCTTTCTTTTCTTCTTCAATTCTTTAAATACATTCTTTTCTTAAATTTAAAATTCTCTTCAAAAAATTTCTCTTTCAAAAAAGTTATTCTCTCTTTTAAAGACTTTCTTTCCTTCGAATAATCAAATCCTGTATGGCACGACCATTTCCTCGAACTTAACTTCAACCCCTGAATCTCCCTATAATAATTCTTCGAAACAAATAAATCTTCTTTTCAAACTCTCTTAAATTCTACACTTTGTTTTTTTCTTTCTTTCTCCTCTCTTTTCAACTAAAATTTCTTAAAAAAAAAAAAAAAAATAAAATAAAATAAAATAAAATTTTAAAAATCCTCAATTTAACAAACTCATCTCAATCACAAAACCGTTTCTTTTTTTTTCTCCCTCTTTTCTTACATAAAAATTTTCCTTTTTAAAACACTAAAACTTGCTTCAATTAAAACAACCTTTTTTTTTTTCTTTCTTTAAAATTCCTCTTTCAATTAAAAAAATTTTAGAATTTGAAACTTCTTTTTTTCTTTTTTTTTCTTTTCTTTTTCTCTCTCTCTCAAATCTTATAAAATTAACAACATTCACCTACAATAATAAAAAAAAATAATACTAATAATAAATAAAATAAAAATTAAATTAAATTAAAATACAATTTTTTTTTCTCTACTTCTTTACATCTCCTTTTCTTTTCAAATCTTTTCTTTTAACTTCTCTCAAACCAATCTTTTCATTTTCTCCAAAACTACCCTTATCTCCTTCCTGCATTTATCAAATACCTCCTCCTCTCCTACCGGAACCACCTCTTCAATCTCCAAGAGCTCCTCCGCCACGTCGAAGGAAGCAGCGTCAATAATAGCGTCGACCTCCCCACATAGTTCTTCCGCGAACCTTACTCGTCGACCTTGAAGAGGTTTCTTCGACCACACCTGGTCCAGGGTGTCTTTGGGCTCTTCAACTACTTCCGTGGCTGGAGGGTTTGCCTCAGTTGGTATAACCGGCGCAGGCTCCGCAATCGGCTCTTCCAGGTTATTCGATGTCTAAAACAAGACTCATCAGTAACTTCATCCTTGAAATAAAACAATTAAAACTTACATCAAAGATGGGATCAGGCTCCAGAAATAACCTGGGTGCCACTTCGACTTCTGCCTCTCTCTCTTCCTCATCGTCCTCGATGACCACCCGTCGTTTCTTGGGTGCCCGCCCTGGAACAGGGACTTCATCTTCATCCTCCTCCACCAATTCGTCGACCTCTTCCTCGACACCTTGCTTCGAACTCGTGGCCTGGGTTACCCAGGTTGAGATCTCGTTGTTCATCTCCTTATCATTTTCCCCCACCAATTGTTCATCTTCGATCAAGACATCCCAAATGTCTTCAACCAACTCTTTGGTCTTCTGAACTACCCAAAATTTTGTTTTTGTAAATCGTTTTTCGATTTCCGCGTTCTTTGTCAACGCATTGCATGCCACTCGCCGCCAACGGCAAAACTCGCATTTCTGGCGAGGGCCTCGAGTCGCCGTACTTTCGACACAGAAATATTCCATGCTTTCACAAGCCGTGCAAGTCTGTGAAAACTGTCGTGTGATTATTCCCCCATCCACTTTAGGGTGTGGAGGCGTGGGTGTGGGAGTAGGGCAGTTCATTATAAAATAAATAATTGAGAGATGAGGGAAAAAGTATTAGACAAGGGAAATTAGTGTGGGAAGATGGTTCAAGCTCAACGGAGTTCGCGTTTTTTATACCCGGGCATCTGTCACGCGCCACGTGACACTAGAGGCGAAATTAACTCAATAAATCAATAATATCAAGTCCTAAATCTATACTCGAAGCGCAGAAAGCAATTCTCCATAGCAACTGCAATTTTCCTTTGTGTACTTACTATTTTAACTGCGCTAGCCTAAACTCTAAATCTAAATTAGTCAATCTCCCAATAGGGTACCTAAGTCCTTTTTAATAAGCGGCGCACAGCGCTAGGATCAACGAAATAGTATAGTAGTCGTTTTTTTCATCAAAGTTTTGTTAATTAATTAAAAGGAGTAAATTGAGCATGGACAGATATTTAGTGGAGAGGGTCTAAGTGTATGTTAGTAATGGTCAATGGAATGGGAATGCTGCGATGGAAGGGAGGTCAATGCGAGGAGGAACAAAGGATATAAAAGGAGTTGGGTATTTTGGTCCGATATTCCTTAGAATTAAATTATAATATCGTATTTACATTAATAGTGGTAAATCCTTAAAAGTTAAATCATTGTTATTGTATCTTTCTTTTACTTTCTCAATATTCATTTCTAAATCCTAAATCTTTGATTATTGAGTTTCCAACCCTTCGTGAGACTTTAAGAATTATTATTACCTTGGAGCTAGTTTATAATTCTTCTCGAACAAACCTCGAACCTATAGCTATTACTTTGAGTAACCTTCGAATCATTTCCTCGAATCATTCCTCTGTGCTTTGAAGAAGTTTCTAAAATCCCTCATCTCACTTACAGGAACATCCTCCACCTTGTGCGTAGGTCGTCCGGTGACACAGGCCACATAAAAGTGAACCTTACCAACAGATCCACCAATGCCTAACCTGACATGCTCAGCTGTAACCATCAGCTCTGTTGCATGCCCTCCAATGCCTCTGAGGTTTCCCCCAGTTCCACTTTTAATTGGCAAGCCTATACTCTTCGCTTGCTCCAATGAAATTAAATTAATTTGAGACCCTGAATTGACCAAGGCCTTTACTTCTTTACCATCAAGAGTTACCACCAGGTAACCCAGGGGAGCGGAAAAATGTGTATCTACATCTTCCCCAAACTTTTCAGCATTTTCACAAATATATTCCACCTCTCCAGTGGAAACCCGACACATCTTCAAATGCTTCTTTTGCTTTTCAGCAAGCGCGGGACTAATCGTAAATAACTCCCCCAAAGATAAGGGAATCTGCAGTTGATTCACCCTATTCAAAACTGCGTCCATCGCATTATCTTGACCAGAAACTACTGGCCGCTCATACTGGACCTTTGATTTTAAAACCTTGGCCCTGGGTACCTCTTGAGGTCCAACCAAGCCATCTTCACCCCCCATTATAACATCTTCACTTTCTATAACCCTAAATCCGTCACCAGCTTCTTGCACTAATCCTGATCCATTGCTTGTCCTTCTTACTCCCTCCATTGGGATGGGACCGCTAAAACTTGGTCTGGGTAGAGACGCCAACGGTACGTCCTCCTCACAATCTGAATCATCCTCTGGCATAGGCTCACCATTTAAATCAAACTTGCCATAACTAGGGGGCCCCATATCAGCAATCCCCTTCTGCATTTTATATAATTCGTCCTTAGAGTAAGGGTTCAATTTGTTGGCGGAAGTTTGAGCACTAGAATTTTTGTCCTTTGAGTAAGGGTTCACTTTGTTATTGGTCTTGCCAGGATTAGCCCTCAATTGGCTCTGGATGCTACTCTTCGCCTTAGTAGAAGCTGCTCTTCTAGCAGCATTAACATTGTATTCGCCAGCCATACAGCTACCCTCCACCTGTGCAACCGTCGCCAGCTCTAAACCACCAAAAGAAGTAGAAAATGTGGCTTTACTGACCTCTTTCTCCTTGCCCTTGTCAGCTTTACCACCATTACCATTACCATTTTTGCCACCCTTGGCATTAACATCTTCATCCGTCACCTCTTCAAATCTGGCTCTCCTTTCAGCCGTTAAACTTCTTCTGACCAAATCAGAAGGAGACTGTCCATCACTGGGCTTGATGAACAAACCATCAGGAAATTTATAAACTTTACCATCAAATAAAACTTGCCCAGCATCCATATCCTTATCAAAAGCAAAACAAACTGTTGCTCTGTGCCCCCTCCTATTACAATAGGAGCACACCTTTGGCTCATCATAGCCACCTCTATAACTACTACCACCATTCCCACCATTTCTCCCATTTGCTGGGAAGCAGTTACCGTTGTTATTGCCATTATAATTTTGACTTTCATACCTTCTAGACTGATAAGAAGTTGATGTCGACAAAGAAGCAATTGGGGCCTTGTTAGCCTTCTGGGTTTCTTGAACAAATAATTTTAACTGTTTAGTTAAATCGGCAAAATGATCGACCATCTTATTATCTACATTTCCCTCAACTTTAGCAGCAGGTAATCGCATTTGAGCCTTCTTGGCCTGCTGGGCTTTGACCATAATATTGTTGTTTTTGGCCAAAACTTGGCTATCCTTGCTAAAATATTGAGTGCATGACTCTTGATATTTGTCCAACGCCAATAACTTTAGATGGGCTTGAATGTTGTCCTTGATAACCTCCAGAGCTGGCAATTTCTGCTCACCATTAGGCAGTTCCTTCATCAATTCTTTTCTTGAAAGATACTCCAAGACGTCCATACTAATATCCCTGCTGCATGCTGACCAAAACAAATCTTTTACTTGATTCTCATGCAATAACTCATCCACCAATATGAGATATTCCACCACTTCATCAAACTGAACACAGAGCCTTTTGAAGTCAGCCATAGAAGAAACTCCACCTTTTTCTTTCCAGTCTCCAACAATTTTATTGAGGTCCATCATAGTAAACCTAAAACCCCATCTATCAACCATAGCTTTAGAAAGCTTAACCCAATCCTTGTCCTTAAATTCCTGCATAGCAATAACCTCTTTTTCAACCTCCCTATCAGCAATAAAAAATCTAACTTGCTTCACCATATCCACATGAGAAGCACCATCAACAGCAGCAGCAGCTTCATACCTGCTAATGAACCATTTAACCTCCTCTCCATCAAACTTTGGGCCATCCCAAGAAACAATTCTAACTGAGGGAGTAAGAGGGTTAGAAGATCCAGAAGCAACAGCAGAAGAAGACATCCCAATAAGTAATGAAATGCGTTAAAAATCGATAAAATAAAAAGCCTCTTGAAGGCCAATAACATAAATCCAATTAGAGTTCCAGAAAATAAGCCTCTTGCAGGCTAAGAACGTTCTTGATCCAAGTAAGTCTTTAAAGAAAGCTAGAGAAATCAAAACCCCACGTTGGGCACCAACTATGGTAAGGTAAACTCTTACATTCGCCTTGCTGTAATCAGAATCCGGAGGAGATGTGTTGATTTAGCTGAAAACCCCGTCCTTCCAATAAAATTAACAAAATGGGAATTCTAAATCACTAAGCTAACCAGTCTACTTGGATCTGATTGATAAAAAATAATGAAACTCTAAAATATTTAACGCTTATTGAGATTTAATGATTGTGGCTGTTGAGAAAAGAAATACTGATAACAACAATTAAGGTGTACCAGTGAAAGATCTGAAAAGATTGTCTTTTATGTTTTTATAATAATTTGAATTTTTATGAGACAGCAATAATCAAGTCCCAGTGATGAAGACCTTTCTAAAGATACCCTGTATGAAGTGTGATTTAAATTGTTGAGTATTATTTCTAAAATGTTATATATAAAATATAAAGTTATAAGGGTATTACAAATTTATTTAATTTATTGAGTAATAAAAAAAAGGACCGTGGTGGTTAATGATTGAACTGTATGAGGTGTCCCCCCCTCAATTTCGAGTTTGAGAGGCACTTAAGTATTCCTAGTCACGTGCCTAAGTTTTCCCCTCCAGAGCTCTCCCAGAGTCAATCCGGAGCCCATACGGAGTCCGTACAGGGTCGAAGAGCAGTCCATCTGGACTTCTGGACTCAATTAGAACCTTAAATACTATAATAAAAAATCCAAAAAAATTACACATGATAGAGCTACTTCCCCTTTATATTCCAAACTAATTTTCGTAGTCTGCGCAGCACTAATTACCCAGTGAAAATTCATCAAAGTTAAGTAATTTCTGAAAACGTAAATATTTCTATAAATCTTTAAAATTCTTTTAAAAATATAAGAAAAATAGTAAAAATTCTGGAAAAATTTCCCAAGGTTCTTGAGTGACTTGACTTGATACTTGTATATTTTTCAGACCGTAAAAATAAGTTTACTCTGTAAAATAAATTGATTTCGTGTAGGCATTTGCTTTTAACCAAATTTCTTTATATTTAGACTCAAATAAATTTAATAAAACCCTTTTATAAGAGAATAATGCCAATCTTGCACGCCGTAATAACTCCTTTTAGGTACTTAGGTGCCATACCAAACTTTAGGCTACCACAGCACGAGCTCTAGTAGTAGCGCCCGGAGGAGGAGTGCGTTGAACAGGTGCCATTTTAAAACTTTAAAAACACCTAAAAGGACGTAGTAGTGCAAAGAATGAGAACTACGGAGAATTAAATTATACTGTCAAAGGACGACCTACGCACAAGGTCGAGGATGTTCCTGGAAGTGAGATGAGGGATTTAGAGACTTCTTTGAAGCACAGAGGAATGATTCGAGGAAATGATTCGAAGGTCACTCGAAGTAAGAGCTACAGGTTTGAGGTATGTTCGAGAAGAATTATAAGATAGTTTCAAAGGTACTAGGAATTCTGAAGATCTCAAGAAGGGTTGGAAACTTAATAATCAAAGGTTTAGGATTTAGAAATGATTTAATGAGAAAATAAAAGAAAGATACAATAACAATGATTTAACTTAAAGATTTTACCACTATTAAATGTAAATATGTTTTATAATTTAATTCTAAGGAATATCGAACCAAATACCCAACCTTTTTATATCTCTTTATTCCTCCTCACATTGACCTCCCTCTCATCGCATCATTCCCATACCATTGACCATTACTAACATACACTTAGACCCTCTTCGCTAAATATCCATCCATGCTCAATTTACCCCTTTTTATTAATTAACAAAACTTTTAATGAAAACTATTACTGTACTATTACGTTGATCCTAGCGCTGTGCGTTGCTTATTGAAAATGAGACTAAGGCACCCTATTGGGAGATTAACTAATTTAGATTTAGAGTTTAGGCGAGCGCAGTTAAATAGTAAGTACACAAAGGGGAATCACAGTTGCTATGGAGAATTGCTTTCTGCGCTTTGAGTATAGATTTAGGACTCGATATTATTGATTTAATGAGCTGCTTTTGCCTCGAGTGTCACGTGGTGTGTGAAATTAATTAGCCTACCAATCTTTAATAAAATAACAATTCTATTGGGTGTTATATTGGTGACCAAATACCAAGTGAAATTGGGTTTATATTGGGTACAGTTACTACTGTAAATACCTAACTTTTATTATAAAAAATTAGTAAATTTTTTTTGAGGGTTCTTTTCTACAATCACTGAGTTATGATGACCCACTAATGTGCTACAGACCCAAATATTTGGTTTTTTTGAGATATACTAGAGTAAAAATCATGTCCTGAGGCTTATACTAAATAATAAGTAATAACTAAGGATAGACCCCAATTGTCAGTGCGTTCTAGTATTTAAGTATGATTGAATATTAAATATTAATGGTCCTACTACTTATTGTTAAATGATTTAGTGATATTCAGTGTAATAAGTAGTTATATTATGTATATTTAGGTCTATAAATGGGTTTTAACCTCTTAATAGCCTAACACCTTTATTTTTCTGCTGATTTTAGGTCATATGGAGGTATTTAGTGGACTCAAAAAGCCTAAACAAGCATATACACCTATTTCAGGTGCATATATCCAGTTTTGACAAGTTAATCTGCTTCCTCTGATGGATTTTCACGTATTTATGGGTTGGGATATGATTACAGGGTTAATATAGATTCTTGGGGATGTTATTGGGGGCTTGGAGAGTCAATTTGGTTCCTTTATATGATTTGGGGTTCATTATATACTTTCTCGATGAGTTATTTTACCTGTTTCTTTATGGTGTCCGCTTCTATCTGTTTATTCTATTTATGTTATGGGTCTGTGGTATCATTAATTGTGATGGAGGGTCCTTACTGGAGGTCTGGGTGTTTAAACTGCTTGAAGTGAAAGCCATGGGGAGGTGATGGGCCCATAAAATCGAAGTATTGTGAGTTTATATTGAGAATAACTGTCAGTATAGTCTAGTATATAAGTATGATATAATATTGTTTATTTATGGTCCTACTACTTATTGATAAATTATTTAGTGATTAAACCTCAGGGGAAGACTAATAAAATAGTTATACTCAAGTCAAACTCACAATACTTGGATTTAAGTGCGTGGTAGTGGTGGAAAATAGATAAATAAAATTTATTTATAGCTTTATATCAAGATAAAATCAATTTATAGTGGCTTTATAATATATTTCTAAATATTAATAATTGTATAGTAGTGTTTGTTGGAGTTGTAGTAATTAAATGATGATAAATAACCGTCAAAATCCTTCCTTATTTATACCCAAATCCACTGGAGTGCACAGACCTTCAATCCAGATGATGTCACTGCTATCCCCGGCAATTACAGCACTGTGAGGGCCCATCACCTCCCCATGGCGTCCACTTCAAGCAGTTTCAACACCCAGACCTCCAGTAAGGATCCTCCATCACTATTAATAATAACACTGATCCATACCATAAATAGAAAACCCAGATAAAAGCGGATACCATAAAGAAACAGGTAAAATAAACAATCAAAAAGAGGTTTAATGAAACTAAAAGCATATAAAGGAAACAAATAAAATGTCCAAGCCCCCAATAACATCCCCAAGCATCCACATTAACCCAGAAACATCCTTCCAACCCATAAATCCTTGAATAACCATTCAAGGAAGTAATTTGAGTTGTCCAAACTGGGTGTATGCGCCTGATATAGGTGTCTATGCTTCTGTAGGCGTTGTGAGTCCACTGATTTCGTCCATATGACCTAAAATAAGCAGAAAAACAAAGGTTATAGGCTATTAAGGGGCTAAAACCCACTTATATACCTAAATATACATAATATACTGCATATTTCACTGAATATGAGATTTATGTATACATATAAGCTTATGTATGTCAATAATTACTTCATATCACTTAAGATAAGTATATTATGACCCCATTAACACCTTAATGAGTATTATTAGGCCATGGATAAGCTATTTAAACTATTATAAGTTATATATAAGAATAATAATTATATATATATATAATAAAATAATATATATTATTATTTTAACCTTATTTTTAAGATATAAGCTTAATCTACTTAAGTTTATCTTATTTTAAGCATAAGAAATACTCAGTCCTAAGGATATTTAGGCTGAAAATAACTATTTTATTAGTCTTTCCCTGAGGTTTAATCACTAAATCATTCAACAATAAGTAGTAGGACCATTAATATTTAATATTAAATCATACTTAGATACTAGCATACACTGACAGGCTGCTTTTAGGCCGGCAGCCCGTGTCAGGTGGCCCTTCAGCCTTGGTTATAGAGGGCTTTATTCTATTTGGTTTCCAAAAGCTCGAAATTTTTTTCTGTGCATTGATTTTTTTATGGCGGTCTTTGTGTACATACTGAATAAGAAAGTTTGGGGCAACTTTAATTATCATACAACCATCCAGAGGTGATATCATTGTTCTCCCTCATTTTTCACTGTTTTTTTGGCCCTAATTGGCTGTGTTTGTTGCAAGGTTATTTCTTAATTTAACTCAACTTTGGTAACTTGTTTTTTCTGGTGTAGCTTTGCAATCTGCATCAAGTATCATTTATGTTTTCTGTGCAACAAGTTCACAATTTTTTCTTTTTCTGATGTGGATCTTTGGTTCTTTGGTTCTCAGTGGTGTGCTATTGGCTACTGTCTTGACTTGTTAAGCAGTCAAGAAGTGTTTTGGAAGGGGTATAGTAATAGTCTCTAATTTGCTGTAGCAAATAAATCTTACCTGGTATTTCTCAAAGGGACAGGGGTTTCTCTCTCCAGTTTTACTCCAACTTTCTTGTTCAAGGCCTATAGCTAGTGCTATACGATTTTATACACTGGAAGAGGGAATACCAGAAGCCAAGCATAGTACTCCAAAGAATCTTCCAGGTAGAGACGTAGCTGGAGTAAAGTCAACTCAAAAAATATGGAGGATGCAGCATCCTGTTCAGTATGATTTTCCTAAAACAGAAGAAGATTTAGTTGCACTGTGTTTGAGAACTACGGTTTTGGTTCCATTGGGGGTGCTGACAGAAGATTAACTGGATTTAGCAAATGAAATTGTGGATAAGTGTAGAAAGCAAAGGGTTACTGATTGCGTTGAGTTTGAAGTTGGAGATAAAAAATTTCAACCAACTATGGGATTTCCAAGGGAACCAAATTACGCAGAACCTTTAAGATATTTAACTATTACAATTAATGGGAAGAAAATTAGAGCACTGGTGGATACTCACCACACAATATGGGGGGCGGACTTGCTAGCAAGTCTGAAAACTTGGACCTAAACTCACCAGAGATTGAACACACATTAAGCTATACAATCAGGTATGAACACCACTCAGAAGAAAAGCTTTAGGTGGGTGTTCAAGTAGAGTTCAGTATGGGTCAGTATGAGTTCAGTATGAGTTCCATCTGAGTTCAGGTTGAGGACTTGCTAGCAAGTCCACCCTCTCAGATTAATGTAGTTTCATCGGAGGATGCTGTGGATTTAGGTTTTCCAGAAAAGGATGGCAAATTAACCATCACAGGTATTGGAGCAGGTAGGTTACCAGTTATAGGGGTAGCTGAACATGCTAAAACGCGGGTTGAAGGAGTGTCAAGAGACCTAAATTTTTATGTTCCTATGAGCGTAGTAAAACCAGTTTTAGGAACACCATTTATAATGGATTATTAAGCAACAGTAGATTATTTCTTGAATAAAACCATAGGAATCAGGATTATGGGTGCGGATAGAATTCCAGTCACAGCAGTTTTGGTAGCACCTAAGGATGGTAGCTGGGAAACTTAGTATGTTGGATCAGTGAGCTTATAGAAGGAAAGGGAGTTTTATGAGAAGGAGGAAAACAGGTGTCTTCCAGGGAGGCACCAATCTTTTTTAAGGGGCTAGCACTCTAGTTATTACTATCTCCCAGAGTAAGAGGAACATGGATGGTGATCAGTCAGTCTAAGAAGTGATATATAAAGTGGAGCTTCATAGGTGTCTTGGTAATATTACTATATAATGTATTGTGCCTGAATTTTTCAATTTCTTTAAATTTGGATATTGTTATGCTTATATAAAAAGAAAAGACTAAAATATGATGTAGGTACAACTAAAATTTATATTAGAAAAGTTCTAATATAAAGTATAGAAGGCAGCAGCTGGCGCTGTCTAAAATCAAAGTATAAACCAGTAACAGTTAAGGTTAAACCAGTTAATGTACCAATGCCGCATTTGAACCCTCCTTTTCAGAGGCCAGTTCTGTCAAGAAATTAGTATGACACACCCTAAACAAAATTTCAACTGGAGTTTACGCCAATGAAGAGGATAAATTTAGAGAGAATTCAGATGTTTAACTTTGGAGCAGAGATTTAGTTGTCGCAGGAAGAAAAGAATTTATTATTACAGGTTATGGTAATTAGGGGAAAAGATATTTTTTTAAGAAGAAGAAAGAGGCTTATTGAAACACTCTTATGGGAAACCTTATATTGTTCCAGTTATACCTCATGCTCCGTGTCACAAGAAAGTGTTTCCTATACCAGCGGCAATAAGGGAAGAATATATGGAACTAATTAGAGAAAGATTAAAGTTTGGATTGTATGAAAAATCAATGTCTAGATACTGAAGTCCAGTATTTTGTGTTGTAAAGAATAATGGAAAATTAAGTGTTGTTCATGATTTGAGAGAGATGAAAAAGGTTACAGTTAAGAATGCAGGGTTACCACCAATGCCAGAGGAATTCATGGAATCTTTTTCAGGAAGAGCATGTTATGGATTAGAGGATATAGTGGAAGGATACAATGAGTGTGAGTAGAATATTTTGTCCAGACCCATGAATACTTTTGAAACTCTATTGGGGCACTTTATGTTGACCAGGCTACCTCGGTGTGCTATGAAATAAGTGGCAGTAAATCAGGCACAGATGATGTGTAAATTACAGGATGAAACTCCAGAACATCTAGAAATTTTTATCAATGATGGCAGTATAAAAGGCCAGTAACTGATTATGGTGGCAAGGTTCTAGAAGAGAACCCAAAGATTAGGAGGTTTATTAGGGAATATGCTGTTGCTCTTGAAAGGTTACTCTTTAGGATAAACGAGGCTATTTTGACGGTCTCAGGGACAAAGTTTTCTTCTTGTGTACCAGTACTAGATATTTTTGGTCATGTCATATGTAGGAAGGGAAGAATTATTTCAGAAAACCAGAAAAACTAGGTGCTCACATGTCCAAGACCAAGAAATACTGTGGAAATTAGGGGTTTTTTAGCTATTTGTACCTATGTCAGAATGTTTGTTTGTGATTTTACCTTGTTATCTTCTCCATTAAGACATTTGAAAAGAAAGGATGTTGCTTGGGATTGGACACAGGAATGTGAAGAATCTTTTGAGTTGTTAAAAAATATTTTAGGAAAAGATATTCTCTTGAAGAAACTAGAATATGGTCCAGGCGCTGGAAAGATTACTCTAGCGGTAGATTCAAGTGTTTCTGCAGTAAGCACAATGTTGATGAAAGAAGAAAAGAAAGAAATTATAGGTCTTTCCTTTATGATTCAAGGTACTCTCAATCTAATTTGGAGTTGTGTGGGGTTGAAAAGATCTTAAAAATAATCCAGGGATGTTATGGGGGCAAAATTTTGAATTTCAGGTTGATGCACTATCTTTGGTGCAGATGGTCAGTAGTCCAAGTTTACCAGACACGCCAATGACTAGGTGGGTGGCATGGATTAATTTATTTTCTTTTGATTTAGTCCATAATCCAGGAAAATCTTTCACAATTCCAGATTATTTTTTAAGAAAGCCATTGTGTGAATAAAATTATGAGGCCAAATAATTTGAAGAATATTAAAAGTGGATAAATGGAATAGACTATTGTAATCAAAATTTTAGGAATAAAGACATCCAGGAAGACAATAAACTATCAGCATAGAATGTCGGCAAAGACATTAAACTAAATATGTGTAAAAAGTATGTTTGTAGCAAGGATAGTCTGCAACAGGATTTATGGGATACTAAATTCAATAGGGGGTATCAATGTTCAGGGATCAGAAATTAAATTAATTGCGGATAAAAATCCTTATACCCCAATTATCTTCCGCAATTATTTTTGCTAATAATTGGGTTATTAGACACTTTATGTGTCAATGTTCACCTCTTATCTGACATTTTTTCTACTCAATTTTACATAACCACAAATTGAACAACCTTAATGAGGATGATGATGATGATGATGATATGTGTGGGATTTGTCGAGTCGAATACGATGGTTGCTTTCCTGATTGTTAGCTACCGGGAGACAACTGTCCACTCAGTAAGCATTGTCTTTCTTGATCATCAGCACTTGCACTCATCTTTATCTCTCAGTCAAGGGTCGCTGCACTCATATCTTTCACTTGCACTGTATTCTCAAATAGCTCAATCAGGACTCCAGTAAAAACTCTTTTCCAATGGATCGCCAAGAATGGGGCTTGTTTTTTGGTTTCCTTTTTCCTTGACCGGCAGTCTATTAACCATCATCTCCCTCTCTGTTTACAGTCACCACCACTGATACCTCCCAGCCTGTCGTCCAAAACACTTAAATAATAAAAACCCTCAAATCAACAATCTACAATCATTCTCATCCATCCCTATCTTCTAAAGTACATTCATCCCCAAATCTGTTATACAATCATAGTCTCACTGATCCTTTAACTTCAAATCTATTTATTCCACATCTTCAGATGCCGCCAAGTAAGCCTGAAATTCAATAGGTAAAAGCATCATGGGTTAGATTAAAATGATTTATAGCAAAAAAAAAACATCACAATAATTAAATAAATAAATAAACCCAACTTGTCGATTGTGCTGAAATTCCCAGTATGCCAAACCAACTGTAACCCAAAAACTTAAAGGCATTCGGTCGATTGTTTCAAAGTCTCTACGCATCCTCAACTGTCCTGCAGATGCAATCCTAAATGCAGGTGTTTGATCTTTGTATTCCATCACAATTTGATCTCCTTCTCCTTCCTTTTTACTATGACAAGTAAAAAATTCATTCCCTTCAAACAAGAAATCACTAAGCTTTTGTTTCCATGTTGCATTGGCTCGACGACGCAAATCAAATGATTTCAATTCATAATAATGTTGAATTCTGTCCGATGGGCCTATGCGGAGGTGGCTGGAATTGATGATGATGGGCTCATCAACTGGAACAAATCAAGTTGAAAGCCAATACCATCATTATTCTTATTATTATTCCTATTCCTAGTCTTATTCACTGTGGTAGATGTAATTGGTTTCAAATTGATGACATTACAATGGGGTGATAAATTTGAGTGGGAATTCTGGTTGAGATGTGAGCCAGGTAATTCTACTTGAGAGTAAGAATGTGTTGACCAAATTAATAAATAGTAACCTTGAATAGGTCTGTGTTTGAAAAATCATGGTGTCCATCCAACATTATATATATCATAAATAAATAAAAAATACTTTAATTAAAAAGATGAACGCTTTACCTATGAATCGTCCACAGCACTAGATTTGATTAATCCTATACCAATTTAAATGTATATATATAGTCATAAGTTTATAAGTTATCATCACAAGACACTCTTCTGCTTCATCATCATCATCGAAATATTTACTTACAATCACCTTGTCCACAATTTCATTACCTATCATTTCCTGAGTTTAATATACAAGAAACAAACCACAAAGTATTACCTTCTGACACAGAAAAATCGCTTACAATGTCATAATAGTATAATCAAAATATGAATATATATATTTATATTTATATTTATATTTATATTTATATATACCTTGGTCTAACACACACTTTACTTTCTAAATTTTGTTCTACTACGATTTCTTGAACTCGTACTTGTTCTTCCATCAAAACGATATCGACAGGTTGGTCCAAACCTAATCAAAAATAAATAAATAAATAAATAAAAGGTGAAAAGATTGAAGATAGAAAACGATGGAGAATGATGAGATGGATGAACAACTCGATTTGAAACTTGATCCATTCAGAAGAAAATGAGGAAGAAGAAGATGAAGCTGATGACAAGGATAAAGAGGAAGATAAAGTATGATGAATCCTTAGTTTCTCTTTATCTTTCTTAATAGGAGAACCTGGGGGTTGATATGAGATGTTATTGTTGTGATGATTGATAGGAGTAGAGAGGGGGAGAATGTTGTTTGAATGTGAGTCTGTACATTTGTGTAAAGCGTTAATGTTAGAAAACATTCAATGTTGATATTTGTATCTCAACTCAAATAACGGAAAAAGAAAATGTTACTCTATATAATAATAATAATAATAATAATAATAGGGGGTATAAATGTTGAATCAGGGGAAGTTGAACGATCAATCTCGTAAAAAATGGTTTTAAACAACAAACTAGTTGCTGGTGAAGCATGATGAAAAATTGAGCTAGAGAAATGAGATGAGCACCAACTGATGCACATTTAGAAAGAAAAGTGAATTTGAGATGTAATTGATTGTCAGAATTGAAAGAATGTATTTTCTGGGTGATGAGAGGAGTCAAAAATGAATCAAATGACTGAGATTGAGAAGCAGGATGATGATCAGGGTTAGACTGATTAATATAGGCAATTTGGTCAGGAGGATCAAGAAATAGTGAAGGGTGAAACATGAGAGGACAAATGTTATTTGCAGCACAAAAAGGTGTGGAATTCATGGTGTTGGTTTGAGGGTGGTTAACATTATGAAGAGGGGAGTCAGCCTCATCCCAATGATATAGATGAGTGGGAAGTGGGAATTCACCGCCAAATGTGCAGTTGGTGTGTGTAGATAGAAAAAAACTTAAGTGTTAGCCACCAAAATTAAGTAGCATAGAGTGAGGAGAGACTTAAGGATGGCATCAGTAGTTATAAGTCATGTGACTTTCTTGCAAGTCCATCATGGATGAGATGAGTTTGGGATCAGGAATTAGGAATAGAAATTGGGGTATAAGAGGCGGAATAATGCATTATCGTGGATTCCTTATCCACTAGCCCTGAGGCTAGTGGATAAGAATCTTCCGCAAATAATAATTTCTGATCCCAGAAAAAAAAATTCCTGATCCTTAATTGCGGATCCCTGAACATTGATACCCCCTAATGAAGCAACATGGATTGCGCTAGACAAGTCAGCGGTGTGGCATTCCACATCTGGTTATGCCACTTAGGTTTAATTTTGAAGATTAGTAGCAATTTTCTGGATTATAAGGTTGGATATTTGGAATTTTGGAGGGACTTATAATATTATTGGTAGATATGGTGTGCTGATTTAATGGCCACTGAGTTCCAGTGCTCCAGTGCGCTCTGGTTTTCTCTGGTTTACTCCGGTGATTTTCCAGTACAAAAGCAAAGTGTACTGGAAAAATTCTGTCATGGTGGCAAAATTATCTCAGTGTGGCAAAATTAGCTCATTATGGCAAAAAGAGCTCATTGTGGAGAAATTCTCTCACAATTGGAATGTCTGGTCACTGTTCCAAAGTTTGGTCACTGTGCCAAAGTTTGGTCACTGTGCCAAAGTTTGGTCACTGTGCCAAAGTTTGGTCACTGTGCCAAAGTTTGGTCACTGTGCCAAAGTTTGGTCACTTTGCCAAAGCTTAGTTACTGTGCCAAAGTTTGGTTACTGTGCCAAAGTGTGGTCACTGTACCAAAGTTTGGACACTGTATTAAAGTCTGGTGACTGTGGAAAAATTTGGCTTATGTGGCAAAATTTGGTTAGAATTTATTATGCTTATTAGATCAATAGTTTATTGTAGATCCTATGCAAGTAGGGTATTGTTGGAAAGGTCTGGAGTAGGAGAATCAGATAGAAAGGGGGGAATCTTAGTCTTCTACATGTTTTTGTCTCTTTACTTTCGATTAGAAGGGTCTTTCTGAATAATTGACAACCACCTTCGTATTTTTAATTACTCAACAAAATTAAATAAAATTATAATACCCTTATAACATTTAAATTTTTATAACACTTTTGAAATACAACACAAAAATTATATTTTCATCACATATAGGGTATCATTGGAAAGTTCTCCATCTCAGGGACTTTGTTTTTTATATAGTTAACTCATTTAAAATAAAATCTTAATAAAACATATAAGTCTATCTTTTCAGATCTTTCACTGTTACACCTTAATTGTTGTCATCGGTATTTCTTTTTCAACAGCTGCTATTTCTAAATCTCAATAAGCATTTATAAATCAGAGTTTCATATATTTCAATAAATTCAAGTAGACTAGAGAGCTTAGTTATCTGAACAACCCTTATTTTACTTAGAAGGACAGGGTTTTTTTTGGTTTATCCAACTCCTTAGTATTCTTCTTACAGCAAGGCGACTGTAAGAGTCTACCTACATATTTGGCGCCCAATGTAAGGTTCAAAATCTCTAGCTTTTTCTAGGACTTTCTTAGCCTGCAAAAGGCTTATTCTTTAGAACTCTAATTTATTTTATTTTATTAGCCTGCAAGAGCCTTGCTTATTTTCAACGGTTTAAATGCTTTCTTAGTTTATTGGGATGTCTTCTGCAACTGCTTCTAGATATTCTCTTCCTCTCACTCCTTCAGTTAGGAACGTTTCTTGGGATGTCCAAAAGTTTAATGGGGAGGAGGTTAAATGGTTTATATGAAGGTATGAAGCTTCTGCTGCTGTTGATGGTGCTTCTCATGTGGATATGGTGAAGCAAGTTAGATTTTTTATTGCTGATAGGGAAGTAAAGAAAGAAGTAATTTATATGCAGGCTTTCAAGGAAAAGGATTGGGTAAAGTTGTCTAAGGCAATGGTTGATAGATGGCTTGTTAGATTTACTATGTGGGACCTTAATAAAATTATTGGTAATTGGTAGGCAAAGAGTGGAGTTTCTTCTATGGCTGATTTTAAGAGGCTATGTGTTCAATTTGATTAAGTGGTTGAATATCTTATTCAGGTGGACAAATTGGTTCATGAAAACCAGACCAAGGATCTTTTCTGGTCAGCTTGTAGTAGGAATATTCAAATGGACGTCTTGAAGGATCTTTCAAGAAAGGATTTAATGAAGGAACTACCTAATGGAGAACAAAAACTGCCAGCATTAGAGGTCATCAAAGAAAAAATTTAAGCCCATCTTAAATTAATGGCGTTGGACAAGTACCAGGAGTCTTGTACTCAGAATGTCAGCAAGGTTAGTGAAGTTTTGGCTGAAAATAAAGATATCAAGGTCAAACTTCAAGAATCCAAGAAGGCTCAAATGGGACTACCGGTGTCTAAAGTTGAGGGAAATTTGGACAACATGATGGTCAATCATTTGGCTGATTTGACGAAGAAATTAAAGATTTTTGTCCAAGAGACTCAGAAGGCCAATAAGTCCCCAATTGCTTCTTTGTCAATGTCTACTTCTTATCAATCAAGGGGATATGAACGTCAAAACTATAATGGCAATTGAAATGGAAACCACTTCTCAGGAAATGGTGGTAATGGTTTTAGAGGTGGCTATGATGAGCCAAAGGTGTGCTCCTATTTTAATAGGAGGGGGCACAGAGCTAGAGTATTTTTTACTCTTGATAAAGATTTGGATTCTGGGAGAGTGTTATTTGATGGTAAATTTTATAAATTTCCTGATGGATTGTTCATCAAGCCCAGCGATTGACAAGCTCTTTCTGATTTGGTTAGAAAGAATATGGCGGCTGAAAGAAGAGCCCATTTTGAAGAATTAAAGGATGATGATGATAATGCCAAGGGTGGAAAACTGGTGATGGTAAAAGCAGTGGAAAAGCTGATAAAGGTAAAGAGACAAAGGTCAATAAGGCCAAATTTTCAACTTATTTTGGTGGTTTGGAGCTGGCAACAGTTGCTAGAGCAGAGGGTAACTGTATGGATGGAAAATATGATGTCAATGCTGCTAGAAGAGCAGCTGCTAGTAAAGCTCAAAGTAGCATTCAGAGCAAACTAAAGGCTAAACCTGGCTAGGAAATTAACTATTCCAGATCTTACTCTAAGGACAAAATATATAAAATGCAGAAGGGGATGGCTGATATGGGGCCTCCTAGTTATGGCAAGTTTGATTTAAATGGTGAGCCTATGCCAAAAGATGATTTGGATTCTGAGGAGGACGTACCTTTGACGTCACTACCCAGACCAAGTTTTAGAAGTCCCATCCCAATGGAGAGAGTAAGAAGGACTAGCGATGAATCAGGATTAGAGAAAGAAGCTGTTGATGGAGCTAGGTTTATCAGTAGTGAAGATGTTGTTATGAGGGGTGAAGATGGCAATGTAGGTCCTCAAGACGTGCCCAGGGCCAAGGTAATTAAATCTAAATTCCAGTACAAATGGCAAGTAGTATCTGGTCAAGAGAATGTGATGGAAGATGTTTTAAATAGGGTGAATCAAATTCAGATTCCCTTATCTTTAGGAGAGCTATTCACAATTAGTCTGGCACTTGCAGAGAAGCAGAAGAAGCATCTGAAAAGGCGAGGGGTTTTTTCTGGAGAGGTGGAATATATCTGTGAAAATGCTGAGAAGTTTGGGGAGGATGTCAAAACACATTTTTCTGCTCCCCTGGGATACCTGGTGGTAACTCTTAATGGTAAAGAGGTAAAGGCCTTGGTTGATTCAGGTTCTCAAATTAATTTGATTTCTTTAGAGCAAGCAGCGATTATAGGCTTTCCAACTAAAACCGGCACTGGGGGAAACCTCAGAGATATTGGAGGGCATGCAACAGAGCTGATGGGTACGGCTGAGCATGTCAAATTAGGTATTGGTGGATCTACTGGTAAGGTTCACTTTTATGTGGCCAGAGGAGCAGTTAAAACTGTTCTTGGTGGTCCTCTTTTGATGTATTTTGAGGCCCAGATTGGCTATCAGTCTGGCATGGGTATTGTTTTGGAGATTACTGGAGAGGATATGAGGAGGCTGCATATGCAGTAAGCACCTTCTGGAGATTAAGGTTGGGAGACACGGCAAGGGATCACTACTCTGTGTCAGTGTTGTACTTGCATCAAGAAGCAGTATATTAAATGGAAGACTTCTGGTGAATTATTTTTAGAGGGGAATTTTGGAAACCCTCATTTTTTGGGGTAGCTGGGGCTGATAACTTTAATGTTGCAATCTCTCCCCAGGATGAGATCCCGGATTGCAATAAGTCAGCTCACTTGGAGATAATTCAAGTGGACTCTCAATTATTTTCTGTTAATAATACATTAAATTGTTGTTATGTCTTCAAATTTTTGGTTTGTCTCACTTCTCTGTCAAGTTTTTTGATAATGTTCAAGAATGGATCAAGAGGGAAGATGGAAATATTATGTTGAATGAAAATTGGAATGGTTTATTTTCTGACCTCCAGCAAGAGGGTAAACTGAAATTATTTCATCAAAATTCTATAGAAAATTTTAGTATAATTAAAAAACAAAAAAATAATTTTTGTGATAATTCAATTCCGGTTCTCCAGCAGGAGAATAAACTGCCAACTTTTTTCACTGGTGATTTTATGATGGATAAGGGAATTAAAGGTACTGGAAATATTTTTTAAAAACTAGATGAGGGAAAAGAGAAAAAGTTAAATTTAAAAATGAAATAAAATATTTTTCTACTTATATTGATTCAGATTCTGACAATGAAGTGAATTCCTTCAATGAAAATTTCAATGGTGATACAAAAATAAATATTTTACCTGAAGTTTATGTAGATGTGGAGGCAGCAAGATATAAGAAGGTAGCAAATAAAATGTGACCGGTTAATGAACCGCTACCCGCTGAATTAAATCCACCTTTGAAAAGACCAAGGCTATCAAGAGATCCTTATGAATGTCCCTTGGTGAAGAATCCGCCGAAATTTTCTGAGACGTAAAGAATCACTTTTGATAGATTAGGTGGTGTTAATTTTGGACCTGATGGTTGGTTTTCTGGAGAAGAGAAGAAGTTGTTGTTGGATATGATGGTCAAGTGAGAGAAGGCCATTGCTTTTGTAGAAGAGGAGAGGGGTGTGTTGAAGCATTCCTATGGGCAGCCTTACAATATTTCTGTAGTATGTCATGAACTGGGCAGAAAAAACCAATGCGAATTCCAGCTGCATTAAAAGAAGCTTATATCGAATTTGTCAGAGAACAGATTCGCACTGGACTGTATGAGAAATCATCATCAAGTTATTCTAGTCCGGTATTTTGTATCAAGAAACCGAATGGCAATCTTAGAGTGGTTCATGATTTCAGGGAATTAAATAGGGTTACAATAAAGGATGCTGGTATACCACCAAGTGCTGAGGAGTTTGTGGAAGATTCTTCTAGGAGAGTGTGTTATGGTTTAGGAGAGATTATGGGGGGATATTATGAGAGAGAGTTGCATCCAGACTCTAGACCTCTCACAACTTTTTATACACCGCTAGGACAATTACAATTGACAATATTACCTCAAGGAGCAAAAAATTCAGTTGCAATTTATCAAGCTCATATTACTTGGATTCTTCAAGATGAAACTCCTCAATATGCTGGAATCTTTATTGATGATGGAGGAATCAAATGACCTTCAACAGATTACAATAATGAAGTGTTGGAGGAGAACCCAGGGATACAAAGATTCATCTGGGAGTATGCAATCACTTTAGAGAGGATCTTGTTTAGAATTGAAAAAGATGGTTTTACTATTTCAGGTTCAAAATTTTCATGTTGTGTGCCAGCTTTAGAGATTTTAGGTCATGTGGTATGTAGAGAGGGTATGATTATGTCCAAGAAGAATGTGAATAAAATTCAGTCCTGGCCAAGACCGAAGAATATGACCAAAGTTAGTGGGTTTTTAGGTGTATGTGTTTTCTTTTAATGTTTATCAAGGACTTTTTTTCATTGGAAGCCCCCTTGAGAAGGTTGAAGAGAAAGGATGCAGACTGGGAGTGGGATGAAGAGTGTCAAAGGGCGTTTGAGAGATTAAAGAAGGTTGTGGGGAAGGATTTAGTCCTGCACAAGTTAGATAATGGAAAAGATGCTGGTATGATTTATTTAGCAGTTGACTCAAGTCAGGTTGCTGCTGTGGCAGTTTTGTCTCAGATGGATAAATCTGGTTACATTAGGCTAGTTAGGTATGAATCTGTTGTATTCACCAAAGTCAAATCAAGATATTCTCAGCCGAAATTATAACTGTGTGGAGTGGCAAAAATTTTAAAGAAACATAAAAATGTATTGTGGGGCCAACACTTCAAATCGCAAGTGGATGAAAAATCTTTAATTCAAATGATTAATTCCCCAAGTTTACCAAGTGCACCTATGACTAGATGGGTAGCATTCATTCAACATTTTTCTTTTGACTTAGTTCATAAGCCTGGAAAAACTTTTACTATGCCTGATGGCTTGTCAAGAAGACCACCCACTGAATATGATTCAGACTCAGAAGAGTTCAATGAAGATATACCTATTATTAAATCCAGCACTAAAGGAGCTGAAGACTTTTCATACCTCCTCCACAAGGTTAAACTGGCAGGACTATTGTGTCTAGATGATTGTGATGATAAACTCCACCAAGAGGATAAACTGGAAAATTATTTTTTTTGATCAAATTGATGATGTTGGTTTGAATAAATTTGGTAAAAAAAAGGTATAAGAAGATGTTGTGTATATAGATGAAGATGGATTGGTAGTTTGGGATATTAGTAGGTTAAGGAAGGGTGTATATAATGGATAATTAGAAAATTTGGTTAAAAAGTGTGAAGAAGTGAAAGAGGTATTTTTAAATTTGGTTTCTAAGAGGTTGAAAGGTTCAGAAAATGAAAATTGACACAGCTCAATTAAAAAACAAATTTGTGGCCAAAGTTTATTGTCTCATTCATGTGCAGGTGATATTGGTGATAGAGAAGTGCCCATTGATATTATATTAATCAATTTTCAAGATGAAGTCTGGGGTCAGACTGGTTTTTATTTGCTGTTGGTAAATGATTTATTGACTTTAGAAAGGCCAGAAGATTGTGAAGATGATGAATGGGTGGTGATCAAGAGGAAGTCATATACATTTTACTTATCTGGTCAATGATTAATTAAATGGAGGTATCCAAATCCTCAAGTAGTTTTAACTCAAAAGAAAGGGAAATAATTAGTTTTAAAGTCACTGCATGAAGATCTTGGGAATAGAGGCGTTGGAAAAATGTTCAGAAGAATTGCTGATTGACTTTGGTGGCCAGAAATGAAGATGGCTGTTAAACAGTGGGTTCAGTCATGCAAAGAATGTCAAGGAAGAAGTTATTTAAGGACGAAAGAACCTGGACAGGCTACTGGGGAAAATACTCTCTTTGGAAGGGTTAGCTTGCATGCCGTTCATATTAAGGAGGGATGGTATAAATATTTAAGTGTAGCCAGAGATGATTTATTTGGTTGGGTAGAGGCAGAGCCTCTTATTAATTTGACTGCCAAAAATGTGGCAGAATTTATTTTGAAAAATTGGGTGTATCAATATGGAGTTATGAAATTGGTAACGGTAGATGGAGGTCCTGATTTTGGGACATAGTTTAGAGAAGCTATATAAAATGTTGTGTCAAAGGTTAGGGTAGAAACCCCTTATTATCCTGGAGCTGAAGTTATGGTTTAAAGAGGGCATCAAGTAATTAAGCATGCTTTAGTCAAAATGTTTGGGTAAAGTGCTGAAAAGTGGAGGCATTATTTACCTTTACTTTTATTTGCTGATCGAATTACTTCAAAAAGGAAAACTATATTTTAACCCTATGAACTTGTTTTTGGACAGAAAGCAGTTTTACTGGTGGATTTGGAAGCTGAATCATATCTTGGAGTTGACTGGCGTACAGTCAAGACTACTGAAGAGTTATTATGTGCAAGAATGATGCAGCTAGAAAAAAAAGAGGAGTACTTAGAAAAGGCATATTTGCGGACGATGAAGATCCAAAATCAGTCAGTAAGATATTGGAATGAGTGGTTGGCACATCAACTTAGAAAACCTTTAAAAAATGGAGAAATGGTTTTGGTGTATAATAGGAGTTTGGAGAGCCAATGGGGAAAGATGTTTGCAGATAGGTGGAATGGACCGTATAAAGTCAAAGAACAAGTATCTGGTGGTTCATATGTTTTAGAAGAGTTGGATGGAGTGGTACTAAAAAATAGGGTAGCTGCCAATCAAGTTAAGAGGTTCTATCCTAGAGGTACTACGAGGACAGAAGTTTAACTCTGGAATGAGGATAAACTAATTTCTTATTAAAAATATTACTGTCGTTTTACTACAATATGGGAGACGAAACCATTAACAAAAATTCACAACATTTATGAAGACATTTTTTTGAAAATTCTTAAAACTCTTAAAAGCAACAAAAATTATGGGGAAGATATATGTTGGGTTGATAAATTTTTTATTGGTAGAAGCGTTCACAGGGGAACCTTCTGATTAAATATTAGAAAGTTTGGGGGTAATTGATGGGCTGGCTGCTCTATACACAATTCCCCACAATGTTCATTATCAATTTTTCCCTGTTTCTAGTTGAATCATGGCTTTGTTTTTTGATCTATAGGAAGTCCACTAAGACCATAAACAGGAACAAACGAAAAGACGCCGCTCTTAATGCCGGATTCAAGATTCTTTTTTATTTTTGTTTTTGTTATTTATTTTATGTTAGATTTTTTATATAATGATAAATGTGTTTTGTTCATTTTAATTTTTATAATACTTTAAAATATTGTTAAGGGTGATGATCACTGGTGGTCCTTAATTATTTTTACAAATTGGAGGGAGCCCACCCAGTGATCATTATCATAATTTTTTTTCTCTAAAATCTCATTTATTTATTTTGAATTTTCAAATTCTCGAAATTGTGTAACCACATCAAGTTGCACTTGGATGTGGGTATGATGTTGAGGGTACAGCTCATCAATTGGCCAGGGGGCATCTTTTAAATTTTTATTTTTATTTTTTTCCAAATTTCTTAAATCTACTTTTAAACATTTACTTGCTTAAAATTTCATCTTTATAAAAAATGAATTAATAAATAAAAATAAAATAAATATATAAACATACAATTTTTTTCAAATTATTTTTAAAATTTTTTTTTCAATTTTTCTTTTAGTTTATTTCTTTTATAGTATATTTTATATAGGAAAAAGGGTCAAGTGGAGATCGAGCAAAATTGGATTCTACTTCAAGATCTGTTAGTCCTCCAAGACTTTATACTGGCTAACTTTCAACACTTTCTTTAAGTTTTTATTTGAATTTTAAGATCTTTTAGTCCTCCAAGACTTTAAAACTGGCTATTATTCAAGACTTTCTTTAAGGTTTTATTTGAATTTTGGGATCTGTTAGTCCTTCAAGACTTTAAACTGAATTTCAACAACATTCAAGATTTTATGGATATTTTTCTTTGGGAAAGGATTTTTTTTTATAAATTGGTAAAGATCAAATCTTTGGTCCACCATGACCTTAATTTGGTAGTTTATCTGTATGTTTGGTCTACCATGACCTTAAATTGGTAAGTCATCAAAAGTTTGGTCCACTATGACCTTAAACTGGATTTTCTATTGATCAGAAGTTTGGTTCACCATGACTTTAATCTGGATTATCAAAATTATTCAAAATTTGTTCAAGCATAGGCCTTAATTAGGAATAATTCATCATATCAATGCACATAAACAATCTTTTATCCACCAAGACTTTAAACTGGATGTTAAATCATTGTTGGATTTAGGTGTTGTTAAGCTTTAGGAGGATAAAATTTAGGTGTTAATGATGCTAAGAAAGCATAATGGTTTTATTAGGTGAAATTCGTGGCGCTTTAACATGGTCTAAAAGATTAAAATTAAATATTGGAAGCCTGGCTAAAATATTTGTTAAAGGTTGCTCAATAGCAAATGGATGAAAATTGTGATGAAGGAATTAGAAGTCAGGGTGGTAGTTGGATTTATAATTGATTTTTTTAGAGCCTCAGTGTTAAGTTTTTCTTTGGTTTGAAGCTTGAAGAACCTCATGGCGAGATTGGAATCATAGAATTTGGCTCAGTGGGGGGACCTATGAGAATGGAATCAAGAGTATTTGGCTTATTAGGGAGATCCACTCTCTCATTCTGTGACATAGATGGAAGACTGGTATATGGGAGTCTGAAGGGATTCAAACCTTGCTCTCAGTAGTGGAATCATCACAAAACTTTTTTTATTTTTATTATTTTTTATTATGATTTATATCAAGAGCCAGAGAAGAAGACAAAAAGTTAAATTTATAGAAGACCAGCAAAAGGACAATGATTGAAAATTGCCAATAGTAAAATTTCCAAAAAGATGTTTCTTGGATTTTTTTTCACATCATTATCAAATCCTATCAAAAAATGGATGAAAAGGAATTTATATCAATTAAAAAATTGAATAAGAAAGAGGAAATTCCATATTGGAGGGTGGATGTGGCATTCCACATCTGGGTATGCCACTTAGGTTTATTTTTGAAGATTAGTAGAAATTTTCTGGATTATAAGGCTGGATATTTAAAATTTTGGAAGGACTTATAGAATTATTGGTGGATATGGTGTGCTGATGGAATTTCCACTGAGCTCCAGTGCTCCAGTGTGCTCTGGTGCTCTCTGGTTTGCTCTGGTAATTTTCTGGTGCAAAAGCTAAGTGTACTGGAAAAATTCTGTCATTGTGGCAAAAATAGGTCATGGTAGAAAAATTATCTCACTGTGGCAAATTTAGCTCACTCTGAAAAAATTAGCTCATTATGGCAAAAAGAGTTCATTGTGGTAAAATTTGCTCACAATGAGAAAGTCTGGTCACTGGGTTAAAGTTTGGACACTGGACCTAAGTTTGGTCACTGTGCAAAAGTTTGGTCACTGTGCCAAAGTTTGGTCACTGTGCCAAAGTTTGGTCACTGTGCCAAAGTTTGGTCACTGTGCCAAAGTTTGGTCACTGTGCCAAAGTTTGGTCACTGTGCCAAATTTTGGTCACTGTGCCAAAGTTTGGTCACTGTGCCAAAGTTTGGTCACTGTGCCAAAGTTTTGTCACTGTGCCAAAGTTTGGTCACTGTGCCAAAGTTTGGTCACTGTGCCAAATTTTGGTCACTGTACCAAATTTTGAACACTGTATTAAAGTCTGGTGACTGTGGAAAAATTTGGCTTTTGTGGAAAATTTGGTTAGAATTTCTTATGCTTATTAGATCAATAGTTTATGGTAGATCCTATGCAAGTAGGGTATTGTTGGAAAGGTCTGGAGTAGGAGAATCAGATAGAAATGGGGGAATCTTGGTATTCTACATGTTTTTGTCTCTTTACTTTTGATTAGAAGGGTCTTTTTGAATAATTAACAACCACATTCATATTTTTCATTACTCAACAAAATTAAATAAAATTATAATACCCTTATAACATTTATATTTTTATAACACTTTTGAAATACAACACGAAAATTATATTTTCATCACAAATAGGGTATCATTGGAAAGGTCCCCATCTCAGGGACTTGGTTTTTTTATAGTTAACTCATTTAAAATAAAATCTTTATAAAACATATAAGTCTATCTTTTCAGATCTTTCACTGGCACACCTTAATTGTTGTCATCAGTATTTCTTTTTCAACATCTGCTATTTCTAAATCTCAATAAGCGTTTATAAATAAGAGTTTCATATATTTCAATCATTTCAAGTAGACTAGAGAGCTTATTTACTTGAACAACCCTTATTTTACTTAGAAGGACAGGGTCTTCTTTGATTTAACCGACTCCTTTGGATTCTGCTTACTTAAAGGCAACTGTAAGAGTCTACCTACAGCGGTATAATAAGATGACATGGCAAATAAAGGGGATTCAAGATAGTAATACACCTCCAGGATAGAAGATGATGCATCTGTGAATGAGGAAGAAAAGTTTTGAAGGTTATATCTGGAAGTTTGTAGTTGACCCAAATTTTGTTATAAAAAGGTTTAGTGCAACATCAAGAAGGGCGCTAAAAGTTGTTTTATTAAAGATTGAAATTTATGGAGGAATTTATCTTTTTTTTCTCAGTTAGTAATTTAAACTAGAGAAAGTAAGGAGAAAATTCTTAGGGAGTTACATAATAATTTAGGACATAGGGGTCAAGATGAGACATATTGAAGACTCAGGGAAAGATTCTTGTGGCCTAATATGAGAGCAGAGGTCCAGGATCGGCCAATCTTTCCCAGAATTTCAGAGTAGGAGTTACAAAAAGCCTAAAGACAAGGTGAAAGCAACAGGTGAAGACACTATTTTTGGTAGGATTAGATTAGATGTGGTTCATATTAAAGAAGGAAACTTTAAGTACTTGGTAGTAGCTTGGGATGATCTGTCAGGATCGGTCAAGGAAGCGCCATTGGTAAACCTTAAGACAAGTAATGTAGCTGAAGGATATATAGATATGGCCTAATGAAAATGGTAACTGTGGATTGGGGCACTAAATTTTCTGGTGAATTCTGAGAAGTTTTTAAATGGATTGGCGCCAAAATTTGAGTTTCAACACATTATTACACAGAGGAAGAAGGAATGATTGAGATAGGGCATCAAGTAATTTAAGATTTTCTTGATAAGCTATGCAGAACTAATGGGTCTAAATGGAAGAGTTATTTGCCTTTAGTATTATTTTCAGATAGGATTTCATTAAAAAGGGTTCCAGGCTTTCACCTTATGAACTCATGTTTGTTCAAAGGGAAGTATCACCTATTGATCTGGAAGCTAGATCTTTTCTAGGATGTGATTGAAATTAAGTTTTTTCAACTGAAGACTTGATTTTTTTATGATTAGCGCAGCTTGAAAGGAAGGATGAGTTCTAAGAAAAAGAATTTAAAAGAATGATGCAGATTAGGAACAAATCAGTGAAATATTGGGATGAGGGCTTTGTCCACAGATTAAGGAAACCATTGAAACCAGTGGATTTGGTATTGGTATAAAATAGAAGTCTCAAAATTAATTGGGGAAAAATTTTTGTGGACAGATGAAACGGTCCTTATAGGATCAAAAAACAAATACCACACAAAATGGGGGGAAGACTTGCTAGCAAGTCTGAAACCTTGTACCCTAATTCATATCTTTTTTCAGCACACATTGAGGTGGTGATGAAAAAATAATGAAGAAATATTGAATCCACTTTGAAAACACCCTGAAATTGATTTGAACCTTCATTGAACCACAGTTGATTAAAAGTTCAAAAAATATTCACAGCAGGAAAAAAGTGTGCACTAGATGTCTAGTGCTTTTTTTACTTCCCGAAATGATTCTTGGGAGAATTCCAAGTGGGACTTCCATCTGATACCTCCCTCACCTAATTATCCCTTATTTTTAATATTCCTTCCTATCCTACCCCTCTTATTTCTTTGCTAAACTTTCTATCTACTTACCATTTCTACCCTATCCCTTCGCTACACTTTGAGAAAAAAACTCTCCTCTCCTTCCCTCCCTCTCCCTTCTCTTCTCTTTATTTCTCACACCTCCCCCTAAACCGCACTAACCTTTCCCAGCCCACTTTCATTATTTAGTTTTATTTAATATTGTATTTTCTTTTCTTTTTTCATGTTTCTTCCCTACAAATATCTTCCTTTATCAACACTTGGCCACATTTTTTAAGTAAACAAAAGCAACTCAAATTCTGAAATATGTATTTAGTTACATTATTTACCTTTTGGAATGGACTATAACTCTTCAAAATCGTATTCCTCGTTATTTCTAATTTACACAAATTTATTATTCTCAAGTTTAACAAAATTTGGCTACTTCACAAGCCCTTGTATACCTCCACAACACTTTTTTCACCTCTCAACTCTCATTTCTCACCTCCCCCAGAAAAACTGAGGGACTGGGGAAGGCCGGGGAAGGTGAGATAGGGGCTTTACAGGGCTGGGAGAGGTTATAAAAGCCTCTAACCCACTACGGAATGGCTGTAAAAGGTGAGAAAGGGTCCTCAATGAGCAAAGAGAGGTGAGAAAATCCTCTCACTTACTACTCCCAACCCTACTTAGTCTTTACAGCACCTCACTCACATCTCCAGCCATATTAAGGGACTGGGAAGGCTGCAGGAGGTGAGTGATCAGGCTTTAAAAGTCTGGGGGAGGTGATAAAAGACTCTCACTCACTTCTCCCAGCCCTCCTTACTCTTTACAGCACCTCACTTACATCTCCAGCCAAAGTAAGCGACTGAGGGAGGCTGGGAGAGTTGGGTGAAGGGCAGGAAAGGGCTAGAAGAGGTAAGCAAGAGCTAATGGATGTGCAAAATAGACTGGGGAGGTGAGTAATAATTTTAGAATGTGAGAGAAAGTCTTGTGAGGGCTAATGGAGGTGATTGGTTGAGGGAGGTGAATGGGAGGTGAGAAAGAGGTTGCAAAAGGGGTGAAGCTGTTTTAAAAGTGAGAATAGAGTGGAGGGGAGTAGTGAGGAGGGTTTAAAATTAGATTTAGAAGCTTAAAGGGTGTGGAAAATATATCATGAGGGCAATAAAAGGGTGGGGGTGGTAATAGAATTAACAGAAATGACAAGTCAGAAAAAGTTGTGTGGAGAGATTGAGAGGTTGTCCAATGAGGTAGTGAAAAATGGAGAGTGAACTCTGTTCCATGGGCAAACGTCTGAGTCCACCCCCTCAATCTAAAGCTCTATTCTGCCAATATGGAAAATGATTGATAATTATTTTTTATTGATATTTTTGAACATAAACCTATAGTTTATATGTCTTTCTTTTATATTTTGGATTTAAAATGCACTTAAATACTAAGAAAGTAATATAGTAAAATACTTGGTAATGAAATACTATTTATCTTTTTTAAACAAGAATTCACAGAATGCTTCTGATAACTATACATTATATAAATAAATAATATAATAGGAAAATTGTAGCAAAAAGTTGAAAACTAGAACAAAAAATTCAAAGAAATTTCAAACAATTGGACTTGTGTATTTTATAAGTATATTGTATTTATTTTTAAATTTAATAGTAAAATATGTTGGTAAGATTAAAAATAGCTTTAAATTAAATTAAATAGTTAAAGTAAAGGTTGAAGAAAAGATTTATCTACATATATAACCATTAATGTTAATTTCTTGTTTTGTGATTGGTATATATAGCTGGATATTTGACTGTAATAACTGCAAATTTAAAAAATTTCAATAAGTTATCTACTATAAAATATTTATGATAATATATTTAGTAACAGAAAAACTTTCTGAGTCCTTTCTTTTACTAATTTTTTTTTCATTTCAATGACTATATACATTTTCAAAAAAATTATTTATCATTTTTTTGGTGGAACTTAGATTTAGCCCTCAATGCAATCTAGTTTCCAAGTGTGGTTCAAGAAAATTTAAGCCATAAAAAATATATATACTTTTTTAGAAGTTTTATTAAATACTTTTAAATATAAAAATAATTATACTTTTATATCAAAATTTTTTTATTATATACTTTGAAGTTCTGAAAATATGTACAAATTAGGAATCATTTTTAGAAAATATTATATTAAATTAGTTTTAAGTTGATTATATATTATTATGATAATATTTCTTTCCACATAAAAGATTAAGAAACTACCTAAAAATCAATTTTATGCAACTATATTATATAGAAAAGATATCAGTTCTTCTTCTTAGATTTGAAGTTCTTCAAAAAAAAATTATTTTTTGCCTTAGGTACACATTATATAGAGTATATAGAGAATTATATTAATTTTTTAGACTAATACTTGTAAATTGAAGGGAAGACTCACTGGAAACGTTTGGTCATTTTGTAATAAAAAATAATTGAATATCTTTTAAATCAATATATATTTTTATAAAAATTCAAATTTTAATATTTATGTTTTGCTTTAAATCTGTTATGAAGATTTGAAATATTTTAATTTAAATTAATTTTTATAACATTATACTCATTCCAGTATTGTTTTGTGATAAGCCCAATTTCAAGAAAATTTTTAAATTCCTCTTTTTAATTAAAATATCAAATGGATTGTTTTTGCATACACTTAGAAATTGAATAGAAACATCATATAAGATCTATTAATCAGCATAAATATCATAATTCCAATAAATCATTGATAAATCTTGAACCCATATTCTTAATTTTACAATTGTGTGCAAGTGTTCAGTTGTGAATTACTCCTATCAAAACTTTAATTCTAATGACTAAAAAAGTGTACCTGAAATGTTTCATTTAATTTATATCTCAACATCATAGAATTGAAATATTTTTTCTTTTCATTTAAAACATGGAATAATATTATTTTTAATACAAAAATGATTATCTTTACAGCTGCCTTTCTACATGGGTATAATATAAAGTACCTATTGTGTCTTTTTTACAAAATGAATATCATAAAATAGTTCTTCAATTTTAAACTGATAGAATTATGAAAAAGTACCACTTTTACCCATTTAATTCAGTTATTGAACAATAATACAATAAAAATATTTACTTGAAGCACATTTTTAAACATGAGACACTTTGCAAATTATATGGTGCTTAATCTCAGGTTGACACTAAAATTATCCCTCAATACAGCATTAAAGCAAAATCAAGCATTAAAATTAAATTTTAAATAGATTTTTACTACTTTGTTTTTAATATCTTTAAATTTTTACATCTAGCTTGAATTTCAGTCTTTCATATGGAAAATTCACTAAGTTGTGATTAATTATTTCAGCTCATGATATTACTCTAATAAATAACCATATTTACATGCAATTTTGATGAAATAAATCATAAAGAGTTCTAGAATATCATATATGTATTACATTGAATAAATTTACATTGCAAAAATTCTTAGTAGTTGAATATTCAATAGATAAAAAAGAGCAAAAAGATATTTCCTTTAAATTTCAATCATCTTCTTGCATACAAAAATGTAAAAAACTGGATTGAAATTCACCTCTATAGGAACTATACTTCTTTCTAGACATATAATTAAACAATTTATCAATTTTTAGTGCTTAGTGTAAAGAAGCTATTAGAGGAATTCATTGAAACAGAAATTAGGAAAACATATTACTGTCTTTCATTTTTTTAACTATGAGTCTTTTCACAGTATTCTAAAATAAAAACTTGAGAATTTTGATGGTTCAATATGTTTCTTAAATAAATCCATTATATTTAAAATAAATATATTGCATAATCAGAAATAATAAAAATACAAAAAAAAATCAGGTAATATGGTTTAAATCAAAAAATAAAAGCTTCAAATTCTTGGTTAAAAGGAGTTATCAATAAAAATAACCAATGATCTTATTTTAAATTTTTCAAAAAAAATATAATAAAATCATTTGAGAGGTTAAAAGTGATGTTTTTGAAATAAATAGTATCATTTTCAGTCTTTATAATGATCAAGTGAAATTCAAAATGAAATTGAAATTGAGTTTTATGAAAAAAACGCTGTGAATGGATCAGATTATTAATCTTTGCTTGTTATTATTTCTATAAATTATTCATTAAAATTTCACTATTATTGCAGCAAAGACTCATCCATTTTTGGTTAAGATTTAAAGATGAGTTTAAAGTAAATTTTAGTCTGAGTTCAGTCTGAGGCCAGTCTGATTTCTATCTGACTTCAAGTTGAGGACTTGCTAGCAAGTCCCTCCCAAATATTGTGTGGTGAAACAACTGGAGGCTCTAACTTACTTAAATAATTAGATGGTACTGAATGTAGATGACATTTTGGTCTTCCAAAATTGGCAGAGGCCTTTGTTGGTCTGTTTAGAGCTGTTTTGGTATGTCTTAATTGAAATTAGTTGAATAATTGGGTGTTTTTCTAATTTTATTCAGTTAATATTGGGACTATGGCTATATGGGTACTACCATTAGATAGCCACAGTTTTTCTCTATATTTTATGTCTCTTTGACATCTTTCATATTCAAAGTTTTAAGGGGTCATTTGCTCATTTTTCATTTCTAAAAGATAGCTGTTTAATTTTGTTTTTTGTCTTTTAAAGGCTAACCTTAAGTATTAGGGTTAAGTGCTTAGTACCACTAAGTAGAGCTAATTTAGCTCTATATTTTATGCCACAATGTTGCCATAGCTTAATTTTGTGTTTTAAGGGTTTTAGAAGTCATGGTTGATTTTTCTAAGTATTCTGGGCTTTATTGGAGGTTTTTGGTATTTTTCTGGCTTCAGGGAGGTCTGGCCACTTCTAGGCAGGCCACAAGCTTCTGTTATAGAAGTCTGGAGAGCGCTTATAGAGGTTTTTTATTCAATTTGTCTGTCAAAAGCACTGTAGACAATCTTATAGTGCTTGCTATAGGCCCTGACCAAGGGAGTTGGAGAAAAACCAGAGAGAAAATCCCCTGTCTCTTTAGAAAAACAAGTGAGATTTACCTGTTTCAGCAAATTGGAGATCTGTTTGCTAGACCCTCTAATTAAACACGATTGACCCCTTTAAAAGTGAATATAATAGTCCCAGACAGACTACCAGAAAGAGTTGAAATGAAAAGTAATATATTCCAACAAAACACAAGCCAATGAGACAGTGAGGAACAGAGAGGCTATGAGTAAAGAGATAAGATGATTCCCCTAAAAATATTCTCACACATGCATCATACAGCCAGTGCACAGACCACCCTGACCAATTCCCCACCCAAAATCCAGCTTTCCCAGCCTTTTTCATGCATAAAAGTGCATTTTAGCCCCTCCCCAGAGCCCAGGAAGGCACACCGCTTCAAGGAAGGATTCCGCTTACGGGCGGGTGGGCCGCTTCTAGGCCCTAAAACACCCATACAACCCATAAAACCCCTAAAAACCCTAAAAACCCATAACTTCACTAATAAACAAGATAAACACACATAAGACATACCAAAATGAAAAGAAAATTAAGGAAAATAAGCTGAGGTATAATAAGTGACCCTAGATTAAGCCTACATAAGCACCACTAAGCAATAAACATCTGATAAATACCAATAACAACACCATAACTACCCTATAAAACAAGTTAACCACCCATAAGGGATACCAAAATGAAGAGAAAAGAAAGGACATTAAGCTGAGACATAATAAGTGACCCTAGCTTAAGCCTCCATAAACACTACTTAATATCACCTAAAGATGAAAAAATCCACTAATAACACCATAACCCCAATAACACCCTACATACCAAATACCCCCAAATATGCAGTCCAAAGGCCTACCCAGGTTTTGATCACCACATCCTCCCTCCAATAAAGAATTTCCCCATTCTTCCTTCACCAACAACCATTCTTGAACAACTATCCAGAATCTTTACAAACCGCCCATTTCTCTCTTCCACCAGATCCTATTCCATCCTAAGTGAACTTCTGAACCAGCAATCCAAGCTTCTTCATTAAAACTTCTCTTGCACCATGCCTTTAAATTCAATATATCTCTGTGAAAAAAAATATCTTTCTTCTGTTCCTGAATTCCAACTCTGGCTGTACCAGCCTCCAACAATGAAAAGTGATATCCAGTTGACAATTCTTCCTGACTATAACCTTCTACCAGCATAAATATTTCCTAATTTTATAGTCTTGGGGGACTCACAACCCTCAGTTTAAAGTCTTGGGGGACTAACAGCCCTCAGTTTAAAGTCTTGGGGGACTAACAGCCCTCAGTTTATAGTCTTGGGGGACTCCAAAAATCCTCAGTTTATAGTCTTGGGAGACTGCAAAAACCTGAATCACAGAACCCAGAACCAGAGATCAACCAGAAAAAGATTTAGAGAAGTAACTAACTTTCTGGGGTAACTGTATATAGAGCTGCCAGCCCATCAGTCACACCCAAACTTTCCTTTACAAAATTCAGAAGCTCCCCCTTTGGATCCTTCTGCCTTTAAACTTCCACATCACACTTCCTCCCATTCCTCAGTTTATAGTCTTGGGGGACTTCACCATCAACAATCCTCAGTTTAAAGTCTTGGGGGACTAACACACTGTTCAGTTTAAAGTCTTGACAGACTACTTCTTGACAAAATCTTGAAACCAGCCAGTTTAAAGTCTTGGAGGACTACTAGATCCACAGTAGTAAAATTAAACTCTTGAATAAATCTTTAACAACCAGCCAGTTTTAAGTCTTGGAGGACTTACAGAATTTTCAGTTTAAAGTCTTGATGGACATCAAAAAATCTTGAGCCCTTCATTAAAAGATCAGTTTAATGTCATGAAGGACTTTCCAGAAAAAAAATCTTGAAGATATATACCATAATTATAAAAATTCAGTTTGAAGTCTTGAAGGACCTTCCAGAAAAAAAATCTTGAAGATATATCCCATAAATCCCCAAACCAAAAACCATCAAAGCCGAAACATTTAAACTCCTTTAACAAATAAAACAAAATAAAATAGTATCCCCCAGCCAATTGATGAGCTGTTCCCCTGATACCTTACCCACATCCAAGTGTACTTTGATGTGGTCACACCTAAATTTTTTTTTTATTTTGACTCCTCCTCTTCTACCAAAAACATTGCCAGAGCCCTATCTTGAGCCTTTAAACAAACATAGCTTCCATAAAAAAATTAAAAGAAAAAAAAGAGAAAAAAAGAAAATAATCTTGAATCCACCACTTTCACATCAAACACCCTAGAACCACATAGCAAAGCCAGCTCCAGGTCAACAGAAGAGATCACTGGGTGGGCTCCCTCCAATAAGTAAAAATGATGGGAGACCACCAGTGATCCACCACCAATCCAAAAGCACCAAAAGACATCCAAGGCAATCCAGTTTAAAGTCATAGAGGACTAAAAACCTGAATCATAAAAAAAACAACACTAGAATTCAACTAGAAAAAAACCAAAGGCTTGAAACAGACATTCTGGGGTAACTGTTCTACAGAGCAGCCAGCTCATCAGTTACCCACACACTTGCCAAAATAAAATCTAGAAGCCCCCCTGGGTACCTTCTAACAAAAACACAACATCCAACAAAATTAAAAAAACCAATAAACATGAGGGTTCCAGCACTTGAAGACCAAAAGAATTTCCAGTTTAAAGTCATGGTGGACTAAAAACCTGTTAGAGAAAAAAAACCAATACTAGAATTCAACAAAATTAAGAGACGGGGTTGGAAACAGAAAATCTGGGGTAACTGTTGATAGAGCAGCCAGCTCATCAGTCACCCCCACCTTTGCCAAAATAAAATCTAGAAGCCCCACCCCTGGTTACCTTCTAACAAAAAGGATTTTCCAACACAAATCTTCTCCCATATAAAACCAAAACCATTAAAAATCCATTAAAATTCTTGAAAGCCAAAAAAAAACCAATTTAAAAATAAAATTTTGCAGTTTAAACTCATGCTGGAGGTGAAATAAAACCAATAATCTCCATTTTTATCTTCATTTTCTTTTAAATAAAATACCCATCTTCACTTGACTTTTTCTTTTCATCCATCTTCATTATACTAAGATTTTTTTTTTCATTATGGGCGGGCCGCCCGACGTCAGAGGTGCTGCCTGAAGCGGCCCGGCCTCCCTTTTTTATATAGAGACTTGAACCAGAGAGACTGATAAGAATTGGAAAAAACAAAAAAAAATCCTGACCAAATACATAGATGCCAAATTAAGCAAAACAAAAACAAATTAAGTAGTTTATCCTCATTTTGGAGGAATCAGATTCTTGAAATCCCAAGGTTGAAACCAATAAGTTTTCTCCTAGGGCCTGAACCCCCTAAGCTCCTTTTCCAATTCTGATATCCCAAAATCAGACCTCCAAACAAATCTTCCATCCTCCTCCATACACTGAGTGTAGCATAGTTCACATTACCAGAATCCATAAATTCTCCACCCTGTGAAACATCTGGAACCTCCACCACATCTTTAAAATCAAGTTCCATACCAGTGACATCCAAAACATCACAATTTTCCCCTTCCCTACAGGAATCTTGCTTAGAATCTGCAAAATCCTCCAGAATAACATCCATAACATCAAAAAAAAAATCCTCCTCCAAGCAGAGACCTTCTAATCTTTAGGGAACCACCTGAAAATAATCTTCCTCTATGAGAAAAAGATCCAAGACAGAATCTTTCTGTCCATCCAAAAATTCAACTGATACATCCTCCTCCAATAAGCCATTATCTGAACTTGAGAAAGAAAAATAATCATCCATCAACAACCATTCATCCACCACAGATTCCTTCTCAATATCCCAAAATCCTTCTTCATGACCAGACAAGTCCTCCTTCCCACATAATTCACCCAAACTTGAGGAAATACACTGATCCTCCAGTGTGTACATTTCCAAAACTTCCAGTGAAGCACATTCCTGAGATCCAATGGAATCCTTTGGAAAAGAAAAATTAGTTTCACAAACATTATCAGAGTACCCATCTTCCAAAATTGATGGCTCCAGCACCTTTCCAGAAACTGAATTTTCCACCACAGTCTCCTGAACCTCTCCACCCAACAGGATTTTCTCTCCAGAATCCACATCCCTATAATTCATACCATCCAAATATCCCAAAATAACCTCCTTCAGAATAGCTGTCAGCCTGTATATCTCCAGGACTGAGTAAAAAGTGATTATAAGTTATGTTAAACACATGAACTATACATGGGAATAATAAATAAGAGTACACAAATAGTATACATAAGTAAAATTATGATAATACACAAAAAATGCCATTATAATACCTTATATACACGCATATATCCACCTTTTATAGGTCTTTTGTACTTAATATTAAGTTGGAATATGTTAGGGTAATCTTAAGAACCTTAAGTATAAGGCTACATAATTTTTAAGTACACTTAAAGCTGTTATATTCATTGTTTTATGCAAAAAACAAGAAATGCGCTTTATTTCACTTAAAAGTTGACTATATGCGCTATAAAATTGAGAATATCAAAATTGCGCTTTGACAGATCAATTGGGCTCAATTAGAACTATTGATTTGGCTATTTAAATGCATAAAAATAACACTTTTCAAATTTGGTGTTTTTTATGCCAGAAATGGCTTCTGTGTACTGGCCACATACTGCCTGCTTTTTTCCTGTGTGAATAGCTTCATTTTTAGCAAAGTTAGCTTTTTCACACTATAATTACCCCACATTCTACGCCCACTGTGGGGAAACACACTAAAATAGGCGACAGGCGCTTATTTAGTGTCCTAGCTTAATTAATAATGCATTGACCTTGTTTATATGCACTAATTTCATTAATAACTTCACTCTTGGCACTTTATTTCATCACCACGCTTAAATTCACCTAATTTTAGTCAAGGATTTACCCGTGCAAGCGCCTGCCAAGAACTGCATGTAGTTACCCCACATCTCACGCTCTTTTTTGAGTTTTTGGGTGGCTTCTCAGTCAATTTTGGTTATTTTTGAATGGGAATTTCACGTAGTATAATGTCAGGATTAGCCCCATTATTTCTACAGTAAATCCCCCTTATTATTAAGCTATTATTAACCTTAAAAAGTCTCCTTTAGTCTTTAATATTATTGTTTTATACGCATATACTCTCTTTTTGACTTTTTCTTTAATTTTGATGGATTTCACTTATTATTATAGGATTTTGGCGGTTGTTACTCTTCTAATTATGTCATGGGTTACTGGGAATGTTGATGGGCATGTCTATTAGTTGTTTAGAGGCGTCATTAACTGTGTATTTGGTGGTATATCAAGGGAATCATTGGGGAACTCTGTCAGCCTAAATATCCTTAGGACTGAGTATTTCTTATGCTTAAAATAAGATAACCTTAAGTAGATTAAGCTTATATCTTAAAAATAAGGTTAAAATAATAATATATATTATTTTATTTTATATATATATAATTATTATTCTATTATATAATTTATAATAGTTTAAATAGCTTATCCATGGCCTAATAATACTTATTAAGGTGTTAATGGAGTCATAATATACTTATCTTAAGTGATATGAAGTAATTATTGACATACATAAGCTTATATGTATACATAAATCTCATATTCAGTGAAATATGCACTATATTATGTATATTTAGGTATATAAGTGGGTTTTAGCCCCTTAATAGCCTATAACCTTTGTTTTTCTGCTTATTTTAGGTCATATGGACGAAATCAGTGGACTCATAACGCCTACAGAAGCATAGACACCTATATCAGGCGCATACACCCAGTTTGGACAACTCAAATTACTTCCTTGGATGGTTATTCACGGATTTATGGGTTGGAAAGATGTTTTTGGGTTAATGTGGATGCTTGGGGATGTTATTGGGGGCTTGGACATTTTATTTGTTTCCTTTATATGCTTTTAGTTTCATTAAATCTCTTTTTGATCATTTATTTTACCTGTTTCTTTATGGTATCCGCTTTTATCTGGGTTTTCTATTTATGGTATGACTCTGTGTTATTATTAATAGTGATGGAGGGTCCTTACTGGAGGTCTGGGTGTTGAAACTGCTTGAAGTGGACGCCATGGGGAGGTGATGGGCCCTCACAGTGCTGTAATTGCCGGGGATAGCAGTGACATCATCTGGATTGAAGGTCTGTGCACTCCAGTGGATTTGGGTATAAGTAAGGAGGGATTTTGACGGTTTATTATAATCATTCAATTACTACACTTCAAACAAACACTACAATACAATTATTAGAAATCAGAAATATATTATAAAGCCTTTATAAATTGATATTATCTTTATAATAAGCTATAACTATATTTTATTCTTCTATTTTCCGCCACTAGCACGCATTTAAATCCAAGTATTGTGAGTTTTATTTGAGTATAACTATTCTATTAGTCTTCCCCTGAGGTTTAATCACTAAATCATTTATAAATAAGTAGTAGGACCATAAAATAACACTATTATATCATACTTACATACTAGACTATACTGACAAACTCAGTGTGTATAAAAGAAGGGGGTTTTTGGGTTGTATTTCTTCATTCTTTATCATTACAATTCAACCAATATAACCAAATAAATTACAATAAATATCAATTAGTACTTTTATAAGACTTTTGAATAGTATCTGAATTAAATAATCTATTTTTCTACCAACTACAAAGATTGTAAGCCATATATAAGAATAGTGAGAATTATATTACTGAGACCTTTATATTTGATTATATTTTACAACTTAGTGGATTAAAACTACAGTATTCATATAGGACCATTAAAGTCATCTAGACAACTGACTATTCAAGCTATTTCACGTCCTTGTACTTGACCTTAGCCTGTCAATAGCCATACCAGGAATCTTATTTTCCCCATTTGGAAGAGTCTTCATCAATTCAGCCTTGAAAAGAATATCCAAAACCTCCACCTTTACATTCCTACCCATGGCACTCCAAAATACATACTTGGTCCCATCTTCATGTGGTAATATATCATTATATACCAGATAATCCAGAGCCTCCCCAAAATCTTCCATAAATTCCCCAAACTGAGAAAAAGAGGTTACACCACCTTTCAATTCCCACTTCCTAGCAATCCCATCAAGATCCACCTTTGAGAAATTAGTAGGCCACCTTTTAACCATATCAATCTTCAACTTCCCCCAGTCCTGACTCGTATATCCTTCCATACCAGAAACTTCTTTCTCCACCTCCCTATTACCAATATAAAGATTACTTGCCTAACCATGTCCAACAGTGAGGCCCCATAAATCTCAGCAGCAACCTCAAGCCTAGCCAAAAACCCCTTTGCATCCTCTCCCAAAAACCTTGAACCATCCCAAGACTGAATCCTAACCATCCTTGAAATTCCAAGTTACAGCCTCGAATCTCCACCAAAGATAGCCAAAGTCCCCCCCAAGATCCTTAGAGACCTAGGAGGGACCAAAACCAACAGAAAAGAAGACCCCTAGACCAACCCCAAAGAGATATAGCATCAAATCCAGAATGCACCAAAGGAGGTCCACCAAAGAGAGAAGCCTAGATCAACAGAGATTCCAAAAAGCCAACAGATTCAACCCCACGTTGGGCGCCAGAAATGTAGACAGTCCTATAGTGCTTGCTATAGGCGTTGACCAAGGGAGTTGGAGAAAAACCAGAGAGAAAATCCCCTGTCCCTTTAGAAAAAAAAGTGAGATTTACCTGTTGCAGAAAATTGGAGATCTGTTTTCTAGACCCTCTAATTAAACACACTTGACCCCTTTAAAAGTGAAGATAATAGTCCCAGACAGACTACCAGAAAGAGTTGAAATGAAAAGTAATATATTCCAACAAAACACAAGCCAATGAGACAGTGAGGAACAGAGAGGCGATGAGTAAAGAGATAAGATGATTCCCCTAAAAATATTCTCACACATGCATCATACAGCCAGTGCACAGACCACCCTGACCAACTCCCCACCCAAAATCCAGCTTTCCCAGCCTTTTTCATGCATAAAAGTACATTTTAGCGCCTCCCCAGCGCCCAGGCAGGCACACCGCTTCAAGGAAGGATGCCGCTTAGGGGCAGGTGGGCCGCTTCTAGGCCCTAAAACACCCATACAACCCATAAAACCCCTAAAAACTCATAACTTCACTAATAAACAAGATAAACACACATAAGACATACCAAAATGAAAAGAAAATTAAGTAAAATAAGCTGAGAAATAATAAGTGACCCTAGATTAAGCCTACATAAGCACCACTAAGCAATAAACATCTGATAAATACCAATAACAACACCATAACTACCCTATAAAACAAGTTAACCACCCATAAGGGATACAAAAATGAAGAGAAAAGAAAGGACATTAAGCTGAGACATAATAAGTGACCCTAGCTTAAGCCTCCATAAACACTACTAAATATCACCTAAAGATGAAAAAATCCACTAATAACACCATAATCCCAATAACACCCTACATACCAAATACCCCCAAATATGCAGTCCAAAGGCCTACCCAGGTTTGGATCACCACGTGCACCAAATTTGTTTTTGTGCATGGATTTTTTAGATGGTGGTCTGTGTGTAAATACTGAATAAGACAATTTGGGGCAACGTTAATTATCATACAACCATCTGGTAGTAATATCATTGTTTCTTACTCAGTTTTCACTTGTTTTTGGCCACAATTACCTGTGTTTTTTGAAACTTTAGTACTTCATTTAAATCAACTTTGGAAACTTATTTCTCTGGTGTAGCTTTGCAACCTGCATCAAGTATCATTGATATTTTCTGTGCAACAAGTGCACAGTTTTTTGGTTCTCTGTTGTGGATCTTTCTGCATTTCAGGTTTCTGGTTCTTTGGTTCTAAGTGGTCTGCTATTGGCTACTTTCTTGACTTTTTAAGCAGTCAAGAAGTGTGCTGGAAGGGGTATGGTAACAGTTTCTAATTTGCTGTAGCAAAAAAATCTCACCTGGTTTTCCCCAAGGGACAGGGGTTTTTCTCTCCAGTTTTACTCCAACTCCCTTGCTCAAGGCCTATAGCTAGTACTATCGGATTGTCTACAATGTGTAGCGGCCAATAGATTTAAAGTTTCTACCCAAGAGGTATATCAGTAACATAAGAATTACCTCTGGAATGAGGCAAAACTACCAAATTTATGTTATAAGCTCTTCATAGAGTACAAACTACCAGTGGTATTTTTTTAGGAGGCTATGAAGCAACTGTGATGGATAGGGTGCTAGAAATGGCAAAGAAACTATGGCTGAACAAGTGGTTGGCATTAGCACTCAATGTAATTTTTGTGAATTTAGAATGTTTTGTTGTTAGAAGGGATATGAGGAAAGGGGTCAACTGGATAGAGGAACGGCCGTCTAGGCAAATCAGAAGGCTACAGTATGCTTATCAGAAGGTGGGAAACTTAGTTGAAGAAGATTGGCAGATGGAGTTCCAAATTCAGAGACATGGGTTCTCTAAAATCTCAGAAGTAACAATTGATTATGGTGGGAAAAAAATATTTTAAGAAAGTAGAGGGAGCATGAGCAGAACTCTCCTCTCCTTTTGTGTTATTTTTTTTTAAGAAACATCAAGTTTGTTACAAAGTGCCACACACTTTGCTTATGATTTTTTTATAATAAGTTATATGAAAATTGTGATGGGAAAGCATAGTTTAAAGAAAGCTGTGTACAAGAACAAAAGCGTTAAAAAATTGAGGTTAGAAGAAAAGTCAGGACTAATTGGAGTCTTCTTCAAAACTTCTGGGGAATTTTTTCCACTCTTCTGGAATAATGAAGTTAATGGGGTCTGCAAAAAAAGCAGGATAGAAGTAAAACTAATTTTATTCATTAAATGACTAATCATTTCTATGTGATTATAGCGGGTTTTCAATTTGTTATCCAATAACGCAAGAGTGCAATTATAGGAGGATGACATAGCTTCATAAATAAGGAAAAGGCGCAAAAAGATTCACATTAATTGAACTAAGGGAAGGGGTTGAGGAACCCATCCTATGGAAATGGATTTGTTAAAACCTTAGGATAGAGTTACATAAGGTATAGTTAAATAAAAAAAAATATGATGATGAGCATAATTTCTAGTAAATTAAAAGGCTGCGTGGAAGGTGAAAGAACTCTTACAGTGTTGGGCACAGGTGTAGAGAAATATTTCATGGCAAATTCTTGTTTGTAGGAAGAAGCTGATTCAGCCTTGTGTTAAATGGAGATTTCTCCTTGAGAGAAAACAGGAAGAGAAGTGCTATAAATGTGTAATGTTTCATTAGACTTTATAGTAGGGACACTGGTTCTAGCTAGAACAGTAGGAGCCCTAGAATTATCTATTGATGGGAACTAGATGTAGTCATTAGGAGAACTAGGACATTTATAATAAAAGGTACAAGTCTTATGAGATTTATTGGATTTATTGCAGGCAGGTATAAAAGTGGCATAACCACAAGGCTTAACAAAAGTACAGTTAAAATTACATCAGCAGCGGAAAAAGCTGAAAGCTTGATCTTTAGGTAAAGTACAATATATGGTCATTTCAAATTAGAACTTGTGTTGATTAATGAATTGGATAAGGTAGAAGAGCATATTACAGGCCTATTTATCATATTCAGGTGCTTTAAGGATGCAAGGAGAAGGCGAGCACTGAATAGTATCCAAGTGGGGGACACTAATTAGCTGAATAATATAGTGTATCAAAATTTATGTGAAACAAAAGTTAGCACTAAGGAGCGCAAGATCTTGGGAATATCTGAGCTTACTTCAAGAACAATAGGTTGAAGAGGATATGGTGCTAACAATTTAAAATTTGTGGGAAAATTTTTATTGTCTAAAGGTTATTTCAGAGGGAGTCAAAAAGAATATTTGTAGAATAATCTTAATTATTTTTAAGAATTTATAGAATTCTCTCACTCCCACTAAATAATCGTGGGCAATATTTAGAGACATTTTTTTGGGGAAATAATAATAATTTTTTATTATTAAAATGAAAGAATGGTAAAATACACTAGTTAAATATGTTTACAACAAGGAATAATTTAGAATTAAAAAGGAAATATTTTGCTTAAGAAAGGAAGGAAACTTAGTATTTAAATAGAGAATTAGAAAATGGAATAAAACTTACTTTAACATTTATTGAGGAAGGCGCACTCTCAGTCATTATAGATGTTATTGTAAGTTAAATTTAGGGTTTTGACTAGGGCGACACGGTTTTGAACATCCTACTTGTCAAGGGATAGAGTGTTTTTGAGTTAAGTAAATACTGTGTTGAAAGCAGTATTGACACGGTTATCAGTAAAGTAATAGAAAGCTGAAACAACTCAATTTAGGACTTTCCAATCATTCAAGGAGAAACTTCCTCAAAAAAGTTATCCAACATTGGAGGAGCGGAGAACCAATTTTCAGGGGTAAAAGGTGGTGGAATGGCCTCTTGCACAGGCCAGGTAATTTCAGTCTCAACAGCAGGAGAAAAAAGTGAATGAGGTGTTACCATCCAGAAGGGGTTTTCTTCTAGGCCTGGGATGGTAAATTCTAGACAAGGAGCTGGAGGCATAGCGGCATAATGATTATTGGGAGACTTGTACATTAATTAAAAAAGATGAGAAATATTTAGAAGAAGGGAAGATTTTTCAGAAATAAAAAAAAATTTGTAGAAGAGGAGAAGGACTTACTATATGAATTGACTCTTCAGAGAAGAGTGAGTGGTGTGTCACATTTGACATGGTTCTTGGAGTCAATGAGCAATGAATCTGTTGTGCTCTCTTACGATCAGGGAGCTTGATGGCCAGCTTGCTCATTAAGTTTGATCTCAATGCGTTTGGATTGACGATGGTAGTTATGGAAGCTGCATCAATTGTTGGGGGGCCATTGAGGCTGCATTTCTTTTTGCAACTTTTACAGAGGTTTCAAGACTATCAAAAGAAAGTGAAATAGAGGCCAGTTCCAGATATTTAGGAAGGAAAGAGAGTAAAAGAACTTACTGTGAAAAATATGTTTCCACAACAGGCTTTCAAGAAGAAAATTGAGTAATGCCATTCTCAGTAAAGTGTTGGAAACACTTGGCTCCAGTGAGTACAAATTTGATGGCAGGACCAGCGGTAATGGAAATATTCTTCCCATTGAAAAATTGACAGATAGTGTTGGAAATTTTGTTATTGACATCCATAATAAGGAGAAGATAGAGGAAGAAATAGAAACTAGTATAGAAGAATAGAGTCAAACTAGAAGTTAAGGGAATTGAAGAAGAAGGAATGAGGAAAAAGTGCAAGATATGCACCTGGTTTTAAAGATCCAGGTGACAGTCACAAGTAGAGGGTACTGTGGTACACATCTCACAGTAAGGCTTTAGAGTTTCAAGAAGCACAGAAAAAGGCTAAATAATCAAAGGTGAAATAAAGGGGTTTTCAAGTAGGATGGTTACAGAAGGGCAACTAAGGGATATTTAAAGTGCACGGAAAGTTATACTCTCTGCACACACTTTTTTTATTGGCAGAAAGATACACAAGTGGTGGTGAGTAAATAATAGAGGGAAATGTGTATATTTACTATAGGATTAAAGGGTATAGTATGTACTTGCATAAACTATGGTTAGCGCCAAATTCATACTACGGAGTTAGAGAACAGCAATGAAAGAAGGCATGACAAATCACGCCTAAGATAAGGATAATGTTTTTTTTGGGAAAACTGGTGTTCACCCAATGAGATGAAAAACATGTCAAGGAAATAATGTAGTGCTCAAAAAATGGATAGCAGGAAGATCAAAAATAGGGGAGTCAATCTCTTAGTGCAGATTTTTCCATTATTATCAGGGACTCATGTGAAAAGGGTGGGTTATGCAATAGGTATGAAGGCAGTACAGTACCTATTATTTAAGTTAGGAATCTCAGAAAGAGTATGGTATGTACAGAAGAGTGGAGTTTCAGGCACTATTAGAACCAAGACTTACACAAAATTTGTACATAGACTAATGAGAAACTTAGATACCATTTGATATGCTTGTATCAGTGCTGAACTTGTGTAGGAAAACCCAAAGGGCAAGTAAACATAGGAAAGGGGTGCTGATCATATAAATATATATAAGCACTCACTTGTAAATAGTGTAGGGGAGAGCATAAAAAGTTAGAGAATAAATAACAGTAGATATTTTCTTTTAAATTAAAGGTGAAATAGATATATTTTATTTTTTGTACATTTTGGGTGTGCATACCAGAATTAGCTCTGTAGAGCTATTTTATTGCTACAGTAAGGATAGTATTAGATAGAGCACTTCAAGATGGAGTGGATAAAAATACTAAGACCTACTTAGAATAGATATAGCCAATATTTTATTTGCTTATTTTAACTTTTTTTCCCTTTTCTTTTAAAAAAGATCTCTACAAATTTATACTACTTTCTCCTTCATAAAATATATATAGATAACCAGACTTATAATATGTGACTTTTCACTTTTTAAATATTAGAGTGACCGTCACTTCTTTATAGAATTAGATTAATAAAGCAGAACCAACCCATCTCAGAATTGGTTCTATAGCTTAATATTATAGAACTTTTCTTTTTCTAAAATGTCACACACCTCTTCTGTATACATTGAATGCATGTAGTCCAGTGCACATGCGCCAAGAGTCCACAGAAGAGGCGTGTGACATGTAATGCTTCTTTTTCTCAAAAGAAGCCTCATGTGTCACACGCTGTGGTCTTCCAACATTGGCGGAGCCCTTTGTTAGTCTACATGGTGTTGTTTTGATATGTCTTAAATGACATTGTTTAATAATTGAATGTTTTTCTGGATTTATTCAGCAGGTATTGGGACTGCAAGGATTTGTGTACTACTACTATTGGATAGCCCTGGTTTTTCTCTATATTTTATGTTGTTATGACATTTTTTAGATTTTAAGTATTAAAGGGACTATTTCTCATTTTTAATTTAAAAAGATACCTGTTTAATTGTGTTTTTTTTCTTTTGGGTCTGGGGATCAGGATGGATGGTCTGGATCTCTTGGTGCTGGTAGAAGGTGGATCAGGTTTCAGAGGAGGAGAAGATGTTGAAGAGCACAGTAGACCAGGTCTGAAACAAGTTTTCTTCCTAGTGTAACAGGCATAACAGGAGGCTCTGTAGGGATGAGCCGGTGATGTGATGGTACAGATGAAATTTTTGTCAATGCAGTATTGGCAAGGACCCATTTCAGTAGCAGATTAAGAAAGAAAGCTGAACATGGTGGTTGTGATGAAGGAGAATGTAGACATTCTCTATTGGATGGAGGATGTGGTCTTCCAACATTGGCAGAGCCCTTTCTTGGTCTATTTGGCGTTGTTTTGATATGTCTTAAATGTCATTGTTTAATAATTGGGTGTTTTTTCTGGATTTATTCAGAAATTATTAGGACTGCGGGGATGTGGTTACTACCATGGGATAGCCCCAGTTTTTCTCTATTTTTTATGTAATTATGACAATTTTCAGATTTTAAGTATTAAAGGGATTATTTCTCATTTTTCATTTAAAAAGATAGCTGTTTAACTTTGTTTTTCTTGTTTTATGGGCTAACCTTAAATCTTAGGGTTAAGTGCTTAGTACCATTAGAATGAGCTAATTTCTCTCTACATTCAATGTCTAAATTTTTTGTAGCCTAATTATGTGTTTTAAATTTTTTAGTAGTCATAATAGATTTTTCTAAGTATTTTGGGTATTTTTGATGGTTTTTGATCGTTTTCTGGCTTCAGCGTGGTTGGGATGCCTCAGGTAGGCCTCCCAAAAATGGGGAGACTTCTTGCCTTGGTGCTAGAAGTCTGGAAAGTGCTTCTAGAGGGGTTTTATGCAATTTGGCGCTCAAGAACGCCAAATTTGTTGGTGTGCATTGGCTTTTTGATAGTGGTCTTTGTGTACATAGTGAATAAGACACTTTGGGGCAGCTTTAGTTATCATACAACCATCCGGAGGTGATATCATTGTTTCTCACTCAGTTTTCACTGTTTTTTGGCTACGATTGGCTATGTTTGTTGCAAGGTGAGTTCTTCATTTAACTTAACTTGGCAACTGGTTTCTCTGGTATAGTCTTTCAAGCTATATCAAGTATTATTGCTGTCTCTGGTGTGGATTTGCAACTTACATCAAGTATCATTGCTTTTTCTGGTGTGGATATTGGTCTACATTTCAGTTATTTGGTTTGGTAGTCTGTCTGGAGACTAATTTCTTGGCTGATCAGGAAGTCAAGTGTGTTGGAAAAGAGCTTTAGCAAACAGGAACCAATATAATGTAGAAGGTAAATCTCACTTTGTTTTTCTAAAGGGACAGGGAATTTTCTCTCTGGGTTTTATCCAACTCCCTTGGTCAAGGCCTATAGCTAGCACTATAGGATTGTTTACGTTTATGGAACCTAAGGTGGGGTTGAACCTGCTAGTTCTTTTGAATCTCTGTTGTCTTTGAATGGCATTTGTGTCTGCTATTCCTGTGGTGACTGTCAGTATGGGGGAAGGTCCTACTTATGTGATAGTTAGGGAGTGTGTTAGGATCAAAACTTTGGATAGTACCAAGTTTAATGGTGAAGACGTGAAGTGGTTTCTGGAGAAGTATGAAACTACGGCTGGTGTGGATGGTGCTTCTTACCTGGACATGGTGAAGCAGATTATTTTCTTCATTGTTGATAGGGCAGTGAAGAAGGAGGTTGTGGCCATGTCTGGTTACAAGAAGAGGGACTGGAAGTTATTTGGTAGGGAGATGGTGGATAGATGGTGTTTCAGGTTCACAATTGTGGATCTGAACAAGGTTTTCAGTGAATAGTAGTCTTATGGTGGTGTTGGTAACTTGCACACTTACAGGAAGTTTCTGCTACAGTTTGATCCTGTGGTGGAATATTTGGTGGAAGTTGAAAGGCTGGCACATGAAAATGCTTTCAAAAATGTTTTTTGGTCTTCCTTGGCTAGAGATGTCAGGATGGATGTGTTGAAGGAGCTTTCAAGGAAGGACTTGATGAAGGCTCTTTCCAATGGGGATTAGAAGTTAACTGCCTTAGATAAGTTAACAAGGCTTTGTAGACCCATTTGAAGCTATTGGCTGTGGACACTTATCAGGAGGGGTGTGCCAAATATGTCAGCAGAGTCATTGAGGCTTTAGCTGAAGATGAGAATAGAGTGAAGAAGGAAGAGAAGAATATGGTGGAGGTTCCCAAACAGGAGAGGGACCCAGTGGTGGAGCAGTTGGATGATCTAAAAAAACAGCTACAAATTTTTTTCAGGAGGCTATGAAGGCCAATAAGGCTCCTTCTCAGCCTAGAGATGTTGATAGGAGGGCTGGTAGGAGTGATCCTTGTGTCTGCTCTTATTGCAGCAGGAGGGGGCACAAGTCCAATGATTGTTGGGCGCTGAACAGAGATGTTTCAGAGGGAAATTTGGAGTCTGATTGAAGGGTGTTTGATTCCCTGATGGTTCATTTGTGAAGCCCAGTGAGGGGCAGGTGCCTGTTGATTTGGTCAGGAGAAGGAGTGGTCTCAATAAGAGGAGGCCAAGGCTTGAGGAGATTCCTGCTCAGGGGAAGTCTTCTGCTAAGGCAGATGATTATGTCAAGGTAAAAGGGAAGGAGGTTAATAAGGTCTCTTTTGTCGAAGGAATCCAATGAGACAGAAGTCATGTCTAATGCTTTATCCATAATTATTGAATATCATATATGTTAGTTGTTATTCTACAGTAAATGATTACATGGATGTTAGATGTTCACGTGTTAGAAATAAGAGTATATATAGATAGTACAGACTGATCATGTATTAATTCATTCTTATTCTAACACACAAACTTTCTAACATCTCTCAACTATATTTCATTTATTGTTTTCTACCTTTTCTGCATTGTTTTTATCTGTCTGATATAACTCATCTAAACTCATAATACTATCATCACTGGGGACATGTATAAATAAATCTCTACTACATGTTTTTACTGTAACTGAGAAAATGTATTTAGGTGATTGATAAATATATATTCAAGAGTTTAGACAAGAAGATATAACTGATTTATCTTATTGTTAAATAAAAGGTAGACCTTATTAGTTTTTTTTATTTTTCATTATGTTATATATGAAACCTGCCATTCATTCTTATTCTAACACAAAAACTTGCTAAAATCTCTCAATTATATTTCATTTATTGTTCTCTACCTTTTCTTAATTGTTTTTGATCTGTCTGATATAACTCGTCTAAACTCATAATACTATCATCACTGGGGACAGGTGATTGATAAATATATATTCAAGAGTTTAGACAAGATGATATAACTGACATATCTTATTGTTAAATAAAAGATCAACAATAGATTAAAAGTCTCAACGACAAGTGAATGTCCACACCAGCTGGCCTTTCAGAATCTAGTCCAGTTCCTAATTCTCCTACCAAAACCTCAGAGAGCGATTCAACGTATCAACCCGCTTCTGACCAAGAGAACGCACCTTCCAGCTCATCTAGACCTTATACTTACTCACCAATTACAGATCAATCATTTGATAAGATTTTCAAAATTCCTGTACTCACTAATGGAAATGTCTCCCTATGGAAATTGATGATAGAGCTGTATTTCAAATCACAACATCTTAGTCATCATATCACCTCTAGTACACATCCTCAGAGTGCCAACGAGGATGACTGGGAAGCTGGAGAGGCGAAGGCACAATTAATGCTAATTAATGCAGTTAATGGTCGAGATGCATTATTAGTCTCTAAGGCAAAATCAACATATGGAGCTTACCAAAAGATTCTAACGGACTATGGGGAAGGAAATGCATCTACGGTGTCTGACCTACTAGATCAATTGGTGTATTTAAAGTGGGATGGTACCTCTTCTCTCAGAGAACATCTCACCAAGTTTGATGAAGTAGAAAACTTACTCACTGACAGTGCAAAAGGTGATCCTGATTTAACTATCTCCAACAAAATCATCAGCATGAATTTAATCAAGAGTTTGCATCGGGAGTCAATGATTGGAATTACCGAAAATCTTTCTCAAAATTTTAAAAAGATCACCCTTGAAGTGGTCTATGACAGTCTTAAATCCGAGGCCAACCGTCTTCAGCATGAGATTGATGTTGCAGAGAGTACTACAGCACTCATAGCAACAACTTGCTCAGATTCTCCAACTAAGAAGGAAAAGAAAGGAGTCATTAAGTGTAGCTTAGGACACGTAGGTCATTGAGACGATGCATGCATTACTCATCTCCAAGAAGAGCTCAAGAAACTTAAAGGTCCTTCACAAGCCAAAGTAGCGGAGGAAAAAAATGAAACTACAAAAGTGGCTTCCTTTGTTGAGGCTGAAGATTATAAGGAATCCGCATATGTTGTGGGTATGTATGGAATGGGAATTATTTTAGATTCGGGTGCAACGTCACATATGGTGAATGACGCCAGACTGCTAGTTGATCTGAAAACTCTAAAATCCCCAATCAAAATTGATACCACAGGAAGTCAAATTCGGATAGCAAAACATAGTGTATCTCTGTCCATAAACTCACAACTAACTCTTACTGGAGTACTTGTTGTTGAAAAATTATCAACAAACCTGATTTTGGTAAACAAGCTAAACGCCATAGGATATAAAATTCATTTTTATCCTGATGTAACAATGATTTATGACAATAGCAAAAAACTCATTTCAAAGCTTACTCATCCTGATGTCCGACATAAACTCTGGTATGTGGAAAAAAAAGCTGTTATTCATTCTCCCAACAAGCTAGCATTGTCACAATGGCATTCACGACTAGGTCATATGAATTGTAATGCTCTCCAAGTATTTCTGAAATCAAAATAGATAAACTTTGTTGATGATGAAGTTAGATGTGTGACATGTAAAAAAGGGAAAATAGTCAAAATACTGTTTATTAAAACTTTTCCTCATTCAGCTATACCTCTTTTTTGTATACATTCTGATGTAATTGGTCCAATAGATCCGCCATCACTAGGTTTTTGTAGATACATTGTTACCTTTATAGATGACTGCACGCTGTGGTAGCCTAAAGTTTAGTATGGCACCTAAGTACGTAAATGGAGTTATTACGGTGTGCAAGATTGGCGTTATTATTTTTTATATGTATAAAAGGGTTTTATTTAATTTATTTGAGCTTTAAATATGAAGAAATTGGTCAAGAGCAAATGCCTATGCGAAAACAATTTATTTTATGGAGAAAACTTATTTTTACGGTCTGAAGAGCTTATAAGTATCTGTCACGAGCCACGTGACACTCGAGGCGAAATCAACTCATTAAATCAATAATATCAAGTCCTAAATCTATACCCAAAGTGCAGAAAGCAATTCTCCATAGCAACTGCAATTTTCCTTTGTGTACTTACTATTTAACTGCGCTAGCCTAAACTCTAAATCTAAATTAGTCAATCTCCCAATAGGGTACCTTAGTCCTTTTCAATAAGCGATGCACAGCGCTAGGTTCAACGAAATAGTACAGTAGTAGTTTTTTTTCATTAAAGTTTTGTTAATTAATTAAAAAGGGGTAAATTGAGCATGGACGGATATTTAGTGAAGAGGGTCTAAGTGTATGTTAGTAATGGTCAATGGAATGGGAATGGTGCGATGGAAGGGAGGTCAATGGGAGGAGGAACAAAGGATATAAAAGGAGTTGGGTATTTGGTTCGATATTCCTTAGAATTAAATTATAAAATCGTATTTACATTAATAGTGGTAAATCCTTAAAGTTAAATCATTGTTATTGTATCTTTCTTTTATTTTCTTAATATTCATTTCTAAATCCTAAATCTTTGATTATTGAGTTTCCAACCCTTCGTGAGATTTTAAGAATTACTATTACCTTTGAAACTAGTTTATAATTCTTCTCGAACAAACCTCAAACCTATAGCTATTACTTCGGGTGACCTTCGAATCATTTCCTCGAATCATTCCTCTGTGCTTCGAAGAAGTTTCTAAAATCCCTCATCTCACTTTCAGGAACATCCTCGACCTTGTGCGTAGGTCTTCCAGTGACAGTATAATTTAATTCTCCGTAGTTCTCATTCTTTGCACTACTACGTCCTTTTAGGTGTTTCTAAAAATTTTAAATGGCACCTGTTCAACGCACTCCTCCTACGGGCGCTACTACTAGAGCTCGTGCTAGAGGCAGGCCAACAGCCACAAGGTCTGTTTCTTGCACTCACTCTTTGGAACCACTCTACCTTAGGGAACGGCAACATTCAGTTCAATCTGTAGAAGACATTCCACAAGATTTTGAGGATTCTAGTGATGAAGAAGAAGGAGAGGATACAATGCACAAGGCACCATCCGCCCCTGCCAATCCTCAGAACCGGGACCATCTAACTCTCTGGAAGATTTCATGAGACTTTTCATGAAAACCCTTTCAAATCCAACGTCTTCAGAGGGATCTAAGTTCAAAACTCCTTCTATGAAATCTCCTGACAAATTCGACGGAGATCACCCTGACAGATTGCGACCCTTCTTGCAAACCTGCAAGCTACTGTTCCATAATGACCCTCGAACCTTTAATAGCGACCGATCAAAGGTCGTTAACGCTTCTTCATTCCTAGCCGGGAAAGCAGCAAGATGGTTTGAACCTTATCTGCTCATGCTTTCTTCGACAGAAACCCACTTACTTATCAATAATTGGGAAAAATTCGAAGACCAACTTTTTACGTTGTTTGGGGACCCTAATGAAACTGACAACGCAAAAATTGAACTTGATTTTCTTCGCATGAGTAATAATGGTAAAGCCTCTGAATATATCTGAAACTTCAGAGCACTTCAAACTAGAGTAGGTTTGAATGACGCTGCCCTTAAGTATCATTTCAAGAACGGACTTCCTTCGAGGATTCTAGATCAATTAAATCTTCACGGTCAGAAGATGACCACTTTAACGGACTTAATGGATCGAACCCTCGAACTTGACGGCGTTTATCAAGGACGACTTCAACATTGTCGATATGCCAACAAATCTCAAGGCCTAAATTTTAAATCGGGACCTTCTTCACACCCACGACCAAATCAATCCTCCTCGACTCAATCCAAAACCAATAAGGGAAAGGATAAACCTCGACCAAAAGGCTCGACCCCAGGCGATATCAGCAAAGTACTGGATCCTAAAGGGGAACTTAAAGAAGCTGAGAGGAAGAGACGAGTAGATAATGGGTTATGTATGTATTGTGGGGGTAAGCACAAGTTGGAAGACTGTGTAAAGTTGAAGGAAAGAGAAGGTACTAGTTCGAAGTCAAAAAACTAGTAGATAGTTTACTTGTGTGCAAAGCAAACTATCTTATCTCTCCCAGTGCACAGAACCTCCATGTCTTAAGGACTGGAGTTGCCTTAAACCGCTTGAGATTCATTCTTTTTAAGGAGGATATCCCCTTCAGTTGTGTTATAGACTCTGGAGCTTCAATTTCTTTTGTTATTTTATCTTTTGTCGAGAAGCTTCAACTAACATTTACAGATATCAACCGAACTCCCATCTATTTGGTCGAATCAGAGGAACCCAAATATTGGGTAAGTAAGAAAGTTTTATGGGTTTTCAACTTTCCGAACTTTCCCCCCTTCGAGTGGGAATTATCAGTCTTGGACGCCCCAAGGATGGACGATACCATTCTTGGCCATGACTTTTTAACGCATTGGAATCCCGAAATTGATTGGACTAGGGGATTGATCACCCCACACTCTAAGTATATTTCTGATTCTTCAATGCAGGTCAATAGGGAGTTAAACAACCCGCCTGACAACGTCCTGCTAGAGGACAAGTCTCTGCCAGATGACTTGCAAGCATCTGATCCTTCTTTAAATGAGCAATTGGCTAACCCTTCTAGCTCAATGATTTCAATCGAAGAGGATTTAAATTGCCTCGAAGTAATCGAATTCTGCTCTCTCAATACAGGTATCCCCTCGACAGATTCTCTCAAAGATGAAGAGGACAACCAAATCAACGTTGAAGCCATCAAATCAACTCTACCGGAAATCTACCACGATTTCCTCGATATTTTCTCAATCCGCAAGGCCAATAAGTTACCACCTCATCGACCCTACGACCATCAAATAGAGTTAATAGGCCCAGTACCTCCGGCAGGTCCTGTCTATTCTTTATCAAAGGACGAATCTCAAGTTCTTCGAGACAACATTGCAGAGAATGTAGCCAAAGGTTTCATCAGAGCCAGTAAATCTCCAACCATCTCCCCTGTCCTCTTTGTAAAAAATAAAGACGGTAGTCTTAGGTTTTGTGTTGACTATAGAAAGCTCAACACAGTCACTAAGAATAATGCATATCCTGTTCCTCCTATGTCATTACTTCTTACCCTTTTCAATGGTGCTAATTTCTTTTCTAAAATTGATCTTAGAGGTGCTTACAATCTTATTCGCATTGCGGAAGGTCATGAACCACTGACTGCAATGCGCACTAGATTTGGTAGTTTTGAATATTTAGTTATGCCTTTTGGATTATGTAACGCACCTTCAACTTTTCAAACTTTTGTCAATGATATCTTTCAAGATGTTGTTGAACAATTTGTAGTCCTCTATTTAGATGATATTTTAATATTCTCGAAAACACTGGATGAACATATTCATCATGTTCGACAGGTCCTAAATCGTCTTTGAGATCATGGTCTCTATGCCAAGCATAATAAATGCGAATTCCACCTCAAATCAATTGATTTTTTGGGTTTTACGTTGTCCACTGACGGTTTAGTCATGGATGACAAAAAAGTCCAAAAAATCCTGGAATGGCCTGAGCCCAAAAACATTAAATCACTCCAAGGATTTTTGGGTTTTGCAAACTTCTATAGAAGATTTATTAAAGATTACTCTAAAACTATTTCCAATCTTACTTCTCTTCTTAGAAAAGATATTCCTTTTGTTTTTACTTCTACAGCACGAAAGGAATTTGAAGCACTAAAAACAGCGTTCACCACAGCCCCAATTCTTCAACATTTTGATCCTTCGGCCTCGACAATAGTTGAGACAGATGCGAGCGATTATGCTATTGCAGGGGTCATCTCCCAATTAAATCCTGAAACAAATTTGTTTCATCCTGTTGCTTTTGAGTCACGCAAACTCATAGCCGCAGAATTAAATTATGAAATTCATGACAAAGAGCTTTTAGCTATTATCCATTGTCTTAAAAAATGGCGTTCTTTTCTTCTCAGCCTAGATACTCCTTTTTAAATTTTAACAGATCATAATGCTTTGAAATACTTCATGTCTTATAAAGTTTTAACCAGGCTTCAAGCCAGGTGGGATGAATTTTTGTCTTAATTTTCTTTCTCTATTTCCTATCGCCCAGGAAAAAACTGCATTGTCCCAGATATCTTGTCACGTCGGGACGACGTTTACCCAAAGCAGGGGGACGCATTTGCTGACAAGAACCCAGCAAATGTGCAATCAATCTTCAACGAATCAATTTTAACGACTCATCAACTTAATTTGATGACAATTCAATCTTTTCGAAATCCACTATCTAACATCCTCAAAGCTCAGTCAAAGGACGATTATTGTTTAGGGTTAAAAGACAAAATACTCTTGAAGCAAGGGGCCAAAAGATTTAGTATTGAATCAGGTCTATTAGTCTTCGAAGGTAGAGTAGTCATACCCAACAACAATGAGATAAAATTATGGATTTTCAACAGTCGACATGATTCTCCATTAGCTGGTCATTTTGGGGATGATAAAACCTACCAGTTAATAGTGAGGGATTTCTTCTGGCCAGGTATGACCAGGGAAATCAAGGCCTATATAAAAGCTTGTTACGAATGTAATAGGAATAAGGCTCTCCGTCACCGGAAGCATGGGTTGCTTCAACCACTTCCTATTCCCTCTAAACCTTGGGAATCTTTATCGATGGATTTCATTTCTCAACTTCCTATTTCTAATGATTTTGATGCTATATTAGTAATAGTAGATAGATTTTCAAAAATGTCTATTTTTATTAAAACCACTACTACTGCTACAGCAGAAGATTTGTCAAAATTGTTTCTAGAATATGTATTTTCTAAACACGGCTTACCAAATGATATTATTTCAGATAGAGGCTCATTGTTTGTATCCACATTCTGGACCCAACTATGTCTACAACTCAATATCACGAGGAATCTCTCCACGGCCTATCACCCTGAAACCAATGGTCAAACAGAAAGAGTTAACCAAATCCTCGAACAATATCTTCGAATGTATGTCAGTTACCAAAAAGACGATTGGACCACATGGTTACCATTGGCCGAAGTTGCTTATAACAACTCGACTCATTCTTCAACACGACAATCTCCCTTCGAAACCATTTATGGACAACATCCTCGATTCAACTCAATCCATGTTGGAACTAATCATCCTGCGGAACATTATCTTTGAACTATATCACGACTCCAAGAAGAACTTAAAACAAATTTGGAATCAGCGATTCGAAGATACAAGGAACAGGACGACAAACATCGACAATCTGCTCCTTCCTTTAAACCAGGCGAAAAAGTATGGCTCGACGCACGAAACATTCAAACAACAAGACCATCAAAGAAACTGGCTGAAAAGCGCTTGGGACCATTTGAAATCGACTCTGAAGTCTCTAAAACTGCATTTTGACTCAAGTTACCTCCTAAATGGCAGGCAATTCACCCTGTTTTCCATGTATCTCTCCTGGAACTGGCTCGAGAAATATACCTGGGCAAGAACCAACCCCCTCCGGAACCGGTCAAAGTAGAAGATCATCTAGAGTGGGAAGTAAGTCGTATCCTTGATTCAAGAATACGCAAGGGGAAACTTCAATACCTCATGGAATGGGAAGGCTTCCTCAATGACTCAGACAAAACATCCTGGGAACCAGCCATCAATGTTTCTAACGCTCCTGAACTCCTAAAATCTTTTCATTCGAAATATCCTTTAAAACCAAAACCTTAAAATTTCTTTATTTAAAATTTTCTTTTCTTTTTCTTTCTTTCTTTAAAATCTAAAACACCTCTTAAATTTCTTAGCCTTGTTTTCTTTTTTCTCTCTTCTTTTTCTTTCTTCTCCTTCTATAAAATTTCCTCCAAAACCAACTAAAATTAAAATCAAAATTAAAATTAAATACAATAAAATAAAATAAAATAAAATTAAAATTAAAATTAAATAATATAAAATAAAATTAAATTAAATTAAATAAAATAAAATAAAATAAAATAAAATAAAATAAAATAAAATAAAATAAAATAAAATAGAATAAACATAAATAATAAAATAAAATAAAAAACTCATAAATCTCTCTAAATATTTTCTTTCTTTTCTTTTTCAATTCTTTAAATACATTCTTTTCTTAAATTTAAAATTCTCTTCAAAAATTTCTCTTTCAAAAATTTATTATCTTTTTTAAAAAACTTTCTTTCCTTCGAATCATCAAATCTTGTACGACACGACCATTTCCTCAAACTTAACTTCAACCTCTAAATCTCCCTATAATAATTCTTCGAAACAAATAATTCTTCGAAACAAATAATTCTTCTTTTCAAATTCTCTTAAATTCTAAATTCTGTTTTTTTCTTTTCTTTCTTCTTCTTCTCTTTTTAACTAAAATTTCTTAAAAAAAAAAAAAAATAAAAATAAATCCTCAATTTAACAAACTCATCTCAATCACAAAACCGTTTCTTTATTCTCTCTCTTTTCTTACATAAAAATTTTCCTTTTAAAAACACTAAAACTTCCTTCAATTAAACAACCTTTTTCTTTCTTTAAAATTCTTCTTTCAAATTCTAAATTTTTTTTTATTTTAAACTTCTTTTTTTTTTTTCTATTCTTTTTCTCTCTCTCTCAAATCTTATAAAATTAATAACATTCACCTACAAATAATAATAATAATAATAATAATAATAAATAAAATAAAAATTAAATTAAATTAAAATACAATTTTTTTTTCTCTACTTCTTTACATCTCCTTTTCTTTTCAAATCTTTTCTTTTAACTTCTCTCAAACCAATCTTTTCATTTTCTCCAAAACTACCCTTATCTCCTTCCTGCATTTATCAAATACCTCCTCCTCTCCTACCGGAACCACCTCTTCAATCTCCAAGAGCTCCTCCGCCACGTCGAAGGAAGCAGCGTCAATAATAGCGTCGACCTCCCCACATAGTTCTTCCGCGAACCTTACTCGTCGACCTTGAAGAGGTTTCTTCGACCACACCTGGTCCAGGGTGTCTTTGGGCTCTTCAACTACTTCCGTGGCTGGAGGGTTTGCCTCAGTTGGTATAACGGGCACAGGCTCTGCAATCGGCTCTTCAAGGTTATTCGATGTCTAAAACAAAAAACTCATCAGTAACTTCATCCTTAAAATAAACAAATAAAACTTACCTCGAAGATGGGGTCAGGCTCTAGAAATAACCTTGGCGTCACTTCGACCTCTACCTCTCTCTCTTCCTCATCATCCTCGATGACCATCTGTCGTTTCTTGGTTGCCCGCCCTGGAACAGGGACTTCATCTTCATCCTCCTCCACCAACTCGTCGACCTCTTCCTCGACACCTCGCTTCGAACTCGTGGCCTGGGTTACCCAGGTTGAGATCTCGTTGTTTAACTCCTTATCATTTTCCCCCACCGATTGTTCATCTTCAATCAAGACATCCAAAATGTCTTCGACCACCTCTTTGGTTTTCGGCACTACCCAAAACTTAGTTTTGGTAAATCGTTTTTCGATTTCCGCGTTCTTCGTCAATGTATCGCACGCCACTCGCCGCCAACGGCAAAACTCGCATTTCTGGCGAGGGCCTTGAGTCGCCGTACTTTCGACACAGAAATATTCCATGCTTTCACAAGCCGTGCAAGTCTGTGAAAACTGTCGTGCGATTATTCCCCCATCCGCTTTAGGGTGTGGAGGCGTAGGTGTGGGAGTGGGGCAGTTCATTATAAGAATAAGTAATTAAGAGGTGAGGAAAAAAAGTATTAGAAAAGGGAAATTAGTGTGGGAAGATGGCTCAAGCTCAACGGAGTTCGCAATTTTTTATACCCGGGCATCTGTCACGCGCCACATGACACTCGAGGCGAAATCAACTCATTAAATCAATAATACACTACGCAATATAGGGGGTGGACTTGCTAGCAAGTCCCCAACCTGAACTCAGGCACAACTCAGATGGAACTCAGACTGAACTCATACTGAACTCATATTGAACTCTACTTGAAGACCCACCTAAAACTGTTCTGCTGAGTGGTGTTTATCCCTGATTGTATGGTTCCTTTGTCAATAGCTCAATGTGTGTTCAATCTGTGGTGAACTTGAGTCCAAGGTTGCGGACTTGCTAACAAGTCCGCCCCCCATATTGCGTGGTGATATCGAGTCCTAAATCTATACCCAAAGCGCAGAAAGCAATTCTCCATAGCAACTGCAATTTTCCTTTGTGTACTTACTATTTAACTGCGCTAGCCTAAACTCTAAATCTAAATTATTCAATCTCCCAATAGGGTACCTTAGTCCTTTTCAATAAGTGACGCACAGCGCTAGGTTCAACGAAATAGTACAGTAGTAGTTTTTTTTCATTAAAGTTTTGTTAATTAATTAAAAAGGGGTAAATTGAGCATGGACGGATATTTAGTGAAGAGGGTCTAAGTGTATGTTAGTAATGGTCAATGGAATGGGAATGGTGCGATGGAAGGGAGGTCAATGCGAGGAGGAACAAAGGATATAAAAGGAGTTGGGTATTTGGTTCGATATTCCTTAGAATTAAATTATAAAATCATATTTACATTAATAGTGGTAAATCCTTAAAGTTAAATCATTGTTATTGTATCTTTCTTTTATTTTCTTAATATTCATTTCTAAATCCTAAATCTTTGATTATTGAGTTTCCAACCCTTCGTGAGATTTTAAGAATTACTATTACCTTTGAAACTAGTTTATAATTCTTCTTGAACGAACCTCAAACCTATAGCTATTACTTTGAGTGACCTTTGAATCATTTCCTCGAATCATTCCTCTGTGCTTCGAAGAAGTTTCTAAAATCCCTCATCTCACTTTCAGGAACATCCTCCACCTTGTGCATAGGTTGTCCAGTGACAGTATCAAGTCGAGTCACTCAAGAACCTTGTGAAATTTTCCCAGAAATTTTTACTATTTTTCTTATATTTTTAAATGAATATTAAAGTTTTATAGAAATATTTACGTTTTTAGAAATTACTTAAATTTTATGAATTTTCACGGGGTGATTAGAGCTGCGCAGACTACGAAAATTAGTTTGGAATGTAAAGGGGAAGTGGCTCTATTATGTGTAATTTTTTTAGATTTTTTATTATAGTTTTAAAGGTTCTAATTGAGTCCTGACGGACTCCGTTTGGACTCCGCTTGGACTCCGTACGGACTCCGGATTGACTCTTGGTGAGCTCTGGAGGGGAAACTTAGGCACGTGACTAGGTATACTTAAGAGCCTCTCAGACTCGAAATTGGGCATTATCTTACAATCATCAGACATCATACAGCTTAATCTTTAACCACCACGGTCTCATTTTTTATTACTCAACAAATTAAATAAATTTGTAATACCCTTATAACTTTATATTTTATATATAACATTTTAGAAATACTACTCAACAATTTAAATCACACTTCATACAGGGTATCTTTAGAAAGGTCTTCACCACTGGGACTTGATTATTGCTGTCTCATAAAAATTTAAATTATTATAAAAACATAAAAGTCAATCTTTTCAGATCTTTCACTGGTACACCTTAATTGTTGTAATCAGTATTTCTTTCCAACAGCCACTTTAATTTAAATCTCAATAAGCGTTAAACATATTAGGTTTCATTATTTTTATCAATCAGATCCAAGTAGACTGGGTAGCTTAGTGATTTAGAATTCCCATTTTGTTATTTTTGTTGGAAGGACGAGGTTTTCAGCTAAATCCACATATCTCCTCCGGATTCTGCTTACAACAAGGCGACTGTAAGAGTTTACCTTACCATAGTTGGCGCCCAACATGGGGTTTGATTTCTCTAGCTTTCTTTAAAAGACTTACTTGGATCAAGAACGTTCTTAGCCTGCAAGAGGCTTATTCTTTGGAACTCTAATTGGATTTTTGTTATTGGCCTTCAAGAGGCTTGTTATTTTAACGGTTGTTAATGCTTTTTTTAAGTATTGGGATGTCTTCTACTATTGGAACTGCTGTGTTGGCTGCTGGTGTACCTGTTAGGGCATCAGTAAAGATTGTATCTTGGGTTGGGCCCAAGTTTTCTGGAGATGATTTAGAAGGATTTTTACATAGGTATGAAACTGCAGCTGCAATTGATGGTGCTTTACCTTTGGATATGGTAAAGCAGATTAGGTTCTTTATTTTGGACAGAGAGGTGAAGAAGGAGGTTATTTCTATGGATGGTTATAAAGATCAAGATTGGAGAAAGCTCAAGATAGAAATGGAAAAAAGGTGGCCAAAAGTTTATTCATTGGAAGATCTAAAGGATATAGCTAGGAAATGGGAATCAAAAGGTGGTGTAACATCTCTGCATCAGTATCATCAGTTTATGGTTGAATTTCAGGTGGTTCTGGATTATTTTTTGGAGTATGAAATTTTAAGTATGTTTTTTGGGATGCTATGGGGGAAAAGGTTAAGAAAGATGTTTTGATGGTGCTTAATAATGTGAATTTAATGAAGGATCTCCCAGATGGAGAAACTAGGATTCCTGGTATGGAGGTGCTAAAGAAAGCTATTTTAGAACATCTGGATACTCATAATTCTGTTGATTTGGACTCTGGAAAAGAGGTTTTTCTTGCTCAAGAGATAGAAGAGGGCAGTTTAGAAGAATTAGCTTCTGTTGAATTTTTGGAATCAGCTATTCCTGAAGATTTTGTCAAGCCTGAAGATATTATTTTTGTTAACAATTCTGTTGGGAAAGAAGAGATTTTTGAAGATGAAGATATTGTTGTCATTAATGACAAAATTTTGGATGATGGGGATAATTTTGTGTTGAATGATTTGAAATTGGATTTAGAGGATTTTTTGCCTCAGGTTTTGTCTTCAGAAGCAGAGACTGTCTGCAATGAAGATATGGATATTGTGGATTTGTTACAATCTCAGAGAGAGATAGTTAAGGAGGATATGGTTTTCCCTGAACTAATAAAGAGTGTAGTGGCATTTGATAATAGAGTGCATAAATTGGATGCACTCATATTTTGGAAAAGGGTTGTTTATTTTATATGTCCAATGGTAGGACAAATTATGGGGGTTTATTTTTGGGTTTTATGGAATCGGTGGATAAGCCCTTGGGGAAAAATTATGGATTATCTCCAGGGGATATCAAGAATTTAATTCCTCCAAAATGAGGATAAACTACCTAAACTGGGCTGAAATTTTCTTTTATCATTATGTCTTCAATTTATTCAGGATTAAAATTATTATGAATGCCCTCATTTTTTGGGGTAGTAGGGGCTGATCACTCTAATGTTGTAATCTCTCCTCAGGATGAGATCCCGGATTGCAATAGGTCAGCTCACTTGGAGATAATTCAAGTGGATTCTCAATTATTTTCTGTTAATATTACTTTGGAGTGCAAATACGTTATGGATTTTTCTATATGTTTATTGGATTTACCCTGTTTTTCTATTAAATTTAAAAATGGTGAAAAAGGCAAAATGGGCCAAATTAGGTTGGATAAAAATTGGAAGGGTATGTTTTATGACCTCCAGCAAGAGGTTAAACTGCAATTATCTCCTTCTATTTTGGACCTCCAGCAAGAGGGTAAACTGCAATTATCACATCAAAATCCAATAAAAAATCTCAGTATAAGTAAAACACAAAAAAAATAATTTATGTGAAAATGTTATTCCGGACCTCCAGCAAGAGGTTAAACTGCAAGTATCTCGTTCTATTATGAACCTCCAGCAAGAGGGTAAACTGCAAAAATCACATCAAAATCTAATAAAAAATCTCAGTATAATTAAAATACAAAAAAATAATTTTTGTGAAAATTCAATTCCGGTCCTCCAGCAAGAGGTTAAACTTCCAACTTTCTTTACGGGAGATTTACTGTTGGATAAGGGAATAAAAGGTGTTGGAAAATCTGTATATAAATTAGACGAGGGAAAGGAGAAAATGGTAAAATTTAAAAATGAAATAAAATATTTTTCTAATTTTTCTTATTCCGATTCTGATGATGAAGAAGATTTATTTGATGAAATTTTTAATGGAGATACAAAAGTAAATGTTTTACCTCAAGTTTATTTAGATGTGGATGCAGCCAAATATAAGGAAGTAGCAAATAAAGTTTGACCTATTAATGAACCGCTACCTGCCGAATTAAATCCACCCTTGAGAAGACCAAGGTTATCAAGAGATCCTTATGAAAGTCCCTTGGTAAAGAATCCACCTGAATTTTCTGAGACGTCAAGAATCACTTTTGAGAGACTGGGTGTTGTTAATTTTGGACCTGATGGTTGGTTGTCTGGAGAAGAGAAGAAGTTATTGTTGGATGTGATGGTCAAGCGAGAGAAGGCCATTGCTTTTGTAGAAGAGGAGAGGGGTGTGTTGAAGCATTCCTATGGGGAGCCTTACAAGATTCCTGTGGTATGTCATGAACCGTGGCAGCAGAAACTGATTCCTATTCCGGCTGCATTAAAAGAAGCCTATATTGAAGTTGTCAGAGAACGGATACGCACTGGACTGTATGAGCAATCAACATCAAGTTATTCTAGTCCGGTATTTTGTATAAAGAAACCAAATGGCAAGCTTAGAGTTGTTCATGATCTTAGGGAATTAAATAGGGTTACAATAAAGGATGCTGGGATACCGCCTAGTGCTGAAGAGTTTGTTGAAGCATTTGCAGGGAGAGTGTGTTATGGTTTGGGAGATATTATGGGTGGATATGATGAGAGAGAGTTACATCCGGACTCAAGACCTCTCACTACATTTGATACGCCACTAGCACATTTACAGTTCACAAGATTACCTCAAGGAGCAACAAATTTGGTTGCATTTTATCAAGCTCAGATGGCTTGGATCCTTCAAGACGAAATTCCACAATATGCTGGAATCTTTATAGATGATGGAGGAATTAAGGGACCAACAACCGACTATGATAACCAGGTGTTGGAAGAGAATCCTGGGATACGCAAATTCATTTGGGAGTTTGAAATTACATTAGAAAGAATCTTGTTTTGAATTGAAGAGGCTGGTTTAACTATTTCAGGTCCAAAATTTTCATATTGTGTGCCAGCCTTAGAAATATTAGGCCATGTGGTATGTAGAGAGGGAAGGATTATGTCCAAGAAGAAAGTTAACAAAATTCAGTCCTGGCAAAGACCCAAGAATACGACAGAAGTCAGAGGGTTTTTAGGCGTTTGCGTATATGTTAGAATGTTTATCAAGGACTTTTCTTCATTGGAAGTTCCATTGAGACGGTTAACAAGAAAAGATGCAGACTGGGAGTGGGATGAAGAGTGTGAGAAGGCGTTTGTGAAGTTGAAGGAGGTTGTGGGGAAGGATTTAGTCCTGCACAAGTTGGATTATGGAAAAGATGCTGGCAGAATTTACTTAGCAGTTGACTCAAGTCAGGTTGCTGTTGGGGCAGTTTTGTCTCAGATGGATAAAGCTGGTTACATCAGGCCAGTTAGGTATGAATCTGTAGTATTTAATGAGGTTGAATCAAGATATTCTCAACCAAAATTGGAATTATGTGGTGTGGCAAAAATACTGAAGAAACTTCAGCATATTTTGTGGGGGCAACATTTTGAGTTGCAAGTGGATGTGAAATAGTTAATCCAGATGATTAATTCCTCAAGTTTACCGAACGCACCAATGACAAGATGGGTAGCTTTTATTCAACATTTTTTGTTTGATTTAGTTCATAAGTCTGGAAAAACCTTTACTATGCCAGATGTTTTATCAAGGAGACCACCCACTGAAGAAGATTCAGACTCAGAAGAGTTCGATGAAGATATACCTATTATCAAAGCCAGCACTAAAGGAGCTGAAGACTTTCCATACCTCCCCCATGAGGTTAAACTGGCAGGATTATTGTGTTTAGATTATGGTGATGATTACCTCCACCAAGAGTATAAACTGGAAAATAGTTTTTATGTTAATAAAGGTGTTGGAAAAGGTGTAGATACATTTGGTAGAAAGGAGGTAGAAGAAGATGTGGTGTATGTAGAGGAAGATGGATTGGTAGTGTGGGATAGTAGTAAAAGGAATGGTGTATATGGGAATGGTGTATATGTTGGATAATTAGAGAATTTGAATAAAATGGTGGATAAAGAGAAAGAGGTATTTTCAAATACGGTTTACGAAGGATCCAAAGGTTCAGAAGAAAAACGTTGACATAGTTAAATTAAAGATTTATTTAGGGGATAAAGATTATTGGCTCATTCATGTGCAGGTGATATTGGTGATAGAGAAGTCCCTATTGATGTTATATTAATCGATTTTCAAGATGAAGTCTGGGGTCAGACTGGTTTTTATTTTTTGTTAGTCAAATATTTGTTGACTTTAGAGAGGCCAGAAGATTGTGAAGACGATGAATGGGTGGCTATCAAGAGGAAGTCATCTACCTTTTACCTATCTGGTTGACGTTTAATAAGGAGAAGGTATCCAAATCCTCAAGTAGTTATAACTCAACAGAAGGGGCAAGAATTAGTTTTGAAATCACTGCATGAAGATCTCGGGCATAGAGGCGTTGGAGAAACGTTTAGAAGAATTTCTGAACAATTTTGGTGGCCTGGCATGAAGATGGCTGTTAAACAGTGGGTTCAGTCATACGAAGAATGTCAAAGACGAAGTTATTTAAGGCCAAAAGAACCTGGACGCGCGACCGGTGAATATACGCTCTTTGGGAGAGTTAGTTTAGATGCCGTTCATATAAAAGAGGGACAGTATAAATATTTAATTGTGGCCAGAGATGATTTATCTGGTTGGGTAGAGGCAGCGCCTCTTATTAATTTAACTGCCAAAAATGTGGCAGAATTTTTTTTGAATAATTGGGTATATAGGTATGGGGTGATGAAGTTGGTAACGGTAGATGGAGGTCCTGAATTTAGGACAGAGTTTAAAGAGGCCGTATTGAAAGTTGGATCAAAGGTTAGGGTAGCAACCCCATATTATCCTGAAGCTGAAGGCATGGTTGAAAGAGGGCATCAAGTTATTAAGGATGCTTTAGTAAAAATGTGTGGGACAAATGCTGAAAAGTGGAGGCACTATTTACCTTTAGTTTTATTTGCTGATCGAATCACTGCCAAAAGGACGACCGGATTTTCACCTAATGAACTTGTTTTTGGACAGAAAGCAGTTTTACCGGTTGATTTTGAAGCTGAATCATATCTTGGAGTTGACTGGGACACGGTCAAAACTACTGATGAATTATTGTGTGCAAGAATGATGCAGCTAGAAAAGAAAGAAGAATATTTAGAAAAGGCATATTCGCGGATGATGAAGATCAGAAATCAATCAGTTAGATATTGGGATGAGCGGTTGGCACATCGATTAAGGAAACCTTTGAACCCAGGAGATAAACCAAAACCATCTGGTGGTAGTGTCAAATCTGAAAATGTAAGTCACAAATCCATAAAGGAGGAAATACAAGATCATTTATCAAGAGTAAATGAGTTATTGAATTTCCCTAAGATTAGTGAGATATAATACAATCAGAAGAACTGGCCTAAGATAGATCAGTACCCAACTTATTATGGGGAAGCCAGCTCTGATTGGAAACATTTTATACAAAGAATTGACAATTAAAAGTCCTCATATAAGTTACCAGATGAAGAAATAACATCAAAATTAATTTCTTTATTTAAGGATGTTGCCTTATTATGGTTTGAATCTGTATTGAGTGAGGGTAAAGATTACTCTTGGGCTGAATGGAAACAACTTATTGAAAAACAATTTGGAGGTTCTAAATTCAGGCTTACTCAGCAGAGAGTCTATGAGAAAACTAGGTACTATCCATTGAATGGTGACAAACCTATGGTATTTTTAATGAATTTAAATAAAATATTAAAAGCCATTGAGCCTAATATGGATTTTAACTTATGGAAAGATAAGATAATATATAAATTACCTATATCTGTCAGAGACCTTGTTGTAGCTAGAAAATCAAATATTACTGAATATTCTGACTTTATTAATATTTGCAATGAAATATTATTAAACCATAAGTATGAATCAAGGTATTCCACTTATAAACAAAATGTTGAACCCATGAAAAATCAGAATTCAAAAACACTTCAGGAGAAGCAGAGAAAACCTACTGCACCTGTAGTACCTAAAAAGTGTGAAACAAATATTTGTTATAAGTATAACAAACCTTGGGTTAAAGGTCACAAATGTGAGAAAAATATAAATATTGTTGAAAATCAACATGAATCTGAAACTGAAACTGAATAAAGTAAAGAATCAAGTGATTTTGACAGCAATATCTCATATAGTGATGAAAATGAAGTCTGTATGTTGGAAGATGATTTTTCCATATTTGAAAAGCCAATATTAAATTGTCACATGCCACGTGAGACTCAAGGCAAATTAACTCATTAAATCAATAATAAGAGACTCACATCCATACTCAAAGCACAGAAAGCAATTCTCCATAGCAACTGTGACTTTCCTTTGTGTACTCGCTATCCAACCGCGCTAGTCAAAACTCTAAATCTAAATTAGTCAATATCTCAATAGTGTGTCTCAGTCTTTTCTTCAATAAGCAACGCACAGCACAATAGTCAATGTAATGGTGCACTAAAAGGTTTATTAAATGTCTGTGAATTATTAAAAGGTGTAGTGAGCATGGAGGGAATGGATAGTGTAGGATTAAGGGGTTAACAGATGTTAGGGAGGAGGGTCCAGGTTTAATGGATGTATTTTTTAATGGTCTGTGGTGTGCGGAATAGTGGATGGGTATGAGGTCAATGCGAGGAGGAGTAAAGGATATAAAAGGGGTTGGGTTTTTGGTTCAATATTCCTTAGAATTAAATTATAAAACATATTTATAGTTAATAGTGGTAAATCTTTTAAGTTAAATCATTATTATTGTATCTTTCTTTATTTTCTCAATAATCATTTCTAAATCCTAAATCTTTGATTATTGAGTTCCAACCCTTCGTGAGATCGTAAGAATTTTAATATTACCTATCAATTATATTAGAATCCTTCTTAAACATAACTCAAAGCAGTAGTTCTTCTTTTTAATCATCTTCTAATCACTTCCTCGAATCATTCCTCTGTGCTTTGAAGAAGTCTCTAAACTAAGTCAGTGGGGAAAAATGTTTGCAGATAGGTGGAATGGACCGTATAAAATCAAGGAGCAAGTTTCCGGCGGTTCATATGTGCCAGAAGAGTTGGATGGAGTAGTATTGAAGAAGATGGTAGCGGCAGATCAAGTGAAACGGTTCTATCCTAGAGGCACCAGGAGTGCCAAAGTATACCTCTGCAACGAGGATAAACTATGATATTGACAAAATTTTATGGATCCCTCCCCAATGAGGATAAACTATGACATTTATCAAATTTTATCGACCTCCGCAACGACGATAAACTATCTTTTTTTTATCAAAAATACTTTACTGTCGTTACACTGCATATGGGCGACGAAACTGTGATGAAACTTAACGAAATGCAAGAAAACCTTCTTTGAAAATTTTCAAAATTTAAATTTTTTAAAATATGGGTGAAGATAGTGTTGAAAAATTTTAAAAATTTATTGGAAGAAGTGTTCACAGGGGAACCTTTTTAATTTAAAAATTGGCAAGTGTGGGGGTAATTGATGGGCTGGCTGCTCTATACACAATTACCCCATAATGTTCGTATCCAAAATTTTCTCTGTTTCTAGTTGAATCCTGGCTTTGTCTTTTAATAATAGGAAGTCCACTAAGACTATAAACTGGAACAAATAAAGAGACACCGCTCTCAACGCCGGATTCAAGATTCTTTTTATTTTATTTTATTTTTTATTTTTTTTATGTTAGATTGTGATTTCTTTTATTTAATATATATTATGAATTATTGTAAAGTGATGCTCACTGGTGGTCTCTAATCATTTTTATAAATTGGAGGGAGCCAACCCAGTGATCATCATTATAAAAATTATCTTCTAAAAACTTTCATTTATTTTCTTTTCTTTTCAATTTCTCAAAATTGTGTAACCACATCAAGTTGCACTTGGATGTGGGTATGATGTCGAGGGTACAGCTCATCAAATGGCCAGGGGGCATCTTTTAAAAATTTTATTTTGAAATTTTTTATTATTATTACTTTTTTTTATCTTTCTTTTCACATTCGTTTATCTTTCTTTAAAAATTAAATTTTAACTTTTATTTCAAAACTATCTTTTCTAAAATCTTTTATTTTAAATTAAAAACAAAATTAAAAAATAAAAAAAAATAAAAAATAAATAAAAAATAAATAAATAAATAAAAATAAAATAAAATAAAATAAAAATAAAATAATTATAAAAAATAAAAATAAAAATAAAATAATTATAAAAAAAATAAAATAAAATAAAATAAAATAAAATTAATTAGTTAAATCAAAATTATTATATTTCTTAGTTTTATTTTTTTTAGTTTTCATTCTTTTTTAGTTTTATTCATTTAGTTTAGACAGGAAACAGGGTCTAGGGGAACTCAATACCTATGGAATTTTACTTCAAGACAGCTTTTAGTCCTCCAAGACCTTAAACTGGCTAATGTTGAAGACGTTCTTTAAGGTTTTTTATACATATTTTGGATCTGTTAGTCCTCCAATACTTCAAACTGGCTACTGTTCAAAACATTCTTTAAGGTTTTTTTATACGAATTTTGGAGCTGTTAGTCCTCCAAGACTTTAAACTGGCTAATTTTCAAGACTTTTATTAAAGATTTTATATTGGAGCTGTTAGTCCTTCAAGACTTTAAACTGAATTTCAAGGATGATTAAGATTTTATGGATATTTTTGGAGACGGATTTTTTTTATATAAATCAAATGTTAGGTCCACCAAGACCTTAAACTGGAGTGTTATCAAATTTTAGATCCACCAAGACCTTAAACTGGACTATTATCAAGCTGTTGGGTCCACCATCACCTTAAACTGGATTTCTTATCGATCAAATGTTTGGTCCACCATGACTTTAAACTGGTAGTTCATTCATTGTTTAGTCCACTATGACTTTAAACTGGAAAATTAATATCTGCAGGATAATTCAACATTCATTGGACCACTATGGCCTTATACTGGATTACTTGTCGATCAAATGTTTGGTCCACTATGACATTAAACTGGATTATCAAATTTATTCAATCTTTGGTCAAGCCTAGGCCTTATTTATGAATATATCAAGTTATTTATGCACTTAAACAATCTTTGGTCCACCAAGACCATAAACTGGCAATCGATTATATGTTTAGTCCACCAAGACTTTAAACTGGAATGTCAATCTTGTTTGGATAACTCAATTCAATCTTTTAATTTAACACTGTCCACTAAGACTCTAAACTGGTTATTCAATTATTTCTGGAATTGGGTGCTGATAAGCTTTAGGAGGTTAAAATTTTAGGTGGTCATGATGCTAAAGAAAAATAATGGTTAATTAGGTGAAATTTGTGGTGCTTTAACATGGTCTAAAGTTAATATTATTATTGGAAGCCTGGCAAAAGTAATTTATGGGTTTGCTGTTTAGCAAAGTTTGAAAATTGTGATGAAGGAATCAGAAGTTAGGATGGTAGTTGGATTTTAGGGAATGATTTTTTTTAGTGCCTCGGTGTTAGGCCATTTTTGGTGTGAAGCTTGGAGGACCTTATGGCGAGATTGGAATCATAGAATTCGGCTCAGTGGGGGGGCCCTATGAGGTTGGAATCAGGAGTATTCCGCTCATAGGAAGATCCACTCTCTCAATGCTGTGACAAGAAGGAAGACTGGTATATGGGAGTCTGAAGGGATTCAAACCTTACTCTCAGTAGTGGAATCATCACAAGATTTATATTATTTTATTTTATGTTATATCAAGCCAGAGAAGAAGAAACAACGTTTTTATTATAAAGAATTAAAAGAAGACCAGCTAAAACAAATTTATCAAATTATTTTATAAGAAAAGATAATTCTTTTGGAATTGCTCAACCACTTATGCAAAGTTTTAAGAATGGGGACATTCTCAATTGGAGGGAGGATTTGGTAGCCTAAAGTTTAGTATGGCACCTAAGTACGTAAATGGAGTTATTATGGCGTGCAAGATTGGCGTTATTATTTTTTTATATATAAAAGGGTTTTACTTAATTTATTTGAGTTTTAAATATGAAGAAATTGGTCAAGAGCGAATGCCTACGCAAGAACAATTTATTTTACGGAGAAAACTTATTTTTACGGTCTGAAGAGTTTATAAGTATCAAGTCGAGTCACTCAAGAACCTTGTGAAATTTTCCCAGAAATTTTTACTATTTTTCTTATATTTTTAAATGAATATTAAAGTTTTATAGAAATATTTACGTTTTTAGAAATTACTTAACTTTTATGAATTTTCACGGGGTGATTAGAGCTGCGCAGACTACGAAAGTTAGTTTGAAATGTAAACGGGAAGTGGCTCTATTATGTGTAATTTTTCTAGATTTTTTATTATAGTTTTAAAGGTTCTAATTGAGTCCGGACGGACTCCGTTTGGACTCCTCTTGGACTCCGTACGGACTCTGCTTCAACTCTGTGCGGGCTCCGGATTGACTCTGGGTGAGCTCTGGAGGGGAAACTTAGGCACGTGACTAGGTATACTTAAGAGCCTCTCAGACTCGAAATTGGGAATCATCTTACAATCATCAGACATCATACAGCTTAATCTTTAACCACCACGGTCTCATTTTTTATTACTCAACAAATTAAATAAATTTGTAATACCCTTATAACCTTATATTTTATATATAAAATTTTAGAAATACTACTCAACGATTTAGATTACACTTCATACAGAGTATCTTTAGAAAGGTCTTCACCACTGGGACTTGATTATTGCTGTCTCATAAACATTTAAATTATTATTAAAACATAAAAGTCAATCTTTTCAGATCTTTCACTGGTACACCTTAATTGTTGTAATCAGTATTTCTTTCTCAATGGCCACTTTTATTTAAATATCAATAAGCGTTAAACATATTAGAGTTTCATTATTTTTATCAATCAGATCCAAGTAGACTGGGTAGCTTAGTGATTTAGAATTCCCATTTTGTTATTTTTGTTGGAAGGATGGGGTTTTCAGCTAAATCCACATATCTCCTCCGGATTCCGCTTACAGAAAGGCGACTGTAAGAGTTTACCTTACCATAACGCGTCACTCTAGAATTTATCTTATGAAATTCAAAGCAGAAGTATTCACTTATTTTCTCAAATATCAGAATGATATGAAAAATAAATTGGAGCGAAAGATAAAATTCTTAAAATGTGATAGAGGTGGAGAATATGGGTCAGAGAAACTGATCAAACATTTGGATGAGTGTGGAATCACTTGTGAGCAAGCAACAGCTAGAACACCACAGCACAACTCCGTAGCCAAAAGATTCAACAAAACATTGATAGATAAAACTTGTACTATGCTAATTGATGCGTCTTGCCCAGCTAATCTTTGAGGAGAATGTGTTATAGCCTGTAACATTCTACATAATATATAACCTCACTCAAAACTGAAATCATGAACTCCACAAGATACTCTGAATTCATATCTTCCTGGAGATGGTGTGCATCAGTTAGATTACAATTTCCTGAAGAGTTTTGGACCGTTTGCAATTAGGCTGAACGACAAAGAAAGAAGAAGTGGAAAATTTTCTCCAAGAGGCAGCAAATGTGCTGTAGTGGGATATGAGCCAAATTCAAAAATTTATTGTCTCTTTGATAAAGCAAAGAACAAAATTATTATCTCACGAAACATTAGCGCTTTTGAAGAGAAAAATTATTTTAATGACAAGAATACTTTGCCAAAGGTACCAGATTATACCCTGTTCCCTGATGACTACATGATGATTAGTTCAAAAATCAATTTGCCAATTCAAAACTCTGATTTGATCTCGCCTGATGTTTCATCTTCTGCCTTTTTTCCAGGTATGGAGACTGATGCATCAGGTGAATCAAATACTGGCAAAAAATCTGGTCCCAGGCTTAAACTCATTCTTAAGGAAAAACCAACAGGTAAATCTGAATTTGAAAATACAGCTGCTGATGACTTAACAGAAATACTATCTGATCCACCAGTAAATTTTAGACCAGTCCGAAATTGTAGACCACCAGTCTACTATGGTTACAGTGCATTAGAGAATTCACCAGACAATCCTACGTACAAGCCGGCACTTAAAAGCGCTGATTCAGAACAATGGAAAGACGCTATGAAAGAGGAGTTTGAATCATTATGTGAACACTAAGTAGGAGAATTAGTACCCAGAACTAAAGGAATGAAGGTTATTGGAGGAATGTGGACTCTCACCAAGAAGAAGGATGAATTAGGACGGGTAGTCAGGTATAAAGCTAGATGGGTTGCTCTTGGAAATCATCAAAGAGAGGGTATTGATTACGGTGAGACCTATGCATCAGTTGGACAAACAGGAACTTTTAGTTTATTGATGGGTCTGGCTGCATCCAAAAATTGGCTTATCTCACAATTTGATGTCTCTACGTCATTTCTTCATGGTTTAATGTCTGATGAAGTATACACAAGCCAGGTGAAAGGATTTGAAATTGGAGGAAAGAGAAAAGTATGGAAACTCAGAAATTCACTGTATGGTACCTGACAAGCACCTCACCAATGGAAACAAAAATTCATAGAAGTCATGTCAGATCTCAAGTTTACTGTTGCAGAGGGTGATGAGTCACTTTTCATACACTGGGAGAAGGGTGGTAAACATTTTTTTTTCCACTTGCATGTGGATGATAGACTTGTTTTTACAAATAATCTTACTCTTGTACAACAATTTCATACAAATCTTTAAAAAAAAATTAAGTTCAAGTGGACAGACAACCCAACCTATCATCTTGGAATCAAAATTACATACACAAGTGATCACCTTATTCTTTCTCAAGAAGCTTATACTCACGAACTTGCTGAGTGTTTTGATATGACAGAATGCACTAAAGTGTCTACTCCTTCTCCTGTATTGTGTAAGATCTTGGATCCTTCTCCCCAAGAAACAGAAGATGGAAAGAATCATCCATATCAAGTGTTGATAGGCTCACTAAATTATTTAGCTGTTTCCACAGGACCCGACATCTCACATGCTCTCAATGCATTGTCAAAATTTATCTCTAATCACTTTCCTACTCACTGGAAGTTGGCACAAAAACTTCTCCAGTATGTTATTACCAATCAAAACATAGGTATAAGTTTTCCAAGAGGCTCTAACTCAGTGATTCTGATTATGCTAGTTTCAAACAAACTCCCCTTTTGATTACTGGCTATGTTATTCTCCTGAACAACTCCCCATTTTCCTGGTGAAGCCAAAGACAAAAAACAGTTACTCTGTCTGCTACTGAAGCTGAATATATCTCTATGTGCGATTGCACAAAAACATTGGTCTGGCTGGCAAAACTATTTTGGTCATTGAATGAAACAGTCAACACTCCAAACTTATTTACCATTATTGATGTTCCTGAGTTACTTTGTGACAATGATGGTGCAATATTTCTCACTAAAGAAGCTCAGATTAATGAGTGCTCTAAACATATCGATGTGCGCTATCATTGGCTTCGTCAAAAAGTCCGTCTAAATGAAGTATCAATTAAGTACTGTTCAACATTGAACATGCTAGCCAATATGTTTACAAAGCAACAACCCAGATGTAGGTTCAATTCTGACCTCAAAAAATTGAATCTGTTTATGTCTGAAGCAGGGGGGGTGTCAAAGGAATCCAACAAGACGGTGTGGTCTTCCAACATTGGCAGGGACCTTTGTTGTGTGATTTGGCGCGGTTTGTGAATGTCTTAATTGACATCTGTTAAAGAATTGGGTATTTTTCTGGTTTCATTCCGTGGATATTGGGTCTACGGGTATGTGGATACTATCATTGGATAGCCCTGGTTTTTCTCTATATTTTATGTCTTGAAGACATTTTTCATATTCTGAGTTTTAAGGGATCATTTCCTCATTTTTCATTAACAAAAGATTGCTGTTTAATTTTGTTTTTCATGTTTTACGGGCTAACCTTAAGTCTTAGGGTTAAGTGCTTAGTACCATAGGATAGAGCTAATTTTTCTCTATATTTTATATCTCAATGTTGTCATAGTGAAATTCGGTGTTTTAAAGGTTTTAGTAGTTGTAGCTAATTTTTCTAAGTAGATTAGTGGTTTTTATTGGTTTTCTGGCTTCAGGGAGGCTGGGCTGCTTCAGGCGGCATCTCCAACATCGGGCAGCCCACCTGCCTCTGTTTTAAGAGGTTGGGGAGCGCTCCCAGAGGGTTTTTTATGTAATTTGGCGGGTACAGGCGCCAGATTGGTGGGTGCGCATGGGCTCTTAGTTAGTGGTCTGTGTGTACATAGTGAATAAGACAGTTTGGGGCAACTTTAATCATCATACAACCATCCGGAGGTGATATCATTGTTCCTCACTCAGTTTTCACTGTTTTCTGGCCACAATTGGCTGTGCTTGTTGCAAGTAAGTTCTTCATTTAACTTAACTTTGGAAACTGTTTTCTCTGTTATAGTCTTGCAAGCTATAGCAAGTATTATTGCTGTCTCTGGTGTGAATTTGCAGCCTACATCAAGTATCTTTGCTGTCTCTGGTGTGGACTTTGTTCTACATTTCAGTTCTTTGGTCTGGTAGTCTATCTGGTGACTACTTTCTTGGCTCATCAAGCAGTCAAGTGTGTTGAAAAGGAGCTTTAGCAAAACAGGAACCAACTTACTTTAGCAAGTAAATCTCACTCTATTTTTCTAAAGGGACAGGGGATTTTCTCTCTGGTTTTTCTCCAACTCCCTTGGTCAAGGCCTATAGCTAGTACTATAGGATTGTCTACAATTCTGGCGCCCAACGTGGGGTAGAACTTGCTATTTCTCTTGAATCTATGTTTTCTTTGGTTGGTTTTTTTTGGTTTTTTGGTCAGGAGGAATGGCTTCTGGTTCTGCTATTACTGTGGTGACTGTCAGTGGGGGGGATGGTCCTCCTTCTGTGATGGTTAGGGAGTGTGTGAGAATTAAAACTTGGGATGGTACCAAGTTTAATGGGGAGGATGTCAAGTGGTTTCTAGAGAAGTATGAAACTGCTGCTGGAGTGGATGGTGCTTCTTACCTGGACATGGTGAAGCAGATTATCTTCTTCATTGGTGATAGGTAAGTGGAGAAGGAGATTGTGGCCATGTCTGGCTACAAGAAGAGGGATTGGAAATTGTTGTGTAGGGAGATGGTGGATAGATGGGGTGTCAGGTTCACTATGGTGGATCTGAACAAGGTTGTCAGTGAATGGCAATCTTATGGTGGTGTTGGTAACTTACATAGTTACAGGAAGTTTCTGCTACAGTTTGATCCTGTGGTGGAATATTTGGTGGAAGTGGAGGAGCTAGCACATGAAAATGCTGCCAAAGATGTTTTTTGGTCTGCCCTGGCTAGAGATGTCAGGATGGATGTGTTGAAGGAGCTGTCAAGAAAGAAATTGATGAAGACTCTTTCTAATGGGAACCAGAAGTTGCCTGCCTTGGATAAGGTGAAGGAGGCTGTTGAGGCCCATTTGAAGTCATTGGCTGTGGACACCTATCAGGAGGGGTGTGCCAAGTATTTCAGAAAAGTCAGTGAGGCTTTGGCTAAAGAGGAAGTTAGGGAGAAGAAGGAGGAGAAGAATTTGGTGCAGGTTCCCAAACAGGAGAGGGACCCAATGGTTGAGCAGTTGGCTGATCTTACAAAAAAGCTGCACGTTTTTGTTCAGGAGGCCAAGAAGGTTAATAAGGCACCTTCTCAGCCTAGAGATTTTGAAAGGAGGGCTGGTAGGAGTGATCCTTGGGTTTGCTCTTATTGCAGTAGGAGGGGGCACAGGTCCAATGATTGTTGGGCACTGAACAGAGATGTGTCTGAAGGAAAAGTGGAGTTTGATGGCAGGGTTTTTAAGTTCCCTGACGGTTCTTTTGTGAAGCCCAGTGAGGGGAAGACTCCTGTGGATTTGGTCAGGAGAAGGGGTGGTCTCAATCAAAGGAGGCCAAGGTTTGAGGAGATTCCTGATCAGGGGAAGTCTTCTGTTAAGGTAGATGAGGATGTCAAGGGAAAGGGGAAGGAGGTCAATAAGGTCTCTTTTTCTACTTCCTTTGGTGGTTTGGAATTGTATTCTTGTGGTGGGCAGTCAGGTGGTGAATGCTTGGCTGGTGTTTATGATGTGGAAGCAGGGAAGGTGGGAAGGCCTAAGAGCAGTTCTCAGGCCCAACCAAAGCCAAATTCTTCAAAGGGTGATCCTAAGCTGAGTGCAGCTAGGAAGAGGTACAGCAAAGAGGAGCTGTACAAGATGCAGAAGGGTATGGCTGATATTGGCCCCCCTAGTTTTGGCACATTTGATATGAATGGTGAGCCAATGCCAATGGAGGTGGATTCTGACTCTGAGGAGGATGTCCCTTTGGCTTCATTGCCAAAGCCTGTTGGAGTCAGAGGTTCTGGTGAGGGATCTGGTTTGGTTCCTGTTAATGGTAAATCTGTTGGTGGTGCTGGTTCTCAAGAAGCTTCTAGGACCAAGGTGGTGAAGCCAAGGGCTCACTTTGAGAGGCCAGTAGTGTCTGGTCAAGTTAATGTTATGGACTCTGTCCTGGAAAGGATGAATCAGGGTCAGGTTTCTCTATTGTATGGTGAATTGTATGCTATCAGTCCAGGGTTGGCTGATAGGCAGAAAAAGTTGTTGACCAGGAGAAGGGTGTCTTCTGGGGAGGTGGAATACATCTGTGATTCTGCTGAAAAGTTTGGTGAGGGGTTGGAAACTAATTTTTCTGCTCCTCTGGGATATGTCAATGTCACTCTGAATGGCAGGGAGGCAAGGGCATTGGTGGATTCAGGTTCTCAGATAAACCTGATTTCTTTGTTTGAGGCAACCCATATGGGCCTCCCCATCAAAACTGGTATTGGCGGGAATTTGAGAGGGATCAGTGGCCATGTCACTGAATTGGTTGGACCTTCAGAGTTTGTGAAGTTAGATGTTGGAGGAGCCTCAGGGAAGGTTCATTTTTACATTGCTAAAGTTAATGTAAAAGCAGTTTTGGGTGGGCCATTCTTGATGGATTTTCAGGCAAGAATTGGTTATCAATTTAATTTGGGAATCAGTTTGGAGTTGACTGGTGAAGATGAAAGGAGGCTTCACATGAGGTTGTCATCCTGTGGAGAGGATGGTTGGGAGACTAGGCCTGGTTTATCTTCAATGTGCCAGTGCATGGACTGCTTCAGGAGAAGGAAGGAAGTGGGTGCTGTCTCTGGTTTTTTGGAGTGCGGCTCAGGCTCTATTGAGAGTCTGTCTTTTTTAGAGTAATGAGGGCTGATCATCCTAGTGCTACAACCTCTCCCCAAGATGCGGAAATCCCATGTTGTAGTAGGTCAGCTCCCTTGGAGATATACCAAGTGGATTTTCAACTTTCTCTTTTTAATGTTTCTCTTCTTTGAATGTATTCATCAAGTTTTTTGTCAAGTCTCTGTTCTCTCTCAAGATTCTTAATTATTTTTAATTCAAGTTCAAGGAAGAAGATTGGATATATAATTATTGAAAGATATGCGGAAAAGTTTTGGGGCGGTGAGATTGGGGTCTAAAAGTAAGTCCTCCCAATTGTGCGCCGCTAGGGTTTCTTCTACACCTTTCAAAAACATTACCTGGGCCACACCTGTGAGCATTGGGGAAACCCCTGGTTATTTTTGTAGGTCAGAAGAAAACTCAAGAAAAGAAGATAAAAATTTCAAGATAATTCATGAAAATCAAGAAAAAAATCTGAAGATAATGAAGAAAGAAGATGCAAAATATTTTTGTGAAGATTGTCAAGATCTATTTTTGGGCCTCCAGCATGAGGTTAAACTGCAGAAAATTTTGAAGAGAGAAGATCATCAAGATCGATTTTTGGGCCTCCAGCATTAGGATAAACTGCACAATTTTAGAAGATGTGATTCAGAAGATGGATCAAGATTTGAAGATTTGGAAGTTGGAAGTGAGGATGAAGATGTGGAATTGCGGAAAAGTTTTGGAGTGGTGAGATTGGGGTGTAAAAGTAAGTCCTCCCAATTGTGCACCACTAGGGTCTCTTCTACACCTTTTAAAAACATTACCTTGGCAACACATGTGAGCAACGGGGAAACCCTTGGTTTTTGTTCCAGGTCGGGTGGTGAAGATTTCCTGAAGATCCCTCAAGTTGAAGGTGGAGCAGAAAAGTATAAGAAGGTAACGCAGAAGATTAGGCCTGTCAATGAGCCTATGCCTGTGGGTTTGAATCCGCCCTTGAAAAGACCTCCTTTATCAAGAGATCCGTACTGTACTCCTTTGGTGAAGAATCCTCCAGAGTTTTTAGAGACGGCTAGGGTGACCATGTAAAGATTGAAAGTTGTTAATTTTGGTCCTGATGGGTGGTTGTCTGAGGAAGAAAAGAAGTGGTTATTGCATGTTATTGTGCTAAGGGAAAAAGCTGTGGAATTTGTTGAAGAGGAAAGGGGTGTGTTGAAGCACTCTTATTGGGAACCTTACTTGATTCCTGTGGTTTTCCATGAACCTTGGCAAATCAAACCTATTCCGATTTCAGGCCGCTATTAGAGAGGATTTTGTTGAGATTGTTAGTGAAAGAGTCAGGACTGGGTTATATGAACAATAAACATCCAGTTACTCAAGTCCGGTGTTCTGTGTAAAGAAGCAGAATGGAAAGTTGAGGGTGGTTCATGATCTTAGAGCCTTGAATAGAGTCACTATCAATGAGGCTGGTATGCCACCAAGTGCAGAGGATTTTGTTGAAGCTTTTGCTGGGAGGGTGTGTTATGGTTTGGGTGATATTATGGGTGGTTATGATGAGAGGGAACTCCATACGGATTCAAGGCCTCTCACAACTTTTGAGACTCCTTTGGGAAGATTTCAGCTCACTAGGTTGCCTCAAGGAGCAACTAATTCAGTGGCAGTTTATCAAGCACAGATGGCTTGGATTTTGCAGGATGAGGTTCCTACTCATGCTGGTATTTTTATTGATGATGGTGGAATTTAAGGACCATCCACTGATTATGGTAATGAGGTGTTAGCGGAGAACCCTAGCATAAGGAGTTTTGTGTGGGAATATGCAATAACTCTAGAGAGAGTGTTGTTTATGATTGAAGAGGCTGGTTTGACCATTTCAGGGTCAAAATTCTGGGTTGTGCTCCTGCATTGGAAATTCTGGGTCATGTTTTATGTAAAGAGGGAAGGATTATGGTGAAGAAGAAGATTAATAAAATCCAGTCATGGCCAAGGCCTAAAAATACTACTGAAGTCAGGGGATTTTTTTGTGTATGTGTATATTTCAGGATTTTTATTAAGGATTTTTCTTTGTTGGCTTCACCTTTAAGGAGGTTGACCAGAAAAGATGCAGATTGGGAATGGACTGAAGAGTGTGAAGAGGCTTTTCAGAAGTTGAAAAAGGTTGTTGGTGAAGATATTGTTCTTCACAAGTTGGATTATGGTGTTGGTGCTGGAAAAATTTATCTGGCAGTGGACTCAAGTTATATTGCTGCTGGTGCTGTTTTGTCTCAGAAGGATAAGACTGGGAGGGTCAGGACAGTAAGATATGAGTCTGTGTTGTTTAATGAGGTGGAATCTAGGTATTCTCAACCTAAGTTGGAATTGTGTGGCGTAGCTAAAATTTTAAAGAAGCTACAGATGGCTTTGTGGGGGCAGCATTTTGAGCTGCAGGTGGATGCAAAATCTTTGGTTCAGATGATCCATACACCTAGTCTTCCAAATGCTCCAACGACTAGGTGGGTGGCATTTATTCAACATTTTTCTTTTGACCTGGTACACAAACCAGGTAAAACTTTTACTATGCCTGATGGATTATCAAGGAGGCCACCTACAGATGAGGATTCTGATTCTGAAGAGTTTGAAGAAGATGTTCCAGTGGTTAGAGCCAGAACAAAGGGTGCTGAGGATTTTTCTCTCCTCCCCTATGAGGCTAAACTGGATGATTTTTCTGACCTCCCCCAAGAGGCTAAACTGGCTGGATCTGATCTTGATTCTGGTGATCAGGATGTTTTTGTTGATGAAGATGGAGTTGTTGTTTTGGACAGCTCAAAATTGGAAAAGGGTGTTTTTGTTAGTGAGCAGGATTCTCACAAGGTTCAGTGGAACAAGAAGGACATGCCAAAATTTAAGGATTGGTGTCCTGGTTGGGCTGCTCAATTGGCTCATGTTCACACTGGTGATTTTTATGACAGAGTTGTACCCTTGGATGTTGTTTTGTTGAATTTTGAAGATGAGACCTGGGGTCAGTCTGGGTTTTATTTTATTTTGGTGGAATATCTGTTGACCTTAGAGAGGCCAGATAGTTGTGATGATGATACTTGGTTGGCAATTAAGAAGAAGGGTCCTGGATTTTATGTGTCAGGAAAGAGGTTGATGAGAAGGAGACATCCTAATCTTCAAGTGGTGGTGACTCAGAAGAAGGGTCAAGAATTGGTTTTGAAGTCTTTGCATGAAGACCTTGGTCATAGAGGCTTTGGGGAGACTTATAGAAGAGTAGCAGACAGATTTTGGTGGCCAGGTATGAATTTGGCTGTGCAGGGTTGGGTTAAATCTTGTGAAGAATGTCAAAAAAGAAGTCACTTGAAACATAAAGAGGTCGGCCGTGCTACTGGTGAATCAACTGTTTTTGGAAGGGTCAGTCTGGATGCTTTCCATATTAAAGAGGGCAGGTATAAATACTTGATTGTTGCTAGGGATGATTTGTCTGGCTGGGTTGAGGCAGTGCCTCTGGTTAATTTGACTTCCAAGAATGTGGCAGATTTTTTGAAGAAGGAGTGGATTTATAGGTATGGGTTGATGAAGTTGGTCACTGTTGATGGCGGGCCAGAGTTTAGGGCCAAATTTAAAGAAGCTGTGGCTACTGTTGGTTCTAAAGTTAGAGTGGCTACACTGTATTATCCTGAAGCTTAAGGCATGGTTGAAAGAGGCCATCAAGTTATCAAGAATGCTTTGGTGAAGATGTGCGGAGATAGTGCTGAAAAGTGGAGGCATTATTTACCCTTGGTGTTTTTTGCTGATAGGGCCACTGTGAAGAGGACAACTGGCTATTCTCCCTATGAGTTAATGTTTGGTCAGAAAGCCGTTCTACCAGTGGACTTGGAAGCTGTCTCTTATCTTGGAATTAATTGGGATGACATGCACTCAACAGAAGATTTGCTCTGTGCAAGGATGCAACAGTTGGAATGTAGAGAGGAATGTCAGGGGTTAAACTGCAAAAATCTTATCAAAATACGATTAAAAATCTTGGTATAATTAAAACACAAAAAAATAATTTATGTGAAAATGTTATTCCGGACCTCCAGCAAGAGGTTAAACTGCAATTATCACCTTCTATTTCGGACCTCCAGCAAGAGGATAAACTGCAAAAATCTCATCAAAACCAAATTAAAAATCTCGGTATAATTAAAACACAAAAAAAATAATTTTTGTGAAAATTCTATTATGGGCCTCCAGCAAGAGGTTATCCTGCAAGTATCTCCTTCTATTATGGGCCTCCAGCAAGAGGTTAAACTGCAATTATCTCCTTCTAACACGGACCTCCAGCAAGAGGTTAAACTGCAAAAATCTTATCAAAATACGATTAAAAATCTTGGTATAATTAAAACACAAAAAAATAATTTATTTGAAAATGTTATTCCGGACCTCCAGCAAGAGGTTAAACTGCAATTATCACCTTCTATTTCGGACCTCCAGCAAGAGGATAAACTGAAAAAATCTCATCAAAACCAAATTAAAAATCTCGGTATAATTAAAACACAAAAAAATAATTTTTGTGAAAATTCTATTATGGACCTCCAGCAAGAGGTTAAACTGCAATTATCTCCTTCTATTTTGGACCTCCAGCAAGAGGTTGAACTGCAATTATCTCCTTCTATTTTGGACCTCCAGCAAGAGGGTAAACTGCAAAAATTACATCAAAACTCGATTAAAAATCTCAGTATAAGTAAAACACAAAAAAATAACTTATGTGAAAATGTTATTCGGGGCCTCCAGCAAGAGGTTAAACTGCAATTATCTCCTTCTATTTTGGACCTCCAGCAAGAGGGTAAACTGCAAAAATCACATCAAAATCCGATTAAAAATCTCAGTATAATTAAAACACAAAAAAATAATTTTTGTGGAAATTCAATTCCGGTCCTCCAGCAAGAGGGTAAACTGCCGACTTTCTTTACAGGTGATTTAATGTTGGATAAGGGAAGCAAAGGTGTTGGAAAATCTGTTTATAAATTAGACGAGGGAAAGGAGAAAAGGGTAAAATTTAAAAATGAAATAAAATATTTTTCTAATTTTTCTTATTCCGATTCTGGCGATGAAGAAGATTCATTTGATGAAAGTTTTAATGGCGATGTTTTACCTCAAGTTTATTTAGATGTGGACGCAGCTAAATATAAGAAAGTAGCAAATAAAGTTCGACCTATTAATGAACCACTACCTGCTGAATTAAATCCACCTTTGAGAAGACCAAGGTTATCAAGAGATCCTTATGAAAGTCCCTTGGTAAAGAATCCGCCTGAATTTTCTGAGACGTCAAGAATCACTTTTGAGAGACTGGGTGTTGTTAATTTTGGACCTGATGGTTGGTTGTCTGGAGAAGAGAAGAAGTTGTTGTTGGATGTGATGGTCAAGCGAGAGAAGGCCATTGCTTTTGTAGAAGAGGAGAGGGGTGTGTTGAAGCATTCCTATGGGGAGCCTTACAAGATTCCTGTGGTATGTCATGAACCGTGGCAGCAGAAACCGATTCCTATTCCGGCTGCATTGAAAGAAGCCTATATTGAAGTTGTCAGAGAACGGATACGCACTGGACTGTATGAGCAATCAACATCAAGTTATTCTAGTCCGGTATTTTGTATCAAGAAACCGAATGGCAAGCTTATAGTTGTTCATGATCTTAGGGAATTAAATAGGGTTACAATAAAGGATGCTGGGATACCGCCTAGTGCTGAGGAGTTTGTTGAAGTGTTTGCAGGGAGAGTGTGTTATGGTTTGGGAGATATTATGGGTGGATATGATGAGAGAGAGTTACATCCGGACTCAAGGCCTCTCACTACATTCGATACGCCACTTGGACGTTTACAGTTAACAAGATTACCTCAAGGAGCAACAAATTTGTTTGCAGTTTATCAAGCTCAGATGGCTTGGATCCTTCAAGATGAAATTCCACAATATGCTGGAATCTTTATAGATGATGGAGGAATTAAGGGACCAACAACCGACTATGATAACCAGGTGTTGGAAGAGAATCCCGGGATACGCAAATTCATTTGGGAGTTTGCAATTACTTTAGAAAGAATCTTGTTTCGAATTTAAGAGGCTGGTTTAACTATTTCAGGTTCAAAATTTTCATGTTGTGTGCCAGCCTTAGAAATATTAGGCCATATGGTATGTAGAGAGGGTAGGATTATGTCCAAGAAGAAAGTTAACAAAATTCAGTCCTGGCCAAGACCCAAGAATACGACCGAAGTTAGAGGGTTTTTAGGCGTTTGCGTATATGTTAGAATGTTTATCAAGGACTTTTCTTCATTGGCAGCTCCATTGAGACGGTTAACGAGAAAGGATGCAGACTGGGAGTGGGATGAAGAGTGTGAGAAGGCGTTTGTGAAGTTGAAGGAGGTTGTGGGGAAGGATTTAGTCCTGCACAAGTTGGATTATGGAAAAGATGCTGGTAGAATTTATTTAGCAGTTGATTCAAGTCAGATTGCAGCTGGGGCAGTTCTGTCTCAGATGGATAAAGCTGGTTACATCAGGCCAGTTAGGTATGAATCTGTAGTATTTACTGAGGTCGAATCAAGATATTCTCAACCGAAATTGGAATTATGTGGTGTGGCGGAAATACTGAAGAAACTTCAGCATATTTTGTGGGGGCAACATTTTGAGTTGCAAGTGGATGCAAAATCGTTAATCCAGATGATTAATTCCCCAAGTTTACCGAACGCACCCATGACGAGATGGGTAGCTTTTATTCAACATTTTTCGTTTGATTTAGTTCATAAGCCTGGCAAAACTTTTACTATGCCAGATGGTTTATCAAGGAGACCACCCACTGAAGAAGATTCAGACTCAGAAAAGTTCGATGAAGATATACCTATTATCAAAGCCAGCACTAAAGGAGCTGAAGACTTTCCATACCTCCCCCATGAGGTTAAACTGGCAGGACTATTGTGTTTAGATTATGGTGTTGATGACCTCCACCAAGAGGATAAACTGGAAAATAGTTTTTATGTTAATAAAGGTGTTGGAAAAGGTGTAGATAAATTCGGCAGAGAGGAGGTAGAAGAAGATGTGGTGTATGTAGAGGAAAATGGATTGGTAGTGTGGGATAGTAGTAAATTAAGGAATGGTGTATATGTTGGAGAATTAGAGAATTTAAATAAAAAGGTGGATAAAGAGAAAGAGGTATTTTCAAATACGGTTTTCGAAGGATCCAAAGGTTCAGAAGAAAAACGTCGAAATAGCTCGATTAAAAATTTATTTAGGGGTCAACGATTATTGGCTCATTCATGTGCAGGTGATATTGGTGATAGAGAAGTCCCTATTGATGTTATATTAATCGATTTTCAAGATGAAGTCTGGGGTCAGACTGGTTTTTATTTTTTGTTAGTCAAATATTTGTTGACTTTAGAGAGGCCAGAAGATTGTGAAGACGATGAATGGGTGGCTATCAAGAGGAAGTCATCTACGTTTTACCTATCTGGTCGACGTTTAATGAGGAGGAGGTATCCAAATCCTCAAGTAGTTATAACTCAACAGAAGGGGCAAGAATTAGTTTTGAAATCACTGCATGAAGATCTCGGGCATAGAGGCGTTGGAGAAACGTTTAGAAGAATTTCTGATCGATTTTGGTGGCCTGGCATGAAGATGGCTGTTAAACAGTGGGTTCAGTCATGCGAAGAATGTCAAAGACGAAGTTATTTAAGGCCAAAAGAACCTGGACGCGCGACCGGTGAATATACGCTCTTTGGGAGAGTTAGTTTAGATGCCGTTCATATAAAAGAGGGACGGTATAAATATTTAATTGTGGCCAGAGATGATTTATCTGGTTGGGTAGAGGCAGCGCCTCTTATTAATTTAACTGCCAAAAATGTGGCAGAATTTTTTTTGAATAATTGGGTATATAGGTATGGGGTGATGAAGTTGGTAACGGTAGATGGAGGTCCTGAATTTGGGACAGAGTTTAAAGAGGCCGTATTGAAAGTTGGATCAAAGGTTAGGGTAGCAACCCCATATTATCCTGAAGCTGAAGGCATGGTGGAAAGAGGGCATCAAGTTATTAAGGATGCTTTAGTTAAAATGTGTGGGACAAGTGCTGAAAAGTGGAGGCACTATTTTCCTATAGTTTTATTTGCTGATCGAATCACTGCCAAAAGGACGACCGGATTTTCACCTTATGAACTTGTTTTTGGACAGAAAGCAGTTTTACCGGTTGATTTAGAAGCTGAATCATATCTTGGAGTTGACTGGGACATGGTCAAAACTACTGATGAATTATTGTGTGCAAGAATGATGCAGCTAGAAAAGAAAGAAGAATATTTAGAAAAGGCATATTCGCGGATGATGAAGATCAGAAATCAATCAGTTAGATATTGGGATGAGCGGTTGGCACATCGATTAAGGAAACCTTTGAACCCAGGAGATATGGTCTTGGTGTATAATAGGAGTTTGGAAAGTCAGTGGGGAAAAATGTTTGCAGATAGGTGGAATGGACCGTATAAAATCAAGGAGCAAGTTTCCGGCGGTTCATATGTGCTAGAAGAGTTGGATGGAGTAGTATTGAAGAAGAGGGTAGCGGCCGATAAAGTGAAACGGTTCTATCCTAGAGGCACCAGGAGTGCCCAAGTCTTCCTCCGCAATGAGGATAAACTATGATATTGACAAAATTTTATGGATTCCTCCGCAATGAGGATAAACTATGATATCAACCAAATTTTATGGATTCCTCCGCAATGAGGATAAACTATGATATCGACAAAATTTTATGGATTCCTCCGCAATGAGGATAAACTATGATATCAATGAAACTTTATGGAATCCTCCGCAATGAGGATAAACTATGATATTTATGAAAATTATATGGATACCTCCGCAATGAGGATAAACTATGATATTTATGAAAATTATATGGATTCCTCCGCAATGAGGATAAACTATGATATCAACAAAATTTTATGGATTCCTCCGCAATGAGGATAAACTATGAAATTTCTTAAATTTTATCAACTCCGAAATGAGGATAAACTACAATTTTAATGACTTTTATTAAATTTATACCTCCGCAACGAGGATAAACTATGATATCTACGAAATTTTATGGATTCCTCCGCAACGAGTATAAACTATCTTCTTATTTTTATCAAAAATAATTTACTGTCGTTACACTGCATATGGGCAACGAAACTATGATGAAACATAACGAAATTCAAGAAGACCTTCTTTAAAATTTTCAAAATTAAAAATTCTTAAAATATGGGTGAAGATAGTGTTGGAAAAATTTTAAAATTTATTGGAAGAAGTGTTCACAGGGGAACCTTCTTAATTAAATATTGGCAAGTGTGGGGGTAATTGATGGGCTGGCTGCTCTATACACAATTACCCCATAATGTTCGTTTCCAAAATTTTCCCTGTTTCTAGTTGAATCCTGGCTTTGTCTTTTAATTATAGGAAGTCCACTAAGACTATAAACTGGAACGAATCAAGAGACACCGCTCTCAACGCCGGATTCAAGATTTTTTTTATTTTATTTTGTTTTTGATTTTTTTATGTTAGATTGTGATTTCTTTTCTTTAATATATATTATGAATTATTGTAAAGGTAATGCTCACTGGTGGTCTCTAATCATTTTTATAAATTGGAGGGAGCCCACCCAGTGATCATCATTATAAAAATTATCTTCTAAAAACTTTCATTTATTTTCTTTTCTTTTCAATTTCTCAAAATTGTGTAACCACATCAAGTTGCACTTGGATGTGGGTATGATGTCGAGGGTACGGCTCATTAAATGGCCGGGGGGCATCTTTTAAATTTTTATTTTAATTTTTTTTTTTTTTTAGAACTTTTTTTATCTTTCTTTTCACATTCATTTATCTTTCTTTAAAATTAAATTTTAACTTTTATTTCAAAACTATCTTTTCTAAAATCTTTTATTTTAAATTAAAAAAAAAAAAAAAAAATTAAAATTAAAAAAAAAATAAAATAAAATAAAATAAAAATAAAAATAAAAATAAAATAAAATAAATAACAAAAAAAAAAAAAAAAAAAAAAAAAAAAAAAAAAAAAATTAAAATTTATTAATTAAATCAAAATTATTATTATATTTCTTAGTTTTATTTTTCAGTCATCATTCTTTTTAGTTTATTCATATAGATTAGACAGGAAACAGGGTCTAGGAGAACTCAATACCTATGGGATTTTACTTCAAGACATCTATTAGTCCTCCAAGACTTTAAACTGGCTACTGTTCAAGACGTTCTTTAAGGTTTTTTTATACATATTTTGGATCTTTAGTCCTCCAAGACTTTAAACTGGTTACTTTTCAAGACGTTCTTTAAGGTTTTTTACACGTATTTTGGAGCTGTTAGTCCTCCAAGACTTTAAACTGGCTACTGTTCAAGACGTTCTTTAAGTTTTTTTTTATACAAATTTTGGAGCTGTTAGTCCTCCAAGACTTTAAACTGGCTACTGTTCAAGACTTTCCTTAAGGTTTTATACGAATTTTGGATCTGTTAGTCCTCCAAGACTTTAAACTGGCTAATTTTCAAGACTATCGTTAAAATTTTTTTATTGGAATTGTTAGGTCCACCAAGACCTTAAACTGGAGTGTTATCAAATGTTAGGTCCACCAAGACCTTAAACTGGATTGTTATCAAGCTGTTGGGTCCACCATGACCTTAAACTGGATTTCTTATCGATTAAATGTTTGGTCCACCATGACTTTAAACTGGTAGTTCATTCATTGTTTAGTCCACTATGACTTTAAACTGGAAAATTAATATCTGCAGGATAATTCAACATTCATTGGACCACTATGGCCTTATACTGGATTACTTGTCGATCAAATGTTTGGTCCACTATGACATTAAACTGGATTATCAAATTTATTCAATCTTTGGTCAAGCCTAGGCCTTACTTAGGAATTTATCAAGTTATTTATGCACCTAAACGATCTTTGGTCCACCAAGACCATAAACTGGCAATCGATTATATGTTTGGTCTACCAAGACTTTAAATTGGAATGTCAATTTTGTTTGGATAACTCAATTCAATCTTTTAATTTATCACTGTCCACTAAGACTCTAAACTGGTTATTCAATTATTTCTGGAATTGGGTGCTGATAGCTTTAGGAGGTTAAAATTTTAGGTGGTGATGATGCTAAAGAAAGCATAATGGTTAATTAGGTGAAATTTGTGGCGCTTTAACATGGTCTAAAGTTAATATTATTATTGGAAGCCTGGCAAAAGTATTTTATGGGTTTGCTGTATAGCAAAGTTTGAAAATTGTGATGAAGGAATCAGAAGTTAGGATGGTAGTTGGATTTTAGGGAATGATTTTTTTAGTGCCTCATAGTTAGGCCATTTTTTTTGGTGTGAAGCTTGGAGGACCTTATGGCGAGATTGGAATCATAGAATTCGGCTCAGTGGGGGGCCCTATGAGGTTGGAATCAGGAGTATTCGGCTCATAGGAAGATCCACTCTCTCAATGCTGTGACAAGAAGGAAGACTGGTATATGGGAGTCTGAAGGGATTCAAACCTTGCTCTCAGTAGTGGAATCATCACAAGATTTATTTTATTTTATTTTATGTTATATCAAGCCAGAGAAGAAAGAAAACATCATTTATGTTGAAAGTTTAAGAAGACCAAGCAACAACAAAATTTTATCAAGTTATACTGTTAGAAAAGATAATTTCTTTGAAATTGTTCAACATCATTATCAAAGCTTTGCATTAAAATTCTTCTTTTCATGAGGTCTTCATGGTTATTAGCTGGAGTTTCTTGAAAATAGGCCAGCATTTTTCGTTTCAACTCATTAGTAAAGTCAAGAAAAAGATAGCGATGAAAATTTGGGTAATGATTGATATAGTCCGTCTTCACTCTACCAACATCATCAGTGTTGGTTATTTCGACAGCTAGAAGTTCAAATATGTTATTAAGTCATAGGTTTAGTCAATTTTGATTAAAAGTTTTTTTAGTAAGATAAATAGGGTCTTAAATTTAGAGCCAGGAAACATAGTCTCAGCAAAGTTAGTTGGGGGTACTGGCGTTATAGGATTAGGATCTTGTGAAGGCAAAATTAGGCCGGGATCCGTTGATGAAGATTGAACTTTTGAAGCTGTTTTTGATCTTATTCGTTTTAAGAAGACAGGAATTTTGGATCGCTTTTTAGAAGTTGAGGGATCAGGGAGAGCTGCTGGTCCTAAATATACGTTTGTTTTAGAAATAACTATTGGCCGGTTGCATTTGACTTTTTTCACACGGCATAAGTCGCAAGCTGTTCTGCCAGGAAGATTAGGATTGGACATTAAACAAGGTACCTGGTATTGAGCGCAGAGTTCACATGGAGCGACAAGTTATTTGGAAGACATATTGATAAAGATGAATTTTATAGTTGATTAAAGAAGATGGTGGTTGAAGGTTAAAGATGAATATTGTGTTCAACCACTTATGCAAAGTTTTAAGAATGGGGACATTCTTGATTGGAGGGAGGATGTGGTAGCCTAAAGTTTAGTACGGCACCTAAATATGTAAATGGAGTTATTACGGCGTGCAAGATTGGCATTATTATTTTTTTTATTAAAAAGGGTTTTATTTAATTTATTTGAGTTTTAAATATGAAGAAATTGGTCACAAGCGAATGCCTACACGAAAACAATTTATTTTACGGAGAAAACTTATTTTTACGGTCTAAAAAATTTATAAGTATTAAGTCGAGTCACTCAAGAACCTTGGGAAATTTTCCCAGAATTTTTACTATTTTTCTTATATTTTTAAATGAATTTTAAAGTTTTATAGGAATATTTACGTTTTCAAAAATTACTTAACTTTGATGAATTTTCACGGGGTAATTAGAGCTGCGCAGACTACGAAAATTAGTTTGGTAGGTAAAGGGGAAGTAGCTCTATTATGTTTAATTTTTCTAGATTTTTTATTATGGTTTTAAGGTTCTAAATTGAGTCCGGAAGTCCGGACGGACTCCGTTTCGACTCCGTACGGACTCCGGACGGACTCCGGACGGGCTCCGGATTGACTCTGGAAGAGCTCTGGAGGGGAAAACTTAGGCACGTGACTAGGAATACTTAAGCGCTTCTCAAACTCGAAATCGAGGAGGGGGGGACACATCATACAGCTTAATCATTGACCACCACAGTCTCATTTTTTATTACTCAACAAATTAAAATAACTTGTAATACCCTTATAACATTATTATTTTTTTACATAACATCTTAGAAATACAATTCAACAGTTTAAATAACACTTCATACAGGGTATCTTTAGAAAGGTCTTCGTCACTGGGACTTGATTATTGCTGTCTCATAAAAATTCAAATTATTATAAAAACATAAAAGTCAATCTTTTCAGATCTTTCACTGGTACACCTTAATTGTTGTTATCAGTATTTCTTTATCAACAGCCACTTTCTTTAAATCTCAATAAGCGTTAAATATTTTAGAGTTTCATTATTTTTATCAATCAGATCTAAGTAGATTGGTTAGCTTAGTGATTTAGAACACCTACTTTGTTATTTTTATTGGAAGGACGGGGTTTTCAGCTAAATCCACATATCTCCTCCGGATTCTGCTTACAGCAAGGCGACTGTAAGAGTTTACCTTACCATACTGTGAATCTGTTTTGTTGAAAATTTTTTTTTTGGAAGTTACCAAGGGGTGGGGCTTCTAGATTTTATTTTGGAAAGTGTGGGGGTAACTGATGGGCTGGCTGCTCTAACAACAGTTACCCCAGATTTTCTGTTTCCAACCCCTTCTCTTAATTTGGTTGAACCGTAGTATTGGTTTTTCTTCACAGGTTTCTAGTCCTCTATGACTTTAAACTGGAAATTCTTTTGGTCTTCAAGTGCCAGACACTTCACGCTTATTGGTTTTGGTTTAATGTGTTTGATTTTGTGTTTTGCTAGAAGGTACCCAGGGGGGGCTTCTAGATTTTATTTTGGAAAGTGTGGGGGTAACTGATGAGCTGGCTGCTCTGTAGAACAGTTACCCCAAAATGTCTGTTTTAAGTAGTTTTTTTGTCCTAGTTGAATTCTAGTTCTGGATTTTGTTATTTAGTTTTCAATTCCACTATGACTTTAAACTGGATTACTTGTTAAAGATTGGCTTCCTTGGTTTTGATTGTGGATCACTGGTGGTCTCCCATCATTTTTACATATTGGAGGGAGCCCACCCAGTGATCAGTTTCTTGGACTGAACTTTCTATGGAGCTGGAATTTGTCTTTTTCTATTCTTTAATTTTTGTGTCTATGGTTGTGTTTGATGGTAGTTTTAGATTATTTTCTTTTTTTTTCTCTTTTTTTCTTTTAATTTTTTATGGAGGTTATTAGGATATAAAAGTGGGAAAATCACAAAATTATATTATAAGGTGTCACCACATCAGGGTCACCTGAATGTGGGCAACCATTGGTGGGGAAAGGGTCATCAATTGGCCAGGCAATGCTATTTTCTTTTTTTTTCTCTATCTCATTTTCTATTATTCTCTTTGATTTCTTCGTAATCATAATCTCTTTATTTATATTATTTATCTTAATTTATTTTATCTCAATTAATTTAAAAATTATTCAAAGGTGTGTCTAAATCAAGGTGCACTTGGAGGTTGGTAAGGTATCAGGGGATCAGCTCGTCAATTGGCTGGAGGATATGGGTTTTATCTATTTTTTATCTCATCTTATTATTATTATTCATTTCATTTTAATTTTTTCAGCTCTCATATTTTTGGTTAATTTGGTTTTTTTATTTTCAAGTTTTTTAGTATGTTAATAGTTTAAAATAAAAATAAAAATAAAAATAAAAATAAAAATAAAAATAAAAATAAAAATAAAAATAAAAATAAAAATAAAAATAAAAATAAAAATAAAAATAAAAATAAAAATAAAAATAAAAATAAAAATAAAAATAAAAATAAAAATAAAAATAAAAATAAAAATAAAAATAAAAATAAAAATAAAAATAAAAATAAAAATAAAAATAAAAATAAAAATAAAAATAAAAATAAAAATAAAAATAAAAATAAAAATAAAAATAAAAATAAAAATAAAAATAAAAATAAAAATAAAAATAAAAATAAAAATAAAAATAAAAATAAAAATAAAAATAAAAATAAAAATAAAAATAAAAATAAAAATAAAAATAAAAATAAAAATAAAAATAAAAATAAAAATAAAAATAAAAATAAAAATAAAAATAAAAATAAAAATAAAAATAAAAATAAAAATAAAAATAAAAATAAAAATAAAAATAAAAATAAAAATAAAAATAAAAATAAAAATAAAAATAAAAATAAAAATAAAAATAAAAATAAAAATAAAAATAAAAATAAAAATAAAAATAAAAATAAAAATAAAAATAAAAATAAAAATAAAAATAAAAATAAAAATAAAAATAAAAATAAAAATAAAAATAAAAATAAAAATAAAAATAAAAATAAAAATAAAAATAAAAATAAAAATAAAAATAAAAATAAAAATAAAAATAAAAATAAAAATAAAAATAAAAATAAAAATAAAAATAAAAATAAAAATAAAAATAAAAATAAAAATAAAAATAAAAATAAAAATAAAAATAAAAATAAAAATAAAAATAAAAATAAAAATAAAAATAAAAATAAAAATAAAAATAAAAATAAAAATAAAAATAAAAATAAAAATAAAAATAAAAATAAAATAAAAAATAAAAATAAAAATAAAATAAAAAATAAACATAAATATAAATATAAAAATAAATATAAAAATAATCATAAAAATATATAAATAGATAAATAAATAAATAAAATACAATAAATTAAAAATAAACATATTTTTTTATATATCTGTTAATCATTATTGTTCTATCTAGTTTGTGAATTATTAATTTCATTTTTTATTTTAATGTCTGGAAGATGAAGCCTCCGGCGGTTGGTCCAAATTATGGTGGTGTTTTTGCTTTTTATTAGGATTGGAGGAAGAACTGTGTTCTTTGTGATGTAGGTGGCTGGAAAGCGTATATGGGTTGTAATGGTCAGGGACTGGAGTAGAAGGTAATTTTTGGGAAGAAGTGGAAAAAGTGGGGATAGAGTGTTGGAAGTTGTGCTTGATTATTCTAGACATCTTCCAGTGGTCATCAAGGATCTGTTTTCTCAGATTCATTTCAAACTCATTCAATAAACCATAGAGATCAAAGGCTTTTAGCATGTTTGAACACATCATGCTTAGGTGTTGTTTGATGTTGGCGTAATCCAGCATTAAGGTAGTTTCTAGATATTGGCTAATCCCAATTGTAGTTTCAGGAGGAGGGGCTCTAACTATATAGAAGAATTGGATCAGTTATTGTTCTCTGTTAAAGAAATTGAATTTATTAATTTAGTACTTACAGATTGGGAGCTCTTCAAATTTGTATGCGGCTGGAATATGGACAGTTGAAGAATTTTGAATGGTTGTTGAAGGAGGATCAACCAGATAGAAGTATGGATTCACATGATAATTCTCTAAATTATGTTGGGAAGATGAACTAGAAGCAGTGCTTTCCTGTGGCCTGGGTGGAGCAGCAGGTCTGCTTTTTTTGTTGATTTTGTTTTTTATATTTTTTCTGGGCCCAGTTAGGTTGGACACTGGTGGTGGAGTACCAGGGTTGTTGAAGGAAGGACCAGGAGAAGGTGACCTGGAAGCTGATTGTGATCTGCTAGATGAAGATCTAGAAGAAAGGGAACTATCAGAGAAATAATTAGTGGCCAGAGGAGAGGTGTAGTTTGTTCTTCATTTTGGAACATGAGATTTTTGTTTGGAAGTAGTGTTGCGTGCTCTGGTGTTTTCAGGAGGTCCTCTGGCAGGTCTTCTAGAGATTTTGTAATTTTGGATGTTTTCTGATGCAGAATTTGTGTGTGTATGCATTTCTCTGGGAGCACTAGGAGGTTTTTGTGTAGAGTTGTTCGTGTTTCATGGTGAATTTTGGCTGTTATCTGGATGAATTTGGTAGTTTTGAGCCTGATTTTTACTTTCTGGCATGGCGGGAAGGCTGCCTGGACGCGGTCTAGCAGCCTGGGAGCTGATTTTGAAGCTGTTTTGGTTAAATTTTCTGAGGTAAAAGCAGATTATTAAAAAGATAAAGCAGGTCTTTTAGGGAGTGTTTTTGGAATAGAACAGTGTGATCTTCTGGAAAGAGCAGAAGATAAATAAGAGGAAGCAGGTCCAAGTTCTGGTGACCTGTTAGATTATCTGGAAATATATTTATGGGAAGGTGAAGGTGGAGGTATTGGATAGCTGGGGTCTCTGTCACCTCTTTTCTTTTATAGTTGCAAGAATAACAGGATCTGTTATATGATTTGGCCTTAGGAGTACGAAGATTGAAAGTACAAGGCCTGCACATGTGGATGCACTGTTTACAAGCATAGTCTTTTGGAGAAGTGAAGAAAGGAAGGTCCGATGGGTCAAAGTCTGGTGATTCAGCCATGATCTGAGAAGGAACAACAATAAAAGAAATGAAATGAAAGAAAATTTTATCAGTGATGGTAGATGATGATGAGAGTAAAAGTTCAGCAGGTGGGCTGCGCAGCATTGTGCATGGAGCTGGCTCCGCCCTTTTATGAAAAATGTGTTTTAATCCTTCAAAACTTTAAACTGAACACTGGGGTAGTACGTCAAGACTTTAAACTGAAAACTGGGATAGTCCATCAAGAATTTAAACTGAACACTGGGTAGTCCTTCAAGAATTTAAACTGAACACTGTGGTTAGTCCATCAAGACTTTAAACTGAAAAATGGTATAGTTCCCCAAGACTATAAACTAAAGATGGTTTGATGGTTGAGTCCTTCACGACTATCAACTGATAATGTGATTTTGGTGTATTTCTGGCAGTGGGAATCCAAAGGGGGAGTCTCTGAATTTAGTTAAGGCAAGTGTGTGGGTAACTGATGAGCTTGCTTCTCTGTAGAACAGTTACCCCAGAATGTTAGTTTGTTTTTTTTGTCTTTAATGTTTTGATCTCTGGTTATGTCTTTTTGATTCAGGTTTTGGAGTCCCCCAAGACTATAATCTGAGGGTTATTGAGTCCCCCAAGACTATAAAATGCAGGCTGTTAGTCCCCCAAGACTTAAAACTGAGGATTAGTCCCTCAAGAATTTAAACTGAGGAAATTATTTTATTTTCTTTATTTCTAAATCATGATTTTCAGGTAAGAAGCAATTAAAGAAAAGAATCAAGAGATTTTAAAAATGTTCAACATTGGCTTTGAACTGGTGGATGAGGTTATTCCTTTTCTTAAGGTCCTGTGGATTCCTGGTAGGAGTGGATTGGAATTAACTTAGAATGAGATGCTTCTGTTGAGAAGAATATTGTTGGAATTTGTCTTTGATGGTGGGCAATAGATTAGGTGGGGGTGCTTCAATGGTTTCCATATTGTCATCATCACTGTCAGGATAGGAATGTACTGGAAATTTGTCAGATTGAATTTGAGTATGAATAATTATTGGGCTTACCATTAGAAGGACGAGGGATGGTAGAGCTAGTAGTTTTATCCGGGTTGGAACTCTTTTTTGAAGGGTATAATTTGTTGACCAGTCTGGGGATCAGGATGGATGGTCTGGATCTTTTAGTGCTGGTACAAGGTAGATTAGGTTGTGGAGGAGGAGAAGATGTTGAAGAGGACAATGGACCAGGTCTGAAAAAAGTCTTCTTCTTAGTGTGACAGGTATCACAGGAGGTTCTGTAGGGATTAGCCAGTGGTGTGATGGTACAGATGAAATTGTTGTCAATGCAGTATTGAAAAGGACCTATGTCAGTAGCAGATTTGGAAAGAAAGCTGAACGTGGTGGTTGTGATTAAGGAGAATGTGGACATTCTCTATGGAGGGAGGATGTGGTCTTCCAACATTGGCAGAGCCCTTTGTTGGTCTATTTGGCGTTGTTTTGATATGTCTTAAATTTCATTGTTTAATAATTGGGTGTTTTTTTGGATTTACTCAGAAATTATTAGGACTGCGGGGATGTGGTTACTACCATGGGATAGCCCCAGTTTTTCTCTATTTTTTATGTAATTATGACAATTTTCAGATTTTAAGTATTAAAGGGATTATTTCTCATTTTTCATTTAAAAAGATAGCTGTTTAATTTTTCTTTTTGTGTTTTACAGGCTAACCTTAAGTCTTAGGGTAAAGTGCTTAGTACCATTAGAATGAGCTAATGTTTCTCTACATTTTATGTCTAAACATTTTTATATCCTTATTATGTGTTTTAAAGGTTTTAGTAGTCGTAATAGATTTTTCTAAGTATATTGGATATTTTTGTAGGTTTTTGGTGGTTTTCTGACTTCAGGGTGGTCCGTCCGCCTCAGGTGGGCCTCCTGACATTGGGTGGACTTCCGGCCTTGGTGCTAGAACGCTGGGAAGCGCTTCTAGAGGGGTTATATGCAATTTGTCACTCAAGAACGCCAAATTTTTTGGTGTGCATGGGCTTTTAGATAGTGGTCTGTGTGTACATAGTGAATAAGACAGTTTGGGACAACTTTAATTATCATACAACCATCCGGAGGTGATATCATTGTTCCTCACTCAGTTTTCACTGTTTTTTGGCCACAATTGGCTGTGTTTGTTGCAAGGTGTCAGCCTGTATATAACCAGCACTGAGTAAGAAGTGCTTATAATTTATGTTAAACATATGAACTATACATGGGAACAATAAATAAGAGTACAAAAACAGTATACATAAGTAAAATTATGATAATACACAAAAAATGCCATTATAACACCTTATATACACGCATATATCCACCTTTTATAGGTCTTATGTACTTAATATTAAGTTTGAATATGTTAGGGTAATCTTAAGAACCTTAAGTATAAGGCTACATCATTTTTAAGTACACTTAAAGCTGTTATATTCATTGTTTTACGCAAAAAACAAGAAATGCGCTTTATTTCACTTAAAAGTTGACTATATGCGCCATAAAATTGAGAATATCAAAAATGCCGTTTGACAGATCAATTGGGCTCATTTAGGACTATTGATTTGGCTTTTTAAATGCATAAAAATAACACTTTTAAAATTTGGTGTTTTTTATGCCAGAAATGGCTTCTGTGTACTGGCCACATACTGCCTGCATTTTTCCTGTGTGAATAGCTTCATTTTTAGAAAAGTTAGCTTTTTCACACTATAATTACCCCACATTCTACGCCCACTGTGGGGAAGCACACTAAAATAGGTGACAGGCGCTTATCTTAATTAATAGTGCATTGACCTTGTTTATATGCACGAATTTCATTAATAACCTCACTCTTGGCATCTTATTTCATCACCACGCTTAAATTCGTCTAATTTTAGTCAAGGATTTACCTGTGCAAGCGCCTTCCAAGGACTGCATGTAGTTACCCCACATCTCATGCTCTTTTTTAAGTTTTTGGGTGGTTTCTCAGTCAATATTGGTTATTTTTGTATGGGAATTTCTCGTAGTATAATGTCAGGATTAGCCCCTCCATTTACACAGTAGATTCCCCTTATTATTAAGCTATTACTAACCTTAAAAAGTCTCCTTTAGTCTTTTATATTATTGTTTTATACGCATATACTCTCTTTTTGTCTTTTCTTTAATTTTGATGGATTTCCCTTATTATTAATAGGATTTTGGCGGTTGTTACTTGTCTAATTATGTCATGGGTCACTAGGGATGTTGATGGGCAGGTCTATTAGTTGTTTGAGGCGTCATTAACTGTGTATTGGATGGTACATCAAGGGATTTATTGGGAAACTCAGTGTGTATAAAGGGAGGAGGTTTTTAGGTCTTGTTTTCTACATTGTTTATCACTTTAATTTAACCAATATAACCAAAAAAATTACAATAAAACTCAATTAGTAATTTTATAAGACTTTTGAATAGTATCTGAAATTATTAAATCTATTTTTCTACCAACTAAAAAGATTGTAAGCCACATACAAGAATAGTGAGAATTATATTACTGAAACCTTTATTCTGAATTATATTTTACTATTTGTTGGATTTATACTACAGTATTCATATAGGACCATTTAAATCTTCTAGAAAAAGACTTTTCAAGCTAGTTCACGTCCATTAGTTGATCTTAGACTGACACAAGGTGAGTTCTTCATTTAACTTAACTTGGCAACTGGGTTTCTCTGGTACAGTCTTTCAAGCTATATCAAGTATTATTGCTGTCTCTGGTTTGGATTTTCAACCTACATCAAGTATCATTGCTTTCTCTGGTGTGTATATTGGTCTACATTTCTGTTCTTTGGTTTCTTAGTCTGTCTGGAGACTACTTTCTTGGCTGATCAGGCAGTCAAGTGTGTTGGAAAAGGGGGTTTAGCAAACAGGAACTAATTTACTGTAGCAGGTAAATCTCACTTAATTTTTCTAAAGGGACAGGGGATTCTCTTTCTGGGCTTTCTCCAAATCCCTTGGTCAAGGCATATAGTTAGTACTATAGGATTATCTACAACGCCTTTTGTGTGGCCATTGGGAACACCTTGACCGCTGACCAGACTGTATCATGGATAGGACTGCATGGGTCCTTTCATCATTTTTATAGTTTATGCTTTTTTTCTTTACTTGTAGCTGAGAAGTTCTTGAAGAAAAATAGAAAGGGATGTTCTCAATTCTAATTTACTCTCTTTATTTGATAACTCATCTTATTACTTTGACATGGAGATTGATGATGATAGCAATCATTAGAAGTGTAAACTGACTTGGCGCTCTGATGAACTGTCAAACTTTTTAATAAAACAGCTCCCACATGATTTATCAACAGTATTCATGTGACTGAAGATCAATGCATCCCTTAAAATGCTCCTATGATTTCTAAAATTCCTTCATGTACCCTTTAATTCAGTGAATTATTATTACTATAGGCAATCAAACTGTGATCAACTATTGCTTAATCCCTTACGTTGTAAAGAAGAGGACTTACTGCAATGCAACCAATAGCTGTATAAGGAAAGAGAAAATAACACATCACAACTAATACCCATCTGGATTTTTATAACTCAATCTCTTACATCTTAACTTTCCCACTTGCTTCTACTCTCTGGGTTTGAAGATTATCTGGATACCTCACTTAGAAGACCCAGACATATTTGTGGTAAAATTTACAATGTTTGGGATGGCTCTGTGTGGAAAGATTTCAAGGACATAAATGGAGATTACTTCACCAGTAAAAGTGGAAATCTAGTCTTTAGCTTGTACATTGATTGGTTTAATTCATTTGGAAACAAAATTGGTAGTCATAACCAAGTTTCATTTGGTTCAATTTTCTCAATTTGTCTTAATTTCCCACCACACTTGTGTTATAAAAAGCATGACAGGAGCTCTGAAAAAAAAAGATGTAAAAGATGAGGCACCATGTTGCCCCATATTTTGATTTTTTTTCAAAGGTAGATGTGACATACTCTAGGGTGCATTTGCATAAGAATGAGATGGCATTTTGCCTCATCTTTTTCTCTCAGGTAAATATTGAAGAAGATAATGAGTAGGGTAGTTGCTTACATGCATATATGAGGCAACATTTTACCTCATGTATGCATGTGGAAACTTGATTTCTCACATTGAAATAAATGAAAAAACTGAATATTGTAATTAAATACCTGATGAGACATTTTGTCTCATGTATCAATAACAGCAGCTCATAAATAAAAAGAGGTAAAGGTTGAGGAGCCATGTTACCTCATCTTTTGCTTGTTGGTCAAAGGAAGATGTGATATACACTAGGTCCTACTTCTATAAAGATTAGGTGGAATGTTGCCTCAACTTTTGCTTTCTAGAAAATAGTGAATGTAATGGGTAGGGTAGTTGTTTACATGCATACATGAGGCAAAATGTTGCCTCATGTATGCATGTGGGAAAATTGATTTCTCACATTGAAAAAAATACAAAAAAAACCTGAATATTGTAATCGCATACATGAGGAAACATGTCGCAATGTGTATGCAATAACAGCAGCTCAGAAAAAAAAACAGGCAAAAGATGAGGCACCATGCTGCCTGATTTTTTACTTTTTGTTCAAAGGCAGATGTGACATAAATTAGTGTTCCTTTACATAAATATGAGGTGTAATGTTGCCTCATCTTTAGCTTTATGGAAAATAGTGAAGGTAATGGGTAGAGTAGTTTCTTACATACATACATGAAGAAAAGGCCACCTCATGTATGCATGTGGGAAAATTGCTTTCTCACATTGAAAAAAATAAAAAATAAAATAAAAACTGAATATTTTAATTTCATACATGAGGAAACATTTAACCTCATTTATGCATGTAAGTAACTACCCTACACTTTACCTTCACTATTTTTTACAAAGAATAAGATGAAGCAACATGCCACCTCATCTTTAAGCAAATTTACCAAGTCCTAGTGATATGAGTCAATGCACTTCATAATGTCATGAGAACATGGTAGATATTTTTCATGTACCACAACATACCAACACATCATTAAGGTACTGCATTGGATTGAAATATATTTGTCAGAATATGTGGGAGAACATGTAGTAGCATGACACCTCATGTTTTACATATCTTGTATAGTAACACACTGTGAATGGATGGATGAATGATATTATGGGAAGGATTTGGTGAGTTTTTAAATTTCAGATGAAAGTATTATAGATGAGGAAATTTTCAGATCTCTTCAGAGGTGCAGCACAGGAGAAGCTAATAAACTTGTTTATATAGCTAAAGATAGAAACAGTGAATCTGAAAAAAGTAAAAGTTTAAAATGTCTAAAATAAGAAGTGGGATAATATTATTGCTTATATAGCTCTAAAATAGCTATCATAAATTAGCATCAAATTATTATAGTTGCATGATGGAAATATCACAATGGATTCATATTTTTTGGTCCTAAAATGACTGTATTATTTAAATATATATGTATTCACTCTATTACTGGGGAAATAGAAGGTTGGAGTAGTTTAATGAATTGAATCCTATGGAGGAGTTCTGGTTTTATTTGATGTTTAAACAAACTTAAAATAGGGTGGATGTCCAAATCTCTTTCAAGTTTTCAATCTCAAAAATGTAAGTAATCTATCAGGAAAAGTTTATCAAAAAAAAAATGGTCCCTCAACCCCCAGGAATGGAAGGTTTTTAGCCTTTATCAAAGCTTAGGAGTTTTCCTATGGATGCTATTGTTGAGTAATATTGTCAGCCAGGCTATACCAGGAGCCCAGTAAATGATATGTTGATTTATTGGACCTGAAAGAGGGCGTAAGAATTGCATTTGATGTATATAAATTAATATTTTATTGCATAATAAAATTATATAAGTATCTTATTAAATATAAGTGTTATATTAATTCTATTGTTATATAAATTATTTACACATTTAAATTAAGCATAATATATTTTATATTCTACAAATAATGGCGAATTTTTTCGTATTTAATAATTATAAATTAATAATTAATTAATTACAAACATATATTATAATTATATGTGTAAAATTGACTTATAATGTAATTAAATTAAATAATTAAATTTATATATAAAATAAAACTTTTCATATATTATTAAACAATAATATTGGGCACTTTTTTGATCCTTAATTGTGTCAGAAAAGATTATTAAATAAATTATAACACTTATTTAATACCATAGTATTAAAATCCCCACTTTAAATTACAAATATCATTAAATTAATTATATGTTTCATTTAAACTAATCATTGAATTAATTACATAGTTAAAATAATTAATTAAAATTGCTTTAAACTGGATTGAATTGATTACATGAATTTTGAGCGTGAAAATAATTCTTTTTGTTTTGATTAAACCCTTTACATGTCACTATAATGTCTGTTTTAGATTATTTTACTCACTGTTTTCATGTTCCAGACTTACTTGGTTACTTATTATTTTAATTAAGCGTTTTGGGAAGTTATGGTGGGAAAATGGTTAATTACTCATGGGTTTAGTTAAATGTTTCATGTTTTTCTCTTAATATCTATGTTTCATTTCTATTCTTTTATATTCTTGTTTTAGCTTATTACTATTTTGTATATACTGATTTTTGGTGCTTCAGAGGTCCCCTGGTCTATAAAATGGCCTTGGGTAATCCCCTTTAACGCATCATTTATTACACCACGCAATATGGGGGGCGGACTTGCTAGCAAGTCCGCAACCTTGAACCCTAATTCATATCTTTTTGAGCACACATTGAGGAAGTGATGAAACCATCATGAAGAAGTATTGAATTTACTTTGAACACACCTTGAAGCTCATGTGAACACAAATGGGGCTACAAGGGCTGGAAAGGCTGGAGAGAGGGGTGAGGAAGGGTGTATGGGGTAGCGAAAAGGTTGGGAAAGAGTTGGAAGGGAAGATTAAGGGTTCCGAGGCATTTTAAATGAAGAAAAGGGTCTGGGAGAGGTTGAGAGGGGTGAAATGGGGATCAAAAGAGGATGGCATACAATGGGGCTGGGAGGATAGCGAAAGGCATGGGAAGGGAAGACAAGCATGTGTTGATAGAATTGAAAGGGATGGAGATTGGTGCAAACAGAGTGTGAAAATAGGAGGATGAACTCTGTTCTTTGGGCGAAGAACAGAGTTCACTTCCATAAAATATTAGCTGAAACATAGTTTTCAATTCTGTAAAAACAGTTGTAAGTAATAGAAAAAGTCACTGATTTTTTTTATATGTAATCTGAAATTTTTTAATAAAATTATTGTATTTAAGAATTGCAATATTGTCAATCAATTTTTATTGATCAAATTAATTTAATAAAGTATTATTTTAATAAGCTGTTTCAAAAAATACTTTGCATTGAGTAGACTCATGGAATGATTTTTTCTGGCTTCCATTCAGTTATCCTCACACTTTCACTATGTTTTCAATATAGATCCATTGTTATTTGTGTGATACTTCAAGTGAAAGTTCAGTATTACTTCAGTCTGAGTTCCATCTGATTTCCATCTGACTTCAAGTTGCGGACTTGCTAGCAAGTCCTCCCCCTATATTGCGTGGTGTTATATACACTCAAATCAATACAATTTTAATTATATTACATTTATTTTATTTTTTATTAGCCTTATAAAATCTAAATTTAAAAGTACATAAATATTTTACAGTTGCAATAGGTCTAATAATAATAATAGTGTTTATTGCACATTGAGAATAACTCTTATTTAAATATATATATTTTATAATTTTATAACCCTCAGTATTTTGTCAAGTCCCAAGTAGTCCTCGTTGCCTTTCTCTCTTAGAATAATTGAAAAATACTTTTATTATTTTGTTTACATCCCTATCTTCCCCTCCTCCTCTCCATTCTTTCCCTTTTCCTCTTCTTCTTCTAGACATCCGGCCGATAATTGGAAGCCTTTCCAAACAACAATGAAGACTACAATACCTGCAAAAAACGACATAGCGCACGGACCACCCAGCCAAAAAAGTAAACTTTTGCCGCGACCATGTTTCAAAGTTGGGTTCGATCATTTAGTTTTATATTAAATTAAATCATATAGTATTTTTAAGTGATTTTACAATCACTATAGTAAGTTAACCTTTGCACCTCTCACTCATATTATTATATTTTTACTGCAATAACATTGTTTGTGACTTAATTCCTGATTCACTGAGTGAAAGTGTTCATTATTTTTTAATTTTTTTTTCCTAGTTGACCATAATAGAGTAAAACTCTTAGTCCTAGAAGACAATTAATATTTAATAAATTATTGAATTAATTTTATTATTATTTTTTTTATTGGTTGGCCATAATGGTACTCAGTACTTAGTCCCAATATTACCATTATATTAATTTTTGGTATTAATTATTTTGGTTGACTTATAAAACCTTTATTGGTTGGTCCCATTTTAATTATTGTTAATTCTTAATAAATAATTATAATTACATTTATTTGTATTAAATTTTTTGTTAATTAATTGATTTTTTGATAAAATTAAATTTTTTTTTTGTTAAAAATTCAATAAATTATATTTTATTTTGAAATAACAATTTGAATCATTAAATAATTTTGATTCTATTTTAACAGTTTAAATTTCCAGTAGTTTGACTAACAGCATGGATAACTTACATGTGGAGGAGATTGAAGTGGATGTTGACACTGAATCTGTAAGTTCTTCTAAATTAACTTACAAAAATTATTTGGCTGACAAAAAACCTTCAGGACGTGGAAATGGCAGGAGAAGTGTAAAACCCCCCTCACCAAACACCTCTGAAAGAAGTAAAACCTCTAATAAATCAGGAAAATCAACTCAAAGGTATAAAAATAAAAAAGATACCTCTAACCCAACAAGTAAACAATCTATCCAGTCACATCAAAGAACTGAAAGCAGAAAACATGAAGTACAAGGCAAGGGTAGACACACTCTGGCAGAAGATGCAGGATTTATTAAATCCCAAACATGCTTAAACTCCTCATTTCCTAGCCTCCCAGACTCAGCCTCAGCCTCAGCCTCAGCCTCAGCCTCAACCTCAACCTCAGCCCAATCAGGTACCCAGCTCCTTCACGCAAAATCAAAGCACTCTGCAGGTGGAGCAGTGGAAATGGGATTACTTGATGAGCCATTACCAACAGAATGTTCAGCCCCCACAAGCTCAACACCATGGCCCATCCAGGACACTAACCTCCCATCCATCTCCTCAGCCCCATCCTTATCAGGGAGGCAGAAGAAAGAAGGCACAGGGGAAGTTTCCTCCCTTGCCATGGTGAATAATTTGTTTGATAAACATTTTGGTATGTATAATAACAAAGCTTCTTCAGGTAATATTGTGGATTCTGTTGAAAGAAAAGTTAAACCCCTAAAAAGACAACTTCCTTTAATGAGTAGCCCCAATGATGTAATTAGAAAATTATCATTTGATGAACCTTTACATTTGACTTATACTTCTTTAATTAATCCTTCTCTTGCAATTAAGAATGATTCTGTTTCCCCTGAAGTCTATACTTTAATTGAGAAAACTTCTGAAGAAATATTGAAAGATACCCTTGATTTTAATGTTGTGAAAGACAAAAATTTAAGAGATGTGTTAATACATGAGAGTGATAGATTGAATAATTTGCACTTGCATTGTAAAGTAAGTTCTTCCGTACAAGATACAGCTTATTTTAAAATCAAAGAAATCTTGAATATTGTTCTTAGCCAACAAAAACAAATAAGGAGTGACCATAGATCTATCTCAGATAAGAATATCAATCTGCATAAAACCTTGAGTGAATTGAAACCCCTTATCCAGGAAAATTATTCATTAAAAAGTGAAATTAAATCTCTACAAAATAAGTTTAAAAAGCTAAAAAATGATTTCCATGCACTGAGTGCCAAACACACAGTTTCTGAGGACAGAAATGTTTTATCTCTTGCAAAAGTAAATGACCAGATGTCTTAAATTCCAAGGATAAGAAACTATGTGTCTGACCTGCAAGAAAAATTTTCAACCTTAACCATCAATAATCATGGTATAAATGAGAATGCTTTCCATAAGCTGCATAAAAATAAAGGAAAAGAACCTGAACAGAGTTCCTCCTTTCTTCCTCATATTTCAGCCATTAAACAAACTGACAATGAGTCTGTAAAATATTGTGCTACTAGCAAAAAATCTTGTGATGGTCATGTACCAGCTGTTTCTGTAAATAATGAAATTTCTGAACACCTGGCTAAACTTCAGGAATTATTAATGATAAATAATTCAAACCAAAGGATGGAACATCCCAGTAGTCAGAAAAATTGGCCTAAATTGGACCAATATCCTACCTTACAACATATTGAAGCACCTGATGCTCCTTGGTAAATAATTAACATTGATTTTGTCACTTGTCTTCCTGTTTCAGGTAAAGACAGTTATAACTCTTGTTGGGTAATAGTAGATAGATTCACAAAAATGTGCAAATTTATTTCTACCCACAAAGATGTATCCACAAAAGAATTAGCTTTCTTATGGTGGTCTTACATTTTAATATTATTGGTTTTCGAAAAGCTATTATCTCTGATATAGATCCAAAATTTACTTCTGAGTTTTGGACCTTTTTGATGGATATTTGTGGCTGTGAGTTAAAGTTGTCTACAGCTCACCATTCTCAGACTGATGGTCTAGCTGAGAGAATGATTCAAACTCTGGAAGATATGATTAGAAGGTATTGTGCCTTTGGATCAGAATATAAAGAAAATGACAGATTTACTCATGACTGGGTCACTCTATTGACTGGTCTTGAATTTGCATATAATAGCACTGTTCATTCTGTCACTGAGAAAAATCCTTTTGAGATTTGGTTAGGTTATGTCCCAAACACTCCTGCTCAGATTCTCAACTACAAATTACCTAAGTTGGAACTACATCCGGGTGTAAAATCTTTTATGCAAATGCAACAGCTATGCAGAAAACATGTTCAAAGCTGTATTGATAAAGCATTTGAATATGAAAAAAAGTATGGGATAAATCCCATAAAGAATACACATTTAACAAAGGTGATGAAGTGTTGATATCTACTGTCCATTTCAATTTACAAGGTAACAACAAATTAAAAGATCCTTTTGTAGGACCATTTGTTGTTAAAAGAATGGTTGAAGATAATGCAGTAGAAGTTGTATTGTATTCTTTATATGATAGAAAACATCCTGTTTTTCCCATTTCTTTTCTTAAGCCTTATACTTCCAGCAGTGACTTATTTCCCAAAAGAAGTAGAAGACCTAAGAAAAACCCTCCGGAAGTCACAGAAACTGCAGAAATTGATAAAATTCTCAATGATAGAATTATCACTTCTGAAAGAGTTATTGAATATTTGTTGAGATACAAGAACAAATCATCTGAACATAATGCATGGATAACTGGCAAGAAAATTTCAAATCTTCCTACTCAGTTAAAAAAGTACAAAAAGAAAAAATCTTAGCATTTTTTTTATTTTTTTTAGAGTGAGGGAGTGTCAGCCAGGCTATACCAGGAGCCCAGTAAATGATATGCTGATTTATTGGACCTGAAAGAGGGTGTAAGAATTGAATTTGATGTATATAAATTAATATTTTATTGCATAATAAAATTATATAAGTATCTTATTAAATATAAGTGTTATATTAATTCTATTGTTATATAAATTATTTATACATTTAAATTAAGCATAATATATTTTATATTCTACAAATAATGGCACATTTTTACGTATTTAATAATTATAAATTAATAATTAATTAATTACAAACATATATTATAATTATATTTGTAAAATTGACTTATAATGTAATTAAATTAATTAATTAAATTTATATACTAAATAAAACTTTTCATATATTATTAAACAATAATATTGGGCGCTTTTTTGACCCTTAATTGTGTCATAAAAATTATTAAATAAATTATAACACTTATTTAATATCATAGTATTAAAATCCCCACTTTAAATTACAAATGTAATTAAATTAATTATATGTTTCATTTAAACTAATCATTGAATTAATTACATAGTTAAAATAATTAATTAAAATTGCTTTAAACTGTATTGAATTGATTACATGAATTTTGGGCGTGAAAATATTTCTATTTCTTTTACTTAAACCCTTTACATGTCACTATAATGTCTGTTTTAGATTATTTTACTCACTGTTCTCATGTTCCAGACTTACTTGGTTACTTATTATTTTAATTAAGTGTTTTGGAAAGTTATGGTGGGGAAATGGTTAATTACTCACAGGTTTAGTTAAATGTTTCATGTTTTTCTCTTAATATCTATGTTTCATTTCTTTAGTTTTATATTCTTGTTTTAGCTTATTACTATTTTGTATATACTGATTTTTGGCGCTTCAGAGGTCCCCTGGTCTATAAAATGGTCTTGGGTAATCCCCTTTAATGTATCACTTATTATATACTTTCAACTCAATACAATTTTAATTATATTACATTTATTTTATTTTTTATTAGCCTTATAAAATCTAAATTTAAAAGTACATAAATATTTTACAGTTGCAATAGGTCTAATAATAATAATAGTGTTTACTGCACATTGAGAATTACTCTTATTTAAATATATATATTTTATAATTTTATAACCCTCAGTATTTTGTCAAGTCCCAAGTAGTCCTCGTTGCCTTTCTCTCTTAGAATAATTGAAAAATACTTTTATTATTTTGTTTACATCCCTATCTTCTCCTCCTCCTCTCCATTCTTTCCCTTTTACTCTTCCTCTTCTAGGCATCTGGCCGATAAATATCTTCTTGGGTAAATTACAAAAGCCTTTCTAGTATAAACACACTTTAATAATTTGTCTGTGGAAGTGTAGTTCATTTATTATACTGAGAATATAGTCAATTTGGAAGATTTAGAAACTGTTATATAACTTTACAATTGTAAAAGTCAAGCTAGTTTGAAAGCAGATCAGCTTGAGATTTTACAGAACAACTTATTGTCTCATTTATTTAGACTAACTTCAGCTATACTATGTTTATAAAAAAAACTTTCTAGTTTTTATCCTTTTTTTTCATAATTGCACAGAGTGTTCATGTAGTCTGTTTAAATCATCTAAATTTCCCCAACCTAAGTTTGTAAAATTGCCTTTAAAGTAAAATAATTATTAAAAAGTTATAATGAAATCAAATTCATTATTATAAGGTGTTTGTTTAGATATTTATTTTTGATGAAAGTATACTATTTTCTCATCTATTTATACCTTTATCTGCTATGTCATATTTTTTAACTCCTTTTGTTTATCACTATAGGGTAAAACTCATCTGATCAACTCATCTATTTTTTTGAATTATGGTGAAGTATATTCATGAAACTATGGTTCAATTTTTAAAATTAAAGGTCTCAGATTAATCTGAATGAGTGCATTCTTTTTTATAAATTTATTTTTTTAACTTGAAAGTATCACCATGAAATTATTTGGGGGGACTTACTAGAAAGTCCTCAACTTGAAGTAAGATGGAACTCAGATGGAACTAAGACTGAACTTTGATGGAACTCTTACTGAAATAGGCTTGAAAACCAACTTAAACTATTGAACAAACCTAGATGCATCTTTTGTGGTATCATAATGGAAGTGTAATGAACTTATCTTAAACATTTAATGAAAAAAGGTTCAGTAATCATTCCAAATACTGTACACCTTGAGCACATAATTTTGACTCAGTATTTTAAATTATAGTTCAAGATGGAGCTGAAAACCCATTTAAAACTTTCAATTTTTCAAGTTATATTTTTACTCTAATTTATTACTTATTTAAAATAGATTGAAACACATTAAAAAACATATTTAAATATTTATTATTGCTTGAAAAAAACTACCAGGATTTTCAAAACTAAACATTACAGTGAAATATTATGAATTGAATTTTTTTTGATTCACTTTTTGATATTTTTTAGTCATGTAACATTATTTTGAGTCATGAAAAGTAAAATTGAATATTCACTTGCTGAGTGGTATTCAGTATGTAAATGTAAAATGATAATTCATATATATAATAAAAATAATTTTGAATATTCATTCATAAAAAATATGCAAAAAAAATTTATATTGAATATCCATATGAAAATTTATAATGAATATGCATATTGTAAATCAAATTGCATATTTATATTCAATATCATATTGAAAATGCATATTCTAAACTCATATTGAATATTTATATGCAATATAATAATGAATATGCATACAAAAAAAAATTCAATTGTGTATAAATATTAAAATTTATATTGAGTAAAATATTAAAAAAAATTCAGTATAAATTGATTTTATGTTATATTATGTAATTTTTTAATTTAATTTTATTTTATTTTTATAATACACTCATTTTATTTAATTCATTACCTTAAATCACTACGCAATATAGGGGGTGGACTTGCTAGCAAGTCCTCAACCTGAACTCAGATGGAACTCAGATGGAACTCAGACTGAACTCAGACTGAACCCATACTGAACTCTACTTGAACACCCACCTAAAACTGTTCTGCTGAGTGGTGTTCATCCCTGATTGTATGGTTCCTTTATCAATAGCTCAATGTGTGTTCAATCTATGGTGAGTTTGGGTCCAAGGTTGCGGACTTGCTAGCAAGTCCGCCCCCCATATTGTGTGGTGAATTAAATCAAATTAAATTGTATTGTATTGTGTTGTATTATATTATATTGAGTTGTATTTGGTTATGTATTATATAATTTTCTTTAATTTTTAATTGCACTTTATTATGTTCCTTTTTCAAATATATAATAACCATTTATTTATTTTTATCTCATTTTATACCATTTTTATTTATCTTTTTCTAATTGGAGCTATTATACTCATATTGACTGAGAAACCCAAAATAAGGCATGAAATTTGGGGTAACAGAATGAAGTCTCTTGGAAGGCACTTTCACATGTAAATACTTGACTAAATAGGCAATTTTAAGTGTGGTAGTGAATTCAAGGCACCAATATTGAGGTTGTTGATGCAATTAGTGCAGATAATGAGGTCAATGTACTAATAATTAAATTAGGACACTAAATAAGTGCCTGTTACTTGTTTAGCATGTTTCCCCATAGTGGTTGTACAATGTGGGGTAAGTATAGAGTGAAATTTTTAACTTTGCTAAAAATGAAGCTATTCACGTGGGACAAATGCAAGCAGTATATGTCCAGTACACAAAAGCCATTTCTGGCAGAAAAACATCAAATTTAAACATGTTTTTTTAAGCATTTTAATAGCCAATTAATACTTCAAATTAAGACAAATAGATATTTCAAGGAGCATTTTTTATATTATTAACTTTATAGTGCATATAGTCAATTTTTAACTGATTTAAAGTGCGTTTCTCATTTTTTTCCATAAAAAAATGGAAACAACAGCTTTAATTCAACTTAAAGATTATGCACTATTATTTTTAAGGCTCTTAATATTACCTTAAGATATTCCAACTTAATATTAAGTACATAGGCCTTAAAAAAGGTGGATACATGCGTGTATATAAGGTATTATAATGGCATATATTGTAATTCATCACTAAATTTGCCTATGTATACATCTTGTATACCTTTATTTATTGTTCTTATGTGTACCAAATGTGTTTAACATAATTTATATGAAATTTCTACTCAGCCCTGGGAATACCAAGGCTGACTAAATTCTTGGGTTCACCATGACCTTAAACTAGAAATTCAAATTTTATTTGGACACATTAATAAAAGATTTACAAAATTATGGTCCCATGAATTTTAACCTAGAATATTCTATGAAAAATATGTTCATTCATTAAATTTATCACTTTTAGAAAAGACGCCTAACTGGTAATTCAATTTCTAATTTGGAAATTAAACTAGAAAATTCAATTCAGTCTTTTAATTTTTCACTGGTTCATCAGGACTCTAACTGGCTGTTCAATTACTTGAATAGTCTATTGTTTTGTAGAAAAGGGTGTATTCTAAACTTTAGGAAATGAATATTTTATAAAAGGTGTCAAAAGGTCTATTACTTGGATGATCTCAAGGATGTAGCTAGGAGATGAGAATTTTAAGATGGTTTTAACTCTCTGTGTCAGTATCATTAGTTTATGAAATTTTATAAAAGTCAAGATTAAGTAAGATTTAGAATGGAGATGGAGTAATGTGGTCAAATTTTTAATTGGAGGATTTAAAATTATAGTAAAAAAAAGATTATGTAATTTAAATAAAGATTCTAAGTAAGTCTGGATAAAGATGATAATCTCCGAAATTATGTTATTCAAAAATGGTTTTAAATGGTTGAAATTTTTTTGATTGTGTTGAAGATGAATCTTTTGTTGGTGGATTAGTTAATTAGAATTGAAGTGTGTCTTATTATAGGCTATTTTGGAGGAAGCTTGAAGGACCATATATAGGGAATTGAATCAAAGTATTCAGCTCAGTAGGTGTGAGTCCTACTCTCTCATGCTGTGCAAGAAAGAGAGTGGTAGAGTGGTCTGGATGGATTCAAACCTCATTCTTGGTAGCTGGAATTATTACAAGGATAATACAGGTTATTTCAGTTGTATTTTTATAAATTCAGAAAATAAAAATAAGGTCAACCAGACAAAATGTTTTGAAAGGACTGAAGAAACCAAGTTTAGAAGAGGAGAATGACAATTAAAACAAATGATCTCCTTGAAATCTTTTAACATCAGCATCAAAACTTTGCATCAACAGTCTTCTTATCAAAACAGCTTCATGATTGTTTAAAGGAGTTTCTTGAAAATAATTTATAAAATTTTGTTTCATATAATCTGCAAAGTCTAAAAAGAGGTATCTATGAAACTTAGGATAATGATTAATGTAAACACTTTTCACTTAACAAACATGATAAGTGTTTGTATTTTTGACAGCTTAGAATGATAAAGATAAATGAATCAGTAAGGTGGAATAATGGATCCAAGTGAAGGAAAAACCTTTAGAGCCAGAAAAAAGTGTTTCAGAAAAACTGAAAGGAGGAAGTGGAATAATCGGATTAGGATCTTCAGATGTATGGGGTAGCACAGGATCAGGATTAAGATATTTAGATGATGACCACCTTAAAAAAACACCTGGAACCCTCTAGCAGGTGCCCTTCTCTCAATCCGTTTGTGATTCATGAATAACTCAGTTTGATGCCACATGAGCTGGAATGGAAAAATTTCAGCGCAAAGTCTTCTCGGAAGAATTAAAACTGAGCTAAAATTGAATAAAATCAAAGATAGATACTGGAACCTGCTATCAGGTTCCCACAGTGTTTTTCTAATGGAAGCTGTTTTTGCCTTGATATTTCTGAAGAAAAATTCAATTTTCAATAATATTTTTTTGGGATGCTGTAGTCTGGAAAATCTTCTATTCCTTTAGAAACATTTTTTTTAGAAGGAATAATAGGTCTGGTGAATTTAAAATTCTTCAATATGCAAAGATCACAAGAATTTCTTACAGGGAGGCCAAGATTGGGCATTAGACAAGGGACCTGGTATTTGTGGCATAAGTTAAATGGGAAAGATAAATCCTTTGAAGACATGATGATTATGATGAGGTTAAAAGCTTATTATTGGAAAGTAAACTTGGTGATTAAAGAGGTTGAAGATAATGATTAAATGGGATTAAGATAGAAATTAATATGTGATCAATCAGATATTCAAAATTATAGAATAGGGACATTCTTCATTGGATGGAGGATATGGTAGACTAAAGTTTAGTACATTACTTATGTGGTATGTAAAAAATTAAAGGACACTTATCCAGTAATTTCCAGAGCTTAATATGTTTTTATGTTGTATTTGTAATGGAGAAAATTGGTTACTTTGAAGCACAAAATGTGGTTAAAAAATATAGATATTAAAATGGTTATTTTATAGTCAAAAATAATTTTTATAGGGTCAAAGATGTATGGAAAGGGTATCAAATATTTTCAAGAAACTTCTGGAATGTTTCTGTATTTCCATTATTTTTTACATATTTTTAATTTTTTAATTTAGTGATTTCATGAGGATTTGGATTTTAAGAATTCTATTAACTTCAATGATTTTCAGTTCAGTGAATAGGGCTGTTGAGGCTACAAAAAATACTGTAAATTATTTAGTAGATTTGAATCTATCTTCCAGAATGTTTATATAATTTTTAGCCTTTTTTTTAGATATCAAATAAGTCCAGAAGTCTGGTTGACTTTGGGACATGTGACTACTTTATTCATATTATTGATTGTAGATGTCAGTGTATGCTAGTACTTAAGCATAATTTGATAGTAAATATTAATGGTCTTACTATTTAAAAATAAATGATTTACAGATTAAAACTCAGTGAAAGACTAATAAAACTGTTTTACTCAATTGTTAACTCACAATATTTGGATTGGTGTGGAATAGTGGTGTAAAATAGGCTTATGAAATATAGTTATAGCTAATATAAAGATAATATCAATTTATACAGGCTTTAAAATATATTTTTATATTATAATAATTGTTTGATAATTTTTATTTGATGTGTAGTAAGTAAGTGATGTCCAATAACCTGCCAAATCCTCCTTTAGTTATACCAAAATCCACTGGAGCGCGTAGACCTTCAATCCAGATGATTTCACTTCTATCCCTGGAAATAACAGGACTGTGAGGTCTTATAACCTCCCCATGGCATTCACTTCAAAATTTTTTAACACCAAGACCTCCAGTAAGGTCTCTCCATAACAATTAATGATATCATACACCGATACGATGAATAGAGAAACAAATAAAAGCAGATACCATAAGGAAACAGGTAAAAAAACTTATCCAAAGAGAATAAAATGAGACTCAAAACATATAAAGAAGAAAATCAACTTTCAAATCCTTCAATGAAATCTTCAAGCATCCACATTAACCAAGTATTCATATCCCAACCCATATATCTATGAAAATCCAATAAAGGAAGCAGATTAAGTTGTCCAAACTTGATATATGTGCCTGAAAAAGGAGTATATTCTTGTACATGCATGGTGAGTACATTGAATATTTCCATATAACCTAAAATAATCAGAAAAAAGAAGCTTATAGGCTTTTTAAATGGTAAACTACACATATTGACCTATATATACATAATATAACTACATATTTTACTTAATATGATGTTTGTGCATACATATAAGCTTATGTATGTCTATAATTACTTTATATCACCTTAGATAAGTATATTAGGACTACATTAGAACCTTAATAAGTATTATGGGGCTATGAATAAGCTATTTAAATTTCTATAAGTCATATAATAGTGTAATAAATATATATATAAGCATAATAACCATACATATAGGTATTATAACCATTATTTTAACTGTGAAGTTTAATAAAATTAAGGTTATCCTATTTTAAACATAAGAAATACTCTGTCTTGGGGATACCTAGGCTGACATTAGACTTGACAGGAGCATAATACAAAATATCAGAGCTTGAAAACTAACTATAGCACAATGTCAGCCTGTAGAACTCTTGAATGAACCGTTTTATCATTACTTTACCTGTAGCATGGTGTCAGCCTGCAGAACCCTGGAAAGAACTGGAGAAAAGGAGATGCCGTAACTACAGGTTATTATCAAACAGGTATAACTAAGTACATAGTCCTGATGACATAAAAATTTGCATGACTGTGGAAAAAGGTCAATTAGCCTAATTTTTATAATTTTGCAGGACATTTTCTAATTTAATTTTTAATGCACAATTGTTACTCAATTTATTATACTTTCTTTATAATCAGTTGTGTGGAAAGTTCCATTCATATTAGTGTTTGCATAATCTCATCTCCACGTTAATCTGTTATGTGCTTAGGCACCTTATGTACATAGTCATTTAGGATATAGTCTGTAGTCGCAACATCCCCTGTTCTCCACTTCTTTCCTGAGTTCTACAGGCTGACACTATGCTACAGGTAAGAAATGGATTCATGGTTCTTTCTGGAGTTCTACAGGTTAAAATCTGTACCTGCGGGCATTGAAACAATAGCTGTACAACAGTCCACCTGCATTAGCAACACTATGAATGCTAGTAGCCGGAAGACCCGCGGAACATGTCTGAAAAAGACCTACCTCATAGTGCTTGTGAAAATAAATCTTGCTCAATTTCCAGCCAAGAGCTATGCAGCCTTGGAACAGGGCCACTACTTCCTCCTCCTCACACTCATAATCCTCACAGGAACACATGTTCCTCAGCACATAAAAAATCATTGTCTGTTACTCCTACCCATACCGGGTTCTGCATCTTCCGCATCTCCACCTTTGAAAAAAAAAAATTACATCTACCACACCTCCCAAACTCACTTCTCCTCTTGCCTCTAGTTCACTAACATCTCCTATTGGCAAACCACTTGCTTGAAAAGCGATTCCCTTCTTGCACCTGTAAGGCTTGTCAGATGTGACCCCAGCACTCAACAACCTTAGACAGGCTATCAGTTACCTTACTATAAGTCACTTACCACCTCCCTGTCACCGGACGACCTACGCACAAGGTTGAGGGTGTTCCTGGAAGTGAGATGGAGAGAGGAGTCTAGAAACTTTGTCGAGGCACAGAGGAAACGTTCGAGGAAGTGATTCAAAGATGACTCGAAGGAAGAGCTACTGCTTTGAGATATGTTCAAGGAAAATTCTAATATATTTTAAAGGTAATATTAAAATTCTTAAAATCTCACGAAGGGTTGGAAACTCAATAATCAAAGATTTTATGATTTAGAAATGATTATTGAGAAAATAAGGAAAGATACAATAATAATGATTTAACCTAAAGTTTTACCACTATTAACTATATATACATTTTATAATTTAATTAAAAAGAATGTCAAACCAAAAACCCAACCCCTTTTATATCCTTTACTCCTCCTTGCATTGACTGCATACCCAACCACTATTCCACACACCACAGACCATTAAAAAAAATACATCCATTACACAAGGACTCTCCTCACTAACATCCGTTAACCCTTTAATCCTCTACTATCCATTCCGTTCATGCTCACTACCCCTTTTAATAATTCACAGACATTTAATAGACCTTTTTGTGCACCATTACATTAACTATTGCACTGTGCGTTGCTTATTGAAGAAAAGACTGAGACACACTATTGAGAGATTGAATAATTTAGATTTAGAGTTTAGACTAGCGCGGTTTGAATAGCGAGTACACAAAGGAAAGTCGCAGTTGCTATGGAGAATTGCTTTCTGCGCTTCGAGTATGGATTTAGACCTCTGTATTATTGATTTAATGAGCTTCTTTTGCCTTGAGTGTCACGTTGCACATGACAGATGCCTGGGTATAAAAAACGCAAGCTGCATTGAGCGTGAGACATACTTCTCAAACTAGTTTCCCTCCCCTTTTATTTTAATTACTTTATACTTTACTATGATGAATTTTCCTACCCCAACTCCCACGCCTCCACACCCTAAAGCGGATGGGGGAATCATTAATTGATGGAGTACTTTTGTGTTGAAAGTACGGCCACACAAGGTCCTCACCAGAACTGCGAGTTTTGCTGCTGGAGATGGGTGGCGTGTGATTCCTTGTCAAAAAATGCGGACGTTGAGCATCGATTCACAAAGACCAAATATTGGGTGATATCAAAAACAAAAGAGGAATTTGAGGATATTTGAGATGTTTCAATTGGGGATGATCAATCGGTTTGAGAGAATGAGGAGGAAGTTGAAGATGATGTAGCAACCTGGGTAACCCAGGCCACAAGTAAGAAACGAAGGGTAGAAGAGGAGGTGGATGAGTTGGTGGAGGAAGATGAGGAAGAAGTTCTCATTTCAAGACAAACTCCGAAAAAGCGACGGGCGGTCATTGAGGATGATGAAGAGGAGAAAGAAGTGGCAGTGAAGGTTACTCCAAAATTATTCTTAGAGGCTGACCCCATATTCGAAGTAATTCCATTCTTCTGTTTTTTTAGAAATTATGTTACTGATGATCTTGTTTTAGAATCCAGATATCATCGCAGAAGTTCCAATTGTGGAATCTGCGCTGTTGCTGCAAGTCAAGGCAAATCAACCAATGGTTGATTTGAGGGAAGATATCAAAGAGACTCTCAACCAGGTATGGTGGAAGAAACCTCGACCAGGTGGACAAACCAGGTTTATTAAAGATTTAAGCGGTGAAGTCAATAAGGTTGTCGATGCTGTTTCCTTCGACGTGGCCGAAGAACTACTGGAAATTGGGGAAGTAGTACAGGTGTAAACAATCCTATAGTACTAGCTATAGGCCTTGACCAAGGGAGTTGGAGAAAAACCAGAGAGAAAATCCCCTGTCCCTTTAGAAAAATAGAGTGAGATTTACTTGCTAAAGTAAGTTGGTTCCTGTTTTGCTAAAGCCCCTTTTAAACACACTTGACTGCTTGATGAGCCAAGAAAGTAGTCCCCAATTAGACTACCAGACCCAAGAACTGAAATGTAGAACAAAGTCCACACCAGAGAAAGCAAAGATACTGATGTAGGCTGCAAATCCACACAGTAGAGACAGAAATAATACTTGCTATAGCTTGCAAGACTATAACAGAGAAAACAGTTTCCAAAGTTAAGTTAAATGAAGAACTCACTTGCAACAAACACAGCCAATTGTGGCCAGAAAACAGTAAAAACTGAGTGAGGAACAATGAGATCACCTCCAGATGGTTGTATGATGATTAAGGTTGCCCCAAACTGTCTTATTCACTATGTACACACAGACCACTAACTAAGAGCCCATGCTCACCCACCAATCTGGCACCTGTACCTGCCAAATTGCATAATAAGCCCTCCTGAAGCGCTCCCCAACCTCCTAAAACAGAGGCGGGTGGGCCGCCCAACGTCAGAGATGCGGCCTGAAGCGGCCCAGCCTCCCTGAAGCCAGAAAACCAATAAAAACAACTAATCTACTTAGAAAAATTAGCTACAACTACTAAAAACTTTAAAACACGGAATTTTACTATAACAACATTGAGACATGAAATATAGTGAAAAATTAGCTCTATCAAATGGTACTAAGCACTTAACCCTAAGACTTAAGTTTAGGCCGTAAAACACAAAAAACAAAATTAAACAGCAATCTTTTATATATGAAAAATGAGGAAATGACCCCTTAAAACTCAGAATATGAAAAATGTCTACAAGACATAAAATATAGAGAAAAACCAGGGCTATCCAATGATAGTACCCACATACCCTCAGACCCAATATCCACGGAATAAAACCAGAAAAATACCCAATTCCCTAACCGATGTCAATTAAGACATGCACAAACAGCACCAAATCACACAAAAAAGGCCCCTGCCAATGTTGGAAGACCACATCCACCCTCCAATTGAGAATGTCCACATTCTTTCTTCATCCAACCACCATGTTCAACCTTCTTCCCAATTCTGCTTCTGAAATGGGTCCTTGCCAATACTGCATCGACAATAATTTTATCTGAACTATGACACCACCTGTCCATCCATACAGAATGTCCTGCGATGTCTGCCAATCTAGAAAGAAGACCTGCCACAGACCTGGTCCACTATCTTCTGCAACAGATTCACCTGCACCTCAACCTGGTCCATCTTCTGCCAGCACCAGAAGATCTAGGCCATCCATCCTGATACCCAGATTAGTCAAAAAGCTCCACCCTTCCTAGAAGAGTGCCACAACCCCTAAAATGACTAGTTCCACCATCCCTGGTCCGTATGATGGTAAAGAACTTTCATTTCTTCCTTCAACTTTAAAACTGATGACTTCTCAGGTCCTCAATCTTCTGATAGTGATGATAACAATGTAGGATCCATTGCACCACCAACACCAACCCACTTGCCCACTATCAAGGCCAAGTTCTAAAAACACACATCTCAACAGAAACAACTTCTGCTTCACTACTTCCAATCCACTCCTGCTAGAGATCCACAGGACATTGAGAACAGAAGACACCTCATTCACCAGTTCAAGGCTAATTCTGAACACTTCATTTCATCTCTTGATTCCCTCTGTAATTCCACTAGTACTTGAGTTTGATTCAGAAAGAAAAATTGACCACACCATCTATAGGATGTAACCACAAAACAACCCTCAGTTTTAAGTCTTGGGGGACCATCCTCATTTTATAGTCTTGGGGGACTCATAAACCCTCAGTTTAAAGTCTTGGGGGACTCAAAAGCCTAAATCATAAACCCAGAACCAGAGATCAACCACATTAAGACACAGAGAAAAAACTAACATTCTGGGGTAATTGTGAATAGAGCAGCCAGCCCATCAATTACCCCCAAACTTGCCTTTGCTAAATTCGGAGGCTCCCCCTGTGGATACCCTCCACCAATCTTTCAAACCCAACTCCAACAACAAAAACTTTTTCCTCAGTTTATAGTCTTGGGGGACTTACAACCCTCAGTTTAAAGTCTTGGGGGACTAACAAAAGTGTTCAGTTTAAAGTCTTGACGGACTAGCCTTGATAAAATCTTGAAACCAGCCAGTTTAAAGTCTTGGAGGACTAACAGAAACCAGATTTCAGTTTAAAGTCTTTATGGACTGACAGAAACCAGATTTCAGTTTAAAGTCTTGATGGGCTGGCAGAATTTTGCATAAAATAGACGCAGCCAATTTCATACAGACCACCCCTACAGCAACCTGCTGAACTTCCACCTTCACTTTGTCATCTACCAATCACTGACAAAAATCTCCTCCTATCCCTTTCCATCATCTTTTTACATCACAGATCATGGCTGGATCTCCTGATGTTAACCCTTCTACTCTCCCTTGCTTCACTGCTCCCAAGGACTATGCCTGAAAACAGTGCATCTACATGTGCCGACCTTGCACATTCACTCTTCCAACTCCTAAATCCAAATTCTACAACAGGGCTTGTGATTCTTGCTATTACAAAAAGAAAAGATGTGACAGAGATGCCAACTACCCTATTCTTCTTCCTTCACCTTCTCACAAATACATCTCTAGATCCCCTACCAGATCCCCAGAGCTTGGTCCTTCCTCTTCCTCTTTATCTTCAGCACCTTCCAGAACTCTTCCCAAAAGACCAGCCTTAGCTTCCCAAGAAACTGCTTTTATCTCCGCCAAATTAGCTACAAAAGCTTCAAGATCAACTCCCAGGCTTCAAGACCGTGTCCAGGTGGCCCGCCCGCCTCACTGGACAGTGAAAATCTGGCTCAAAATCACCAAAAACGACCGGAAACAGCCAAATTCCATCAATCAACAAAAACAACTCTACAAAATCACCTCCCACTGCTCCCAGAGCAATGAAGCCAATTCTTACAAGGTCCAAAAGCTTCAAATTTTCCCAAACTTCTAGGAGACCTGCCAGAGAACCCCAAGAAGAAACCAGAACACCCCACACTGCACCCAAGCAACAACTTCGTCCCCAACTAAGACAAAGAAACTACACCTCTCCTCTGTCAGCCAACTATTCTTCTGACAGTTCCATCTCTTCAAAAGCTCCATCCAGAAGAGATCAATCTGCTTCCAAATCACCCTCTCCTGCTCCATCCTTTAACAACCCTAGTACTCCATCACCAGCACCTCCTCCAGCTGAATCCAACAGAAATAACAACCACAACAACAACAACAATCCCACTGCTCCAACTAGGCCCCAGGAACATCAGCCTCCTAGTTCACTTTCTCAAAATCTTTCAGAGGAAGACCATGAGAATCCATATCTTTCATTAGTTGATCCACCCACTATGACCATTACAAAATCTTCAGAGATCCAAATCCCAGCTGCTTACAAATTTGATGAGCTTCCAATCTGTAAGTACCAAATTAATTTATCCCATTTTTTCAACAACAATAATTACTGATCCAATTCTTCTTGTCTAGTTGGCACCCCTCCTCCTGAATCTATTATTTGAGTTGGACAACCTTTTGAAACTTCTTTGACCCTGAATTATGGAGACATGAAGAAACACCTAAGAACCATGTGTTCCAACATGCTAAAAGCCTTTGCCCTCCATGGACCTTTGAATGACTTTGAAAAATCCCTGAGAAAGCGCCTGTTGGACAACCACTGGAAAATGTCTAGGATCATTAAGCACACCCTCCAGCACTCCATTCCTGCCTCTTCTTCTTCCTCCTCTGAACTTCCCTCTAATCCAATTCCTGACCATTACAATCCCTATAATCTTTCCAGCAGGATGCACTTCATAGAACACAGTGCTTTCCACAATCCCAACAAAAAACAAAAACGTCATCACAATCTGGACCAGCCTCCAGAAGCTTCATCATCCAGACAATGAGCTCCTGCATAAAGATTAGAAACATAATAATAATATAAATCAATTTATAAAAATAATTTCAGAATTTTTTTTTTTTTTTTTTTTACTCTACTAATATACTAAAATTAAAAAATTGATAAATAAAATGAAATGAAATAAATGAAATAAAATATAATATAAAAAATAATAGAAATGGTATCCCCCAGCCAATTGATGAGCTGATCCCCTGATACCTTACCCACATCCAAGTGCACCTTGATGTGGATACACAATTAAATCTTTTAATTGATTAACAGAAATCAAAAATCAAAAAATTTAGAAATTCAGAAGATAATAAAAATAATGAAACACAGAAACACATGAAATAAATAATAATGAATAAAAAAAAGAAAATAGCATTTCCCGGCCAATTGATGATCCTTTCCCCAGCAATGCTTGCCCACATCCATGTGACCCTGATGTGGTAACACCCTATATTTTTGATTTTATAATTTTAAACAACCCCCATAGAAAAATTAAAAGAAAAAAGAGAAAAAAGAAAATAATCTAAAACTGCTATCTAGGAAAAAAATAACTGCAAAATCAAATAAAGTCCAGCTCCATAGATGGTCCAATAAGGGAAAATCCGATCCATAGAAATGATCACTGGGTGGGCTCCCTCCAATAAGTAAAAATGATGGGAGACCACCAGTGATCCACCACCAATCTGAAAGAAGCAAAGATAAAGAAGCCAGTCCCAAACCAGTTTAAAGTCATAGTGGACTTGAAACCTGAATAATAAACAACAGAACTATAATTCAACTAGGAAAAACAAAAGACTTGAGACAGACATTCTGGGGTAACTGTTCTACAGAGCAGCCAGCTCATCAGTTACCCCCACACTTGCCAAAATAAAATCTAGAAGCCCCCCCCCCCTGGGTACCTTCTAACAAAAACACAACATCCAACACAAAAAACCAAAACCAATAAGAGTGAAGAGACCAGCACATGAAAAACAGAGGAAATTCCAGTTTAAAGTCATAGAGAACTAAAACCTGTGAAAAGAAACCAATACTAGGGTTCAACCAAATTAAGAGAAAGGGTTAGAAACAGATAATCTGGGGTAACTGCTGATGGAGCATCCAGCCCATCAGTCACCCCTAAACTTGCCAAGATAGAATCTAGAAGCCCCACCCATGGGTACCTTCTAAAAAAAAGTTTCTAACACAAAAGTTGCTTTGCAACACCAAAAATTCCAAAACAAAAAAGAATGTTCCATATTTTATCCTCATTGTGGAGTAAATCTTCTTCATGCCTAGTGCCTCTGGGATAAAACCTCTTCACTTGGTCTGCAGCCACCCTATTTTTCATGACTGCACCATCCAACTCTTCCAAAACATAAGAACCTCCAGACGCCTGAGATCTGACTCTGTAAGGTCCATTCCATCTGTCAGCAAACATTTTCCCCCACTGACTCTCCAAACTTCTATTATACACCAAAACCAAACAACCAGGTTTCAAGGGATTCTTGAGTCTTTGAGCCAACTTCTTGTCCCATTACCTGACTGATTGATTCCTAATCTTCATCATTCTAGATCATGCCTTCTCCTGAAATTCCTCTCTACATTCCAACTGTTGCATCCTGGCACAGAGCAAATCTTCTGTTGAGTGCATGTCATCCCAATCAATTCCAAGATAAGAGACAGCTTCCAAGTCCACTGATAGAACGGCTTTCTGACCAAACATAAACTCATAAGGAGAATAGCCAGTTGTCCTCTTTACAGTGACCCTATCAGCAAATAACACCAAGGGTAAATAGTGCCTCCACGTTTCAGCACTATCTCCACACATCTTCACCAAAGCATTCTTGATAACTTGATGGCCTCTTTCAACCATGCCTCCAGCTTCAGGATAATATGGTGTAGCCACTCTAACTTTAGAACCAACACTAGCCACAGATTCTTTAAATTTGGCACCAAACTCTGGCCCGCCATCAACAGTGACCTACTTCATCAACCCATACCTATAAATCCACTCCTTCTTCAAAAACTCTGCCACATTCTTGGCAGTCAAATTAACCAGAGGCACTGCCTCAACCCAACCAGACAAATCATCCCTAGCAACAATCAAGTATTTATACCTGCCCTCTTTAATATGGACAGCATCCAGACTGACCCTTCCAAAAACAGTTGATTTGCCAGCAGCACGGCCTACCTCTTTAGGTTTCAAGTGACTTCTTCTTTGACATTCTTCACAAGATTGAACCCAACCCTGCACAGCCAAATTCATACCTGGCTACCAAAATCTGTCTGCTACTCTTCTATAAGTCTCCCCAAAGCCTCTATGACCAAGGTCTTCATGCAAAGACTTCAAAACCAATTCTTGACCCTTCTTCTGAGTCACCACCACTTGAGGATTTGGATGCCTCCTCCTCATCAACCGCCTTCCTGACACATAAAATCCAGGACTCTTCTTCATGATTGACAACCAAGTATCATCATCGCAACTATCTGGCCTCTCCAAGGTCAACAGATATTCCACCAAAATAAAATAAAACCCAGACTGACACCAGGTCTCATCTTCAAAATCCAACAACACCACATCCAAGGGTACAATTCTGTCATCAAAATCACCAGTATGAACATAAGCCAATTGAGCAGCCCAACCAGGACACCAATCCTTATATTTTGGCATGTTATGGTAAGGTAAACTCTTACAGTCGCCTTGCTGTAAGCAGAATCCGGAGGAGATATGTGGATTTAGCTGAAAACCCCGTCCTTCCAATAAAAATAACAAAATGGGAATTCTAAATCACTAAGCTAACCAATCTACTTGGATCTGATTGATGAAAATAATGAAACTCTAAAATAATTAACGCTTATTGAGATTTTAATAAAAGTGGCTGTTGATAAAAGAAATACTGATAACAACAATTAAGGTGTACCAGTGAAAGATCTGAAAAGATTGACTTTTATGTTTTTATAATAATTTGAATTTTTATGAGACAGCAATAATCAAGTCCCAGCGATGAAGACATTTCTAAAGATACCCTGTATGAAGTGTGATTTAAATTGTTGAGTAGTATTTCTAAAATGTTATATATAAAATATAAAGTTATAAGGGTATTACAATTTATTTAATTTGTTGAGTAATAAAAAATGAGACCTTGGTGGTTAATGATTAAGCTGTATGTTATATCCCCCCCAATTTCGAGTCTGAGAGGCTCTTAATTATTCCTAGTCACGTGCCTAAGTTTTCCACTCCAGAGCTCTCCCAGAGTCAATCCAGAGCCCGTACAGAGTCCGTACGGAGTCTGTCCGTACTTCCGGACTCAATTAGAACCTTAAAAACTATAATAAAAATCTAGGAAAATTACACATAATAGAGCTACTTCCCCTTTATATTCCAAACTAATTTATGTAGTCTGCGCAGCTCTAATTACCCCGTGAAAATTCATCAATGTTAAGTAATTTTCTAAAAACGTAAATATTTCTATAAAACTTTAAAATTCATTTAAAAATATAAGAAAAATAGAAAATATTCTGGAAAAATTTCCCAAGGTTCTTAAGTGACTTGACTTGATACTAATAAACTTTTCAGACCGTAAAAATTAGTTTTCTCCGTAAAATAAATTGTTTTTGTGTAGGCATTCACTCATGACCAATTTCTTCATATTTAAAACTCAAATAAATTAAATAAAACCCTTTTATATAAAATAATAACACCAATCTTGCATGCCGTAATAATTCCATTTACGTACTTAGGTGCCATACTAAACTTTAGGCTACCACATCCTCCCTCCAATTGAGAATGTCCCCATTCTTAAAACTTTGCATAAGTGATTGAGCAATTCCAAAAGAATTATCTTTTCTAATAAAATAATTTGATAAATTTGTTTTAGCTGGTCTTCTTTTAATTTTTAAAATAAAAATGTTGTTTCTTCTTCTCTGGCTTGATATAACATAAAATAAAATAATATAAATCTTGTGATGATTCCACTACTGAGAGCAAAGTTTGAGTCCCTTCAGACTCCCATATACCAGTCTTCCTTCTTGTCACAGCATTGAGAGAGTGGATCTTCCTATGAACCGAATACTCCTGATTCCAACCTCATAGGGCCCCCCACTGAGCCGAATTCTATGATTCCAATCTCGCCATAAGGTCCTCCAAGCTTCACACCAAAAATGGCCTAACACCAAGGCACTATAAAAAATCATTCCCTAAAATCCAACTACCATCCTAACTTCTGATTCCTTCATCAAAATTTTCAAACTTTGCTATACAGCAAACCCATAAAATACTTTTGCCAGGTTTCCAATAATAATTTTAACTTTAGACCATGTTAAAGCGCCACAAATTTCACCTAATTAACCATTATGCTTTTATTAGCATCATCACCACCTAAAATTTTAACCTCCTAAAGCTTATCAGCACCCAATTCCAGAAATAATTGAATAACCAGTTTAGAGTCTTAGTGGACAGTGATAAATTAAAAGATTGAATTGAGTTATCCAAACAAGATTGACATTCCAATTTAAAGTCTTGGTAGACCAAACATATAATCGATTGCCAGTTTATGGTCTTGGTGGACCAAAGATCGTTTAGGTGCATAAATAACTTGATATATTCCTAAATAAGGCCTAGGCTTGACTAAAGATTGAATAAATTTGATAATCCAGTTTAATGTCATAGTGGACCAAACATTTGATCGACAAGTAATCCAGTATAAGGCCATAGTGGACCAATGAATGTTGAATTATCCTGCAGATATTAATTTTCCAGTTTAAAGTCATAGTGGACTAAACAATGAATGAACTACCAGTTTAAAGTCATGGTGGACCAAACATTTAATCGATAAGAAATCCAGTTTAAGGTCATGGTGGACCCAACAGCTTGATAACAGTCCAGTTTAAGGTCTTGGTGGACCTAACAAATCCAAAAAAAATTTTAACAATAGTCTTGAAAATTAGCCAGTTTAAAGTCTTGGAGGACTAACAGCTCCAAAATTTGTATAAAACCCTTAAGGAAAGTCTTGAACAGTAGCCAGTTTAAAGTCTTGGAGGACTAACAGATCCAATAAAAGTATAAAAAACCTAAAAGAAAGTCTTGAACAGTAGCCAGTTTAAATTCTTGGAGGACTAACAGCTCCAAAATTCGTATAAAAAAAACTTAAAGAATGTCTTGAACAGTAGCCAGTTTAAAATCTTGGAGGACTAACAGATGTCTTGAATTAAAATCCCATAGGTATTGAGTTCTCCTAGACCCTGTTTCCTGTCTAAACTAAATGAATAAAACTAAAAAGAATGAAAACTAAAAAAAATAAAACTAAAAAATATAATAATAATTTTGATTTAATTAATTAATTTTAATTTTAATTTTTTTTTTTAATTTTTTATTTATTTTATTATTATTATTATTTTTTTTTTTTTATTTTTTTTTATTTTATTTTTATTTTTATTTATATTATTATTATTATTTATTTATTTTTAATTTTAATTTTTTTTTTTTTTAAATTTAAAATAAAAGATTTTAGAAAAGATAGTTTTGAAATAAAAGTTAAAATTTAATTTTAAAGAAAGATAAATGAATGTGAAAAGAAAGATGAAAAAAGTACTAAAAAATATCTTTAAATAAAATTTTAAAAGATGCCCCCCGGCCATTTGATGAGCCGTACCCTCGACATCATACCCACATCCAAGTGCAACTTGATGTGGTTACACAATTTGAGAAATTTAAAAGAAAAGAAAATAAATGAAAGTTTTTAGAAGATAAATTTTATAATGATGATCACTGGGTGGGCTCCCTCCAATTTATAAAAATGATTAGAGACCACCAGTGAGCATCACCTTTACAATAATTCATAATATATATTAAAGAAAAGAAATCACAATCTAACATAAAAAAATTCAAAAACAAAATAAAAAAAAGAATCTTGAATCCGGCGTTGAGAGCCGTGTCTCTTGATTTGTTCCAGTTTATAGTCTTAGTGGACTTCCTATAATTAAAAGACAAAGCCAGGATTCAACTAGAAACAGGGAAAATTATGGAAACGAACATTATGGGGTAATTGTGTATAGAGCAGCCAGCCCATCAATTACCCCCACACTTGCCAATATTAAATTAAGAAGGTTCCCCTGTGAACACTTCTTCCAATAAATTTTAAGAAAAAAATTTCTAACACTATCTTCACCCATATTTTAAGAATTTTAAGTTTTTTTTTCTTTTTTTTTTTTTTTTTTTGAAAATTTCAAAGAAGATCTTCTTGAACCTCGTTAAGTTTCATCATAGTTTCATCGCCCATATGCAGTGTAACGACAGTAAAGTATTTTGATAAAAAGAAGATAGTTAATCATCGTTGCGGAGGTATCCATAAAATTTCATAAATGTTATAGTTTATCCTCGTTGTGGAGGTTGATAAGGTTTTTTATAAACATCATAGTTTATCTTCATTGCGGAGGAATCCATAAAATTTTGTTGATATCATAGTTTATCCTCATTGTGGAGGAATCCATAAAGTTTCATTGATATTATAGTTTATCCTCATTGTGGAGGAAGACTTCGGCACTCCTGGTGCCTCTAGGATAGAACCGTTTCACTTGATCGGCTGCTACCCTCTTCTCCAATACTACTCCATCCAACTCTTCTAGCACATATGAACCGCCGGAAACTTGCTCCTTGATTTTATACGGTCCATTCCACCTATCTGCAAACATCTTTCCCCACTGACTTTCCAAACTCCTATTATACACCAGGACCATATCACCTGGGTTCAAAGGTTTCCTTAATCGATGTGCCAACCGCTCATCCCAATATCTGACTGATTGATTTCTGATCTTCATCATCCGCGAATATGCCTTTTCTAAATATTCTTCTTTCTTTTCTAGCTGCATCATTCTTGCACACAATAATTCTTCAGTAGTTTTGACCGTGTCCCAGTCAACTCCAAGATATGATTCAGCTTCTAAATCAACCGGTAAAACTGCTTTCTGTCCAAAAACAAGTTCATTAGGTGAAAATCCGGTCGTCCTTTTGGCAGTGATTGGATCAGCAAATAAAACTAAAGGTAAATAGTGCCTCCACTTTTCGGCACTTGTCCCACACATTTTTACTAAAGCATCCTTAATAACTTGATGCCCTCTTTCAACCATGCCTTCAGCTTCAGGATAATATGGGGTTGCTACCCTAACCTTTGATCCAACTTTCAATACGGCCTCTTTAAACTCTGTCCCAAATTCAGGACCTCCTTCTACCATCACCAACTTCATCACCCCATACCTATATACCCAATTATTCAACAAAAATTCTGCCACATTTTTGGCAGTTAAATTAATAAGAGGCGCTGCCTCTACCCAACCAGATAAATCATCTCTGGCCACAATTAAATATTTATACCGTCCCTCTTTTATATGAACGGCATCTAAACTAACTCTCCCAAAGAGCGTATATTCACCGGTCACGCGTCCAGGTTCTTTTGGCCTTAAATAACTTTGTCTTTGACATTCTTCGCATGACTGAACCCACTGTTTAACAGCCATCTTCATGCCAGGCCACCAAAATCGATCAGAAACTCTTCTAAACGTTTCTCCAACGCCTCTATGCCCAAGATCTTCATGCAGTGATTTCAAAACTAATTCTTGCCCCTTCTGTTGAGTTATAACTACTTGAGGATTTGGATACCTTCTCCTCATTTAAACGTCGACCAGATAGGTAAAACGTAGATGAATTCCTCTTGATAGCCACCCATTCATCCTCTTCACACTCTTCTGGCCTCTCTAAAGTTAACAAATATTTGACTAACAAAAAATAAAAACCAGTCTGACCCCAGACGTCATCTTGAAAATCGATTAATATAACATCAATAGGGACTTCTCTATCACCAATATCACCTGCACATGAATGAGCCAATAATCGTTGACCCCTAAATAAATCTTTAATCGAGCTATGTCGACGTTTTTCTTCTGAACCTTTTGATCCTTCGAAAACCGTATTTGAAAATACCTCTTTCTCTTTATCCACCTTTTTATTTAAATTCTCTAATTCTCCAACATATACACCATTCCTTAATTTACTACTATCCAACACTACCAATCCATCTTCCTCTACACACACCACATCTTCTTCTACCTCCTTTCTACCGAATTTATCTACACCTTTTCCAACACCTTTATTAACATAAAAACTATTTTCCAGTTTATCCTCTTGGTGGAGGTCATCATTACCATAATCTAAACGCATTAGTCCTGCCAGTTTAACCTCATGGGGGAGGTATGGAAAGTCTTCAGCTCCTTTAGTGCTGGCTTTGATAATAGGTATATCTTCATCGAACTCTTCTGAGTCTGAATCTTCTTCAGTGGGTGGTCTCCTTGATAAACCATCTGGCATAGTAAAAGTTTTGCCAGGCTTATGAACTAAATCAAACGAAAAATGTTGAATAAAAGCTACCCATATCGCCATGGGTGCGTTCGGTAAACTTGGGGAATTAATCATCTGGATTAACGATTTCGCATCTACTTGCAACTCAAAATGTTGCCCCCACAAAATATGCTGAAGTTTCTTCAGTATTTTTGCCACACCACATAATTCCAATTTTGGTTGAGAATATCTTGATTCGACCTCAGTAAATACTACAGATTCATACCTAACTGGCCTGATGTAACCAGCTTTATCCATCTGAGACAAAACCGCCCCAGCTGCAACCTGACTTGAATCAACTGCTAAATAAATTCTACCAGCATCTTTTCCATAATCCAACTTGTGCAGGACTAAATCCTTCCCCACAACCTCCTTCAACTTCACAAATGCCTTCTCACACTCTTCATCCCACTCCCAGTCTGCATCCTTTCTTGTTAACCGTCTCAATGGAGCTGCCAATGAAGAAAAGTCCTTAATATACATTCTAACATATAGGCAAACGTCTAAAAACCCTCTAACTTCGGTCGTATTCTTGGGTCTTGGCCAGGACTGAATTTTGTTAACTTTCTTCTTGGACATAATCCTACCCTCTCTACATACCACATGGCCTAATATTTCTAAGGCTGGCACACAACATGAAAATTTTGAACCTGAAATAGTTAAACCAGCCTCTTCAATTCGAAACAAGATTCTTTCTAATGTAATTTCAAACTCCCAAATGAATTTGCGTATCCCGGGATTCTCTTCCAACACCTGGTTATCATAGTCGGTTGTTGGTCCCTTAATTCCTCCATCATCTATGAAGATTCCAGCATATTGTGGAATTTCATCTTGAAGGATCCAAGCCATCTGAGCTTGATAAACTGCAACCGAATTTGTTGCTCCTTGAGGTAATCTTGTTAACTGTAAACGTCCTAGTGACGTATCAAATGTAGTGAGAGGTCTTGAGTCCGGATGTAACTCTCTCTCATCATATCCACCCATAATATCTCCCAAACCATAACACACTCTTCCTGCAAACGCTTCAACAAACTCCTCAGCACTAGGCGGTATCCCAGCATCCTTTATTGTAACCCTATTTAATTCCCTAAGATCATGAACAACTCTAAGCTTGCCATTCGGTTTCTTGATACAAAATACCGGACTAGAATAACTTGATGTTGATTGCTCATACAGTCCAGTGCGTATCCGTTCTCTGACAACTTCAATATAGGCTTCTTTTAATGCAGCCGGAATAGGAATCGGTTTCTGCTGCCACGGTTCATGACACACCACAGGAATCTTGTAAGGCTCCCCATAGGAATGCTTCAACACACCCCTCTCCTCTTCTACAAAAGCAATGGCCTTCTCTCGCTTGACCATTACATCCAACAACAACTTCTTCTCTTCTCCAGACAACCAGCCATCAGGTCCAAAATTAACAACACCCAGTCTCTCAAAAGTGATTCTTGACGTCTCAGAAAATTCAGACGGATTCTTTACCAAGGGACTTTCATAAGGATCTCTTGATAACCTTGGTCTTCTCAAGGGTGGATTTAATTTGGCAGGTAGCGGTTCATTAATAGGTCGAACTTTATTTGCTACTTTCTTATATTTGGCTGCGTCCACATCTAAATAAACTTGAGGTAAAACATTTACTTTTGTATCGCCATTACATATTTCATCAAATGAATCTTCTTCATCGCCAGAATTGGAATAAGAAAAATTAGAAAAATATTTTATTTCATTTTTAAATTTTACCCTTTTCTCCTTTCCCTCGTCTAATTTATAAACAGATTTTCCAACACCTTTGCTTCCCTTATCCAACAGTAAATCGCCCGTAAAGAAAGTTGGCAGTTTAACCTCTTGCTGGAGAACCGGAAATGAATTTTCACAAAAATTATTTTTTTGTGTTTTTATTATACTGAGATTTTTAATCGGGTTTTGATGAGATAATTGCAGTTTACCCTCTTTCTGGAGGTCACAAAACATACCCTTCCAATTTTTATCCAACCTAATTTGGCCCATTTTGCCTTTTTCACCGTTTTTAAATTTAATAGAAAAACTGGGTAAATTCAATAAACATATAGAAAATTCCAAAACGTATTTGCACTCCAAAGTAATATTAACAGAAAATAATTGAGAATCCACTTGAATTATCTTCAAGTGAGCTGACCTATTGCAATCCGGGATCTCATTATGAGGAGAGATTACAACATTAGAGCGATCAGCCCCTGCTACCCCAAAAAATGAGGGCATTCATCCCTTTCCAACAAACATAATTCACCAGAAGATGTCCGTTTTATATGCCGCTTCTTGGTGCAAACACAACACTGGCACAGAGTAGTAATCCCTGGCCGTGTTTCCCAACCTTCATCTCCAAGAGGCGCTAACTGCATATGTAACCTCCGCATATCTTCACCAGTGATCTCCAAACTAATCCCCATGCCAGCTTGATACCCTATCCTGGCCTCAAAATCCATCAAAAAAGGACCACCAAGAACAGTTTTGACTGCTCCTCTGGCCACATAAAAGTGAACCTTACCAACAGATCCACCAATTCCTAACCTGACATGCTCAGCTGTACCCATCAGCTCTGTTGCATACCCTCCAATGCCTCTGAGGTTTCCCCCAGTTCCACTTTTAATTGGCAAGCCTATACTCGTCGCTTGCTCCAATGAAGTTAAATTAATTTGAGACCCTGAATCGACCAAGGCCTTTACTTCTTTAACGTTAAGAGTTACCACCAGGTAACCCAGGGGAGCGGAAAAATGCGTATCTACATCTTCCCCAAACTTTTCAGCATTTTCACAAATATATTCCACCTCTCCAGTTGAAACCCGATGCCTCGTCAAATGCTTCTTCTGCTTTTCAGCAAGCGCCGGACTAATCGTAAATAACTCCCCCAAAGATAAGGGAATCTGCAGTTGATTCACCCTATTCAAAACTGCGTCCATCGCATTAGCTTGACCAGAAACTACTGGCCCCTCATACTGGACCTTTGATTTAACAACCTTGGCCCTGGGTACCTCTTGAGGTCCAACCGAGCCATCTTCACCTCCCATAATAACATCTTCACTTTCTATAACCCTAACTCCGTCACCAGCTTCTTGCACTAATCCTGATCCATCGCTAGTCCTTCTTACACCCTCCATTGGGATGGGACCGCTAAAAGTTGGTCTGGGTAGAGACGCCAACGGTACGTCCTCCTCAGAATCCGAATCATCCTCTGGCATAGGCTCACCATTTAAATCAAACTTGCCATAACTAGGCGGCCCCATATCAGCAATCCCCTTCTGCATTTTATATAATTCGTCCTTAGAGTAAGGGTTCAATTTGTTGAAAGCAGTTTGAGCACTAGAATTCTTGTCCTTAGAGTAAGGGTTCACTTTGTTATTGGCCTTGCCAGGATTAGCCCTCAATTGGCTCTGAATGCTACTTTTCGCCTTAGTAGCAGCTGCTCTTCTAGCAGCATTAACATTGTATTCGCCGGCCATACAGCTTCCCTCCACCTGGGCAACCGTCACCAGCTCTAAACCACCAAAAGAAGTAGAAAACGTGGCTTTACTGACCTCTTTCTCTATAACTTTGTCAGCTTTTCCACCATTACCATTACCATTTTTGCCACCCTTGGCACTAACATCTTCATCCGTCACCTCTTCAAATCTGGCTCTCCTTTCAGCCGTTAAACCTCTTCTGACCAAATCAGAAGGAGACTGTCCATCACTGGGCTTGATGAATGTACCATCCGGAAATTTATAAACTTTACCATCAAATAAAACTCGCCCAGCATCCATATCCTTATCAAGAGCAAAACAAACTGTTGCTCTATGCCCCCTTCTATTACAATAGGAGCACACCTTTGGCTCATCGTAGCCACCTCTATATCCATTACTACTATTCCCACCATTTCTCCCATTGCCTGGGAAGCGGTTACCATTGTTATTGCCATTATAATTTCGACGTTCATACCCTCTAGACTGATAATAAGTTGATGTCGACGAAGAAGCAATTGGGGCCTTGTTAGCCTTCTGGGTTTCTTGAACAAATATTTTTAATCGTTTAGTTAAATCGGCCAAATGATCGACCATCTTATTATCTACATTGCCCTCAACTTTAGCAGCAGGTAATCCAATTTGTGCCTTCTTGGCCTCCTGGGTTTTGACCATAATATCATTGTTTTCGGCCAAAACTTTGCTAACCTTACTAACATATTGAGTGCAGGACTCTTGATATTTGTCCAATGCTAACAACTTGAGATGGGCCTGAATGTTCTCTTTAATAACCTCCAGTGCCAGCAGTTTCTGCTCACCATTAGGCAGTTCCTTCATCAAATCTTTTCTTGAAAGATCCTTCAAGACGTCCATACAAATATCCCTGCTGCATGCTGTCCAAAACAAATCTTTTGCTTGGTTCTCATGTACTAACTCGTCCACCAGTATGAGATATTCCACCACTTCATCAAACTGAACACAGAGCTTTTTGAAGTCAGCCATAGAAGAAACTCCACCTTTTGCTTGCCAGTCTCCAACAATTTTATTGAGGTCCATCATAGTAAACCTAACACCCCATCTATCAACCATAGCTTTAGAAAGCTTAACCCAATCCTTGTCCTTGAATGCCTGCATAGCAATAACCTCTTTTTCCACCTCCCTATCAGCAATAAAAAATCTAACTTGCTTCACCATGTCCACATGAGACACTACGCAATAAAGGGGGTGGACTTGCTAGCAAGTCCCCAACCTGAACTCAGACAGAACTCAGATGGAACTCAGACTGAACTCATACTGAACTCCTACTGAGCTCTACTTGAAGACCCACAAAAACTGTTCTGCTGAGTGGCGTTCATCCCCGATTGTATGGTTCCTTTGTCAATAGCTCAATGTGTGTTCAATCTGTGGTGAATTTGAGTCCAAGGTTGCGGACTTGCTAACAAGTCCGCCCCCTGTATTGCGCGGTGAGAAGCACCATCAAAAGCAGCAGCAGCTTCATACCTGCTAATGAACCATTTAACCTCCTCCCCATCAAACTTTGGGCCATCCCAAGAAACAATTCTAACTGAGGGAGTAAGAGGGTTAGAAGATCCAGAAGCAACAGCAGAAGAAGACATCCCAATAAGTAATGAAATGCGTTAACAATTGATAAAATAACAAGCCTCTTGCAGGCCAATAACAAAAATCCAATTAGAGTTCCAGAAAATAAGCCTCTTGCAGGCTAAGAACGTTCTTGATCCAAGTAAGTCTTTAAAGAAAGCTATAGAAATCGAACCCCACGTTGGGCGCCAACTATGGTAAGGTAAACTCTTACAGTCGCCTTGCTGTAAGCAGAATCCGGAGGAGATATGTTGATTTAGCTGAAAACCCCGTCCTTCCAATAAAAATAACAAAATGGGGATTCTAAATCACTAAGCTAACCAATCTACTTGGATCTGATTTATGAAAATAATGAAACTCTAAAATAATTAACACTTATTGAGATTTTAATAAAAGTGGCTGTTGATAAAAGAAATACTGATAACAACAATTAAGGTGTACCAGTGAAAGATCTGAAATGATTGACTTTTATGTTTTTATAATAATTTGAATTTTTATGAGACAGCAATAATCAAGTCCCAGCGATGAAGACCTTTCTAAAGATACCCTGTATGAAGTGTGATTTAAATTGTTGAGTAGTATTTCTAAAATGTTATATATAAAATATAAAGTTATAAGGGTATTACAATTTATTTAATTTGTTGAGTAATAAAAAATGAGACCGTGGTGGTTAATGATTAAGCTGTATGTTATATCCCCCCCAATTTCGAGTCTGAGAGGCTCTTAAGTATTCCTAGTCACGTGCCTAAGTTTTCCCCTCCAGAGCTCTCCCAGAGTCAATCCGGAGCCCATACGGAGTCCGTACGGAGTCCGTCCGGACTTCTGGACTCAATTAGAACCTTAAAAACTATAATAAAAAATCTAGAAAAATTACACATAATAGAGCTACTTCCCCTTTATATTCCAAACTAATTTTCGTAGTCTGAGCAGCTCTAATTACCCTGTGAAAATTCATCAAAGTTAATTAATTTTCTGAAAACGTAAATATTTCTATAAAACTTTAAAATTCATTTAAAAATATAAGAAAAATAGTAAAAATTCTGGAAAAATTTCCCAAGGTTCTTGAGTGACTTGACTTGATACTAATAAACTTTTTCAGACCGTAAAAATAAGTTTTCTCTGTAAAATAAATTGTTTTTGTGTAGGCATTCACTCGTGACCAATTTCTTCATATTTAAAACTCAAATAAATTAAATAAAACCCTTTTATATAAAATAATAACACCAATCTTGCATGCCGTAATAACTCCATTTACGTACTTAGGTACCATACTAAACTTTAGGCTACCACAATGTCATTCTCTTTCCACTGAACCTTGTGAGAATCCAGTTCACTAACAAAAACATCCTTTTCCAATTTTGATCTGTCCCAAACAACAACTCCATCTTCATCAACAAAAACATCCTGATCACCAGAATAAAGATCAGATCCATACAGTTTAGCCTCTTGGGGGAGGTCAGAAAAATCTTCAGCACCCTTTGTGCTGGCCCTAACCACTGGAACATCTTCATCAAACTCTTCAGCCTCAGAATCTTCATCTGTAAGTGGCCTCCTTGATAATCCATCAGGCATAGTAAAAATTTTGCCTGGTTTGTGTACCAGGTCAAAAGAAAAATGTTGAAAAAATGCCACCCACCTAGTAATTGGAGCATTTGGAAGACTAGGCATGTTGATCATCTGAACCAAAGACTTTGCATCCACCTGCAGCTCAAAATGCTGCCCCCACAAAACCATCTGCTGCTTCTTTAAAATTTTGGCTACGCCACACAATTCCAACTTAGGTTGAGAATACCTAGATTTCAACTCATTAAACACCACAGACTCAAATCTTAATGGCCTGAACCTCCCAGTCTTATCCTCCTGAGACAAAACAGCACCAGCAGCAATATAACTTGAGTCAACTGCCAGATAAATTTTTCCAGCACCAACACCATAATCCAACTTGTGAAGAAAAATATCTTCACCAACCACCTTTTTTAACTTCTGAAAAGCCTCTTCACACTCTTCAGTCTATTCCCAATCTGCATCTTTTCTTGTCAACCTCCTTAAAGGTGAAGCCAACAAAGAAAAATCCATAATAAAAATCCTGAAATATACACATACACCCAAAAATCTTCTGACTTCAGTAGTATTTTTAGGCCTTGGCCATGACTGAATTTTATTAATCTTCTTCTTCGCCATAATCCTTCCCTCTTTACATACCACATGACCCAGAATTTCCAAAGCAGGAACATAAAAACAGAATTTTGACCCTGAAATGGTCAAACCAGCCTCTTCAATCCTAAACAACACTCTCTCTAGAGTTATTGCATATTCTGACACAAACCTCCTTATGCCAGGGTTCTCTGCTAACACCTCATTGCCATAATCAGTGGATGGTCCTTTAATTCCACCATCATCAATACAAATACCATCATGACTAGGAACCTCATCCTGTAAAATCCAAGCCATCTGTACTTGATATACTGCCACTGAAATAGTTGCTCCTTGAGGCAACCTAGTGAGCTGAAATCTTCCCAAAGGAGTCTCAAAAGTTGTGAGAGGCCTTGAATCCATATGGAGTTCCCTCTCATCATAACCACCCATAATATCACTCAAACCATAACACACCCTTCCAGCAAAAGCTTCAACAAAATCCTCTGCACTTGGTGGCATCCCAGCGTCCTTGATAGTGACTCTATTTAAGGCTCTAAGATCATTAACCACCCGCAATTTTCCATTCTGCTTCTTTACACAGAAAACCGGACTTGAGTAACTGGATTTTGATTGTTCATATAACCCAGTCCTGACTCTTCCCCTAACAATCTCCACAAAATCCTCTCTAATAGCGGCTGGAATCGGAATAGGTTTGATTTGCCAAGGTTCATGACAAACCACAGGAATCAAGTAAGGTTCCCCATAAGAGTGCTTCAATACACCCCTTTCCTCCTCAACAAACTCCACAGCTTTTTCCCTTAGCACAATAACGTTGTGGTACGCGCCTCACAGGAAGCGTGATTTTAGACCAATCAGCGCGCGTAGTCCAGGAAGAACAAAGTGGAGTTAGCGCAGCAGGAAATGTAAAAATATAATATTTAATTGTGTGTTTCAAGGAACAAAGGAAATGGAAGCGCAAAAAAAAAAGATTAAGGGTCGGTGCACTTGGATTTTGCAGCAAGATGTGCCGCACAATAGGGAATTGTGTATTATTAACTTAGGACTATTACGCGCTAAACAATATGGATTTGGGATTTCCAAAAAGTATGTGTTACGCATTAAGAAGAAAGTCATGGATTAAGGAAGACTCAAGTGCATGGTATGCTTTACCGCGGCCAGTTGGGAAACTTACTGAGACAAGTAATGAAGAAGGCTAACTAGTAAAGCAAGCTGTCAGAACTCCGAGCCTAGTATTAAAGCAAAGAGAGTGGGGACTCAATCGTAAAGCTACCCAAGAGTTAAGGCAACTAGACGCAGTGTTAGGATAAGTCAAACCTGGAACTAGCGCTGAAACAAAACAAGTAATTATAGAGTCTGATTTAGGCGCTGTAGTTGTTGTAAGCAGTGTAAGTAGCATACTAATAATTTAGTTATTGTTTTAATAATGTGGCGCTAGAGTCAGCGCTGGAGATCCATTAGGGAACTGTGTCTTGAGCACTGAAAGAATATAAAAGGAGGACTATTAGGTAGGGACAAAGGGAGAGGACTGGTCGATCTATCTATTTAGTTAATAAAATATGAAAAATCGCATTAGTTGTCATTTAAAAAAGCAGTTCACAGAAGAATCAATATAGAGATATACGTGTAGCTATAGTCATAGTACCCAGTATAAGATATTAGATCTTTTGGTGATTAATTGTTTGAGAAAGTATTAAAAGGTATTTTCTGAGTCTTTTAGAGTTTGTGCGTCTGTGTGTGTATTTCATATAGTATAGTGAAAGAGGGCAACATAGAGAGAATATATAGATTCAGTGGGATTAACTATTATTAGAGATATTTTATTACTATAATAAGGCATATTCAAAGAGAGCGCTTCAAGAGGGAGTAGCTGTGTATAATAGCGCTTGTTAAGAATAGAAATATCCAGATATTAATACTTGTTTTTCCTTATCTTTAACTCATCTCAACTTATAAACTTTCTAGTCAAATATTAGTGTTACAAATTATTACACTGTCTTTAAAAATAAGAGTGGCAGGTGCTTCTTTTTTTATAAATTAAAAAGGAGAACCAACACATCTCGCATTGTGTCTACTGCTTAGTACTTTAGAACAGTCTACAATTGGTGTCCCAACAGTGGCATAATTGTAACTAGTGTTTTTGATTAGATTGTTTGGTTTTTTAGGGTTTTGTCAAGAGGACGTAATCAAGCCGGCGCTTCAGCGGAAGAGTCGTAGGGTCTACAACAAGTGGATCAATAGCCGTTATCAGAGGATAGCATAGGGCTGTATCATGAAAAAAGTCAGGTTTAATTACCAAGCATGTGTTTTTTCTTTGTGATCTTTGCTTTGATTTGATATTTCGGGAATGGATCCTACTGCGACTACATCTAGGGGATGTCAGGAGAGGGTTAAATTGATCAATTCTTCAACATCATTTCCAAAAATGGTAACCACGATTATTAGGTGTAAATATGAAAGCTTGCACTTTGTGGGCATTAATACCAAAAAGTTTTTACGCAGGTTTGAACAAGCAGCGGAAGTTTATGGAGCAACCGAATATGATATGGTACGACAAGTACTATTCTTTGTATCTGATGAATGCAAAGACAATTTAGAGGATCTAAAAGGGCATGAGGAGCAAAATTGGTCAGCGCTAAAAGAAAAAATGCTCAAGAGATGGCCAAAAGTTACCAAGGAAACTAGGTATACAATGAAGGACCTGGATATTTTGGTAAATAGGGTCAAGGCTAGAGGAGGTGTTCAAGACCCCAAGGAATTTAAAAGTTTTAGGGAAGACTTCGATCTGATAGTAGAATATTTACTTAGTAACGAAGATTTTAGTGATGTTAATGCGTCGTTACCCTGGTTTTGTGAAGTGTTAGCGCCAGAAGTTGAAGACTGGGAAAAAAGGCACTTGGATAACAAAGGAAAGCTTGTTAAAAAGAGGGACGGAAATTACAAGTATCCCAGATTAGAAGAAGTGGAAATGGCAGTGGAAGCTGAAATGTAGTTGCGTCGAGTTGAGCAACGTGCAGCAAGGGTGGCTCTGGATAATAAGGATATAGAGGAAGATGCGCCAGGCGTTCGATTGCCTTCTCAGATTTCCTCTCCTAAAGTTAAAATTCTCTCTAAGGATCAAGTTTCAGTCATGGAAAGAATTGATGAGTTGGAGAAGAAGATAGTTGAAGCGGCAAAAGCAAAAAATCGTTTAGGCCCAAGAGTTCTCCTCAAACTTCGCGTTTTTCCGCTATGGTGTGCTATTATTGTAATAAAGAGGGGCATACAAGGATGAGGTGTAATGCGCTTTAAAAGGATAAAGAGGAAAAGGTAGTTTGCAAGGATGGGACTACGCTTATGTTGGAAGATGGTACCAAGTTGATTAGAGACAAAGATCGAGGGATGCAAGCCATGGTCATTGATCATATTAATAAAAAGTCTATGGAAAGCAGGTCAAGCAAGGTCAAAGAGTCGGAAAATAAGGAGAAAATCAAGGATTCCAAGTCGGTTAATTTTGCAGTTACTTGTGCGGTGTTAGATTTTAAAGTAAAAGAAGGAGCGGTTTCAGCGCCACTTACTGCAGCACAATTGGAGATGTTCGCAGAAAAGCATAAGAAAATGGCCCCACCTACAATTATTAGGCCAAGAAGGGCTGGCTCTAGGTATGCAAATCCATAGGATATGGAGGAAGTAGGGTATACTACTAGGGAAAATACACCTGCCCCTATCGAGGATGTTGAAATGGATGGTATGGACTCTGGAGGTTATGGCGTGGATAACCAGGAAGTAGAACTGACGGAAATGTTGGAGGAACCAGTGGTAGTACAGCAAAGAGTGGTACCTGCTGAAGGGATGCCAGGAGCAAAGCATAATACTCCAAAGAACCCACCTGGAAGAGCGAAAGCTGGTGCCAAGGCAACTCAGCCAAAATGAAGAATGCAGCGCCCGGTTCATTCTGATTTTCCTAAAGCTGCCGAGGATTTAGTTGCGAAATGTTTGAAGACTACAGTTTCTGTTCCATGGGGGATGCTTACTGCAGTAGCGCCAGATGTAGCAAATGGAATCATGGAAAAGTGCAGAAAGCAAAGGATTGCTAATTGCGCTGAGTTTGATATGGCGGAACAGTCATTTCAGCCAGTTGTTGGATTACCTAGGGCCCCACATTATGCAGGACCCTTAGGGTATTTAACTATTACGGTAAATGGTAAGCAAATTAAAGCGTTAGTGGATACAGGTTCACAAATCAACGTGGTATCAGTGGATGACGCAGTGGAATTAGGTCTTCCTGTAAAAGACGGCGAAGGCACTGTCGCAGGAATTGGGGGAGGTAGGTTACCTGCTATAGGTGTAGCAGAGTATGTACGCACTAGAGTTGCGGGAGCAACAAGAGATATACATTTTTATGTTCCAATGGGTGTAGTTAAACCAGTTTTAGGCACTCCATTTTTAATGGATTATTTGGTGACTAAAGATTATTGTTTAAATAAGACTATAGGAATAAGGATTATGGGTGATGACGGTGTTCCAGTAACAGCAGTCTTAGTAGCGCCCAAGGATGGTGGCTGGGAAACTAAGTACTCTGGAGCTGCGCGGTTAGAGAAAGGAAGAGAGTTTTATGAGGAAGTCTCAGATGAGGAGATAGGGCGAACGCCAGGAAGGTGCCAACATTATCATTAGGGACTGGCATTTTAGGTGTTACTATCTCCCAGGATGAGAGGAACCTGGATAGTGACCAGTCAGTCCAACAAGGAGGGATACGTAAAGCAGTACTTCATAGGTGTCTTGGGAATACTACTGTAGAATGTATTATACCTAAACTTTTTAATTTCTTTAATTTTGGATATTGTTATACTTATATTAAAAAGGAAAGACAAAAACAGGATTTAGGTGTAACCCGTAGTTATATTAGAAAGGGTTTTATTTTAATTAATGAAGGAAGCAGTAAGGACTGTTTTGCATCTAAGTATAAACCAGTAGCTGTTAAGGTTAAACCAGTGAATATAGCGATGCCTGATTTGAATCCTCCTTTGAAGAGGCCGGTGCTATCTAGAAATCCTTATGATACACCTTTAACGAAGTTTCCGCCTGATTTTGCGTTCACTAGTAAGATTACGATGGAAAGGCTTCAGATGGTAGATTTTGGACCAGAGGGCTGGTTATCTCAGAAAGAAAAGAAGTTATTATTACATGTTATGGTTCTTAGGGAAAAGGCTATTGCATTTTCATAAGAGGAAAGAGGTTTGTTAAAACACTCTTATGGTAAACCTTATATTGTTCCAGTTATACCTCATGCGCTGTGGCAAAAGAAGGCTTTTCCAATACCGGCGGCTATAAGAGAAGAGTATACGAAATTAATTAGGGGAAGGTTAAAGTCTGGCTTGTATGAACAGTCTATGTCTAGTTTTTCAAGTCCAGTGTTTTGTGTGGTCAAAAATAATGGTAAATTAAGGGTTGTTCATGATCTTAGGGAGATGAACAAGGTTACAGTAAAGGATGCAGGGATGCCACCAACGCCAGAAGAATTTGTGGAACCTTTTGCAGGGCGTGCATGTTACGGATTAGGTGATATTATGGGAGGATACGATGAGCGCGAGTTGGACAAATCGTCCATACCCATGACAACGTTTGAAACACCACTGGGGCGCTTTAGGTTGACAAGGTTACCGCAAGGCGCAACAAATTCTGTGGCGGTATATCAAGCACAGATGATGTGGATATTGCGGGATGAAATTCCAGAACATGTGGGAATTTTCATTGATGATGGTGGTATAAAAGGACCAGCCAGTGATTATGAAGGGGAAGTGTTAAAAGAAAATCCATATATTAGAAAGTTTATTTGGGAATATGCAATTACCCTGGAAAGAGGGCTATTTAGGATAGAGGAGGCAGGATTAAATATTTCTGGGTCTAAATTTGCCTGTTGTGTTCCAGCGCTAGATATAGTGGGACATGTGGTATGCAAGGAAGGGAGAATCGTTGCTGAAAAACAGAGGAATAAGGTACTTACATGTCCAAGACCAAGAAATACTAAGGAAGTTAGAGGGTTTTTAGGCATTTGTACATATGTAAGAATGTTTATTCGAGATTTTGCTTTGTTGTCTTTGCCTTTACGGTGCTTAACAAGAAAGGATGTTGTATGGGATTGGACGGAGGAATGTGAGGAGTCATTCGAGCTATTAAAGAGGATTGTAGGAAAAGATATTCTTTTGAAGAAATTGGAGTATGGACCAGGCGCTGGAAAAATTATTCTAGCGGTGGATTCTAGTGTGTCCACGGTGGGCGCAGTTTTGATGCAGGAGGATGAAGAAGGTAATGATAGACCTGTCCTTTACAAGTCCAAGACTTTTACCAAAGTGGAGTCTAGGTACTCCAAGTCTAAGCTGGAGTTATGTGGAGTAGCGAAGATTCTTAAAAAGCTACAATGGATGCTTAGGGGGCAGCATTTCGAGCTGCAGGTTGATGCGCTATTGTTGGTGCAAATGATTAGTAGCCCGAGTTTACCAGATGCGCCCATGACGAGGTGGGTAGCGCAGATTAATTTGTTTTCTTTTGATTTAGTCCATAAGCCAGGGAAATCTTTCACTATGCCAGATGCACTGTCAAGAAGACCGTTGTGTGAAGAAGACTTGGAAGCGGAAGAATTTGAAGAAGATAAGAGATGGGTAAACGGGATAGATTATTGCTATACATAATTTGGCAAGAACGTCCGCAACGACAATAAACTATCAGGCAAGAATGTCCGCGAAGACCATAAACTAGAAGGAAGTATTTTCCTTGATGACAATAAACTAGTAACGTGGAATGTCCGAAAAGACATAAAATTAAATGCTTACAATGTAAAGGATGTTTGTAGCAAGGTTGAACTGCAACTTGATTTAGAGAACACTGAAGCTAATGTAGCGACAAGGAGTGCGCAAGGCGAGGAAGTGGAGGAGTCAGATGATGAAGATACTTCAAAGGGAAGTCAGGATAGTAGTACTGAACTCAAAGAGGGGGAGTATTTAGAAGACAACGCATCTACAGATGAGGGAGTAGAGTTGTTAAAGTTATATTTGGAAGGTAATAGTCGACCTGAGTTTTGCAATAAAAAGGTTTGGCCCAATATTAAAAAGCGTGCTAAAGGCTATTTTATTAAAAATGGGAAGTTATGGAAGAATCAAGCTTCTTCTCCTCAGTTAGTTATTCAAACTAGGGAAGGGAAGGAGAAGATACTTGGGGAGTTACACGAGAATTTAGGACATAGAGGTCAAGATGAGACTCATCGCAGAGTTAGGGAATGATTCTGGTGGCCCAACATAAAAAATGAAGTAAGAGATTGGGTTAAATCTTGTCCTGAATGCCAGCGCAGAAGTTACAGAAAGCCAAAAGAAAAAGGGAGAGCGACAGGCAAGGATACTGTTTTTGGTAGGGTCGGTTTAGATGCAGTCCATATAAAAGAAGGACGCTTTAAATACTTGGTAGTAGCCAGGGATGATCTATCAGGATGGGTTGAAGCAGCGCCGTTGATAAAACTCAAGGCAAGTAATGTGGCCGAGTTTTTGAAGAAAGAATGGATTTATAGGTATGGGGTAATGAAGATGGTAGCTGTAGATGGTGGCGCTGAATTTGCGGGAGAATTCCAAGAAGTAGTAAAAGTTATTGGCGCAAATTTACGAGTTGCAACACCATATTATCCTGAAGCAGAGGGAATGGTAGAAAGAGGGCATCAAGTTATAAAAGATGTGCTAGTTAAGTTATGTGGAAATAATGGGGTGAAGTGGAAGAACTACTTGCCATTAGTTTTGTTTGCAGACAGGATTTCAGTTAAAAGGACAACAGGGTTTTTGTTGTTAGATCTTATTTTTGGTCAAAGGGCGGTATTACCTATTGATCTGGAGGCTGGATCTTTCCTAGGATGTGATTGGGATCAAGTGCGCTCAACTGAAGATCTAATTCTAGCAAGGGTAGCGCATCTTGAAAGAAAAGACGAGTTTGTGGAACAAGCGTATGAAAGAATGATGCAGATCCGGGACAAGTCAGTTAAATATTGGGATGAGCGCTTAGCGCATAGGTTAAGAAAGCCATTGAACCCAGGAGATTTGGTTTTGGTTTATAATAGAAGTTTAGAAAGCCAATGGGGGAAGATGTTTTCTGACAGATGGAATGGTCCTTATAGGATAAGAAAGCAGATAACTGGAGGAATTAGATGGTACTGAGTGGAAGCGGCGTGTGGCCGCAGATCAGATCAAAAGATTCTACCCACAGGATGTTCCAGTGATACAAGATAACCTCCAGAATGAGAAAAAAAAACTACCAGAATAATACCTCCAGGAAGAGGTTAAACTAACAAGTTATTTTAAGTTTTGTTTTTCTAAGAGGACTCACAGGAGGCTTTGACACAGTTGTGACGGATAGAGGGCGCTAACTGGAAGTTAGGCGGACTATGGCTGAACAGACAACTGGCATAAGCGCTTAGATGAGGATGTAGAAGAAAATGAAATCTTATATATTTTCATCATTAGAGGGGACATGACCAAATATCATCATGGGAAATCTAGGGGTGAATTGCTAGCAATCCCCTCTCTTGAAATTTAGAGTATCCCTTAAATATGCCAGGTTTATGAATACTTTATAAACATAAGTAAATTAGAGTTAGATTTACATTTATTCTCAGATTGATTATAGACAGAATATCAACTGATTCCAAATTAAGCACAAGTTGATCCTCCAGAACTTGATTTTGGTCCTCTGATGAGAACAAATTGAGCACAAATTGATCTAACCTAAGCTTATGCATATATAATAATTCAGGATACTTACTCTATTAAATTTGATAATAAAATAAAGTATTGATGAATTTATATAAAAAAAATTATTATGTAAGATATTAAATTATAAATTTAGGCATCATAGGAGGGCACGTAATAGAACTTAATTATACTATGTGACACCTTAATACTGTATCACGCAGTTTGAAACATTTAAAACAAAATGAGTCATGATGGGCAATGAAATTGCTTGGACAGACACTTTCAAAATTAATACTGACCATAATACACAAGTATGAAACCTTGGCATCTATCCAATAAAAGATTTTCCTTCTGATAAATGGATTTTTCTCAGTTACTACCTGCTAAAAAGTGTCCTTCTGAGGTTTGTCTGACCTTCAGGTGGGTAATTTGGCCACATCACACTACTTCTATTTCCATGATTGACCAAAACATCATCCTCATTCCCATCTAAAGAGTTGATCTCATCTGACTGTGGCTGATCAAAGGGGTCCACCACAAGTTTAGCCAAAATTTTGGTGAACACTTTTTTGATGGATAGTGACTAACTGGTGCTTTCCAAAATTGTCCACCTCAAGTTAGGATAAACTTCAGGAGGATAAATTTATTATGAATACCAAATTAACTGAAGAATACTTTTGCCCTAGCTACTCTGCATCATAAACTTTTCCAACTGAGGTTTAGCCATAATTCAGGTAGACACTTTTGGAAAGGCACAGTCTGATGGGTTTAATATCTATATATGGCAATAAGTATCAGTTTTTTTTCAACATGGAACTAGAATTAATTTAATATGGCCAAAGTTTCCACCTGAAGTTTGGCCAAAATACATGTGGAAATTTTTATGAGGATTACTTGATGAAATGAAGAAGACTTGCAATTACTTTCCATCATAAAATTTTCAAACTTAAGTTTATCAAAAATTGTGGTGACACTTTTGCCAGATCCAGTCATATGGGATCAACTCTCTATATGGCAATGAGAATCAATTTTTAGTCAATCATGGCATTAGAAGTAATTTTAAATGGAAAAACTTTCCACCTGATTTTTGGCCAAAAATAAGTTGGAAATGTTTATGAGGAATACTAGATTAACTAAAGAAGACTTGCACCCTACCACTGTCCATCATAAAAGTGTCCACCAGAAGAATTCTCAAACTTGTGGTTGACACCTTTGGCCTGGTCCAGCCATATGGGATCAATTCTGCATATGGAAATGAGGATTTAATTTGGTCAATCATGGTACTAGAAGTAATTTGATATAGATAAAGTTTCCAACTAAATATTGGAAAAAAATCAGTTGAAAACTTCATTTAGTTTTTCAAAAAATCAAATTAAGTAAAATTTTATTCCTGATGATGCCCATTTTATCCAACACCTCTTCTGAGCCTTGAAAGTAGGCATTTAGCTTGAATTTTGAATTTCATATAAAATCCCTATTATTCAACCTATTTCTTTTTATCCCTTTTTTTCTTTTAGATATCAATTAATTTTATGTAAAACAAATCATTTTCATAATTTTTTACCTGTATTTAATAGAATTATTAAAGGTTTAACATCACCCTGTAAGCATTTGGCACATGTTTTTTTGCTATACTAATAAAAATAATAATATACTGGTAACAAAAAATTGATCAAATGATAAAATATTAATAAAACAGAAAGATCAAATACCAGTGGATATGTTTTAAAAATATAGCAGTTGCACTGAAGAAGAGCTGCACCCTAGATACTCACCATCAAAAAAGTGTCCAGCACAAGTTTGGCCGAACTTGTGCTGGACACTTATGGTCAGTTGCAGTCATATGAGATCAATTCTAGCTATGGAAATGAAAAAAAATTTTGGATAAAAAACTTCACTAGAAGTAGTTTTACATAGCCAAATTTTCTACCTAGATTTCATCCAAACCACAGGTGCACAATTTTTTTTCTTTGAAAAAAAGTCAATTTAGTACAATTTATCCCTGATGGCTCTCATTTGCTTCAACACCTCTACTGGCCTATGATAGTAGGAATATTACTTGGATTTCTTTTTTCATATTTGATCCCTTTAACTTAATTTTTTATTCCTAATATTGCTTTTGGATATCAATTAATAATTTTTAAAATAAACTATTTTCATATTTTTATACATTTATTTAATAATATTATAAATGGCATAACATCACCTGGTATGCATTTGGCACATGAGTTTTTTCTATACTTATAAAATTAATAATATAATGACAACCAAAAATTAATCAAATGATATTAATGAGTGAGGAACAAATATAAAATAACAGTAAACATGTTTGTAATAAATACTAGATGAACTGAAGAAAAATTCTACCCTAGCTACTCTCCATTATTAAAGTGTCCAGCACAAGTTTGGCCGAACTTGTTCTGGACACTTATGGTCAGGTGCAGTCAGATGGGAGCAATTCTCTCTATGGAAATGAAGATACATTGTTGATATAAAATTACACTAGAAGTAGTTTGATATGGCAAAATTTTCATGCTGAAGTTTTGGTAAAGCTCAAGTGGATTTTTTTTTATTTTTACAAAAAAGAAAATTTAGTGCAAGTTTAGCCCTGATTTTTCTAATTTAATTCAACATCTCTTTTCTCTGTTTATGGCAGGAATTTAACTTGGATTTTAATTTTCATCTTTGATTTCTTTTATTTTACTTTACTCCTCTCATATTGCTTTTGGATAGAAGTTTATTTTTTGTAAAATAAATCATTTTCATATTTTTTTACCTTTATTTAATAATATTATAAAAGGTGTAACATCACCCAGTATTCATTTGGCACACAATTTTTTGCTATAATGATAATATTAATAATATAATGGTGACAAAAAATTAATCAATTGATAAATATGAGTGAGGCACAAAGATTTAATAACAGTGAAAATGTTTATAAGAATTTCAGATGATTAAAAATGACTTGCACCCTGGCTACTCTTCATGATAAAAGTGTCCAGCACAAGTTTGGCCAAACTTGTGCTGGACACTTTTTGTTGCATGCTGTCAGACACAATCAATTCTTTTTATGGAAATGAGACTGAATTATCACTCCATCAATGCACTGAAAGTAGTTTTATATAGACAAATTGTCCCCTGGAAGTTTGTCCAAACCTGTCAGCCAGGCTACCAGACTTACCCAGTGAAATAAGCAATTATTTACTGGATGAAGCCGCACCTTATCATCTTTAATTATTATTTAATTATCATTTAGTTACATTAAAATTAGTTATAAATTAACTAGTTACAGAATGTAAAAATTAAATTAATTAATTAAATAAATAAGTAAAATTAAAATTATAATTTTGTCCCTTATATTTTTCTCTAACACCGTGCTCAATTGACAGGTTGGGAAAAATCAAACTTTATATTTAAAGAAAATAAACTATAAAGATAAAATAAGATTTAAATATTCAAATAATATTAAATATATACAAACAAATCAAATTTCTTATTTGGGATTGACATTTACAGTAAATATTAAAAATATTGATGTATTTCTGACATACTCTGTAAATACATCTTTTTGACGCCTTCTTTTTAGAATAACTTTATTATTTGAAATACTCTTTCTGGAATGTTCTTTTTCTCTCTCTTTTCCTACTGTTTTTAGAATTTGTTTTCCGTGCTTTGTCTCTCCTTTGCCTATAAAAGGCCTCTCCTTTTGTTGTCTTTTGATCATTCTATTTTACCAACTCATTTTATTACAACAATAACCAACTAAACACTTATTCCTATATTCTATATTATTAGTATTTACAATAGCGTAATTCTAAAGTATAATTTATATTAATATTTTAAAACCTACCTCTTTTATTGAGTAAAAAAATTCAACTTGAATTAAGAAATACGTACAAATTTGTTGAGAACCCATTAAAGCCTTTTAAATCCTCGTAGAACTACGTACCAAATCTTCTAGACAAAAAGTATACCTTGACAATTGGGAACCTTTCCGAAATATTGACAGCGCAACGTTACTTGAGGCGTAATCGAGAGGACCATCGGTGTAGAAGCACCTGTAAAGGACGAGTGGAGGCAAGAAAACGACGAACGTCATACGTCACGTGATAAAAGTTTTTGCTGCGAACGGGAATCGAACCGCGCTCAATAACTTAAGTTCATATACTGACTAAAGATCATATATATCGTGGTAATTATTGTGATTACTATTTGTGGGTTACTCTTCACTCTTCATTGGCTACGTATTTCCTTTTACTCAGCACTCTGTAAGTGGCATTAATTTGCTCATTTTGCAGGGGGAGGTGTCTGGTAATTGGAATTTAATTTTATTATTATATTTTTTTTTTATTTTTCCTGGTTGACCATAATAGAGCAATAACTGTTCTTAGTCCCAGAGGTAATAAAATAATTATATATTAGTATTAATTATTATCATTTTTCAGTTGACAATTGTCCTGATTAATTTGAATTTTAATTGTTCCAGTTGACAAACTGTCCTGACAATAATATATTTTATTAAATAAAATAATTATTATAATTTTTCAGTTGACATTTGTCCTGATTAATTAATTGTTCCAGTTGACAAATTGTCCTGACAATTATATTTTTTTAATAAATAATTAACATTTCATTACTTCAGTTGACTTTGAGTCCTGGTAATCCAATAAATCTTTTTAAGTAATAAAATTCATATTTAAATTACTTCAGTTGACATTAAGTCCTGGTAGTTAATTAATCAGTTAAAATAATTTTTATTAATAAAGATTCATATTTGATTATTTCAGTTGACAATAAATCCTGGTAATAAATTAGTTGATTTAAATCCTGAAAATAAAAATTAATAGAAATTCTAATTTATTTCTACAGTTGATTGCATTATCCTGGTTTTAAATTTGTTTTATTAATTTTATTTAAGTTGATTTTTATCCTAAAAAGATTTTTTTTATTTATTTTTATTTTATTTCTGTTAAATAAAAATTAAAAATAAAAGACTAATTAATTTTGTCTCTTTTCCTTCATTTCAGTAGAATCTTAAAATGACTGATCAAAGTGATTTTACTGCACGTGAAGAAGAACTAGACTTAATTGATTATGATGAGCCTACTTCTGTAAGTTCTCCTTTAACAAGAAGAATTTCTCAAACTAATAAATCCTTGCCCCAAACAGGATGTGGAAATGGAAGAAGTAGAAATCCTAGTGGACAATACTCAGGATCAGAAACCCAGGACAAACCCACCAGAAGAGCTTCCAAGAGGCTTCAAGATAAAAAAGATGCCGTTGTCCCAGCAGATAAGGAATCTGTCAACCCACATAAAGGAGTTAAAGACAGACAGCTTAAAACTAAAGGTAAGGGTAGATGCCTTGGAAGAATGGGAGAAAAGAAAAAATACTTCTCTCCAAGAGAAAAGGAAACCTCTTCCTCCCAGGGATCAACAACAATTGGCTCCCCAATCCCAAGAGATGGTAGAAGTGTCCAAGTGGCAGTGGGACTGGCTCAACACTCAGTGGGACTACTTGGCTCAAAACCAGCATCAGTTACCTCAGGTAGGTCCATCAAGGCCCACCCAGACCAATCCCACTCCTCCCCACCCTTATCAAGGAGGCAAAAGAAGAAGGAAGCCCAATATGGTGATACCCAGCAAACCCTGGTACGTCCCTCTATTGATTCAGTGCCTTTTCTTGTGGCTGACTCTGTTCCTTCAGGTAAATCTGGAAGGCAAGATGAAACCTTGAGACCTATAGAGGCTGGGAATAGTAGACAGTTATCTCATGTATCCAATCCATTACTTTTAATTGCTACCTCAATGATTAATCCTGATATGGCTGTGATTGATGAAACTCTTGACCCTGAGTTCTATGAGAGTCTGGAAAGTTACTCAGTTTCCTTATTGAGAAACACTCCGGATGTAGCAAGAATTAATGATGAGCACTTGAGAGATATTATTGCCAAGCAAAATCATATAATGAACAATATGCAATTGACTCAGAGATATAATAGTTTGTTAACTGATCAGGGTTATCAAGCATTAAAAAGTGAAGCACAGAGAGTCTCTGATGAATTGTCTCATTACAAAGCAACCCATGAAAAGAAAATTGCTTTATGGCAAAATATAAAAAATGATTTGTCTAAACTAAAAGATACTGTATCTGCCTGTTGCCAGGAGGTAGAGATAGATAAGATAAATCTGAAAAGATTGAGTGACCAGTTGTCATCTTTTCAACATAAAAATCAATTATCTTTTGCAACTGTCAATGAAAGTTTATCTAGTCTTCAAAGAATGAAAACAAGACTAACAACCATTGAAGAAACATTGAATTCATTGTTAAATGACCAAAAATATTCTGACAATTCTGTGAAGGAACATATAGTGCAGGATTCACAACCAGTACCTGTGGCTAGTTCATCTAAAATAAAAATTGATCCAGAAATACCTGTTGATAACACTGAGTTTCCATCAAAAACTGATGATGCACCAGGATCTGCAACAGAAGGATTAAACAATGAGATTTCAGCATAATTAGAGAAATTACAGCTGCTTCTTACTCAGAAACAAGCTAGTACTAAGGAGACTCCTTCAAATCAAAAGAATTGGCCAAAACTTGACCAGTACCCAACATTTGATGGTGATTCCTCCTCTGATTGGCAACAATTTATTTGCAGAATTGATAATTTAAAAAATTCTTACAAACTCCCAGGTGAGGAAATTGTGTCCAAATTAATTTCTTTGTTCACTAATGTTGCCCTGATGTGGTATGAATCTGTTCTCCTGGATGGGAATGACTACTCATGGGAGGATTGGAAGAAATTAATTAAAGCACAATTTGGTGGCTCCAAGTTCAGAATGGCTCAACAAAGGCAGTATGAGGAAACTAGATATAGCTCTTCTACTGATAAACCTATTGAGTTTTTAATGAAACTTGTAAAAATCTTAAGGGCAATGGACCCAAATATGGAGTTTGATTTATGGAAGGACAGGATCCTCTATAAATTACCAATGTCTCTGAGAGACTTGATTGTGGCTAGGACTGAGTTCTCCAAAGAACCCTCTTCTTTCATTAATACTTGCAATGAGATACTTCTAAATAATAAGTATGATGCAAGAAGATTCATTCCTAGGACCCCTTTGGAGAAACCCTCCACTTACCAACAAAAACCTCTGGAAAAGGTTGGTAAACCTTCTGCCCCTGTTGCACCAAAGAAGTATGCAACAAACACTTGCTTCAAGTGCAACAAGCCTTGGCAGAAAGGCCATGTTTGTGACAAGAAGATAAATCTTGTGGAACAAACAGAGGAGCATGATGATGACACAGTGGCACTGGATGATACATCAAGTGATTGTGCCAGCAATATTTCATATGAATCTCAACAAGAAGTCTTGATGCTGGAAGAAGATATTCATTATTTAAATACTATTGACATTGATAATAATGATTTATCTACAGTTGAGGATGCTGAGATCATAAAGAACATTGAGGATAACTCAATTGTTATTGCCCCTCTTAAGGCACCAGTCTTGATTAATGGAACCAGCATTGAAGTTGTTCTAGATTCTGGAGCTGGAGGAAGTGTGGTATCTGAAAGAGCACTTGCCTCAGTAGATCAAGACTATAAATCTAAACTGTTGCCTATCATTTCTGAAAATTGGAGAGGGTATGGCTCTGTTTTGTCCCCCATTGGTAAATACAAAGCCACAGTGTTTTTTAAATATAACCATGGTTTTGTAAGAGCTATTTGTGATTTTGTTGTCATGAAAAATGATAACTTGAGCAATTGGTTTATTGTAGGGAATGATATTTTAACCAAGTATGGCATAAAATTGGATCCTTCAAACCAATGTTTCACAATGGGGTTGAATGGGAAGAGAAAATTTAAAATTTCCTCCCCTAAAAAATTATTAAAACCAGAATTGAACACATGTAATTCTGTGGTTCAATATAAAGGAAGATCTACAAAGGAAATGCATGCCCTTATGTCTGAAATTGACAATGCCTCTTTTGGAGAACAACTTTCTGGTGAGGATAAAGATTCCATCATTAACTTGATAAAATCTTTTCCTATGGCCTTTGCTCATGGGTCACATGAACTGGGATTAGTTAAAGAGGAAATGAAACTTTCATTGTCTTGCCCATTAACTGATATACCACCTAGTTTAAAGAAGAAGCCTTATCCTGCTTCTCCCACAAAGAGAAAAGATATTGAAGATAATATCTCTACCCTTTTAAAAATGAATATTATTGAAAAGGTAGTTGAAACACCTAAATATTGTGTTATCTCACCTGTCCTAATTTCTTATGAGAAAGATAAAGCCAGGTTATGTGGTGATTATAGAGCACTAAATACTTATACTGTTGATGATATCTATCCTTTACCTAGAATCAGCTCTATACATGCTACTTTACAGGGTGCTAAATATATCAGCTGTTTGGATGGTAATAAGGGATATCACCAGGTACCTGTTGAGAAAAACTCTCAGAACTTTCTGATGATTGCCACTCATATGGGTATTTATAAGTATATTAGGATGCCATTTGGCCCTAAAAATGCCCCTTCTGTTTTCCAAAAAGTAATGGATAACACATTCCATCAAGAGATCATTGAAGGTTGGCTGATGGTTTATATTGATGATATCATTATATTCTCAAAAACATTTGAGGACCATCTTAAACACCTGTGTAAAGTATTCCAGAAAATGGACGAAATAAATATGACACTTGCTTTGAAGAAATGTAAATTTGGTTTCCATTCTTTAAAAGTTCTTGGCCATGTTGTTTCAGGCTTACAGATATGTGTTGACCAGAACAAAGTGGCAGCCATACAACAGGTGAAAGCTCCTACAACAGTAAGAGAGCTCCAAAGTTTTTTGGGAATGTGTGGATACTATAGACAGTATATTAAAAATTACCAAGTCATAGCTTTACCCCTTACCCAATTAACTAGAAAGGATGTTGCTTTTGTCTGGAATAGTGAAAGACAAAGAGCCTTTGACACTATGAAACACTGTTTGATGTCAGCACCAATTCTTGCTTTACCTGACTTTGATCAACCATTTGTTTTGTACACTGATGCCAGTTTCATTGGTCTTGGTGCTGCCCTCCATCAAAAACAAGTGATAAATGATAAAGTTTCAGAAGTAGTAATTTGTTATATTTCAAGAACCTTGAGAAATAGTGAATTGAAATATGGTGCTACTCAATTAGAGTGTTTAGCTGTAGTATGGGCTCTAGAAAAGCTTCATTATTACCTAGATGACCAGAAATTTGAACTTGTCACTGACTGCAGTGCAGTTAAATCCCTTTTAAACTTGAAAATACCTAATAGACATATGTTTAGATGGCAGCTGGCTGTTCAAGAGTACAGAGGGAGAATGACAATTGTTCACAGAGCTGGTATTGGTCACTCAAATGTGGATATTTTATCAAGGTTCCCTTACCAAATGATGACTCAAATCCTGCATATGATCCTGAGGATGAAATTATCCATATCCATGGGATATATGTGGTTGATATGGAGGAAGAGCTATTACAGCTTATTCTGGAATCATATGATAAGGACACTGACTTGAAAAAGTTATGCACCATATTAAATGATCCAAAGAATGCTTTAATACAAGCATTAATTAAAACCCTTCCACCAAAGTACCAAAAAGGGTTGGAAAAAGGAAAATTTTCAATTGATGAAGGATATCTATATTATAGAAGAAAGTTGAGTAATGTTATTGTTATTCCTCCTTCTATGAAAGAAATCATCTTGAAAATTTGTCATGATGACATATTAGCTGGACATTTTGATCTTGACAAAACAATGATCAGAATTAAGAACACTGCTTGGTGGGCTAATATGTCTGAAGACACAAAATTATATGTTGAATCCTGTGATTCATGCCAAAAATCAAAAAGATTAACTGGTAAAAGAGCAGGATTAATGCAACATATTGAACCTCCTGATGCCCCATGGCAAATAATAAACATGGATTTTGTAACAGGATTACCTATTGCTGGTAAAGACAGTTATAACTCTTGTTGGGTTATTGTGGACAGATTCACAAAAATGTGTAAATTTATCCCTACCCACAAGGATGTTTCCACTAAAGAATTAGCTTTCTTATGGTGGTCTCATATGTTTAATACTGCTGGTTTTCCTAAAGCCATAATCTCTGACAGAGACCCTAAATTTACTTCTGAATTTTGGATGTCTCTGTTGGATGTTTGTGGTTGTGATCTGAAACTTTCTACTGCCCATCACCCTCAGACTGATGGTTTAGCTGAAAGAATGATTCAGACTTTAGAGGACATGATAAGAAGATATTGTGCCTTTGGCCTTGAGTATAAAGATAATGACAGATTCACTCATGATTGGGTTACCTTACTTCCTGGGTTAGAATTTGCTTATAATAGCACTGTTCATTCTGTTACTCAAAGAAAGCCTTTTGAGCTCTGGCTTGGATATGTTCCTAATACTCCTGCCCAAATTCTCAATAACAAAATACCTAAATTGGATATACATCCTGGTGTAAAATCTTTTCTTCAAATGCAACAACTATGCAGAAATCATGCTCAAAAATGTATTGAAAAATCATTTGAATATGAGAAGAAAATATGGGACAAATCCCATAAAGAATACACTTTTAAAAAGGGTGATGAAGTGTTGATTTCTACAGTCCACTTCAACTTACAAGGTAATAACAAATTAAAAGATCCATTTGTTGGTCCTTTTGTTGTCAGAAGAATGATTGGAGATAATGCAGTTGAAGTTATTCTGTATTCCCCATATGACAGAAAACATCTTGTTTTTCCAATATCTCTTTTGAAACCTTACACATCCAATAGTGATTTATTTCCAAGAAGGAGGGGTAGACCAAAGAAAACCCCAAATGAAATCACTGAGACAGCAGAAATTGAAAAAATTTTAAATGACAGAATAGTCACTGCTGAGAAAGGTACAGAATACTTATTGAGATTCAAGAATAAATCATCTGAATATGATTCTTGGATACCTGGGAAGGAGATATCTAATCTTCCTACTCTACTAAAAAAGTATAAAAAGAAAAAATCATAGCATTTTTTTTTATTGTTTTTTTTTAGAGTAAGGGAGTGTCAGCCAGGCTACCAGACTTACCCAGTGAAATAAGCAATTATTTACTGGATGAAGCCGCACCTTATCATCTTTAATTATTATTTAATTATCATTTAGTTACATTAAAATTAGTTATAAATTAACTAGTTACAGAATGTAAAAATTAAATTAATTAATTAAATAAATAAGTAAAATTAAAATTATAATTTTGTCCCTTATATTTTTCTCTAACACCGTGCTCAATTGACAGGTTGGGAAAAATCAAACTTTATATTTAAAGAAAATAAACTATAAAGATAAAATAAGATTTAAATATTCAAATAATATTAAATATATACAAACAAATCAAATTTCTTATTTGGGATTGACATTTACAGTAAATATTAAAAATATTGATGTATTTCTGACATACTCTGTAAATACATCTTTTTGACGCCTTCTTTTTAGAATAACTTTATTATTTGAAATACTCTTTCTGGAATGTTCTTTTTCTCTCTCTTTTCCTACTGTTTTTAGAATTTGTTTTCCGTGCTTTGTCTCTCCTTTGCCTATAAAAGGCCTCTCCTTTTGTTGTCTTTTGATCATTCTATTTTACCAACTCATTTTATTACAACAATAACCAACTAAACACTTATTCTTATATTCTATATTATTAGTATTTACAATAGCGTAATTCTAAAGTATAATTTATATTAATATTTTAAAACCTACCTCTTTTATTGAGTAAAAAAATTCAACTTGAATTAAGAAATACGTACAAATTTGTTGAGAACCCATTAAAGCCTTTTAAATCCTCGTAGAACTACGTACCAAATCTTCTAGACAAAAAGTATACCTTGACAAAACCTAAGGTAGACAATTTTTCCTTTGGTAAAAAGTAAATTTGATCCATGTTAATCTATGATGGTGCCCATTTTTTCTGAAGCCTCTACTGGCTCATGATAGCAGAAATTATACTTAATATCTTTATTTCATGTTTGATCTCTTTAATTTTAATCTTACCCTTTTATTTATCCTTTAGCTTTTAAACATCAATTTTATTTTGGTAAAACTGATAACTTTCACATTTTTTTATATATATTATATTATATTATTAAAGTTGTAAAATCATCCAGTGTACATTCATTACACATTTTTTTGCTATACTAAAAACATTAATAATATAATGGTGACTAAAAAATAATCAAATAATAAATATGGATGACGCAGAAAAATCAAATACCCATAGACATTTTTAAAATGAATATAAGATTAACTGAAGAAGACTTGCACCCTAGCTACTCTCCATCATAAAAGTGTCAAGCACAATTTCAGCTGAGCTTGTGCTGGAAACTTTTGGTTGCATGCAGTCAGATGGGATAAATTTACTCAATGGAAGTTAAAATGAATTTTTGCTCAATCATTGCACAAGAAGTAGCTTTATACTGCTATACTATCCTCCTGATTTTTTGGAAAACATCAGGTGGACACTTTTATTAATTTTAAAAAAAAGAAAACATATTCCAAATCTAGAACTGGTGGTGCAAATTTGGTCTGAAAACTCAAATTATCTTTGATGGCAGAAATTTTATTTGAATGTTTAATTTCATATTTAATCACTTTTATTTTACTTTTTTATTCCTGTTCTTGCTTTCAAATATCAATTTATTTATTGTAAAACTAATAATTTTCATATTTTTTTTACTTTTATTTAATAAGATTATAAAAGATGTAGCATCTCCCAGTATGCATTTGGCTTACAAATTTTTTCAATACTAATAACATTAATATTATAATGGTGAAAAACAATGAATCAAATGATAAATATGAATGACACAGAAAGATCATATACAAGTGGATTTGTTTATAAGGAATACCTGATGAACTGAAGAAGACCTGCACCCTAGATACTCACCATCATAAAAGTGTCCAGCATAAGTACGGCCGAACTTGTGCTGGACACTTTTGGTTGCATGCAGTCAGATGGGATAAATTTACTCTATGGAAATGAAAATGACATTTTGCTCAATCATTGCACAATAAGTAGTTTGATATTTCCAAAATGTCCTCCTGATGAATTTTCAAAACTCATCAGGACACTTTCTTTGGTTTAACAAAAAAGAAAATATAGTGCAAGTTTAGCCCTGGTGGTGCACATTTGATCTAACACCTCTACTTGTTATTGATAGTGGGAATTTTCCTTAGATTTTTTTTTCTTATTTTATCCCTTTTATTTTACTTTTTTATTGCTCATATTGCTTTGTATATCAATTTTTAATTTTTAAAATAAATAATTTTCATACTCTTATACCTTTATTTAATAATATATGATTAAAGGTGGAACATCACCTGGTATGCATTTTTCACACAAGTTATTACTATAGTAATAATGTTAACAATATAATGATGACAAAAAATTAATCAAATGGTAAATTTAAATGACACAGAAAGATCAAATTCCAGTGGAAATTTTTATAAGAAATCCCTTTTGAGTTTAAGAAGATTTCCTGTATGCCTACTTTCAATTATAAAAGTGTCCAGCACAAGTTCGGCCGAACTTGTGCTGGACACTTTTGGTTGCATGAAGTCATATGAGATAAATTCTCTCTATGGCAATAAAAATGATATTTCACTCAATTATTGAAGTAAAGAATGTTTAATATTGTAAAATTGTCCCCTGTAAGTCTGTCCAAACCTCAGCTCAAAATTTGTTAGCTACACATAAAAGTAAGTTTAGACCAAGTCTTGACCTAGGGGTCCCCAACTGTCCCAACACCACTTCTGGCTCTTGATAGTAAAAATTTTACTTGTATTTTTAATTTTGTATTTTATCCCATTTATTTTCATTTTACTTTTCTATTACTACTTTTAATTTTAAATATCAATTTATTTTTTTAAAAACTAAAAATATTCATATTTTTTTAACTTTATATAATAATATTATTAAAGTTGTAACATCACCGATTGTGCATTTGGCATGCAGGTTTTGGCTATACTAGAAACATTAATAATATATATGGTGACAAAAAATTAATTATAAGATAAATATGAATGATATAAAAAAGTTAAAAACCCAATAGAAATGTGAAAAACAAAAAACTGATGTACTGAGAAACACTTCCACCCTAGCTACTCTCCATCATAAAAGTGTCCAGCACAAGTTCGGCCGAACTTGTGCTGGACGCTTTTGTTCAGGTGCAGTCAGATGGGATCAATTCTCTCTGTGGAAATTAAATTTAAAAAATTGCTAAATAATTACATTAGAAGTAGTTTAGTATGGCTGAATTATCCACCTTGAGTTTTTCCAAACCTCAGGTGAAAAATTTTTTATCTTTAAAAAAAATTAAATTTTATCAAATTTAGCCCTGATGGCACCCATTTGTTTCAACACATCTACTTGCTCTTGTAGGCTGGAATTTTTCTTGAATTTTTCTTTTTCATATTTGATCTCTTTTACTTTACTTTTTTATCACTCATGTTACATTTGGATACTAATTTATAATTTTGTAAAAGAAATCATTTTCATATTTATTTAACATTTTTTAATAATATTATAAAAGGTGTAATATAACATGGCATGCATTTGGCGCACAAGTTTTTTCTATACTAATAAAAATAATAAAATTCTAATGACAAAAAATTAATCAGATAATAAAATATGAATAACACAGAAAGATCAAATACCATTCGACATGTTTTAAAAAAATTACAGTTGCACTGAAGAAGACCTGCACCCTAGCTACTCTCCATCATAAAAGTGTCCAGCACAAGTGTGGCCAAACTTGTGCTCGACACTTTTGGTCAGGTGCAGTCAGATGGGGTCAATTCTCTCTATGGAAATGAAAAAAATTATTTGATAAGAAACTTCACTAGATGTAGTTTGATATAGCTGAATTATCCACCTAGAGTTCATCCAAACCACTGGTACACAATTTTTTATCTTTAAAAAACAATCAATTAAGTACAATTTATCCCTGACGGCTCTCATTTGCTTCAACATCTCTACTGGCCTTTGATATTAGCAATAATACTTGGAGTTCATTTTTCATATTTGATTGCTTTAAATTAATTTTTTATTCCTCATATTGCTCTTGGATATCAATTAATAATTTTTAAAATAAATTATTTTAATATTTTTATACATTTTTTTAATAATATTATAAAAGGTGTAACATCACTCAGTATGCATTTGGCACACGATTTTTTGCTATACTTATATAATTAATAATATAATTAAGACAAAAAATTAATCAAACAATATGTATGAGTGAGGCACAAAGATAAAATACCAGTAGACATGTTTGTAAGAACTACCATATGAACTGAAGAAAAATTCTACCCCAGCCTCTCTCCATCATAGAAGTGTCCAGCACAAGTTCGGCCGAACTTGTGCTGGACACTTTTGGTCATGTGCAGTCAGATGGGATCAATTCTCTGTATGGCAACAAAAAATTTTTTTTATCAAATTTCACTAGAAGTAGTTTGGTTTAGCTGAATCATCCACCTGCTGTTCTGCCCAATATCAGGTGTATAATTTTTTATCTTTAAAGAAAAGGTCACTTATTACAATTAAGCCCTGATGGCTCCCATTTGCTTTAACACCTCTACTGGCTCTTGATAGCAGGAATTTTACCAGTATTTTTTTCATATTTTAACTCTTTCACTTTTATTTTACTCTTTTATTCCTCTTTTTACTTTTAAATTTCTATTTAATTTTTGTAAAACTAATCCTTTCCATATTTATTTATGTATATTTTAAAAAATTATTGAAGGTATAGCTTCACATGGTATGCATTTGGCACACAAGTTTTTGCTATACTAATAACATTAATAATAAAATGGTGATAAAATATTAATCAGATGATAAATATGAAAGATACAGACTGATCAAATACCAGTAGAAATGTTTATCAGAAATACAAGATGAAGGAACTGAAGAAAATTTCCACCCAAGCTACTCTCCATCATAAATATGTCCAGCACAAGTTCGGCCGAACTTATGCTGGACACTTTTAGTCACATGCAGTCAGATGGGATCAATTCTCTATATGGTAACAAAAAACATTTTTTTATTAAACTTCACTACAAGCAGTTTTGTTTAGCTGAATCATCCACCTGTTGTTCTTCCCAACCTCAGGTTTATAATTTTTTATCTTTAAAAAAAAGGTCACTTATTACAATTTAGCCCTGATGGCTCCCATTTTTTTCAACACTTCTACTGGCTCTTGAGAGCAAGAATTTTACTAGTATGTTGTTTTTCATAATTGATCTCTTTGAGATTAATTTTGCCTTTTTATCCCTCATATTGCTTTTGTATATCAATTTATTTTTTGTAAAACAAATCATTTTCATATTTTTTTACCTTTATTTAATAATATTATAAAAGGTGTAACATCACCCGGTATGTGTTGGGCACACAAGTTTTTGCTATACTTATAATATTAATAATATAATGGTGACAATAAATTAATCAAATGATATATATGAGTGAGGCACAAAGATCAAGTACCAATGGACATGTTTATAAGAAATACCAGATTAACTGAAGAAAAATTCTACCCTAGCTACTCTTCATCATAAATGTGTCCAGCACAAGTTTGGCCGAGCTTGTGCTGGACACTTTTTGTCACATGCAGTCTGGTGTGATCAATTTTCTCTCAATCATTGAACTAGAAGTTGTTTGATATGGCTAAATGGTTATGCTGAAGTTTTTTTAAACCTCAGATTGGCACTTTTTTGTTTTTCAAAAAAGCAATTATAGTCCAAGTTTAGCCTCACTGGTGGACATTTGCCCCAACATGTCTACTTGCTCTTGATGGCAGTAATTTTATTTTAATTTTTTATTTCATATTTGATTCCTTTAATTTTACCTTTTTATCCCTCATATTGCTTTTGTATATCAATTTATTTTTTGTAAAAAAAATCATTTTCATATTTTCTTACCTTTATTTAATAATATTATAAAAGGTGTAACATCACCCGGTATGCATTTGGCACACCAGTTTTTGCTATACTTATAATATTAAAATATAATGGTGACAAAAAATCAATCAAATGATAAATATGAGTGAGGCACAAAGATCAAATACCAGTGGACATGTTTATAAGAAATACCAGATGAACTGAAGAAAAATTCCACCCTAGCTAACCTCCATCATAAAAGTGTCCAGCACAAGTTCGGCCGAACTTGTGCTGGACACTTTTGGTCACATGCAGTCTGATGTGATCAATTCTCTCTATTGCAATGAAAATGAATTTTTCTTCAATAATTGCACTAGAAGTTGTTTGATATGGCAAAATTGTCATCCTGAAGTTTTGGTAAAGCTCCAGTGGATTTTTTTTTATTTTTACAAAAAAGAAATTATAGTCCAAGTTTAGTGCCACTGGTGGGCGTTCACCCCATCATGTCTACTTGCTCTTGATGGGAGGAATTTCACTTTAATTTTTTATTTCATATTTGATTCCTTTAATTTTACCTTTTTATCCCTCATATTGCTTTTGGATATCAATTTATTTTTTGTAAAACAAATCATTTTCATATTTTTTTACCTTTATTTAATAATATTATAAAAGGTGTAACATCACCCGGTATGCATTTGGCACACAAGTTTTTGCTATACTTATAATATTAATAACATAATGGTGACAAAAATCAATCAAATGATAAATATGAGTGAGGCACAATGGTCAAATACCAATTAATCAATAGTTCTTTTTAATATTATAAATTTTTTGATTAAATAAAATGGTAATAATGAATTATATTTTTCATCCACAATTCCACTCTAATGATTCCCACTGCACAAAAAGGTTCACTTGGTCTTTTCTTTACTGCTTGTGCATATATTTTATTGCCCACAGTACTAAAATTTTTTGTAGTGATTATCCCACATCTGATTCAGGAATATTTTTAAACAATATAAGTTTTTTTTACAAAACACCTTATCATATCCAATATCCCAAAAAAAATACAACCTGTTTTTGTATTAAAGCCCGTTAATTATTAAGAAATTGTTAAAATAATTAGATTAGACCCTGGCACAGCTAGATCCATACCAACCGACCTAAAGTCTTTTCAATATTGAAAACAATTAAATAAAATTATGATATCATACTAAATTATGGGCACCAACCATAATTCAGCACTTCTCATTTGCTCTGCTACAAAATGAGTGCATGTAGCATTTTTCTAACGTCGTACTGTTTTTCTTCCTTCCCTCACACCTTTAGTCCGGAATGAAAATTTAGTATGAGTTTTGGTCAAAATGGTTTGCCAGTGTTATCTGTATGCAATATGAATTCATATTGCATATTTCTATTTATGCATAAAATATACTCATTAAGCATCATTTTTTTGCATTTTTCAATCATTATGCATATTTATGCATATTCATATGCATATTCATTATACAGATTTATATGCATATTAATATTTTTTATTCATATACGTATATGCGCCTTTTTTTTGCATATTCAATATGCATATTTTTAATGCATATTCAATATGCATATTTTTATGCATATTTTTATGCATATTCAATATGCATATTTTTTATGCATATTTTTATGCATATTTTTTATGCATATTTATTCTTCATAGTCATTATGCATACACTTTGGATAGGCAATTCACATCAATTTTTAGCATGCAATAAGTATCCACCATGCAAATTCAAATGCATATGCATCTATATCATACACGCAACATATATTCAAGTTTAATATTTGAATATTAAGGTATGCTAAGTGATGTTGTTCAACCTTTTGCCAAACCTGAGATTAACTGATGTTCAATGTGGTTCTTAAGCTCTGCTCAAGGAGGGATTGTTCTGGATTCAATCTGTGACAGTTTATTTTGGGACGATATTAGGACACACCGGCACACTCAACCAAAAGTGTTAGGTGCACGCCGGTGATGCTATTTTTGTCTGTTTTCAATTCAAATTTTTTCGATGTCTCATACTATGTAACAACATCCCTTAGATATATACATAATTCTTACGCTTGGTGTGCAAGTGTGATATTATTACCGAATAGGTAAAAAAACACCCACTACTACAAATACATACGGTGTGCAAGTTAGATACTACTGCATTATGAGGCAACAAAAATATGTTGCCGGGCACTGTACAATCCTTTGTTAAATATGCAAGTATTACTTCAGTACAGGCTCAGTTTGTGAACACTGAACTATTATATACATATTTAATTTTAGTTTTTATCACCAGTAACTTATAAGTGTGGTAATGGCAATCAATATGAGTCAAATGATGATAACGAGCAAATAATTTTGTGACTCTAAACCTTGCGCAATCACTGAAATCTTAAATTAATGTGCACTTTACAATCATTCCCTTAAATATGTATATAATAGTTCAGTGTCCACAAACTCAGCCTGTACTGAAGTAATACTTGCATATTTAACAAAGGATTGTACAGTGCCCGGCAACATATTTTTATTGCCCCATAATGCAGTAGTATCTAACTTGCACACCGTATGTATTTGTAGTAGTGGGTGTTTTTTTACCTATTCGGTAATAATATCACACTTGCACACCAAGCGTAAGAATTTTGTATATATCTAAGGGATGTTGTTACATAGTATGAGACATCGAAAAAATTTGAATTGAAAACAGACAAAAATAGCATCACCGGCGTGCACCTAACACTTTTGGTTGAGTGTGCCTGTGTGTCCTAATATCGTCCCTTTATTTTTTCAATGTTTTTTCATCAGATTTAAAAACATCTTTCTGACAGTTTCAGGATGGTTTCCCAACAGTTTCCTGACAAATTCCTAATAGTTTCAAAAAGAGGGAACTGCTAGCAGTTCACCCCCAGATTTCCTGTGGTGTAGGTAATTAGATTAAAGGAGATGTGTACCATGTAAACGCAAAAAAACGCTGGGAATTTAGCCAATGAATTAACTAACCAGGAGTGGAATAGCAATTTATAGATGGGGCGCTCTACAGTTCAATCCTTATTTTACATGGTATATTGCTGTATCGCAGTAAAGGCGGTAAAGTTTTATGATATAAAGGTTTATTAATGAATTTTTTTTTTAGGGTTTACAGTTTTTTAAAGAAAGTAGAGGGAGAAAAGTTAGGCGCTCTAAAAGTATGGAAGACAGGTGTAACAAAATATTGCCATGTCTAAAAAGATTATTTGAAGGCATAGCATGAAAAATATATGAAGACTATGTACAGGGAGGATGGACAGAGGAGACTTGTCAGCCTAAATATCCTTAGGACTGAGTATTTCTTATGCTTAAAATAAGATAACCTTAACTAGATTAAGCTTATATCTTAAAAATAAGGTTAAAATAATAATATATATTATTTTATTATATATATATATAATTATTATTCTATTATATAATTTATAATAGTTTAAATAGCTTATCCATGGCCTAATAATACTTATTAAGGTGTTAATGGAGTCATAATATACTTATCTTAAGTGATATGAAGTAATTATTGACATACATAAGCTTATATGTATACATAAATCTCATATTCAGTGAAATATGCAGTATATTATGTATATTTAGGTATATAAGTGGGTTTTAGCCCCTTAATAGCCTATAACCTTTGTTTTTCTGCTTATTTTAGGTCATATGGACGAAATCAGTGGACTCACAACGCCTACAGAAGCATAGACACCTATATCAGGCGCATACACCCAGTTTGGACAACTAAAATTACTTCCTTGGATGGTTATTCACGGATTTATGGGTTGGAAATATGTTTTTGGGTTAATGTGGATGCTTGGGGATGTTATTGGGGGCTTGGACATTTTATTTGTTTCCTTTATATGCTTTTAGTTTCATTAAATCTCTTTTTTGATCTTTTATTTTACCTGTTTCTTTATGGTATCCGCTTTTATCTGGGTTTTCTAATTATGGTATGGCTCTGTGTTATTATTAATAGTGATGGAGGGTCCTTACTGGAGGTCTGGGTGTTGAAACTGCTTGAAGTGGACGCCATGGGGAGGTGATGGGCCCTCACAGTGCTGTAATTGCCGGGGATAGCAGTGACATCATCTGGATTGAAGGTCTGTGCACTCCAGTGGATTTGGGTATAAGTAAGGAGGGATTTTGACGGTTTATAATAATCATTCAATTACTACATTTCAAACAAACACTACACTACAATTATTAACATCTAGAAATATATTATAAAAGCCCTTATAAATTGATATTATCTTTATAAAAGCTATAACTATATTTTATTTCTTCTATTTTCCACCACTAGCACGCATTTAAATCCAAGTATTGTGAGTTTAACTTGAGTATAACTATTCTATTAGTCTTCCCCTGAGGTTTAATCACTAAATCATTTATTAATAAGTAGTTGGACCATAAAATAACACTATTATATCATACTTATATACTAGACTGTACTGACAATTGGGGGTCTTTCCTTATATTTTACTTATTATTTAGTATAAGCCTTGGGACGTGATTTTTACCTTAGTACAACTCAAAATTAACCAAATATTTGGGTCTGCTGCATATTAGTGGGTCATCATAACTCATTGATTGCGGAAAAGAATCCTTATAATAATTGTACTAATTTTTTATCATAAAAATTAGATAATTACAGTAGTAACTGTACCCAATATAAACCCAATTTCACTTGGTATTTGGACACCAATATAACACCCAATTAAATTGGTATTTGGCTAAAGCTTGGTAAGCTAATTATTCACCCTTATAAAGGTCTAGTTAAACTTATTATTATATTTTTAACAGATTTTTTCGAATTTTTCTTATATTTTATTTAAATAAATAAAGATATAAATTCAGGGTAAGCTCCATTGCTTTTTTATTAGTAATATAATTGCTAATATTATTTGTCTACTAATTCCACAGAGTTTTTTCCTTTTGTAGACGTAAAATATTGTTATTCTGAACAATATGAGTGCTCCTCAGGATAGTGTAAGTGAACAGCCTGCTTATAATACCAGGTCTAAAGCTAATAAAAACTTTCCAGGACATCACCATGGAGGGACAACAGTACCCCCAACCAGAAAGCATGAGTGTAGAGGAAAAGGACGCCCTCTTAAAAAAGATAACTATCAAAAAGACGTCTCCTCCTCTTCAGGATCAACTGTCCCACCTGGCCAAACAGGTTCTGAAGCTAGAGGAATCAAAATCTCTCATGTTCAAAGAAGTAGAGCAGTTGCAAAACAATTGCAAGGTAGGATTTCAGCAGATGAATCAGGCAATGGCAGAATTAAAGGGAGGCCTGCCCAGTCAATCAAATCAGCAACCCCCTACCCAAGGAGGGTCCACTCACTCCCAGGAGAAAATCCTGGTAGACAAATGGAAATGGGACTGGTTTCACCAACAGTGGACAAGCCACAGTTGCAACAGGGATCCACCCCCTCATCTGACTTCCTCAGCTCACCTTTACAAGGGAAAAAAGCGCCAAAAATCAGGCCTAGCAACCATCCCTTGGTAAGTAACTTACCCCCTCAGATTAAACATAATACTGATAATTACAATATAGGTAATTCTATTGATGTTAAATCTGTACAAAAAATAGAGGAGGATTTAAGAAATTTGGGTTTTAGAGTAGATACACCTGACTTGTCTTTTATCCATAATAACAGTACTATATACAATGATAATACAGTTAATCCTCAGTTGCAACCACCTACTAGTGAGATGAGTAGTTCACAGGAGAGTGAGAGAATTGAAAAGGAGGACATGGAATATTTTAACAATAATCCAACTGTCCATAGAATTGTTTCAGCATTGTGGAATAGAATGACTGATTGTGAGGAACAGACAGTTAAGCTCACTAGTGATACAATTTCATCCTTGACATTGAACATTTCTCAATTAGCAACACGTAATAAAGAATTAGAGAAAGAACATTTGTCTCTAACTCTTAAATATGATTCATTGAGTAATAAATATAATGACCTTTCAAACAAATTTTGTGAGTTAGAAAAATTATATGAAACACACTTATTAAAATCTGAATCAAGAACAAAGTTATCTTTTGCACAGACAAATCAAAGTGTCTCTGAGCTGCTACAAAGATTAACTAAAGTTGAGATTGAAACTGCCAATCTACTAATGAACCAGGATAATCATAAGTATAATCAATATAATAATAATCCTTTCATTGGCAAAAGTGAATCTCATTCCTTCCCTGTACCACCACAATTAAAACCATCTGGTGGTAGTGTCAAATCTGAAAATGTAAGTCACAAATCCGTGCAGGAAGAAATACAAGACCATTTATCAAAAGTAAATGAGTTGTTGAATTTACCTAAGATTAGTGAGATAAAATCCAATCAGAAGAACTGGCCTAAGATAGATCAGTACCCAACTTATGATGGGGAAGCCAGCTCTGATTGGCAACATTTTATTCAAAGAATTGACAACTTGAAATTCTCATATAAGTTACCAGATGAAGAGATAACATCAAAATTAATTTCTTTATTTAAGGATGTTGCTTTATTATGGTTTGAAGCTGTCTTAAGTGAGGGTAGAGACTACTCTTGGGCTGAATGGAAACAACTTATTGAAAAACAATTTGGAGGTTCTAAATTCAGGCTTACACAGCAGAGACTGTATGAGAAGACTAGGTATAATCCGTTGAATGGTGACAAACCTATGGTATTTTTAATGACTTTAAACAAAATCTTAAAAGCCATTGAGCCTCATATGGATTTTAACTTATGGAAAGATAAGATAATATACAAATTACCTATATCTGTCAGAGACATTGTTGTAGCTAGAACATTAAATGTTACTGAATATTCTGACTTTATTAATATTTGCAATGAAATATTATTAAACCATAAGTATGAATCAAGGTATTCCACTTATAAACAAAATGTTGAACCTGTAAAAACTCAGAATTCAAAAACACTTCAGGAGAAGCAGAAAAAACCTACTGCACCTGTAGTACCTAAAAAGTATGAAACAAATACTTGTTATAAGTGTAACAAACCTTGGGTAAAAGGTCACAAATGTGAGAAAAACATAAATATTGTTGAAAATCAACGTGAATCTGAAACTGAAACTGAAAAAAGTAAAGAATCAAGTGATTATGACAGCAATATCTCATATAGTGATGAAAATGAAGTCTGTATGTTGAAAGATGATTTGTCCATCTTTGAAAATCCAATATTAAATATGGACTCAAATGAATCTTTAATGAATTTTGAGGATGCTGAAATCATTAAGGATATACAAGCTGATAACTTTAAAATGACACCTATCACGGTTCCAGCTATCATTTCTGGTGAAAATGTTAATATAGTATTGGACACAGGAGCTGCTGGTTCAGTTGTTTCCACTAATACATTACAGAAAATTGATAGTGAATATAAGTTTAAGCTTGAACCACTTCAGAATAAAAATTGGAGAGGTTTTGGATCGGTACTACACCCCATTGGTAAATACAAAGCTGCTGTTTTCTTTAAACACCAACATGGTTATGTAAGGGTAACTTGTGACTTTGTAGTAATGGATAATACAAATTGTAGTAACTGTTTTATCATTGGAAATGATATTCTGACTAAATTTGGTGTAAAATTAGACCCTGCTAATAATAATTTTACAATTGGCATGAATGGTAAAAGGAAATTTAAAATAAATTCTTTTAACACAGTCTTACACATTGAGTCAGTAACAAATTCCCCGTCTAAAGGAAGAGAATCCAATGAGATGGAACTTCTGGAAACAGAAATTTCAAAAGCATCATTTGGCACTCAGATAAGTGAAACTGAGAAAGATAATATTTTGGAATTAATTAAAGCTTTTCCAATGGCTTTTGCACATGGTACAAATGAACTTGGCCTTGTAAAAGATCATGAAATGAAAATTAGTTTAACCTGTGACATGGATAATATTCCTGCTAGTCTTAAAAAGAAACCATATCCTGCTTCACCAATGAAGAGGAAAGACATAGAGGATAATATTAAGATGTTATTAAAGATGAATATTCTTGAGAAGGTTGAAACTACACCAAAATATTGTGTAATATCACCAGTGCTGATTTCTTATGAACAAGATAAAGCAAGACTGTGCGGTGATTATAGAGCATTAAATACATTTACAGTAGATGATATTTATCCCTTGCCAAGGATTGCCTCTATACATGCTACCCTTAAAGGTGCTAAATATATAAGTTGCCTAGATGGAAATAAAGGGTACCATCAAATTCCTGTTGAAAAGAATTCACAGAACTTTTTGTTGATAACAACACACATGGAATTTATAAGTATGTCAGAATGCCATTTGGACCAAAGAATGCTCCATCAGTATTTCAAAAGTTAATGGATATAACATTCCATAATGAAATGATTGAGGGATGGTTAATGGTATACATTGATGACATCATAGTGTTCTCTAAAACTTTTGATGAACACTTAATCCATTTAAGGAAAGTATTTCAGAAAATGGATGAAATAAAAATGACCCTTGCATTGAAAAAATGTAAATTTGGGTTTGAATCTTTAAAAGTGCTTGGTCATATTGTATCTGGCTTACAAATATGTGTAGACCAAAATAAAGTGGCTGCAATAAAGAATATTGGCATTCCTCAAAATGTGAAGGATGTACAATCTTTTCTTGGAATGTGTGGTTATTATAGACAATATATAAAAAACTACCAATCAATTGCTGCACCACTGACCACACTGATAAAGAAATCAGAAGCTTTCATTTGGAATAATGAAAGACAACAAGCTTTTAATAAGTTGAAAGAATGTTTAATGACAGCTCCTATCTTGGGATTACCAGATTTCCAATTACCTTTTGTATTATATACAGATGCAAGTTTTATTGGACTGGGTGCTGCTTTGCATCAAAAACAACTTATTGAAGGTAAAATGTCAGAAGTAGTAATCTGCTATATTTCACGTACTCTAAGAAGTAGTGAATTAAAATATGGTGCTACTCAACTTGAATGTTTGGCAGTAGTATGGGCTCTTGAAAAGCTACATTATTACCTTGAAGACCAAAAATTTGAGTTAATAACTGACTGTAGTGCAGTTAAGTCACTCTTAAACATGAAAACTCCTAATAGACACATGTTTAGATGGCAATTAGCTGTACAAGAATACAGAGGACGGATGACTATTACACATAGAGCAGGAACCTTGCACTCTAATGTAGATCTATTATCTAGAGTACCTCTGCCTAATAATGATGATAATCCTGCTTATGTTCCTGAATCAGAGATTATTAACATTTATGGCATTTATATTGTAGATCTTGAGGATGAATTTATGCAATCAATTCTTGATAATTATAATTCAGATCCTGACTTAAGTAAATTAACTACAATATTAAATGATCCATCTAATGCTTCAATGAATGTTTTAATAAAAACATTACCAGATAAGTATAAAGAGGCATTAGAGAAAGGAAAATTTTCCATTGAGGATGGTTTTATATATTACAGGAAAAAATTAAGTAATGTAATTGTAATTCCCCCTTCAATGAAGGAGTTAATGTTAAGTATATGTCATGATGATATATTAGCAGGTCATTTTGACTACCATAAAACATTAACCAGAGTAAAAAACACAGCTTGGTGGATTAACATGTCTGAGGATGTTCAGAAATATGTTGAAACATGTGATTCTTGTCAAAAATCTAAAAGATTAACAGGAAAAAGAGCTGGTTTATTACAACAAATTGAGCAACCAAAAGCTCCATGGGAAATCATTAACATGGACTTTGTAACAGGTTTGCCAATAGCAGGGCATAAGAGTTATAACTCCTGCTGGGTAATTGTAGATAGATTTACAAAGATGTGTAAATTTATTCCTACCCACAAAGAGGTTTCTGCAAAGGACTTAGCTTTTTTATGGTGGACACAAATGTTAAATACAGCAGGTTTCCCCAAAGCAATAGTTTCTGACAGAGATCCTAAATTTACTTCTGAGTTCTGGACGTCACTTATGGATGTTTCAGGGTGTCAATTAAAACTTTCTACAGCACACCATCCACAAACTGATGGGCTAGCAGAAAGAATGATACAAACCTTAGAAGATATGATAAGAAGATACTGTGCTTTTGGTCTTAATTTTAAAGACAATGACAAATTCACGCATGATTGGGTAACCCTTATCCCAGGTTTAGAATTTGCATATAATAGTACAGTACATTCTGTCACTGGCAAAAAACCATTTGAGTTATGGTTGGGTTATGTACCTAATACCCCTGCTAAAACTCTTAATAAGTTACCTAGATTGGATATTCATCCAGGTACTAAATCTTTTCTTCAGATGCAAGAATTATGCAGAAAACATGCTCAAGAATGTATAAATAAGGCTTTTGAGTATGAAAAGAAAAGATGGGATAAAGCCCATAAAGAACAAATGTTCAAAGAGGGTGATGAAGTCCTTATTTCAACGCTACATTTCAATTTAAATGGTAATGTTAAATTGAAGGATCCATTCATTGGACCATTTGTAGTTAAAAAGATGGTTGGTAATAATGCTGTTGAGGTTATTCTATATGCACCTTATGATAGAAAACATCCAGTATTTCCTATTTCTCTTATAAAACCATACCATTCTAATGATACTGCTCTCTTTCCAAGAAGATCAGGAAGGCATAAACAGCAACCTGAAGAAATAGTGGAAAAAGCAGAAATTGAAAAGATACTTAAAAAGAGACACCTTACTAAAGAAAAGGGAGTTGAGTATCTATTAAGACTTAAAAATAAATCAAGTGAATATGACCAGTGGATTCCAGAAAATGAAATCTCTGATCTTAAAAATCTCTTGAAAAAATTTAAATCTAAATAATACTGTTCATTCAGTATATGTATTATAAAAATTATTTTTTATTTTATTATTTCATTCCTTAAGATTAATTAAAATGTCTTAACATTTTTTTTTATTGTTTTTTTTTGGGGTGAGGGAGTGTCAGCCTAAATATCCTTAGGACTGAGTATTTCTTATGCTTAAAATAAGATAACCTTAATTAGATTAAGCTTATATCTTAAAAATAAGGTTAAAATAATAATATATATTATTTTATTATATATATATATAATTATTATTCTATTATATAATTTATAATAGTTTAAATAGCTTATCCATGGCCTAATAATACTTATTAAGGTGTTAATGGAGTCATAATATACTTATCTTAAGTGATATGAAGTAATTATTGACATACATAAGCTTATATGTATACATAAATCTCATATTCAGTGAAATATGCAGTATATTATGTATATTTAGGTATATAAGTGGGTTTTAGCCCCTTAATAGCCTATAACCTTTGTTTTTCTGCTTATTTTAGGTCATATGGACGAAATCAGTGGACTCACAACGCCTACAGAAGCATAGACACCTATATCAGGCGCATACACCCAGTTTGGACAACTAAAATTACTTCCTTGGATGGTTATTCACGGATTTATGGGTTGGAAATATGTTTTTGGGTTAATGTGGATGCTTGGGGATGTTATTGGGGGCTTGGACATTTTATTTGTTTCCTTTATATGCTTTTAGTTTCATTAAATCTCTTTTTTGATCTTTTATTTTACCTGTTTCTTTATGGTATCCGCTTTTATCTGGGTTTTCTAATTATGGTATGGCTCTGTGTTATTATTAATAGTGATGGAGGGTCCTTACTGGAGGTCTGGGTGTTGAAACTGCTTGAAGTGGACGCCATGGGGAGGTGATGGGCCCTCACAGTGCTGTAATTGCCGGGGATAGCAGTGACATCATCTGGATTGAAGGTCTGTGCACTCCAGTGGATTTGGGTATAAGTAAGGAGGGATTTTGACGGTTTATAATAATCATTCAATTACTACATTTCAAACAAACACTACACTACAATTATTAACATCTAGAAATATATTATAAAAGCCCTTATAAATTGATATTATCTTTATAAAAGCTATAACTATATTTTATTTCTTCTATTTTCCACCACTAGCACGCATTTAAATCCAAGTATTGTGAGTTTAACTTGAGTATAACTATTCTATTAGTCTTCCCCTGAGGTTTAATCACTAAATCATTTATTAATAAGTAGTTGGACCATAAAATAACACTATTATATCATACTTATATACTAGACTGTACTGACAAGACTCATAAGGAGAAGTGCTAGTGGTCTATTCAGTATCAGGATGAAAGCTAATAGGATATCCTTTCCAGTCTTTAGGCATGAAGAAGTGATGGGGATCAGCGGGGAATCCAAGAATAGTCTTTGAGCTGATTTTGTTCATTAGTTGACCTATCATTTCTATATGAGTATAGCGAGCTTCAAGTTCAGCGTCAGAAAAAGCTGGTGCGTTATTTTAAGATAGGGACATAGTGTCATATATAAGACGAAGTCTGGAAAACATTCACATGGAATGGACAAAGGGTAAAGGAATGGGAACCCATCCCAAGGAGATGGATTCATTGAAGCCTGACAGGAAGTTAGTAAGCAAGAAGAGCATAAGTATAGTAAAGGATACTTACTTGCTAATAAGTTTTGTGGGCACGCTGACGGTGAAGTAACGGTAACCGCGTCAGGAGCAGCTGTAGGGGAGCCTGAGTGCATGGAAGCACTGGAACTCGGAGGGGGAGAAAGTGTAGCGCTAGGCTGTATGGATATTTTGCGCCTGGGAAAACTAGGAAGTGATGGCGACTCATAAGGAACATTATTATTATTAGTGGAAATAGTGGGACTAGTGGTGGTAATTATGGGAGCGCTACTAGTAGAGCTAAGTGGAAAGCAAATATAACCAGTTGGCTGAAGAGTATTCTGGTTAAGGGAGGTATTGCAAGTTTTGTGGTATCTAAATTAATTATCACAGGCAGGTCTAAAAGAGGCATACCCCCGAGGTCTAGAAAATGTACAGTTAAAGTTACAGCGTTTTCAAAATGAGCAAGCTTGATCTCTGGGAACTGTGCAATATTGAGTCATGATGTTAGGATAGAGGAAATTCAGGTTATTAGAAGGGCTATTTATAGGTTAACAATAGCATTATAAAGAAGTCATCAGTTGCGCCACGTCTGACTTGAGCGCTGGATGGTTTCTAAGAAGCTAGTAAGAAGCGTTTCTCATAATGAAGAACCCAAGGAAAGATGAATTGTTACAATTAAGGGAAAGGCATGTATTGTGAAGGTTTAAGGATTGAAAGAAAGCGCATACATAATGATGCAGGAGAAGTGATTGCTGTAGCAACAATCTCAAGTTGTTATTTTTTTTATTTGTGGTTTCATCTTTCATAGGCACTTAGTAGAAGGGTGCGCTGCTTAAAGAAAGGATGATATTTTTTTGGGGGCAACTCATCTCGCGGTTGTAGAGTTCTCACAGGAAAGTTAAGTGAAAATAATAATAAAAATAAATAAATATATATTACATTTTTTTACAAGGCTATATACATTACAAGGAATAAATACAAAAGAATATATTTTTTTTAGTATTCTACTTCATCAAAGATTGGGACGCAGAAAGCCCAATTGTTAACAGCTTCTTACATGTTTCGTTGCAAGGCAGCTATTAGTTGTTTTCTTTTATTATACTCGGCGCGAGTATAAACCGGAACCTCCTCAAGGAGTGTTTTGACGGCCCTAATCATGTTATTCATACGTCGCATGGTCGCATCGTAAGGAGCGCAGGCGATTTGTTCTGCGAATTCCCAGTTTTGAGCCATGGCGGGCTCATCGTCATCTACCACCAGAAAGTTCTCGGTTGGCCATTTGACCGGAGTTACAGTATTGAAGACCGGCTGCATATCAGTCCAGTCAGGAGTGGGAGAACAAGTAGTAGGATCGGGAGTAGGCATTGTATCCCAGGTGGGATCTTCTTCAAAGATAGGAAGGAATAGTGGAGTGATAGGAAGCGGAGGTGTTTCAGCGTAAGGAGTACCTGGCGCATTCTACATAAAAAAAAAAGGGGGGGAGAGAGAGAATGTTAGCGTTGGAAAGGGAAGAAGTAAGATAAAGAAACTTACTGTACTTTCCTCCGAGAAAAGAGATGTAGGGACAGAAGAGACGCTACTGGGAGTAGGCTCGCGGTAACCAACCTTGGCTCGTTTGTTGCCAGGAGGGGTAACAGGACCAGGCGCCGGGCGCTTGATGGTCATTTGACTCATAATATTTGTTGTAGAAGCATTTGGGTCTAGGCGCGCAACAGTGGGCGGCCCATCGTAACTGCATTTCTTCTTGTGTTGCTTGCAGTAATCACATGACTAGGAATAAATGAAAAATGAAAAGGTTAGTAACAAATGGGAAGGAGAATGAAGAAAACTTACAGTGAAGAAAGTATTTCCATGGCGGGCTTTTGAAAAATGACATGGAGTTATGCCATTTTTGATGCAACAAGTGCATCTCGTCCCACCCATCAGTGTGGTTATGGGCGTTGTTGGGGAAGCAGTAGGGGGCTGAGTGCGCACAAACTGTCGAATAGCATGCACGATGTTGGCGGTATTTCAGCGTTAGGAGGGGTTCATCTAGTATTCATAGTGAAAGATAAAAATAATAAAGTAAATAAGAAAAGAGAAGAAGATGATGATGAAGGAAAAGGATAGAAGATGGATGAAGAAAACGCTGCGAGACGCAGGGTATTTATGGGCTCCTGGGGACAGTCGCGAGTAGAGGGAGGATGTGGTACGTGCCTCGCAGGAAGCGTGATTTTAGACCAATAAGCGCGCGTAGTCCAGGAAGAACAAAGGGGAGTTAGCGCAGCAGGAAATGTAAAAATATAATATTTATTTGTGTGTTTCAAGGAACAAAGGAAATGGAAGCGTAAAAAAAAAGATTAAGGGTCTGTGCACTCGGATTTTGCAGCAAGATGTGCCGCACAATAGGGAATTGTGTATTATTAACTTAGGACTATTACGCGCTAAACAATATGGATTTGGGCTTTCCAAAAAGTATGTGTTACGCATTAAGAAGAAAGTCATGGATTAAGGACGACTCAAGTGCATGGTATGCTGTACCGCGGCCAGTTGGGAAACTTACTGAGACAAGTAATGAAGAAGGCTAACTATTAAAGCGAGCTGTCAGAACTACGAACCTAGTATTAAAGCAAAGAGAGTGGGGACTCAATGGTAAAGCTACCCAAGAGTTAAGGCAACTAGACGCAGTGTTAGGATAAGTCAAACCTGGAACTAGCTATGAAACAAAACAAGTAATTATAGGGTCTGATTAAGGCGCTGTAGTTGTTGTAAGCAGTGTAAGTAGCATACTAATAAATTAGTTATTGTTTTACTAATGTGGCGCTAGAGTCAGCGCTGGAGGTCCATTAGGGAACTGTGTCTTGAGCGCTGGAAGAATATAAAAGGAGGACTATTAGGTAGGGACAAAGGGAGAGGACTGGTCGATCTATCTATTTAGTTAATAAAATAAAAAAAAATCGCATTAGTTGTCATTTAAAAAAGCAGATCACAGAAAAATCAATATAGAGATATACGTGTAGCTATAGTCATAGTACCCAGTATAAGATATTAGATCTTTTTGTGATTAATTGTTTGAGAGAGTATTAAAAGGTATTTTCTGAGTCTTTTAGAGTTTGTGCGTCTGTGTGTGTATTTCATATAGTATAGTGAAAGAGCGCAACATAGAGAGAATATATAGATTCAGTGGGATTAACTATTATTAGAGATATTTTATTACTATAATAAGGCATATTCAAAGAGAGCTCTTCAAGAGGGAGTAGCTGTGGATAATAGCGCTTGTTAAGAATAGAAATATCCAGATATTAATACTTGTTTTTCCTTATCTTTAACTCATCTCAACTTATAAACTTTCTAGTCAAATATTAGTGTTACACATTATTACACTTTCTTTAAAAATAAGAGTGGCAGGCGCTTCTTTTTTTATAAATTAAAAAGGAGAACCAACCCATCTCGCATTGTGTCTACTGCTTAGTACTTTAGAACAGTCTACAATGTGCAACAACAACTTCTTTTCTTCTTCAGACAACCACCCATCAGGACCAAAATTAACAACTTTCAACCTTTCCACAGTCACCCTAGCTGTCTCTACAAGTTCTGGAGGATTCTTCACCAAAGGAGGTCTCTTCAAGGGCCTATTCAAGCCCACAGGCATAGGCTCATTGACAGGCCTAATCTTCTGCGCTACCTTCTTATACTTTGCTGCTCCACCTTCAACTTCAGGGATCTTCAAGAAATCTTCACCACCAGACCTGGAACAAAAACCAAGGGTTTCCCCATTGCTTACATGTGTGGCCAAGGTAATGTTTTTGAAAGGTGTAGAAGAAACCCTAGCGGTGCACAATTGGGAGGACTTACTTTTACACCCCAATCTCACCACTCCAAAACTTTTCTGCAATTCCACATCTTCATCCTCACTTCCAACTTCCAAATCTTCAAATCTTGATTCATCTTCTGAATCACATCTTCTAAAATTTTGCTGTTTATCCTCATGCTGGAGGCCCAAAGATTGATCTTGATGATCTTCTTTCTTCATAATTCTCTGCAGTTTAACCTCATGCTGGGTGCCCAAAGATTGATCTTGAGGATCTTCACAAAAATATTTTGCATCTTCTTTCTTCATTATCTTCAGATTTTTTTCTTGATTTTCATGAATTATTTTGAAATTTTTATCTTCTTTTCTTGAGTTTCCTTCTGACCTACAAAAATAACCAGGGGTTTCCCCAATGCTCACAGGTGTGGCCCAGGTAATGTTTTTGAAAGGTGTAGAAGAAACCCTAGTGGTGCACAATTGGGAGGACTTACTTTTAGACCCCAATCTCACCACCCCAAAACTTTTCCACATATCTTTCAATAAAGATATATAACCAATCTTCTTCTTTGAACTTGAATTAAAAATAATTAAGAATATTGAGAGAGAACAGAGACTTGATAAAAAACTTGATGAATACTTGCAGAGAAGAGAAACATTAAAAAGAGAAAGTTGAAAATCCACTTGGTATATCTCCAAGGGAGCTGACCTACTACAACCTGGGATTTCCTCATCTTGGGGAGAGGTTGTAGCACTAGGGTGATCAGCCCTTATTACTCTAAAAACGACAGACTCTCAATAGAGCCTGAGCCGCACTCCAAAAAACCAGAGGCAGCACCCACTTCCTTCCTTCTCCTGCAACAGTCCATGCACTGGCACATTGAGATAAACCAGGCCTTGTCTCCCAACCATCCTCTCCAGGGGATGACAACCTCATGTGAAGTCTCCTTTCATCTTCACCAGTCAACTCCAAACTGATTTCCAAATCAAATTGATAACCAATTCTTGCCTGAAAATCCATCAATAATGGCCCACCCAAAACCGCTTTTACATTACCTTAAGCAATGTAAAAATGAACCTTCCCTGAGGCTTGGCCAACATCTAACTTCACAAACTCTGAAGTTTCAACCAATTCAGTGAAATGGCCACCAATCCCTCTCAAATTCCCACCAATACCAGTTTTGATGGGGAGGCCCATATGAGTTGCCTCAAAAAAAGAGATCAGGTTTATCTGAGAACCTGAATCCACCAATGCCCTTGCATCCCTGCCATTCAGAGTGACATTGACATATCCCAGAGGAGCAGAAAAATGAGTTTCCAAACCCTCACCAAACTTTTCAGCAGAATCACAAATGTATTCTACCTCACCAGAAGAAACTCTTCTCCTGGTCAACAACTTTTTCTGTCTATCAGCCAACCCTGGACTGATAGCATACAATTCCCAATAAGATAGGGAAACCTGACCCTAATTCATCCTTTCCAGGACAGAGTCCATAACATTTACTTGACCAGACACTACTGGCCTCTCAAAGTGAGCTCTTGGCTTCACCACCTTGGTCCTAGAAGCTTCTTGAGGACCAGCACCACCAACAGATTTACCATTAACAGGAACCATACCAGATCCCTCACCAGAACCTCTGACTCCAGCAGGCTTTGGCAATGAAGCCAAAGGGACATCCTCCTCAGAGTCAGAATCAACCTCCATTGGCATTGACTCACCATTCATGTCAGCCTAAATATTCTTAAGACTGAGTATTTCTTATGCTTAAAATAAGATAACCTTAAGTAGATTAAGCTTATATCTTAAAAATAAGGTTAAAATAATAATATATATTATTTTATTATATATATATATAATTATTATTCTATTATATAACTTATAATAGTTTAAATAGCTTATCCATGGCCTAATAATATTTATTAAGGTGTTAATGGAGTCATAATATACTTATCTTAAGTAATATGAAGTAATTATTGACATACATAAGCTTATATGTATACAAAAATCTCATATTCAGTGAAATATGCAGTATATTATGTATATTTAGGTATATAAGTGGGTTTTAGCACCTTTATAGCCTATAACCTTTGTTTTTCTGCTTATTTTAGGTCATATGGATGAAATAAGTGGACTCACAACGCCTACAGAAGCATAGACACCTATATCAGGCGCATACACCCAGTTTGGACAACTAAAATTACTTCCTTGAATGGTTATTCACTGATTTATGGGTTGGAAGGATGTTTCTGGGTTAATGTGGATGCTTGGGGATGTTATTGGGGGCTTGGACATTTTATTTGTTTCCTTTATATGCTTTTAGTTTCATTAAATCTCTTTTTGATTGTTTATTTTACCTGTTTCTTTATGGTATCCGCTTTTATCTGGGTTTTCTATTTATGGTATGGATCAGTGTTATTATTAATAGTGATGGAGGGTCCTTACTGGAGGTCTGGGTGTTGAAACTGCTTGAAGTTGAAGCCATGGGGGGGTGATGGGCCCTCACAGTGCTGTAATTGCCGGGGATAGAAGTGACATCATCTGGATTGAAGGTCTGTGCACTCCAGTGGATTTGGGTATAAGTAAGGAGGGATATTGACGGTTATTTATCATCATTCAATTACTACAACTCCAACAAACACTACTATACAATTATTAACCTTTATAAATATATTATAAAGCCACTATAAATTTATTTTATCTTTATATAAGCTATAACTATATTTTATTCATCTATTTTCCACCACTAGCACGCACTTAAATCCAAGTATTGTGAGTTTGATTTGAGTATAACTATTTTATTAGTCTTCCCCTGAGGTTTAATCACTAAATAATTTATCAATAAGTAGTAGGACCATAAATAAACACTATTATATCATACTTATATACTAGACTATACTGACAATTCATGTCCAATGCGCCAAAACTAGGGGGGCCCATGTCAGCCATACCCTTCTGCATCTTGTACAGCTCCTCTTTGCTGTACCTCTTCCTAGATGCACTCAGCTTAGGATCAATCTTTAAAGCATTTGGCTTTGGTTGGGCCTGAGAACTGATCTTAGGCCTTCCCACCTTTCCTGCTTCCACATCATAAACACCAGCCAAGCATTCACCACTTGACTGTCCACCACAAGAATACAACTCCAAACCACCAAAGGAAGTAGAAAAAGAGACCTTATTGACCTCCTTCCCCTTTCCCTTGCCATCCTCATTCTCCTTACCAGAAGACTTCCCTTGATCAGGAATCTTCTCAAACCTTGGCCTCCTTTGATTGAGACCTCCCCTCCTCCTGACCAAATCAACAGGAGCCTGCCCCTCACTGGGCTTAACAAAAGAACCATCAGGGAACTTGAAAACCCTGCCATCAAATTCCACCTTCCCTTCAGACACATCTCTGTTCAATGCCCAACAATCAATGGACCTGTGCCCCCTCCTGCTGCAATAAAAGCAGACCCAAGTATCACTCCTACCAGCTCTCCTATCAAAATCTCTAGGCTGAGAAGGTGCCTTATTGACCTTCTTAGCCTCCTGAACAAAAATATGCAGCTGCTTTGTAAGATCAGCCAACTGCTCCACCATTGGGTCCCTCTCCTGTTTGGGAACCTGCACCAAATTCTTCTCCTCCTTCTTCTCCCTAACTTCCTCTTCAGCCAAAGCCTCACTGACTTTGCTGACATACTTGGCACACCCCTCCTGATAGGTGTCCACAGCCAATATCTTCAAATGGGCCTCAACAGCCTCCTTCACCTTATCCAAGGCAGGAAACTTCTGGTCCCCATTAGAAAGAGTCTTCATCAATTCCTTTCTTGATAACTCCTTCAACACATCCATCCTGACATCTCTAGCCAGGGCAGACCAAAAAACATCCTTGGCAGCATTTTCATGTGCCAGCTCCTCCACTTCCACCAAATATTCAACCACAGGATCAAACTGTAGCAGAAACTTCCTGTAAATATGCAAGTTACCAACAACACCATAAGATTGCCATTCACTGACAACCTTGTTCAGATCCACCATAGTGAACCTGACACCCCATCTATCCACCATCTTTCTACACAACAATTTCCAATCCCTCTTCCTGTAGCCAGACATGGCCACAATCTCCTTCTCCACTGACCTATCACCAATGAAGAAGATAATCTGCTTCACCATGTCCAGGTAGGAAGCACCATCCACTCCAGCAGCAGTTTCATACTTCTCTAGAAACTACTTGACATCCTCCCCATTAAACTTGGTACCATCCCAAGTTTTAATCCTCACACACTCCCTAACCATCACATAAGGAGGACCATCCCCCCCCCACACACAGTCACCACAGGAATAGAGGAACCAGAAGCCATTCCTCCAGACCAAAACACCAAAAAGAGCCAAGCAAAGAAAACAGAGATTCAAAAGAACTAGCAAGTTCTACCCCACGTTGGGCTCCAGAAGTGCAGACAATCCTATAGTACTAGCTATAGGCCTTGACCAAGGGAGTTGGAGAAAAACCAGAGAGAAAATCCCCTGTCCCTTTAGAAAAATAGAGTGAGATTTACTTGCTAAAGTAAGTTGGTTCCTGTTTTGCTAAAGCCCCTTTTCAACACACTTGACTGCTTTATGAGCCAAGAAAGTAGTCCCCAGATAGACTACCAGACCCAAGAACTGAAATGTAGAACAAACTCCACACCAGAGACAGCAAAGATACTTGATGTAGGCTGAAAATCCACACCAGAGACAGCAATAATACTTGCTATAGCTTGCAAGACTATAAGAGAGAAAACAGTTGCCAAAGTTAAGTTAAATAAAGAACTCACTTGCAACAAACACAGCCAATTGTGGCCAGAAAACAGTGGAAACTGAGTGAGGAACAATGAGATCACCTCCGGATGGTTGTATGATGATTAAGGTTGCCCCAAACTGTCTTATTCACTATGTACACACAGACCACTAACTAAGAGCCCATGCGCACCCACCAATCTGGCGCCTGTACCCGCCAAATTGCATAAAAAACCCTCCTGAAGCGCTCCCCAACCTCCTGAAACAGAGGCAGGCGGGCTGCCCGACGTCGGAGATGCCGCCTGAAGCAGCCTGGCCTCCCTGAAGCCAGAAAACCAATAAAAACAACTAATCTACTTAGAAAAATTAGCTACAACTACTAAAACCTTTAAAACACGGAATTTTACTATAACAACATTGAGACATGAAATACAGAGAATAATTAGCTCTATCCAATGGTACTAAGCACTTAACCCTAAGACTTAAGGTTAGCCCATAAAACACAAAAAACAAAATTTAACAGCAATCTTTTATATATGAAAAATGAGGAAATGACCCCTTAAAACTCAGAATATGAAAAATGTCTACAAAACATAAAATATAGAGAAAAAGAAGGGCTATCCAATGATAGTACCCACATACCCGCAGACCTAATATCCACGGAATAAAACCAGAAAAATACCCAATTCCTTAACAGATGTCAATTAAGACATGCACAAACAGCGCCAAATCACACAACAAAGGCCCCTGCCAATGTTGGAAGACCACACTGGTAGGAGAGGAGGAAGTTTTTGAAAAATGTAGGAAGGAGATAAGGGTGATTTTGGAGAAGGTGAAGGGATTAATTCAAGAGAAAATAAAGGAGAAAATTTAAAATGGAAGGAGAAAGGAAAAGAAAGAAAGAGGAAAAGAAAAGTAGAAACAATTTGTATTTATTTTATTTTTGTTGTTTTAATTTAAAATTTTAATATTTATTTTATAAGATTTTGAGAAAGAAAAGAAAAAAAAGAAAGAAAAAAATTAAAATAAATTTTTGTTTTAAATTTTGAAAGAAGGATTTTTAATGAAAGAAGAAAAGAAAGAAATTTTAATTGAAAGATTTTTAGTTTAATTTTTTGAAAGAAAAATTTAAGTAGGAAAAAGAAATAGTTGATTAAAATAATTTTATTGGAAATGAAAATTAAATGAAAGAAAAAAAAATTATTATTTGTGAAAGTTTATTTATTGAAGTTTTGAGGAATTTTAGTTATTTGAAAAAGAAAAAAAAAAAAGAAGACAAGAAATAATTTTATTTTTAAAAAAGAAGTTGAAAGAAAGAAGTAATTTGTTCAAAGAATTTTAAAAGAGAGATTTTAAAGGTTTAAGTGAAGTTTTAGAAAGATTGTCGTATTGAGTTCATGAAAAATTTTGATAGTTCGAGGAAGAGAATTTTTTAAGGAAAGAGTGTATGTAGAAAATAGAAAAGAAAAGAAAAGAAATTTTAAAGAAATTTTAAAAAGTTTTATTTTATTTATTTTGTTTTATTTTTATTTTTATTTTATTATAATTTAATTTAATTTTAATTTTTATTTTAATTTTATTTTATTTATTTTAAAAAAAGGTTGAAAAAAACTTTTGAAAGAAAAAAGAAGAAAGAAGAAAAGAAAACAAAGAATACAGAAATCTTAGAGGTAGAGATGTTTTTAGATTTTTAAAGAGAAGAAGGTAAAAGAGAAAGAAAAGAGAGAAAAAAAAAAGAGAGTTTTTAGGTTTTGGCTTTAAAGGATATTTAAGATAAAAAGATTTTAGAATTTCAGGGGCGTTAGAAACATTGATGGCTGGTTCCCAGGATGTTTTGTCTGAATCATCGAGGAAGCCTTCCCATTCCACTAGGTATTGAAGTTCCCCCTTGCGCATTCTTGAATCAAGGATACGGCTTACTTCCACTCTAGATTGTCTTCTACTTCAACCGGTTCTGGAAGAGGTTGGTTCTTTTCCAGGTATGTTTCTCAAGCCAGTTCCAGAAGAGATACGTGGAAAACAGGGTGAATAGTCTGCCATTTAGGAGGTAGCTTGAGTCTAAATGCAGTTTTAGAGACTTCAGAGTCAATTTCAAATGGTCCTAAGCGCTTTTCAGCTAGTTTCTTTGATGGTCGTGTCGTTCGAATGTTTTATGCATTGAGCCACACTTTGTCTCCTGGTTTAAAAGAAGGAGCAGATTGTCGATGTTTGTCGGCCTGTTCCTTGAACCTTTGAATCGCTAATTCCAAATTTGATTTAAGTTCCTCTTGGAGTCGTGATATGGTTTGAAGATAATGTTCAGCAGGAAAATTAGTTCCTACGTGGATTGAGTTGAATCAAGGATGTCTTCCATAAACAGTTTCAAAAGGAGATTGTCGTGTCGAAGAATGAGTCAAGTTATTATAAGCAAATTCTGCCAATGGTAACCATGTTGTCCAATCGTCTTGTTGGTAACTGACATACATTTGAAGGTATTGTTCGAGGATTTGGTTAACCCTTTTGGTTTGCCCATTGGTTTCCGGATGTAGGCCGTGGAGAGATTCCTTGTAATATTGAGTTGTCAACACAGTTGAGTCCAGAATGTGGATACAAACAATGAGCCTCTATCTGAAATAATATCATTAGGTAAGCCATGTTTAGAAAATACATATTCTAGAAACAACTTTGACAAGTCTTCTGCTGTAGCAGTAGTAGTGGTTTTAATAAAAATAGACATTTTTGAAAATCTATCTACTATCACTAATATAGCATCAAAATTATTAGAAAGAGGAATTTGAGAAATAAAATCCATTAATAAAGATTCCCAAGTTTTAGAGGGAATAGGAAGTGGTTGAAGCAACCCATGCTTCCGGTGATGGTGAGCCTTATTCCTATTACATTTGTAACAAGCTTTTATATAGGCCTTGATTTCTCTGGTCATTCCTGGCCAGAAGAAATCCCTCGCTATTAACAGGTAGGTTTTATCAACCCCAAATGACCAGCTAATGGAGAATCATGTTGACTATTGAAAATCCATAATTTTATTTTATTATTGTCGGGTATGACTACTCTACCTTTGAAAACTAATAGACCTGCTTCAATACTAAATCTTTTGGCCCCTTGCTTTGAGAGTATCTTTTCTTTTGACTCTAAACAATAGTTGTCCTTTGACTGAGCTTCGAGGATGTTGGATAATGGATTTTGAAACAATTGAATTGTCATCGAATTAAGTTGATGAGTCATTAACATTTATTCGTTGAAAATTTATTTCACATTTGCTGGGTTCTTGTCAGCAAATGCGTCCCCCCGCTGTGGGTAAATGTTGTCCCGACATGACAAGATATCTGGGACAATTCAGTTCTTACCTGGGTGATAGGAAGTAGAAAAAGGAAATTCAGACAGAAATTCAGCCCACCTGGCTTGACACCTGGTTAAAACTTTGGAAGACATGAAGTATTTCAAAGAATTATGGTCTGTTAACATTTGAAAAGGACTATCTAGGCTTAGAAGAAAAGAGCGCCATTTTTTAAGACAATGAATAACAGCTAAAAGCTCTTTGTCATGAATTTCATAATTTAATTCTGCTGCAATGAGTTCGCATGACTCAAAAGCAACAGGATGAAACAATTTTGTTTCAGGATTTAATTGAGAAATGACCCCTGCGATAGCATAATCGCTCGCATCTGTCTCAACAATTGTCAAAGCAGAAGGATCAAAGTGTCGAAGAATTGGAGCTGTGGTGAACGCTGCCTTCAATTCTTCGAATTCCTTTCGTGCTGTAGAAGTAAAAAGAAAAGGAATATCTTTTCTAAGAAGAGAAGTAAGATTGGAAATATTTTTAGAGTAATCTTTAATAAATCTTCTATAGAAATTTGCAAAACCCAAAAATCCTTGGAGGGATTTAACGGTTTTGGGCTCAAGCCATTCCAGGACTCTTTTATCCTTTTTGTCGTCCATGACTAAACCATCAGTGGACAACGTAAAACCCAAAAAATTGATTGATTTAAGATTTAATTCGCATTTATTGTGCTTGGCATAGAAACCGTGATCTCGAAGTTGATTTAGAGCCTGTTGAACATGATGAATATCTTCATCCAATGTCTTTAAGAAAATTAGAATATCATCCAAATAGACGACAAAAAATTGTTCAACAACATCTTGAAAGATGTCATTAACAAAAGTTTGAAAAGTTGATGGTGCGTTACAAAATCCAAAAGGCATAACTAAATATTCAAAACTACCAAATCTAGTGCGCATTGCAGTCAGTGGTTCATGACCTTCTGCAATGCAAATAAGATTATAAGCGCCTCTAAGATCAATTTTACAAAAGAAATTAGCACCATTGAAAAGGGAAAGAAGAAATGAAATAGGAGGAACAGGATATGCATTATTCTTAGTGACTGTGTTGAGCTTTCTATAGTCAACACACAACCTAAGGCTACCATCCTTTTTCTTTACAAAAAGAACAGGGGAGCCGGTTGGAGATTTACTGGCTCTGATGAAACATTTGGCTACATTCTCTGCAACATAGTCTCGAAGAACTTGAGATTTGTCCTTTGACAAAGGATAGACAGGACCTGCCAGGGGTACTGGACCTATTAACTCTATTTGATGGTCGTAGGGTTGATGAGGTGGTAACTTATCGGCCTTGCGGATTGAGAAAACATTGAGGAAATCATGATAGATTTCTGGTAGAGTTGATTTAATGGCTTCAATGTTGATTTGGTTGTCCTCATAATCTTTGAGAGAATCTGTTGAGGTGAGACCATAATTGAGAGAGCATAATTTGGTTACTTTGAGGCAATTTAAATCATCTTCAAGTGAAGTCATCGAGCTAGAAGGGTTAGCCAATCGCTCATTTAGAGAAAGATCAGATGCTTGCAAGTCATCTGGAAGAGATTTGTCTACTAGCAGGACATTGTCAAGCGGGTTGTTTAACTCCCTATTGACCTGCATTGAAGAATCAGAAATATACTTAGTGCGTGGGGTGATCAATCCCCATGTCCAATCAATTTCAGGATTCCAATGCGTTAAAAAGTTATGGCAAATAATGGTATTGTCCATCCTTGGGGTGTCCAAGACTGATAATTCCCACTCGAAGGGGGGAAATTTCAGAAAGTTGAAAACAAATAAAACTTTCTTACTTACCCAATACTTGTGTTCCTCTGATTCGACCAAATATATTGGAGTTTGATTGATATCTGTGAATGTCAGCTTTAACTTTTTGTCAAAAGATAAACTGACAAAAGAAATTGAAGCTCCAGAGTCTATAAGTCAACTGAAGGGGGTATCCTCCTTAAAAAGAAAGAATCTCAAGCGGTTTAAGGCAACTCCAGTCCTTAATACTTGGAGGTTCTGTGCACTGGGAGAGATAAGATAGTTTTCTTTGCATACAAGTAAACTATCTACTAGTTTTTTGACTTCGAAGTAGTACCTTCTCTTTCCTTCAACTTCACACAATCTGCTAGCTTGTGCTTACCCCCACAATACATACATAACCCATTATCTTCTCGCCTCTTCCTTTAAGCTTCTTTAAGTTCCCCTTTAGGATCCAATACTTTAATGATATTGCCTGGGGTCAAGCCTTTTGGTAGAGGTTTGTCCTTTCCCTTATTGGGTTTGGATTGAGTTGTACGTGGGTGTGAAGAAGGTCCCGATTTAAAATGTAGGCCTTGAGATTTTTTGGTGTATCAACGATGTTGAAGTCGTCCTTGGTAAATGCTGTCGAGTTTGAGGGTTTGATCCATTAAATCCGTTAAAGTAGTCATCTTCTGACCGTGAAAATTTAATTGATCCAGAATCCTCAAAGGAAGTCCTTTTTTGAAATGATACTTGAGGGAAGCATCATTCCAACCTACTCAAGTTTGAAGTGCTCTGAAGTTCAAAATATATTCAGAGGCTTTACCATTATCACTCATGCAAAGAAAATCACGTTCTATTTCTGCGTTGTCAGTTTTATTAGGGTCACCAAACAACGTGAAGAGTTGGTCTTCGAACTTTTCCCAGTTATTGATAAGTAAGTGGGTTTCTGTCCAAGAGAGCATGAGAAGATAAGGCTAAAACCATCTTGCTGCTTTCCGGCTAGAAATGAAGAAGCGTAAACAACCTTCGATTGGCCGTTATTGAAGGTTCGAGGTTCATTATGGAACAGGAGCTTTCAGGTTTGCAAGAAGGGCTGCAATCTGTCTGGATGTTCCCCATCGAAATTATCAGGGGAATTCATGGAAGGAGTTTTGAATTTAGATCCCTCCAAAGACGTTGAATTGGAGAGGGTTTTCATGAAAAGTCTAATGAAGTCCTCCAGCAAATTAGATGGTCCAGGTTCCAAAGGTTGACAAGAAGGATAAGTAGCAGAGGCGGATGGTGCCTTGTGCATTGTATCCTCTCCTTCTTCTTCCTCTCTAGAATCATCGAAATCCTGAGGGATGTCTTCTACAGATTGGATGGAATGTCCCCGTTCTCTATGGTTGAGAGGTTCCAAGGAGTGAGTGCCGGAAACAGGACGTCTGGCTGTTGGCCTGCCTCTGGCGCAAGCTCTAGTAGTAGCGCCTGTAGGAGGAGTGCGTTGAACAGGTGCCATTTTAAGAACTTAGAAAACACTTGAAAAGGGACGTAGTAGTGCAAATAATGAGAACTACGGAGAATTAAATTATACTGTCACCAGACGACCTACGCACAAAGTCGAGGGTGTTCCTGGGAAGTGAGATGGAGGGAGGAGTTTAGAAACTTCTTCAATGAACAGAGGAAATTTTTGAGGAAGTGATTCGAAGATGACTCGAAGAAAGAGCTACTGCTTCGAGATATGTTTGAGAAGAATTCTAACATAATTTAAAGGTAATATAAAAAATTCTTAATATCTCACAAAGGGTTGGAAACTCAATTAAAGATTTAGGATTTAGAAAAAATTACTGAGAAAATAAGGAAAGATACAATAATAATGATTTAACCTAAAGTTTTAACACTATTAACTATATATATGTTTTATAATTTAATTCTAAAGAATGTCGAACCAAAAACCCAACCCCTTTTATATCCTTTACTCCTCCTCGCATTGACCTCATACCCATCCACTATTCCGCACACCACAGACCATCAACAATACACCCATTACACCTGGACCCTCCTCACTACCATCCATTAACCCTTTAATCCTCCACTAACCATTCCATCCATGCTCACTACCCCTTTTAATAATTCACAGACATTTAATAAACCTTTTAGCGGACTATTACATTGACTATTGCGCTGTGCGTTGCTTATTGAGAAAAAGACTGAGACAAACTATTGATAGATTGACTAATTTAGATTTAGAGTTTAGACTAGCGTGGTTGAATAGTGAGTACACAAAGGAAAGTCACAGTTGCTATGTTGAATTGCTTTCTGCGTTTCAAGTATGGATTTAGACCTCTGTATTATTGCTTTAATGAGCTGCTTTTGCCTCGAGTGTCACATGGTGCGTGACAAGCCTATAAACTTCCTTTTTCTGCTTATTATAGATCATAGGGACATATTAAGTGGACTCACAATGCCTTCACAAGCATATACACCCTTTTCAGGCACATTTAACCACTTTGGACAACTTAATCTTCTTCTTTGATAGATTTTCACAGATTTATGGGTTGGTATAACATTACTGGGTTGATATGAATGCTTGGTGATTTTGTTGGGGGTTTGGTAATATAAATTTCTTCCTTTATATGCTTTTTGTTTCATTATATAATCTTTGGATAAGTTATTTTACTTGTTTCTTTATGATATCAGCTTTTATCTGTTTATTGTATTTATGGTATGGGTCTTTGGTATCAATAATTGTAATAGAGGGCTCTTACTAGAGGTCTTTGTGTTGAAAATGCTTGAAGTGGACCCCACTGGGAAGTTATGGGCCCTCACAGTGCTTTAATTTCCAGGGATAGCAGTGATATCATCTGGATTGAGGGTTTGTGCACTCCAGTAGATTTTGGTATAAGTAAGGGGGGATTTAAAATTTTATTAGACATCACATACTTACTAAACATTATATAGACACTATATAACAATTATTATTATATATAAATATATTTTAAAGCATTTATAAATTAATATTATCATTATATATGCTATAACTATATTTTATTTATCTATTTTTCTCAACTATCAAGCATAATAATCTAAGTTATGTGAGTTTATATTGAGAATAACTATTTTATTAGTCTTCCCCTGAGGTTTAATCACTAAGTCATTTATAAATAAGAAGTAGAACCATTTAAAATTTTTATTAAATCACACTTAGATACTAGTACACACTGACAGTAATCCTTCTATATTTAACATTTGTGTCCACAATAAAAAAGCTAAGTCCTTTGCAGAAACCTCTTTGTGGGTAGGAATAAATTTACACATTTTTGTAATTCTATCTACAATTACCCAGCAGGAGTTATAACTCTCAAGCCCTGCTATTGGCAAAAATGTTTCAAAGTCCATGTTAGCTATTTCACATGGAGCTTTTGGTTGCTCAAGTTGTTGTAATAAACCAGCATGTTGTTGAAATATTATTAAAAATTGGTTTTTATTGCCAGAAATAAAAATGGCACCATCTATCAGGTCTATATGGATCAAAAAAACAATGGAAGCTCTGTTTTGAGGGGGTATGCCTGCTAGCATGTGACATCAATTTTTATAGGCAAATTTTGTTAAATTATACATAAGCATCCATGAAATGTATAGTGAATAATTGAAAAAATTATTACATTTACATGAAAGAAAGTAGCAAATTTTTTACTTAAACTTTTTGTTCATTAATTTAAATTGTAAAGGTGTTATAAATGTAGGGGGGTCTTTTTTTATTTGAAATTTTAATGGTGTTAAACTATTTTGTGCTTCAATGGACCCTATAAATATAAAACATAAGTTTTATGAACTCTTGTATTAATTGATCCCAGATATTTTAAACTCTCATGTTGTCAAGGGGAACTTTTGGTCTAGAAGCTTGGTTCGAGGTTTATACAAGGAATTTTAGGGTTTTATTGAACTCTCAAAGAATAGTATGTATTTCTTAATCAAAATAATTGCTTTACTAAAATAAAAGAGGTAGTTATAAGATATCAATATAAATTATAGATTAGAATTACGGTGTTGTAAATACTAAAGTTATAAAATATAGGAATAAATGTATTGTTGTGAGTGTAATAATAATGTAAGTGATAAAAAGAATGATTTGAAAATCACAAAGTAAGAGGCCTTTTATAGGCAAAACATGAGGGAATAAAATATACGGAATTTAAACCATGTATTTTAAGAATGTGAGTAAAATAATGACTGAAAGGAGTACATATATGACATAAGAATTAAATAAATGGTACGTCAACAAGGACATCAAATTTATTAGCAATAAAGTTTGAGTTCCTTGGACTGTCACAATTAATTACACAATAATTAATTAATTATATTACTTTCACGGGATTCCACATCTCTCACTGAGGTAATATAATTAATTTATAGTTTTTTATTATAATTTTATTTTTAAATTCTATTCCCATTGACTTATACCATTGAGCACGGTGTTAGGGAGTAAAATTGTAAGGGACATTTTATTTACATTAATTAATTATACTACTTATTGTACTTAACTAGTTAATTGTAAGTAATGCTTAAGTAGGTAATTAATTATTAGTAAGAAGAAGGGGTGTGGCTTCAACTCAGTAAAATAAATAATTATTTTACTGGTTAAGTCTAGTAGCCTAGCTGACACATGTACTAGTAAAACATATTTCTCTGTGCACATTTCAACTAACTCAAATTTCATTGAATTTAAGGGACCTAAACCAAAATTGTATTTTGGAAATATTTCTTAGAATTATATAATATATAAACATCTTTTTTTGTTAAATTTCAGATTTCATGTTAAGTTTAGCACTGTTTTTGGCTGGTTGGGTGTTAAAAAATCACCCCAAACTTCAATAAAATCCATACTTATTCTTTAACAAAATTGAGAAATTTCTAGTAAGAAAGCTATATGCATGAAAGGTTCCATAAAAACTTTATATGTATTTTTTCAAAACTTTCCACAAGTCACCGCGCAATACAGGGGGCGGACTTGTTAGCAAGTCCGCAACCTTGGACTCAAATTCACCACAGATTGAACACACATTGAGCTATTGACAAAGGAACCATACAATCAGGGATGAACACCACTCAGCATAACAGTTTTTGTGGGTCTTCAAGTAGAGTTCAGTATGAGTTCAGTATGAGTTCAGTCTGAGTTCCATCTGAGTTCAGTCTGAGTTCAGGTTGGGGACTTGCTAGCAAGTCCACCCCCTATATTGCATAGTGAGTTATAAACTACCAATATTCAAAGATAACAAGAAGAATAACTTATGATGGTATATTAATGGGTATCAAAGCTGACTAATCCGCAATTAAATTAATTGCAGATAATAATCCTTATAATACCCCAATTATCTTCCACAATTATTTATGCTAATAATTGGGTTATTAGAAATTTTATGGTTCAAAGTTGACCACTTATCTAAAATCTTTCTACTCAATTTTTCATAACCACATATTGGAAAACTTTCTGTCATAACCACCTCTTGGCCTACTTTCATTCATAACCACATCTTTGACTACTCTCTGGATATGCCTTCTACCATTCTGTGAACCCCCATTATCATCTCATCCTGTCTACTCTCTAAATTCAGAACACCTCACTATCTAATCTATTTGTTTTTGCTTATTTTCATCTTCATTTATCTTAACATGCCCCATCATCATAGATCTTCTCAAAGGAAGCCTTCCCCCAGTTGTTCTTCAAATTGCACTACTCCCTCTTTCCCCTGCTCATTTGAGAAATCAAATACTGTTCAATTAAAAAAGTTCATCTCATTATTTTCAACTGGCTGAAAACTAAATCTAACTATGATTCTGGTTTTGGTACCAAAAATTCAACCGAAGTAGGACGGCCCCCAGCATCAAAAGCTAATAGTTGTCTTCTAATGGACAACAAATTACAGAATAAGACCAAAGGAAGGATAGATCTTTTAAATAAACAGATTTCTGAACTCTTCAAGCATTATCAAGCCAAATACAAGAAGGCAAAGACTCTTTCATCTTCTACTGCTCTTGGTATTAGTGACCTCAATATCAGTAAGGGCATCAAATCCATAGATGATAAACTTGATTTTTTATGTCCTTACTTTAAAGAGATGGATGCCAGTTTTGGAGAGAAAGATGATTTTTATCCTGAAAACATTATTAATGGTGAAGATGCTATCTCCAAACATGATGTCAAAAGAAATCTTTTTCTTTCTTCTTCTACTCAAGCCTCCCCTTATTTTGCTTCCACAAAGCAAGATTCTTTTTTTTCAATAGATCCCTATTGTGATATAAACCAACCTGATCTAACTCAAGTATGTTTTTTTCTTTTATCTTACCAATTCTTTTTTTATTTACATTTTATTATTTCTAAAAATTCTGAAGAAAAAACGCAGGGGCCACAATAAACTGAGTTAGAAGCCAGTAACAATGATGAGGAGGAAAATGTGACCTTGAAAAATAATCAAAGGGATTTAAGTAGTCTAAATTTCCACTCTCAAAGAAGAAGAAAAATTGATACTTCATCTCAAACCTCTTTTTATTCTATTGAAGAATTTTTGGAGAAACCTGATGCTGGTAAGTGATACCAAACCTCTTAATACTTTACTCTGCGTTTATTCTACCTTTTTTTAATATTTATTATCACACTAGAACAAGTGGAAGTTTCTAAAGAGACTCTAAAGTTTTAAAAGCAATAATACACGCTCTTTATAAGGAGAGATGACAGGTTACATGATTTGGAAGAGAAGAAGTTCAAACTCTCTTTACAGAAGGATGATAGGACACAAGTCTTGGAGGAGAGGAAGTAGAAACTCTCTTCACAGTGTAGAAAATTATATAGTACTAGCTATAGGCCTTGACAAAGGGAGTTGGAGTAAGACTGGAGAGAAAAACCCCTGTCCCTTTGAGAAATACCAGGTGAAATTTATTTGCTACAGAAAATTAGAGACTGTTACTATACCCCTTCCAACACACTTCTTGACTGCTTAAAAAGTCAAGAAAGCAGTCAATAGAAGACCACTGAGAACCAAAGAGCCAGAAATCTGAAATTCAGAAAGATCTACACCAGAAAAACATAACACTGTGCACTTTTTGCGCAGAAGACAGCAATAATACTTGATTCAGGTTGCAAAGCTACACCAGAGAGACCAGTTTCCAAAGTTGAGTTAAATGAAGAACTAACCTTGCAACAAACAAAGTTAATTGTGTCCAAAAAACAGTAAAAACTGAGTGAGAAACAATGATATAATTACCAGATGGTTGTATGATAATTAAGTTTCCCCAAATTGTCTTATTCAGTATGTACACACAGACCATCATCTAAAAAAATCCATGTACAGTAACTGATTTGGCACTTTTGACAGCCAAATTGAATAAAAACCCTCCAGAAACACTTCTCAGCATTCTATAACCAAGGTGGGCAGGCCACCCAACGCCAGCAGCCTGCCTAAAAGCGGCCAGACCTCTCTGAAGCCAGAAAACCACCAAAAACCTCCAATAAAGCCCAAAATACTTAGAAAAATCTACCACAACTACTAAAACCCTTAAAACACAAAATTAAGTTATGACAACATTGTGACATAAAATATAGAACCAAATTAGCTCTACTTAATTGTACTAATCACTTAACCCTAAGACTTAAGGTTAACCCATAAAACATGAAAAAAAAAATTAAACAGCTATCTTTTAGAAATGAAAAATGAGGAAATGACCCCTTAAACCTTAGAATATGAAAAATGTCATCAAGACATTAAATATAGAGAAAATCCCAGGGCTATCCAATGGTAGTACCCACATACCCATAGTCCCAATATTTACTGAATAAAACCAAAATAACACGTAATTATTCAACCAATGTCATTTAAGACATACAAAAACAGTGCCAAACAGACCAACAAAGGCCTCTGCCAATGTTGGAAGACCACAACAGAATAATGATAGGGGACAAGACTTGGAGGAGGAGAAATTCAAGTTATCTCTAAGTATTGAAAAATTAAAGAAAGAGGAGAAAACTCTTGAGCATAAAAACCTCATGGAACAGATGAAATATAAGCTTCATTGTGAAGAAAATTCAAAAAAGAAAGATTTCTTGATATAATGTGTTGAAGCTAATAAATCTGTTGAGGAAATTGAACATTTAAAGAAATTTTTTGATGACTAGTTTGTTTTATTTCTCTCACACTTCAACTGTTTATAATTAATTTTACATGAAATTTTATCATAATTTTCTGTATTTCTTTACTCTATCCATCATTAGTTGAATTTTCATTTTTTAAAGTTATAAATTCTTTATTAAATAAAATTTTCTAGAATTTTTAATGTTAAAAATTCTTTTTTAGTTAAATTTTTCAAGTCACATTTGAAAATTTCCCAATTCCACCCCTGCATTTGATTGAACTAAGGGGTAGATATCACAAAATACTTTTAAGTAAAGAATTTTGCAAGTCTTATATGAAATTTTGGCAATACTCCTTCTGAATTTTATTAAATTAAGGGAAGGGCCTCACCAAATTTTCAAGTCAAAAAAATTTTTAAGGTCTGATATGAAAATTTGGCAATCCCCCCCCCCCCCTGTATTTTATTGAATTAAGGGAAGGGTATCACCAAATTTTCAAGTCAATTTTTTTTTAAAGTCTGATATGAAAATAAGCAATAGCCCCCCCCCTGAAATTTATTGAATCAAAGAAATCAAATAGAAAAAAATTTTAAAATGAAAGTTTCATCAACCAATTACTTTCACCAGTCCCAATCAAGCTTCCTATTTTATATAATGGCCAGTAGAAAAGCCTAAGGCCATATGCACCATTATATAAAACCAGTAATCTATCTTGATGTAACTTTAAAAAATAATTGGCGGAGACAAATCCAAAATTAAATGAAAAAATTAAAAATTAAAATTTCTTCAACCAATTATTTTCACCAGTCTCAATCAAGTTATCTTATTTTATATAATAGCCAGTAGAACAACTTGAGGCTAGATGCACCATTATATAAAACCAGTAATCTATCTTGATGTAACTTTAAAAAATAATTGGAAGAGACATATCAAAAATTAAATGAAAAAAAGAAAGATGAAAATTTCTTCAAGCAATTTTTTTCACCAGTCCCAATCAAGTTTTTCTATTTTATATGATAGCCAGTAGAACAACCTGAGGTCAGGTGCACCATTATATAAAACCAGTAATCTATCTTGATGTAACTTTAAAAAATAATTGGAAGAGACAAATACAAAATTAAATGCAAAAAAAATTTAAAACAAAAAATAAAATTGAAAAAAAGGAAAATAAAAAGGAAAATTTAAAAAAGTTAAAAAAGATATAAAAAAAATTAATAAACGAGAAAAAAAAAGATAAAAAATTGAATGAAAATATTTAATGATAGAAAAAAAATTATAATATTTTAGTTACCATACTTGACAGATCTACTAAGAACAATTTTTTTATTTAAATTTTTTTTTGATTATTAATACAATTAATAAGACCTTCATTTATTTGGAATGAATAGCCAAAATGGGTAAATTTATGACAAGAAACTAAATGTCGGTCAGTCGTCTAGAGGAGGTAAGGAAAATAGGAGAAAAAGGAGGAGAGAAGGAGGAGGACAAGGGAAAATAAAGAAATAAACCAAAAAAATATATATTTAATTTATTTGAGAGGGAAACAACGGTGAGCAACTTTGAGAGGTGACAAAAACTTAGATTTTATTAACAATAATATTATTAAATGTAAGGGTTCTGCGCGGCAAACAATTTTAATTACTATCAGACTTAAAGCAACCTTTGATTTGTTGTATAGAATTTAAATTAGATTTGTATTACTAATAAAAAAAATATAAACGTAATAAATTGGTTATTTAATTTGTTGAGTGTGTAATAAGTGATGAGGCTACAGGGGATTATCCAAGGCCCTTTTATAGGCAATGGGTCCTCTGAAGCGCTACTATCTTTGTAAATACAATGATTAGAATGAAGTAAAACAAATATATCAAAAGAGTAAATGAAACATAACAATATAGAGAAAAACATGAAACAATTAATTAAAACCCCAATTAAGAATCCAATTTTCCCGTCATTAATTCCCAAATCAGTAAGTGAAAAATAGTGAATAACTAAACAAGATTGGAACATAGGAACTATGAGAAAAATAATTCCAAACAGATGGTACAGTCTGATTAAAGGACATTTTAAGTGAAACAAAAAATAATTTGACGCAAAAAAACATGCAATTAATCTCAATTTAGTCCAAATTAATTTATTTGTTTTTTCTAACACAATTAAGGGTCAAAAGAAGCGTCATTAATTATTGTTTAGTATCATATGAGAGGTATTATTTAATATATAAATTTAAGTAATTAATTTAAATATATTATAAATCAATTTTACACTTATAATTATAATATATGTTTTTCAATTAATTAAATATAAATTTATAATTATTAAATACATTAAAATGCGCCATTATTTGTAGAATATATTATATTATGTTCAATTTAACTGTATATAAAAATATATATAACCAATAAATTTAATGTAAGACTTGTATATAATAAAATACTTATATAATTTCATTATGCAATAAAATATTAAGTTATAATCATTAAATACAATTCTTACCCACTCTTTAAGGTTTTATAATTTATATATCATTTACTGGACTCCTGGAATAGCCTGGCTGACACTAAAGTTGGAGGTGCTTTAGTTGTTTGATGCCAATGTTGAGAAGAATTCCATATAGCCTCAACTATTCCATTGGCACTACAAAAAACAATCATACATTTATTGTCAGGAAAATAAAGGCCATGTCCCTCATCAGAGAGGGTAATGGAATAGGAACAACAGTCTCTGGATTAATATAAGCAAAAATTGCAAATGTTAGACAATTTTTATCAAGTTAATCTAGATGAAGACTATTGTAGAATCCTTTATAAGTGATGATAACATTAGAACACAAAACCTAAGCATATATTGCTTCTTCCCCTTCAGGATCAGACCAATTTGGTAAACCAAATTTTAAAGCAAGTTGATGGTTTTTTTGAAAAGCTTGAATACATAATTTTAAAAATCAATTTGCCAAGAAAATATTAAATGATCCAAATGAATTCCATTGTTTCAGATCTTCTTCCATTTGCTCAAGTTTCAAATTTTTCAATAAGGAATAAATTCTTGAAATATATGACAAAATTAAAAATTAATTATATTAAAAAAAATTTTTACACACCAAATGAAACTCCTTGATCATATCCTGGTCGCAAACCAAAACCTTTCCTGACACCAGAAATCAGATTCTTATTTGATATGCGTTTTCAAACAAAAGTCATTTGATAGAGAGTAGAAATTAAATTAGAAAGCTGGCAAAAAACTTCATCCTTTTTCCCATTAAAATAATTAGCTTCTAAGATGAATTGATGTTTTTATCTTTTATTGACAACTGCAATAATTAGATCTATACCGCCTTCTGTAAGGTTTTTGATGTTTTTGTAAAATAAAAATTTCTCAAGTTTTGATATTGAAGTCTTTTTAAATTTGAGATTGTCCAAATATCCAAAGAATGTTTTGAAAAATATCTTCATCCTAATCAATTTTCTATTTCGATAAACTTTTGTCTTTCAATTACTTGATTCATTAGCTGGTTCCATGATTTTCTGCTTTTTATTTTCTGGAAAGGAAAGCTCATATTGATTTGGAGAAGGAATATAATTGAAGGACATTGAAGAGATAGAAAAAAGTAAAGATAAAGAAGAATAAATTGAATATATTGAAGGACATATAAGAGAAAGATAAAGGTAAAGATAAAGAAGAAGAAGTTGAATATATTTGATGGTTATTCTTGGAGCTCTCAAGATTTAAAGATAAGGAAGAAAGAGAGGATAAAGATGAGTCAGAAGAAATTGATGATAATGAAGATGAGAAAGTTAAATTTTCCATAGTAATGTCTTGGAAAAAAATTATAAAACAAAAAAAAAAAATTTATTAAAAAAACCCTTAAGAATAAAAAATTATCAGTAATATAATTGAAAAGAAAAAAAAAATTGGTAAAAAAAAACAGAAGAAAAATAAAAGAAAAGAAAAGAAAGATTAATAAAAATCAGTAAAAAATTTTGAAAAAAATAAAATAAAGCAAAAACCTAAATTATGATTGATATACCAATTAATATCCTAGAAAAAAATTTCTAATAAAAAATTGTTAAATAAATTGAAAAAAAATAAAAATCAAAATCAAATCCTGAATGGTTTTTGAAATACCATATAATGTTCTTGAAAAAAAAAAATCACCATAAAAAAAAGAGTAAATCAAAAAAAAAATAAAAAAATAAGTAAACAAAATTACTTACCTGCTATTGGAAATACCACTTGATGTCCTTCAATCCAATTCATTAAAATAAAATATAAAAAAATTGAATTCAGTAAATATTTGAATAATTAATTATTTGAAAAAACAAACACAAATAAAAAAAATCACCTGATTTATTTTGGAAACAGGTTGAAATTTCTAGAAACTAAGGGAAAAGAAAAAAAATTATGTAAAAAAATCAAAAAGCAGATATTAGTCTTTTTTTTCTTGCTTCAAAATGCCCCCCAAAAAGTCCTCCCCCTTTACCCCTTCAACCCCCCTTTACCCCCTCAATCCCCCTTTAACTCTTCCTTGACCCCCTCTAACTCCACCCTCAATTCCCCCCTTTAACCCTTCTTTGCTCACCTCAAACCCCCCTTTAACCCCCTTTAACCCCTCATTACCTGTCTCAAACTCCCCCCTTTAACCCCTCCTTACCCGCCTCAAACCCTGTCAGCCTGTATATCTCCAGGACTGAGTAAAAAGTACTTATAAGTTATGTTAAACACATGAACTATACATGGGAATAATAAATAAGAGTACACAAATAGTATACATAAGTAAAATTATGATAATACACAAAAAATGCCATTATAACACCTTATATACACGCATATATCCACCTTTTATAGGTCTTATGTACTTAATATTAAGTTGGAATATGTTAGGGTAATCTTAAGAACCTTAAGTATAAGGCTGCATAATTTTTAAGTACACTTAAAGCTGTTATATTCATTGTTTTATGCAAAAAACAAGAAATGCGCTTTATTTCACTTAAAAGTTGACTATATGCGCTATAAAATTGAGAATATCAAAATTGCGCTTTGACAGATCAATTGGGCTCATTTAGAACTATTGATTTGGCTATTTAAATGCATAAAATTAACACTTTTCAAATTTGGTGTTTTTTTATGCCAGAAATGGCTTCTGTGTACTGGCCACATACTGCCTGCTTTTTTCCCGTGTGAATAGCTTCATTTTTAGCAAAGTTAGCTTTTTCACACTATAATTACCCCACATTCTACGCCCACTGTGGGGAAACACACTAAAATAGGCGACAGGCGCTTATTTAGTGTCCTAGCTTAATTAATAATGCATTGACCCTGTTTATATGCACTAATTTCATTAATAACCTCACTCTTGGCACTTTATTTCATCACCACGCTTAAACTCGCCTAATTTTAGTCAAGGATTTACCCGTGCAAGCGCCTGCCAAGAACTGCATGTAGTTACCCCACATCTCACGCTCTTTTTTAAGTTTTTGGGTGGTTTCTCAGTCAATTTTGGTTATTTTTGAATGGGAATTTCACGTAGTATAATGTCAGGATTAGCCCCATTATTTCTACATTAAATCCCCCTTATTATTAAGCTATTATTAACCTTAAAAAGTCTCCTTTAGTCCTTAATATTATTGTTTTATACGCATATACTCTCTTTTTGTCTTTTTCTTTAATTTTGATGGATTTCCCTTGTTATTTCAGGATTTTGGCGGTTGTTACTCTTCTAATTATGTCAAGGATCACTGGGATTGTTGATGGGAATGTCTATTAGTTGTTTAGAGGCGTGATTAACTGTGTATTGGGTGGTACATCAAGGGAATCATTGGGGAACTCAGTGTGTATAAAAAGGAGGAGGTTTTTGGGTTGTATTTCTTCATTCTTTATCATTTACAATTAACCAATATAACCAAACAAATTACAATACATATCAATTAGTACTTTTATAAGACTTTTGAATAGTATCTGAATTATAAAATCTATTTTTCTACCAACTACAAAGATTGTAAGCCATATATAAAACTAGTGAGAATTATATTACTGAGACCTTTAAATTTTGATTATATTTTACTACTTATTGGATTTATATTACAGTATTCATATAGGACCATTTAAATCTTCTAGACAACTGACTATTCAAGCTAGTTCACGTCCTTGTACTTGACCTTAGCCTGACAATTGGGGGCCTTTCCTCAAGAATTCTGTTATAATCCTGGTAAGTGAAATTTTCAAGAGAAGGTGCACGTAAATAATATCCCTATAAAAGTATTTGGATAATTACAACAGGTTGGGGTCACTTATATAGTGATTTTAGAAAAAGAAGCCCTGTTATATTATAAAATTGTGATATTGAATCAACAATTTTACCACTAATTTAACTTATAATTGTTATTAGTGGGTCTGTTAATAGACCAATTAAATTTGAGATCTTTGCAGATAAAATTTTTTACCACTAATTTAACATATAATTGTTCTTAGTGGGAGTCTGTCAATAGACCAATTAAATTTGTGATCTTTGCAGATGATAACCAATTAAACTGATTAATTGTTTTCTTTTAACAGGACTCTTAATCTTTTTTTTTATTGGTTTGTAAAATTCATTAAATATTTAGAAAGAATCATACTGACAGTTGTTTTCTTTTGAATATAAAAACACGGCTACATATTGTAGACCAGTTAAATCAAGTGACCACATAAAAGCATATTTGACTTTTGGCACTTAAATATTCACTTCATACCAATAAGTAAGCAAGAAAATTGTCTTCAGTGGTATTGATAAATACTGATAAAACTCCTTTTTGAAGTTTTCATATCTAAACTTTCAATTCTTTAACTTCCACGTAAAAATGTGTGACAACAATGACATTGTAAGTAATAAGGTAAAACCTTATAACTTAAGACCTAGAGCTGAAAGACCTGTTACAGGACATTCAAATGGAGGGCCAGGACTCTCCCATAATAAACAACACTCCGTCAATGTCTCTGGAGGAAAGGGAAAAGCTTCTAAAGCAGGTTTCAATAAAGAAATCAAAAAATACATTACAAGAACAAGTTCACTCCCTATCCACCCTAATGAACACCTTGACAGTAAGAGTCAACAATATAGTGGACCAGATCAACAATCTGGAAAAGAGAGCAGCTCAAGGTTTCATAGAAGTCAACCAAGCTCTAGTGGACATAAAGACTCAACCACCAACAGTAGCAACCAACAATTCCATAGCAACACCTCCAGCCCAAGAGGAGGACCAAAAAATTACAGTAAGCAAATGGAAATGGGATTGGTACGCCCAAAACTACAACAATCCTCAACAGCAGGGCTCCAGCAGTCACCCTTACAGGGGAAAGGCAAGGAGAGGCAGAGGAAGTGGGATAAGACCTTGGTAAGTCATCCAACTTCTTATGATCAATTATATCAACCTGACAATAAATTACTTATAGGTAATGAGATTGATAAGGAAATATTGGATATTATTGATAAGGATTTAAAGGATTATTCATTTGAACAGAATATTTTAAACTTGTCTTTACATGAGGACAATGTAAATAGTTTTATGGATCACCAGGAAAATACTATTAATATAAAAATTGAACCAAATGAATTAAATCTTGACCCTGAAAATGAGTCTTCTGAATTGGACACAGAAAAAATAGAATATTTTTTAAAAGAGAATCCAATGGAATCAAAAATAATAAGTAAATTATTATTAAGAATTGAAAAATTGGAAGAGTTCTCAAAAGAGTCAAACATTAATACAGAAAATGTATTATTACAGCTAACACAATCATTGAGTACCACAGCCAATAAATTAAAAATTATTGAAAATTCAAATAATGAATTAATCAATGAGAATAAAAGATTAAAATCTGAGATTAGAAATTTAGAAAATAAATTAGAACACTCTCAGAATATTATGGCTACCATAGAGGGACGTGTAAAATTGTCTTTTTCAAATGTTAATGATACTTTGACTCAAGTACCTGTAATAAAAGATAGGTTACAAAGAGTAGAAATTGAAGTAGCTAACATTTTGAAAAATACTGAAACAATAAAGGATAATACCTCTTATGTAGAAAGAGTACCAGTTTTTATGAAACACTCTGAGGATAAACCAATGATAGAACATGAACATAGTGTCATAGGCTCTGAGAATATAAAATCAGTAAAAGATGAAATAAATGATCATCTTTCTAAAGTAAGTGAATTACTCAATATTCCTCAGGTTAGGGAAGCAAAAACTAGCCAAAAGAACTGGCCTAAGTTAGATCAGTACCCTTCTTTTGACGGGGATTCAAAATCTGATTGGCAACAATTCATACAAAGAATTGATAACTTAAAATTTTCATACAAATTACCTGATGAAGAAATTACTTCAAAGTTAATATCTTTATTTACAGATGTGGCCTTATTATGGTTTGAATCTGTATTGAGTGAGGGAATTAATTACTCCTGGAATGAATGGAAGGCACTAATTGAAAGGCAATTTGGTGGCCCAAAATTTAGAATCACTCAACAAAGACTGTATGAAAGGGCCAGATATAATCCAAATGCTGGAGATAAACCCATGGTCTTCTTAATGAATTTAATAAAAATCATGAAAGCTATGGATCCAAAAATGGATTATGAAGAGTGGAAAGAAAAAATAATATACAAGTTGCCTATATCAGTTAGAGACATTATTGTAGCTAGAACTGAAACTGTCAGAGACACCTCTGGATTCATCAATATATGCAATGAGATATTATTAAACCACAAATATGAAACCAAGTATAGTAATTACAGACAAAGTGTTGAAGTGGTAAAACCTACTACAAGTAAGTTACCAGTGGAAAAGAAAAAACCTTCAGCTCCCCTTGTCCCTAAGAGACAAGAAAATAACACTTGTTACAAATGTAATGAACCTTGGGTTAAAGGTCACACGTGTAAGAAAAGAATAAATGTTATTGAAACCTCACAAAATTCTGAACCTAGTAATCATGAAGATGAGAATGTGGAATCCAGTGAGGATTGCAAGAGTAACATATCTTACAGTGATGATGAAAATGAGATATTTGTATTAGAACAGGATATAATGTTCCTGAATGATGCTATACCTCATACAGACACATCTTTAACTTCCATAGAGGAAGCTGAAATAATTAAAGATGTATCTCATGATACTTACAAAATAACACCTATCAGAGCACCTGTTATCATATGTGGAAAAGAAATGAATGCCATTCTTGACACTGGGGCTGCAGGTAGTGTAGTTTCACTTAATGCATTAATGAAACTTGATAGTAAGTACCAGGAAAAACTAGAACCTGTTCAGACAAAGAACTGGAGGGGTTTTGGTTCAGTATTAAATCCAATTGGCAAATACAAAACTGCTGTATTCTTTAAATATAATAATGGATATGTTAGAGCAGTTTGTGAATTTGTAGTAATGGATAATAATAATTGTAGTGATTGGTTTATTATTGGCAATGATTTATTGACAAAATTTGGCATTAAACTAGATCCTGCAAACAGTTGTTTCACCATAGGGGTGAATGGTAAAAGAAAATTCAAAATATGTTCTGAAAATTCAGTATATACCATTTCTCCTAGAGAAGAACAACTGCAAGGTGGAAGAACCACCAATGAAGTGGGTGAATTGGAAAATGAAATCCAAAAGGCCTCTTTCAGTCCTCAACTCTCAAATATTGAACAAGAAGATATTTTGAGATTGATTAAATCATATCCTATGGCATTTGCTCATGGCTCAAATGAACTAGGATTGGTCAAAAACCATGAGATGAAAATCTCTTTAAGCTGTGATCTGGATAATATTCCTGGCAGCTTAAAAAAGAAACCTTACCCAGCATCTCCTGCAAAAAGGAAAGATATTGAAGACAATATAAAATTGTTGTTGGAAATGGGTATTGTTGAAAAAGTGGACACAACACCTAAGTATTGTGTCATTTCACCAGTATTAATCTCTTATGAAAAAGATAAGGCAAGATTATGTGGTGATTATAGAGCTCTGAATACATATACAGTAGATGATATTTACCCTCTACCAAGGATAGCTTCTATCCATGCTACCTTACAAGGAGCAAAATATATTTCCTGTCTGGATGGGAACAAGGGTTACCACCAGATTCCTGTGGAAAGAGATTCTCAAAATTACTTATTAATAACCACACATATGGGTATTTATAAGTATGTGAGAATGCCATTTGGCCCAAAGAATGCCCCTTCAGTCTTCCAAAAATTGATGGATAGTGTTTTTCATCAAGAAATGGTTGAAGGATGGCTATTGGTCTATATTGATGACATCATAGTGTTTTCAAAAACATATGATGAACATTTAAATCACCTGAAAAGAGTCTTTCAAAAAATGGATGAAATTAATATGACTATTGCATTAAAGAAATGTAAGTTTGGATTTCAATCCTTGAAAGTACTTGGACATGTTGTATCTGGATTACAAATTTGTGTTGACCAGAATAAAGTGGCAGCAATTAAAAACATTGGGATACCTAAAAATGTAAAAGAGGTTCAAAGTTTTTTAGGTATGTGTGGATATTATAGACAATATATTAAAAATTACCAATCCATTGCAGCCCCTTTAACAACATTAATCAGGAAGAATGAAGCTTTCATTTGGAATAATGAAAGACAGCACGCCTTTAACAAATTAAAGGAATGTTTGATGTCAGCTCCAATATTGGGACTGCCAGATTTCACCCTACCTTTTATCTTGTACACTGATGCAAGTTTCATAGGTTTGGGTGCTGCTTTACAGCAAAAACAGATAATAAATGGAAAATTATCTGAAGTAGTTATCTGTTATATATCCAGAACCTTAAGAAAGACAGAACTAAGGTATGCTGCCACACAGCTAGAATGTTTAGCCGTGGTGTGGGCTTTGGAGAAACTTCATTACTATCTGGAAGATCAGAAGTTTGAACTTATAACAGATTGCAGTGCAGTAAAATCATTACTAAACATGAAAACACCTAATAGGCACATGTTTAGATGGCAACTAGCTGTACAAGAGTACAGAGGAAGAATGACAATTACTCACAGAGCAGGAACATTGCATTCAAATGTGGATTTATTATCAAGAAGTCCTTTGCCAAATGATGCTGACAACCCAGCTTATGTACCTGAAAATGAGGTTATACATATATTTGGGATTTATATAGTGGATTTAGAAGAAGAGTTTATGCAAACTATATTGGAAAATTATTCATCTGATAAAGATTTGTCTAAACTATCTACCATTCTTAATGATCCAACAAATGCCTCCATGAGTGCATTAATTAAAACCTTGCCTCCAAAGTATAAAAATGCGTTGGAAAAAGGTAAACTATCAATTGAAGATGGATATATATATTACAGGAAAAAGTTAAGCAATGTAATAGTAATACCACCTTCTATGAAAGAGTTAATGTTGAGTACTTGTCATGATGACATCTTAGCTGGTCATTTTGACTTTAACAAAACATTAACCAGAGTTAAAAATACAGCCTGGTGGATAAACATGAAAGAGGATGTACAAAAATACATTGAAACATGTGACTCTTGTCAGAAATCTAAAAGATTAACTGGGAAGAGAGCTGGGTTGTTACAACAAATAGAGCAGCCAAAAGCTCCATGGGAAATTATAAACATGGATTTTGTAACTGGCTTGCCATTAGCAGGAAAAGAAAGTTTCAATTCTTGCTGGGTAATAGTGGATAGATTAACAAAAATGTGTAAGTTTATCCCTACCCATAAAGAGGTATCTGCAAAAGACTTGGCATTACTATGGTGGACTCAGATGATGAATACTGCTGGGTTCCCCAAAGCCATAATCTCTGACAGAGACCCTAAATTTACTTCAGAGTTCTGGACATCTTTGATGGAAGTATCAGGTTGTCAATTAAAATTGTCTACAGCACACCATCCACAAACTGATGGGCTGGCTGAGAGGATGATACAAACTCTTGAAGACATGATCAGAAGATATTGTGCCTTTGGATTAGAATACAAAGACAATGAGAAATTCACACATGACTGGGTAACATTAATTCCTGGCCTTGAATTTGCTTATAACAGCACAACTCATTCTGTAACAGAGAAGAAACCATTTGAACTCTGGCTGGGATATGTACCAAATACCCCAGTAAATCTTTTAAATAAGCTATCAAGGTTGGATATACACCCTGGCACTAAATCCTTTATTCATATGCAACAAATGTGTAGAAAGCATGCAGAAGAATGCATCCAAAAAGCATTTGAATATGAAAAGAAAAGGTGGGACAAATCTCATAAAGAATTTGAATTTAAAAAGGGAGATGAAGTCCTCATATCAACACTACATTTTAACTTACAAGGTAATGTTAAATTAAAGGATCCCTTTGTAGGACCTTTTGTAGTAAATAAAATGGTTGGGAATAATGCAGTGGAAGTCATATTATATGCTCCATATGATAGGAAACATCCAGTTTTCCCTATCTCATTATTGAAACCTTACCATGCAAATGATCCTGACTTATTTCCAAAAAGAAGGGGAAGGCCTAAAAAGCAACCTGAAGAAATTGTGGAAAAAGCAGAGATTGAGAAAATACTCAAGAAAAGAATCCTTACTAAAGAAAAAGGAACTGAGTATTTACTAAGATTTAAAGGGAAATCAAATGAATTTGATAAATGGATACCTGAAAAAGAAATTTCTAATTTATCCACCCTTCTTAAAAAATTTAAACAGAAATAAATTTCTGTTCAACCAGCTGAGGGGTTAAAAAACCAGTACTCATAATATTTTATTATGTTTTATTTCTTTAAAGTTGAATCTTTAATGCTACAGATTTATTCTGAATACCTGAAAATTACAAATTAAATAAAATAAAATGTATAACTTATCATTTTTTTTATTGTTTTTTTTGGGTGGGCGAGTGTCAGCCTGTATATCTCCAGGACTGAGTAAAAAGTACTTATAAGTTATGTTAAACACATGAACTATACATGGGAATAATAAATAAGAGTACACAAATAGTATACATAAGTAAAATTATGATAATACACAAAAAATGCCATTATAACACCTTATATACACGCATATATCCACCTTTTATAGGTCTTATGTACTTAATATTAAGTTGGAATATGTTAGGGTAATCTTAAGAACCTTAAGTATAAGGCTGCATAATTTTTAAGTACACTTAAAGCTGTTATATTCATTGTTTTATGCAAAAAACAAGAAATGCGCTTTATTTCACTTAAAAGTTGACTATATGCGCTATAAAATTGAGAATATCAAAATTGCGCTTTGACAGATCAATTGGGCTCATTTAGAACTATTGATTTGGCTATTTAAATGCATAAAATTAACACTTTTCAAATTTGGTGTTTTTTATGCCAGAAATGGCTTCTGTGTACTGGCCACATACTGCCTGCTTTTTTCCCGTGTGAATAGCTTCATTTTTAGCAAAGTTAGCTTTTTCACACTATAATTACCCCACATTCTACGCCCACTGTGGGGAAACACACTAAAATAGGCGACAGGCGCTTATTTAGTGTCCTAGCTTAATTAATAATGCATTGACCCTGTTTATATGCACTAATTTCATTAATAACCTCACTCTTGGCACTTTATTTCATCACCACGCTTAAACTCGCCTAATTTTAGTCAAGGATTTACCCGTGCAAGCGCCTGCCAAGAACTGCATGTAGTTACCCCACATCTCACGCTCTTTTTTAAGTTTTTGGGTGGTTTCTCAGTCAATTTTGGTTATTTTTGAATGGGAATTTCACGTAGTATAATGTCAGGATTAGCCCCATTATTTCTACATTAAATCCCCCTTATTATTAAGCTATTATTAACCTTAAAAAGTCTCCTTTAGTCCTTAATATTATTGTTTTATACGCATATACTCTCTTTTTGTCTTTTTCTTTAATTTTGATGGATTTCCCTTGTTATTTCAGGATTTTGGCGGTTGTTACTCTTCTAATTATGTCAAGGATCACTGGGATTGTTGATGGGAATGTCTATTAGTTGTTTAGAGGCGTGATTAACTGTGTATTGGGTGGTACATCAAGGGAATCATTGGGGAACTCAGTGTGTATAAAAAGGAGGAGGTTTTTGGGTTGTATTTCTTCATTCTTTATCATTTACAATTAACCAATATAACCAAACAAATTACAATACATATCAATTAGTACTTTTATAAGACTTTTGAATAGTATCTGAATTATAAAATCTATTTTTCTACCAACTACAAAGATTGTAAGCCATATATAAAACTAGTGAGAATTATATTACTGAGACCTTTAAATTTTGATTATATTTTACTACTTATTGGATTTATATTACAGTATTCATATAGGACCATTTAAATCTTCTAGACAACTGACTATTCAAGCTAGTTCACGTCCTTGTACTTGACCTTAGCCTGACAAACCCCCCCTTTAGTCCCCCTTTACCCTTCCTTTAATCCCTCAATCCCCCCTTTACCCCCTTTAACCCCTCCTTGCCCGCCTAAACCCCCCTTCACCCCCTCCTTGGCCCCCTCAAGCCCCCCTTTTTTCCCCTCAAACCCACCTCAAACCCCCCCATCAAACCCCTCCACAAACCCCCTACAGCCATCTTATGGAATTGGTAAATATTTGATAAGTCAATGGACAATCAAGAACAATCTTTCATTAACTTATCAAATGGATAGTTATTTAATAAGTAGGCACTGGGGGGTTTGAGGAGGGTTTTGAGGGGGGTTTTGAGGTGGTTTTGAGGGATCAAAGGGGGGGTTGAGGCAGGCAAGGAGGGGTTAAAGGGGGGTTTAAGGGGGGTGTTGAGGTAAGCAAGGAGGGATTAAAGGGGGGATTGAGGTGGCCAAGAAGGGGAGAAAGGGGGGTATGGAGGCATACAAGGAGGGGGTAAAGGGGGGACTTGAGGTGGCCAAGAAGGGGAGAAAGGAGGGTATGGAGGCAGACAAGGAGGGGGAAAGGGGGATGAATGGAGGGTGATAAAAAAGATAAAAAAGATAAAACAAAAAAAACAAAATTAGTCTAACCATGAAAACTAAAAAAAAGCACTTACAGGAAAAAAAAGGACAAAAAAAAAGAGAAAAAATAAATTATTAGCAAGTAAACAAATCAAAAATAAGAAAAAAAAATGACTTACCTAGATTGATGAGATGAGAAAATAGAAAAATTGAAAATATTTGAGGGATGTTTGAGGAGAGGAAGAAATGGATATGAGGCATGAATGAAAAAATGAGACAGTGAAAAATTATGTGATTTCATGTTGAGCAGATGAAATGAAACAAATGAGTCATCCAAAAAAGATAATTGACAGTCAATTCAAAATTGTAGTTATGTAAAAAAAATAACCAACAAAAGTGAATAAAACATGGAACATGAAAATAAAAAAAGTGAAAAAAAAGGAACTTGAAAATTGGGAGAGTATGAAAAAATAATTTAAAAGGGTGGTGAAGAGAAATGTTGGGGATTAATAGGAAAAAAGACAGAGAATATGCCAGTTGAATGAATGTTGTGTGATTCAGGGGGGGGAGAGCCAGTGCTGGTTCAGGATCCTTTTCTTCATAAAGCTCATTCTACTCATCCTTTAAATCAGCTAGGATATTGTGGAGTATAATGCAAGTCATTATCCAATGATTTGCAGTTTTTATTTCAATTTTTTTAAATAGGTTTCTGAGTTCCCGGAGACTAAAAAATCCTCCCTTTAAAATTTTAATAGCATGTTTAATCTGTACTCTTGATTGTGAAAGGTGATAATTAAAATTGTTTTGGGGTCATTTTCTAAGGTTGCACCTTAGAAACCAAGTATAATGTACTTTCCACATGCATATTCTGAGTCTGCAAGGAGGTACTGAGATTTGTCAAAGTATGAGTCAGGACTTTGAAAAATCCTCATTCTTTGGAAGATGGAAGAGTCATGACATGATCCAGGGCAGCCACTGTGAAAAGTAATAAAATTTTTATTGACATCGCATACAAGTTGAATTGCAATAGATTATCTAGAACATAGATAAAAAGTCAGTTTATGAAAGATGTGAAATTGGAGAACATTTTGAAGAAACCTTTTTTTGCAATCAAAATAATGGTTGCCATCATGAGCAGGCTTTTGACTCTAAGGTATAGTTGTGCCATCAACAAATCCTGCACAGCCAGGGAAACATTCAGCTTGAATTACTTGAGAGGATTCAAGTCACTTTTGTGGTTTTGGCCAAGCAAGTGTTTGAGACTTGAGGGAATGGATGGCAATCATACAGCACTTGGTGTATAATATCACCATCCCATATCCTATGGTAAAGAGATTTTCCAAATGTCTTACAGCAGCACCATTTCCATTTGAGCCAAAGCAACATAGTGCAACAGCAAGTTGAATAGCAGGATCGCACAGTTTATTTTGAGAATTGTTATGAAAGATAGTATGTTTGGAAATAAGTTGATAAACTTTGAAGAAAGAATCATGTAAAGTTCAAAATAGTTGGGTGAAGTTTAATTGAGGAATTGTGAGAATGGAGTGGAGATCATATCTGTGATCATGAAGAAGATTTGGCCCCCTTGGGTCTATGTAATGCTTTTTGGAAATAAAACACATATATGCTAAAGCATCTTCTAAATCAGAGTCAGATTTATAGTAAAGAACTAAAAGTAAAGCAATGGCATTTATAGTTGAGTGAAGTAGCTGCCTGGTAGAGAGGTGTCAGTGTGTGCTAGTATCTAAGTATGATTTAATAGTAAATATTAATGGTTCTACTACTCATTGATAAATAATTTAGTGATTATACCTCAGGGGAAGACTTATAAAATAGTTATTCTCAATTTAAACTCACAATACTTGGATTTTTATGCATGCTAGTGGTGGAAAATAGATCAATAAAATATAGTTTTAGCTTATATAAAGATAATATCAATTTATAAATGCTTTATAATATATTTATATATGATAATAATTGTTTTATAATTTTTATTTGAAGTGTAGTAAGTAAGTGATGTCCAATAACCTGTCAAATCCTCCCTTACTTATACCAAAATCCACTGGAGTGCACAGACATTCAATCCAGATGATGTCACTGCTATCTCTAGAAAATACAGCACTGTGAGGGCCCATCACCTCCCCATGGTGTCCACTTCAAGCAGATTCAACACCCAGACCTCCAGTAAGGACCCTCCATCACAATTAATGATACCACAGACCCATACCATAAATAGAATAAACAGATAAAAGTGGATATCATAAATAAACAGGTAAAATAACTCACCCAAAGAGTATATAATGAAACCCAAAGCATATAAAGAACCAAATTAACTGTCCAAGCCCCCAATAACATCCCCAAGCATCCATATTAAACCAGTAATGATATTCCAACCCATAAATCTGTGAAAATCCATCAAAGGAAGCAGATTAAGTTGTCCAAAATGGATATATGCACCTGAAAAAGGTGTATATGCCTGTGTAGGCATTTTGAGTCCACTGAATATGTCCATATGACCTAAAATAAGCAGAAAAATAAAGTTTATAGGCTATTAAGAGGTTAAAATCCTCTTATAGACCTAAATATACATAATATACCAACATATTTCACTGAATATGAGGTTTATGTATACATATAAGCTTATGTATGTCTATAATTACTCAATATCACTTAAGATAAGTATATTATGACTCCATTAACACCTCAATAAGTATTATTAGGCTATGGATAAGCTATTTAAACTACTATAAGTCATATAATAGTGTAATGATTATCTATATATGTATTATAACCATATATATAAGTATTTTATCCTTATTTTTAAGTTATAATCTTAATGTAATTAAGGTTATCTTATTTTAAACATAAGAATTACTCAGTCCTGGGGATACCTAGGCTGAAAAGAGGTGTTTCATAGTTGTCGGTGGAAGGCTTATGTGATGAGGGAAGTGGGAATTCACCGCCAAACCTGCAGTTGGGGTTTGTAGATAGAAAAAAACTTTAAGTGTTTGCCACTAAAATTAAGTAGCATAGAGTGAGGAAAGACTTAAGGATGGCATCAACAATTATAAGTCATGTGACTTTCTTAAAAATCCATCATGGATGTGATGAGTTTGGGATCAGGAATTAGGAATGGAAATTGGGGTATAAGAGGGGGGATAATGCATTATTAGGGGGTATCAATGTTCAGGGATCTGCAATTAAATTAATTGCAGATAAAAAAATTTTTATACCCCAATTATCTTCCACAATTATTTTTGCTAATAATTGGGTTATTAGACACTTTACGTGTCAATGTTCACCTCTTATCTGACATTTTTCTACTCAATTTTTCATAACCACATCTTGGACAACTTTCTGTCATAACCACATGTTGCACAACTTTCTGCCATAACCACATCTTGGACTACTCTCTGGATATGCCTCATGGATGTGATGAGTTTGCAATCAGGAATTAGGCATGGAAATTGGGGTATAAGAGGCAGGATAATGCATTATTGTGGATTCCTTATCCACTAGCCCTGGGGCTAGTGGATAAGAATCTTATGCAATTAATAATAGGGGGTATCAATGTTCAGGGATCCGCAATTAGGGATCAGGAATTTTTTTTCCCGGGATCAGACATTATTAATTGCGGAAGATTCTTATCCACTAGCCCCAGGGCTAGTGGATAAGAAATCCACGATAATGCATTATCCCGCCTCTTATACCCCAATTTCCATTCCTAATTCCTGATCCCAAACTCATCTCATCCATGATGGATTTGCAAGAAAGTCACATGACTCATAATTGCTGATGCCATCCTTAAGTATTTCCTCACTCTATGCTACTTAATTTTGGTGGAGAACACTTAAGTTTTTTTTCTATCTACACACCTCAACTGCACATTTGGCGGTGAATTCACACTTCCCTCATCACTTAACCCTTCCACCGGCAACAATGAAACACCTCTCTACTAGGAAGCTACTTCACTCAACAATGAATGCTATTACTTTTCTTTTAGTTCTTTACTATAAATCTGACTCTGATTTGGAAGATGCTTTAGCTTATATGTGTTTTCTTTCCAAAAAGCGTTACATCATCACCAGGGGGCCAAATCTTTATCATGATCCCCGATATGATCTGGCCTCCATTCTCAACATTCCTCATTTAAACTTCACACAACTTTTTAGAACTTCTCCCGATTCTTTCTTCAAACTTTATCAACTCATCTCCGATCATCCTATCTTCCACAACAATTCTCATAACAAACAGCGTAATCCTGCCATCCAACTTGCTGTTGCTCTATGTCGCTTTGGCTCAAATGGAAATGGTGCTGCCGTAAGACGTTTGGATAATCTCTTTAACATAGGATATGGTACCGTGATATTATACACCAAGCGCTGTATGATTGCTATCCTTTCCCTCAAGTCTCAAACTCTTGCTTGGCCAACTCCAGAACAGCGACTTGAATCCTCTCAAGTAATGCAAGCTGAAGGTTTCCCTGGCTGTATAGGTTTTGTTGATGGCACAACCATCCCTTTGAGTCAATAGCCAGCTCATGATGGCAACCATTATTTTGATCGCAAAAAAAGGTTTCTTCAAAATCTTCTCCAAGTTCTCATCTTTCACAATCTAACTTTTAATCTTCTTTCTAGATACTCTATTGCCATTCAACTTGTATGCGATGTCAATAAAAAATTTACTGCTTTTCACAGTGGCTGCCCTGGATCATGTCATGACTCTTCCGTCTTCCAAAGAATGAGGATTTCTCAATCCCCTGAATCATACTTTGACGAATCTCAGTACCTCCTTGCAGACTCAGCATATGCAAGTGGAAAGTACATTATACCTGCTTTCCGTGGTGCAACTTCAGAAAATGACCCCAAAACTAAATTTAATTATCACCTTGCACAATCAAGAGTACAAATTGAACATGCTATAGGTATTTTAAAGGGACGATTTTCTAGTCTTCGGGAGCTCAGAATCCAATTTCAAAAAAAATTGGAGATCAAAACTGCAAATCATTGGATCTTGACTTGCGTAATACTCCACAATATTCTAGCTGATTTAAAGGATGAGTGGAATGATCTTTATGAAGAAGAGGATCCTGAACCACCACTGGCACTCCCCTCCCTTGATTCACAAATCATTCAATCAACTGGCATACGCCCCTTTATAATGCCAATTACTCTCCAACATTTCTCTTCACCCTTTTAATTTTTAATTTTTATGTTTTCATACTTTCCAAATGTCCTCTTTGTGTACTTTAATCACTTGGTTTTGTATTTTGGTTTGTTGCATATTCATTTTTTTTTTGAATTTATGGTGAATATCTTTTTTTTGGATGGCTCATTGGTTTTCTTTCACTTCCGCAACATGAAATCGCATATTTTCTTATATCACATATTTTGTCAGTGATTTTTTTTTTCATTCATCACTCATATCCTTTTCATCCTCTCCTCAAACATCCCTCAAATATTTTGGTTGCATTTATTTTCTCAACTCAACTCACCAGGTAGGTCATTTTTTTTCTTTTTTCATGGTTTTTTATTTGCTAATCATGATTTTTTTTTTTTTGCTTTTTTTTTGCTTTTTTTTTGCTTTTTTTTTGCTTTTTTTTGCTTTTTTTTTGGTTTTTTTGTTTTTTTTGTAAGTGCTTCTATTATTTTTGTTCTAGGGTAAACTAATTTTTGTTTTGCTTTTTTCTCTTTTTTATCTTTTTATTTTTTTGTTTTTTTTTCTCTCCTTCACCTCTCTTTATGATCCTCAAGGCCCCCCTTTTTCCCTCTCTTTACCTGTCTCTGACCCCCTTTTTACCCCCTTTTTAGCTGCCTCAAATCCCCCCTTTCCCCCCTCTTTAGGTCCCTCATCACCCCCTTTCCCCTCTTTTTAGGTGCTTCAATACACCCCCCTTCCCCTCTTTTTGTGTCCCTCAAACCCCCCCCTTCACCTCTCTTTTGGCGCCTCAAACCCCCCCCCTTCACCTCTTTTTACCCACATCAAACCCCCCCTTTCCCTCTCTTTAGGCGCCTCAAACACCCCCCCTTCCCCCCCTTCTACTCACTTTACCCCCCTACCCAATCATTATATCCTCCTCTACCCCCCCCCCCCCCCCCCCCTGTTTATTAACGAACGATATGTAACCATCGTTCGCTAAGTAATTGAATCGTTAGCGATTCGATTACTTAACAAACGATCGTTATAGATCGTTCGTTAACATGGAGGTGGGGGGGGTGGGTGTTGGGGAAAGGGTTTGGGAGGGGGTAAGGAGATTGGAAGGGGGGGTTTGAGGTGCCTAAGGAGAGGGGAATGGGGGGGGTTTGAGGTGCCTAAGGAGAGGGGAATGGGGGGGGTTTGAGGCGCCTAAGGAGAGGGGAATGTGGTGGGTTTGAGGCGCCTAAGGTGAGGGGAATGAGGGGGTTTGAGGCGCCTAAGGTGAGGGGAATGAGGGGGGAAGGAGGGTGATGAGGGACCTAAAGAGGGGGAAAAGGGGGGTATTTCAGGGGGATTTTGAGGCAGGCAAGGAGAGCATTTGAGGGGGAAAAGGGGACTTTAATGGGAGATAAAGATGGGTTACCAACTTTCAAATAAAGATACTAACAAATTTTTGTTTGTAATTTTGATTATTTTTTTTATTTTTTTTGCAGTAATATAGAAAAAAAAAAATTCTTTCTGATAAGGACTGTCCCTCTTATTTACAAAACAAAAAAGGTTTATAATTTTATTTTTATTTTTTCTATAATTAATTTTTGTGATTTTAATTTTAATTAAATAATTTTTTTATTTTTTATTTTGATTTTACTGATTATTTTTTTTTCATGATCTTGTGAGAAGGTTTTTAATAACCAATCTTCAGGTTCACTTTTAATTTTTTTTTTAAATTTTTTTTTTGTGTTTTAATTCTTACTGAAATTTTCTTTTTTGAATGAATTTAATTATTAATTTTTTTTAATAGGATTTTGCTTTGATTGTGTTTTTTAAAATAAAACCTCAGGTTTTTTTTTTATAAATTTTTTTTTTGGAAAAATTTTTACTGATTTTTTGGTTTTTTTTTCAATTTTATTTTTAAAATAAAAAAACAGCTTTTTTTATTATTAGGTAGGAATTTTTTTAAAAAAAATTTGAGTTAAAATTTTATTGACAATTAATTTTTTTTCAGATCAAAAATATGTCTTCTTCTTCTGATTCACCCCTTACTTCTCTCTTATCTTCATCTTTATCTTCTTTATCATCTTCATCTTTATCATCTCTATCATCTTCTTTGAAATCAACTCTATCATCTTCTTTGAAATCAACTTCCATACAATCATCTTCTAAATCATCCAAAAAAATTAAAGATAATCAGTCTCATCAGAAGAAAAGATATTTAAAAAAAAAGTCTCTCTGCGAAAGTTATTTTCGTCATATCCCAAACATTTTTTTTATAAAACTAAAGTAGATAAAAAAAATCAATATCCGAAAAAATTACCAGAAGATATCAAATATCTAACAGAATTTGGAGATGATCGAGTTGTTGCAGTTATCAGCAATTCTTTTAAGCCTCAATTCATTTTGGAAGTTCATTCATTCGATGGTGTAAAAGATGAAGCTTTTAATCAACTATTGAATCTTATCATAACTCTTTATCAAATGGCTTTGGTTCGATTACCTATAAGGAATAAGAATTTGTTGGGTGGTATCATGATTGGTTTTGGTTGGAGACCTGGTTTTGTCAAAGGATATTCTCTTGGTATGTCTAATAATTTTTTTTCCATTCTTAATATCATTTCACTTATTTCAATTATATAGGTATATATTCATTGCTCAATAATATCACTAAAGCACAAAAAGATGAAGATTTTCGCTTATGGGACACTCTACCCTACTTTAATTCTTTTCTTGCTCTTCGACTCAAAAAGCTCTGTAATAAGGCATTTGAAAAAAATCATGAACTTGCAACCAAAGTTGGAATACCGAATTGGTGTGACTCCGAATGGGAAGATATCAGCCACAAATATCTTTTATTTTCTAATGTTATTATCACTCATTCTGGATTCCACAATAGGATTCATATTGATAGGAATGATTCCAATTTTCTTACTTTTGGAATATTCTCATATATCAATCCAATAACTGGCCACCCAATACCATCTCCAGCTAAAATCAAAGGACACGGTTTATATTTTCCAGACCACCAGTGCATCATTGATTTTGGTTTGGGAAATTGTATCATCGAAACTATTTGGAATTCTTCTAAGGATAATCATCAAACGACCAAAGCTCCTCCTGGTTTGAAATCCTGTCAAGATTTCACTCATTTTGGTTGCTCATTTCAAATCAGTAATAAGTTGATACAAAGAATCAATAAGGTAAAGAAAGAAGGTAAAGTTATTCGATTTAAAAACACTTTATCTAGATCCAAAAAGTATGGGGATTAGAGTTGTCATCGAAAATTTTATATTTTTTCATAAATTTTTAATAAATATTTTTTATATATCAATTTTCTCAAATAATGTGATGAGCCATCGACCTTGTGTTGTATAACAGGTAATCATGATAACATTTATTTGTTTTATGGGGTTCCTCTTTCCTATACCTGTAGAAAGTCCCAAACTTATGTTTCTCGACTTGGTCTGCATTTTGGCTTGAGGGATTGTCATTACTTTAAACTAGGGAAATTGATATATATTAGATATTTATTTAATAATTTATGTAATTATATTAAATTTAGATGACTTCCACCCCTTACTTCAATAAAATGCAGGGGGGGTATTGCCAAATTTTCAAATCTGACATGTGAAATTGATGACTTAGAAAAATTTTGGTGATACCCACCCCTTGCTTCAATAAAATGCAGGGGAGAGTATTGCCAATTTTTTAAAACAGATATAGAATTTTTTTGACTTGTAAATATTTTGGTGAAAATTTTTTGGTGATACCCGTCCCTTACTTCAATAAAATTCATGGGGGGCTTTGCCAAAAATTTTTATAAGACTTGTGAAATTCTTGACATGTAAGAATTTTTAGGATACCGGTAAAATGCAGGGGGTAGTAAAGCCAAATTTTCATATAAAACTTTCAAGATTCATGACATGAAAGAATTTTTGTGATACCCACCTCTTACTTCAAAAAAATCCAGGGGTGGGGGATTGTCAAATTTTCAAAGGAGACTTGAAAATTTTATTTAAAAAAAGAATATTTAACATTAAAATACGATATTTCAAGAAATACAGAAAATAATTGTAAAATTTATGTACAAATAAATATGAACACATGAAGTGTGAAAGAAATAAAAGAAACTAGTCAACAAAAAATTTCATTAAACGTTCTATTTCTTCAACAGATTTGTTTGCTTTAATGCATTCGATCAAGAAATCTTTCTTTTTAGAACTTTCTTGGAGATCATGCTTATACTTCATCTGTTCCATTAAGTTTTGATGCTCGAGTGTTTTTTCCTTATTTTTGGATTTTTCAATACTAAGAGTTAACTCAAACTTCTTCTCCTCCAAATCTTGGGCCCTACCATCCTTCTGTAAAGAGAGCTCAAACTTCTTCTCCTCCAAATCTTGGATCCGATCATCCTTCCGTAAGAAGAGCTCGTACTTCCTCTCTTCCAAATCTTGTACTCTGTCATCCCTCCTTAAAGAGAGCTCGTATTTCATCTTTTCAAAGCTCAGTGTCTCTTTAGCAATTTCCACTTGTTCTAGAGTGAGAATAAAAATTAACATAAAGTAGAAGAAAAGCAGAGTAAAGTAATAAGAGGTATGATATCACTTACCAGCATCACGTTTCTCTAAAAACTGTTCCATCAAAGAAAAAGGTGTTTGTGATGAAGTATCACTTTTTCGTCTTCTTTGGGAGAGGAAAAGACTAGTTGAAGCCCTTCTCTTTTTGTTCAACGTAGCATTTTCCTCCTCATCATTGTCACTAGCTTCAGACTCAGTTGATTGAGGATCCTGGGTTTGTTCATCAGCCTTTTAAGAAATAAGAAAAAGATAAGTAAATAAAAAAATAGAATTGATAAGATAAAAGAAACAGACCTGAGTTAGATTGGGTTGGGTTAAATCGCCAATAGGATCAATAGCAAAGCTATCTAGATTCGTAGAGTTTAGAAGAGGGGAGGCTTGAGTGGAGGAAGAGGATGGGAAAAGATTTGCTTCGACATCATGTTCGGAGATAGGATCTTCTCCATCCAACATGTTTACAGGTTTAACATCGGCTCGCTCTCCAAAAATTGCATCCATCTCTTTAAAGTAAGGACATAAAGAATCAAGTTTATTGTCTATGGATTTTATACCCTTAGTTATATCAATGTCAGTAACCCCAAAACCAGTGGAAGATGAAAGAGCCTTTGCCTTCTTGTATTTTGCTCGATAATGCTTGAAGCGTTCAGACATCTGTTTAGGCAAAAGATCAATCCTTCCCTTGGTCTTTTTGCGTAATTCATTTGCCATTAGAAGATAGCCATTAACTTTTGATGTGGGGGGCCGTCCTACTTTAGTGGCATACTCAGTACCAAAACAAGAATCATAGTTAGATTTGGTTTTCAGCCAGTTGATAAGAATGAGATGATCATCTTTTTTTAATTGAACAGTCTTTGATTTCTTGGCTGAGCGGGGGAAAGAGGAAGTAGTGGGAATTGAAGAACAACTGGGTGATGGCTGCCTTTGAGAAGATCTAGGATGACGAGGCATGTTATTATAAATGAAGATGAAAAGGAGCAGAAACAAGCAGATGAGATAGCGAGATGAAAAGGAGAAGAATCAAATAGATGAAATGGGGAGAAATTCTGAGCGGATAGAATTAACAGGATGGGATGAGAATGGAAGTGCGCAGCAAGGTAGAAGGCTGGGATATCCAGAAAGTTGTCCAAGATGTGGTTATGGAAAATTGAGTAAAAAAATGTCGGATAAGAGGTGAACATTGACACGTAAAGTGTCTAATAACCCAATTATTAGCAAAAATAATTGCGGAAGATAATTGGGGTATGCAGATTATTTTCCGCAATTAATTTAATTGCGGATCAGTCAACATTGATACCCCCTAATGTCTGATCCTGGGGAAAAAAATTCCTGATCCCTACTTGTGGATTCATCAACTTTGATACACCCTATTATATGGGTGATATTTTTTGGGGAAGATCATCACTTGGAAATTTTTCTTCCTTATCAGATTGGTAATTCAAGTAAAAATTAAGCTACATTTATGAAGTTTGGGGAAAAATTTTAATTAAAATTGCCCCAGAGATTTATTAAAAATGATAATTTTGGTTAGTGCAAGGATATTTTAATTGAACAATATTTGTTGATGGAGTGGTTGGTTACTCTGATTCCTCAAATTATACAAAATCACTTGTGGACCTTTTACCTGTACAGATCTAAAAGACCCACTGTAAGGTTCCTTTCAGGTTACTTCATGGGTTACTTTAAGATTGCTCAAAAACGATTTTCACCCTGTGTATCGTGCATTTCTTATCCGCTAGCCCTTGGACTTGTGGATAAGAAACTTCCGCAGTAAAAATTCCTGATCCCTAATTGTGGATCCCTTAACGTTGATACCTCCTATTTTTCTGTCCTTATGTCCCTCCCTACAATATCCCTAACTCTCGCATGAATATCCCCATCAGGGATATCTTACTGGGTGCGTAGTGTTGGATGAGAATGCCTTTACACTTTTTTTTTCTTTCTTTAATTTTTTTGTTTTTTTTTCTTTCGTGTATATTCTATGGGGGGTGTTGGAGATCAGAAAATTAAGCGTCGCGAAAGAAACGGATTACTAAGATTAACTAAATGATCGGATAGAATATACATGAAAGTTGTCACCTAGATACACAATAATATTTATAAAAGCAAGTAATATAGTATTCTGCATTGATTATTAGCTATTCGTAAGAACTCAAATAATATAAATTATAATTATCTAAAAAAAATTAGGCTTAAACTCTTAATTCTAGAGCGCTACACACCAACAGTTGGTACCATTATGCCATTATCCTGTCCGTTAAAGCTTTTATATGCTTTAATCAAACAGTGCCGCGATGCCTACCAAAGGATCAGGAAAAATAAACTGCGGGGATGTCCTTTCAAGATTTGAGGAAATAGCTTTAGTTATCTGGCAATTAATTACAACGCCTCTCCTTCACAGCTATAAGGTTTAAATCCGCGAGTCTTTAAACGCTTGGCTGCAACTTTTCCCTTTCTCGAAAATGTCTTGGGCTTTCTCTACTTTTGGTTGGCGTTCTTCCACCTTTTTTATTCTATTTGTGGTTGCTTTCAGGTATGATTGCTCTAGTTGTATTTGATGTGCTTTACTTGATTTTTGACTGATACCTAATATTGCTAATTATTCGGCACTTTTTTGATTGTACTCATCTGATTTCTGCGGACTCAAACGATTATTCAACGCGTGGGATGTTCCTTGTTGACTGAAATTTTTAATCAGCTTGTTTACGGGTAAGCATATGTTTTTTAACTAGAGTTTTTTGATTTCTTTTCTGACTTTTTATTCCTTGTAAGACTTGTTTTTGTATGGTCTTGTGGTCCCCGTTCTGCCATTTGCACTAAAGACGAGGTTACATGTACCAGAAAGAGACCTTCAGGCAATTATCAGCTTGCTATTGGCGGTACATGCTTGTTCAGCCCTCTTGGCTTCCCCCTTCGTTGGTGTTTTGGCAGATGGAGAAGCAGGTCGTAAGGGTCCCTTCATTTTTGGTTTGGCCATTATGTCAGGTGTGAGTTCATCAAACATCCCCTAGCCTGACCATTCAATATATCATTGTATCATGCTCACTCATGTGTGCTTGTTAGGCCACCGCACTATTGTGCTTTGGGTCAACCATAATATCATTTGTTATTGCGAGAATACTACAAGGAGCTAGTGGGGGTAAGTGAATTGAATTTACAGCTGGATAACCTTGATTAATTATTCAGCTGAAATTTTCCAATCAGCAATTGTTTGGACGGTAGGTTTGGCAATGGTGAATGATTCAGTGGAGGAGAGACATTTAGGACAAGCCCTTGTGTGTTTAGAAGCTCTAAAAATTTTGAATACAACCTTACTGGTCACGTCCCTAACAAATTGACTGGGCTTCATATTTTCAGGGAACAGTCAGTAGCGGCGTAACATTAGGTTCACTAGTTTCCCCAACCATAGGTGGCATTGTCTATGCACAGGCTGGATACTTTTCAGTCTACATGGTTGCTGGAGCCGTTTTATTTTTTGACATTGTTTTGCGGTTACTCATAGTAGAGAAAAAAAACGAAAACACTACGCACAACAGCATTCTGAATGAGCACACAACATTACTTCCTGCTTCAAATGAGAGAAACATTAATTCCACTCGTTCTCCAGAGAGTGGATTGCTTGGCTCTAGCACCGGCTTGTTCAATTGGCTTTCTAGATCATTTCCTCTCGTGACCCTTTTGCACGATCCCCGACTCTTGTCAACTTTCTTTGTCATTTTTAGTCAAGCTTGTTTACTTGCTACTTACGATACAACCGTTCCAATCCACGTGAAAAAGGTTTTCAATATGGATGCTAATGGTTGTGGTCTACTGTTCATTGCTCTTCAACTACCTTATATCGTCGCTGCTCCCATGATTGGTCGTTTGGTGGACCGATTTGGGTCTAGGCCTCTGGCTATTTTTGGCTCTGTACTGCTTATTCCTTCCCTTTTTCTCCTCGGAGTACCCCGAATTTCCAAGTATGAGCCACCAAAAAGTGAACGAGCGATTCAGATTACTTTTTATTCGATTTTGCTTACCCTAAATGGAATTGGATTAGCCTCAATTGGTTCACCAGCTTTAGTTGAGGCTAATTCGGTGATCCGAAGTTATCATAAAAACAATCCTGCACTTTTTGGTATTAAAGGTCCGTATGCTCAATTATATGCTATGAACAACATTGTTTTCAGTCTAGGTATGACTGTAGGTCCTTTAATATCTGGTGGCCTCTGTGAGACTTTGGGCTATGGACTAGCTATGCTTGCTATGTCCTTTCTGGCATTTTCAACTGCTATCGTATCTGCAACATGGATGAGTAAAAATGATAGGGTCACAGAAACTGGTGATTGAAGAGGATAATGTGTCCTCTTGGGCCAAACCTGTAATAAGTTGAAGGTTTTTTTCTTTGTAACAGCAACTTATAATTTATTGTTAAACTTCAGTTTTTGCAGCAAAATAGATTTGAATGGTTTATAATAAACTTGATTTTAGTCTTCCTTGCATTAATTCCCTAAAAAAATTAAAGAGTATGGACCTACGTCCTAAGAAAATTACAGAGGATCAATATTTTATTTTTATTCTCTTGAAATTCAATAGGGGGTGTCAAATTTAGCATTTTACACTTATGTTACATGGGGGAAATGTGTGACATAATGTCTTTACATGACATGGGCTGGGCTCTTGCACATTATCACATTTCATTACAGGACATTGCCACCCAAAACAATAACATGACACAATTTTTCCCAAAGTGTTAGACCATTTTCACTTGCTCTCATAAATGGAATTAATATGCAAACATAAGCTTATGAGCATGGGTGCAAAAAAATACCAGTTTTGTCCTAATTAAATGTCAAAAAAACATTAAATAAGACCTATTACAGTTATAAAAGTCTATGAAAATGGGTGTGAGCGTTGTTTTTTGCAATTTTGTACATAATCTGGCTGTCATCCCACTGATAACTCTTGCTTGTGTCATCATCCCTGCTCTATTGATCTGATTTCTTAATTTACACGTCTAGCATATTTTAGATGAAAAATTTAAAGACACATAAAAAGTCCCAAATATGCTGAATTGGAACTTATGGCTTTGGAGAATCTACTTTTATGAACACTTATCCATGATATCAATTTCTTCTCATAAATTCAGAACACTTATTTATCCAAAACTTAGCTTAATTTTTATACTCTTTATTAATGGATGTAAAGTGAGGAGGTCTAAGCTTACTACAGTCTTGGGAATATAATGAGGAATAATTTTACTTATTATTCTTTAGAATTAAGTTATTGCATGCTTTTCTCTTTCCTTAATAGCAGTATTATTTCTTTAAAATTAAAAAAATACTATCTCGCAGTTTTCTACTATGTTTTCTTCACAGTCCACTTGAGAGTTTCATTTACTTTGACATAGTGAATAGCAATATCTTCTTATTGTTCTTAAATACCTCATAGGACTTTCAAAGTTTTTCATTGAACTGATCATATTTTATTTTAAAAAAAATCCTCAAATAATTCTCTGCCTCTGAAGGAAGTTTGAAAGAAATCTTAAACTCCATTTTCATTCCCTTTGAGCTCTCTCAACTAAGGGTGTATAATTCCCAGGAAGAATATTCTTTTCACCACTTGGAATTTTAATTACCAAATCTGTCAGAATTAAAGAATCAATGTTTCCTAACTCAACATTCCAAATTCTTCTGTCAAGTCATTTTCTAATTTTTACACTCACTATGGACTTAGTCCAGTGCATGTTGCTATTAAAGTCATACCTATATTTTAATGCAAATGTTACTTATTGACAGTAGATGTTAGGCTTAGGTTAAATTGTTGGTGATAAATATTCTAGGAATATATATATATATAAATGTCAATTACTACCTTTTGTCCCCATCAATTCTTTTCTCTTATTTACCATTAAATTGATCATCTTCACTGCAAAAAATCAAGTGGTACCTGCTAGAAGGTGCCTATCCCTATATTCAGTTTTGGCTTAAGAGTAAATTTGATTTGATGTTGCATGACCTAGTGTGCTCATTTTTCAGTGTGCAGTCTTTCCAGAAGAATTACAGCTGAACTAAAATTGAGTTAATTCAAAGATGGGATTGGCACTTGCTATCAGGTGCCCATGTTTTTTTTCTGGTGCTTCATTAATTAAATCATTAAAATTTTCTGAAATCAACATGCTTGCAACCTATTGTTACAATTGTGATTAGGTTGGCTTAATTATCATCACCAACACTTGCTGATTTTGTAACTAACAAAATTTATTTATTTATATCAAAAGCCATTCTGTTAAATAGATTAAAAGTCTGATTGACTCACTCAGTGTTAGGATTTGAATTAAGGGGAAAGGAGGAGGAGCACTATGAGCGCTATGCATGGTAAGAGGCAGAAGTAGGGATATTGCATAAGGGGTGTTATATGGGGCAAGAGCTGTGGGGCACTCCTCATTGAACAACTTATTTAGTAATCAAGTTACTTCTTAGTCACAAGTAGTTTTAACCCTCACTGTTTCCAGCCCCAACAGAGTCAGCTTCATTTGTCTCACTGCCATATCAGCATAGTCAGTCCCATCTTAGCCTAGTATTAGCACTAGTAGTGGTCCACCCTCATAGGTCTTAAAATTTTGTCTGACCTATCACCTGTGCACTACAAAAGGATTATGAGCCCCTCAGGTTAACCCAACACAGTAATTCTTGCTGCAGTGAAAGAAAAGAATTCCAGACTCATGTAATTTTAGCAGAGGAAAAGCCCTCATACCACTCACCACGGGAAATCTAGGGGTGAACTGCTAGCAATCCCCTCTTGTGAACTATAGAGTGTCCCTTCATTATTCCAGGTTTATGAATACTTTATAAACATAAGTAAATTAGAGTTAGATTTACATTTATTCTCAGATTGGTCCAAAAATGAACCTTAATTTTTCTCAAGTGATGCATAAGTTGATCAACTATAACCATGATTTTATCCATTGCGCACATATTGATCCAACATAAGCTTTTGAATATCCAATATGATTATCTATTTAGAGGATGAAAAATTATTCCTTAACATACCTAAGCATTACTTTGCATCCAAAAGATAAACCATAAAATTATGAAAGTAAATTTAATTTACAATAATCATATCTTTTACTACATAATTGCAACAATAGATAAATTTAGCAAATTTTTTGATGACAAATATTAATAACTACAGGGATTTAAATAACTAATGCCATTCCTATTTTCAAATTTTAAAAAGAATATAGTCACTTCTCACTTCAAATTTATTAAGTCTTTGTAAAACTAAAAATTGTATAATTTTTTTTATTTTACCTAAAATATAAGACCTACAGGCTATTGAAAATAAAATCTTCAGTTACTAAATTAAAAGAAATATTTATATTTAATTGAAAATAAAAATAGTCCTTAAAGTGTATAACTTGAAAGTTTTTTATGGAAATTAATATGCAAGTTTTCCTATTTAAATATTAAATGCTTATATAAATCACTTTAACAAGTTTTGGTATGAATACATGTGAAATAGTAACTGAATTTAAAAGTTCAAACCAACATAATGACAAAAATTTTTACAAACTTTATTTCAATTTAATTTTTATCTGTAAAAAAATTTGAAAGTAATATTTTATTCATCTTCCTAAGGATCTCTTCCTCCTCCTCTACCCATCTAATTTTTGATAGGGGGTCTCAAACTTGAACAAATATGCCTGGTGGATTTCATTAGAAAACCACCTCATAAACACACCATGAAACATGGCTGATTTGGTACCTGACATCTTCAAATATCAGAATATTTTGATTACAGGTTCTCTAGAGACATGAATTTCATTTCCAGAAAGCAGAATCAATTTTGGCTCAAAAATTTCTGAGATATCTACTTTTAAATTTGAGTCTTTATATGTAAACTAATTTACATTTTTGAATTTTGAAATTCCACATTATGCATATTTTTTTTGATAATTTTCATTGTACAACTCCCAGGATATGTCAATTCATCAATTTTTTTTATCATTTTTTTCCTAAATTTTTCTTATTTATAAATCATTTTTCCCCTGATTTGATGATTTTTTGGATTTTTTTCAGGAAATGGTATCATCAAATCTATTTGGAACTCTTCTCATGATAATCATCAATAAAAAATCTAAGAGATAATCATCAAACTTCCAAGGAAACTCCTGTTTTGGAATCTTGTAAAAAGTTACTCATTTTTTTGGAATGTTGTGAAATTCTTACTCATTTTGGTTTTTCATTCCAGATCAACCAAAGTCTGATAAACCAGGTAAGTAAAGAAAGGGGTGAAGGGTTGATTTCTAGTAAATCTTTAGGGAGGGGTTCTAAATATGTTAATTAGAAGATTTTCCATTTTTTTTATTTTTATTTCATAAATTTTTAAATTATCAATTATTAAAGATAATCAATCAAGTAAAAATTTTGTGCGATCAAGTCTTGCTGCTGTATAAATGTGTTCATTTAATCATTTATTTGTATTGAGTGGATGAATTCTAAATACAATGCTTGTCATATTATTTCTTTGGCTTTGGTCACATATGAAATCATTGGCAGGTGGTATTGTGAATCCCATTACTTTTACTTGATTGATTATATTTTTTGATTGATATATTTTAGAATTTATGAAATTAAAATGAGAATTTGGTAATCTTTACCCCCTCCCACAGTAAATTGCAGGGGGAGGTATTGCCATTTTTTTTCTGACATAAATATTTTTTTGACATGAAAATAATGGAAACCCCTACCCCCTAATATAGTAAAATTCAGGGGAGGGTATTGCCAAATTTATAGATTTAGAAAAATAAAATTTGTGAATTTATGTATCTTTTGCATTAGGGTTGTTTAATTAAGCTGTTGAAAAACCATATTTAATCAAATTATTAATAGAAATCCAGAATGAATTTTAGTCATGTAGATATAGAGAAAAAAATTACTTATAATTTAAATACAAAACATTTAATTAACTGAAATCCTAAAAAATAGCAAGAGTAGAAGCATGCAATGTATATAAGAGAGATTAAAAGAATTGTTTTACAATCAAAATATTTATTTCCATCTCTGATCTGCAAGAGGTTTTCAAGATGGGTTAATGTGGCACCATTTTAATTTGAACTTACACCACGCAATATTTGGGGGGGACTTGCTAGCAAGTCCTCAACTTGAATTCAGATGGAATTCAGACTGAACTCAGACTGAACTCAGACTGAACTTTACTTTGAACTCATCTTGGGCTCTTAACCAAACATGGATGAGTCTGTGCTTGAGTAATAGTGAAAGTTTAATAAATAATTTATAGAAATAATAACAAGGGAAGATTAATAATCTGATCCATTCACAGAATTTTTTTCACAAAACTCATTTTCATTTTCATTTTGAATTTCACCTGATCACTTAAAAGACTGAAAATTATACTATTTATTTCAAAAACATCACTTTTAACCTCTCTAATTATTTTACTCTATTTTTTTTGAAAAAATATAAAATAATATCAGTGGTTCTCTTTAATGATAACTCCTTTTAACCAAGAATTTGAAGCTTTTATTTTTTAATTTAAACCATATTACCTGATATTTTTTTTTTGTATTTTTATTATTTTTTATTATGCAATATAATTATTTTAAACTCAATGGAATTATTTAATAAAAATATTGAACCATAAAAATTCTCAAGTTTCTATTCTAGAATACTGTGAAAAGACTCATAATTAAGAAAAATAAAAGATAGAAATATGTTTTCATAATTTCTGTTTCAATGAAGTTCTCTAATATCTTCTTTACACTTAGCACTAATAATTGATAAATTGTTTAATTATATGTCTAGAAAGAAGTATAATTCTTATACAAGTGAATTTTAATCCAGTTTTTTCCATTTTTGTATGCAAGAAGATGATTAAAATTAAAAGGAAATATCTTTTTGCTCTTTTTTTTTCTATCGAATATTCAACTACTAAGAATTTTCACAATATTAATTTATTCAATGTAATACACATATGATTTTCTGGAACTCTTCATGATGTATTTCATCAAAATTCAATGTAAATATGGCTATTTGGTAGAGTAATCTCATGAGTTGAAATAATTAATCACTACTTAGTGAATTTTTCATATGAAAGACTGAAATTCAAGCTAGATGTAAAAATTTAAAGATAATTAAAACAAAGTAGTATAAATTTATTTAAACTTTAATTTTAGTACTTGATTTTGCTTCAATGCTGTATTGTGGGATAATTTCAGTGTCAACCTGGGAATAAGCACCATATAATTTGAAAAGTGATCTCATGTTAAAAAATGTGCTTCAGGTAGATATTTTGATTGTATTATTGTTCAAGAACTGAATTAAATAGGTAAAAGTGGTAATTTTTCATAATTCTATCAGTTTCAAATTAAAAAACTATTATATGATATTCATTTTGTAAAAAAGACACAATAGGTAATTTAGATTATACCCATGTAGAAAAGCAGCTGTAAAGGCAATCATCTTTTTATTAAAAATAATATTATTCCATGTTTTAAATGAAAAGAAAAAATATTTCAATTCTATGGTTTTGAAAAATAAATTAAATGAAACATTTCAGGTACGCTTTTTTAGTCATTAGAATCAAAGTTTTGATAGGAGTAATTCACAACTGAACACTTACACGCAATTGTAAAATTATATATATGGGTTCAAGATTTATCAATGATTTATTGGAATTATGATATTTATGCTGATTGGTAGATCTTATATGATGTTTCTATTCAGTTTCTAAGTGTATGAAAAACAATCCCTTTGATATTTTATTTAAACAGAAGAATTTAAAAATTTTCTTGAAATTGGCCTTATCACAAAGCAATTCTGGAATGGTTATATTGTTATAAAAATTAATTTAAATAGCAATATTTCAAATCTTCATAACAGATTTTAAACTAAACATAAATATTAAAATTTGACTTTTTATAAAAATATATATTGATTTAAAAGATATTTACTTATTTTTTTTTTTACAAAATGACCAATTTTATCCTGTGAGGCTTCCATTCAACTTAAATGTGTAAGTCTAAAAAATTAATATGATGCTCTGAATACTCTATATAATGTGTACCTAAGGCAAAAATAATGTTTTTTTGAAGTACTTTAAATCTAAGCAGAAGAGCTGATATCTTTTTTATGTAATATAGTTGTATAAAATTGATTTTTAGGTAGTTTCGTAATACGTAATATGGAAAGAAATCATATCATAATAATATATAATCAACTTAAAACTTTTTTTAATATAATATTATCTAAAAATAATTCTTAATATGTACTTATTTTTAGAACTTCAAAGTGTTTAATAAAAATATTTTGATATAAAAATATAATTATTTTTATATTTAAAAGTAATTAATAAAACTTCTAAAAAAGTATAAATTTTTTCATGGCTTAAATTATTATGAAGCACACTTGGAAACAAGATTGCATTGAGAGTTCAATCTAAGTTCCACCAAAAACATGATAAATAATTTTTTTGAAAATGTATATAGTCATTGAAATGAAAAAAAATTAGTAAAAGAAAGGACTCAGATATTTTATTCTGTTACTGAATAGATTATCATAAATATATTGAGGTAGATAACTTATTGAAGTTTTTTAAATTTGCAGTTATTACAGTCAATTATCCAGTTATATATAGCAATCACAAAACAAGAAATAAGCCTAAATGGTTATATATGTGGATAAATCTTTTCCTCAACCTTTACCCTAATTATTTAATTTAATTCAAAGCTATTTTTAATCTAACCAACATATTTTACTATTACATTTAAAAATAAATACAATAAACTCAAAAAATACATAAGTTCAATAGTTTAAAATTTCTTTAAATGTTTTATTCTAGTTTTTAACTTTTTGCTACAATTTTCCTATTATATTATTTATTTATATCATGTATAGTTATCAAAAGAATTCTGTGAATTATTGTGTAAAAAAGCAAAATAGTATTTCATTATCAATTATTTTACTATATTACTTTCTTAGTCTTAAAGTGCATTGTAAATCAAAAATATAAAATAAAGACGTATAAACTATAGGTTTAAGTTAAAAAATATCAATAAAAAATAATTATCAATCATTTTCCATATCGGCAGAATAGAGCTGTAGATTGAGGGGGTGGACTCTGATGTTCGCCCAAAGAACAAAGTTCACACTCCATTTTTCACTACCTCAATGGACAACCTCTCAATCTCTCCACACAAATTTTTCTGCTTTTTCATTTCTGTTAATTCTATTACCACTCACCACCCTTTTATTGCCCTCCTGATACATTTACTACACCCTTTAAGCTTCAAAATCTATGTTTAAGCCCTCCTCACTACTCCCCTCCACTCTATTTTCACTTTTAACACAACTACACCCCTTTTTCAACCTCTCGCTCACCTCCCATTCCCCTCACTCACCCCACTCACCTCCATTAGCCCTCACCAGCCTTTCTCTCACATTCTAAAACTATTACTCACCTCCCCAGTTTATTGTCCACATCCCCCAGCTCTCGCTTACCTCCCCTAGCCCTTTCTCACCTTCCCAATCTTTCCAGCCCTTCACTCACCTCTTCCAGCCTCCCCCAGTCCCTTACTTTGGCTGGAGATGTGAGCGAGGTGCTGTAAAGACTAAGGAAGGCTGGGAGAAGTGAGTGAGAGGCTTTTATTACCTCCCACAGACTTTCAAAGCCCCTCGCTCACCTCCCCCAGCTTCCCAAGTCCCTTAATTTGGCTGGAGATGTGAACGAGGTGCTGTAAAGACTAAGTAGGGCTGTGAGTAGTAGGTGAGAGGCTTTTATCAACTCTCCTAGCCCTTTAAGGACCCTTGCTCACCTTTTCCAGCCTTCCCGAAGTGGGTTAGGGGATTTTATAACCTCTCCCAGCCCTGTAAAGCCCCTCTCTCACCTTCCCCAGCCTTCCCCAGTTCCTTTATTTTTCTGGGGGAGGTGAGCGATGAGATTGAAGAGGTGAAAAAAGTGTTGGGGAGGCATGCAAGGGCTTGGGAAGTAGCCAACTTTTTATAAACTTGAGAATAATTAATATGTATAAATTAGAAATAACAAGGAATAAAATTTTGAGGAATTATAACCCATTCCAAGTGGTAAATAATGTAACTAAATACATATTTCAGAATTTGAGTTGCTTGTGTTTACTAAAAAAATGTGGCCAATCGTTGAAAAAGGAAGATTTTTGTAGGGAAGAAACATGAAAAATGAAAAAAATACAAAGTAAAATAAAACTAAATAATGACAGTGGGCTGGGAAAGGTGAGTGAGGGTCTGGGGGAGGTGTGAGAAATGAAGAGAAGAGAAGGGAGAGGGGGGGAAGGAGAGGAGAGTTGTTTTCTCACTGTGAAGGAAAGGAATAGGGAAAATGGGTAAGTAGATGGCAAGTTTAGAAATGAGATAAGGGGGTAGGATAGGAAGTCAGATTGAAGATAAGGGAGAATTAGGGGAGGGAGGCATCAGATGGAAGTCCCACTTGTAATTCTACCAGGAATCAATTCAGGAAGCAAAAAAAAGCACTAGACATCTAGTGCACACTTTTTTCCTGCTGTGAATATTTTTTGAACTATTAATCAACTGTGGTTCAATGAAGGTTCAAATCAGTTTCAAGGTGTTTTCAAAGTAAATTCAATATTTCTTCATGATTGTTTCATCACCACCTCAATGTGTGCTGAAAAAGATATGAATTAGGGTTCAAGGTTGCGGACTTGCTAGCAAGTCCGCCCCCCATATTGTGTGGTGTTAAATAACAAAGTGCAACACAGATTTGAATAGAAGGACATCTTTGTGGACAACAAGAATAATTTCTGAAAATTGTGTGATCTCTTATCAATTCAAGTAAACTGAGATATCCAGGAAAGGTTGTGAAAAATATCTGTTTAAAGCTAATTTCAGGAATGTTGTAAAGATCCTCAAGGTTAAATTGTGGTTGGTGCTGTATGGAAGGTGTTCTTGAATAAAAGTAGCAATTCTCCAGCATGTCACACATGTAAGCCAAGTCAAGTTCAGCATTGGAGTTGGTATCAGAGTTAACCAATAGATCCAGGGCTAGAGTAGTAGTATTTATTTCTAGTTGATGATGGACTGAAAGAGGCATGTTTGTGAATGTTGATGAAGACTAAAGGTGAGTGTATAATGAAGGGGCTGCTTAAGTGGTGGGAAGTCACGTTTTTCACATGTTGAATAATAATCCCTTAAGAATTAGGTGAAAAAAATCTAAGGAGATGGCATGTCTGTACCTAGTGCTGACTAATCAAGATGAAGGAGAGAAGTGTTTTGATGGCTTTTTATACCCAAAAGAAGGTGTGTTTGAGATCAAAAACACCACCAAAATACACCTGTCAAGGGTAGGTATATTTCATTTTCTTATGTAGTGTTTGGTATTTTTTTTGTGGTGTGTCTATGTGGCTTATTTGATCAAGTTTGAGACCCCTGATGTACTCCATCCCATCTCATTTTCATAGAAAATAGCTATTGTTCTAGAACCCTCCTTATCAGGAATGGCCCATTTTATTTTTGAGCCATTAATCCCTTCATCAATCCTCTACCACTCATAATTCTTAATATATCAAAGAATATGCATTTAATATTTCCTCTAATCTTTTTTTCAAGATTTCAAATTTTAGATAACACTACCAGCATGAGTGAGCCTGGCTGGCAGTGATTTAAAACACCACACAATATTTGGGAGGGACTTGCTAGCAAGTCCTCAACTTGAATATAGATGAAACACAGATGGAACTCAGACTAAACCTATAATGAACTGATACTGAACTTTACTTTGAGCTCATATTGAGCTCTTAACCAAGGATGAATGATACTGTGCTGATATAATATTGAGAGTTTAATGAAAAATTAATAGAAATAAAAAGTTGGGGAGCTTAAGAATCTGATAAATCCACAGTATTTTTTAATAAAACACAATTTAATTCTAATTTTGAATCTCAATTTATCAGTAAAAAGACCGAAAATCATAGTACTTATTATAAAGTTATTAGTTCTAAGCTTTCTAATGAGTTAATTAACTTTTTGAGAAAAAATATAAAATTATATATGTGGCTCTTTTTGTTGAAAACTCTTTTTAACCCAGAATTTGAAGATTTGGTTTTTAATTTTAATCCATATGTCCTGATTCTTTATTTCATTTATTTTTCTATTTTTTTGTTCATTCAATATAATTATTTTCAATTCAGTTGAGTTATCAAAAAAATATTCAACCATAAAATCTCTTATATTTTTACTTCTAGAATACCATTAAACAACATATAACTAAACAAAAAGAATTATCAATATGTTTTCTCAATCTCTGACTAAATGAAGTACTCTAATAAATTCCTTATACTCAACACAAATATTTGAGAAATTATTTGATTATAATTCTGTAAAAAAGTATATCTCTTATAATAGTAGATTTTAATCTCACTTTTGAAATTTTCAAATGCAATTCAATGATTAAAATCAAAAGGAAATTCATTTTTTAACTTTTATTTGTTCTGTTTATTCTTCAAATATTAAGTAGTTTTGCAATCAGCATTTAGTTAACATAATAAATATATGAGATTCCAGAACTTTTCATGATTTAGTTCATTAAAATTCTATGAAAATATTGTCAGTTGGTTAGTGTCTTCATGAGTTAAAATAATTATTCACTACTCAATGAATTTTCCATATGAAAAACTGAAATTCAAACTAGGAGCAAAATTTTAAAGATAAAATACAACAAAAAAGCATAAAGTTCTTTAAATTTAATATTAATGCTTAAGTGTGCTTCCATGCTATATGGTGGGATAATCGCTATGTCCACCTAGGAATAAGCACCCTAGATTTTCAAAAGTGGTCTCATTTCAAAAAATGTGGTTCAGGTCAAATTTCAGAGTAAATTATTATGCTGAACTGAACTTAATAGGTAGAAGTGGTAATTTTTCATCATTATATTAGTTGCTCATTGAATAAATACCATATTATAACTATTATGTAAAAAAGACACAATAGGTATTTAGAGTTATACTCATATAAAAAAGCTAGTTTTAAAGTGATTATATTTTAATTAAAACAAATAATGATGCATATTTTAAATGAATAGACAGAATATTTCAATTCTATGTTGTTAATGAACAAATTAAGTAAAAAGTTTCAGGTTTCTTTTTTGGTCTTTGGAAAAAAGTTTTTGACAGGATTAATTCACAGCTGAACATTTACCCATACTTCTTAAATAGAATATATGAGTTAACAATTTATCAATCATTTATTAGAAAAATGATATTCCCACTGATAGGTAAAAATTGCATTATTCTGCTATTAAATTTCAAATTATTTAAAGTAAAATCCCTTTGAAATTATATGTAAACAGAAGATTTTATAAATCTTCTTGTAATTTGCCTTATAAATAATAAATACTAGAATGAATATATTTAAAAAAATGAATTTGGATAGAGAATATTTCAACTCATAAGTACACATTTAAAACAGAAACTTAAGGTTAAAATTTGAGTTTTTACAAAAATATATATTTATTTGAAATATATTTATTTAATTTTTTCAAAAGATACCATTTTTACTGTCAGCCTAAATATCCTTAGGACTGAGTATTTCTTATGCTTAAAATAAGATAACCTTAACTAGATTAAGCTTATATCTTAAAAATAAGGTTAAAATAATAATATATATTATTTTATTATATATATATATAATTATTATTCTATTATATAATTTATAATAGTTTAAATAGCTTATCCATGGCCTAATAATACTTATTAAAGTGTTAATGGAGTCATAATATACTTATCTTAAGTGATATGAAGTAATTATTGACATACATAAGCTTATATGTATACATAAATCTCATATTCAGTGAAATATGCAGTATATTATGTATATTTAGGTATATAAGTGGGTTTTAGCCCCTTAATAGCCTATAACCTTTGTTTTTCTGCTTATTTTAGGTCATATGGACGGAATCAGTGGACTCACAACGCCTACAGAAGCATAGACACCTATATCAGGCGCATACACCCAGTTTGGACAACTAAAATTACTTCCTTGGATGGTTATTCACGGATTTATGGGTTGGAAAGATGTTTTTGGGTTAATGTGGATGCTTGGGGATGTTATTGGGGGCTTGGACATTTTATTTGTTTCCTTTATATGCTTTTAGTTTCATTAAATCTCTTTTTGATCATTTATTTTACCTGTTTCTTTATGGTATCCGCTTTTATCTGGGTTTTCTATTTATGGTATGACTCTGTGTTATTATTAATAGTGATGGAGGGTCCTTACTGGAGGTCTGGGTGTTGAAACTGCTTGAAGTGGACGCCATGGGGAGGTGATGGGCCCTCACAGTGCTGTAATTGCCGTGGATAGCAGTGACATCATCTGGATTGAAGGTCTGTGCACTCCAGTGGATTTGGGTATAAGTAAGGAGGGATTTTGACGGTTTATTATCATCATTCAATTACTACACTTCAAAAAAACACTACAATACAATTATTAGAAATCAGAAATATATTATAAAGCCCTTATAAATTGATATTATCTTTATAAAAGCTATAACTATATTTTATTCTTCTATTTTCCACCACTAGCACGCATTTAAATCCAAGTATTGTGAGTTTTATTTGAGTATAACTATTCTATTAGTCTTCCCCTGAGGTTTAATCACTAAATCATTTATTAATAAGTAGTAGGACCATAAAATAACACTATTATATCATACTTACATACTAGACTATACTGACAATTGGGGGTCTTTCCTTATATTTTACTTATTATTTAGTATAAGCCTTGGGACGTGATTTTTACCTTAGTACAGCTCAAAATTAACCAAATATTTGGGTCTGCTGAATAATAGTGAGTTATCATAACTCATTGATTGCGGAAAAGAACCCTTAAAATAATTGTACTAATTTTTTATCATAAAAATTAGATATTTACAGTAGTAACTGTACCCAATATAAACCCAATTTCACTTGGTATTTGGACACCAATATAACACCCAATTAAATTGGTATTTGGCTAAAGCTTGGTAAGCTAATTATTCACCCTTATAGAGGTCTAGTTAAACTTATTATTATATTTTTAACAGATTTTTTCGAATTTTTCTTATATTTTATTTAAATAAATAAAGATATAAATTCAGGGTAAGCTCCATTGCTTTTTTATTAGTAATATAATTGCTAATATTATTTGTCTACTAATTCCACAGAGTTTTTTCCTTTTGTAGACGTAAAATATTGTTATTCTGAACAATATGAGTGCTCCCCAGGATAGTGTAAGTGAACAGCCTGCTTATAATACCAGGTCTAAAGCTAACAAAAACTTTCCAGGACATCACCATGGAGGGACAACAGTACCCCCAGCCAGAAAGCATGAGTATAGAGGAAAAGGACGCCCTCTTAAAAAAGATAACTATAAAAAAGACGTCTCCTCCTCTTCAGGATCAACTGTCCCACCTGGCCAAACAGGTTCTGAAGTTGGAGGAATCAAAATCTCTCATGTTCAAAGAAGTAGAGCAGTTGCAAAACAATTGCAAGGTAGGATTTCAGCAGATGAATCAGGCAATGGCAGAATTAAAGGGAGGCCAGCCCAGTCAATCAAATCAGCAACCTCCTACCCAAGGAGGGTCCACTCACTCCCAGGAGAAAATCCTGGTAGACAAATGGAAATGGGACTGGTTTCACCAACAGTGGACAAGCCACAGTTGCAACAGGGATCCACCCCCTCATCTGACTTCCTCAGCTCACCCTTACAAGGGAAAAAAGCGCCAAAAATCAGGACTGGCAACCATCCCTTGGTAAGTAAATTACCCTCCCAGATTGGACATAATACTGATAATTACAATATAGGTAATTCTATTGATGTTAAATCTGTACAAAAAATAGAGGAGGATTTAAGAAATTTAGGTTTTAGAGTAGATACTCCTGACTTGTCTTTTGTCCATAATAACAGTACTATATACAATGATAATACAGTTAATCCTCAGTTGCAACCACCTACTAGTGAGATGAGAAGTTCACAGGAGAGTGAGAGAATTGAAAAGGAGGACATGGAATATTTTAACAATAATCCAACTGTCCATAGAATTGTTTCAGCATTGTGGAATAGAATGACTGATTGTGAGGAACAGACAGTTAAGCTCACTAGTGATACAATTTCATCCTTGACATTAAAAATTCCTCAATTAGCAACACGTAATAAAGAATTAGAGAAAGAACATTTGTCTCTAACTCTTAAATATGATTCATTGAGTAATAAATATAATGACCTTTCAAACAAATTTTGTGAGTTAGAAAAATTATATGAAACACATTTATTAAAAACTGAATCAAGAACAAAGTTATCTTTTGCACAGACAAATCAAAGCGTCTCTGAGCTGCTACAAAGATTAACTAAAGTTGAGATTGAAACTGCCAATCTACTGATGAACCAGGATAATCATAAGTATAATCAATATAATAATAATCCTTTCATTGGCAAAAGTGAATCTCATTCCTTCCCTGTACCACCACAATTAAAACCATCTGGTGGTAGCGTCAAATCTGAAAATGTAAGTCAAAAATCCGTGCAGGAAGAAATACAAGACCATTTATCAAAAGTGAATGAGTTGTTGAATTTACCTAAGATTAGTGAGATAGAATCCAATCAGAAGAACTGGCCTAAAATAGATCAGTACCCAACTTATGATGGGGAAGCCAGCTCTGATTGGCAACATTTTATTCAAAGAATTGACAACTTGAAATTCTCATATAAGTTACCAGATGAAGAGATAACATCAAAATTAATTTCTTTATTTAAGGATGTTGCTTTATTATGGTTTGAAGCTGTCTTAAGTGAGGGTAGAGACTACTCTTGGGCTGAATGGAAACAACTTATTGAAAAACAATTTGGAGGTTCTAAATTCAGGCTTACTCAGCAGAGACTGTATGAGAAGACTAGGTATAATCCGTTGAATGGTGACAAACCTATGGTATGTTTAATGAATTTAAACAAAATATTAAAAGCCATTGAGCCTCATATGGATTTTAACTTATGGAAAGATAAGATAATATACAAATTACCTATATCTGTCAGAGATATTGTTGTAGCTAGAACATTAAATGTTACTGAATATTCTGACTTTATTAATATTTGCAATGAAATATTATTAAACCATAAGTATGAATCAAGGTATTCCACTTATAAGCAAAATGTTGAACCTGTAAAAACTCAGAATTCAAAAACACTTCAGGAGAAGCAGAAAAAACCTACTGCACCTGTAGTACCTAAAAAGTATGAAACAAATACTTGTTATAAGTGTAACAAACCTTGGGTCAAAGCTCACAAATGTGAGAAAAACATAAATATTGTTGAAAATCAACGTGAATCTGAAACTGAAACTGAAAAAAGTAAAGAATCAAGTGATTATGACAGCAATATCTCATATAGTGATGAAAATGAAGTCTGTATGCTGGAAGATGATTTGTCCATCTTTGAAAATCCAATATTAAATATGGACTCAAATGAATCTTTAATGAATTTTGAGGATGCTGAAATCATTAAGGATATACAAGCTGATAACTTTAGAATGACACCTATCACGGTTCCAGCTATCATTTCTGGTGAAAATGTTAATATAGTATTGGACACAGGAGCTGCTGGTTCAGTTGTTTCCACTAATACATTACAGAAAATTGATAGTGAATATAAGTTTAAGCTTGAACCACTTCAGAATAAAAATTGGAGAGGTTTCGGATCAGTACTACACCCCATTGGTAAATACAAAGCTGCTGTTTTCTTTAAACACCAACATGGTTATGTAAGGGTAACTTGTGACTTTGTAGTAATGGATAATACAAATTGTAGTAACTGTTTTATCATTGGAAATGATATTCTGACTAAATTTGGTGTAAAATTAGACCCTGCTAATAACAATTTTACAATTGGCATGAATGGTAAAAGGAAATTTAAAATAAATTCTTTTAACACAGTCTTACACATTGAGTCAGTAACAAATTCCCCGTCTAAAGGAAGAGAATCCAATGAGTTGGAACTTCTGGAAACAGAAATTTCAAAAGCATCATTTGGCACTCAGATAAGTGAAACTGAGAAAGATAATATTTTGGAATTAATTAAAGCTTTTCCAATGGCTTTTGCACATGGTACAAATGAACTTGGCCTTGTAAAAGAACATGAAATGAAAATTAGTTTAACCTGTGATATGGATAATATTCCTGCTAGTCTTAAAAAGAAACCATACCCTGCTTCACCAATGAAGAGGAAAGACATAGAGGATAATATTAAGATGTTATAAAAAATGAACATTCTTGAGAAGGTTGAAACTACACCAAAATATTGTGTAATATCACCAGTGCTGATTTCTTATGAACAAGATAAAGCAAGACTGTGCGGTGATTATAGAGCATTAAATACATTTACAGTAGATGATATTTATCCCTTGCCAAGGATTGCCTCTATACATGCTACCCTTAAAGGTGCTAAATATATAAGTTGCCTAGATGGAAATAAAGGGTACCATCAAATTCCTGTTGAAAAGAATTCACAGAACTTTTTGTTGATAACAACACACATGGGAATTTATAAGTATGTCAGAATGCCATTTGAACCAAAGAATGCTCCATCAGTATTTCAAAAGTTAATGGATATAACATTCCATAATGAAATGATTGAGGGATGGTTAATGGTATACATTGATGACATCATAGTGTTCTCCAAAAATTTTGATGAAAAATTAATCCATTTAAGGAAAGTATTTCAGAAAATGGATGAAATAAAAATGACCCTTGCATTGAAAAAATGTAAATTTGGGTTTGAATCTTTAAAAGTGCTTGGTCATATTGTATCTGGCTTACAAATATGTGTAGACCAAAATAAAGTGGCTGCAATAAAGAATATTGGCATTCCTCAAAATGTGAAGGATGTACAATCTTTTCTTGGAATGTGTGGTTATTATAGACAATATATAAAAAACTACCAATCAATTGCTGCACCACTGACCACACTGATAAAGAAATCAGAAGCTTTCATTTGGAATAATGAAAGACAACAAGCTTTTAATAAGTTGAAAGAATGTTTAATGACAGCTCCTATCTTAGGATTACCAGATTTCCAATTACCTTTTGTATTATATACAGATGCAAGTTTTATTGGACTGGGTGCTGCTTTGCATCAAAAACAACTTATTGAAGGTAAAATGTCAGAAGTAGCAATCTGCTATATTTCACGTACTCTGAGAAGTGGTGAATTGAAATATGGTGCTACTCAACTTGAATGTTTGGCAGTAGTATGGGCTCTTGAAAAGCTACATTATTACCTTGAAGACCAAAAATTTGAGTTAGTAACTGACTGTAGTGCAGTTAAGTCACTCTTAAACATGAAAACTCCTAATAGACACATGTTTAGATGGCAATTAGCTGTACAAGAATACAGAGGACGGATGACTATTACACATAGAGCAGGAACCTTGCACTCTAATGTAGATCTGTTATCTAGAGTACCTCTGCCTAATAATGATGATAATCCTGCTTATGTTCCTGAGTCAGAGATTATTAACATTTATGGCATTTATATTGTAGATCTTGAGGATGAATTTATGCAATCAATTCTTGATAATTATAATTCAGATCCTGACTTAAGTAAATTAACTACAATATTAAATGATCCATCTAATGCTTCAATGAATGTTTTAATAAAAACATTACAAAATAAGTATAAAGAGGCATTAGAGAAAGGAAAATTTTCCATTGAGGATGGTTTTATATATTACAGGAAAAAATTAAGTAATGTAATTGTAATTCCCCCTTCAATGAAGGAGTTAATGTTAAGTATATGTCATGATGATATATTAGCAGGTAATTTTGACTACCATAAAACATTAACCAGAGTAAAAACACAGCTTGGTGGATTAACATGTCTGAGGATGTTCAGAAATATGTTGAAACATGTGATTCTTGTCAAAAATCTAAAAGATTAACAGGAAAAAGAGCTGGTTTATTACAACAAATTGAGCAACCAAAAGCTCCATGGGAAATCATTAACATGGACTTTGTAACAGGTTTGCCAATAGCAGGGCATAAGAGTTATAACTCCTGCTGGGTAATTGTAGATAGATTTACAAAGATGTGTAAATTTATTCCTACCCACAAAGAGGTTTCTGCAAAGGACTTAGCTTTTTTATGGTGGACACAAATGTTAAATACAGCAGGTTTCCCCAAAGCAATAGTTTCTATCAGAGATCCTAAATTTACTTCTGAGTTCTGGACGTCACTTATGGATGTTTCAGGGTGTCAATTAAAACTTTCTACAGCACACCATCCACAAACTGATGGGCTAGCAGAAAGAATGATACAAACCTTAGAAGATATGATAAGAAGATACTGTGCTTTTGGTCTTAATTTTAAAGACAATGACAAATTCACGCATGATTGGGTAACCCTTATCCCAGGTTTAGAATTTGCATATAATAGTACAGTACATTCTGTCACTGGCAAAAAGCCATTTGAGTTATGGTTGGGTTATGTACCTAATACCCCTGCTAAAACTCTTAATAAGTTACCTAGATTGGATATTCATCCAGGTACAAAATCTTTTCTTCAGATGCAGGAATTATGCAGAAAACATGCTCAAGAATGTATAAATAAGGCTTTTGAGTATGAAAAGAAAAGATGGGATAAAGCCCATAAAGAACAAATGTTCAAAGAGGGTGATGAAGTCCTTATTTCAATGCTACATTTCAATTTAAATGGTAATGTTAAATTGAAGGATCCATTCATTGGACCATTTGTAGTTAAAAAGATGGTTGGTAATAATGCTGTTGAGGTTATTCTATATGCACCTTATGATAGAAAACATCCAGAATTTCCTATTTCTCTTATAAAACCATACCATTCTAATGATACTGCTCTCTTTCCAAGAAGATCAGGAAGGCATAAACAGCAACCTGAAGAAATAATGGAAAAAGAAGAAATTGAAAAGATACTTAAAAAGAGACACCTTACTAAAGAAAAGGGAGTTGAGTATCTATTAAGATTTAAAAATAAATCAAGTGAATATGACCAGTGGATTCCAGAAAATGAAATCTCTGATCTTAAAAATCTCTTGAAAAAATTTAAATTTAAATAATACTGTTCATTCAGTATATGTATTATAAAAATTTTTTTTATTTATTTTATTATTTCATTCCTTAAGATTAATTAAAATGTCTTAACATTTTTTTTATTGTTTTTTTGGGGTGAGGGAGTGTCAGCCTAAATATCCTTAGGACTGAGTATTTCTTATGCTTAAAATAAGATAACCTTAACTAGATTAAGCTTATATCTTAAAAATAAGGTTAAAATAATAATATATATTATTTTATTATATATATATATAATTATTATTCTATTATATAATTTATAATAGTTTAAATAGCTTATCCATGGCCTAATAATACTTATTAAAGTGTTAATGGAGTCATAATATACTTATCTTAAGTGATATGAAGTAATTATTGACATACATAAGCTTATATGTATACATAAATCTCATATTCAGTGAAATATGCAGTATATTATGTATATTTAGGTATATAAGTGGGTTTTAGCCCCTTAATAGCCTATAACCTTTGTTTTTCTGCTTATTTTAGGTCATATGGACGGAATCAGTGGACTCACAACGCCTACAGAAGCATAGACACCTATATCAGGCGCATACACCCAGTTTGGACAACTAAAATTACTTCCTTGGATGGTTATTCATGGATTTATGGGTTGGAAAGATGTTTTTGGGTTAATGTGGATGCTTGGGGATGTTATTGGGGGCTTGGACATTTTATTTGTTTCCTTTATATGCTTTTAGTTTCATTAAATCTCTTTTTTATCATTTATTTTACCTGTTTCTTTATGGTATCCGCTTTTATCTGGGTTTTCTATTTATGGTATGACTCTGTGTTATTATTAATAGTGATGGAGGGTCCTTACTGGAGGTCTGGGTGTTGAAACTGCTTGAAGTGGACGCCATGGGGAGGTGATGGGCCCTCACAGTGCTGTAATTGCCGGGGATAGCAGTGACATCATCTGGATTGAAGGTCTGTGCACTCCAGTGGATTTGGGTATAAGTAAGGAGGGATTTTGACGGTTTATTATCATCATTCAATTACTACACTTCAAACAAACACTACAATACAATTATTAGCAATCAGAAATATATTATAAAGCCCTTATAAATTGATATTATCTTTATAAAAGCTATAACTATATTTTATTCTTCTATTTTCCACCACTAGCACACATTTAAATCCATGTATTGTGAGTTTTATGTGAGTATAACTATTCTATTAGTCTTCCCCTGAGGTTTAATCACTAAATCATTTATTAATAAGTAGTAGGACCATAAAATAACACTAATATATGATACTTACATACTAGACTATACTGACATTTACCCTATGAGATTTCCCTTTAATTTACACATGAAAATCAAGAAAAAAATGTGAGGCTTTGAAGGATCTATATAATTTGTACTTAAAATGAACAAATTTTTTTTTAAATTAGTATGAATCAAAAAAGAAGATCTGATACCTTTTTTATATGTTATAGTTTTATTAAAATAATTTTTAGTTATCTTCTTAATCTTTAATGAAGAAAAAAGAATAATTTCATAATATTAGAAAATCAAAATCCAAATATTTTTAATAAAAAATTTCTCCAAAATGATTCATCATTTTTATTTGTTTCCAGAAATTTAAAGTATTTAATATAAATCATTTTAATATAAGAATATACTTATGTTTACATTTAAATATATTTGATAAAAATTTTAAAAAATTATAAATTTTCTCACAGTTTTACTTAGCTTGAACCACAGTCCAAAACAGGATCTCATTGTGAGTTCAATCTAAGTTCCACCAAAATTAAGATATATTATTTTTGGAAAATGTAGATAGTCATTGAAATGAAAAAACTTTTGTAAAAAAAGGACTCAAAAAGTTATTTCTTTTATTTAATAGATTATAGAAAATATATTGAGGAAGCTAAAATTCTCATTTTATTAAATTTTTGGTTATAATGACTAATTATTATTTCATGTACAGTAATCATAGAACATAAAATAAAGCAAAAGATTTACTATATATATCAATGTGTTTCATTTTAAATATTTATTTAAATTTGATTTTTGAATTTAAAAATATTATACATCTCACTAAAACTGTTCTGTACTATATTAAAAGCTCTATACATTCATCAAATAAAAGAAAAAAATTGCATTAGCTCAAAATTTAAATATAGGCTTTTCTACTTTTTCCAACTTGTTTCAAAAGTTTACCCATTTTATTGGTTTTCTATTGTATGTAAATTCTTAATAAAAATTCTGTAAAAGACTTTTTAAAAAATCAAAATAGTGTTTATTGGCTAATTTTTACACTCCTGTAGATCTTCAGTCTCAATTTTTGGTACATATTACAAACATTGAATAAACCAATAGCTTGTATGTGTTGAGAGGTATGAATAGTAATAAACCACTTTTACATGTTGTTTTTGATTGTGGAAAATGAGTGCTGAAATCAGACAGGGTGAACTCTGTTCTTCAGCCAAAAGATAGAGTCTACATTCAGTTTCTTTCCAGCTCATTTCACATCCTTTTGAGCTCTATATATTCCTTTCTCTGCCTTTGTATTCCTTCTGACTTCATTCCCATATCTCTTCTTTTGATAAAAATCCCAAGGCATTTAATGTAGTATTGAACATTCATGAGTAAGTTTCCATACTCTTCACCACTCCCCTCCCCTCCTCTTTTACTTTTCACCCCACAACACTACTCTTGCTTCTCTCCTCATCTATACTCACCCCTTTCTCACTCCTCCCTACCCCACCCCACCCCTTTCACCTCCCACCTTGACCTTTACTTACCATTCTTTAGCCCACCAAGCCCTTTTTAAGATATCCTACACATCTCGCTTCCAAATCCAACCTTCTTCTTCCCCATCCCAACCATTTAGCTTTGAAATCATCTTGATCCTTTCGATGCTCACCCAACCTCTTTGGCTTGTCAATTCACCCCTTTTTTCCATATAGAGGAAGAGGGGTGAGAAGGATATCAGTTAATGTTATTCATAAAGATATGAGATATATAAGGGTGAATAAGGGTTCAAAAGGGGTGATATGTGTAACAAATTAATTTAGGTGAGGTGAGGTGGTGAGGCAAGAGGACTAGGGAGAGTAGTACTAAATTTAAGAGAGTGAGAGAATGTGTGAGGGGAACTATATGCAAAGCACAAAAGATGGGAGGGAAGTATTAGGAAGGATAATTTTTAAAGAGAATAAATAATAAACATATATAATAAATTATAGAGATTTGAAAATAAAATGGCACAAAACAAAAAAAAACTTATAACTATTGTGCAAAACATTTTAGCCATATATTTTATTCTTGTTGAAAATTGACATGTATTTTTTTTTTCTATAATGAAGGTAATTTTAAATTATTTTTTTGAAAAAATGGTGACAATAAAATATTTTTAAATATAAAGTTATGGTATAAATATTAATTTTTTGAATTGTACAATTAACTTAATTATTTTCACCATCAATTTTGGACTTTATGTAGCTTCTACTAATACTTTAAAGCTTGAGGAATACTTAAGAATATATACTCGTACAATGAGAGCAAATATATACTTCAGGAAATTTTTTCCAATAAAATTATGTTGAAAAGTATCATTTAAATAATTTTTTTCTTGAATAACTTTTAATAGTATTAGGAGATTCCTTTATAAATTGATTTGTAAAAAATCTTGTAAAAGCATGCTAAGGGGATTTAGTTCAATTTATATCACAATTTTTATATTTTTAAACAAAAAACAAAAAACATGATTTTTCACAATCTTATTGATGTGCCCACTTTTTTTGGTAGTGGGGTTCACTTACTTGAATATTCCTAAAAAAATTCTAGTAAGTCAAGCATCAAGATTTGTTTTTCTAATGATCAACTGTGCTTCACTAAAGGTTTGAATTAATTTCAATTTGTGTTCAAATTAAAATCAATATTTCCTCATGATTGTTTCAACACCACCGCAATGTGTGCTCAATTAGATATGAATTTGGGTTCAAGGTTGCGGACTTGCTAGCAAGTCTACCTCCCATATTGTGTGGTGAAATTACATATAGAAATTCACTATGCACCAAGTAAGATATCCCTGATGGGGATATTCAGAGTGAGTTGGGGATATTGTAGGGAGGGACATAAGGATAGAAAAATATGTGGGAGAAAAATAAGTGTAAGGAAAATATGTGCAAAAAAAATATGTGTGAAAAATATGTGTAAGAAAAATATGTTGCAACCATGGGAAATTTTGTTTATAATTTTTTCTCAAAAAAATAATTTTTTTTTCATTTTTTCATTTTTTACTTTATTTTCTGTTTTTTTTACCTTTTTTTAATTTTTTTTGAAAAAAAAAAAATTCTCATGGTTGCAAGTGATTTTTCTCACACTTACTTTTCTTGCATTTATTTTTCTTGAACTTACTTTTCTTACATTTATTTTTCTTACCTTATGTCCCTTTTAAAATATCCCCATCAGGGATATCATACTTGGTGCGTAGTGAAAAAAAAAACACAAGCCACAGGAAGTGGCTATGGTTTGAAAATAATTTTTTTTTTCTGCCAGCTTTAAGCTGGCAGAGTTGAAGACAATCCTATAGTGCTAGCTATAGGCCTTGACCAAGGGAGTTGGAGAAAAACCAGACAAAATCCCCTGTCCCTTTAGAAAAACAAGTGAGATTTACCTGTTGCAGCAAATTAGAGATCTGTTTGCTAGACCCTCTAATTAATCACTCTTGACCTCTTTAAAAGTGAAGATAATAGTCCCAGACAGACTACCAGAAAGAGTTGAAATTAACAGTAATATATTCCAACCAAACACAAGTCAATGAGACAGTGAGGAACAGAGAGGTGATGAGTAAAGAGATAAGAAGATTCCCTAAAAATCTTCCCACACACACATCATACAGCCAGTGCACACACCACCCTGACCAATTCCCAGCCTGAAATCCAGCTTTCCCGGCCTTTTTAATGCATAAAAGTGAATTTTAGCGCTTCCCCAGTGCCCAGGAGGCCCCCCCCTTCGAGGCGGGTGGCTGCTTCTAGGCCCTAAAACACCCATACAGCCCATAAAAACCCTAAAACACCCTAAAAACCCATAAATTCACCAATAAACAAGATAAACACACATAAGACATGCCAAAATGTAGAGAAAATAAAGGAAAATATGCTGAGACATAATAGGTGACCCTAGCTTAAGCCTACATAAGCACCACTAAGCAATAAACTTCTGATAAATACCAATAACAACACCATAACTACCCTGTAAAACAAGGTAACCACCCATAAGGGATACCAAAATGAAGATAAAAGAAAGGACGTTAAGCTGAGACATTATAAGTGACCCTATCCTAAGCTTCCATAGACACTACTAACTATCAACTAACAATAAAAAATACCACTAATAACACCATAAACCCAATAACACCCTACATACCAAATACCCCCAAATATGCACTCCAAAGGCCTACCCAGGTTTGTATCACCACAGCGTTTTATAAAAAGTAAAAATAAACTTACCAAGCCACTAAAAGTGGTTTGTTAAATTTAATAATACATCTTTCAGGCAGTTTAAAACTGCCTGCAAGATGTTGTGTTTAAAAGCAAGAGAAGTTGCATGCAGCAACTTTGCTCTCATTTGTTTTATATTATTGACTTGCAGCCAGTTATAAACTGGCTGAAATTCATTTAATAAAGCTACCAAAGTCACTTGTAGCAACTTTGGTTTCAAGCTAATTTTTTCATCTCCCATACAGATAACACTGGCTGGGAGGTTGTAGGTCAGGTTTAAGCGGCCAAATTGCTTAAGGTAAAATTGGATGCTTAAAACATAAACTACCAGCCAGGGGGAGCCTGGCTGGTAGTAATTCAAAATTACATAAAAAAATAACCTGAGCCACAGGAAGTGGCTCAGGTTTGAAAATTAAAAAAATATTTTGCTGCCAGCTTTAAGCTGGCAGTTTTTAATAAAATATAAAAAAAATTGACCAAAGCCACTAAAAGTGGATTTGGTCAGTTTAATAATACATATTTCAGGCAGTTTAAAACTTCCTGAAAGATGTTGTGTTTAAAAGTAAGAAAATTTGCATGCAGTAACTTCACTTGCTTTTTTTTATATTAATTACTTGCAGCCATTTTAAAGCTGGCTGTAAGTTTTTTTTTAAAGCAACCAAAGTCGCTACAAGCAACTTTGGTTGCAATATATTTGTTTTCATCTCCCATCCAGATAATACTGGCTTGGAGGTTTTAAGGTAATATTTGAGCAGCCAATGTTGCTTTGAGCAACATTGGATACTATAAAAAATAAACCACCAGCTAGGTTCTCCGGGCTGGTTTGAATTAATAAGAAATAATATGAGAGTTGAGATTTTGAAATTCGCCCTACTCTTTTACATGCCATTTGGCATTAATTTTTTGACAGTTTGAAATGTAAATGTGCTTAATAAAAAATCAAAGCCAGAAAAAGTAGTATTGGATATTTTTAAATCCATAACTTATGTACCCAGTTTTAACATGTTTGAAATATCAGGATACAGATTTTCTGTGCAGCTTGTTTTTCAGAAATATATGCTTGGTTTTTAACTCTTTTGTAGCAAAATTTCAACTTAGTGGCAACAAAAATAATAAGTGATAAAAAATGTGTCCATAACAGCTGAAGGTGAGTTTCCCACCTTATGTGAACAAATGATATGGATAATTGGATTGAATTTGAAAAATAGGTAAAAATAAATATTAATTGCATCCATGTGCAACTATTCAAGGCTTTGGTTCCTCAAATTATACTTAATGAAACCCTATAAAAATAAGCTGTAAAAACAATATGTAAGTTTTAATTAAAAGCATGTGAAAATGTTTTGTCATCATTTGTACAATATATTGCTGTGTAAAATCCTGTTGCATATATGCCCTATGCAAGTAACTTCATTCCATGCTAAGGGCTTCAGTAACTTGCATGTTTCTTTGTGTGTAACTGTAAGCAAATTTTCTACTTCTCTCCTTCCACTTACAAGAGATAGGTTATTATAATTAGCTTTCCATCTGTTTCACTTATGAGTTTTTTATTTTGGTTTTTCCCTTATTCTTGTTTCTTAAGAAAAAATATTAATTTCACTTTAAATATAAGTTCAACTTGTAGGGAATCCATTTTTCTCAATCATTAGGTTTTCCACAAAAGTAACTTTTTTACCGATTACTAACTTGGATTTTTGGTACTTTACTCTCCTTTTTAATCTCTTCAAAAAACAAAAAAATAGAACTGATGATTGTTTTTAAATCTTGGCAGCTTGATCTCTAACTTGTCATAGTATAATCAAAAAGCTAATTTTTGGTTAGCATCCAAAATTTATATTGGTTCCCCTTTCTCTTTTTATTTTTTTCATTAAATAAAAATGATACTTATTTTTCTACAATAATCTATTCCTAAAAATTATAATTAACAGATTAGTTATCCATTTATCAATCAATCAATTCCTACCAAAGGTTTTTTTTTAAATTTCAAGTAAGAATATCTTTTTTCACTATTTCATTTTTAAACTTGTTATTATTCTCAATCGTTATATATTAAATAATTAAATAAAATAAAATATCATATTATCCACCTGTGTATGGGATCAGTTTTTTTCTACATATCAATAATTTATTGTATTGGCCTCCTTTAATTCTATTAATGGTAGATGTATAGTTTATTCTTGTTTAAAGAAACTATACCTTTCAACATTATAAATTATGGATATCTGGAAGTTTGTTTTATTATTGATATATGGAGAAAAATTAAATAAAGCATCAACAAATACTTATTTATTTTTGCTGTATTTATCATAATAATTGGGCATTGGATTTAAGATTCATATTTAATTGTTTATGTTTAGGGTATAGTTGAATCTCATGTGTCCAACTCATGCGGAAGAATAATATAATTGTAAGCAATAAAATGAAGATTTAATTGCAAATACTTGATTAATATATTAAATGCAGCTAATACTCATGTTTTCTACATGCATTTTGGATATGATTTTTATTTAATAGGGGGTATCAATGTTGACCGATCCGCAATTAAATTTATTGCGGAAAATAATCTGCATACCCCAATTATCTTCCGCAATTATTTTTGCTAATAATTGGGTTATTAGACACTTTACATGTCAATGTTCACCTCTTATCTGACATTTTTATCCTCAATATTTCATAACCACATCTTGGACAACTTTCTGGATATCCCAGCCTTCTACCTTGCTGCGCACTTCCATTCTCATCCCATCTTGTTCATTCTATCCACTCAGAATTTCTCCCCATTTCATCTATTTGACTCTGCTCCTTTTCATCTCGCTATCTCATCTGCTTGTTTCTGCTCCTTTTCATCTTCATTTATAATAACATGCCTCGTCATCCTAGATCTTCTCAAAGGCAGCCATCACCCAGTTGTTCTTCAATTCCCACTACTTCCTCTTTCCCCCGCTCAGCCAAGAAATCAAAGACTGTTCAATTAAAAAAAGATGAACATCTCATTCTTATCAACTGGCTGAAAACCAAATCTAACTATGATTCTTGTTTTGGTACTGAGTATGCCACTAAAGTAGGACGGCCCCCCGCATCAAAAGTTATTGGCTATCTTCTAATGGAAAATGAATTACGCAATAAGACCAAGGGAAGGATTGATCTTTTGCCTAAACAGATGTCTGAACACTTCAAGCATTACCGAGCAAAATACAAGAAGGCAAAGGCTCTTTCATCTTCCACTGGTTTTGGGATTACCGACAATGATATAACTAAGGGCATAAAATCCATAGACAATAAACTTGATTCTTTATGTCCTTACTTTAAAGAGATGGATGCAATTTTTGGAGAGCGAGCTGATGTTAATCCTGTAAACATGTTGGATGGAGAAGATCCTATCTCCAAACATGATGTCGAAGCAAATCTTTTCCCATCCTCTTCCTCCACTCAAGCCTCCCCTCATTTGAATGAGACATATCTAAATAGCTTTTCTGTAGATCCTATAGGTGATTTAACCCAACCAAATCTAACTCAGGTCTGTTTCTTTTTTCTTTTATCTTATCAATTCTATTTTTTATTTACTTATCTTTTTCTTATTTCTTAAAAGGCTGATGAACAAGCCCAGGATCCTCAATCAACTGAGTCTGAAGCTAGTGACAATGATAAGGAGGAAAATGCTACGTTTAACAAAAAGAGAAGGGCTTCAACTAGTCTAAATTTCCTCTCCCAAAGAAGACAAAAAAGTGATACTTCATCACAAACACCTTTTTCTTTGATGGAACAGTTTTTAGAGAAACGTGATGCTGGTAAGTGATATCATACCTCTTATTACTTTACTCTGCTTTTCTTCTACTTTATGTTAATTTTTATTCTCACTCTAGAACAAGTGGAAATTGCTAAAGAGACTCTGAGATTTGAAAAGAAGAAATATGAGCTCTCTTTAAGGAGGGATGACAGAGTACAAGATTTGGAAGAGAGGAAGTATGAGCTCTCCTTACGGAAGGATGATCGGATCCAAGATTTGGAGGAGAAGAAGTTTGAGCTCTCTTTACAGAAGGATGGTAGGGCCCAAGATTTGGAGGAGAAGAAGTTTGAGTTAACTCTTAGTATTGAAAAATCCAAAAATAAGGAAAAAACACTCGAGCATCAAAACTTAATGGAACAGATGAAGTATAAGCATGATCTCCAAGAAAGTTCTAAAAAGAAAGATTTCTTGATCGAATGCATTAAAGCAAACAAATCTGTTGAAGAAATAGAACGTTTAATGAAATTTTTTGTTGACTAGTTTCTTTTATTTCTTTCACACTTCATGTGTTCATATTTATTTGTACATAAATTTTACAATTATTTTCTGTATTTCTTGAAATATCGTATTTTAATGTTAAATATTCTTTTTTTAAATAAAATTTTCAAGTCTCCTTTGAAAATTTGACAATCCCCCACCCCTGGATTTTTTTGAAGTAAGGGGTGGGTATCACAAAAATTCATTCATGTCATGAATCTTGAAAGTTTTATATGAAAATTTGGCTTTACTACCCCCTGCATTTTACCGGTATCCCAAAAATTCTTACATGTCAAGAATTTCACAAGTCTTATAAGAAATTTTGGCACAACCCCCCATGGATTTTATTGAAGTAAGGGACGGGTATCACAAAAATATTTACAAGTCAAAAAAATTCTATATCTGTTTAAAAAAATTGGCAATACTCTCCCCTGCATTTTATTGAAGTAAGGGGTGGGTATCACCAAAATTTTCCTAAGTCATCAATTTCACATGTCAGATTTGAAAATTTGGCAACACCCCCCCCTGCATTTTATTGAAGTAAGGGGTGAAAGTCATCTAAATTTAATATAATTACATAAATTATTAAATAAATATCTAATATATATCAATTTCCCTAGTTTAAAGTAATGACAATCCCTCAAGCCAAAATGCAGACCAAGTCGAGAAACAAAAGTTTGGGACTTTCCACAGGTATAGGCAAGAGGAACCCCATGAAACAAATAAATGTTATCATGATTACCTGTTATACAACACAAGGTCGATGGCTCATCACATTACTTGAGAAAATTGATATATAAAAAATATTTATTAAAAATTTATGAAAAAATATAAAATTTTCGATGACAACTCTAATCCCCATACTTTTTGGATCTAGATAAAGTTTTTTTAAATTGAATAACTTTACCTTCTTTCTTTACCTTATTGATTCTTTGTATCAACTTATTACTGATTTGAAATGAGCAACCAAAATGAGTGAAATCTTGACAGGATTTCAAACCAGGAGGAGCTTTGGTCGTTTGATGATTATCCTTAGAAGAATTCCAAATAGTTTCAATGATACCATTTCCTAAACCAAAATCAATGATGCACCGGTGGTCTGGAAAATATAAACCATGTCCTTTGATTTTAGCTGGAGATGGTATTGGGTGGCCAGTTATTGGATTGATATATGAGAATATTCCAAAAGTAAGAAAATTGGCATCATTCCTATCGATATGAATCCTATTGTGGAATCCAGAATGAGTGATAATAACATTAGAAAATAAAAGATATTCGTGGCTGATATCTTCCCATACCGAGTCACACCAATTCGGTATTCCAACTTTGGTTGCAAGTTCATGATTTTTTTCAAATGCCTTATTACAGAGCTTTTTGAGTCGAAGAGCAAGAAAAGAATTAAAGGAAGGTAGAGTGTCCCATAAGTGAAAATCTTCATCTTTTTGTGATTTAGTGATATTATTGAGCAATGAATATATACCTATATAATTGAAATAAGTGAAATGATATTAAGAATGGAACAAAAATTATTAGACATGCCAAGAGAATATCCTTTGACAAAACCAGGTCTCCAACCAAAACCAATCATGATACCACCCAACAAATTCTTATTCCTTATAGGTAACCAAACCAAAGCCATTTGATAAAGAGTTATGATAAGATCGGATAGTTGATTAAAAGCTTCATCTTTTACACCATCGAATGAATGAACTTCCAAAATGAATTGAGGCTTAAAAGCATTGCTGATAACTGCAACAACTTGATCATCTCCAAATTCTGTTAGATATTTGATATCTTCTGGTAATTTTTTGGATATTGAATTTTTTTATCTACTTTAGTTTTATAAAAAAAAATTTTTGGGATATGACAAAAATAACTTTCGCAGAGAGACTTTTTTTTTAAATATCTTTTCTTCTGATGAGACGGATTATCTTTAATTTTTTTGATGATTTAGAAGATGATTGTATGGAAGTTGATTTCAAAGAAGATGATAGAGTTGATTTCAAAGAAGATGATAGAGATGATAAAGATGAAGATGATAAAGAAGATAAAGATGAAGATAAGAGAGAAGTAAGGGGTGAATCAGAAGAAGAAGACATTTTTTTGATCTGAAAAAAAAAATAATTGTCAATAAAATTTTAACTCAAATTTTTTTTAAAAAAAATTCCTACCTAATAATAAAAAAAGCTGTTTTTTTATTTTAAAAATAAAATTGAAAAAAAAAACCAAAAAATCAGTAAAAAATTTTCCAAAAAAAAAATTTATAAAAAAAAAACCTGAGGTTTTATTTTAAAAAACACAATCAAAGCAAAATCCTATTAAAAAAATTAATAATTAAATTCATTCAAAAAAGAAAATTTCAGTAAAAATTAAATCACAAAAAAAAAATTAAAAATAAAAAATAAAAGTGAACCTGAAGATTGGTTATTAAAAACCTTCTCACAAGATCATGAAAAAAAAAATCAGTAAAATCAAAATAAAAAATAAAAAAATTATTTAAATAAAATCAAAATCACAAAAATTAATTATAGAAAAAATAAAAATAAAATTATAAACCTTTTTTGTTTTGTAAATAAGAGGGACAGTCCTTATCAGAAAGAATTTTTTTTTTTTTCTATATTACTGCAAAAAAAATACAAAAAATAATCAAAATTACAAACAAAAATTTGTTAGTATCTTTATTTGAAAGTTGGTAACCCATCTTTATCCCCCATAAATGTCCCCTTTTCCCCCTCAAATTCTCTCCTTGCCTGCCTCAAAATCCCCCTGAAATACCCCCCTTTCCTCCCTCTTTAGGTCCCTCATCACCCTCCTTCCCCCCTCTTTAGCTGCCTCAAACCCCCCCCATTCCCCCCTCTTTAGCTGCCTCAAACCCCCCCCATTCCCCTCACCTTAGGCGCCTCAAACCCCCCCCCCCCCCATTCCCCTCACCTTAGGCGCCTCAAACCCCCCCCATTCCCCTCTCCTTAGGCGCCTCAAACCCCCCCATTCCCCTTTCCTTAGGCACCTCAAACCCCCCCTTCCAATCACCTTACCCCCTCCCAAACCTTTACCACTTTCTCTACCCCCCCCCCCCCCACCTCCTTGTTAACAAACGATCTGTAACGATCGTTCATTAATAAACAGGGGGGGGGGTAGAGGAGGATGTAACGATTGGGTAGGGGGGTAAAGTGAGTAGAAGGGGGGGAAGGGGGGTGTTTGAGGCGCCTAAAGAGAGGGAAAGGGGGGGTTTGATGTGGGTAAAGAGAGGTGAAGGGGGGGTTTGAGGCGGCGAAAGAGAGGTGAAGGGGGGGGTTTGAGGGACATAAAGAGAGGGGAAGGGGGGTGTATTGAACCACCTAAAAAGAGGGGAAGGGGGGTGATGAGGGACCTAAAGAGAGGGGAAAGGGGGATTTGAGGCAGCTAAAAAGGGGGTAAAAAGGGGGTCAGAGACAGGTAAAGAGAGGGAAAAAGGGGGGCCTTGAGGATGATAAAGAGAGGTGAAGGAGAGAAAAAAAAAACAAAAAAAAATAGAAAAAAGAGAAGAAAGCAAAACAAAAATTAGTTTACCCTAGAACAAAAATAAAAGAAGCACTTACAAAAAAAACAAAAAAACCCAAAAAAAAAGCAAAAAAAAAGCAAAAAAAAAGCAAAGAAAAAATCATGATTAGCAAATAAAAAACCATGAAAAAAGAAAAAAAATGACCTACCTGGTGAGTTGAGTTGAGAAAATAAATGCAACCAAAATATTTGAGGGATGTTTGAGGAGAGGATGAAAAGGATATGAGTGATGAATGAAAAAAAAAATCACTGACAAAATATGCGATATAAGAAAATATGTTATTTCATGTTGAGGAAGTGAAAGAAAACCAATGAGCCATCCAAAAAAAAGATATTCACCGTAAATTCAAAAAAAAAATGAATGTGCAACAAACCAAAATACAAAACCAAGTGATTAAAGTACACAAAGAGGACATTTGGAAAGTATGAAAACATAAAAATTAAAAATTAAAAGGGTGAAGAGAAATGTTGGAGAGTAATTGGCATTATAATGGGGCGTATGCCGGTTGATTGAATGATTTGTGAATCAAGGGAGGTGAGTGCCAGTGGTGGTTCAGGATCCTCTTCTTCATAAAGATCATTCCACTCATCCTTTAAATCAGCTAGAATATTGTGGAGTATTACGCAAGTCAAGATCCAATGATTTGCAGTTTTGATCTCCAATTTTTTTTGAAATTGGATTCTGAGCTCCCGAAGACTAGAAAATCGTCCCTTTAAAATACCTATAGCATGTTCAATTTGTACTTTTGATTGTGCAAGGTGATAATTAAAGGCAGTTTTGGGGTCATTTTCTGAAGTTGCACCACGGAAAGCAGGTATAATGTACTTTCCACTTGCATATGCTGAGTCTGCAAGGAGGTACTGAGATTCGTCAAAGTATGATTCAGGGGATTGAGAAATCCTCATTCTTTGGAAGACGGAAGAGTCATGACATGATCCAGGGCAGCCACTGTGAAAAGCAATAAATTTTTTATTGACATCGCATACAAGTTGAACGGCAATAGAGTATCTAGAAAGAAGATAAAAAGTTAGATTGTGAAAGATGAGAACTTGGAGAAGATTTTGAAGAAACCTTTTTTTGAGATCAAAATAATGGTTGCCATCATGAGCAGGCTTTTGACTCAAAGGGATGGTTGTGCCATCAACAAAACCTATACAGCCAGGGAAACCTTCAGCTTGCATTACTTGAGAGGATTCAAGTCGCTGTTCTGGAGTTGGCCAAGCAAGAGTTTGAGACTTGAGGGAAAGGATAGCAATCATACAGCGCTTGGTGTATAATATCACGGTACCATATCCTATGTTAAAGAGATTATCCAAACGTCATACGGCAGCACCATTTCCATTTGAGCCAAAGCGACATAGAGCAACAGCAAGTTGGATGGCAGGATTACGCTGTTTGTTATGAGAATTGTTATGGAAGATAGGATGATCGGAGATGAGTTGATAAAGTTTGAAGAAAGAATCGGGAGAAGTTCTAAAAAGTTGTGTGAAGTTTAAATGAGGAATGTTGAGAATGGAGGCCAGATCATATCGGGGATCATGATAAAGATTTGGCCCCCTGGTGATGATGTAACGCTTTTTGGAAAGAAAACACATATAAGCTAAAGAATCTTCCAAATCAGAGTCAGATTTATAGTAAAGAACTAAAAGAAAAGTAATAGCATTCATTGTTGAGTGAAGTAGCTTCCTAGTAGAGAGGTGTTTCATTGTTGCCGGTGGAAGGGTTATGTGATGAGGGAAGTGGGAATTCACCGCCAAATGTGCAGTTGGGGTGTGTAGATAGAAAAAAAACTTAAGTGTTTGCCACCAAAATTAAGTAGCATAGAGTGAGGAAATACTTAAGGATGGCATCAGCAATTATAAGTCATGTGACTTTCTTAAAAATCCATCATGGATGAGATGAGTTTGGGATCAGGAATTAGGAATGGAAATTGGGGTATAAGAGGCGGGATAATGCGTTATCGTGGATTTCTTATCCACTAGCCCTGGGGCTAGTGGATAAGAATCTTCCGCAATTAATAATGTCTTATCCCGGGAAAAAAATTCCTGATCCCTAATTGCGGATCCCTGAACATTGATACCCCCTAATATTAGGGGGTATCAATGTTCAGGGATCAGCAATTAAATTAATTGCGGATAAAAATCCTTATACCCCAATTATCTTCCGCAATTATTTTTGCTAATAACTGGGTTATTAGAGACTTTACGTGTCAATGTTCACCTCTTATCTGACGTTTTTCTACTCAATTTTTCATAACCACAACTTGGACAACCTTAAAGAGGATGATGATGATGATGTGTGTGGGATTTGTCGAGTCAAATACGATGGTTGCTGTCCTGATTGCCAGCTACCGGGAGACAACTGTCCACTCAGTAAGCATCATCTTTCTTGATCATCAGCACTTGCACTCATCTTTATCTCTCAGTCAAGGGTTGCAGCACTCATATCTTTCACTTGCACTGTATTCTCAAATGGATCAATCAGAACTCCAGTAAAAACTCTTGTCCAATGGATTTCCAAGAATGGGGCTTGTTTTTTGGTTTCCTTTTTCCTTGACCGGCAGTCTATTAACCATCATCTCCCTCTCTGTTTGCAGTCACCTCCACTGATCCCTCCCAGCCTGTCGTCCAAAACTCTTAAATAATAAAAACCCTCAAATCAACAATCTACAATCATTCTCATCCATCCCCATCTTCTAAAGTACATTCATCCCCAAATCTGTTATACAATCATAGTCTCACTCATACTTTAACTTCAAATCTATTTATTCCACATCTTCAGATGCCGCCAAGTAAGCCTGAAATTCAATAGGTAAAAGCATCATGGGTTATATTAAAATGATTTAAAGCAAACAAAAAAAAACATCACAATAATTAAATAAATAAATAAACCCAACTTGTCGATCGTGCTGAAATTCCCAGTATGCCAAACCAACTGTAACCCAAAAACTTAAAGGCATTCGGTCGATCATTTCAAAGTCTCTACAGATCCTCAACTGTCCTGCAGACGCAATCCTAAACGCAGGTGTTTGATCTTCGTATTCCATCACAATTCGATCTCCTTCTCCTTCCTTTTTACCATGACAAGTAAACAATTCATTCCCTTCAAACAAGAAAGCACTAAGCTTTTGTCTCCATGTCGTGTTGGCTCAACGACGCATATCTAATGATTTCAATTCATAATAATGTTGAATTCTGTCCAATGGGCCTATGCGGAGGTGGCCGGCGTTGATGATGATGGGCTCATCAACTGGAACAAATCAAGTTGAAATCCAAGACCATCATTATTCTTATTATTATTCCTATTCCTAATCTTATTCACTGTGGTAGATGTAATTGGTTTCAAATTGATGACATTACAATGGGGTGAAAAATTTGAGTGGGAATTCTGGTTGAGATGTGAGCCAGGTAATTCTACTTGAGAGTAAGAATGTGTTGACCGAATTAATAAATAGCAACCTTGAATAGGTCTGTGTTTGAAAAATCATGGTGTCCTTCCAACATTATATATATCATAAATAAATAAAAAATACTTTAATTAAAAAGATGAACGCTTTACCTATGAATTGTCAACAGCACTAGATTTGATGAATCCTATAAAAATTTAGATGTATATATATAGTCATAAGTTTATAAGTTATCATCACAAAACACTCTTCTGATTCATCATCATCATCGAAATATTTACTTACAATCACCTTGTCCACAGTTTCATTACCTATCATTTCCCTAGTCTAATATACAAGAAACAAACCACAAAGTATTACCTTCCGACACAGAAAAATTGCTTACAACATCATAATAGTATAATCAAAATATAAATATATATATATATATATATATTTATATTTATATTTATATATACCTTGGTCCAACACACACTTTACTTTCTAAATTTTGTTCTACTATGATTTCTTGAATTCGTACTTGTTCTTCCATTGAAAAGATATCAACAGGTTGGTCCAAACTAAATCAAAAATAAATAAATAAAAGATGAAAAGATTGAAGATAGAAAACAATGGAGAATGATGATGATGATGGATAATGATGAGACGGACGAACGACTCGAGTTGAAACTTGATCCATTCAGAAGAAAATGAGGAAGACAAAGATGAAGCTGATGAGAAGGATAAAGAGGAAGATAAAGTATGATGAATCCTTAGTTTCTATTTATCTTTCTTAATAGGAGAACCTGGGGGTTGATATGAGATGTTATTGTTGTGATGATTGATAGGAGTAGAGAGAGAGCGGATGTTGTTTGAATGTTAGTCTGTACATTTGTGTAAAGCGTTCATGTTAAAAATCGTTCAATGTTGATATTCATCTCTCAACTCAAATAAAGGAAAAAGAAAATGTTACTCTATATAATAATAATAATAATAATAATAATAGGGGGTATCAATGTTGAATCAGGGGAAGTTGAACAATCAATCTTGTCAAAAATGGTTTTAAACAACAAACTAGTTGCAGGTGAAGCATGAAGAAAAAATTGAGCTAGAGCGATGAGATGAGAACCAAATGATGCACATTTAGAAAGAAAAGTGACATTGAGATGGATTTGATTGTCAGAATTGAAAGAATGTATTTTCTGGGTGATGAGAGAAGTCAAAAATGAATCAAATGACTGAGATTGAGAAGCAGGATTATGATCAGGGTTAGACTGATTAATAGAGGCAATTTGGTCAGGAGGATCAAGAAATAGTGAAGGGTGAAACATGAGAGGACAAATGTTATTTTCAGCACGGAAAGGTGTGGAATTCATGGTGTTGGTTTGAGGGTGGTTAACATTACGAAGAGGGGAGTCAGCCTTATCCCAATGATATAGATGAGTGGGAAGTGGGAATTTACCGCCAAATGTGCAGTTGGGGTGTGTAGATAGAAAAAAACTTAAGTGTTCGCCACCAAAATTAAGTAGCATAGAGTGAGGAGAAACTTAAGGATGGCATCAGCAGTTATAAGTCATGTGACTTTCTTGCAAATCCATCATGGATGAGATGAGTTTGGGATCAGGAATTAGGAATGGAAATTAGCGTATAAGAGGCAGGATAATGCATTATCGTGGATTCCTTATCCACTAGCCCTGGGGCTAGTGGATAAGAATCTTCTGCAATTAATAATGTCTGATCCTGGAAAAAAAAATTCCTGATCCCTAATTGCGGATCCCTGAACATTTATACCCCCTATTAAGAATATAATAATTATTTTTGGAGGCCTTATTTTTAACCATTGCATTCTTTTGCACTTTTTATTTATTTATTTTTGAATTAAATTAATTTCTTATCCACTACACTACAAGATGCAGGCTTCACAAAGTGTGTTTGTAAAGAAAAATCACCACCAAGGAAAAAAATCAAACAACAAGCATGCAAAAAACATTAAGAATGCATTACTTAATGTTGAAAATTACGGTATTGAGACTGATGGAAAGATGGAAAAATATTTTTCTAGGAGTTTTGTAAAAAATTTAGTTAATCCAGAATGGTATTTGATTTTGAATTCTAGCTGTTATATTTTCCATCCAATATGCTCCTCAATTCCAAGTGTGATAGTGAGAACATTTTCTATTGAAAATATCATTCAATTAAACATTCTTGAAGAAACAATTAAGTGCATCAAAGACTTTTTGTACTGTGAAAATTGAGTTTTGAAAAATAAGGCTCATAAAAATGGTGGTGGATTTGATAATATGTTTGTTGGATGGTTGGTATTTAGATAGGATAAAGTCTCTATCTATTTGTAAGTATTGTATAGTTTTATTTATGAATAGTTTTAATCTTCTATTATTTTAATTACTTTTTTAGGTCAATATGCTTCTAAGATCTTAGATTTGGAAGTGTATGATTGTTACATGAAGCAAATAGATTTATTCTTTAAATTTTTTTATCAAAATATATCTAATGTCAAGTATTGAGAAGCAGTAAAACTCTGTCAAAACCTTGGAATTCCTGGGGTTGGAGAAACTTTTAATGATCAAGAAATGGAACCATTTTCTTGAAATTTTACTTTGACAAAAGGCTGAAATTGAAATGAGTTTTTGAATAGTACTCACTGTGACTCAGACTGTAGTGAGTATACATTTGGACTTTTCATGCCTAAAGACACTAAGAAAAATTCTCTTCATCAATCTTATGACTCAAATAAATGACATAAAAAAGTTAGAGAGTTTCATTCTCCTAAAATAGCTTGCAAAGTAGACATAGAAGCCACTAATGGCATCACAGTGATTATATGGCCAGCAAAACTTCTTAATCATTTCACTTCACAATGTTATGAAATTGGTGGATTAACTTGCCTTGGAAATTCTATCCAAGTGCAAGACTTTTCAATACATTTAAAAAACTCCAAGAGTTTGAAATAGATATTTCTGAGTACTTAGATATAAATGAAGAGTTAGAAAGATGTAAATTTCTTATCATGAAACTTTCTAAGTAGAATGAAAAGACTGATTTAACAAAAAAAATAAAAAGTTAGTGAATTACTATATATTTAAAGTTAATAAAGACATTGAAAATTTAAATACATAAAAATATTCTGATATACATGTTAATAAAAAAAAGACCATTAAGAGGTTATAGGTAAAAATGTCATTGTATTTTACAGGTATAGTTTTAGTTTAGTAGTAGAATGATATATTTACACACTTCCATAAATATTTTTAAGAAGCTGATGATTATGTATAATCTAGTGAAAAACCTAAAACAATAAAAGTATCAAGAAAAATGGATGTAAAAATTGAAAAATCATTATAAAATAAAAAATTATCATTGCTACAAGTAAAATATAATAAAATATAATAAAATATAAGAAAAAAAATATAGCTTTGTAACTTGCTTAATTATTGCAAATGGAAAATAAAAATATACAATATCTTACAAATCCTTCCTAAAAGATCATATTCATCATTATAAATAGATCTGTACTATTAATATTATTCTTGCAAATATTAAAAATTTGCTAATTTTTGCAATAAGTTTTTTCTTATTAATAAGTAAAGTAAAACCATGTATTATTTTATATTTATTTATGTAAAAAGAAAAAGAAAAAATAAATTAATGAACAATTAAATATTAATTTTTTTCTTTGATACATTCTTTATTTAATTTCATATCTAACTTGAATTAATTTAGTGGCATTTTTCCATCTTAAATTTACTGTAATTTGTACACTAGTTTGACTTGTGATTTTTTTTTCTGATAAATTGAATATTTTTCATCATATAATTATACTTAAGTGAAGAATAAAACTGCAAAAGTAAAAGTGAAAAATCAATAAAAGGAAATGAGATATATTGAGAATAATGTATCTATCAATTAATTTACATCTCCAATAAAAAATAATTCTAGTTTAAAAATTTTCCTTGCAGAAGAGGAATATTTAATTAATATGAATTTAAATTTACTTGTAGATCTTGACTTAACCTTCATCATCTATCTTTAATTCAGGTTCAGAGTTTCAAAAGCTGAATTATATGATGATATTTCTATATATCTAATTTAATTTTTTTTTAAATTCATAAAACAAAGTATGTAAAATAGAAACTACTACATCATTTTAAAGTAAATATTATTATATTATAATAAAATATTAATAATTATAAAAGGGCTTTTACTTTTGTGAGAGAGTGGACCTCAATATATTTAAAAATAAATATAACACAATCAAATTGAATTCTATTTTAAATTGTTGAATATTTATCCATTGAATTAATTTTAAGAGTTGTGGATTGATATTTCTTTTTTCTTGGAGTTGAATGAGTCTTAATAACCTAGAAAAAGAATGTAGATACATTTTTATTGACCTTGATATATTCAGGTAGATGTAAGTAGAATTTGATTCATTTGAAATTTTAGAAGAAAAATAACATTTAAATAACTTATTATTGACATTTAAGAATGAACAAGAAGGATGGCAATCTAAAAAGGGTTTGCTTTCATATTTATAGAAATAATGTTCATAAGTTCTTAATAAGGAGTACCCTAGTTTCTTTCTTCAATTTTTTGCTTTCATACAAAGAATTAAATATCTTTTTTTCCAAATTATTGAATGAAAGTTGATATCTATACATGAATCTATAAGTGTAAAAAATAATCAATATAAAATATGAATCAAAATACAGCAAGCTAAATTATAGATCATCAAAATGTAGAGTAAACTTTCTTTTTCAAAATAATTGACACTGATAAAAAGATTTTTTTTAAATTCAACTTGTTTTTCAAAGACACTTTAATATAATTTCATATCAATATGATGGCTTCTCATTATTTAAATGTCTAGATATTATTTTATCATGCCACATATATATTTTATTATTATTAAATTAATTTAAAATTATTTCAATGAGTTTTTCATAGAGAATAATTACTATAATTTAAATAATTATGCACCTATAAATTATAGAAATTAGATTTAGAAAAGTCTACTTAAGAAAAAGTTTTGATGAATTTTGAGAAAAAAATTTTTACACTTAAAATTTTTTACTTTTGAACATGCTGAAAAGAATTGATAGAAAAAATTTTCAAATTTTTGTGATAATTATCTTAAAATTTGAGACAAATTCTAAGATGTATTGCCATCTTAAAGAAATATGTAGTGTTATGAGAAAAATGACTTATAATTTATTCTTAATTTTTTTCAAATTTTTGATTCATCATGATTTTGAGTAATGATTATTGCAATAATATTTACTGAATAGCAAGAAGGTGTACAAAATTTATACAATAATATTTTTTGATAGTTTGTGCATCTTTATTCAGATTTGGTAATAAATCTCACATAAGTAAATAATTTGAGTTACACCAAAAAATGTAGCAATAGGATACAGGATATATTTGCATGAAGTAGGATTATGTATTAATTATGTCAAAAATAGAGAAAAGTGAAGAATTTGGCTGAATAAGATTCCAATAATCAACAAAATCAGCTTCCATTGCTTAAGCAATGTGGCTAAGGGTGGGAGTATTAAAATCAAATCGAATAGGCCCAGAATTATCTATTAAGGATTTGATAATATTAAAGATATAAAAATTAAGGTTTTCCAGATTTTTTTCACAGCCTGAATTATTATAATCACTGAATTCTCTAAGAAGGCCAATTTTTGTTATGAATTCTAAACAGTCTGAAGCTGACACAAGCCAGTGGTCCTGTGAGGAAAGAAATAAACCAGGAACACCATTAACCAAGTAAAGTGTAAGGGATTGATATTTATGGTGTGCATATTCTTGATTCATCTTCTGAATAGAATTATTATGAGACTCATAAAATTGCTGCATATCTTTCAATTTATTTTTATTCCTTAAATGTTGTTGTTTCTTTCTTTGAGCTTGAGATATATTTGCAGCAGCCTGTCTAGATTTGATAATAAATATTGAAATTATGACGTCAATTATTATGTTTCTAAATTGGCACAGAGGAGTCATTGAAAAAGTTTCAGCAATTAAATGTGATGTTGAGCTGTCACACATATCATGAACTTTACTCTTCAGATGTGTAAGGCTGGATAGAATATGTAGGGAACAATGAATAGGACAATCTGGATTGAAGTTGGATTCTTCAGAAGGAAGGGTAAACTCTTGAGAAGCAAGATAAAGAGAAAATGCAACAAGGGATTCCCACAAAGAACTCTGGTGAGCACTTGGGCTAACTAGTCTTGACAGCATGCATATCATTGATGATTCAGGGTTATCAGTCATCTTAAATGGAGAAATATTATTAGAGTTTGGTTCTTCAGCATTACAAAATTTTTCTGAATTTTCAAAGTTCAAATTTTTGACCACCCAGATCTAAAAAGTGTCAACATTGAGAAAATCAAAAGCTAAATAAATAACAAAACAATTAGTTATCATAAAAAGAATAAACAAACAACAAGTATGTGATACCTACAGAGCTCATTAATTTTTGTAAGCATTTCTTCATGAGCAGATTTCTTCCATAGAAAATTGAATTTCTGCAAAATTCCTTGTGGCTTTTTGAGAGAAATAGACAAACATATTTTGAATAACTGATCTATTTCTGGACATTCCCTAAGTAACTTTTGACCATTGATTCTATCTTCAAAAAATCAATGAATTTCAGCTATTTGCTTCTGTAATTTTGAGTTGCAAATCATTTTTGGAGTATTAGGAAGGGAATTATTAACAGTTTTAATAAAGATGATAGAGACTGTAGGAATTTCGGAATTTTGATTTTAGATTTTGAAGATATGGCAACTAGAAGCTGTTTTATTGAACTTGAAGTATTTTTGTGTGGATGGCTAGGTGGATCAATTTCTTCCTTTGGTGTTTTCTCAACCTCATAAGCAGAAGTAGCTTCATCATCATTTTGAGTTAAAGAAGCTTCATATTTCAAATTTTCATCATCATCATCATCTTCTTCTACTTCTTCTTCATTAGACTAAGATTCACTATTATTTGAAGCTTTGGATTGATTGTGGTTTTTAGAGCTGGATTAAAAGATAAGAAAAAGATAAGAAATAATAAATAAAAAAGTAAAAAATTTGGAGATACACCACGGGAAATCTAGGGGTGAATTGCTAGCAATCCCCTCTCTTGAAATTTAGAGTGTCCCTTAATTATGCCAGGTTTATGAATACTTTATAAACATAAGTAAATTAGAGTTAGATTTACATTTATTCTCAGATTGATTATAGACAGAATATCAACTGATTCAAAATTATGCACAAGTTGATCCTCCAGAACTTGATTTTGGTCCTCTGTTGAGCACAAATTGAGCACAAATTGATCTAACCTAAGCTTATGCATATATAATAGTTCAGGATACTTGCTCTATTAAATTTGATAATAAAATAAAATATTGATGAATTTATATAAAAAAAATTATTATGTAAGATATTAAATTATAAATTTAGGCATCATAGGAGGGCACGTAATAGAACTTAATTATACTATGTGACACCTTAATACTGTATCACACAGTTTGAAACATTTAAAACAAAATGAGTCATGATGGGCAATGAAATTGCTTGGACAGACACTTTCAAAATTAATACTGACCATAATACACAAGTATGAAACCTTGGAATCTATCAAATAAAAGATTTTCCTTATGATAAATGGATTTTTCTCAGTTAATACCTGCTAAAAAGTGTCCTTCTGAGGTTTTTCTGACCTTCAGGTGGGTAATTTGGCCACATCACACTACTTCTATTTCCATGATTGACCAAAACATCATCCTCATTCCCATCTAAAGAGTTGATCTCATCTGACTGTGGCTGATCAAAGGGGTCCACCACAAGTTTAGCCAAAATTTTTGTGAACACTTTTTTGATGGATAGTGACTAACTGGAGCTTTCCAAAATTGTCCACCTCAAGTTAGGATAAAGTTCAGGAGGATAAATTTATTATGAATACCAAATTAACTGAAGAATACTTTTGCCCTAGCTACTCTGCATCATAAAAGTGTGCAACTGAGTTTTAGCCATAATTCAGGTAGACACTTTTGGAAAGGCACAGTCTGATGGGTTTAATATCTATATATGGCAATAAGTATCAGTTTTTTATCAACATGGAGCTAGAATTAATTTAATATGGCCAAAGTGTCCACCTGAAGTTTGGCCAAAATACAGGTGGAAATTTTTATGAGGATTACTTGATGAAATGAAGAAGACTTGCAATTACTTTCCATCATAAAATTTTCAAACTTAAGTTTATCACAAATTGTGGTGACACTTTTTCCAGATCCAGTCATATGGGATCAACTCTCTATATGGCAATGAGAATCAATTTTTAGACAATCATGGCATTAGAAGTAATTTTATATGGAAAAACTTTCCACCTGATTTTTGGCCAAAAATAAGTTGGAAATGTTTATGAGGAATACTAGATTAACTAAAGAAGACTTGCACCCTACTACTGTCCATCATAAAAGTGTCCACCAGAAGAATTTTCAAACTTGTGGTTGACACCTTTGGCCTGGTCCAGCCATATGGGATCAATTCTGCATATGGAAATGAGGATTTAATTTGGTCAATCATGGTACTAGAAGTAATTTGATATAGATAAAGTGTCCAACTAAATATTGGAAAAAAATCAGTTGAAAACTTCATTTAGTTTTTCAAAAAATCAAATTAAGTAAAATTTTATTCCTGATGATGCCCATTTTATCCAACACCTCTTCTGAGCCTTGAAAGTAGGCATTTAGCTTGAATTTTGAATTTCATATAAAATCCCTATTATTCAACCTATTTCTTTTTATCCCTTTTTTTTCTTTTAGATATCAATTAATTTTATGTAAAACAAATCATTTTCATAATTTTTTACCTGTATTTAATAGAATTATTAAAGTTTTAACATCACCCTGTAAGCATTTGGCACATGTTTTTTTGCTATACTAATAAAAATAATAATATAATGGTAACAAAAAATTGATCAAATGATAAAATATTAATAAAACAGAAAGATCAAATACCAGTGGATATGTTTTAAAAAAATACCAGTTGCACTGAAGAAGAGCTGCACCCTAGATACTCACCATCAAAAAAGTTCCCAGCATAAGTTCGGCCAAACTTGTGCTGGACACTTTTGGTCAGTTGAAGTCATATGAGATCAATTCTTGCTATGGAAATGAAAAAAAATTTTTGGATAAAAAACTTCACTAGAAGTAGTTTTAAATAGCCAAATTATCTACCTAGATTTCATCCAAACCACAGGTGCACAATTTTTTATCTTTGAAAAAAAGTCAATTTAGTACAATTTATCCCTGATGGCTCTCATTCGCTTCAACACCTCTACTGGCCTTTGATAGTAGGAATAGTACTTGGATTTCTTTTTTCATATTTGATCCCTTTAACTTAATTTTTTATTCCTAATATTGATTTTGGATATCAATTAATAATTTTTAAAATAAACTATTTTCATATTTTTATACATTTATTTAATAATATTATAAATTGCATAACATCACCTGGTGTGCATTTGGCACATGAGTTTTTTCTATACTTATAAAATTAATAATATAATGGCGACCAAAAATTAATCAAATGATATTAATGAGTGAGGAACAAATATAAAATACCTGTAGACATGTTTGTAAGAAATACTAGATAAACTGAAGAAAAATTCTACCCTAGCTACTCTCCATTATAAAAGTGTCCAGCACAAGTTTGGCCGAACTTGTGCTGGACACTTATGGTCAGGTGCAGTCAGATGGGAGCAATTCTCTCTATGGAAATGAAGATAAATTTTTGATATAAAATTACACTAGAAGTAGTTTGATATGGCAAAATTTTCATGCTGAAGTTTTGGTAAAGCTCAAGTGGATTTTTTTTTATTTTTACAAAAAAGAAAATTTAGTACAACTTTAGCCCTTATTGTTCTAATTTAATTCAACATCTCTTTTTTCTGTTTATGGCAGGAATTTAACTTGGATTTTAATTCTCATCTTTGATTTCTTTTATTTTACTTTATTCCTCTCATATTGCTTTTGGATAGAAGTTTATTTTTTGTAAAATAAATCATTTTCATATTTTTTTACCTTTATTTAATAATATTATAAAAGGTGTAACATCACCCAGTATTCATTTGGCACACAATTTTTTCTATACTGATAATTTTAATAATATAATGGTGATAAAAAACTAATCAATTGATAAATATGAGTGAGGCACAAAGATTTAATAACAGTGGAAATGTTTATAATAAATTTCAGATGATTAAAAATGACTTGCACCCTGGCTACTCTTCATGATAAAAGTGTCCAGCACAAGTTTGGCCAAACTTGTGCTGGACACATTTGGTTTCATGCCGTCAGACGCAATCAATTCTTTTTATGAAAATGATACTGAATTATCACTCCATCATTGCACTGAAAGTAGTTTTATATAGACAAATTGTCCCCTGGAAGTTTGTCCAAACCTAAGGTAGACAATGTTTTCCTTTGGTAAAAAGTAAATTTGATCCATGTTAATATATGATGGTGCCCATTTTTTCTTAAGCCTCTACTGACGCATGATAGCAGAAATTATACTTAATATCTTTATTTCATGTTTGATCTCTCTAATTTTAATCTTACCCTTTTATTTATCCTTTAGCTTTTAAATATCAATTTTATTTTGGTAAAACTGATAACTTTCACATTTTTTTATATTTATTATATTATATTATTAAATTTGTAAAATCATCCAGTGTACATTCATTACACATTTTTTTGCTATACTAAAAACATTAATAATATAATGGTGACTAAAAAATAATCGAATAATAAATATGGATGACACAGAAAGATCAAATACCCATAGGCATTTTTAAAATGAATATAAGATTAACTGAAGAAGACTTGCACCCTAGCTACTCTCCATCATAAAAGTGTCCAGCACAATTTCAGCTGAGCTTGAACTGGACACTTTTGGTTTCATGCAGTCAGATAGGATAAATTTACTCAATGGAAGTTAAAATGAATTTTCGCTCAATAATTGCACAAGAAGTAGCTTTATACTGCTATACTTTCCTCCTGATTTTTTGGAAAACATCAGGTGGACACTTTTATTAATTTTAAAAAAAAGAAAACATATTCCAAATCTAGAACTGGTGGTGCAAATTTGGTCTGAAAACTCAAAATATCTTTGATGGCAGAAATTTTATTTGAATGTTTAATTTCATATTTAATCACTTTTATTTTACTTTTTTATTCCTGTTTTTGCTTTCAAATATCAATTTATTTATTGTAAAACTAATAATTTTCATATTTTTCTTACTTTTATTTAATAAGATTATTAAAGATGTAGCATCTCCCAGTATGCATTTGGCTTACAAATTTTTTCAATACTAATAACTTTAATATTATAATGGTGAAAAACAATGAATCAAATGATAAATATGAATGACACAGAAAGATCATATACAAGTGGATTTTTTTATAAGGAATACCTGATGAACTGAAGAAGACCTGCACCCTAGATACTCACCATCATAAAAGTGTCCAGAATAAGTTCGGCCGAACTTGTGCTGGACACTTTTTGTCAGGCTAGGGTCAAGTACAAGGACGTGAAATAGCTTGAATAGTCAGTTATCTAGAAGATTTTAATGGTCCCATATGAATACTGTAGTTTTAATCCACTAAGTTGTAAAATATAATCAAATATAAGGGTCTCAGTAATATAATTCTCACTATTCTTATATATGGCTTACAATCTTTATAGTTGGTAGAAAAATAGATTATATAAATTCAGATATTATTCAAAAAGTCTTATAAAAGTACTAATTGATATGTATTGTAATTGATTTGGTTATATTGGTTAAATTGTAATGATAAAGAATGAAGAAATACAACTCAAAAACCTCCTCCTTTTATACACACTGAGTTCCCCAATGATTCCCTTGATGTACCACCCAATACACAGTTAATGACGCCTCTAAACAGTTAATAGACATGCCCATCAACATTCCCAGTAACCCATGACATAATTAGAAGAGTAACAACCGCCAAAATCCTGTAATAATAAGAGAAATCCTTCAAAATTAAAGAAAAAGACAAAAAGAGAGTATATGCGTATAAAACAATAATATTAAAGACTAAAGGAGACTTTTTAAGGTTAATAATAGCTTAATAATAAGGGGGATTGACTGTAGAAATAATGGGGCTAATCCTGACATTATACTACGTGAAATTCCCATTCAAAAATAACCAAAATTGACTGAGAAACCACCCAAAAACTTAAAAAAGAGCGTGAGATGTGGGGTAACTACATGCAGTTCTTGGCAGGCGCTTGCACGGGTAAATCCTTGACTAAAATTAGGCGAATTTAAGCGTGGTGATGAAATAAAGTGCCAAGAGTGAGGTTATTAATGAAATTAGTGCATATAAACAAGGTCAATGCATTATTAATTAAGGTAGGACACTAAATAAGCGCCTGTCGCCTATTTTAGTGTGTTTCCCCACAGTGGGCGTAGAATGTGGGGTAATTATAGTGTGAAAAAGCTAACTTTGCTAAAAATGAAGCTATTCACACGGGAAAAAAGCAGGCAGTATGTGGCCAGTACACAGAAGCCATTTCTGGCATAAAAAACACCAAATTTGAAAAGTGTTATTTTTATGGATTTAAATAGCCAAGTCAATAGTTCTAAATGAGCCCAATTGATCTGTCAAAGCGCAATTTTGATATTCTCAATTTTATAGCGCATATAGTCAACTTTTAAGTGAAATAAAGCGCATTTCTTGTTTTTTGCATAAAACAATGAATATAACAGCTTTAAGTGTACTTAAAAATTATGTAGCCTTATACTTAAGGTTCTTAAGATTACCCTAACATATTCCAACTTAATATTAAGTACATAAGACCTATAAAAGGTGGATATATGCGTGTATATAAGGTGTTATAATGGCATTTTTTGTGTATTATCATAATTTTACTTATGTATACTATTTGTGTACTCTTATTTATTATTCCCATGTATAGTTCATGTGTTTAACATAACTTATAATTACTTTTTACTCAGTCCTGGAGATATACAGGCTGACACTTTTGGTTGCATGCAGTCAGATGGGATAAATTTACTCTATGGAAATGAAAATGACATTTTGCTCAATCAATGCACAATAAGTAGTTTGATATTGCCAAAATGTCCTCCTGATGATTTTTAAAAACTCATCAGGACACTTTCTTTGGTTTAACAAAAAAGAAAATATAGTACAAGTTTAGCCCTGGTGGTGCACATTTGATCTAACACCTCTACTTGTTATTGATAGTGGGAATTTTCCTTAGATTTTTTTTTCTTATTTTATCCCCTTTATTTTACTTTTTTATTGCTCATATTGCTTTGGATATCAATTTTTAATTTTTAAAATAAATAATTTTCATAGTCTTATACCTTTATTTAATAATATATGATTAAAGGTGGAACACCACCTGGTATGCATTTTTCACACAAGTTATTACTATAGTAATAACGTTAACAATATAATGATGACAAAAAATTAATCAAATGGTAAATTTAAATGACACAGAAAGATCAAATTCCAGTGGAAATGTTTATAAGAAATCCCTTTTGAGTCTAAGAAGATTTGCTGTATGCCTACTCTAAATTATAAAAGTGTCCAGCACAAGTTCGGCCGAACTTGTGCTGGACACTTTTGGTTGCATGAAGTCATATGAGATAATTTCTCTCTATGGCAATAAAAATGATATTTCACTCAATTATTGAAGTAAAGAATGTTTAATATTGTAAAATTGTCCCTTGGAAGTCTGTCCAAACCTCAGTTCAAAATTTGTTAGCTATACATAAAAGTAAGTTTAGACCAAGTCTTGACCTAGGGGTCCCCAACTGTCCCAACACCACTTCTGGCTCTTGATAGTAAAAATTTTACTTGTATTTTTTATTTCGTATTTGATCCCATTTATTTTCATTTTACTTTTCTATTACTCTTTTTAATTTTAAATATCAATTTATTTTTTAAAAACTAAACATATTCATATTTCTTTAACTTTATATAATAATATTATTAAAGTTTTAACATCACCAGTTTTGCATTTGGCATGCAGGTTTTTGCTATACTAGAAACATTAATAATATATATGGTGACAAAAAATTAATTATAAGATAAATATGAATGATAAAAAAAAGTTAAAAACCCAATAGAAATGTGAAAAACAAAAAACTGATGTACTGAGAAACACTTTCACCCTAGCTACTCTCCATCATAAAAGTGTCCAGCACAAGTTTGGCCGAACTTGTGCTGGACACTTTTGTTCAGGTGCAGTCAGATGGGATCAATTCTCTCTGTGGAAATTAAATTTAAAAAAATGCTAAATAATTACATTAGAAGTAGTTTGGTATAGCTGAATTATCCACCTGGAGGTTTTCCAAAACTCAGGTGAAAAATTTTTTATCTTTAAAAAAAATTAAATTTTATCAAATTTAGCCCTGATGGCACCCATTTGTTTCAACAGCTCTACTGGCTCTTGAAGGCAGGAATTTTTCTTGAATTTTTCTTTTTCATATTTGATCTCTTTTACTTTACTTTTTTATCACTCATGTTACATTTGGATATTAATTTAAAATTTTGGAAAAGAAATCATTTTCATATTTTTTTAACATTTTTTAATAATATTATAAAAGGTGTAATATAGCATGGCATGCATTTGGTGCACAAGTTTTTTCTATACTAATAAAATTAACAAAATTCCAATGACAAAAAATTAATCAGATAATAAAATATGAATAACACAGAAAGATCAAATACCACTTGACATGTTTTAAAAAAATAACAGTTGCACTGAAGAAGACCTGCACCCTAGCTACTCTCCATCATAAAAGTGTCCAGCAAAAGTTTGGCCCAACTTGTGCTGGACACTTTTGGTCAGGTGCAGTCAGATGGGATCAATTCTCTCTATTGAAATAAAAAAATTAATTGATAAGAAACTTCACTAGATGTAGTTTGATATAGCTGAATTATCCACCTAGAGTTCATCCAAACCACTGGTACACAATTTTTTATCTTTAAAAAACAATCAATTAAGTACAATTTATCCCTGATGGCTCTCATTTTCTTCAACATCTCTACTGGCCTTTTATATTAGCAATAATACTTAGAGTTTGTTTTTCATATTTGATCGCTTTAAATTAATTTTTTATTCCTTATATTTCTCTTGGATATCAATTAATAATTATTAAAATAAATTATTTTAATATTTTTATACATTTTTTTAATAATATTATAAAAGGTGTAACATCACTCAGTATGCATTTGGCACACGATTTTTTGCTATACTTATATAATTAATAATATAATTAAGATAAAAAATTCATCAGACAATATGTATGAGTGAGGCACAAAGATAAAATACCAGTAGACATGTTTTTAAGAAATACCAGATGAACTGAAAAAAAATTCTACCCCAGCCGCTCTCCATCATAGAAGTGTCCAGCACAAGTTCAGCCGAACTTGTGCTGGACACTTTTGGTCATGTGCAGTCAGATGGGATCAATTCTCTGTATGGCAACAAAAATTTTTTTTTATCAAATTTCACCAGAAGAAGTTTGGTTTAGCTGAATCATCCACCTGCTGTTCTACCCAATATCAGGTGTATAATTTTTTATCTTTAAAGAAAAGGTCACTTATTACAATAAAGCCCTGATGGCTTCCATTTGCTTTAACACCTCTACTGCCTCTTGATAGCAGGAATTTTACTAGTATTTTTTTCATATTTGAACTGTTTGACTTTTATTTTACTCTTTTATTCCTCTTTTTACTTTTAAATATCTATTTAATTTTTGTAAAACTAATCCTTTCCATATTTATTTACATCTATTTTAAAAAATTATTGAAGGTATAACTTCACATGGTATGCATTTGGCACACAAGCTTTTGCTATACTAATAACATTAATAATATAATGGTGATAAAATATTAATCGGATGATAAATATGAAAGATACAGACTGATCAAATACCAGTAGACATGTTTATGAGAAATATAAGATGAAGGAACTGAAGAAAATTTCCACCCAAGCTACTCTCCATCATAAAAGTGTCCAGCACAAGTTCGGCCGAACTTGTGCTGGACACTTTTAGTCACGTGCAGTCAGATGGGATCAATTCTCTATATGGCAACAAAAATACATTTTTTTATTAAACTTCACTACAAGTAGTTTTGATTAGCTGAATCATCCACTTGTTGCTCTTCCCAACCTCAGGTGTATAATTTTTTATCTTTATAAAAAAAGGTCACTTATTAAAATTTAGCTCTGATGGCTCCCATTTGTTTCAACACTTCTACTGGCTCTTGAGAGCAAGAATTTTACTAGTATTTTGTTTTTCATAATTGATCTCTTTGAGATTAATTTTACTTTTTTATTTCTCTATTTTTTTAATATCTATTTAAATTATTGTAAAGCTAATCATTTTCATATTTTTTTACTTTTATTTCATAATATTATAAAAGGTGTAACATCACCTGGTATGCATTTGGCACATGATTTTTTTCTATACTTATAATATTAATAATATAATGGTGACAATAAATTAATCAAATGATATATATGAGTGAGGCCAAAAGATCAAATACCAGTGGACATGTTTATAAGAAATACAAGATGAACTGAAGAAAAATTCTACCCTAGCTACTCTCCATCATAAAAGTGTCCAGCACAAGTTCGGCCAAACTTGTGCTGGACACTTTTTGTCAAATGCAGTCTGATGTGATCAATTCTCTCTATTGCAATGAAAATGAATTTTTCTTCAATAATTGCACTAGAAGTTGTTTGATATGGCAAAATTTTCATCTTGAAGTTTTGGTAAAGCTCAAGTGGATTTTTTTTTATTTTTACAATAAATGAATTATAGTCCAAGTTTAGTGCCACTGGTGGGCATTCACCCCATCATGTCTACTTGCTCTTGATGGCAGGAATTTTACTTTAATTTTTTATTTCATATTTGATCCCTTTAATTTTACCTTTTAATCCCTCATATTGCTTTTGGATATCAATTTATTTTTTGTAAAACAAATCATTTTCATATTTTTTTACTTTATTTAATAATATTATAAAAGGTGTAACATCACCCGGTATGCGTTGGGCACACGAGTTTTTGCTATACTTATAATATTAATAATATAATGGTGACAAAAAATCAATCAAATGATAAATATGAGTGAGGCACAAAGGTCAAATACCATTTAATCAATAGTTCTTTTTAATATTATAAAATTTTTGATTAAATAAAATGGTAATAATGAATTATATTTTTCATCCACAATTCCACTCTAATGATTCCCACTGCACAAAAAGGGTTCACTCAGTCCTTTCTTTACTGCTTGTGCATATATTTTATTGCCCACAGTACTACAATTTTTTGTAGTGATTATCCCACATCTGATTCAGGAATATTTTTGAACAATATAAGTTTTTTTTACAAAAGACCTTATCATATCCAATATCCCACAAAAAATACAACCTGTTTTTGTATTAAAACCCATTAATTATTAAGAAATTGTTAAAATAATTAGATTAGACCCTGGCACAGCTAGATCCATACCAACCAACCTAAAGTCTTTTCAATATTGAAAACAATTAAATAAAATTATGATATCATACTAAATTATGGGCACCAACCATAATTCAGTACTTCTCATTTGCTCTGCTACAAAATGAGTGCATGTAGCATTTTTCTAATGTTGGACTGTTTTTCTTCCTTCCCTCACACCTTTAGTCCAGAATGAAAATTTAGTATGAGTTTTGGTCAAAATGGTTTGCCAGTGTTATCTGTATGCAATATAAATTCATATTGCATATTTCTATTTATGCATAAAATATACTTGTTAAGCATCTTTTTTTTGCATTTTTCAATCATTATGCATATTTATGCATATGCATATGCATATTCATTATACAGATTTATATGCATATTAATATATTTTATTCATATACATATATGCACCTTTTTTTGCAAATTCAATATGCATATTTTTAATGCATATTCAATATGCATATTTTTATGCATATTCAATATGCATATTTTTTATGCATAATCACTATGCATATTTTTATGCATGTTTTTTATGCATATTTATTCTTCATAGTCATTATGCATACACTTTGGATAGGCATTTCACATCAATTTTTAGCATGCAATAAGTATCCACCATGCAAATTCAAATGCATATGCATCTATATCATACACGCAACATATATTCAAGTTTAAGATTTGAATATTAAGGTATGCTAAGTGATGTTGTTCAACCTTTTGCCAAACCTGAGATTAACTGATGTTCAATGTGGTTCTTAAGCTCTGCTCAAGGAGGGATTGTTCTGGATTCAATCTGTGACAGTTTATTTTTTCAATGTTTTTTCATCAGATTTAAAAACATCTTTCTGACAGTTCCAGGATGGTTTCCCAACAGTTTCCTGACAAATTCCTAATAGTTTCAAAAAGAAGGAACTGCTAGCAGTTCACCCCCAGATTTCCCGTGGTGATAGCTTTAAAATTAATTTAAAATGGTTTGCTATATTACTCATGAAAGAAATGACATACCTTTTGGACACATTTTGGCTAGTTTGTTTAGATTTATGAGATGTTGCATAAGAGGAATCCTTGGCAGGAGGAGTTTTAGTGGCACTGAAAAAACTATGGCCCCTAGAAAGTCTCATTCTTTTTGAACATTGAAGAATAGTCTTACCTCCCTTTTGAGATGTTGATACATGGCCTTCAGGGTCAGCTCTTTCATTATCATCATTGTCTTTGATGATAATGACATCATCAGGAGGAATGATTCCTTTTTCATAAGCTGAATTTGAATAAGTTTTAAAGAAAAACGTTCAATAATCTATCCTACTGAGTTTAAACAAGTTAATATAAAATAATTGCTTCCATTTTTCTAGTTCATCGATTTATTTGAGCAAATTGTTATATGCATTTGAAATATAAGATGGCAAAGGCTTCTGAGTAAGAGTTGAAAGTAGCTCTTCAGTTTAGCCTTTAGTGAATTCAAGTATCTTGCCATATTTAGATCGGGTAATTTTAGTCCTTTTGTTGGCAAGAGAAGGGGGGTTTGGAGACATGCCTAGATGTGGTTGTTTCTTGAGTTTGAAGGATTCAAATTGAGGATGCTGATGAGATTTCGTCAAATAACTAATTGGTGCTAATATATCAAATATATTAATGGAAAAGAAAAATTTGTTTAAGAAGATACAAGAGATAAAGTATTAGATCTTATGTAAAGGAGGTGTCTGTTTATCACAAAGCATTTTAATCACTTATTACTTGAATAAAATAAAAAAATCTTATATCAAGGTGATAAAGAGATAAAAAATATATATTACGATTTGGATTTCCTAGTTGGACTAACACAGATAAATGTGATAACCAAAAGATAATAGTAGCAAAATTGAGAAATGTGGTACAAAACAAGAGGGTTTATATATTACCAGAAGCAGGTTTTTGATAGGGGTTCTTTTATGATGGGATCAAGCTAGCAAGCATATTGGAAAATAGTCTGATGATAATAATGGGGTTAATAGTGAAATGGAAGTGACTAAACATAAACATTGGGGGCTTTAAAGTATGACAAACAAAAAAAATGTACAATTTTCAATTTGAAAATAGCAAAGGGTATATTGTTGAGAATGTAAAGTTAACTAATTTAAATATTTAAATTAATTTGTAAATATTGAAATTATGTAATATGACAAAGGGATCTATTATTGGAGATTTTGACATTATGGTCTTCCAACATTGGCAGTGCCCTTTGTTGGTCTGTTTTGTGTTGTTTTTTTATGTCTTAATTGGCATTGTTTGAATAATGGGGTGTTTTCCTAATTTTATTCAGTTAATATTGGGACTACTGATATGTGGGTAATACCATTAGTGTCAGCCTAAATATCCTTAGGACTGAGTATTTCTTATGCTTAAAATAAGATAACCTTAACTAGATTAAGCTTATATCTTAAAAATAAGGTTAAAATAATAATATATATTATTTTATTATATATATATATAATTATTATTCTATTATATAATTTATAATAGTTTAAATAGCTTATCAATGGCCTAATAATACTTATTAAGGTGTTAATGGAGTCATAATATACTTATCTTAAGTGATATGAAGTAATTATTGACATACATAAGCTTATATGTATACATAAATCTCATATTCAGTGAAATATGCAGTATATTATGTATATTTAGGTATATAAGTGGGTTTTAGCCCCTTAATAGCCTATAACCTTTGTTTTTCTGCTTATTTTAGGTCATATGGACGAAATCAGTGGACTCACAACGCCTACAGAAGCATAGACACCTATATCAGGCGCATACATCCAGTTTGGACAACTAAAATTACTTCCTTGGATGGTTATTCACAGATTTATGAGTTGGAAAGATGTTTTTGGGTTAATGTGGATGCTTGGGGATGTTATTGGGGGCTTGGACATTTTATTTGTTTCCTTTATATGCTTTTAGTTTCATTAAATCTCTTTTTGATCATTTATTTTACCTGTTTCTTTATGGTATCTGCTTTTATCTGGGTTTTCTATTTATGGTATGACTCTGTGTTATTATTAATAGTGATGGAGGGTCCTTACTGGAGGTCTGGGTGTTGAAACTGCTTGAAGTGGACGCCATGGGGAGGTGATGGGCCCTCACAGTGCTGTAATTGCCGGGGATAGCAGTGACATCATCTGGATTGAAGGTCTGTGCACTCCAGTGGATTTGGGTATAAGTAAGGAGGGATTTTGACGGTTTATTATCATCATTCAATTACTACACTTGAAACAAACACTACAATACAATTATTAGAAGTCAGAAATATATTATAAAGCCCTTATAAATTGATATTATCTTTATAAAAGCTATAACTATATTTTATTCTTCTATTTTCCACCACTAGCACGCATTTAAATCCAAGTATTGTGAGTTTTATTTGAGTATAACTATTCTATTAGTCTTCCCCTGAGGTTTAATCACTAAATCATTTATTAATAAGTAGTAGGACCATAAAATAACACTATTATATCATACTTACATACTAGACTATACTGACAATTGGGGGTCTTTCCTTATATTTTACTTATTATTTAGTATAAGCCTTGGGACGTGATTTTTACCTTAGTACAGCTCAAAATTAACCAAATATTTGGGTCTGCTGCATAATAGTGGGTCATCATAACTCATTGATTGCGGAAAAGAACCCTTAAAATAATTGTACTAATTTTTTATCATAAAAATTAGATATTTACAGTAGTAACTGTACCCAATATAAACCCAATTTCACTTGGTATTTGGACACCAATATAACACCCAATAAAATTGGTATTTGTCTAAAGCTTGGTAAGCTAATTATTCACCCTTATAGAGGTCTAGTTAAACTTATTATTATACTTTTAACAGATTTTTTCGAATTTTTCTTATATTTTATTTAAATAGATAAAGATATAAATTCAGGGTAAGCTCCATTGCTTTTTTATTAGTAATATAATTGCTAATATTATTTGTCTACTAATTCCACAGAGTTTTTTCCTTTTGTAGACGTAAAATATTGTTATTCTGAACAATATGAGTGCTCCCCAGGATAGTGTAAGTGAACAGCCTGCTTATAATACCAGGTCTAAAGCTAATAAAAACTTTCCAGGACATCACCATGGAGGGACAACAGTACCCCCAGCCAGAAAGCATGAGTATAGAGGAAAAGGACGCCCTCTTAAAAAAGATAACTATCAAAAAGACGTCTCCTCCTCTTCAGGATCAACTGTCCCACCTGGCCAAACAGGTTCTGAAGCTAGAGGAATCAAAATCTCTCATGTTCAAAGAGGTAGAGCAGTTGCAAAACAATTGCAAGGTAGGATTTCAGCAGATGAATCAGGCAATGGCAGAATTAAAGGGAGGCCAGCCCAGTCAATCAAATCATCAACCCCCTACCCAAGGAGGGTCCACTCACTCCCAGGAGAAAATCCTGGTAGACAAATGGAAATGGGACTGGTTTCACCAACAGTGGACAAGCCACAGTTGCAACAGGGGTCCGCCCCCTCATCTGACTTCCTCAGCTCACCCTTACAAGGGAAAAAAGCGCCAAAAATAAGGACTGGCAACCATCCCTTGGTAAGTAACTTACCCTCTCAGATTAGACATAATGCTGATAATTACAATATAGGTAATTCTATTGATGTTAAATCTGTACAACAAATAGAGGAGGATTTAAGAAATTTAGGTTTTAGAGTAGATACACCTGACTTGTCTTTTGTCCATAATAACAGTACTATATACAATGATAATACAGTTAATCCTCAGTTGCAACCACCCACTAGTGAGATGAGAAGTTCACAGGAGAGTGAGAGAATTGAAAAGGAGGACATGGAATATTTTAACAATAATCCAACTGTCCATAGAATTGTTTCAGAGTTGTGGAATAGAATGACTGATTGTGAGGAGCAGACAGTTAAGCTCACTAGTGATACAATTTCATCCTTGACATTGAACATTTCTCAATTAGCAACACGTAATAAAGAATTAGAGAAAGAACATTTGTCTCTAACTCTTAAATATGATTCATTGAGTAATAAATATAATGACCTTTTAAACAAATTTTGTGAGTTAGAAAAATTATATGAAACACACTTATTAAAAACTGAATCAAGAACAAAGTTATCTTTTGCCCAGACAAATCAAAGTGTCTCTGAGTTGCTACAAAGATTAACTAAAGTTGAGATTGAAACTGCCAATCTACTAATGAACCAGGATAATCATAAGTATAATCAATATAATAATAATCCTTTCATTGGCAAAAGTGAATCTCATTCCTTCCCTATACCACCACAATTAAAACCATCTGGTGGTAGTGTCAAATCTGAAAATATAAGTCACAAATCCGTGCAGGAAGAAATACAAGACCATTTATCAAAAGTGAATGAGTTGTTGAATTTACCTAAGATTAGTGAGATAAAATCCAATCAGAAGAACTGGCCTAAAATGGATCAGTACCCAACTTATGATGGGGAAGGCAGCTCTGATTGGCAACATTTTATTCAAAGAATTGACAACTTGAAATTCTCATATAAGTTACCAGATGAAGAGATAACATCAAAATTAATTTCTTTATTTAAGGATGTTGCTTTATTATGGTTTGAAGCTGTCTTAAGTGAGGGTAGAGACTACTCTTGGGCTGAATGGAAACAACTTATTGAAAAACAATTTGGAGGTTCTAAATTCAGGCTTACTCAGCAGAGACTGTATGAGAAGACTAGGTATAATCCGTTGAATGGTGACAAGCCTATGGTATTTTTAATGAATTTAAACAAAATATTAAAAGCCATTGAGCCTCATATGGATTTTAACTTATGGAAAGATAAGATAATATACAAATTACCTATATCTGTCAGAGACATTGTTGTATCTAGAACATTAAATGTTACTGAATATTCTGACTTTATTAATATTTGCAATGAAATATTATTAAACCATAAGTATGAATCAAGGTATTCCACTTATAAGCAAAATGTTGAACCTGTAAAAACTCAGAATTCAAAAACACTTCAGGAGAAGCAGAAAAAACCTACTGCACCTGTAGTACCTAAAAAGTATGAAACAAATACTTGTTATAAGTGTAACAAACCTTGGGTCAAAGGTCACAAATGTGAGAAAAACATAAATATTGTTGAAAATCAACGTGAATCTGAAACTGAAACAGAAAAAAGTAAAGAATCAAGTGATTATGACAGAAATATCTCATATAGTGATGAAAATGAAGTCTGTATGTTGGAAGATGATTTGTCCATCTTTGAAAATCCAATATTAAATATGGACTCAAATGAATCTTTAATGAATTTTGAGGATGCTGAAATCATTAAGGATATACAAGCTGATAACTTTAGAATGACACCTATCACGGTTCCAGCTATCATTTCTGGTGAAAATGTTAGTATAGTATTGGACACAGGAGCTGCTGGTTCAGTTGTTTCCACTAATACATTACAGAAAATTGATAGTGAATATAAGTTTAAGCTTGAACCAGTTCAGAATAAAAATTGGAGAGGTTTTGGATCAGTACTACACCCCATTGGTAAATACAAAGCTGCTGTTTTCTTTAAACACCAACATGGTTATGTAAGGGTAACTTGTGACTTTGTAGTAATGGATAATACAAATTGTAGTAACTGTTTTATCATTGGAAATGATATTCTGACAAAATTTGGTGTAAAATTAGACCCTGCTAATAACAATTTTACAATTGGCATGAATGGTAAAAGGAAATTTAAAATAAATTCTTTTAACACAGTCTTACACATTGAGTCAGTAACAAATTCCCCATCTAAAGGAAGAGAATCCAATGAGTTGGAACTTCTGGAAACAGAAATTTCAAAAGCATCATTTGGCACTCAGATAAGTAAAACTGAGAAAGATAATATTTTGGAATTAATTAAAGCTTTTCCAATGGCTTTTGCACATGGTACAAATGAACTTGGCCTTGTAAAAGATCATGAAATGAAAATTAGTTTAACCTGTGATTTGGATAATATTCCTGCTAGTCTTAAAAAGAAACCATACCCTGCTTCACCAATGAAGAGGAAAGACATAGAGGATAATATTAAGATTTTATTAAAAATGAACATTCTTGAGAAGGTTGAAACTACACCAAAATATTGTGTAATATCACCAGTGCTGATTTCTTATGAAAAAGATAAAGCAAGACTGTGCGGTGATTATAGAGCATTAAATACATTTACAGTAGATGATATTTATCCCTTGCCAAGGATTGCCTCTATACATGCTACCCTTAAAGGTGCTAAATATATAAGTTGCCTAGATGGAAATAAAGGGTACCATCAAATTCCTGTTGAAAAGAATTCACAGAACTTTTTGTTGATAACAACACACATGGGAATTTATAAGTATGTCAGAATGCCATTTGGACCAAAAAATGCTCCATCAGTATTTCAGAAGTTAATGGATATAACATTCCATAATGAAATGATTGAGGGATGGTTAATGGTATACATTGATGACATCATAGTGTTCTCTAAAACTTTTGATGAACACTTAATCCATTTAAGGAAAGTATTTCAGAAAATGGATGAAATAAAAATGACCCTTGCATTGAAAAAATGTAAATTTGGGTTTGAATATTTAAAAGTGCTTGGTCATATTGTATCTGGCTTACAAATATGTGTAGACCAAAATAAAGTGGCTGCAATAAAGAATATTGGCATTCCTCAAAATGTGAAGGATGTACAATCTTTTCTTGGAATGTGTGGTTATTATAGACAATATATAAAAAACTACCAATCAATTGCTGCACCACTGACCACACTGATAAAGAAATCAGAAGCTTTCATTTGGAATAATGAAAGACAACAAGCTTTTCATAAGTTGAAAGAATGTTTAATGACAGCTCCTATCTTGGGATTACCAGATTTCCAATTACCTTTTGTATTATATACAGATGCAAGTTTTATTGGACTGGGTGCTGCTTTGCATCAAAAACAACTTATTGAAGGTAAAATGTCAGAAGTAGTAATCTGCTATATTTCACGTACTCTGAGAAGTGGTGAATTGAAATATGGTGCTACTCAACTTGAATGTTTGGCAGTAGTATGGGCTCTTGAAAAGCTACATTATTACCTTGAAGACCAAAAATTTGAGTTAATAACTGACTGTAGTGCAGTTAAGTCACTCTTAAACATGAAAACTCCTAATAGACACATGTTTAGATGGCAATTAGCTGTACAAGAATACAGAGGACGGATGACTATTACACATAGAGGAGGAACCTTGCACTCTAATGTAGATCTGTTATCTAGAGTACCTCTGCCTAATAATGATGATAATACTGCTCATGTTCCTGAATCAGAGATTATTAACATTTATGGCATTTATATTGTAGATCTTGAGGATGAATTTATGCAATCAATTCTTGAAAATTATAATTCAGATCCTGACTTAAGTAAATTAACTACAATATTAAATGATCCATCTAATGCTTCAATGAATGTTTTAATAAAAACATTACCAAATAAGTATAAAGAGGCATTAGAGAAAGGAAAATTTTCCATTGAGGATGGTTTTATATATTACAGGAAAAAATTAAGTAATCTAATTGTAATTCCCCCTTCAATGAAGGAGTTAATGTTAAGTATATGTCATGATGATATATTAGCAGGTCATTTTGACTACCATAAAACATTAACCAGAGTAAAAAACACAGCTTGGTGGATTAACATGTCTGAGGATGTTCAGAAATATGTTGAAACATGTGATTCTTGCCAAAAATCTAAAAGATTAACAGGAAAAAGAGCTGGTTTATTACAACAAATTGAGCAACCAAAAGCTCCATGGGAAATCATTAACATGGACTTTGTAACAGGTTTGCCAATAGCAGGGCATAAGAGTTATAACTCCTGCTGGGTAATTGTAGATAGATTTACAAAGATGTGTAAATTTATTCCTACCCACAAAGAGGTTTCTGCAAAGGACTTAGCTTTTTTATGGTGGACACAAATGTTAAATACAGCAGGTTTCCCAAAGCAATAGTTTCTGACAGAGATTCTAAATTTACTTCTGAGTTCTGGACGTCACTTATGGATGTTTCAGGGTGTCAATTAAAACTTTCTACAGCACACCATCCACAAACTGATGGGCTAGCAGAAAGAATGATACAAACCTTAGAAGATATGATAAGAAGATACTGTGCTTTTGGTCTTAATTTTAAAGACAATGACAAATTCACGCATGATTGGGTAACCCTTATCCCAGGTTTAGAATTTGCATATAATAGTACAGTACATTCTGTCACTGGCAAAAAACCATTTGAGTTATGGTTGGGTTATGTACCTAATACCCCTGCTAAAACTCTTAATAAGTTACCTAGATTGGATATTCATCCAGGTACTAAATCTTTTCTTCAGATGCAAGAATTATGCAGAAAACATGCTCAAGAATGTATAAATAAGGCTTTTGAGTATGAAAGGAAAAGATGGGATAAAGCCCATAAAGAACAAATGTTCAAAGAGGGTGATGAAGTCCTTATTTCAACGCTACATTTCAATTTAAATGGTAATGTTAAATTGAAGGATCCATTCATTGGACCATTTGTAGTTAAAAAGATGGTTGGTAATAATGCTGTTGAGGTTATTCTATATGCACCTTATGATAGAAAACATCCAGTATTTCCTATTTCTCTTATAAAACCATACCATTCTAATGATACTGCTCTCTTTCCAAAAAGATCAGGAAGGCATAAACAGCAACCTGAAGAAATAGTGGAAAAAGAAGAAATTGAAAAGATACTTAAAAAGAGACACCTTACTAAAGAAAAGGGAGTTGAGTATCTATTAAGATTTAAAAATAAATCAAGTGAATATGACCAGTGGATTCCAGAAAATGAAATCTCTGATCTTAAAAATCTCTTGAAAAAATTTAAATCTAAATAATACTGTTCATTCAGTATATGTATTATAAAAATTATTTTTTTATTTTATTATTTCACTCCTTAAGTTTAATTAAAATGTCTTAACATTTTTTTTTATTATTTTTTTTTGGGGTGAGGGAGTGTCAGCCTAAATATCCTTAGGACTGAGTATTTCTTATGCTTAAAATAAGATAACCTTAACTAGATTAAGCTTATATCTTAAAAATAAGGTTAAAATAATAATATATATTATTTTATTATATATATATATAATTATTATTCTATTATATAATTTATAATAGTTTAAATAGCTTATCCATGGCCTAATAATACTTATTAAGGTGTTAATGGAGTCATAATATACTTATCTTAAGTGATATGAAGTAATTATTGACATACATAAGCTTATATGTATACATAAATCTCATATTCAGTGAAATATGCAGTATATTATGTATATTTAGGTATATAAGTGGGTTTTAGCCCCTTAATAGCCTATAACCTTTGTTTTTCTGCTTATTTTAGGTCATATGGACGAAATCAGTGGACTCACAACGCCTACAGAAGCATAGACACCTATATCAGGCGCATACATCCAGTTTGGACAACTAAAATTACTTCCTTGGATGGTTATTCACGGATTTATGAGTTGGAAAGATGTTTTTGGGTTAATGTGGATGCTTGGGGATGTTATTGGGGGCTTGGACATTTTATTTGTTTCCTTTATATGCTTTTAGTTTCATTAAATCTCTTTTTGATCATTTATTTTACCTGTTTCTTTATGGTATCCGCTTTTATCTGGGTTTTCTATTTATGGTATGACTCTGTGTTATTATTAATAGTGATGGAGGGTCCTTACTGGAGGTCTGGGTGTTGAAACTGCTTGAAGTGGACGCCATGGGGAGGTGATGGGCCCTCACAGTGCTGTAATTGCCGGGGATAGCAGTGACATCATCTGGATTGAAGGTCTGTGCACTCCAGTGGATTTGGGTATAAGTAAGGAGGGATTTTGACGGTTTATTATCATCATTCAATTACTACACTTCAAACAAACACTACAATACAATTATTAGAAATCAGAAATATATTATAAAGCCCTTATAAATTGATATTATCTTTATAAAAGCTATAACTATATTTTATTCTTCTATTTTCCACCACTAGCACGCATTTAAATCCAAGTATTGTGAGTTTTATTTGAGTATAACTATTCTATTAGTCTTCCCCTGAGGTTTAATCACTAAATCATTTATTAATAAGTAGTAGGACCATAAAATAACACTATTATATCATACTTATATACTAGACTATACTGACAATTAGATAGTCCCAGTTTCACTCTACATTTTATTTCTTGTTAATATTTTTGATATTCTAAGTTTTAAGGGGTCATTTCCTCATTTTTCATTTCTAAAAGATAGCTGTTTAATTTTGTTTTTTATGTTTTACGGGCTAATATTAATTTTTAGGATTAAGTGCTTAGTACCATTAGATAGAGCTAATTTGACTCTATATTAATTTCTCAATGTTGTCAGAGCTTAAATTTGTGTTTTAAGGGTTTTAGTAGTTGTGGTGGATTTTTCTAAGTAGTTTGGGCTTTTTTTTGGAGGTTTTTGGTGGTTTTCTGGCTTCAGGATGGTCCGGCCGCCTCTAGGCAGACCACCCAACTTAGTTCTAGAAGGCTGGGAAGTGTTTCTAGAGGGTTTTTTTGCAATTTGGCTGTCAAAAGCACCATATTTGTTGCTGTGCATGGGATGTTTAGATGGTGGTCTGTGTGTACACACTGAATAAGACAGTTTGGGAAAACTATAATTATCATACAACCATCCAGAGGTGATATCATTGTTCTCACTCAGTTTTAACTGTTTTTTTGGCCACAATTGGCTGTGTTTGTTGCAAGGTTAGTTCTTTATTTATCTCAAATTTGGCAACTGGTTTCTCTGGTGTAGATTTGCAACCTGCATCAAGTATTATTGCTGTTTTCTGTGAAACAAGTGCACAGTGTTTTGGTTTTCTGGTGTGGATCTTACTAAATTTCAGGTTTCAGGTTCTTTGTTTCTCAGTGGTCTGCTATTGGCTACTGTCTTGACTTGTTAAGCATTCAAGAAGTGTGTTGGAAGGGGTATAGTAACAGTCTCTAATTTGCTGTAGCAAATAAATCTCACCTGGTATTTCTCAAAGGAACAGGGGTTTTGCTCTCCAGCTTTACTCCAACTCCCTTGGTCAAGGCCTATAGCTAGTACTATAGGATTGTCTAAATTTCTGGTGCCCAACGTGGGTTGAGGATTTGCTAGCTTTTGGAATCTCTGTTACTGTTGTACTCTCTTCTTTTGTGGACTCTTTGTGTATTTTGAATTTTTTGGTGCTGTATCTCTCTGTGGTTGGTCTAGGGGGTCTTCTCTCTAGTTGGATTCGTTCCCTCCTAGGTCTCTGAAGGCTACTGGGGGGACTTTGGCTATCTGTGGTGAAAAGTTGGGGAGGTGTAATTGGAAATAGTTAGGATGGTCAGTATCAAGTCATGGAAATGGCAAATTTGCTTTGGAGAGGAGGCAAGGTTATTTTTGGAGATCTTTGAAGCTGCTGCTGATGTGTATGGGGCTTCCGATTTGGATAGGGTTAACAAGGTGATCTTTTTCATTGATGACAGAGAGGTGGTGAAGGAAGTTCTTAGGATGGAGGGATATAGTATTCAGGATTGGGGAAAGTTAAAGATGGAAATGATCAAGAAGTGGCCCACTGTGTTTTCAATGGATGATCTTTATGGCATTGCTGGGAAATGGGAAATGGATGGTATTGTAACTTTTCTGGTTCAGTATGGTAAATTTATGGAGGAGTTTGAAGAGGTTATGAATTATCTGGACTATAATGGTACTTCCTCTCATGAAATGGAGGCCAAGAGTTTATTTTGGAGTGCCATGGGTCTGGTGGTCAAAAAGGAGGTTCAGGAATTTCTGTTAAAGTCTGGGCTGATGAAGACACTTCTAAATGGGGAAAGTAGGATTCCTGCTATAGGTGTATTGAAGAAGGCTATTCTGGGGCATCTTGAAATCCTTTTTTCTAAAGAGGTGGAACCTGAAAATGAAAATTTAATGGATGTAAAAATTCAGGAAGAGGTGGCAGAAAACTCAGCTAAGTGTAAATTTTGGAATCACCCACTTCGGGAGATGATGATGTTTGTGATTTTTTAGAAATTTTTATTTCTTTAACAGATAATGTCAATGGATCTCAAGAATGTGCTTCACTTGATGTTTTGGATATATACACACTTGATGATCAGTGTATCTTTTCAAAGGTGGATGAGCTCTGTGGGAAGGAAAAATTGGATGTTCATGATAATATGGTTTCTTCATGTTTAGAAAATGTATTTTTGGATGAAGATGTTTCTTTAAGATCTGTTGATGGTCAGCAAGAGTCTGTGTTGGATCTATTGCTCTTAGAGGAAGATTTTTTTCTGGGTGCTCCTTTAAGTTCAGAATATGAATGCTTGGAGGAGGATGTTAATTTTGATGTTATGGACTCTATTCTGGAGGATCTTTTGGATTCTCAGAGTAATTCTGAACTTAATGATTTGAAGCCTCATGAAAAAGATTCTCAGTTTCTTCTTTCAAGTTCAGAGGATGGAAGAAGTGGTGACAAAATCTCTATAGAAAGTTTGGATATTCAGAATGATTATGTTCTGGATTTATGTTTGTTGGAGGAATATAATTCCAAGCTGGTTCCCTCAAGATCAGAAGATTTTTGCTTGGGGGAAGATGATTCTTTTAGTGTTCTGGGTCCTGTTTTGCATGATTTTTTTAAATTTCAATAAAATTTTGTGATTGATGATTTGGAGTTAGAGACAGTAAACTCTCAGGTTCTTCTCTCAATTGGAGAAGGTTTTTTTAGAAAGGAGGATAAAATTATTGATGCTGTAGATTTCTCTGTTTCAAAGGATATACAGTGGATGGACACTGGAAATGAAATTGATGGTAAATTCAGTGTATGGAGAAGGATGGGGATTTTGAGGTCTGATTATGGGATATCAGAATTTGAAGTGGGGCTTAACTTTTTGTAGCCCTAGGGGCAAACTTATTGGTTTCAACCTGGGGATTTCAAGAATCTGATTCCTCCAAAATGAGGATAAACTATTTAATTGGTCTTTTTCTTTGTGTGGCTGGCTCTTCAGGATCCATTTTTCTCAATATTTGGTCTGGTTATTTTTGTAGGTAAGAAGAAAACTCAAGAAAATAAAATAAAAATTTCAAGATAGCTCAAGATAATAAAAAAAAAAAATTCTGAAAATAATGAAGAAAAATTATAAGAATTTTTTTTGTGAAGATCTGGAAGGTTTTTTCACCTTCCCCATGAGGCTAAACTGGAAGATTGTTCTCTCCTCCCCCAAGAGGTTAAACTGGCTGGTTCTGATCTTGATTCTGGTGATCAGGATGTTTTTTTTGATGAAGAAGGGGCTGTTTTTTGGGATGGCTCGTATTTAGAAAATGGTGTTTTTAATAGTGAACTGGATTCTCTTAAGATTCAGTGGAAAAAAAAGGATGTACCAAAGCTTAGGGATTGGTGTCCTGGTTGGGCTGGTCAAGTAGCTCATGTTCACACTGGTGATTTTTATGATAGGTTTGTACCCTTGGATTTCGTATTGTTGGATTTTGAAGATAAAACCTGGGGTCAGACTGGGTTTTATTTTACTATGGTTGAATTTCTGTTAACCTTGGAGAGGCCAGATATTTGTGATGATTATACTTGGGTGGAAATCAAGAAGAAGAGTCCTGGGTTCTATTTGTCAGGAAGGAGGTTGATGAGGAGGAGACATTCAAATCCTCAAGTAGCTGTGATTCAGAAGAATGGTCAAGAGTTGGTGTTGAAGTCTTTGAATGAAGACCTTGGTCAAAGAGGCTTTGGTGAGACTTATAGAAGAGTAGCAGACAGATTTTGGTGGCCAGGTATGAAGTTGGCTGTGAAGGTTTGGGTTCAATCTTGTGAAGAATGTCAAAGAAGAAGTCACTTGAAACCTAAAGAGGTTGGCTGTGCTACTGGTGAATCAACTGTTTTTGGAAGAGTCAGTTTGGATGCTGTCCATATTAAAGAGGGCAGGTATAAGTACTTGATTTTTTCCAGGGATGATTTGTCTGGTTGGGTTCAGGCAGTGCCTCTGGTTAATTTGACTGCCAAAAATGTGGCAAAGTTTTTGAAGAAGGAATGGGTGTTTAGATACGGGTTGATGAAGCTGGTGAGTCTTGATGGTGGGCCAGAGTTTGGAGCTAAATTTAAAGAAGCTGTGGCAAGTATTGGTTCTAAAGTCAGGGTAGCTACACCATATTATCCTGAATATGAAGGCATGGTTGAAAGAGACCATCAAGTTATCAAGAATGCTTTGGTGAATATGTGTTGAGATAGTGCTGAAAAGTGGAGGCATTATTTACCCTTGGTGTTATTTGCTGATAGGGTCACTGTGAAAAGTACAACTGGCTATTCTCCTTATGAATTAATGTTTGGGAAGAAAGCTTATCCACCAGTGGATTTGAAAGCTGTCTCTTATCTTGGAATTGATTGGGATGATGTGTGCTCAACAGAAGATTTGCTCTGTGCCAGGATGCAACAGTTGGAATGTAGAGAGGAATGTCAAGAGAAGGCATACTCTAAAATGATGAAGATAAGGAATCAATCAGTCAGATACTGGGACAAGAACTTTTCTCATAGACTCAGGAATCCCTTGAAACCTAATTGTTTGGTTTTGGTGTATCATAGAAGTTTGGAGAGTCAGTGGTGGAAAATTTTTTCTGAATGATGGAATGGGCCTTACAGATTCAGATCTCAGGTGTCTGGAGGTTCTTATGTTTTGGAGGAGTTGGATAGTGCAGTTTAAAGAAGAAAGTGGCTGCTGATCAGGTGAAGAGATTTTACCCAAGAGGCACTAGAAGTGAAGAAGATTGACTCTGCAATGAGGATAAACTATGGACCATTCTTTAATTTTAGATTTTGGTGATGCTGTGCATCTGTTTTGTTGGAAACTTATTTGTTTGGAAGGTACACATGGGCGGGGCTTTGAGATTTTATTTTGGCAAGTGTGGGGGTAACTGATGGGCTGGCTGCTCTATCAACAGTTATACAAGATTGTCTGTTTCCAACCCCCCTCTCTCAATTTGGTTGAACCCTATTATTGGTTTTTCTTCACATGTTTTAGTCCTCTATTACTCAAAACTGGAAATTCTTTTTGTTTTCAAGTGCTGGACTCTTCACACTTATTGATTTTGGTTTATTGTGTTGGATGTTGTGTTTTTGTTGGAAGGTATCCATGGGGGGCTTCTAGATTTTATTTTGGCAAGTGTGGGGGTAACTGATGAGCTGGCTTCTCTGTAGAACAGTTACCCCATAATGTCTGTTTCAAGTATTTTGTTTGTCTTAATTGAATCCTAGTTCTGGTTTTTGTTATTCAGGTTTCAGGTCCACTATGACTTTAAACTGGCTTAATATCATGGGACTGGCTTCTTTGGTCTATTTGGATTGGTGGTGGATCACTGGTGGTTTACCATCATTTTTACTTATTGGAGAGATCCCACCCTGTGATCATTTCCTTGCACTGGACTTTCTATGGAGCCAAACTTTATCTTTTCTTTTTTTCTGATTTTTGTGTTAATGGTTGTTTTAAATAGTAGTTTTAGATTATTTTCTTTTTTCTCTTTTTTTCTTTTAATTTTTTATGGGGGTTTATTAGGATATAAAGAGAGAAAAATCACAAGTTTTTTTATATGGTATCACCACACCATGGTCACCTGGATGTGGGTAAGCATTGGTGGGGAAAGGCTCATCAATTGGCTGGGCAAGGCTATTTTCTTTTTTTTCTGTATTTCATTTTTATTATTATCATTTATTTCTATTTTTTTTATTTCATATCATTTAAAAATTACTTAAAGGTGTATCCACATCAAGGTGTACTTGGATGTAAGTAAGGCATGAGGGGATCAGCTCATCAATTGGCTGGGGGATACCAATTATAATTATTATTTATTTCATCTTATTATAATTCATTTCATTTTAATATCTCAGCTCTCATATTTTGTTGGGCAATTTTGCTTTTTTATTTTCAAGTTTTTTTTAGTATGTTAGTAGTTTATGTAATAATCAGTAAAAAATAAAAAATATTATAATAAAAATAAAAATAAAAATAAAAATAAAAATAAAAATAAAAATAAAAATAAAAATTAAAATTAAAATTAAAATTAAAATTAAAATTAAAATTAAAATTAAAATTAAAATTAAAATTAAAATTAAAATTAAAATTAAAATTAAAATTAAAATTAAAATTAAAATTAAAATTAAAATTAAAATTAAAATTAAAATTAAAATTAAAATTAAAATTAAAATTAAAATTAAAATTAAAATTAAAATTAAAATTAAAATTAAAATTAAAATTAAAATTAAAATTAAAATTAAAATTAAAATTAAAATTAAAATTAAAATTAAAATTAAAATTAAAATTAAAATTAAAATTAAAATTAAAATTAAAATTAAAATTAAAACTAAAATTAAAATTAATATTAAAATTAAAATTAAAATTAAAATTAGGGAGAGGGGGAGTGAAGGGTGGGGAAAGGGAAAAAATTGATAGGGAAGAAATGTGATGGTAGGAGATGGAAGTGAGAGGATTTGAAGGGTAGGTGGAGTGGGAGGAAGAAAAAGGATTGGGAGGGTAGGGAGGGTGAAGGAAGAAAGATTATTGGGAGGGGAGAACAAGGAGAGAGAAGTAATAGAATTGGAAGGGAATAAGAACAAGCAATAAGAAAGAGAATGGGGAGGGGAAGGAATCATGAAAATTGAGAGGTTAGTGGGATGGAAGGGAAGCAATAGGATGTGATAGGTAGATGTAAAGAATGAGGAGGGGAGGGAATTAAGAGAATCAGTAGTGAATGGGAGAGAATGGGAGAGAATGAAAGTGAACAAAAGTAAATTAATGTGATTGAAAGTGAATGAAAATGAATGAAAGAGAATAAAAGTAAATGAAATTGAATGAAAGTTAATGTAATTGAATAAAAGAGAATGTAAGAGAATGTAAGAGAATGTAAGGGACGGTAAGTGAAAGTAAGAGAATGGGAGAGAATGGGAGAGAATGGAAAAGAATGGAAGAGAATCGAAGAGAATGGAAGAGAATGGGAGAGAATGGGAGAGAATGGTAGAGAATGGGAGAGAATGGGAAAGAAGAATGAAAAAGAGGAAAGCAAGGGGAGAATGAGAATGAGAAATGATAGGATTGCAAAGAGATGTAAGAGTAAAGATGCATGTAGGGAAGGTAATGGTGGATAAAAATGAATTAGAAGGGCAAAAAGTGTGAAAATGAGAGGGAGAAAAAAGAGGCAAGCATCTATCCTTACTAACAAAATCAAAGTTTGTGTAGGAGGAAGGTATTAAGAGAAATTATGACTTAATTAACCACATTTACTAATAAAAATATGATAATTTAACAACTAGAAGAGGGAACTAAAGAAAATGCATAGAAAATGTGTAAAAAATATAAAATGAGGATCATCATGATAAATGAGATGAAGGAGGATGGATGTATGGGGTTTAGTAGTTGAAAGAAAGGGAAATGGGTACAGCACACAAAAAAAGAATGCTCAGAAAAATATGCTTTTATGATCATTCCCTTTTCTCAACTAGGATATATTTATGGTATTTTATTTAAATTCACTTTGATATGAAATATGGCTACAAAACTGAACCAGAAATCTGGTTCAAAGTTTCTTCCATCTGTGATTTATGCTATAGATTGAATTTTTAAACAATATTTCTAAGTAGTTGAAGAATAAATAGACCTTTAAAGGTCATAGAATAATGTTGAAACACTTTATACTATTTTCTAACTCTTCAAAAGCTCAATAACTGGACTAAAATCTACTAATTGAAGAATTGGATTTTTTTTAAACATATAATCAATTTCTTTTAATTCTTATTTTTAGTCTAAAAAAAATGAGGTTGTTTCATTGGGTCTCTTATCTGGGAATAAAACTATTCTATCTTTTATTTCTTTGGTTATGTCTTTTTTACACTGTATTATGGAATAATATTTCAGATACTTCAATGTTTTATTGTTTAGATAATTCTAGTGAATTCAAAATAATCATATTTCATAATATAAAATTTAGAAAAATATTTCAAAGAAAAATTCAGTTTATATAATTTCAATTATAAAATTGAAGCTTTGTATTTTGGGTAAACAAAAGCTTTTAATAAAGAGAGTCACTTATTTTTTTATATTTTTTCAAAAAAACACTATGAAATATAGGGGGTGGACTTGCTAGCAAGTCCTCAACCTGAACTCAGATGGAACTCAGATGGAACTCAGACTGAACTCATACTGAACCCATACTGAACTCTACTTGAACACCCACCTCAAACTGCTCTTCTGAGTGGTGTTCATCCCTGATTGTATGGTTCCTTTATAAATAGCTCAATGTGTGTTCAACCTGTGGTGAGTTTGGGTCCAAGGTTGCGGACTTGCTAGCAAGTCCACCCTCCATATTGTGTGGTGAAAATTAATAAAATATTTAAAGAGGCTAAAAGTGATGCTTTTGAAATAAATTATATAATTTTAAGTCTTTTTTTTATGAAGTTTAACTCAATTAATTATTAAAATATCTTTCATTAAATGTTACTTTCAATTTATCAGATTCTTAAGATCAAATTTTTATACCTTTCTCTTCAGTTTTGATTAAGATCTCACTATTCTTTTAGCAAAGAGTAATCCATCCTTCTAAAGAGCTTGAAATGTATTAAAAGTATATTTCAGTATTATTTCATTTTTATTTTTATCTCATTTCAATTTGCTAGTTTCCCCTTAAATATTTTGTGCTGAATTTTTAATTTTTGGTACAAATATTATATAGTCCATATTTAGGTTTATCAATAAAAAAATGATGATACATTGACATTCTATATCTTATAAACCACACTTTTTTAAGTTATTCCTTATCAAATGAAAAATATATATTTTTTCTGGAGTGCCACAATATGATTCTTTTAACATTAGTTTCTTAGAATAGTTACAATAATATAAGTCTCAGACTTTTTTTCCCTAATCAAGGAGTTTCTTTCTTTTTTTTTAAGATTACAGGTATTGATATCTAGATTTTCTTCATTAATTTCAGGATTTATTTTCCTTTTTTGAGGAAGTTTTTTTAATTTTAAGTCTTTTGCTGTAAATATAATTTTTATGTTAGTTGATTTGTTTGGGAAACTAAATCATCAGTAATATCCATTGTAGTAAAACTTTTTTAAGAAAGATAAATGAAGCAGTTGGTGAGTAAATATTTATATTCAAATATTGCTTTAGACTAACTAAGCTTGTTTTTTAGAAGCTTTTATTCTCACAAGATATAAATTTAGGTTTGATGGAGTCAGACTATGAGGTTCACTGTTGGTACATTTGGCATTGTTTTGTAAATTTTTCTAGAAGTGATGTCTAAAATTTCTGAATTGGCAGTCTTTATGTACTCCAAACACCATTAAAGTGCATATTTTAATTTCTCCCATGAAGCTAGGCTTTTGAAAGCTGACTTTCTTTGTTCTTGATATTGTTGAAGGGTAGTTCAGGTCCAATCACTAGGAGCACTTTCAGTTGGAGGGTCTCTGTTAAGACCTAAGAAGGCGTACTACTACTAGTACTGAAAATAGCCTGGTAGTTTACTGACTGTGCTACTAAGAAGTGAGACTAACTAGACTTACTATTTCATGATTACCAAAAGTGAGGCAGGACTGACTATGCTGATACAGCAGTGAGACTAAAAAGTAACTGGATTACTATATCAGTTGTCTGATGAGGAGTGCTTCACAGTGCTTTCCCCATATAAACCCCTTATGAAATAACCCCTCTCCCACATCTCACAATGAATAGCACCCATAGCGCTCCTCCTCCTCACCTCTCAAACAAATCCTAACATTACCCCCTCTTTTACCCCTCCTGCCCCCTGTGTTCCTTCTCAAACTACTTGAACTTTTCCTTAGAATTTACTAAATTTTCCCCTGGTACCCAAGACCTAAACCAAACCCCATATCCTTTCCAATGCACTAAATACTGAACCCTTTCCCTGTACACACTCTTAGAAATATCCTTTTCCACCTTGAACTCCTCTTCATTTTTCACCTGGATTAGTTTTGGTGGCTCCTCCGGAAGTCTTGGGATTGTATCTTCTTTATGCTTTGTTAGAAATGAAAAGTTAAAAGCTGAATGTACTTGCCTCATTGAGATTGGTAGTTCCAGTTCATAAGCTGAGTCAGATACCCTGCATTTTACTTTGAATGGACCCACTTTCTTGTGATCTAATTTAGTGCTGGGGCGCACTGTGGAAAGGAAAAGTGAGCTAAAACCAAACCTTGTCATCTACCTGTAGCAAGCAGTTCTGGGTCCTTCTTTGATTTTAATGAGGCTTTATTGATTGTTAAGATAATTTGAGAGCCACTTTGAGCTCCTGATGTATACTCAATATTCTTTGAATTAGCTCTTCTGCTTCTGGACCTTTTCATGTGGATGGGTTACCAATTGAGAATTTTGGGTGATACCCATAGTTAGCATAGAATGGTGATATTCCTGTTGCTGCATGTGTCCAGTTTTTTTATGAGAATTCAGCCAGTGATAAAATCTGCACCCATTTATCTTGCTGATTGTTAATTAATGGCACAAATATTGTTCAATTTCCTTATTAAGTATCTCAGATTTCCTGTCAGTCTGTGGATGCCATGCTGTTGACAAGATGGGCTTAATTTTTAGTTGCTCATACATTGCTTTTGAAAGCTTAGGGTTAAAATTACTTCCCCTAACTGATACTATACTTTCAGGCAATCCATGTAATTTCCAGTAATTTGCCACCATTAAGTCTGAAATATCCTCTGATTTAACCTTAGTAGTGGTGGAGATGAAGTGTGCCATCTTGGTGCAGCATTCAACTATTGTGAGGATAGCATTTTTCATTGAGACTTGGGTAATTCCACTATAAGATCATTCTTCCACTTTTCACCCACTATTCTCCCCTCTCCCCTACTTTCTGCTCTTCATAACTTGAGTTTCTTCACTTAGGTTGTATGCACTATTAATTTTTTAGAAATGGTTAGTGGTGTCAGTGTTGTTGCTGTTGGAATAGCCTTGTTCCTCTGGAAAGAGTTTCACACTGCTACATAGCCCTGGATGTATTATTTCATGGACTTACAGTAAATTTTACAATTCGCCAACTCCACAGTCTTAAGTGGACCTGGGTTTCCTGCCATTGGGGAATGATGCATTGATTTGATCACCTGCCTTTTGAGCTGCTCATTGTTAGGCACCAATATCCTTCCATTCCAATACAGTGTTCCCTCTTCCAGTTGATACTCCTCTAATCCTTTCCTTACCAATACCTCTTTTGATAACAGTGCCTTCAACAACTCCTTCACTCCCTTGTTCTTTTCCTGCCCTTTCTTACCCATTCCATCCAATCATCATCAGCCAATTCCACTCTGTCTAGGATTACCCCCTCTTCAAGGTCCCCCTTCAACAATGTTGCCCCAACTGTGTAGCTGTCCCAGTGCTGGGCACAAGTTAGGGCTTCATAATAATGCATCAGGTTTTCCACATTTCTTCCAGTTCGGAAGGTATAAACAAATTTAATACTACTTAGGAGTTCTGCCCAGCACACTTGCCATAAATTCAGCTTCTTTGTGGTCAGAAAGGTTTCCAGGTTTTTATAATCCATGTAAATAATAACTTTTAACCTGTGAGACCCTCCTTCCAAATAATGGCTCCAGGTGCATACTGCTTCTACTAGTGCCAATAAATCCTTATAAAATATTTCATAGTTTAATTTGGTGCCTAGCAGTATTTGTGACAAATAAGTTATTGGGTGCAAGACATTTTCAGTGTTTTATTGAGATAATACTGTACCTAGTGCAAAATCTGAGCAGTCACATTCAAGAAAAAATGGCTTTAATAAGTCAGGTATTGTGAGAGTAGGGGCTGTCACAAATGGTCTTTTCAGGTAGTCGAACCCATATTGTTGACTACTTATCCAAATAAATTTGGCTTCCTTACTTGTGAGGTCATGCAATGGTTGGAAAATGTGGAAGTAATTTTCAATAAAACAGCGGTGAAAATTTGTAAAGCCTAGGAATGACTGGAGCTTCTTTACTGATGCTGGTGTTAGCCAATCTTTTACTGCCTTTACTTTCTTCTGGTCCTTTTTCAGCTTATTTTTTGAAATGATCACACCCAAGTAGGGGATTTCACTCACTGAGAAAACAAATTTCTCTGGTTTTAACCCTACCTGGGCCTCCCTCAAGTGCTTCAAGCAATCTTCTACACATATCTGATTTTTTTCCATTGATCTTGAGTAAATCAAGATGTTGTCCATGTATACCGCTACATGTATCACTATTCTGTCTCTGAAGATGCTTTTGGAGAAGTGTTGGAAAGTGGAAGGCAAATTACATGGACCAAATGGAATTACCAACCATTCCAAATGACCAAACTTGGTGCAAAATGCTAGTTTGTGTTCATTTCCTTCTTTTACACATATTTTGTGGCAGACTTCCCTAAGATCTAGAGATTTAAAGATCTCTGCACCTTGAAGACTATCAATTATCTCACTAGTCAAGGGAAGGGGATATATGTTCTTTACTCTCAGCACATTTAACCTTCTGAAATCCATGCAAGGTCTTAATGACCCATCCTTTTTTCCTACAAATAGAAAAGGGGAAGCCCAGTGAGATCTGGATTCCCTAATAAAACCATTCTTTGAATTTTCATCAATCATTTCTTTTAGAGCTGTTGACTCTAGGGTTGATAATGGGATTATGTGGCTAAATTGAGGAGTTTTACCTAGCATCAGATCAATGGAAAAGTTGTATGGTAGGTGAGGTGGTATGATCTTGACTTCTCCCTCTCCAAACAGCAGTAAGAGCTCCCAATAAGCTTCAGGGACCATTTCTTTGTGTATTTTTATTGGCTTTGTGGCCTGGGCCTTGGCTGAAATCTTGGTGGATATGTTCCAAGCTGTTGTGTTGCGTTCCAGTTTCTCCTCTTTTTCCAGAGCCCCCTCCAAGTCCTGAAACTTAGCATCAAGAGAAAGTGTCAGCTCTTGAAGTTTACTGATGATAATGAAACACCAGGAGACTTTACAGGAGGTGCCATTGATCCCTGAAGAGTCCAGGGGACAAATTCTTTCTCTGAACAATCCAACTTTCTATCTTCTGCCTTCCCTTTTCTTTTTTGCACCTTCTCCTCTTCTTGGTACACTTTACCCCCTTTCTGCTCCTCCCCAGTGCTTTCTGTTGGTGCCCCATCCCCAGACTGATGCTTAGAATCAAGATAAAGTATCAGCTCTGGTGGAAAGTCAACTGATGATAACCAAACATTGGAAGACTTGCCGGGATGGGCCCCTGACCCCTGAGGGGGCCAGGGGGCAAATACTTTAGCGCCAGCATCAATTTTCCTTCCAATAAATTTGTGGGTTATATGGATGCAGCCATGTCATCCTCAGTACTATGTTATTCTGGTCCTTCAGGTTTGTTGCATAAGCCCTGCACTGGGACTCCCTTCCATCACACCAAAACTTGCAAAAAACTTTCTCTCATATTTATCCTCCCCCACCTGGGGTTCAGTCAAACATAATTAGATGCCTAGGGTGGTCAAATTTTTCTTTTTTCTTTTTATTTTTCTGTAAAAACTTATTAGAAATAAAACAGTCTGTGGCCCCACAGCCCACTAGGGCTTGTAAATTTTTTGTGGTGTCAAGGGTCATTAAAGGCAAGTATAGTATAATGTGATTATCATTTACTTCAGGTTGCTTACATGCTGATAATTCTTCTACTAAGTCCCTCTAATCCTCTTTTGGAGTGCACAAACTTCCCTCCCAAGCACTGTCTTTTACCTGTGCCTTTCCTGTGCTATCCTCCCCCTCACTAACCCTTATTTTTCCTCTACACTCCCTTTCCAGATTGCCACCCCTCCCACATTGGAGGCACAGACCTTTACTTATACACCTCTGGTATTCCTCATCAGATAGCCCTTTTATCCACCAGCTCTTTGTGCATTTACTAAATCAATTTCCATGGAGTATGGGTTCCTGGAGCTGTCACAGGCCCCTCTTGATGAGGCATAGTTGCACCACTGACAAGTGCCACTCCAACAATCCATCCACAGATATGTAAAATATTTATTTATTTGGATGGCCAGCTCCATGAGCACCTGGAGGGAGGTTAGATAAGGTTGACTGATTAGGATGTTCCTGATTTTTTTCAAGAGCCCATTTCTGAAGTGAAAAATGAGTGTTCCTTCTTTCCATGTTGTGACGTAGCTGGCATGGCCCTGGAATTTAGACACATACTCAGAGCCAGAGTGTTTCTGTTGCGACTGGTTGAGAGAATTCTCTGAGGTTTTTGCCACATTGGGGTCACAAAAGGCCAGTTAAAAAGCTGCCATGAACTGATGAAAAGTTTTTTACAACTCTCAATTTCCAAGGAATTCCTTTATATATGGCCTTGCCCAGCATGATGGAACTGATGGAAAGTTGTTTAAAACTTGACATTTCCAAGGAGTTCCTTTGTATATTGCCTTACCCAGAGTGCTGCCTCATCTGTGAGGTAAGAGATTGTGAACCCAATTTTTGATTGCTCATCTGAGAACTGATGACTTTTGAGCAGGACATAAATTTTTACCTGTGATAGGTACTGATCTACCCATGGGCCTTTCTTTCCATCAAAGATTTCTGGGAGTGTATTCATTGGGCCTTTAATAAGAGGCCCTGGTGTTGTAGGCCATGCCTGTTCCTCAGCTTCAGAGGCGTCCAGTTCTGCTTCCATGGGGCTTCCATACACTGTGCAATACGGGGGGACAGCTTGTTAGAAATTCCGCAACCTTGGACTCAAATTTACCACAGATTGAACACACATTGAGCTATTGACAAAGGAACCATACAATCAATGATGAAAACCACTCAGCAGAACAGTTTTAGGTGGGTCTTCAAGTAGAGTTCAGAATGAGTTCTGTCTGAGTTCAGGTTGGGGACTTGCTAGCGAGTCCACCACTTATATTGCATAGTGATATTAGGTCTGTTCCTCTTCTAGACACTCCATGAGTCTGGAATTTTGTTCTTGCAAGAATTCCATTTACACTTGCATTGCAGAGAGGGCTACTGAATTAGGTTGACCTGAGGAATTCAAATTTCTTCAGTAGTGTTCCAATTAAGATCAGAAAAAATGTTAAGACCTAAGAAGGTGGACTACTACTAGCACTGAAAATAGCCTGAGATGGGACTGACTGTGCTAATAAGCAATGAGACTAACTATACTGACTATGTTGGGATTACCAACAGTGAGGGGGGACTGACTATGCTGATACAGCAGTGAGACTAAGAAGTAACTGAATTACTATATAATTTGTCCAATGAGGAGTGCTCCACAGTGCTTACCCCATATAACCCCCTTATGAAATATTCCCTCTTCCACCTCTCACAATGGGGGGTGTCAAACATTTAAAATCAGCCATTTTAAAATCTCATTTTTTTCAATCAAAAAACTAGCTTATAAAATTTCAATTATATTTATTTTTACTGTTAAATATCCTTTTTTTTTGATGACCTAATTTAGATGGGATTCTTAATTTATTGTGACTAGAAATGAATTTAATGTGTTTCCACATTTTTCATGTTTGAAACCCCCTAATTCTTAGTGCCCATTATGCTCCTCCTCCTCACCTCTCTACCAAATCCTAACAGTCTCATTCAATTGAGTAGTATATGGAACTTAATTCTGTCTGAATTTAAGTTTTTTTTAGACTCATTCTATCATTTTTCTTCTTTTCTTATATACATTAAATCTATTTCTTTCCATTGTCTTTTCCTATTGATTATTTCCTGACATTAAATGCAGTATATAGTATTTTGTGAAACTTCTTTTCCACATATACTCTTATAAGCATACATAAAAAATGTAATATACTACATCTATAGACATATATTTATATAAAGATATGCATATATCTATTTATTTAAAGGTACTTTCTCTCATATTTTAGCCCTAACTTGTTTATATCATAACCAGGTAATGCCATTTTCCCTCTTATAATTCTCATTACACTTGTTATAGTTATTTTATTAATAATTTAAATACCAATATTATCTTTTTTTCCCACCAATAATCACCAGCTCTGAGATCTGTTGCATCTTTTGCCAGTTTGTTAGACCATTCAAGTCTAGCCATTTTCCCAGCATCATCATTAATAATTCAGGCCATAGTTTCACTGCATCATTTATGACCAGCCATCATTCTGGGAATCATTATTAAGTTTGGCCATAGTTTCCTTGCTTCATCATTAAGACCAACCATTGTCTTGGGACCTTCATTAAGACTGAGAAGTAGTCCCAGAATCATCACATTAAGTAAGAAATTTTCCTCCATATCATTATCATCAAGACCATCCTTTTTTCCCAGAACCATCCTTACACTGGCCTTTCTCCTGGCATAATCATCAAATCCATCTGTTGTTCCTGTATCATCATCAACTCAGGTTTTATACCCCCCACCACCTATTCAGTTTTGCCATTGGAACATAGCCTCTGGCTCCTCATCACCCTACTTTATTGGGCCTTTTTCCTTTAAGGTTTTAATTGAGTCCAGAAATCCTTATGAGCTCTGGAATGCTCCAGACGAGCTCCGTACAAACTCTGGTGATCTCCGGACAAGCTCCAGAATGCTCTAGTTAGGGAAATTAGGGTACGTGACATACTATGCATATAAGGCCTGTGGACTCAAAATTAGATAGATAGACAGAAAATTAACAGAACAACTTAACCACCAACCACAACAATGCATATTTAACAACAATGTATACTATTTACATAACAAAATATAAAATTGTAATACCCTTATAAATTTAAAACTTATACATAACATTTTATTAAAATCACTCATCATCATATATATTAACTTTATGGTACCATTTTAAAGGTCTCATCATCAGGGATCTGAATATAACAACTAAATATCATAAATATAGAAGTTTCATAAAAATATAATATTCAATCATTCACTGCGCAATAGGGGGGGCAGACTTGTTAGAAAGTCTGCAACCTTGGACTCAAATTCACCACAGATTGAACACACATTGAGCTATTGACAAAGGAACCATACAATCAGGGATTAACACCACTCAGCAGAACAGTTTTAGGTGGGTGTTCAAGTAGAGTTCAGTATGAGTTCAGTATGAGTTCAGTCTTAGTTCCATCTGAGTTCTGTCTGAGTTCAGGTTGGGGACTTGCTAGCAAATACAACCCCTATATTGTGTAGTTATTCAAATAAATTTTCTAAATACAGCTTCACTGTTGTGTTTTTCACCCTCATTATAAAGAACACTGATTCTACATCTCAACACTTTTAATAAAAAATATTTTATTGGTCATTTTATATCAAGTAGAGGTTTTAGCTTAGTTAATTGTGAACTCTTTATTTACTTAAAGGTACAGGTTTTTCTTTGGTTTATCCAACTCCCTTGTATTCTGCTTACAGAAAGGTGACTGTAAGAGTCTTTCTACACTGGTTGTTCCAATTTAAGGAGAATTTTTTTGTTATCTTCTGAAATAGTGTAGTTTAAATGGGTATACAGTTTTTCAGAGAAGATAAGAGGTAATTTGAAAAAGTGAATAGGGTTGCTAATTATTAGGGTGTATTTGTTCTGAAAAATTAGCACTTAATTTTGTGGAAGTATAAAGTTTAGTACAGAAATTATAAATATTTTTAATGAATTCGGGATGATTTTTTTGGAGATTGGAAAGGCCAATCTAATTTTATATATTTTTATTATGAAAAGAATTGATGGCTTATTGCAGAAATTAGTTTAATTATTTGAGTCAAGATGAAGCAATTATTGAATAGTCAAGAAACGCATGTATAGGTGTAAAAGTGTATGGAGATGAAAGCTAGGAGTCTCAAGAACCTTGGAATTTTTCCTATTTTGTTAAATTTTTAATAATTTTATAAAGTATTTTTGATTATTTTTTATGTTTGATAAATTACCTAACTTTAATGATTTTTAGCTTAGCAAATAGGTTTGGGAAGGCTACCAAAAATTTAATGGGAGTTTCTTCAGATGTAAACCTATCATCTGTAACTTCTTTAGATATTTTTTTACAGCTTTAAGGTTCTAATTGAGTCCAGAAGTCCAGATTAGCTCTGTACAACCTCTGGTATTCTCCAAACCAGCTCTGGGATGCTCCTGCTACAAAAAATAGGGCATGTGACATACTATGTATATAAAGCCTGTAGACTCAAAATTAGAAACATCTATCTTACTTGCCATTAACAACAATAATGCATAATCAACAACTACCATCTTCATTTACATACAATTTTTATATAATTGTAATACCCTTATAAATATAACACTTTTACATAACAATTTATAAATAATATATAATAACTCATAAATATATACTTATAGGGAATCATTGCAAAAGTCTCATATTCAGGGACTTGAGTTTAAAATCTGTCCACAAAAATTAAAACTTAATAAAAACATATTATTCAAACATTTATATAACCTTTCTAATTACAACTTCCCTGTTGTATTCCTTTTCCTCATTATAAAGATCACAGATTCTGCACCTCAAAACCATTTAAAACAATTTTTCAACTATTCATTTTATATCAAGTAGAATTTTTAGCTTAGTTAATTGTGAACCCATATTTACTTAGAGGGACAGGGGTTTCTTCTGTTTATCCATCTCCCTTGAATTCTTCTTACAGCAAGGCAACTGTAAGAGTCTTTCTACAATGTAAGTTTGGATATTAAACTAAATCAGCACTTAAATTTTTCAAAAAATTTACCTGTTTCAAAAACATGTTCAATCTCTTATCTTAAATCACCCTTTTTTACACAATTTTGTTTTCAAAACCACATGTTGGCCACAAAAATTAATTTCTTGCTCACCTCATCCCTGTGACATGTGATGTTCAGACATCCCTCTCTACTCATTGATCCTTGAAAACACCCCTAGCTGAAATTTGAAAAAATTTCTTTTTGAATTCTTACTGACTTAATTTATTTCTCTCTCTCTCTCTCTCTCTCTCTCTCTCTCTCCCACTCCATAAATTTAAATCACATATTTTTATTTATTGCATACTTTCTCACTGTTTCATTCTCTCTATATTTCTCTCCATTTTTTAAACATCACTTCTTTTTTTTTCTCTCAATACCTCAATTCTCAATTTCCTTATATTCTGGTGCTCATGTTGCATCTTTCTTAATTACTCATCAGGTAATGCTCTCTCTCTTTTCTCTTTTTGGGTTTCAACTGATGTTTTTTTGGATTTTTTTTTTTTGCTTTTTTTTCTTTCTTTTTTCCCTGTCCCCCTAGCCCTGGTTTTTCCAATTCTTTTGTAAATTTTTAGAATTCTTCTCACATGTTTTCCTTTCTTTTAATTTTAAATGTTTTTTCTCATTTTTGTGCTTTTTTTCTTTCTTTTTGCACTAAATTTTTTTCCTTTTTTTGCTTACTTCTTGAACTTATCTTTTCATCCCTTTATACTTATTTTTGCACTTGTTTTTTTACTTTTTTATGATTTTTGCAAAATTTTTTGTGCTAACTTATACTCATTTTTATTTTCATTTATTTTTTTTCTCTATGTTCTATGTTTTTTATGCTTGTTTTCATGAAATTTTTCCAGTGATTTTCCAGTCATCTGTAAGGTGTTTGAGCTTCATTTTTGTTCCCTGTATTTTTTGCACTCTTAGGGACCTTTTAGCTTTATTTTAGTAAACTTTTTGTCAGCCTAGTTATCTCCAGGACTGAAAATAAGATAAGCTTAATGCAATTAAGCTTAGAAGTTAATATTCAGTTTATAATAGTGATATATATGGTTATAATGCTTATATATATAATTATTACACTATTATATGACTTATAGTAGTTTAAATAGCTTATCCATGGCATAATAGTACCTATTAAGGTGTTAATGGAGTCATAATATACTTATCTTAAGTGATATTAAGTAATTATAGACATACATAAGCTCATATGTATACATAAACCTCATATTCAGTGAAATATGTAGTCATATTATGTATATTTAGGTCTATAAGCAGGTTTTAACCTCTAAATAGCCTATAAGCTTTATTTTTATGCTTATTTTAGGTCATATGGATGTATTTAGTGGACTCACAATGCCTACACAAGCATATACACCTTTTTTAAGGCACATATATCCAGTTTGGACAACTTAATCTTCTTCCTTTGATGGATTTTCATGGATTTATGGGTTGGGATATGATTACTGGGTTAATATGGATGCTTGGGGATGTTATTGGGGGCTTAGACAGTTGATTTGGTTACTTTACATGCTTTTTGTTTCATTAGATACTTTTGGATGAGCTATTTTACCTGTTTCTTCATGGTATCCACTTTTATCTGTTTTCTCTATTTATGGAATGGGTTTATGATATCATTAATTGTGATGGAGGGTCCTTACTGGAGGTCTGGGAGTCGAAACTGCTTGAAGTGGATGCCATGGGGAGGTAATGGTCCCTCACAGTGTTTTAATTGCCAGGGAGAGTAGTGACATCATCTGGATTGATGGTCTGTGCACTCCAGTGGATTTTGGTATAAGTAACACCACGGGAAATCTGGGGGTGAACTGCTAGCAGTTTCCTCTATTTGAAACTATCAGGAATTTGTCAGGAAACTGTTGGGAAACCATCCTGAAACTGTCAGAAATATGTTTTTAAATCTGATGAAAAAACATTGAAAAAATAAACTGTCACAGATTGAATCCAGAACAATCCCTCCTTGAGCAGAGCTTAGGAAGCACATTGAACATCAGTTAATCTTAGGTTTGGCAAAAGGTTGAACAACATCACTTAGCAGACCTTAATATTCAAATATTAAACTTGAATATATGTTGCGTGTATGATATAGATGCATATGCATTTGAATTTGCATGGTGGATACTTATTGCATGTTAAAAATTGATGTGAAATGCCTATCTAAAGTGTATGCATAATGACTATGAAGAATAAATATGCATGAAAAATATGCATAAAAATATGCATAAAAAATATGCATAGTGATTATGCATAAAAAATATGCATATTGAATATGCAAAAAAAAGGTGCATATATGTATATGAATAAAATATATTAATATGCATATAAATCTGTATAATGAATATGCATATGCATATGCATAAATATGCATAATGATTGAAAAATGCAAAAAAAAGATGCTTAACAAGTATATTTTATGCATAAATAGAAATATGCAATATGAATTCATATTGCATACAGATAACACTGGCAAACCATTTTGACCAAAACTCATACTAAATTTTCATTCTGGACTAAAGGTGTGAGGGAAGAAAGAAAAACAGTCTGACGTTAGAAAAATGCTACATGCACTCATTTTGTAGCAGAGCAAATGAGAAGTGCTGAATTATGGTTGGTGCCCATAATTTAGTATGATATCATAATTTTATTTAATTGTTTTCAATATTGAAAAGACTTTAGGTTGGTTGGTATGAATCTAGCTGTGCCAGGGTCTAATCTAATTATTTTAACAATTTCTTAATAATTAATGGGTTTTAATACAAAAACAGGTTGTATTTTTTGTGGGATATTGGATATGATAAGGTCTTTTGTAAAAAAAACTTATATTGTTCAAAAATATTCCTTAATCAGATGTGGGATAATCACTACAAAAAATTGTAGTACTGTGGGCAATAAAATATATGCACAAGCAGTAAAGAAAGGACTGAGTGAACCCTTTTTGTGCAGTGGGAATCATTAGAGTGGAATTGTGGATGAAAAATATAATTCATTATTACCATTTTATTTAATCAAAAATTTTATAATATTAAAAAGAACTATTGATTAAATGGTATTTGACCTTTGTGCCTCACTCGTATTTATCATTTGATTGATTTTTTGTCACCATTATATTATTAATATTATAAGTATAGCAAAAACTCGTGTGCCCAACGCATACCGGGTGATGTTACACCTTTTATAATATTATTAAATAAAGGTAAAAAAATATGAAAATGATTTGTTTTACAAAAAATAAATTGATATCCAAAAGCAATATGAGGGATAAAAAGGTAAAATTAAAGGGATCAAATATGAAATAAAAAATTAAAGTAAAATTCCTGCCATCAAGAGCAAGTAGACATGATGGGGTGAACGCCCACCAGTGGCACTAAACTTGGACTATAATTCATTTATTGTAAAAATAAAAAAAAATCCACTTGAGCTTTACCAAAACTTCAGGATGACAATTTTGCCATATCAAACAACTTCTAGTGCAATTATTGAAGAAAAATTCATTTTCATTGCAATAGAGAGAATTGATCACATCAGACTGCATGTGACAAAAAGTGTCCAGCACAAGTTTGGCCAAACTTGTGCTGGACACTTTTATGATGGAGAGTAGCTAGGGTAGAATTTTTCTTCAGTTCATCTTGTATTTCTTATAAACATGTCCACTGGTATTTGATCTTTTGGCCTCACTCATATATATCATTTGATTAATTTATTGTCACCATTATATTATTAATATTATAAGTATAGAAAAAAATCATGTGCCAAATGCATACCAGGTGATGTTACACCTTTTATAATATTATGAAATAAAAGTAAAAAAATATGAAAATGATTAGCTTTACAATAATTTAAATAGATATTAAAAAAATAGAGAAATAAAAAAGTAAAATTAATCTCAAAGAGATCAATTATGAAAAACAAAATACTAGTAAAATTCTTGCTCTCAAGAGCCAGTAGAAGTGTTGAAACAAATGGGAGCCATCAGGGCTAAATTTTAATAAGTGACCTTTTTTTATAAAGATAAAAAATTATACACCTGAGGTCGGGAAGAGCAACAGGTGGATGATTCAGCTAATCAAAACTACTTGTAGTGAAGTTTAATAAAAAAATGTATTTTTGTTGCCATATAGAGAATTGATCCCATCTGACTGCACGTGACTAAAAGTGTCCAGCAAAAGTTCGGCCGAACTTGTGCTGGACACTTTTATGATGGAGAGTAGCTTGGGTGGAAATTTTCTTCAGTTCCTTCATCTTATATTTCTCATAAACATGTCTACTGGTATTTGATCAGTCTGTATCTTTCATATTTATCATCTGATTAATATTTTATCACCATTATATTATTAATGTTATTAGTATAGCAAAAGCTTGTGTGCCAAATGCATACCATGTGAAGTTATACCTTCAATAATTTTTTCAAATAGATGTAAATAAATATGGAAAGGATTAGTTTTACAAAAATTAAATAGATATTTAAAAGTAAAAAGAGGAATAAAAGAGTAAAATAAAAGTCAAACAGTTCAAATATGAAAAAAATACTAGTAAAATTCCTGCTATCAAGAGGCAGTAGAGGTGTTAAAGCAAATGGAAGCCATCAGGGCTTTATTGTAATAAGTGACCTTTTCTTTAAAGATAAAAAATTATACACCTGATATTGGGCAGAACAGCAGGTGGATGATTCAGCTAAACCAAACTACTTCTGGTGAAATTTGATAAAAAAATTTTTTTGCTGCCATACCAAGAATTGATCCCATCTGACTGCACATGACCAAAAGTGTCCAGCACAAGTTTGGCCGAACTTGTGCTGGACACTTCCATGATGGAGAGTGGCTGGGTTAGAATTTTTCTTCAGTTCATCTGGTATTTCTTACAAACATGTCTACTGGTATTTTATCTTTGTGCCTCACTCATACATATTGTTTGATTAATTTTTAGTCTTAATTATATTATTAATTATATAAGTATAGCAAAAAATTGTTTGCCAATTGCATACTGAGTGATGTTACACCTTTTATAATATTATTAAATAAATGTATAAAAATATTAAAATAATTTATTTTAAAAATTATTAATCAATATCCAAAAGCAATATGAGGAATAAAAAATTAAGTTAAAGGTATCAAATATGAAAAAAGAAATCTAAGTATTATTCCTAATATCAAAGGCCAGTAGAGATGTTGAAGCAAATGAGAGCCATCAGGGATAAATTGTACTAAATTGATTGTTTTTTAAAGATAAAAAATTGTGTACCTGTGGTTTGGATGAACTCTAGGTGGATAATTCAGCTATATCAAACTACATCTAGTGTATTTTCTTATCAAATAATTTTTTTTCATTTCCATAGAGAGAATTGATCCCATCTGACTGCACCTGACCAAAAGTGTCCAGCACAAGTTTGGCCGAACTTGTGCTGGAGACTTTTATGATGGAGAGTAGCTAGGGTACAGGCCTTCTTCAGTGCAACTGTTTTTTTTTAAAAAAATATCAACTGGTATTTGATCTTTCTGTGTTATTCATATTTTATTATCTGATTAATTTTTTGTCATTAGAATATTATTAATTTTATTAGTATAGAAAAAACTTGTGCGCCAAATGCATGCCATGTTATATTACACCTTTTATAATATTATTAAGAAATGTTAAAAAAATATGAAAATGATTTTTTTTCCAAAATTATAAATAAATATCCAAATGTAACATGAGTAATAAAAAATTAAAGTAAAAGAGATCAAATATGAAAAAGAAAAATTCAAGGAAAATTCCTGCCTTCAAGAGCCAGTAGAGGTGTTGAAACAAATGGGTGCCATCAGGGCTGAATTTGATAAAATTTAATTTTTTTTAAAGATAAAAAATTTTTCACCTGAGGTTTGGGAAAACTCAAGGTGTATAATTCAGCAATACCAAACTACTTCTAATGTAATTTTTTAGCATTTTTTATAATTTAATTTCCACAGAGAGAATTGATCCCATCTGACTGCACCTGAACAAAAGTGTCCAGCACAAGTTCGGCCGAACTTGTGCTGGACACTTTTATGATGGAGAGTAGCTAGGGTGGAAGTGTTTCTCAGTACATCAGATTTTTGTTTCACATTTCTATTGGTTTTTTAACTTTTTTTTATCATTCATATTTATCTTATAATTAATTTTTTGTCACCATATATATTATTAATGTTTCTAGTATAGCAAAAACTTGCATGCCAAATGCAAAATTGGTGATGTTACACCTTTAATAATATTATTATATAGAGTTAAAAAAATATGAATATGTTTAGTTTTTAAAAAAAAGTTGATATTTAAAATTAAAAAGAGTAATAGAAAAATAAAATGAAAATAAATGGGATCAAATACGAAATAAAAAATACAAGTAAAATTTTACTATCAAGAGCCAGAAGTGGTGTTGGGACAGTTGGGGACCCCTAGGTCAAGACTTGTTCTAAACTTACTTTTATGTATAGCTAACAAATTTTGAGCTGAGGTTTGGAGAGACTTCCAGGGGACAATTTTACAATATTAAACATTCTTTACTTCAATAATTGAGTGAAATATCATTTTCATTTCCATAGAGAGAATTTATCTCATATGACTTCATGCAACCAAAAGTGTCCAGCACAAGTTCGGCCAAACTTGTGCTGGATACTTTTATAATTGAGAGTAGGCATACAGCAAATCTTCTTAAACTCAAAAGGGATTTCTTATAAACATATACACTGGTATTTGATCTTTCTGTGTCATTTAAATTTACCATTTGATTAATTTTTTGTCATCATTATATTATTAATGTTATTACTATAGTAATAACCTGTGTGAAAAATGCATACCAGGTGGTGTTCCACCTTTAATCATATATTATTAAATAAAGGTATAAGAGTATGAAAATTATTTATTTTAAAAATTAAAAATTGATATCCAAAGCAATATGAGCAATAAAAAAGTAAAATAAAAGGGATAAAATAAATAAAAAAAATCTAAGGAAAATTCCCACTATAAATAACAAGTAGAGGTGTTAGATCAAATGTGCACCACCAGGGCTAAACTTGGACTATATTTTCTTTTTTGTTAAACCAAAGAAAGTGTCCTGGTGAGTTTTGAAAAATCATTAGGAGGACATTTTGGCAATATCAAACTACTTATTTTGTAATGATTGAGTAAAATGTCATTTTCATTTCCATAGAGTAAATTTTTCCCATCTGACTGCATGCAACCAAAAGTGTCCAGCACAAGTTCAGCCGAACTTATGCTGGACACTTTTATGATGGTGAGTATCTAGGGTGCAGGTCTTCTTCAGTTCATCAGGTATTCCTTATAAACAAATCCACTTGTATATGATCTTTCTGTGTCATTCATATTTATCATTTGATTCATTGTTTTTCACCATTATACTATTAATGTTATTAGTATTGAAAAAAATTATAAGCCAAATGTGTACTGGGAGATGCTACATCTTTAATAATCTTATTAAATAAAAGTAAAAAAAATATGAAAAGTATAGTTTTACAATAAATGAATTGATATTTGAAAGCAAAAAGAGGAATAAAAAAGTAAAATAAAAGTGATTAAATATGAAATTAAAAATTCAAATAAAATTTCTGCCATCAAAAAAAATTTGAGTTTTCAGACCAAAATTGCACCACCGGTTCTAGATTTGGAATATATTTTCATTTTTTTTAAATTAATAAAAGTGTCCACCTGAGGTTTTCAAAAAAATCAGGAGGATAGTATAGCAGTATAAGACTACTTCTTGTGCAATGATTGAGCAAAAATTCATTTTAACTTCCATTGAGTAAATTTATCATATCTGACTGCATGCAACCAAAAGTGTCCAGCAAAAGCTCAGCTGAACTTGTGCTGGACACTTTATGATGGAGAGTAACTAGGGTGCAAGTCTTCTTCAGTTAATCTTATATTCATTTTAAAAATGTCTATGGGTATTTGATCTTTCTGTGTCATCCATATTTATTATTGGATTATTTTTTAGTCACCATTATATTATTAATGTTTTTAGTATAAAAAAACATGTGTACTAAATGTACACTGTGTGATTTTACAACTTTAATAATATTATATAATAAATGTAAAAAAATGTGAAAGTTATCAGTTTTACCAAAATAAATTTGATATTTAAAAGCTAAAGGATAAATAAAAGGGTAAAATTAAAATTAAAGAGATCAAAAATGAAATAAAGATATTAAGTATAATTTCTGCTATCATGAGCCAGTAGAGGCTTCAGAAAAAATGGGCACCATCATAGATTAACATGGATCAAATTTACTTTTTACCAAAGTAAAAAATTGTCTACCTTAGGTTTGGACAAACTTCCGGGGGACAATTTTTCCAAATAAAACTACTTGCGGTGCAATGATGGACTGATCATTCAGTCTCATTTCCATCAAAAGAGTTGATTGCATCTGACGGCATGCAGCCAAAAGTGTCCAGCACAAGTTTGGCCAAACTTGTGCTGGACACTTTTATCATGGAGAGTAGCCAGGGTGAAAGTCATTTTAAATCATCTGGAATTTACAAAAAAATGTCCACTGTTATTAAATCTTTGTGCCTCACTCATATTTATCAATTGATTAATTTTTTATCACCATTATATTATTAATATTATCAGTATAGCAAAAACTTGTTTGCCAAATGAATACTGGGTGATGTTACACCTTTTATAATATTATTAAAGAAAGGTAAAAAAATATGAAAATGATTTATTTTACAAAAAATAAACTTCTATCCAAAAGCAATATGAGAGGAATAAAGTAAAATAAAAGAAATCAAAGATGAAAATTGAAATCCAAGTTAAATTCCTGCTATAAGCAGAAAAAAGAGATGTTGAATCAAATTAGCACAATCAGGGCTAAAGTTGTACTAAATTTTCTTTTTTGTAAAAATAAAAAAAAATCCACTTGAGCTTTACCAAAACTTCAGCATGAAAATTTTGCCATATCAAACTACTTCTAGTGTAATTTTATATCAAAAATTTATCTTCATTTCCATAGAGAGAATTGCTCCCATCTGACTACACCTGACCATAAGTGTCCAGCACAAGTTCGGCCGAACTTGTGCTGGACACTTTTATGATGGAGAGTAGCTAGGGTAGAATTTTTCTTCAATTCATCTAGTATTTCTTACAAACATGTCTACTGGTATTTTATCTTTTTTCCTCACTCATAAATATCATTTGGTCAATTTTCGGTTTCCATTATATTATTAATTTTATAAGTATAGACAAAACTCATGTGCCAAATGCATACCAGGTGATGTTACACCATTTATAATATTATTAAATAAATGTGTAAAAATATGAAAATAGCTTATTTTAAAAATTATTAATTGATATCCAAAATCAATATTAGGAATAAAAAATTAAGTTAAAGGGATCAAATATGAAAAAAGAAATCCAAGTAATATTCCTACTATCAAAGGCCAGTAGAGGTGTTGAAGCAAATGAGAGCCATCAGGGATAAATTGTACTAAATTGACTTTTTTTTAAAGATAAAAAATTGTGCACCTGTGGTTTGGATGAACTCTAGGTAGAAAATTTGGCCATGTAAAACTACTTCCAGTGAAGCTTTTTATCAAATAATTTTTTTCATTGCCATGGTGAGAATTGATCTCATATGACTGCACCTGACCAAAAGTGTCCAGCACAAGTTTGGCCAAACTTGTGCTGGACACTTTTTTGATGGTGAGTATCTAGGGTCCAGCTCTTCTTCAGTTCAACTGGTATTTTTTTAAAACATATCCACTGGTATTTGATCTTTCTGTTTTATTAATATTTTATCATTTGATAAATTTTTTGTCACCATTATATTATTATTTTTATTAGTATAGCAAAAAAACATGTGCCAAGTGCTTACAGGGTGATGTTAAACCTTTAATAATTTTATTAAATACAGGTAAAAAATTATGAAAATGATTTGTTTTAAATAAAATTAATTGATATCTAAAAGAAAAAAAGGGATAAAAAGAAATAGGTTGAATAAAAGGGATTTTATATGAAATTAAAAATTTAAGCAAAATGCCTACTTTCAAGGCTCAGAAGAGGTGTTGGATAAAATGGGCATCATCAGGAATAAAATTGTACTTAATTTGATTTTTCAAAAAACTAAATGAAGTTTTCAACTGATTTTTTTCCAATATTTAGTTGGACACTTTGTCTATATCAAATTACTTCTAGTACCATGATTGACCAAATGAAATCCTCATTTCCATATGCAGAATTGATCCCATATGGCTGGACACGGCCAAAGGTGTCAACCACAAGTTTGAGAATTCTTCTGGTGGACACTTTTATGATGGACAGTGGTAGGGTGCAAGTCTTCTTTAGTTAATCTAGTATTCCTCATAAACATTTCCAACTTATTTTTGGCCAAAAATCAGGTGGAAAGTTTGTCCATATCAAATTACTTCTAATGCCATGATTGACTAAAAATTGATTCTCATTGCCATATAGAGAGTTGATCCCATATGACTGGATCTGGAAAAAGTGTCACCACAATTTTTGATAAACTTAAGTTTGAAAATTTTATGATGGAAAGTAATTGCAAGTCTTTTTCATTTCATCAAGTAATCCTCATAAAAATTTCCACCTGTATTTTGGCCAAACTTCAGGTGGACACTTTGGAAATATTAAATTAATTCTAGTTCCATGTTGATAAAAAACTAATACTTATTGCCATATATAGATATTAAACCCATCAGACTGTGCCTTTCCAAAAGTTTCTACCTGAATTATGGCTAAACCTCAGTTGGACACTTTTATGATGCAGAGTAGCTAGGGCAAAAGTATTCTTCAGTTAATTTGGTATTCATAATAAATTTATCCTCCTGAAGTTTAGCCTAACTTCACGTGGACAATTTTGGAAAGCACCAGTTAGTCACTATCCATCAAAAAAGTGTTCACAAAAATTTTGGCTAAACTTGTGGTGGACCCCTTTGATCAGCCACAGTCAGATGAGATCAACTCTTTAGATGGAAATGAGGATGATGTTTTGGTCAATCATGGAAATAGAAGTAGTTTGATGTGGCCAAATTACCCCCCTGAAGGTCAGACAAACCTCAGAAGGACAATTTTTAGCAGGGAGTAACTGAGAAAAATCCATTTATCAGAAGGAAAATCTTTCATTGGATAGATGCCAAGGCTTCATACTTGTGTATTATGGTCAGTATTAATTTTGAAAGTGTCTTTCCAAGCAATTTCATTGCCCATCATGACTCATTTTGTTTTAAATGTTTCAAACTGCGTGATGCAGTATTAAGGTGTCAAATAGTATAATTAAGTTCTATTAAGTGCCCTCCTATGATGCCTAAATTTATAATTTAATATCTTACATAATAATTTTTATATATATAAATTCATCAATATTTTATTTTATTATCAAATTTAATAGAGCAAGTATCCTGAACTATTATATATGCATAAGCTTAGGTTAGATCAATTCGTGCTCAATTTGTGCTCAACAGAGGACCAAAATCAAGTTCTGGAGGATCAACTTGTGCATAATTTGGAATCAGTTGATATTCTGTCTATAATCAATCTGAGAATAAATGTAAATCTAACTCTAATTTACTTATGTTTATAAAGTATTCATAAACCTGGCATAATTAAGGGACACTCTAAATTTCAAGAGAGGGGATTGCTAGCAATTCACCCCTAGATTTCCCGTGGTGTAAAGGAGGATTTGATGGGTTATTGGAAATCACTTATTTACTAAAATTCAAATAAACTTAATAACACAATTAATATCATATATAGAATTATTTTAAAACATTTATAAATTAATATTATATTTTATTAGCTATAACTGTATTTTTTAACCTATTTCAACCACTAGGATGCACAAAAATCCAAATATTGTGAGTTTATATTGAGAATAACTATTTTATTAGTCATCCCCTGAGGTTTAATCACTAAATCATTTATAAATAAGTAATTGGATGATTAATAATTACTTTTAAATCATACTTAGATACTAGCACACACTGACACTTTTTATGTCTTTTTGGTTGGAAAATCTATGAGCTTATTAATGTGTGATTATATTTAAATAAGTAAGTATTATATTGTCATAAATTTATTTATCAATATATTCAGTTTTTTTCTATATATTGTAGAATCATGTTGCTCAAATTAAAAAAATGGATTCAACTCTTCATCACTTTAGGGAAAATCATCAAACAACACGAGTAACACCTGGTTTAGAATTATGCAATAACTTTACTAATTTTGGTTGTTCATTTCAAATAAAGCAACACTTAATGAATTGGGTAAGTAAGGTAAGAGAAAAAGGTTCTTTTCTAGAAGTTTAGATAGAAATGAAAAGTATGAAGTATAAGAAAGGTTGCCTTTTTCCTCTTCCAATTTAATAATTTAACATATACAAGTCAACTATCCACTTCACTTAATTGAGGTTTTAGACCATCAAAAACTTCTACTGTGGTATCCTATCTACATTGATATGTGGCATATTTTATTTGAAGTCTAATTACTTTATCTCTTTGTATTTTTCTGAATTACTTGTTAAATGTTAATTTATGAATGTAAATTTAAATTTGGAAATCTGGACCATCTACTAGAATAAAATCCTGGGGGAGGCATTACCTTTTTTTTTTCTTGGGAATTTAAGAAATTAAGTTAGAACAAAAGTGTGAGGCTAAGATCAACTAAATAAATGTGAACTAGCTTGAAAATCTTTGTCTAGAAGATTTAAATGGTCCTATATGAATACTGTAGTATAAATCCAACAAATAGTAAAATATAATTCAGAATAAAGGTTTCAGTAATATAATTCTCACTATTCTTTTATGTGGCTTACAATCTTTTTAGTTGGTAGAAAAATAGATTTAATAATTTCAGATACTATTCAAAAGTCTTATAAAAGTACTAATTGATTTGTATTGTAATTTTTTTGGTTATATTGGTTAAATTGAAGTGATAAAGAATGTAGAAAACAAGACCTAAAAACCTCCTCCCTTTATACACACTGAGTTCCCCAATAAATCCCTTGATGTACCATCCAATACATAGTTAATGACGCCTCAAACAACTAATAAACCTGCCCATCAACATCCCTAGTGACCCCATAACATAATTAGACAAGTAACAACCGCTAAAATCCTATTAATAATAAGGGAAATCCATTAAAATTAAAGAAAAGACAAAAAGAGAGTATATGCGTATAAAACAATAATATAAAAGACCAAAGGAGACTTTTTAAAGTTAATAATAGCTTAATAATAAGGGGAATCTACTGTATAAATGGAGGGGCTAATCCTGACATTATACTACATGAAATTCCCATTCAAAAATAACCAATATTGACTGAGAAACCACTCAAAAACTTAAAAAAGAGTGTGAGATGTGGGGTAACTACATGCAGTCCTTGGCAGGTGCTTGCACGGGTAAATCCTTGACTAAAATTAGGCAAATTTAAGTGTGGTGATGAAATAAGATGCCAAGAGTGAGGTTATTAATGAAATTAGTGCATATAAACAAGGTCAGTGCACTATTAATTAAGCTAGGACACTAAATAAGCGCCTGTCACCCATTTTAGTGTGTTTCCCCACAGTGGGCGTAGAATGTGGGGTAATTATAGTGTGAAAAAGCTAACTTTGCTAAAAATGAAGCTATTCACATGGGAAAATGCAGGCAGTATGTGGCCAGTACACAGAAGCCATTTCTGGCATAAAAAACACCAAATTTGAAAAGTGTTATTTTTATGCATTTGAGTAGCCAAATCAATAGTCCTAAATGAGCCCAATTGATCTGTCAAAGCGCATTTTTGATATTCTCAATTTTATAGCGCATATAGTCAACTTTTAAGTGAAATAAAGCGCATTTCTTGTTTTTTGCGTAAAACAATGAATATAACAGCTTTAAGTGTACTTAAAAATTATGTAGCCTTATACTTAAGGTTCTTAAGATTACCCTAACATATTCCAACTTAATATTAAGTACATAAGACCTATTAAAGGTGGATATATGCGTGTATATAAGGTGTTATAATGGCATTTTTTGTGTATTATCATAATTTCACTTATGTATACTGTTTGTGTACTCTTATTTATTGTTCCCATATATAGTTCATGTGTTTAACATAACTTATAAGCACTTTTTACTCAGTCCTGGGTATATACAGGCTGAAAAAAAGCAACTTATTGCATGTTAGAGTTATAAAACTGATAGGATTGTAAATTTTAAAGTATAAATATAACAACTTATGCACTTAAATTCATGCATTTTAGATTTCAAGCACAAATTCAACAATTTACCAGATTTTCATGGTACTTGATTACATTTTTTTAACTAAAAACATGATCAAGTAATGAAAAGTTCTTTTGGATACAACTTATCTGATGAACAAAAGCATTGGAACTCTCTCAACCAGAAAAAAAACTCTAATTCCTTTTTTTCAAAGTAATTTTTTCCACCTTGAGCAGGTTTCTGACTCAATGGAACAGTTGTACCATCAACAAAACCAATAAATCTTGGGAAGACCTCTGCTTGCATAACCTGAGATAATTAAAGTCTCCCTTCTTTGATTGGGCAAAAAATCTGTTTAGAAAAAATGGAAAGAATAGCAGTGATGTATTGTTTGGTATGGCTATTAATTGAGTAATTCCCTAAAGAGAAGATGTTTTTCAAATGTTTTAAGACAACTCCATTACCATTGGAGCCCAAATGCCATAGTGTGAAAGCCAAGTGAATTGAAGGATTGCATTGTTGTTTTTGAGAATTGATGTAAAAAATTGGGTGATCCTGTATAATACCAACCAATTTAAGGAAAAACTCCTGGGAATACATGAATAGCTGTCTAAAACTGGGCTCAGATAGGTTTACTAGCATCTGTATGGTCTACTTAGGGGTATGAAGTACTTGAGACTTTCTGGGAAAAGGGTACTTTTTACTGGCCATTTTTGGTAAAAAAACAAAGTATTTTTAAGATCAGAATCAGAATCAAGTAGGAGATTAAGTGCTATGAAATTCATTGCTTTATGTAATTTATCTTGATTTGAGAGCAAGGATGGCATGACTCTTATATGATATGATATGAAAATTAAAATGTTGTAACATGTTTTGAGTTATCAAGTGCTATTCTGCGAAGTTCTGCATATGAATGGGATGAATCTGGCAAATCAGTGAAATGGGCCTATATGGTGAAACATGCACTTTTGGTTGAGAAAGTGTGGATTTGAGTGAAATAAGTGACTTATTTCACTTTTGAAATACACCAGTGATGGTGGAAGTGTGTTTTGGAAATCAGAACTTTGATAAGTGCAGATTTAGTTGGGAATTTGCCAGAACTGGAACCCCCTATTTTTGTGTAGTGTTTGAGGTGATGTGAAGTGAAAGTGAAAAATGGGACAAGTGTTTGGTAATCAGTGAAAATGTCAAAAGTTGCAGATGAGTTTGACGAAAAATGACATCAGTAGGCATAAGTGTCAGATGGCCATTCAGGATATGTCTTAAATTTGCTTAAGGGGTTTGATTATCTACTGACTTTTTTAGCTAATGTGGGAGTGTCAAGATTTGGCAAAATGTTCAGTAAAGTATGCATACCGATAAATTTACCAAAACAGTGGTAGATGCTCTTACCTAATTTTTACGCAACCATTGCGTTGCTGTCACTCATTTTTTACGCCCTTTGGCATAACAAACATGAGTGGAAGTGTATACCGATGAAGAGCTTAGATAATATATTACACAGTAGAGCATGTTTGAAATTAGGTCTCAGGTGAAAGGAAAGAGATGGAAAATACAGTAGGCGGGGTGGGGTGTTTTTTCTTTCTTTCTATTTCTCTTCTTTCTTCTTCCGACACTCCTCTACCTTTCTTTCTCGTGTCATAAAAGGCACAGGGTACTGCGTCTTGTTGAGGGGGCGGGTGTTAGGTTATACTCAACTGTGCCGCAGTAACCCTAAACCTGTATACATATGTAAGAGCCTGCTACCGTCTGCTACGCAAACGGACAGCAGGCTCGCACACAGATCCGGACCTTCAGACCGGATGTGCGTGCCTGGGTGCTACGCACATTGCATGATAGGGATGATTAAGGTAAGGGGAAGTTAGGTCAGCGGCACGATTTGCTATTTTTTTAGAAAGTTAGGGCACTAGTTCTTTTATATATATAAATAGATGGATAGATATTACATATGACACGAGTAGAAATAATAACAACAATAAGAATTCCTATAAAACATTATCACTAGCCACAATAGTTAGGAAAGGGTTAAATGGACACATCAGCAAACTTTTTTGCTGTAATGAAGTTGGAGCAAAATAATAGGCATTTTCCAATTTATTTGACTATCAAATTATTTTTGCACCTGATGAGGCTCCTCTTGTTAAAACAGGGACAGAAAACTATCTGACACAGATTTGTGTTGTCCAAAATAGCAAAGTACACTGATAAAAACTCTTGAGCTCCTTATGTATCCACTATTAATTTTGTTAATCGTGATGTGAATTGAATTTATATTTCTTTAAAGTTCAGTTTCCTCATTTGATTTAAATTTTCCCATGTAAAATACAGAGACGACGCCTACCATGAAACCTAGAGCTGACATAACTTGCATTGCCGACCGATAACCAATAGCCTCCCGTAATGAGCCTGAAATCAATGGGCCAAGTGTCATCCCCAAGCAAAAAACAAAATTGTGTATGGCATATAATTGTGCATAAGGCCCTTTGATACCAAATAATTTATCATTTTTCTTATGATAATGACGTATCACGTTGTTGGCTTCAATGAGTGAGGGAGCTCCAATCAAGGCTAAACCCATCGTATTGATAGTAAGTAGAACTACGTAAAGAGTAATTTGAACAATGAATTTTTTTTTCGGGGAATCCGAGGACTGGACATGAGGGTATCCAACAAGTAAAAGCGATAGGCCAATTAAAAGGGAACCCAAAATGATGAAAACCTTTGGCTGATATTTTTCAATTAGACGTCCAGAGACGAGCGCAGCGATAATATATGGAACTTGAAGAGAAATGAAAATTAAACCACAGCTAAAAGAATCCATACTAAAGGTATCCTTGACATGAAGCGGAACAGTAGAATCATTCGTTGTCATTAAAGTAGCTTGGACGAAGGAAACAAAAAATGAAGCCAGTAGATCGCTATCGTCCATCACTTTGAGTAGAGGGAATTTTCTAACCCACCATGTACTTGAAGATTCAGGTTGAGGTGATTTTAGGTTTTCTTGAAGAGCTGGATTTATCAAATATGTCTGCTTTCTAACGATAGGTGTTAGTGATAAAGTCTTGTCAGAAACAGCATCTGTTGTCATTTCAGTTTTTTTCTCGATAACCGCTAACCGCGAAACTATGTCGATTAGAAGAATAATACTTGCGACTAAATAAACAATATAGTATCCTGCTTTGGCATATACAATGCCTCCGATGGTAGGAGACACGAGTGCCCCTACAGTGACTCCACTGTAAATTGTAGCCTGAATGATCATTTTAAAAAAAGACAGCATATGAATTTTAGATTGAGGGAATAAACAATATAAACCTACCAAGGCTTGCCCAAGTTGTTTTTCCTCTACAGAATCACTCACAAGCGCAAAGCCAACAGTCCAAACAACTCCTTAGAAATATCAAATAATTTCTAGCAGGTTACTGATATTTGTTACTAATTTCTGAAGCAATTAAAAAAGGCCCTACCTCCACTTGCGCCTTGTAATATTCTAGCAATAATCAATGATGGAAGATTCTTTCCAAAGCAAAGCAAAGCTGTTGCCTAGAGTGTGAAAGACAGCGAAGATTCAATTTTAGACAAGTGATTGAAAAACATTATCATCTCTTTCTACTTACGCCAGATATAGTTATTAAACCCATAAGAAAAGGTATTCTGCGTCCCACCTTTCCATCTGCTAAAGCTCCTACGAAGACCGAAGTTACAAGAGCAGAGCAAGAATTTGCAGCCAATAAAAAACTGGTGATAGATTGAAGCTTATCGTTGGGAATTTTCAACCTTGATTTGAGTGAGAACGGAAGTACAGGAACGATTAAACCATACAAGAACGAATCTTTCTTATTAGAAAATTAGAAAAAACTTCAAGGATTTCATGCAGAAAGCAAAATCTATACCTGTGAACAGACTAGATACAACAAAAGGAGATGATAGTAGTAAAATTGAAGGTGAATGAGTTTGTTCATTTTTAAAGTATTGTTTTGATAATTAAAAAATGAAAACAAATATTAGTTAATTTCCATCTCAAGAGTTATTTAAAAAAAATTGTAAACAAGAAAATTTGCCGCACCTAAATGCTGCCACAAATAGAATAAACGATGTGGACGAGCGCCAGCGAGCACAGAAGGTTTTCATAGAAGAATTTTACAGGGGAGTTGGTTTAAATTTGAACTTCTTAAAAGAAAGTATGAATAGGTTATACGATATATGGTAGTTCTAATAGTTGAGACATTTCGCGCGGCAAAGTGTCGTTTTATTAGCCACTGATAAAACCCCGATGAAGTCCGAAGCTCCTGGGATATTGAATTTGTTCAAACACATTTGTAATTTGAAAGTGTTTCAAAATTTGGCAAGGAACATGCTGCTATATCAGAAAAGGTTAGCACACGTTTCCAAAGTAATAATAATAATAATAATAATAATAATAATAATTGAGCCAGCAAAATTGGCCTCCACGCACCCACAACTTTACAATTTTACTGTCAAATGTTTCTAAAAACCTCAAAAATTATTGAATCAGAGCACCAACATTTTCTGATATAGCTGTATAGCGCAATTCGACCTTTTATAATAAAATGAACAAGAAATTTACCAAATATTCTGCCCTTTGATGAAGTGATCTCGTGCCGCTGTTACCTCTTATAATGCAATAAACAAAAGATTTAAATCTTTTGTCCTTGAATTAAGTGGTCTGCTTCCATGGCTACCTTTAGTCAGAGGTCATCAAACTGAGAAGAAGGTGAATTTACTGACTTGTTTTGTATATTTGTAAAATTGTACTTGCAAGCAGAGCCGACGTAGAAGCCTCTACGTTCCACAGACGTAAAATAGAAAATAACACCATCAACAAATCGCAGATTTTCCCGATGCGAACGTAGCCCGGGCGTTCGGATTTTCTTTGAATAAAATTTGCGAACGCCACCAATCTCCGGAACATCGGTGCGAGCGCCACACATCTGGTCCACCTTGACTCACCAGCGACCCATTGATCTTTCTATTCTTGCTCTTGTTTTCCGTCTGTTCAACTTGTCATTTACCTCCAGTTTTAATTACTTATTAGGGGGTGTCAGTTCTGGCAAATCCGCACTTAAATTAAGTGCGGATTTCAAACCAAATCAGCACTTACAAATCAGCACTTAAATTTTGCAAAAAAGTCACTTATTTCAAAAAAGGGTGTCAGTTATGACCTCAAATCAGCACTTTTTTCCCGTTTTTTTTCACAACCACATTTTGGCCACAAAACATCCCTTCCTTTCTTACCCCATCCCTGTCACATGTGACACACTGACCTTCCTCGCTACCTACCCATCAATCCTCGGCACACACCCCTTCCTGACATTTTCAATATTTTGACCAGGCATGTTTACATTCTTTTTTAACACCTTTACTTGAAGAAGATCAATCCCCTCCACCTTCTAACCATAGTTCAGCTGAAGATGATCCCAACTATCAAGCAGAACAATTATATCGCAGAAGATCTGAATCCTCAGAGGCCCAAAATTTAAATGTATGTTTACTTTTTGTTTTTTTCTTCAATTCTTCTCTGAATTTCTCTTTCTTTCTAGTCTCCTCCTACTCAAACTCAATCTCCATTAAATAATCTCAATTCTGGAAATGTGAATACCTCTTTAGAAGCTGCTTTAGAAGAACTTCCTGAAGCCTCTTGTTCAAACTCCAAACTAAAGCGTCGAGCCTCAACTTCAATGAACTTGAACCATCTATTAAAACGTGGTAATACTTCAACAAGCTCATTTGGCTCCCTTGAGGATTATTTTGAAAAAAAAGATATAAGTAAGTTTTGTTTACTATATATCTTAATCATTAACTCATTTATTTATTTATTTCAATTTAATTTTCTCAGCGAAATCAACTATTGCAAATAATGCCCTTGACTTTGAGAAGATGAAGTTTGATCATATGCTAAGGAAAGATCAGCAAGCCTTAGATTTGGAAGAAAAAAAATTTGAGGTAGAGCAGATGGAAAGAGTAAATGTCCGTCAATTTCAAAGAGAAATGGCTACTTGTGAATTGGAAAAACAAGAGAGTTTTAAAAAAAAAGATTTCATTATGGAATGTGTTAAAAATGGCCAATCTTATGAGGACATTAAAAAATTACTTGACCTTTTCAATTGATAAATTGTTTTTCTAGTTAATTTAATTTTGGTAATATTTTCTTATATGCTGACTTATAAAAGGAAAAGAATATAGTACGTTATTTTTGACAAAAATTTGAATGTATAATAAAAATTTTCTATCTTTACTTTCTAGTCAATAAGTTTGCTTATCTAAATTTTTCTAAGTCATCAATTTCACATGTCAGATTTAAAAAATTGGCAATGCCCTCCCCTGCATTTTATTGAAACAAGGGGTGGGTACCACCAAATTTTTCTAAGTCATCAATTTCACATGTCAGATTTAAAAAATTGGCAATACCCTCCCCTGCATTTTATTGAAGTAAAGGGTGAAAGTCATCAAAATACAATATAATTACATAAATTAATTAATATATAAATAAGATATGTCAAGTATACTACTTTTAAAGTAATGACAATTCCTTAAGCCAAAATGCAGATCAAGTCTAGAAACTAGGTTCAATGCAAAGTATTTTTTGAAGCAACTTATTTAAATAATACTTTATTAAATTAAGTTGATCAATAAAGATTGATTGACAATATTGCAATTCTTAAATACAATAATTTTATTAAAAAATTTCAGATTACATATAAAAAAAATCAGTGACTTTTTCTATTACTTACAACTGTTTTTACAGAATTGAAAACTATGTTTCAGCTAATATTTTATGGAAGTGAACTCTGTTCTTCGCCCGAAGAACAGAGTTCATCCTCCTATTTTCACACTCTGTTTAAAAAGAATAAAATGACTTACCTGGAGAGATGAGTTTAGAAAAAAGAAATATAAGTGAATGGAAGTGAACTCTGTTCTTCGCCCGAAGAACAGAGTTCATCCTCCTATTTTCACACTCTGTTTAAAAAGAATAAAATGACTTACCTGGAGAGATGAGTTGAGAAAAAAGAAATATAAGTGAATGGAAGTGAACTCTGTTCTTCGCCCGAAGAACAGAGTTCATCCTCCTATTTTCACACTCTGTTTAAAAAGAATAAAATGACTTACCTGGAGAGATGAGTTGAGAAAAAAGAAATATAAGTGAATGGAAGTGAACTCTGTTCTTCGCCCGAAGAACAGAGTTCATCCTCCTATTTTCACACTCTGTTTAAAAAGAATAAAATGACTTACCTGGAGAGATGAGTTGAGAAAAAAGAAATATAAGTGAATGGAAGTGAACTCTGTTCTTTGCCCGAAGAACAGAGGGGGTTAGAGGCGGGTTTGGTGGGGATTTGGAGGGAGGATTTGGGGGATTTGGTGGGGGGTGGAGTGGAATGAGGGGAAGATATGAGGAGACCAAGAAGGGGGAGAAAGGGAGAGATGAGACCAAAGAGGGAGAAAAGGGACGTTAGAGTGAGCCAAGGAGGGGTGAATGAGGCAGCCAAAGGGGGGAAAAGGGGGATGATTCCAAGGAGTTGATGGCAGTGATACATCGTTTGGTATAAGTGTTAACTGAACCATACCCTAAATCAAAGACATTTTCTAAACGTTTCAAAGCGGCTCCATTACCATTTGAACCCAAACGGCATAGTGTGATGGCCAATTGAATTGAAGGATGTCGTTGTTCTTTTTGAGAATTATTGTGAAATATGGGATGATCCTGAATAAGCTCAAGCAATTTAAGGAAAAATTCCTGAGAAGTCCTGAACAGCTGTCTAAAACTGGGTGTAGATAGGTTAAGAAGTGTTTGGATGGTGTACTTGGGGGTATGAAGTACTTGAGGCTTTCTGGGAAGAAGGTAACGTTTCCTGGCCATTTTTGATAAAACGACAAAATCTTCTTCTAGATCAGAATCGGAATCAGAGTCCAAGAGCAGTTCAAGCGCCATGAAAGTCATTGCTTTATGTAGTTTATCACGATTTGAAAGTGAGGAAGGCATGACTCTTATATGATATGATATGAAGATGTAAGTGATGTACGATGTTTTGAGTTATGAAGTGTTATTCTGCGGAGTGCTGCGTATGAATGGGATGATGCTGACAAATCAGTGAAATGGGACTTGATGGTGAAATCAGCACTTTTGGTTGAGAAAGTGCGGATTTGAGTGAAATAAGTGACTTATTTCATTTTGAAATCCACCAGTATTGGGGCTAGTGTGTTTTGGAAATCCGCACTTATTTAAGTGCGGATTTGTAAGTGCGGATTTGCCAGAACTGACACCCCCTATTATGGGGTTTCTGTTCAGGCAAATTCGCACTTATCTAAGTGCGGATTTCCGAAACACACCAGCCCCAACACTGCTATACTTCAAAACTGAAATACAGCTGGATCCAAAAACATTGAGACAAGAATAAAAAGTTTCAAAAAATTATTGACAGCCCAAAAGTTGAGTTGCAGTATTTTTTTGAGATCTTCAACACACTTTGTGACAGTCTGTTTGACTTCTCTTCCAGCTCAGATGATGAAGAGAGTAAAACAACAAAGAAATCAACCTGTTTGCAACAAAATGAATAGAAGATTTCAAAAAAATACTGCCGCTCAACTTTTGAGCTGTCATCAAATATTCAAAAAAATTCATTTTTGTATCAATGTTTTCAGATTTGGCTGTAAGTCACTTAGCTCACTGAAATCTGCACTTTCGCAACCAAAAGTGCTTGTTTGCTTAAAAAAAGTCCCATTTTGTTAGCTTTTAATCTGATTTTATAGTGGCCTCCTTTGGAGACCTTGTCTGTTTTATTACTATTATCCTATTTTCAAGAGAGACTCTAAACACAGTCATTATGTATCACTTGTTCAGCTATATTTAGACATATGGCAACATACAAATACATATTTTTGTGGACATAATTACATTACAATGATTGAAACCTACATTAATTTTTTAACCTGTACTGATGATAATTGAGGCTAAACATTAATTGTGATGACATTCATTATTTCCAACATCATTGTTTGTGCTTGGTTATCATCAGATAAATTCATATTCTAATTCTCATTATTATTTCATGTTATATTCTTTAGTTATTTACTAACATTAAACATTTTTTTCTCCTAATTATCATCAGCCTGAGATCCTTTTACATGCATCATAATTATAAGTTGTGTAGAGTGTTGTCCTCATGCCATAAGCCAAGAAAAGTGTCATCCTTGCATCATATAGGGTAGAGTGTTGTCCTTGGATTAAAGGTTGAGGAGAATCATGCTCACATTATATCAATTCATAACTGGGTTGAGTGTCCTCCTGTTAGGATTTGGTTGAGAGGTGGGGAAGATGAACACTACAGGAGCTATCACTACAATAGGGGGTGTCAGTTCTGGCAAATCCGCACTTACAAATCCGCACTTAAATAAGTGCGGATTTCCAAAACACACTAGCCCCAATACTGGTGGATTTCAAAATGAAATAAGTCACTTATTTCACTCAAATCCGCACTTTCTCAACCAAAAGTGCTGATTTCACCATCAAGTCCCATTTCACTGATTTGTCAGCATCATCCCATTCATACGCAGCACTCCGCAGCATAACACTTCATAACTCAAAACATCGTACATCACTTACATCTTCATATCATATCATATAAGAGTCATGCCTTCCTCACTTTCAAATCGTGATAAATTACATAAAGCAATGACTTTCATGGCGCTTGAACTGCTCTTGGACTCTGATTCCGATTCTGATCTAGAAGAAGATTTTGTCGTTTTATCAAAAATGGCCAGGAAACGTTACCTTCTTCCCAGAAAGCCTCAAGTACTTCATACCCCCAAGTACACCATCCAAACACTTCTTAAACTATCTACACCCAGTTTTAGACAGCTGTTCAGGACTTCTCAGGAATGTTTCCTTAAATTTCTTGAGCTTATTCAGGATCATCCCATATTTCACAATAATTCTCAAAAAGAACAACGACATCCTTCAATTCAATTGGCCATCACACTATGTCGTTTGGGTTCAAATGGTAATGGAGCCGCTTTGAAACGTTTAGAAAATGTCTTTGATTTAGGGTATGGTTCAGTTAACACTTATACCAAACGATGTATCACTGCCATCAACTCCTTGGAATCTCAACTTCTCACCTGGCCAACAAAAGAAGAGCGACTTGAATCATCTCAGGTTATGCAAGCAGAGGGCTTTCCAGGATGTATTGGTTTTGTTGATGGTACTACTATTCCTTTGAGCCAGAAACCTGCTCAAGGTGGAAACAATTACTTTGACCGTAAAAAGAGGTAGATTATTTTTAACTCCTTTCATCCTCCTTGAAACTAACACAAACAAATATATCTTCTTTATAGATATTCAATTAACGTTCAGCTTATATGTGACGTAAACAAAAAATTTATATCATTCTTCGCTGGCTATCCTGGCTCATGTCATGACTCCTACGTCTTCCAAAGAATGCATATTTCAAATGAACCTGAAAAATTCTTTGATGAAAATCAGTATCTTCTTGCAGATTCTGCTTATGTGAATGGAAAGTATGTACTTCCTGCTTTTCGGGGAGCAGCTTCAGAAGACAGTCAAAATGCCAAATTCAACAATCATTTGGCAAAGTCAAGAGTCCGTATTGAACATTCTATTGGAATCTTGAAAGGCCGTTTTTCTAGTTTAAGGGAATTAAGAAGTCCTCTTAGAAATAAATCTGAAATGGAGGCGGTGATCAACTGGATTCTGTGTTGCACTATACTTCATAACCTACTTGCTGACCTCAAAGATCAATGGTTAGAGCTGTATGAAGATGAACAAGTTGATTCACCTCCGACTATATCCAACACTTCTATTTCTCAATCAACTAGTATAAGGGCGAAAATCCTTCCAATAACACTCCAACATTTTTCAACGCAATTTTAATTTTTTTCTCTTTCTCTTCAAATTATCAATTTGCATGTATTATTCACTGAGAATGGTAAATTTTTTTGCATATTTTTTTGGTTTTTGATGTATTACTATCTTCTTTTATTGTCTTTTTTACTCCCTCTCAAGAATACCCACTTTTTCCCTTTGAAATATTTCTTTATCCTCACCTCATCCTTCTCCCCAACCTTTTCACTCCCTTCATCATCATTTTCAACCCCTATCCACATTTTCCTCTCCCTCTCCACACCTCTCTACCCCTCTCCTCTCCTCTCCTTCCAGTTCGCTTACCTCCCCATTTCTCCCTAACACTTTATTTTTATATACAGAAATAGGGACTGGGTTGAAAGGGAGGAAATTGGGGTTCAAGAATTGTGGAGGCGAGGTAAAGGGGAGGAATGGGGCTACAAGGGTTGGAAAGGCTGGAGAGAGGGGTGAGGAAGGATATATGGGGTAGCGAAAAGGTTGGGAAAGAGTTGGAAGGGAAGATTAAGGGTTCCGAGGCATTTTAAATGAAGAAAAGGGTCTGGGAGAGGTTGAGAGGGGTGAAATGGGGATCAAAAGAGGATGGCATACAATGGGGCTGGGAGGATAGCGAAAGGCATGGGGAGGGAAGACAAGCATGTGTTGATAGAATTGAAAGGGATGGAGATTGGTGCAAACAGAGTGTGAAAATAGGAGGATGAACTCTGTTCTTCGGGCGAAGAACAGAGTTCACTTCCATAAAATATTAGCTGAAACATAGTTTTCAATTCTGTAAAAACAGTTGTAAGTAATAGAAAAAGTCACTGATTTTTTTTATATGTAATCCTTGCTTTACGAGGAGACTTTTGTGACGAAGCAGATTTTTGAGTTACCTTTAAAAGAGGATGGCATACAATGGGGGTGGGAGGATAGCGAAAGGCATGGGGAGGGAAGACAAGCATGTGTTGATAGAATTGAAAGGGATGGAGATTGGTGCAAACAGAGTGTGAAAATAGGAGGATGAACTCTGTTCTTCGGGCGAAGAACAGAGTTCACTTCCATAAAATATTAGCTGAAACATAGTTTTCAATTCTGTAAAAACAGTTGTAAGTAATAGAAAAAGTCACTGATTTTTTTTATATGTAATCCTTGCTTTACGAGGAGACTTTTGTGACGAAGCAGATTTTTGAGTTACCTTTAAAAGAGGATGGCATACAATGGGGCTGGGAGGATAGCGAAAGGCATGGGGAGGGAAGACAAGCATGTGTTGATAGAATTGAAAGGGATGGAGATTGGTGCAAACAGAGTGTGAAAATAGGAGGATGAACTCTGTTCTTCAGGCGAAGAACAGAGTTCACTTCCATAAAATATTAGCTGAAACATAGTTTTCAATTCTGTAAAAACAGTTGTAAGTAATAGAAAAAGTCACTGATTTTTTTTATATGTAATCCTTGCTTTACGAGGAGACTTTTGTGACGAAGAAGATTTTTGAGTTACCTTTAAAAGAGGATGGCATACAATGGGGCTGGGAGGATAGCGAAAGGCATGGGGAGGGAAGACAAGCATGTGTTGATAGAATTGAAAGGGATGGAGATTGGTGCAAACAGAGTGTGAAAATAGGAGGATGAACTCTGTTCTTCGGGCGAAGAACAGAGTTCACTTCCATAAAATATTAGCTGAAACATAGTTTTCAATTCTGTAAAAACAGTTGTAAGTAATAGAAAAAGTCACTGATTTTTTTTATATGTAATCCTTGCTTTACGAGGAGACTTTTGTGACGAAGCAGATTTTTGAGTTACCTTTTGAGATTTGGAATGTCTGGGAGGCATTATGAAACTGGCACATAACAAGAAAAAAGATTAAAAAGTAGAAGAAATAAGTAAAAAAGAATGTAAACATGCCTGGTCAAAATATTGAAAATGTCAGGAAGGGGTGTGTGCCGAGGATTGATGGGTAGGTAGCGAGGAAGGTCAGTGTGTCACATGTGACAGGGATGGGGTAAGAAAGGAAGGGATGTTTTGTGGCCAAAATGTGGTTGTGAAAAAAAACGGGAAAAAAGTGCTGATTTGAGGTCATAACTGACACCCTTTTTTGAAATAAGTGACTTTTTTGCAAAATTTAAGTGCTGATTTGTAAGTGCTGATTTGGTTTGAAATCCGCACTTAATTTAAGTGCGGATTTGCCAGAACTGACACCCCCTAATAAATGATTGTTTTGTCTTGGGGCGCAACAATGGCGCAACAATTACGCAACAGTTAAGTAACAATTATTTTTGGCACTTAAAGGTCTTAGGTGGGTCTTAATTGCAAAAAATAATTGTTTTGCAACTGTTTTGTAACTGTTGCGTAATTGTTGTGCCCCATGGCAAAACAAACATGTGCTGTAGTGTATGGATTGTAAAGAGGTGGAAGAGTGGATATTGCATAAGGGGGTTATATTGGGTAAGCACTGTGGAGCGCTCCCCATCGGACAACTTATCTAGTAATTCAGCTATTCTCTAGTCTCACTGCCAATTGGCATAGTCAGTCCTGTCTTCTCTCACTGTTGGAAGTCCCAAAATAGTCAGTCTTAGTAAGTTTCACTGCTGCATCCAGCATAGTCAGTCCTGTCTTAGGCTAGTGTTAGCGCTAGTGGTAGTCTGCCTTCTTAGGTCTTAACATTTTGTCCATTCTTAATTGGTGCACTACCAAAGAAAAATGAACCCCTCAGGTCAACCTGATGCAGAAACCCCCACTGCAATGCAAGAGCAAATGGCACTCATACAAGAACACAATTCTAGACTCATGGAACATCTAGTGGAGGAAAGGCCCTCATACCACAGCCCCACAGAAGCAGAACTGGACACCCCTGAAGCTGACGCACAGGCACAGCCTGCAACACCAGAACCACTTGTTAAAGGCCCAAAGATTGCTGTCTCAGATATCTTGATGGAAAGCAAGGTCCCCAGGAAGATCAGTATGCATTTCAAGTAAATCTTTATGTCCTGCTTAGCCACCATAAGTTCCCAGATGAGCAATCAAAAATTGGATTTGCAATCTTGTACCTCACAGACAAGATGGCACACTGGGCAAGGCCCTAAACAAAGGAACTACTTAGAAATGGTTAGTTGGCAACAGATTTCTGTCAGTTCATGGTGGAATTTGAATAAGCATTTGGAGATCCTGATGTGGCCACAACCTCAGAGCATGCTCTCAACCAGTTGCAACAGAAACACTCTGTCACTGAGTATGTGTCCAACTTCTGGGGCCACACCAGCTACATTACAACATGGGGAGAAGAAGCACTCATGTTTCACTTTAGAAATAGGCTCTCACAAAAATCAGTTGTGCCCTAATTAGTCACCCTTGTCCAGCCTCCCTCCAAGTATACATGGAACTAGCTATACAAATTGACAATGAGTTCATGCATCAGCAAATTGATTGTTGGAGTGATACTCTTCAGTGGCACAACTATGCCCCATCAGGAAGGGCCAGTTCCAGGCACCTAAACCCCATGGAAATTAATGCAGTCAATGTATGCGGCGCTAATGAGAAGAAAAATCTATCTGATGAGGAATACCAGAGGCATATGAGTAAAGGGCTGTCCCTCCAATGTGGAAATAATGGTCATCTAGAAAGAGAGTGTAAGAGGAAGATCAGGGTTGGTGAGGTGGATGATAGTGCAGGCAGGGTGCAGGTAAAAGACAGCACTCAGGAGTGAATGTTGTGCCCTCCTTGAGCAGATTAGAGGGAACAAATAAGGAGGATTTGGTAGAAGAATCATCAGCATGTAAGCCACTTGAAGTAAATGATAATTGTAATATACTAAACTTGCATTTAATGATCCTTGACACCACAACAAATGTATGAGCCCTACTTTACTGTGGGGCCACAGACTGTTTTTTTCTAAAAAGTTTCCACAAAGAAATAAAATGAAAAGTGAAAAATTGGAGCACCATAGGTATCAAATTATGTTTGACGGATCCCCAGGTGGGGAAGGGGAAGTAAGAGAAAAGGTTTTTTGCAGGTTTTGGCATGACAGAAAAAAGTTGCAGTGAAGGGCATATGCAACAAACCTGAAGGACATGTATGAAATGGTACTGGGTATGACATGGCTGGACCAATATAGCCCACACATTGACTGGAAGGAAAAGAAGGTTCAGATGGGAAAGAAAGGGGACTCTGGCACTAAAGTATTGGCCCCCTTATCCTTTCAGGGGCCAGGGGCCCATCCTGGCGAGTCCTCTGATGTTTTGTTATCATCAGTTGACTTGCCACCAGAACTGATACTTTCTCTTGATTCTAAGCAGAATTATGGGGATGGGTTGCCAATGGGGAGCTACAGAGAGGGCCAAAAGGGAGAAGAAAGGCATGTAAAGGAGGAGAAGGTGCAGAAAAGGAAGGATAAGGTAGAAGATGGGAAGGTGAATAGTGCAGAGAAATAATTTGTCCCCTGGCCTGTGCAGGGGTCAGGGGCCCCTCCCAGAAAGTCTTCTGGTGCTTTATTATCATTAGTAGACATACCACAAGAACTGACACTTTTGCTTGATTCTTAGTTTCAGGACTTGGAGGGGGCAATGGAGGAAGAAGAAGAACTGAAATGCAATGCAACAGCTTGGAACATATCTGCCAAGATTTCAGCCAAGGTTCAGTACTTAGAGCCAACAAAAAGCCTCAAGGAAATGGTCCCTGAGGCTTACTGGGAATTCTTAGCATTGTTTGAAGATGGAGAATTCAAGACCCTACCACCTCATTGACCATACGACCTTGCCATTGATTCGATTCCAGGTGCAACCCCTCAATTTAGCTGTATAATCCTATTATCAACTCTAGAGTCAAAAGTACTAAAAGAGATGATAGATGAAATTTAAATAATGGTTTTATTAGGGAATCCAAATTTCCCTGGGTGGCCCCTGTGATCTTTTCAGGATAATAGGATGGGTCATTAAGACCTTGCATGTATATCAGAAGGTTATATGCACAGAAAGTAAAGAACAGATATCCCCTTCCCTTGACTAGTGATCTAGTTGATAGCCTTCAAAGTGCATAGATCTTCACGTCCCAAGATCTTAGGGCATGTTACCACAATGTATGTGTGAAAGAAGGTGATGAACACAAACTGGCATTCTGCACCTAATTTTGTCACTTTGAATGGCTGGTAATGCCATTTGGTCCATGTAATGCACCTGCCACTTTCCAACATTTCACCAACAGCATCTTTAGAGACCGAATAGGGATAGATGTGGCAGTATACCTAGATGAAATCTTGATTTACTCCAGATCAATAGAAGAACACCAGATATGTGTGAAAGACTGTTTACACTGCTTGAGGGAGGCCCAAGTATGGTTAAAACCAGAAATTCGTGTTTTTTCAGTAGGTGAAATCCCCTATCTAGGTATGATCATTTCAAAAATAATGTGCAAATGGACCAGGAGAAAGTAAAGGAAGTAACAGAATTGCCAACACCAACATCAGTAAAAGAGCTACAGTCATTCCTAGGCTTTTCAAACTTTTAACACCATCTTATTGAAAATTACTCTCACATTTTCCAACCATTGCACAGCCTCACAGAGAAACAAGTCAAGTTTATCTCAATAGGTAACAAACAAGATGCGTTTGACTACCTGAAAAGACAATTTTTGAAATCTCCCATTCTTGAAATCCCTGACTTATTAAATCCATTTTTTCTGGAATGTGACTGCTCAGATTTTGCACTAGGTGCAGTATTATCCCAACACAATGCTGAAAATTTCCTTCACCCAGTAGCATATTTATCATGAACACTTCTAGTTGCCAAATTGAACTATGAAATATATGATAAGGATTTATTTGCACTAGTTGAAGAGGTGCACACCTAGAGTCACTATTAGGAAGGTGGGCCACACAGACTACAAGTTATTATTTACACAGACCATAGAAACTTGGAAGATTTCTTCACAAAAAAATAATTGACTCTCCGGCAAGCACACTGGGAAGAACTGCTAAGTAGCATTAATTTTGTTATTACATTCCAACCAGGGAAAAAAAGTGGCAAACCTGATGCGCTATCACAATGTCCTGACTTGAACCCTGAACCGGATCAGTTACATACTGTTAGCCTTAAATTATTCAAGGGGGATATTAAAGAGGGGGTAATCCTAGATGAAGTGGAATGGGTAAGGAGGGAGCAGGAAAAGGATGAGGGGGTTCAGGAGTTAGTGTAGGTGCTGTTATCAAAAGAAGTATTGGTAAGGAAAGGATTGGAGGAGTATCACCTAGAAGGGGAAAAACTATATTGAAATGGAAGGATAGTTGCGCAAAATGATCAAGAGCTCAAGAGGCAGGTGGTAAAATCAAGGCATGACTCCCCCATAGAAGGCAACCAGGACCGCTGAATACTGTGGAGCTTGTAAATTGCAACTTTTACTGGAAGCCCATGAAGGCATATGTCCAGCGCTATGTAGCAGCATGCAATCTTGCAAAAGGAGCAAGATTAGAACAAAAACCATACCACTAACCCCGTTAAGCATATCCAAGCAGCCATGGAAGGAACTCTCTTATGATCTTATAGTGGAGTTACACAAGTCACAAGGAAAGAATGCTATCCTAAAAGTAGTTGACTGCTGCACCAATATGGAACAATTTGTTCCCACCACTACCAAGGTTACATCAGAAGGAATTTCAGACTTAATGGTGGTGCATTTCTGGAAATTAAATGGATTGCCTGAAAGTATGGTATCAAATAGGGGAAGTAATTTTAACTCTAAGCTGCTGAAAGCAATGTATGAGCAACTGAAAATCAAGCCTTTCCTATCAACAGCATGGCATCCACATACTGACAGGCAATCTGAGATAGTGAATAAAGCAATTGAACAATATTTGCACCACTTCATTAACTATCAGCAAGATAATTGGGTATAACTGTTACCATTATCTGAATTCTCATACAACAACTGGACACATGCAGCAACAGGAATATCACCATTATATGCTAACTATGGCTATCACCCAACATTCTCAATTGGTAACCCATACACGTGACAAGGTCCAGAAGCAGAAGAGCTAATCCAAAGAATATTGAGTATACATCAGGCACTCAAAGTGGCTCTCAAATTATCTCAACAATCAATAAAGCGTCATTAAAATTAAAGAAATACCCAGAACTTCTTGCTACAGTTAGGTGAAAAGGTTTGTTTAAGCTCACTTTTCCTTTCCACATTATGCCCCAGCACTAAATTAGATCACAAGAAAGTTTGGCCATTCAAAGTCAAATTTAAGGTATCTGACTCAGCTTATGAACTGGAACTACCAATCTCAATGAGACAAGTACATCCAGTCTTCAATATTTCATTGATTGCAAAGCATTAAGAAGATACAATTCCAGGAAACCCAGAAGAGCCACCAGTGCCAATCCAGATGGGAAATGAAGAGGAGTTTAAATTGGAGAAAGTTGTTTCTAAAAGGGTGTAGAGGGGAAAGGTTCAGTACTTGGTGCATTGTAAAGGTTATGGGATTGGAGATAGGTCTTGGGAACCAGTGGAAAATTTGGTGAATGCAAAGAAAATGTTGAAGGAGTTTGAGAAGGAGCGCAGGGGACAGGAGGGGTAAAAGAGGGGGTAATGTTAGGATTTGTTTGAGAGGTGGGGAGGAGGACTATGGGTGCTATGCATTGTAAAGAGGTGTATGAGTGGATATTGTATAAGGGGGCTATATGGAGCAAGTGCTGTGGAGTGCTCCCCATTGGACAACTTATCTAGCTAATCAGTTATTCTCTAGTCTCACTGCCAATCACCATAGTCATTCCCGTCTTCTCTCACTGTTGAAAGTCCCAAAATAGTCAGTCTTAGTTAGTCTCAATGCTGAATCCAGAATAGTCAGTCCCATCTTAGGCTAGTGTTAGTGCTAGTGGTAGTCCACCTTCTTAGGTCTTAATACCTCCCCAGATCTAAAGTTGAGTAGAGTCATCCTTGAATTCAGAAAAGATCTGGGCAGACTATTCCCTAAGAAATTGTCATGTCACAGGTGGAGTTTTCTTCCTGTTTTGTCAATTTTTTTGGTTTGGATGGTCTCACTTCCATCTTCTTTATTTTTGGTTGAATCTTCCCTATTCTTTATTATCACTTAATAAACTATTTTAACACAAATTCCAACACATTTCACTGATTTGTCAGCAATATCCCATTTATATGTGGCACACTGAAGCATAACACTATATAACTCAAAACATCATAAAAAATTTACATTTTTATATCATATAATAGTGTTATCTTTCTCACTCTCAAATCATGATAAATTAATTCAAGATATAAAATTCATAGCTCTTAATCTTCCCTTTGATTATGATTTTTCTCCAAATTTATCAGTGACAGCCTTAAGAAGACAGGAAAAATTGTAAGTTCAACAACCATTTGACAATCAAGAGTCTTTATCAAACATTCTATTGGAATCTTGAAAGGCAAATTTTCTATTCTAGGGGAAATAAGAAGTGCTTCTAGGAGAAGGTCTGAAATTAAAGCATTGGTCCACTGGATTCTGTGCTGTGTCATACTTCTTGATCTTATAGCCAACCTCAGATATCAATGGTTAGAGATGTATGAAGATGAAAAAATCTGACCCACCTCCCACTATATATCCAACACTTCAAATTCTCATACTGCTGGAACAAGATTAAAAATTATTCCCATCACACAAGCAAATTTTGAAAATAGTTTTGGATTTAATCATCAATTATCTATAAAATTACATGTGCTATTGAATGATTTTACTTGATCTTAAATTTTTTTTGTTGAAAAAATAAAATTAAGCACCATGAAAATCTGGTGCATTGTTGAATTTATCTTTGTAATTTAACATAAATACAAGTAAGTGCATACATATTTATATGTCTAATGTACAATTTACACTGCATTAAATTTCTATAAGTCTAAAATAACACAAGTATATTTTTTTCTAGCTTTTTTCCTTAAATTCTCAAGTCGAAAAAATGACAATACCTCCTTCTGCCTTTTATCCTAGTAGGGGGTCCAGATTGCCAAATATTAATTTCAATTAGTAAATTGACAATAAGAAAGTAATTCAGATCAAGAAAAAAAAGTTAAATTAATTTGAATTCAATAAAAAAATTGAGTCACACAAATAAATTCATGAAAACATGCAAAAAATAAATGTAGACATGATACCACAGCAGCATGACTTGTAAATATAAAAATTTAACTAATTGAAGTGGTTAAATGACTTTTTTAAGTTAAAAATAAAATTAAAAGATAAAATTGGTAACAGCTCCTAAATCACAAAATTTAAGTGTCTACCTAAAGTCTTAAAAGTAATAAAACTTTTTCTTCTTACCTTAACTAATTTATCAATGAGTTGGTGATGGAATTGTGAAACAAGTAAAAGGGTTGATGTAAGTGAAAAGTCCAAAAGTAAGGGAGTTAGAATCATATGTATCCATTTTTTTATTTGAGTAGAGATTATTCTATAATTTATAAAAGAAAGTTGATTAATCAATTTATAAACATAGAATACTTAGTTTAATATAATTTCAAAATGATTGCTCCAAAAAATTTCCAAGCCATCACAAAACTTCCAGCCTAAAAGTCCACAAAGGTTCACCAAGAAAAAAATGACAATTTTCCCCAGGAGTGGATGATAAAATTAACTATTAGGGGGTGTCATTTCTGGCAAATCTGCACTTAAATTAAGTGCAGATTTAAAACCTAATCAGCACTTAAATTTTACAAAAAAGTCACTTATTTCAAAAATGGGTGTCAGTTATGACCTCAAATCAGCACTTTCTTCCCAATTTTTTTCACAACCACATGTTGGCCACATCATCTCTTCCATTCTCACCCCATCCCTATCACATGTGACACTCAGACCTAAATACTCTCATTAATCCTTGGCAAAACCCCTCACTGAGATTTAAAACTTTTTATTGTGAAATTTTAACCAGGCATGTTTTTTTCCTTCTTTTTTTATGTTTTCAACCTCCACAAATAAGAATTCCACCTTCATCAAAGGTCAATTGATTTTTGTTGATGACAAATGAAGTAAAGGATAGTAAAAGGGAGAATCAAAATCAATCGTAAGTAAATGAAGAAGAGTCCAAAAGATATCAATCAAAATATAAAAAGCCTTGTTTTGCTTCCACTTCCACTGGATTTGGTTTTGATGATTATGATTTGGAGAATGGAATTACTGCTGTTTCCAAAAAGCTCAATGTCATGTATCTTCTCTATGAGGAAATGGATATTCTTTTTGGTTCCTTATCTAATAGTTACTTTTAATCTTATTAAAAATAGCTATATCATGATATTCTGATAACATCATTTTCCCTTACTGGACTCTATAATTATCACTTTTTGGAATTTCAGATGGTAAAATGATACTGACACCTGTGCAAAAAAACTCATCACAAATATAATTTTATCACCTCACCACCAATTTGCATTTCTAAATAAAGCCAAGTGAAGAAAATTCTATATCTTTTAAAAAAATTTGGAAATACCCTCCCATGCATTTTATTAAAGCAATGGGTGGATATCACAAAACAGATTTGAAAATTTGGCAATACCCTCCCCTGCACTTTATTGAAGTAAGGGGTTAAAATCACCAAAATTTAGAATATTTCCATAAATTAATAAATAAAAAAACAAGATAAGTCAAATTCACTAGTTTTAAAGTAATTCAATTCCACAAGCCAAAATGCAGACCAAGTCTATAAACTAAGTTTGGAACTTTCCAGAGGTATAGACAAGATGAACCACATGAAAAAATTTAATGTTATCATTATTACCTTCTATACAACACAAGGTTGTTGGCTCATTACTTTAGTTTAGTAAATTGAAATATCAGATTTATTCATTAAAAATTTATGAAATAATAAAAAATATTTTATGCATTTACAAATCCCCAAACTTGTTTTATCTACCTAAAGGTTTGTAAATTTATTAATTTTACTTTCTTTTTTTTATTTTGTCGATTCATTGGACTAAATTTTAACTGATCTGATAAGAGAAAAAAAATAAGTGAAATGTTAGACATATGAAAATGGTTAGAAAAAGGAAAAAACACACCTTGATATAAGAGCAGAGTAATAAGTTAAGAGAAAGGTAGTTTGAGGAATCTGGAAGGATAAATGCAAGATGTAAACATTATGTTATGCATTATGAAATAAATAAATGTGAAAATGAGAAAAAAAAGGCTCAAATTTAAAATTCAATATCTCATGAATGACTGAATTAAATTCTATATGGATTTCTGGAAATGAAAGATAGGCTTCAGAAGTATCTTCAGCTAAAAGAACAGTTGATTCAAATAAACTTAAACCTAATTCTGAATCTGCTTTTTAAAACTTCACAAAAACTTGAAAATTGATGATGAAAATTCCAAAAAGAGGGAGATAATTGCCTAGATAATCATCAGATATAAGTTTCAGAATCCTTATTATCTAATTATGCAATATAAAAATGTAAAATAAGATATGTGTAATTTGGAAAAAGAGGCTCAACTTCAATGTTCAAAATCTCAGCAACCACTCAACCTAATTCAATCCTGTTTGTAGGAAATGAAAGATAGGCTTCAGGAGAATGTTCACTTAAAGGAAATATGATTAAAATAAAGCTAAACCTAATTTGTTATATAAAAAATGAAAAAAGTCAAATTGGGAAAAAAAGCTCAACTTTAAAGGTCAATATCTCAGCAACCACTGAACCAATATCAAATCTGTTTGTGGTAAATATAAGATAGCCTTCAGGAGTATCTTAAGTTAAAAGGAAAATAGAGTAGAATAAACCTAACCCTAATTCTGAGTCTGATTTTCAAAATTTTACAAAAACTTGAAAGGTGATAAAAAAACTGACAACATGAGGAGTTATATAAGTCCACTGTTATTCATATATGAGTCCTACATATATTTAAGTATGAAATTTTCATAGAAAGAATGAGATATTATATAGAAATGAAAAAAAGGAGATGAAACTTACCTTAATTGAAAGGTAGGAAAAATTGAGTTAGAAAGAGTGAAGTTAGAATTTGGGGGAAATTAAAGATTAAGAAAGTTAAATGCTTAAAGAATGTGCAATGTATGTGTTTCAATGACATGAAACCAAAAAAAAAGTGAAATAGGAGAAAGGGGGAATAATTACCAAGCCAAGGAGGGATGAAGAGTAGGATGATGGAGCTAAAAATAGAAAGAAAAGAGGTAGAGAAGGAAAAAGGTTAATTTTACCCTTAAAGTCAAAAAATAAACACTTACTAAAAAAATTTAGATACAAAAAACAAGAAAAATTTAATTAGCAAATATATAAGTAAAAATTTATAAATGATTTACCTGGATAGATGAGTTGAGAAAACAATTGACTTCAAATTATTTGAGGTATGAAAGAGGAGAAGAGGAAATGGATATAAGTGATGAAAGAAAGAAAAGAATTATTGAAAAATTATGCAATTGCAGAAAGTATGCAATTTTATGTTTAGATGATGAAGGAAAACAAAGAGACTTGAAAAAAAGAGACTATAAGAGAAAATTCAAAATCAAAGTTAATATGCAAATAAGAATAACTATTCTAAAGAAAAATTCATGAGAAGTCCTTAAAAACTTTCTAAAACTGGGTACAGATAGGTTAAGAAGTGTTTTGATGGTGTACTTGAGGTATGAAGTACTTGAGGCTTTCTTGGAAGAAGTTAACATTTCCTGGCCATTTTTGATAAAAAAAGAAAATCTTCTTCAAGATAAGAATCAGAATCAAAATCAGAGTCCAAGAGGAGATCAGAGCTATGAAAGTCATTGCCTGATGTAGCTTATCAAGATTTGAGAGTTAGGAAGGCATGACTCTTATATGGTATAAAAATTTAAATGATCTACAATGTTTGGAGTTATGAAGTGTTATGCTGCCGAGTGCTGTGTATGAATGGGATAATGCTGACAAATCAGTGAAATGGGACATTATGGTGAAATCAGCACTTTTGGTTGTGAAAGTGTGGATTTGAGTGAAATAAGTGACTTATTTCATTTTGAAATCCACCAGTGTTGGGGCTAGTGTGTTTTGGAAATTGTCACTTAAATAAATGCAGATTTTTAAGTGCAGATGTGCCAGAACTGAAACCGCCTATTATGGGTAAACCACTTCCAAAAGAACATATAAACAGAAGTGAAAACAAATAAAGATTACTGCAAAACAAGGGCAAAAATGAGCATAACTGTCAAGGGGCCCCTTTGGTCTAGATGATTTATTCGAGGTTTATACGAGAATTTTAAGTGGTTACTGGACTTTCAAAGGCAAGGTACGTATTTTTTTAATCTAATTGATTATTTTACACAATTGAAGAGGAGGTAAAATTTTTTATATTATTATAAATTATATCTTTTAGAACTACGGTGATGTAAATACTAATGGTTATAAATTATAGTAATAAAATTGTTTAACTAGAGTGTTATAAAAATTGTAAAGTAAGTAAGGAATGAATCAAAAAGACAAAAAGGAAAGGCCTTTTATAGGCAAAATGCGAGAAAATCAAACACAGAATTACCACCCACTAGTACAAGAGTATGAGAGGAAAAACCTAAATAAAGAGAGTATGTGAAATAATAAGAGTAAGTCTAAAAAGTGCGTAAATAAAAGTATTTATTTTTATTTGAAATAAAACTATGAACCCTTTAGTCCGTCACTTTTTAGTGTAAGAACATTTGATTTGAAATATAGAATCAATAAAATCTAATTAAAGGAATTTGAAAAGTATTTTTTTTCTTTTTATAATTTTTTATATTTTTTTAATACTAATTTTTATTCCCATCTCATCTGTATTATTGAGCATGGTGTTTGGGAGTAAAAATATATGTGGGACAATTACTTATTTTTATTAATTAATTACTTAGTGCACTTAGTTAGTTAATACATAAGTATTTAATAAATAATTAATTATTAATAAGGATCTAAAAGGCCTGGTTTCACCTCAGGAAGATAATTAATTATTTTACTGGGTAAGTCTAGTAGCCTGGCTGACAATAACCAATGCAAAAAAGAGAACAAAAAAATCACAAAGACAAGTGTAATTTGAACACAAAAAAAAACACAAAAACAAGCACAAAAAGTGAGCAAAAAGAAGTGTGAAGGAAAAAACAAAAACAAAAAAAGATGTCTGAGAGTGACTTTCCTGATGAGTAATTGGAAAAGATGCAACAAGACCACCCAGAATCAATTAATTGAGGATTGAGGTATCAAGGAAAAAAGAAAATGAAGGAGATATAAATTTTTGGAGAGAGAAAAAGGGAGAATGAAATTTTGAAAAATTATTCATTAGGAAAAATTAAATAATTTGAAGTTATGGAGTGGGAGGAAAGAGATGTCTGTGTGTTACCTTTCAAAGGGATGTTGTGGCCAAAATATTGTTGCAAGACAAATAATCATAAAAATAGTGCTGATTTGAGGTCAGAAATGACACCCATTTTTGAAATAAGTGACTTGTTTTCAAAATTTAAGTACTGATTTGGCTTGAAATCCACACTTTACTTAATTTTGAAAAAAAGCATAAATTAATTAATTTTGAGAAAAATAAGTGCAGAAAAATATTTTGTAAGCATGAGAATTTTTGTTTTATTATTTTTTCTTCTCAAAAAAATTATTTTTTATTTTTTATTTTTTTTAACTATCTTTCATGTTTTTAAGAAAGAAAAACCCATTGTTGAAAAATATTTTTCTAATATTTATTTTTCTTGAATTTAATTTTCTTCCCACTACACCAAAATTTTGATATAATAAATGGGTATATTTGTTAGTGGGTTGGGTATATCCTAAGGGAAGACATTTGCTTTTTAAAAGACTATATTTTTTCTAATCAGGAAGAAAAAAATACTACTTCCTAAAACAAAGGTTTTTTCATAAGTTATATTTATTTTTCCAAGAAAAAAGCAAGTATAAAAAAAGATTATAAAAATGTTTTCATGGGAGATAAAGACTTCTAAATATACCTAACCCACCTGTGAATATACCCATCAGGTATTTCACAATTTTGGAGTACTGTGAATTCAATTTTCTGACCTCATGTCCATCCCTACAATATGGGGTGTCAAACACTGCCAATCAGCCATTAGAAAATCTCATTTTTTCAATGAAAAAATAGGTTATATACTTTCAATTATATTAATTTTTTCTATTTAATATCCTTCTTTTGATTATCTAATATAGATGGAATTATTTTTTTGTGACTAGAAATGAATTAAACATGTTTCCAAATTTGCCATGTTTGACACCCCCTAATATCCACAACTCACACATGAATATCCCCATTCACAACACACTAAGATATCCCCAATAGGAATATCCATTTGAAATTTGGCAATGCTCTAGGGTGGGACACATGTTCAAATAAATAAATGTAAGAAAATTATTTTCAAGAAAAATAAGTGCAAGAAAAATATTTTTCAATCATATAATATTTTTTTCAAAAAAATAGAAAGAAATAAAAAAACAAAATTTGCCATGGTTGCAAATATTTTTTTATACCTATTTTTCTTAAATTGGTATTTTCACAATTTTTCAACAATTTTTCTGACATTATGAACCTCCATAGACTATCCCCATTAGTTATATCTTACTTGGTGCATATTGAATTGTATATCTGCTTGAAAAAGGCTTAAAAATTACCAAGGTGATGAGGAAAAATTAAAGTTATTGATACAATGCAAGTAGCTCTGATACATTTTCTGAATTCCTAAGAGTTGTGTCCCTAAATTTTTAATGAATTAGAAATAGAGAGGTGGATGTGATATTTCAAGCAGAAGGTAACAGACTTGGTTACTCTTTATTTCATAAAAATTTACCTTGATAAACTCATTTTTTTCATAATTTAATCAAGTAAGTCTCATTTATCATTCTTTATCTTCACCTATTAGGTAGACTCAGCTTAGTGTTAGGTTGTGCTGTTTGTAAATACAATGTAAATTATCTTAGAGAATTTTATTCTTCACTCACAAATACTTTCCACAGGGGTAAGAAGGTGTGCACAAGACATCTAGTGCTTTTTTTGGCTTCATGCATGGATTTTCTGCATTATTCCTGTTGTATCTCTGTCCTATCTCTGTTCATGTTATTTTATCTTACCTTCCTTTGCAGTCTTAATATCCCCTTTTCTAACTATTTGTAAGTCTCATATACTTTTTTCTTCAGTGTTTTTTTTCTCTTTTTCATCTTGATCATTTGAGTATGTCTTTTATTTTAATTTTGGTACATTTTTCCACCTCTCTACTTTTATTTTCCTCTTTCCATTTACCTCTCATCTACCTTGCACCCCTCTCCACCATCAACTCACTGGCTTGTTCCATCACCAACTCACCCACCATCACCACCAGCACTGCCACTACCACCATCTCGATCACCACTACCACTACAACCACTACAACCACCATCTCAATCACTGCCACTACCAAAAATTATGTCCTAACCTTTTTAATAGCATTTTATTTGATGTTGTACAGATGATTATATCAAGGGATAAAAAAGGATAAAGACAAATGACAACCAGTTACCATTAAGTATACTTGTTGAGCTTACTAATACATGTAATTACACACAGTTACTTCATTAAGAAAAAAATAAATGATATTTCTACTATATAGCTTCAGAAAAAGGGGTACAAGCCTATTGAAATGTTAAATAATAATAATAATGTTCTCAAAGTTAGGCTAATGTCTGTACATGCTCTAAACTTTTAGCTAGGTCAGAGGAAATGAGAATTTTAAGTTTGAGATAGTTAAAAAGTCTTCTTATTAAAAATTTGAAATATACTAACATATTTGAGAAATGAGAAAGTAACTTTGACTGCTTTTTCATTAATTTTTTTTATGTAAGGAGCAAGAAAATTTACTTCTTCCTTTTTTAAGGAAGTCAGTTTTTGGTGCTTAGGATATTTTGTTACTTATAGGTAAATCATGGATGAGTGAAAAGGGGTTCAGTGAAAAAAAGAGAGTAGTGACAGATGCGAGTTGATAAGGTAGCAGTGGGGAGTGAGAGAAAGAGGGTAATTGAAAGGGGAAGCACAAAAGGGAGATGGGTGATAGGAGGGGAAAGAAAGGAATGTTTCAAAAGGAAAGAGGAGGTAGTGGGGAGTGGGGGAGAATCAAATAGGGCCATTCAATGTCATAGAATAGAGCTATGGCCAGAGATAGAGCCATGTGTATATAAAAGCACTAGATGTCTAGTGAATGGGTTTCCCCCCTGTGGTCTTATGCATTAAAAAAATTAAAATTAATGGTGTAAGCTAATTTGTTTCCCAGAGTTCTATACTGGTTTATTTTGCCTCAAATACCTTACTTTACATAGTGAGTCATGGTGTACCAAATTTATGGTGTTTTTGCCAACACTCCAGGTATTGGTGGTGTTTTCAATGGCATAAGGGGTTTTATTTGAAATTGCGGTAAGTATCACATGAATCTCATGTGATTAAGCATCAGGGAGAGCATCAAATTTTGTTAAGGGTTTCACCAGGAAAATAATCTTGGAAAATTCTAGCAGGTGCTTCCCCCACAACTAAACTACCATAGTTAAGTCAGGAATAGGCACCTGCTATTAGGTGCCAATCTTTTTTTCTTGAAACTGTGCACCATCTATCAGAACCATTTAGGTCTTATAGGAGTTAAGTGCATTATGAAGCAAAGGTTACAATAATTAGGCTAAGTTTGAAGGTCTATGTGCTTTAAGTTTATGGATTGTGTATGAGTAAAACCATATGATTTGTCTACTAATTTAAGAGAAGTTGATGATAAGGTATAGATTAATAGACCTTAGAAGTGGGAACACATAAGACAATAGTGGCTAAGATATGAAGTGCAAGGTAATAAATCAAGGTGCTGTTCTAGGATTCAACATTCAGCAGGTATATATTATGGATTAGAAAGGCAATGAAATACTGAGAATATATTCAAATGATAAAATGAGAAGTACAAATGACGCATATGTATATTTGGATGATATATGTTAAGAAGAAAGAGAGCATGAAACGACAAATATAATGAAAGAGAGTTGAATTTTAAGCTTTTGTATAAGGATTAGTAAAGAGGAGAAGAACTGCAACAGGTAAGTTTGATAGAGGAAGATTTATATTAAGGAAATAGAGTGCACATCAGGAAAGGAAAGCTAACCTTGTGATATAAGGTAGTGCTATATATGAACAGAAAATACATTTGATAGTAGGGAATAGCAAAAATTGTGTCATTACAATAGCTATAATAACATTATGAGAGTGAAATGAGGGTATATATATAAGAAAGATTCAAAGTATGTGTGTTTGGGTGGACACCAATAAGTAGATAGGTTTTTATGTGACATACTTGTGTGAGTTCAAGAACACCATAGACATATCAGTACTATAGTGAATTACTATTACACCTTGAATTAAAAATATAAAAATTGTGTTTTGCAAGAGATTAATAGTAGAAATTTTATCAATTGAAAGAGCTTTACCATGATCTAAAGCTGAATACATTAAGAAGGTGCATTAAAAATATACTTTCAGGGCTTAACAAAGAAAGAGTACAGTTACATTGTATTTAAAGATGCAATTATTGAACAATAAATTCACAGAATAGAAATCTTGAAATTGATGGCTAAATATAAGGAGGCAGGCCTTCTTATTCAGTAGAATTCAAATCCATCTCAATATGTGTCTATAGCTTTGTTCTCTAGTGCCTCTACAGATGTCACAAAGTTTATGCAAACCCAATGAAAATTCCCATGTGACATTTTCCTCATAAAACAAATGATTTTTTGGTAGTTTAAGGAAAAGAATATTTCTTTATGTTGACTAATCTAATATATCAGTGTCCGCCTGGTGGTGCAAGCTGAAACATACTTTTGATTTCATGTTAATTATAGTTGTGTTATTTGTCTAATGTCACTTATTTTTATAAGCTATTGTTTCCCCACATCTGTTACTACAATAGTGCAAAAACAGCTAGTATCACCACAGAAAATTTTCAAGGGGATTTCTAGAAATTCCTTCTGTTTGAAATTCAGTATGTCCCCTCTGTATTTCTAGATTATGCACACTTTATAAACATCTTAAACCAGATTATACTTTATTTAGTCTCAGATTTAACCTGGATTAAACCGCAGGTAGTTTCCACATGTGCACATAATAATTCATTTCTTTTCAATATAAAAATTTAAAGAATTTTTTGTTAGAATTATACTATTAATGCTTGATATATAGTCAATTCATGTATTTAGCACATGCATATGGTATGATAATATGATACAACAATCTTGAATATGTTAAATTCATCAATACTGATAATGCATTGAACAGAACAATTTATTATGCATTTTTCATCCATAATTTATATTCACTATACATAGATATTTAATATAAATTAAATAGGGCGTATCAATGTTCAGGGATCAGGAATTTGTTTTTCCAGAATCAGACATTAATAATGGCAGAAGATTTTATCCACTAGCCCCAGGGCTAGTGGATAAGGATTGCATGATAATGCATTATCCTACCTCTTATACCCCAATTTCCATTCCTAATTCTTGATTTCAAACTCATCACATCAATGATTTATTTGTAAGCAAGTAACATTGTAGACAATTCTATAGTACAAGCTTTAGGCCTTGACCAAGGGAGTTGAAGAAAAACCAGAGAGAAAATTCCCGGTCCCTTTGAGAAATACCAGGTGAGATTAATTTGCTACAGCAAATTGGAGACTGTTACAATACCCCTTCTAACAACTTTTTGACTGCTTAAAAAGTTAAAAAAGTAGCCCAGATGACTACAAACTAAAGAAAAACCTGAAATGCAGAAAGATCCATACCATAAAACCAAAACTCTGTGCACGTGTTGCACAGAAAACAGCAATAATACTTGATGCAGGTTGCAAAGCTACACCAGAGGAAGCAGTTGCAAAAGTAGAGTTAAATAAAGAAATCACCTTCAAAAAAACACAGCCAATTTTGGCCAAAAAACAGTGAAAACTTATTGAGAAACAGTGATCTAATTACCAGATGGTTTAATGATAATTAAAGTTGCCCCAAACTGTCTTATTCAGTATGTACACACAGACCCCCATCTAAAAATCTACACTACAGCAACTAATTTGGCTCCTCTTCCAGCTGAATTGCATAAAAAACCCTCAAGAAGCGCCCCTCAGAATGATACAACCAAGGAAGGTGGGCTGTCTGATGTCAGGTTGCCTGCCTAGAGGTGGACAGGCCCCATGAAGCCAGAAAACCACTAAAAACAACTAAAACCCCAGAAACAGAAAACACCTTAAACCTTAAAATTTGCTAAAAAATCATCAAGAAATTCAAAGTAGAGAAAGCAAAGGGCTACCTGATTGTACTATGAAATCAACCCTAAGACTTAAGGTTAGCCCAAAATTTTTGAAAAGTAAAATTAAACAGCTATAGAAAATACTGAAAAGTGACCAAAAGAACCCTTAAAACTTAGAATATAAAAAAATCATCAAAACATCAAATATAGAGAAAAACAGGAGCTGTCCAATGATAATAGCCTCATCCCTATAGCTCCAATATTCAGCCCATTGTGGTCTTCCAACATTGGCAAAGGCCTTTGTTGGTCTGTTTGTCATTGTTTTGGTATGTCTTAATTGGCATTGGTTGAATAATTGGGTGTTTTTCTAGTTTTATTCAGTGAATATTGGGACTACCAATATGTGGATATCACCATTGAATAGACCTAGGTTTTTTCTATATTTTATGTCTTGTTGACATTTTTCATATTCTAAGTTTTAAGGGGTCATTTCCTCATTTTTCATTTCTAAAAGATAGCTTTTTAATTTTTTTTGTGTTTTACGGGCTAACCTTAAGTCTTAGGGTTAAGTGCTTAGTACCATTAAGTAGAGTTAATTTGGATCTATATTGTGTTTCCCAATTTTTTCATATCTTAATTTTGTGTTTTAAGGGTTTTAGTAGTTGTAGTGGATTTTTCTAAGTATTTTGGGCTTTTTTGGAGGTTTTTGGTGGTTTTCTGGCTTCACAGTGGTCTGGCCGCCTCTAGGAAGGCCTCCCAACATTGGGAAGACCACCTGCCTTGGTTATAGAAGGCTGGGAAGCATTTTTAAAAGGTTTTTATGCAATTTGGCTGTCAAAAGCACCTAATTCGTTGCTGTGCATGGATTATTTAGATGGTGGTCTGTGTGTACATACTGAATAAGACAGTTTGGGGCAACTTTAATTATCATACAACCATCCGGAGGTGATATCATTGTTCTCACTCATTTTCACTGGTTTTTTGGCCACAATTGGTTGCATTTGTTGCAAGGTTAGTTCTTCATTTAACTCAACTTTGGCAACTGGTTTCTCTGGTGTAGCTTTGCAACCTGCATCAAGTATTATTGCTGTTTCCTGTGCAAAAAGTGCACAGTGTTTTGTTTTTCTAGTGTGGATCTTTCTGCATTTCAGTTTTCTGGTCTTTAATTTTCAGTGTTCTTCTATTGGCTACTGTCTTGACTTATTAAGAAGTCAAGAAGTGTGTTGGAAGGGGTATAGTAACAGTCTCTAATTTTCTATAGCAAATAAATATCACCTGGTATTTCTCAAAGGGACAGGGGTTTTTCTCTTCAGTTTTACTCCAACTCCCTTGGTCAAGGCCTATAGCTAGTACTATAGGGTTGTCTTAATTTCTGGTGTCCAACTTGGAGTGAGGATTTGCTAGCTTTTGGAATCTCTGTTACTGTTGTACTCTCTTCTTTTGTGGACTCTTTGTGGATTTTGGATTTTTGGTGCCGTATCTCTCTGTGGTTGGTCTAGGGGGTCTTCTCTCTAGTTGGATTTTGTTCCTCCTAGGTCTTTAAAGGCTATTGGGGGGTCTTTGGAAATCTGAGGTGGAAAGTGGGGGAGGTTTAATTGGAAATAGCTAGGATGGTCAGAATAAAGTCATGGAAAGGGCAAAGTTGCTTTGGAGAGGAGGCAAGGTTATTTTTGGAGATTTTTGAAGCTTCTGCTGATGTGTATGGGGCTTCTGATTTGTATATGGTGAAGCAGGTGATCTTTTTCATTGATGACAGAGAGGTTGTGAAGAAATTTCTTAGGATGGAGGGATATAGGATTCAGGATTGGGGAAAGCTAAAGATGGAAATGATCAGGAGGTGGCCCACTGTGTTTTCAATGGATGATCTTTATGGCATTGCTAGGAAATGGGAAATAGATGGTGGTGTGACTTCTCTGGTTCAGTATGGTAAATTTATGGAGGAATTTGAAGAGGTTATGGATTATCTGGATTATAATTGTATGTCTTCTCATGAAATGGAGACCAAGAGTTTATTTTGGAGTGCCATGGGTCTAGAGGTCAAAAAGGAGGTTCAGGAATTTCTGTTAAAGGCTGGGCTGATGAAGACACTTCTAAATGGAGAAAGTAGGATTCCTGCTATAGGTGTTTTGAAGAAGTCTATTCTGGGGAATCTTGAAAACCTTGTTTCTAAAGAGTTGAAACCTGAAAATGAAAATTTAATGGATGGAAAGGTTCAGGAAGATGTGGCAGAAAATTCAGCTACAGTGGAAATTTTGGAATCACCCACTTTGGGAGATGATGATGTTTGTGATGTTTCAGAAATTTTTATTTCTTTAACAGATGATGTCAATGGATCTCAAGAATGTGTTTCACTTGATGTTTTGGATATGTACACACTTGATGATCAGTGTATCTTTTCAAAGGTGGATGGGCTCTGTGGGAAGGAAAAATTGGATGTTCATGATGATATGGTTTCTTCTTTTTTAGATAATGGATTTTTGGATGAAGATGTATCTTTAAGATCTGTTGATGGTCAGCAAGAGTCTGTTTTGGATCTATTTCTCTTAGAGGAATATTATATTCTGGGTGCTCCTTTAAGTTCAGAAGATGAATTCTTGGAGGAGGATTTTAATTTTGATGTTATGGACTCTATTCTGGAGGATCTTTTGGATTCTCAGAGTAATTCTGAACTTAATGATTTGAAGCCTCATGACAAAGATTCTCAGTTTTTTCTTTCAAGTTCAGAAGATGGAAGAAGTGGTGACAATCTCTCTATAGAAAGATTGGATCTTCAGAATGATTATTTTCTGGATGTATGTTTGTTGGAGGAATATAATTCCAAGCTGGTTCCCTCAAGATCAGAAGATGGTTTCTTGGGGGAAGATAATTCTTTTGGTGTTGTGGGTCCTGTTTTGGAGGATTTTTTTAAATTTCATAATAATTTTGTGATTGATGATTTGGAGTTAGAGACAGTAAACTCTCAGCTTCTTCTCTCAATCGGGGAAGGTTTTTTCAGAAAGAAGGATAAAATTATTGATGCTGTAGATTACTCTGTTTCAAAGGATATAGGGTTGATTGACACTGGGAATGAAATTGATGGTGAATTCAGTGTATGGAGAAGGATGTGGATTTTTTTTGGAGGTCTGATTATGGGATATCAGAATTGGAGGAGGGGCTTAACTTTTTGTTTCCCTAGGGGCAAACATATTGGTTTCAAATTGGGGATTTCAAGAATCTGATTCCTCCAAAATGAGGATAAACTACTTAATTTGTTTTGGTTTTGTTTAATTTGGCCTAAATGTATTTGTCTCTATATAAAAAAAATCTTAGTATAATGAATATGGAAGAAAAGAAAAATTCAAGTGAAGATGGATATTTAATTTAAAAAGAAAATGAAGTATAAAAATGAGGATCAATGGTTTTATCTAACCTTCAACATGAGTTTAAACTGAAAAAAATTTGATTTCCAAAGTGGATTTATGGCTTTCAAGAATTTTGATGGTTTTTAATGGTTTTGGTCTTTTATGGGAGAAGATTTGTGTTGGAAAATCCTCTTGTTAGAAGGCACCCAAGGGTGGGGCTTCTAGATTTTATTTTGGCAAGTGTGGGGGTAACTGATGGGCTGGCTTCTCTATCAATATTTACCCCAGATTGTCTGTTTCCAACCCCTTCTCTTAATTTGGTTGAACCATAGTATTGGTTTCTCTTCACAGGTTTTAGTCCTCTATGACTTTAAACTGGAAATTCCTCTGGTCTTTAAGTGCTGGACTCTTCACGCTTATTGGTTTTGGTTTATTGTGTTGGATTTTGTGGTTTTTTTAGAAGGTACCAGGGGGGGCTTCTAGATTTTATTTTGGCAAGTGTGGGGGTAAATGATGAGCTGGCTGCACTCTAGAACAGTTACCCCATAATGTCTGTTTCAAGTATTTTGTTTGTCCTTGTTGAATCCTAGTTCTGGTTTTTGTTATTTAGGTTTCAAGTCCACTATGACTTTAAACTGGCTTGTGGCTGGCTTCTTTATCTTTCGTTTATTTGGATTGGTGGTGGATCACTGGCAGTCTCCCATCATTTTTACTTATTGGAGGGAGCCCATCCAGTGTTCTTTTATGTGGACCTGGACCTGGCTCTGTTATGTGGGTTTAGGGTGTTGGCTCTAAAGGTGGTGGATTCAAGATTATTTTCTTTTTTCTCTTTTTTTCTTTTAATTTTTTCATGGAGGCTATGTTTGTTCAAAGGCTCAAGATAGGGCTATGACAATGTTTTTGGTAGAAGAGGAGGATTCAAAATAAAAAAATTATTTTTTAGGTGTGACCAGATCAAGGTGCACTTGGATGTGGGTAAGGTATGGGGGGATCAACTCATCAATTAGCTGGGGGATACCATTTTGTTATTTTTTTAGACAGGATGAAGGGTCTAGTGGAACTCAAGATTTGTTGGATACTACTTCAAGATATTCTGTTAGTCCTTCAAGACTTAAAAGTGGCTGTTTTTTTAAGATTTCTTCAAGATTTTTATTTTTGTTACTACTGTGGATCTGTTAATCCTCTAAGACTTTAAACTGGCTTGTTTTCAAGATTTTATCAAGAATTTGGCTTATGCTTTTTTGGATCTACTAGTCCTCAAGACTTTAAACTGGCTGATTAAAATTTTATTTCAAGAATTTAAATCCTCTTTGGGTTCTGAATTCTGTCAAGAATTTAAACTGAAAACTGTGGGAAGTCTGTCAAGACTTTAAACTGAACACTGCAATAGTCCGTCAAGACTTTAAACTGAACACTGTGGTCAGTTCCTCAAGACTTTAAACTGAAAAATGGTATATCCCCCCAAGACTTTAAACTGAGGATGGTTTGATGGTTGAGTCCTTCAGGACTATAAACTGATAATGTGATTTTGGTGTGATTCTGGCAGAGGGCATCCAAAGGGGGAGCCTCTGAATTCAGTTAAGGCAAGTGTGGGGGTAACTGATGAGCTGGCTGCTCTGTAGAAAAGTTACCCCAGAATTTTTGTTTGTTTCTTTAGTCTTTAATAGTTTGATCTCTGGTTCTGTCTTTATGATTTAGGTTTTGAGTCCCCCAAGACTATAAACTGAGGGTTTTGATTCCCTCAAGACTTAAAACTGATGATGAGTCCCCCAAGACTGTAAAATGAGGAGTTTTTTATGATTGGCTACATTCAGTAAGTCTAGAGAGTGGTCAATAATTTTCATTTCTAAGTCAAAAAGTTTAATCAAGAGTCAAATGGCAGAAGAGAATCATAAGATGAAACAAAGTGTTCAGCATTAGTCTTTAACTGGTGGATGAGGTGTTTCCTTTTCTCAAGGTCTTGTGGATTTCTAGAAGGAGTGAATTGGAAGTAGCTTAGTAGAAGTTGTTTTTGTTCAGAGGAGTGTTTTTGGAACTTGGCCTTAATGGTGGGCAAGTGGTTAGGTATTGGTAGCTCAATGGATCCTACATTGTTGTCATCACTGTAAGAAGATGGAGGAACTGAGAAGTCATCAGTTTAAAAGTAGAAGGCAGGAATAAAATTGTTTTAGCATCAGATGGACCAAGTATGGTGGAATTGGTTGCTGTAGTGGTGTTGGTACTCTTCTTTGAAGGGTGTAGTTTGTTGACTAATCTGGGTATCAGGATGGATGGCCTTGATATTTTGGTACAGGTGAAAGATGGACCAGGTTGAGGTGGAGGTGAAGCTGTTGAAGATGAAAATGGACCATGTCTGAAACAAGTCTTCTTTCTGGATTGGCAGAAATCACAGGAGGTTCTGTATGGATGAGCTGGTGGTGTGATGGTGCAGATTAGATTGTTGTCAATGCAGTATTGGCAAGGGCCCATGTCAGAGGCAGATTCTCAAAGAAAGCTGAACATGGTGGATCTGATGAAGGAGAATTTGGAATTTCTCAATTGGAGAGAGGATGTGGTCTTCCAAAATTGGCAGAGGCCTTTTTTGGTCTGTTTGGCATTGTTTTGGTATGTCTTGATTGGCATTGGTTGAATAATTGGGTGTTTTCTAGTTTTATTCAGTTAATATTCATACTACGGGTATGTAGGTACTTCCATTGGATAGCCCCAGTTTTTCTCTATATTTATGTTTAGATTAAATTTTTCATATTCTAAGTTTTAAGGGGTCATTTCCTCATTTTTCATTTCTAAAAGATAGCTGTTTAATTTTGATTTTTGTGTATTACGGGCTAACCTTAAGTCTTAGGGTTAAGTGCTTAGTACCACTAGGTAGAGCTAATTTGGCTCTATATTTTATTTCCCAATGTTTTCATAGCTTAATTTTGTGTTTTAAGGGTTTTAGTAGTTGTAGTGGATTTTTCTAAGTATTTTGGGCTTTTTTGGAGGTTTTTGGTGGTTTTCTGGCTTCACAGTGGTCTGGCCGCCTCTAGGAAGGCCTCCCAACATTGGGAAGACCACCTGCCTTGGTTATAGAAGGCTGGGAAGCATTTTTAAAAGGTTTTTATGCAATTTTGCTTTCAAAAGCACCAAATTTGTTGCTGTGAATGGATTATTTAGATGGTGGTCTATGTGTACATACTGAATAAGACAGTTTGGGGCAACTTTAATTATCATAAAACCATCCGGAGGTGATATCATTGTTCTCACTCATTTTCACTGGTTTTTTGGCCACAATTGGTTGCATTTGTTGCAAGTTTAGTTCTTCATTTAACTCAACTTTGGCAACTGGTTTCTCTGGTGTAGCTTTGCAATCTGCATCAAGTATTATTTCTGTTTTCTGTGCAACAAGTGCACAGTGTCTTGTTTTTCTGGTGTGGATATTTCTGCATTTCAGGTTTCTGGTCTTCGGTTCTCAGTGTTCTGCTATTGGCTACTGTCTTGACTTTTTAAGCATTCAAGAAGTGTTTTGGAAGGGGTATAGTAACAGTTTCTAATTTTCTGTAGCAAATAAATCTCACCTGGTATTTCTCAAAGGGACAGGGTTTTTTCTCTCCAGTTTTACTCCAACTCCCTTGGTCAAGGCCTATAGCTAGTACTATAGGATTGTATACACCATGAATCCATAAAAACACTGTAAGCAGAAATTAATGCCATTTAAGACATAACCAAACCATACCAAACTGCACAACAAAGGCCCCAGCCAATGTTGAATGACCACAACATGACATGTAGTTACAGATGCCATCCTTATGTCTCTCTTCACTCTATGCTAATTAATTTTGGTGGCTAACACATAACATTTTTTCCTATCTACACACCCCATCTGCTCATTTGGTGGCCACTTCCCACTTCTCACTCATTACCTAAACCTTTTACAAGCAACCTTTTCTACCAACAATAATAAAGCACCTCTCTACTAGGAAGCAAATTCACTCAGCTATGAATTCTATCACTTTAAATTTAGCTGCTGACTCTGATTCTGACTTGAGTTTGGAAGACACTTTAGCTTATATGTCTTTTCAATGATCTTTATGAAGAAGAGAATTCCAAACCTGCACCAGCTCTCCCCTCCCTTACTTCAAAAATCATTTTTTCCACCAGCATATGCTCTGTCATTATGCCAATCACCCTTCAAAATTTTGAAACACAGCCCTTATAATTTTTTTTTCATACTCTCCAAATGTTCCACTTGTGTGCTTTATTCACTTTGTTTGGTGTTTTTATTTTTTGTATAATCATTTTTATTTTGAATTTATGGTTAATGTCTCTTTTTTGGATGTCTCATTTGTTTTCATTCACCAGATCAACATGAAATTGCATATTTTCTGTAATTGCATAATTTTTCACTGTTTCTTTTTTTCATTCATCCCTCATATCATTTCCTCCTCTCCTCAAACATCCCTCAAAAAATTTGGTTTTGTTTATTTTCTCATCTCATCTCTCCAGGTAAGTCATTGTATTCATTTTTTTGTTTTTTTAATTTTTTTTCTGTTTTTTTTTCTATTATCTAATTTTTTTTGTAAGTGGTTATTTTATATTTGATGGTAAAATTAACCTTTTTTTTCTCTTGCTCTTTTCTTTCTTTTTTAGCTACATCACCCTACTGGTCATTATCCCCCCTTTTCCCAATTTCACTTTTTTTTGGTTCCATGTCATTAAAACACATACATTGAATATTCTTTATGCATTCCACTTACTCCACATTCAATTTCCACCAATTTCCAACATCAATCTTTCTCACTCTATTTTTCCTACTTTTCAATCAAGGTAAGTTTCATCTCCTTTTTTTCATGCGTACATGATATCTCTTTCCTTCTATGAAAATTTCATACTAAAATATATGTATTACTCTTATCTGTATTTCAGTGGGCTTATTAAACTCTTCTTGTTCTCATCTCCATTACCACTTTTCAATTTTTATAAAATTTTGAAATTCAGACTCAGAATTAGGGTTAGGTTTATTTGAATCTTTTTTCTTTTTAACTGAGTAATCTCCTGAAGATTAAATTTTATTTCCCACAAACAGAATTAAATTTGGTTCAATAGTTGCTGAGATATTGACCCTTAAAGTTGAACCTTTTTTTCCTAATTTAAATTTTTTGATAACATGTATTTATCTAACAAAATAGAGTTAGGTTTATTTAAATCTCATTTCCTTTAACTGAAGATTCTCCTGAAGCCTATCTTTCATTTTCCACAAATGGGTTTAAATTTGGTTCAGTAGTTTCCAAGATTTTGACCTTTAAAGTTGTGCCTTTTTTCCAAATTTCACTTAATTTATTTTATGTTTTTATATTACATAATTAGAAAATAAGGTTTCTGAAACTCTTCTCTGATGTTTATCTAGGTTGTTATCTTCCTCTTGTTGGAATTTTCATCATCATTTTTCATGTTTTTGTGCAATTTTGAAAAGAAGAGTCAGAATTAGGGTTAGGTTTATTCAAATCTAATGCTCTTTTAGCTGAAGATTCTTCTGAAGCATATCTCTCATTTCCCATAAGCAAATTTGAGTTTGCTTCAGTGGTTGCTGAGATATTGACCTTTAAAATTGAGCCTTTTTTCTATAAACATTTATTTATTTCATGTTTTTATATTACATAATTAAAGAATAAGGCTTCTGAAAAACTTATTTTATGATTATCTAGGCTTTTATCTCCCAAAGCTTAGGATCACTCAATTATTTCTCGTCCAATTTCTTGAAAAAATTATATTTTTGTGCATTTCAATCTAACCATAAACTGGCTTAGAAATCTTGACTTCCCAATTGGACAGATATGGAATGGGCTGAACTCAGCAGCAATCATATCTTTTATTCTAATTTTATAATCAACTATGGGGTATTTCATAGCCTGAGCCATGTAGCAAAAACAAATTCTAATATGATTATTTTTTGGATTTTCTGTTATATCAATACTATTACTGAAAGACCAATCTCTTCACCTGCTAAAATCAAAGGCCATGGATTATACTTTCAGGATCATAAATGTATCATGGACTTTAGTTTAGGAAAAAGGATTATGGAAGCAATTTAGAATTCTTCAAGAGATAATCATCAAGCTACTAAGGCATCTCCTTTATTGGAATCCTGAAAAAAGTTTACTCATTTTGGATTTTCTTTTCAGATCAATCAAAGTTCAATAAACCAGGTAAGTAAGGTAAGGGGTGAAGAGTCAATGGCTAATAAAATATTAGGGAGGGGTTCTAAATACAGTAATTAAAGGATTTCCATATTTTTATTTTTTTTCCTTAACTTTTTATTTATCAGTTATTAAAGATATTCATTTAATTTAAGTATTGTACCATTGGGCCCTTGTGCTGTATAAAGGTGTTCATTAAATTATATTCTACTAATGAGTTCATAAAACCATTTTTTTCATATGTTTTATTTGAATTTTCTCATGAAATCATTTGCAGATAGTATTTGGGATTCCTTTACTTGGTTGATTATTTTTTTAGTTGATTTAATTAATTATTTATGATATAAATTGAAAATTTGGTAATCCTTACCCCCTCCCAGAGTATATTGCAGGGGGGGGGTATTGTCAAATTTTCAAATAAGATGTTTAAATTTGTGACTTGAAAAAATTTAAAATGTAATATCAACAAAAAATAGAAAAAACTAGTCATCAAACATTTTCATTAAGCAGTCAATTTCTTCAACAGATTTATTTTCTTTAATTCATTCTATCAAGAAAACTTTCTAAAAAAATTTGGAATGAAATATGAAAAAAATAAAAAATAACTAGTCTTCAAAAATTTTTATTAAGAATTTAATTTCCTCAACAAATTTATTAGCTTTAACACATTCTATCAAGAAAACTTTTTTTTTTTGAACCATCTTCAAGTTGATACTTTAGTTTCATCTGATCCTATATTATATTGTACTTGAGAGCCTTCTCTTCTTTCTTTATCTCAAATTTCTTCTCCTCCAAGTCATGTTCCCTCTCATCACTCTGTAAAGAAAGCTTGAATTTCTTCTAATCCAAGTCTTGTTCCCTCTCTTCCCTCTGCAAAGAAAGCTTGAATTTCTTCTCCTCCAAGTTATCTGTCCTATCATCCCTGCATAAAGATAGCTTGTATTGTTAGTTTTGAAAGTTAAGGGTATCTCTTGAAACTTCAACTTTACCTAGAGTGAAAAGGAATATTAACAAAAGAAAAGAAAATCTCACTTAATTATTAAGAGGTATGCTACCATTTACCAGCATCACATTTCTCCAAAAAATTATCAATGGAAGAAAAAGGTATTTGGCAAAAACTATCTCTCTTTTGTTATCTTTGAATGTTGAGCTTTAAAATACTTGATGGTCTTCTCTTCTGCTGGAGGTAACATTTTCCTCTTCATCATTGATGCTAGCTTCAGACTCACTTGCTTGAGGATCATGGGTTTGTTCATTAGGCTCTTTAAAAATAAAAAAATAGATGTAAATTAAAAAAATAAAAAACTAGACAAGAAATACAAGCTCACTGGAGTGATATTTCCATAAGGATCTATTGAAAAGATATCTTGATTGGTGTAAGTCAAATTAGAGGAATATTGAGTAGAATAGGAAGGAAAATGATTTATTTTGACATCATGTTTGGAGATATCATCTTCTCAATCCAACATGTTTGCTGTACTAACATTGGCTTGCTCTCTAAATATGGAATCTGTCTCTCTATAGTAAGGACATAAGGAATCAAGTTTATTGTCTATAGATTTGACTCCCTTAATGATATCAAAGTCAGAAATACTAAAAACAGTAGAAGATGAATGAGTCTTATCCTGCTTGAATTTGACTCAGTTGTGCTTCAAGAGTTCAGAAATCTGTTTAGGAAAAAGATCAATCCTTCCCTTTGTCTTATTTTGTAATTCATTGGACATTAGAAAATATACATTGACTTTTGATGCAGAGGGGTGTCCTTTTTTATTTGAATTCTCAGTACCAAAGAAGGAATGATAATTAGTTTTAGTTTTCAGTCAGTTGTTAAGTATGAGATGATCATCTTTTTTTAGTTGAACGGTTTTGCTTTCTCAGCTGAACAGGGAAAGAGGGAGTAATGGTATTTGATGAACAACTGGGGAAAGGCTACTTTGAGAAGATCTATGAAAATGAGGCATGATAAAAAATTTGAAGATGAAAAGGAGAAGAAACAAACAGATTAGATGGGTAAGGGTTCTGAGTGGATAGAATCAATAGACAGGATGGGAATGTGCAGCAAGGCAGTGTTAGGATTTGGTTTAGAGATGGGGAGGAGTAGTTCTACGGGTGCTTTTCATTGTAAAGAGGCAGAAGAGTGGATATTGCATAAGGGGGTTATATAGGGCAAGGGCTGTGGAGTGCTCCCCATTGGACAACTTATCTAGTAATTCAGTTATTCTTTAGTCTCACTTCTGCGTCCCGAATATTCAGTCCTGTCTTAGGCTAGTGTTAGCACTAGTGGTAGTCTGCCTCCTTAGGTCCTAAAATTTTTTCCAATCCTAATTGGCGCACTACCAAAGAACAATGAACCCTTCAGGTCAACCTAATGCAGCAACCCTTGCTGAAATGCAAGAGCAAATGGAATGCTTACAAGTGCATAATTCCAGACTCATGGAACATCTAGAGGAGGAAAGGCCCTCATTCTGTAGCCCCAGTGAAGCAGAACTAGACACTGCTGTAGCTGAGGCACAGGCACAGCCCGCAACACCAGAACTGCTTGTTAAAGGCCCAAAGATTACTGTCCCAGAAATCTTTGATGGAAAGCAAGCTCCTTGGGTGGATCAGTATTCATCACAAGTAAATAACTGCCATCAGTACCCAGATGAGCAATTGAAAATTGGATTTTCAATCTTGTACCTCACAGACAGGATGACATGCTGGGCCAGGCCATATACAAAGGAACTCCTTGGAAATGATGATTTGGAAACAGATTTCCATCAGTTCATGGAAGAATTTAAATTAGCATTTGTAGATCCCAATGTGGCCACAAGCTCAGAGCATGCTCTCAACCAGTTGCAACAGAAACACAGACTGTCACTGAGTATGTGTCCAAATTCAAGGTCCACACCAGCTATGTTACAACATGGGGAGAGGGAGAATTCATGTTCCATTTTAGAAATAGGCTCTCACAATAAATCAGAGACACTCTAATTAGTCACCCTCTTCCAAACTCCCTCCAAGCACTCATGAAAATAGCTATCCAAATTTAAAAATGAGTTCACACATCAGTGAACGGATGGTTAGAGTGGTGCTACTCAGTGGCGTAACTATGCCCCATCACGTGGGGCCAGTTCCAGGGACCCAAAAGCCATGGACATTGATGCAGTGCTAATGGGAAGAAAAGGCTATCTAATGAGGAATACCAGAGGCATTTGAGTAGAGGGCTGTGCCTCCAATGTAGAAATGGTGGTCATATAGCCAGGGAGTGTAAGGGGAAGATCAGGGTTAGTGAGGTGGAGGATAGCAAAGGTAGGGTGCAGGTTAAAGACAGCGCTCAGTAGTGAAGGTTGTGCCCTCCTTGAGCAGATTAGAGGGAAAGAATAAGGGGGAATTTGGTAGAAGAATCATCAGCATGTAAGCCACTTGAAGTGAATGATAATTGTAATATAGTAAACTTACTTTTTAGGACCCTTGACACCACAACAAATTTAGGAGCCCTACTGGACTGTGGGACCACAGAATGTTTTTTTCGAACAAGTTTCTACAGAGAAAAAAAATTAAAATTGAAAAATTAACCACCCAAGGTATCTAATAATGTTTGACGGATCCCAAGGTGGGGGCAGAGAAGTAAGAGAAAAGGTTTTTTGCAGGTTTTGATGTGACAGAAAATAGTTGCAGTGTAAGGCACATGCAAAAAACCTGATGGACAAGTACAAAATGGTACTGGGTATGACATGGCTGGAACAATATAACCCACACATTGACTGGAAGAAAAAGAAGGTTCAGATGGGAAGGGAAGGGGACTCTGGCACTAAAGTATTGGCCCCCTTGCCCTTTCAGGGGCCAGGGGCCCATCCCGGCAAGTCTTCTGATGTTTTGTTATCATCAGTTGACTTGCCACCAGAACTGATGCTTTCTCTTGATTCTAAGCAGCATTATGGGGATTGTTTGCCAATGGGGAGTGCCAGAGAGGGCCAAAAGGGAGAAGAAAGGCTCCTAAAGGAGAAGAAGGTGCAAAAAAGGAAGGATAAGTTAGAAGATGGGTTGGTGAATGGTGCAGAGAAATAATTTGTCCCCTGGCCTGTGCAGGGGTCGGGTGCCCCTCCCATAAATTCTTCTGGTGTTTCATGATCATTAGTAGACTTACCTCAAGAACTGACACATTTTCTTGATTTTTAATTTCAGGACTTGGAGGGGGAGATAGAGGAAGAAGTGGAACTGGAATGCAATGCAATAGCTTGGAAAATATCTGTTAAGATTTCATCCCAAGTCCAGTCCTCAAAGCCAACAAAAGCCTCAAGGAAATGGTCCCTAAGGCTTACTGAGAATTCTTAGCATTGTTTGAAGATGGAGAATTCAAGACCCTACCACCTCATTGACCATACAACTTTGCCATTGATCTGATTCCAGGTGAAGCCCCTCAATTTAGTTGTATAATCCCATTATCAACTCTAGAGTCAAAAGCACTAAAAGAGATGATAGGTGAAAATTTAAATAATGGTTTTATTAGGGTATCCAAATTTCCCTAGGTGGCCCCTGTGGTCTTTGCAGGATAATAGGATGGGTCATTGAGACCTTGCATGTATATCAGAAGGTTAAAAATGCAGAAAGTAAAGAACAGATATCCCCTTCCCTTGACTAGTGAGCTAGTTGATAGCCTTCAAGGTGCAGAGATCTTCACATCCCTAGATCTTAGGGCAGGTTACTACAAGGCATGTGTGAAAGAAGGTGATGAACACAAACTGGCATTCTGCACCTAATTTGGTCACTTTGAATGGCTGGTAATGCCATTTGGTCCATGACATGCACCTGCCACTTTCCAACATTTAAACAACAGAATCTTTAGAGACAGAATAGGGATAGATGTGGCAGTATACCTAGATGACATCTTGATTTACTCCAGATCAATGAAAGAGCATCAGATATGTGTGAAGGACTGTTTGCAGCACTTGAGGGAAGCCCAAGTATGGTTAAAACCAGAGAAATGTGTATTTTTAGTAGGTGAAATCCCCTACCTGGGTATGATCATTTCAAAAAATATGGTGAAAATGGACCAGGAGAAAGTAAAGGTAGTAATAATGGCCAACACAAACATCAGTAAAAGAGCTTCAGTCATTCCTAGGCTTTCAAAATTTTTAATGCTGTTTTATTCAAAATTTCTCCCACATATTTTGACTATTTCAAAACCTCACAAAGAAAGAAGTCAAGTTTTTCTAGACAGGTAACCAACAAGATGCATTTGACTACCTGAAAAGAAAATTTGTTATATCCAATATTCTTGCAATCCCTGACTTATTAAAGCCATACGTTCTGGAATGTGAATGCTCAGATTTTGCACTAGGTGCCGCATTATCCCAATACAATGCTGAAAATGTCCTGCACCCAGTAGCATATTTGTCACAAAACTGCTAGCCACTGAATTTAACTATGAAATATATTATAAGGAGTTATTGGCACTAGGGGAAGTGGTGTGCACCTGGCATCACTATTTGGAAGGTGGGCCACACAGACTACATGTTATTATTTACATGGACCATAAAATCTTGGAAACTTTCTTTAAAATAAAAAAGTTGACTTGCCAGCAAGCATTCTGGGAAGAGCTTCTAGGTAGCATTAATTTTGTTGTTACATTCTGACAAGGAAAGAAAAGTGGCAAACCTGATTTGCTATCACAACATCTGGAATTTCACCCAGCACCAGATCAGTTACATACTGTTGGCGCTACGTTATTGAAGGGGGACCTTAAAGAGGGGGTAAACATAGATGAAGATTTGATGAAATGGGTAAGTAGGGAGCAGGAAAAGGATAAGGGGGTTCAGGATTTAGTGAAGGTGCTGTTATCAAAAGTGGTATTGGTAATGAAAGGCCTGGAGGATTATTACCTAGAAGGGGAAAAACTATATTGAAATGGAAGGATAGTTGCGCAAAATGATCAAGAGCTCAAGAGGCAGGTGGTAAAATCAAGGCATGACTCCCCCATAGAAGGGCAACCAGGACCGATGAATACTTTGAAGCTTGGAAATTGCAACTTTTACTGCAAGCCCATGAAGGCATATGTCCAGAGCTATGTAGCAGCATGCAATCTTGCAAGAGGAGCAAGATCAGCACAAAAACCATACCACAACCCCATTAAGCATATCCAAGCAGCCATGGAAGGAACTCTCTTATGATCTTATAGTGGAGTTACACAAGTCACAAGGAAAGAATGCTATCCTAACAGTAGTTGACTGCTGCACCAATATGGCACAATTTGTTCCCACCACTACCAAGGTTACATCAGAAGGAATTTCAGACTTAATGGTGGTGCATTTCTGGAAATTAAATGGATTGCCTGAAAGTATGGTATCAAATAGGGGAAGTACTTTTAACTCTAAGCTGCTGAAAGCAATGTATGAGCAACTTGTAATCAAGCCTTTCCTATCAACAGCATGGCATCCACATACTGACAGGCAATTGAATACACAGGGTGAAACTTAAGAGGACTTGTAGGCAAGTTATTTTTTAGTGATCTCATAGTTACCCATGAAGTTATCCTTGAGGAACCTTTTTGAGGGGTATATGAGTAGAAATCCATCAAGTAAAGATATTTTGGAAACACTTGTAGATTTCTTTGCTACCACCCCCTGCCAAAAGCATGATTCAAGGAAATATGACATATACTTTATTTAATATTCAATATGCATGCAAAATGCATATTTAAGAATCATTCATATTGCATATTAAATTTAGATGCAGAATGCATATTCAATATGAACAATACATGTAAAAAATTTGCAAAAAATATGCATATGCAAAATGCAAAAATATGCATATCCAAAATGCAAAAAATATTTTATGCAATATGCATAATATACATTGTGGTAGCCTAAAGTTTAGTATGGCACCTAAGTACGTAAATGGAGTTATTACGGCGTGCAAGATTGGCATTATTATTTTTTTATAAAAGGGTTTTATTTAATTTATTTGAGTTTTAAATATGAAGAAATTGGTCAAGAGCAAATGCCTACGCGAAAACAATTTATTTTATGGAGAAAAATTATTTTTACTGTCTGAAGAGTTTATAAGTATCAAGTCAAGTCACTCAAGAGCCTTGGGAAATTTTCCCAGAATTTTTACTATTTTTCTTATATTTTTAAATGAATTTTAAAGTTTTATAGAAATATTTACGTTTTTAGAAATTACTTAACTTTGATGAATTTTCATGGGGTGATTAGAGCTGCGCAGACTACTAAAATTAGTTTGGAGTGTAAAGGGGAAGTGGCTCTATTATGTGTAATTTTTCTAGATTTTTTAATAAAGTTTTAAAGGTTCTAATTGAGTCCGGACGGACTCCGTTTGGACTCCGTACGGACTCTGCTTGGACTCCGCTTGGACTCCGTACGGGCTCCGGATTGACTCTGGGTGAGCTCTGGAGGGGAAATCTTAGGCACATGACTAGGAATACTTAAGAGTCTCTCAGACTCGAAATTGGGCATCATCTTACAATAATCAATGATCATACAGCTTAATCTTAATCACCACAGTCTCATTTTTTATTACTCAACAAATTAAATAAATTTGTAATACCCTTATAACTTTATATTTTATATATCACTACGCAATATAGGGGGTGGACTTGCTAGCAAGTCCTCAACCTGAACTCAGATGGAACTCAGATGGAACTCAGACTGAACTCAGACTGAACCCATACTGAACTCTACTTGAACACCCACCTAAAACTGTTCTGCTGAGTGGTGTTCATCCCTGATTGTATGGTTCCTTTATCAATAGCTCAATGTGTGTTCAATCTATGGTGAGTTTGGGTCCAAGGTTGCGGACTTGCTAGCAAGTCCGCCCCCCATATTGTGTGGTGTATAACATTTTAGAAATACTACTCAACAATTTAAATTACACTTCAATCAGGGTATCTTTAGAAAGGTCTTCATCACTGGGACTTGATTATTGCTGTCTCATAAAAATTCAAATTATTATAAAAACATAAAAGTCAATCTTTTCAGATCTTTCACTGGTACACCTTAATTGTTGTTATCAGTATTTCATTACTCAACAGCCACTTTTTATTTAAATCTCAATAAGCGTTAAATATTTTAGAGTTTCATTATTTTTATCAATCAGATCCAAGTAGACTGGTTAGCTTAGTGATTTAGAATTCTCATTTTGTTATTTTTATTGGAAGGACTGGTTTTTCAGCTAAATCCACATATCTCCTCCGGATTCTGCTTACAGCAAGGCGACTGTAAGAGTTTACCTTACCATAGTTGGCGCCCAACGTGGGGTTCGATTTCTCTAGCTTTCTTTAAAGACTTACTTGGATCAAGAACGTTCTTAGCCTGCAAGAGGCTTATTTTCTGGAACTCTAATTGGATTTTTGTTATTTGCCTGCAAGAGGCTTGTTATTTTAATGGTTGTTAACGCTTTTTTTATGTTTTGGGATGTCTTCTACTATTGGAACTGCTGTGTTGGCTGCTGGTGTACCTGTTAGGGCATCAGTAAGGATTGTATCTTGGGTTGGGCCCAAGTTTTCTGGAGATGATTTAGAAGGATTTTTACATAGGTATGAAACTTCAGCTGCGATTGATGGTGCTTTACCTTTGGATATGGTGAAGCAGATTAGGTTCTTTATTTTGGACAGAGAGGTGGAAAAGGAGGTTATTTCTATGGATGGTTATAAAGATCAAGATTGGAGAAAGCTCAAGATTGAAATGGAAAAAAGTTGGCCAAAAGTTTATTCATTGGAGGATCTAAAGGATATAGCTAGGAAATGGGAATCAAAAGGTGGTGTAACATCTCTGCATCAGTATCATCAATTTATGGTTGAATTTCAGGTGGTTCTGGATTATTTGTTGGAGTATGAAATTTTATTTCATGATAATGCATCAAAGTATGTTTTTTGGGATGCTATGGGGGAAAAGGTTAAGAAAGATGTTTTGATGGTGCTTATTAATGCAAATTTAATGAAGGATCTCCCAGATGGAGAAGCTAGGATTCCTGGTATGGAGGTGCTAAAGAAGGCTATTTTAGAACATCTGGATACTCATAATTCTGTTGTTTTGGACTCTGCAAAAGAGGTTTTTCTTGCTCAAGAGATAGAAGAGGGCAGTTTAGAAGAATTAGCTTCTGTTGAATTTTTGGAATCAGCCATTCCTGAAGATTTTTTCCAGCCTGAAGATATTATTTTTGTTAACAATTCTGTTGGGAAAGAAGAGATTTTTGAAGATGAAGACATTGTTGTCATTAATGGCAAAATTTTGGATGATGGGGATAATTTTGTGTTGAATGATTTGAAATCGGATTTAGAGGATTTTTTGCCTCAGGTTTTGTCTTCAGAAGCAGAGACTGTCTGCAATGAAGATATGGATATGGTGGATTTGTTAGAATCTCAGGGAGAGATTGTTAAGGAGGATATGGTTTTCCCTGCACTAATAAAGAGTGTAGTGGCATTTGATAATAGAGTGCATAAATTGGATGCACTCATATTTTGGAAAAGGGTTGTTTATTTTTTATGTCCAATGGTAGGACAAATTATGGGGGTTTATTTTTGGGTTTTATAGAATCGGTGGATAAGCCCTTGGGGCAAAATTATGGATTATCTCCAGGGGATATCAAGAATTTAATTCCTTTGAAATGAGGATAAACTACCTAAACTGGGCTGAAATTTTCTTTTATTGTTATGTCTTCAATTAATTCAGGATTCAAATTTTTATTGATGCCCTCATTTTTTGGGGTAGTTGGGGCTGATCACTCTAATGTTGTAATCTCTCCTCAGGATGAGATCCCGGATTTCAATAGGTCAGCTCGCTTGGAGATAATTCAAGTGGATTCTCAATTATTTTCTGTTAATATTACTTTGGGGTGCAAATACGTTTTGGACTTTTCTATATGTTTATTGGATTTAACCTGTTTTTCTATTAAATTTAAAAATGGTGAAAAAAGGCAAAATGGGCCAAATTAGGTTGGATAAAAATTGGAAGGGTATGTTGTTGGGCCTCCAGCAAGAGGTTAAACTGCAAGTATCTCCTTCTATTCTGGACCTCCAGCAAGAGGGTAAACTGAAAAAATCACATCAAAATCCAATAAAAAATCTCAATATAATTAAACCTCAAAAAAATAATTTTTGTGAAAATTCAATTCTGGTTCTCCAGCAAGAGGTTAAAGTGCCAACTCTCTTTACGGGAGATTTACTGTTGGATAATGGAAGCAAAGGTGTTGGAAAATCTGTTTATAAATTAGACGAGGGAAAGGAGAAAAGGGTAAAATTTAATAATGAAATAAAATATTTTTCTAATTTTTCTTATTCCGATCTGACAATGAAGAAGATTTATTTGATGAAATTTTTAATGGCAATACAAAAGTAAATGTTTTACCTCAAGTTTATTTAGATGTGGACACAGCCAAATATAAGAAAGTAGCAAATAAAGTTTGACCTATTAATGAACCGCTACCTGCCGAATTAAATCCACCCTTGAGAAGACCAAGGTTATCAAGAGATCCTTATGAAAGTCCCTTGGTAAAGAATCTGCCTGAATTTTCTGAGATGTCAAGAATCACTTTTGAGAGACTGGGTGTTGTTAATTTTGGACCTGATGGTTGGTTGTCTGGAGAAGAGAAGAAGTTGTTGTTGGATGTGATGGTCAAGCGAGAGAAGGCCATTGCTTTTGTAGAAGAGGAAAGGGGTGTGTTGAAGCATTCCTATGGGGAGCCTTACAAGATTCCTGTGGTATGTCATGAAACGTGGCAGAAGAAACCAATTCCTATTCCGGCTGCATTAAAAGAAGCCTATATTGAAGTTTTCAGAGAACGGATACGCACTGGACTGTATGAGCAATCAACGTCAAGTTATTCTAGTCCGGTATTTTGTATCAAGATACCGAATGGCAAGCTTAGAGTTGTTCATGATCTTAGGGAATTAAATAGGGTTAAAATAAAGGATTCTGGGATACCGCCTAGTTCTGAGGAGTTTGTTGAAGCGTTTGCAGGGAGATTTTGTTATGGTTTGGGAGATATTATGGGTGGATATGATGAGAGAGATTACATCCGGACTCAAGGCCTCTCACTACATTTGATACGCCACTAGGACCTTTACAGTTAACAAGATTACCTCAAGGAGCAACAAATTTGGTTGCAGTTTATCAAGCTCAGATGGCTTGGATCCTTCAAGACGAAATTCCACAATATGCTGGAATCTTTATAGATGATGGAGGAATTAAGGGACCAACAACTGACTATGATAACCAGGTGTTGTAAGAGAATCCCGGGATACGCAAATTCATTTGGGAGTTTTCAATTACATTAGAAAGAATCTTGTTTTGAATTGAAGAGGCTGGTTAACTATTTCAGGTTCAAAATTTTCATGTTGTGTGCCAGCCTTAGAAATATTAGGCCATGTGGTATGTAGAGAGGGTAGGATTATGTCCAAGAAGAAAGTTAACAAAATTCAGTCCTGGCCAAGACCCAAGAATATGACCAAAGTCAGAGGGTTTTTAGGCGTTTGCGTATATGTTAGAATGTTTATTAAGGACTTTTCTTCATTGGCAGCTCCATTGAGATGGTTAAAGAGAAAGGATGCAGACTGGGAGTGAGATGAAGAGTGCGAGAAGGCGTTTGTGAAGTTGAAGGAGGTTGTGGGGAAGGATTTAGTCCTGCACAAGTTGGATTATGGAAAATATGCTGGCAGAATTTATTTAGCAGTTGATTCAAGTCAGGTTGAAGCCGGGGCAGTTTTGTCTCAGATGGATAAAGCTGGCTACATCAGGCCAGTTAGGTATGAATCTGTAGTATTTACTGAGGTCGAATCAAGATATTCACAACCAAAATTGGAATTATGTGGTGTGGCAAAAATACTGAAGAAACTTCAGCATATTTTGTGGGCACAACATTTTGAGTTGCAAGTGGATGCGAAATCGTTAATCCAGATGATTAATTCCCCAAGTTTACCGAACGCACCCATGATGAGATGGGTAGCTTTTATTCAACATTTTTCGTTTGATTTAGTTCATAAGCCTGGCAAGACTTTTACTATGCCAGAAGGTTTATCAAGGAGAACACCCTTTGAAGAAGATTCAGACTCAGAAGAGTTCGATGAAGATATACCTATTATCAAAGCCAGCACTAAAGGAGATGAAGACTTTCCATACCTCCCCCATGAGGTTAAACTGGCAGGACTATTGTGTTTAGATTATGGTGATGATGACCTTCACCAAGAGGATAAACTAGAAAATAGTTTTTATGTTAATAAAGGTGTTGGAAAAGGTGTAGATAAATTCGGTAGAAAGGAGGTAGAAGAAGATGTGGTGTATGTAGAGGAAGATGGATTGGTAGTGTTGGATAGTAGTAAATTAAGGAATGGTGTATATGTTGGAGAATTAGAGAATTTAAATAAAAAGGTGGATAAAGAGAAAGAAGTATTTTCAAATACGGTTTACAAAGGATCCAAAGGTTCAGAAGAAAAATGTCAACATAGCTCAATTAAAGATTTATTTAGGGGTCAACAATTATTGGCTCATTCATGTGCAGGTGATATTGGTGATAGAGAAGTCCCTATTGATGTTATATTAATCGATTTTTAAGAAGAAGTCTGGGGTCAGACTGGTTTTTATTTTTTTTAGTCAAATATTTGTTGACATTAGAGAGGCCAGAAGATTGTGAAGACAATGAATGGGTGGCTATCAAGAGGAAGTCATCTACGTTTTACCTATCTGGTCGAAGTTTAATGAGGAGAAGGTATCCAAATCCTCAAGTAGTTATAACTCAACAGAAGGGGAAAGAATTAGTTTTGAAATCACTGCATGAAGATCTTGGGCATAGAGGCGTTGGAGAAACATTTAAAAGAATTTCTGATCGATTTTGGTGGCCTGGAATGAAGATGGCTGTTAAACAGTGGGTTCAGTCATGCGAAGAATGTCAAAGACAAATTTATTTAAGGCCAAAAGAACCTGGACGTGCGACCGGTGAATATACGCTCTTTGGGAGAGTTATTTTAGATGCCGTTCATATAAAAGAGGACGGTATAAATATTTAATTGTGGCCAGAGATGCTTTATCTGGTTGGGTAGAGGCAGCGCCTCTTATTAATTTAACTGCCAAAAATGTGGCAGAATTTTTGTTGAATAATTGGGTATATAGGTATGGGGTGATGAAGTTGGTGACGGTAGATGGAGGTCCTAAATTTGGGACAGAGTTTAAAGAGGCCATATTGAAAGTTGGATCAAAGGTTAGGGTAGCAACCCCATATTATCCTGAAGCTGAAGGCATGGTTGAAAGAGGGCATCAAGTTATTAAGGATGCTTTAGTTAAAATGTGTGGGACAAGTGCCAAAAAGTGGAGGCACTATTTACCTTCAGTTTTATTTGCTGATCAAATCACTGCCAAAAGGAAAACCGGATTTTCACCTTATGAACTTATTTTTGGACAGAAAGCAGTTTTACCAGCTGATTTAGAAGCTGAATGATATCTTGGAGTTGACTGGGACACGGTCAAAACTACTGAAGAATTATTGTGTGCAAGAATGATGCAGCTAGAAAAGAAAGAAGAATATTTAGAAAAGGCATATTCGCGGATGATGAAGATCTGAAATCAATCAGTTAGATATTGGGATGAGCGGTTGGCACATTGATTAAGGAAACCTTTGAACCCAGGTGATATGGTCCTGGTGTATAATAGAAGTCTGGAAAGTCAGTGAGAAAAGATGTTTGCAGATAGGTGGAATGGACCATATAAAATTAAGGAGCAAGTTTCTGGCAGTTCATATGTGTTAGAAGAGTTGGATGGAGTTGAATTGAAGAAGAGGGTAGCGGCCAATCAAGTGAAGCGGTTCTATCATAGAGGCACAAGGAGTGCCGAAGTCTTCCTCCGCAATGAGGATAAACTATGACATTTATCAAATTTTATTATCCTCCGCAATGAGGATAAACTATAATATCAACGAAATTTTATGGATTCCTCCGCAATGAGGATAAACTATAATATCAACGAAATTTTATGGATCCCTCCGCAATGAGGATAAACTATGATATCGACGAAATTTTATGGATCCCTCCGCAATGAGGATAAACTATGACGTTTTTTTTTTAAAAAAAATCTTATCAACCTCTGCAACGAGGATAAACTATCTTCTTTTTATCAAAATACTTTACTGTCGTTACACTGCCTATGGGCGACAAAACTTTGATGAAACTTAAAAAAATGCAAGAAAATCTTCTTGGAAATTTTCAAAATTTAAAATACTTAAAATATGGGTGAAGATAGTGTTGGAAATTTAAAAAAAAAAAAAATTATTGGAAGAAGTGTTCACAGGGGAACCTTCTTAATTTAATATTGGCAAGTGTGGGGGTAATTGATGGGCTGGCTGCTCTATACACAATTACCCCATAATGTTCGTTTCCAAAATTTTCCCTGTTTCTAGTTGAATCCTGGCTTTATCTTTTAATTTTAGGAAGTCCACTAAGACTATAAACTGGAATGAATCAAGAGACACCGCTCTCAACGCCGGATTCAAGATTCTTTTTATTTTATTTTGTTTTTGATTTTTTTATGTTAGATTGTGATTTCTTTTCTTTAATGTATATTATGAATTATTGTAAATGTGATTCTCACTGGTGGTCTCTAATCATTTTTATAAATTGGAGGGAGCCCACCCAGTGATCATCATTATAAAAATTATCTTCTAAAAACTTTCATTTCATTTCTTTTCTTTTCAATTTCTCAAAATTGTGTAACCACATCAAGTTGCACTTGGATATGGGTATGATGTCGAGGGTACGGCTCATCAAATGGCCGGGGGGCATCTTTTAAAATTTTAATTTTGATAATTCTTTTTACCTTTTTTATCTTTCTTTTCACGTTCATTTATCTTTCTTTAAAATTAAATTCTAACTTTTATTTCAAAACTATCTTTTCTAAAATCTTTTATTTTAAATTTAAAAAAAAAAAAATTTAAATTTAAAAAAAATATAAAAAAAAAATAAAAATAAATAAATATAAAATAAATAAATAAAAATAAAAATAAAAATAAAATAATAAAATTAAAAAAAAAAAAATTAAATTAATTAATTAAATCAAAATTATTATTATATTTCTTAGTTTTATTTTTTTAGTTTTCATTCTTTTTAGTTTTATTCATTTAGTTTAGACAGGAAACAGGGTCTAGGGGAACTCAATACCTATGGGATTTTACTTCAAGACAGCTGTTAGTCCTCCAAGACTTTAAACTGGCTACTGTTCAAGACGTTCTTTAAGGTTTTTTATATGTATTTTGGAGCTATTAGTCCTCCAAGACTTTAAACTGGCTAAATTTCAAGACTGTCATTAAAGATTTTATATTGGAGCTGTTAGTCCTTCAAGACTTTAAACTGAATTTCAAGGATGATCAAGATTTTATGGATATTTTCAGAGATGGATTTCTTTTTATATAAATCAAATGTTAGGTCCACCAAGACCTTAAACTGGACTATTATCAAGCTGTTGGGTCCACCATGACCTTAAACTGGATTTCTTATCGATCAAATGTTTGGTCCACCATGACTTTAAACTGGTAGTTCATTCATTGTTTTAGTCCACTATGACTTTAAACTGGAAAATTAATATCTGCAGGATAATTCAACATTCATTGGTCCACTATGGCCATATACTGGACTACTTGTAAATCAAATGTTTGGTCCACTATGACATTAAACTGGATTATCAAGTTTATTCAATCTTTGGTCAAGCCTAGGCCTTACTTAGGAATATTTCAAGTTATTTATGCACTTAAACGATCTTTGGTCCACCAAGACCATAAACTGGCAATCGATTATATGTTTGGTCCACCAAGACTTTAAACTGGAATGTCAATCTTGTTTGGATAACTCAATTAAATCTTTTAATTTATCACTGTCCACTAAGACTCTAAACTGGTTATTCAATTATTTCTGGAATTGGGTGCTGATAAGCTTTAGGAGGTTAAAATTTTAGGTGGTAATGATGCTAAGGAAAGAATAATGGTTAATTAGGTGAAATTTGTGGCGCTTTGACATGGTCTAAATTTAATATTATTATTGGAAGCCTGGCAAAAGTATTTTATGGGTTTGCTGTATAGCAAAGTTTGAAAATTGTGATGAAGGAATCAGAAGTTAGGATGGTAGTTGGATTTTAGGGAATGATTTTTTTAGTGCCTCATTGTTAGGCCATTTTTGGTTTGAAGCTTTGAGGACCTTATGGCGAGATTGGAATCATAGAATTCAGCTCAGTGGGGGGCCCTATGAGATTGGAATCAGGAGTATTTGGCTCATTAGGAAGATCCACTCTCTCAATGCTGTGACATGAAGGAAGACTGGTTAATGGGAGTCTGAAGGGAATCAAACCTTGCTCTCAGAAGTGGAATCATCACAAGATTTATTTTATTTTATGTTATATCAAGCCAGAGAAGAAGAAACAAAGTTTTTATTATAAATAATTATAAGAAGACCAGCTAAAACAAATTTATCAAATTATTTTATTAGAAAAGATAATTCTTTTGGAATTGCTCAACCACTTATGCAAAGTTTTAAGAATGGGGACATTCTCAATTGGAGGGAGGATGTGGTAGCCTAAAGTTTAGTATGGCACCTAAGTACGTAAATGGAGTTATTGTCAATATTAGATAGAGCTAAATACATATTCTCTTGAGCATATATTCATTATTAGATATAGACATAGATAACGTACTAGACCTATTAGCACTTTCTCTTTTTGTTTAACCTAACTTAATGATATACTCTTTCTATAAGTGGATGCGGAACTTCCTATCTATTCCGCATCCACTTTGTTCTCTCTATTTTATAATTTATTTTACTCACTCTACTTTTTCATATTAATGTCCAACTATTTCTCCCTAAGCTTTCAGTCCACTTGTCCATCTATTTGTCCACTCCTCATTTGTCCCATGTCCACCTTTTCCATTGTCCATCTATTTTATCTAACTCATTGCTTACCTGCAATCTTATCTTATCAGGTAACTTGTACGTATGCTCTTCTACGGCAATGCATCCACTTTTTTCTCTCTATTTTATAATTTATTTTACTCACTCTACTTTTTCATATTAACGTCCAACTCTTTCTCCCTAAGCTTTCAGTCCACTCCTCATTTGCCCCATGTCCACCTTGTCCATTGTCCATCTATTTTATCTAAGTCATTTCTTACCTTCAATCTTATCTTATCAGGTAACTTTCCACTTGTCCATCTATTTGTCCACTCCTCATTTGTCCCGTGTCCACCTTGTCCATTGTCCATCTATTTTATCTAAGTCATTGCTTACCTGCAATCTTATCTTATCAGGTAACTTTCCACTTGTCCATCTATTTGTCCACTCCTCATTTGTCCCGTGTCCACCTTGTCCATTGTCCATCTATTTTATCTAAGTCATTGCTTACCTGAAATCTTATCTTATCAGTTATTACGGCGTGCAAGATTGGAGTTATTATTTTTTTTATAAAAGGGTTTTATTTAATTTATTTGAGTTTTAAATATGAAGAAATTGGTCAAGAGCAAATGCCTACGCGAAAACAATTTATTTTATGGAGAAAACTTATTTTTACTGTCTGAAGGGTTTATAAGTATCAAGTCAAGTCACTCAAGAACCTTGGGAAATTTTCCCAGAATTTTTACTATTTTTCTTATATTTTTAAATGAATTTTAAAGTTTTATAGAAATATTTACATCTTTAAAAATTACTTAACTTTGATGAATTTTTACGGGGAGATTAGAGCTGCGCAGACTACTAAAATTAGTTTGGAATGTAAAGGGGAAGTGGCTCTATTATGTGTAATTTTTCAAGATTTTTTATTATAGTTTTAAAGGTTCTAATTGAGTCCGGAAGGACTCCGCTTGGACTCCGTACGGGCTCCGGATTGACTCTGGGTGAGCTCTGGAGGGGATATCTTAGGCACATGACTAGGAATACTTAAGAGTCTCTCAGACTTGAAATTGGGCATCATCTTACAATAATCAATGATCATACAGCTTAATCTTAATCACCACAGTCTCATTTTTTATTACTCAACAAATTAAATAAATTTGTAATACCCTTATAACTTTATATTTTATATATAACATTTTAGAAATACTACTCAACAATTTAAATTACACTTCAATCAGGGTATCTTTAGAAAGGTCTTCATCACTGGGACTTGATTATTGCTGTCTCATAAAAATTCAAATTATTATAAAAACATAAAAGTCAATCTTTTCAGATCTTTCACTGGTACACCTTAATTGTTGTTATCAGTATTTCATTACTCAAAAGCCACTTTTTATTTAAATCTCAATAAGCGTTAAATATTTTAGAGTTTCATTATTTTTATCAATCAGATCCAAGTAGACTGGTTAGCTTAGTGATTTAGAATTCTCATTTTGTTATTTTTATTGGAAGGACGGGGTTTTCAGCTAAATCCACATATCTCCTCCGGATTCTGCTTACAGCAAGGCGACTGTAAGAGTTTACCTTACCATAACGTGTATTCTATATGAAGTCTTATTTGGTCGTGAATATGACTGCCAAACCAAAATCACAATTGCCCTCATGAATTTTTACACTTGACTAGTAGTATGGGGAATAAAAGATAAGGTCAAGCAATAAAAAAATACTGTTTGCATTCATTTTTGGGCATTGTAAATCAGAAGTGCAGAATTATGGTTTGTGCCCATAATTTAATATGATTCTTTAATATTGAAGAAGTATTTTTAATATTGAAAATTACTTTTGGTCGGTTGGTATTTGATCTAGCTGTGCCATGGTCTTTTCTCAGTATTTTCATTACTCCTTAATATTATTGAATGATTTTCAATATTGACATTTCATTTTGGTTACTTTTCACAAGGTGAAAGAAAAGACAACTGGTAGGCAAGTTTTTTTTGAGCAATCATAGAGTAATCTATAAAGTAACCTTCAAGGAACCCTATTTTTAGTATTTGAGCTTTGTACAGATAAAAGTTGCAAAAGTGATTTCGAATAATTTGGAAATCTAATTAGACAGTGACTCTTTCAACAGAAATTTCAAATGGTAAGCACATTGCAATACTCAAATACCTCATTTAAACCAAAAACCTTGGAAAATTCTAAATAGTATTTTTGCCTAATTCCAAAGGTGTAACTAATTGCTTGTATAAATGGCTAATCTTATTTGGAAGACAAATTAACATTTAATAATCCTCCTCACTCATATCATTCTCCATCATAAGCTACTCTGCTTTTAATCTTCAAATATTTATAGATACTTATTGGAAGAATAAATTTGAATAAACATATCAAAATGGTAAAGAATCATTTATGCATATAGCTTTATGAGTAGAAATGTTCTTAATTTTCTTGAAGAAGAAGAAAAGATTTGATTAAAAGTCAGGTTGATTTTTGAAACCCTATGCAGCCAAAAATCAGTGCTGCAGTTTGTGAGGAATATGAAATTTACCAAATCATTATAGGAATATATTTTATAATTTTATTAAACCCTTACAACATCAAAATTTGGTCTAGGTTCTATAATTTTTATATTATTGAAGCTAGTAGAAATGTGCATAGAGAAATTTATTTTCACTAATCCATGAAAATTTTTAATATTTTGGACTAATTGATTTAATATTCCATAAAAAATATGTCTATAAGTTGCGCATCCATTGAAATTAAAAAAGTTTCTGCATATTTGAAATTTCAAAGGAAAGAAACCCCCCCATATTTATAAAACCAATCAAATTTACATTACTGAAGAACAAAGTCAGGTAAATTTTTTAAAAGTATTTTTCACATACATGAATTTTTTTTAATGAATAACATAAATGAGATGGAATTTTCTGTATATATAACAATATTCATCTAAAATAAGTCATCTCACATGCTAGAAGGTTTCTCCCCCATACTGAACTCCTATACTTCAGGAAATAATATGGACCTTCTAGCAGGTGCCGTTTTTTTTTCTTGTAATAAAAAACTAAGTGTAAATAATATATCAAAAGCAAATAATATTTAAAAATTTGAATACATTTTCATATCTGAAATTTATATGTCAATGTATTTTTTCAGGATGAAAAAAAATTTTCATCCACAATTAACATCAAAAAATGTTCTTCCAGAGGTGAAATTGAAGGTGCTACTTCATTCAGCCTGAATAATTACAAACCATTATTCAAAAATATTTTCAATAAAATTTTGGTTTCTTTTTAGCAGCATTGTATTAAGATTTTACATTATCTAATGAAATCCATTTATCCCATGTAAATTGGAAAGAATTTTATCCATGAAGTACCAGAAGTTGAACACATAAACTTGATGTGATTGAATGAAATAATTTGAATACTAATAGATTTAAATGAAATTATAAATTTTTTTAATTCTCAAATTTATTTTTTCCATTCTTTCGGAATCCCAGAAATAATTTTTTATGAAATATATCATGTTACCTTATTACAAATTCACCATGAATAATCAAACACATGTTTAGTTTATGAAAGTGTGATTTTAAACAATGTATATTAAAATTTTACAAAAGAATTTATTTTAAATAAAAATGATAACCAAAAAAAAAGGAAAATTTTAGTCTAGCTCCATAAATACTTACATTTTGACCCTTTTTATCCTGTTTATAATTTTTATTAGCCCTTTTTTCACCTCCTGGGGCTTCCACCAGGCCCAACTTGGGGCTAAGAAAGGGCTGAAAATGTGTCCACTTAGTCTTATTAAAAATGTCTACGTTTTATCAAAAGAAACTGACATCCTTCCTACAGTTTTGACTATCTTGATTTGTTCATGAAATAAATTTTTTCATCATACTTAGCACTCATTGTTGCTTTTTTCCTTCCCATGATACCCCACAATCATATATCTTTTTTATTTTTAATTTATGAAGCACATAATTGCTCATTATTCAATAAGAATTATATAAAGAACTTATTTTGAAGAAAAAGTTACTATAAAATATAGTTTTCATAAATTGTTTATCATTCTTCAAAATTTCATGTCTCAAAAAAATATTGATGCTGTGTGCCTTCTATTGATGTAACTTTTTTTTAAAAAAAATTATTATTAATGTTTAGTCACTTTTTATTAATTTTATAATTTAGTTAAATTTTTTGGAATTTTTTTCAAAAAAAAATAAGATTTTTGATGTCTTTAAAATTATTTTGTGATCTTGTGAATTTTTTTGAATTTTTTGTAAATTTTTTCAATTTTTTGGGGAATTTTTTTGGACCAAATATTTTTTTTGGCATTGTTTTGATTTTTTTGATTATTTTAATTCTTGAATAGGAATCTGGCACTGGACAACCTATGCACAAGGTTGAGGATGATCCCAAAGTGAGATAAAAGGATGAGGGGGACTACAACTTTGAAGTACAGAGGATTACTTCAAGGAAGTGATTCAAAAATAGAACTGAATAATTAGACTAACTTTTAATATTCTTCAAGGAATAGTTTAATGTGTAATGTAGGAACACTAACTATTGTGGTAATCTCACAAAGGGTTGTAACTTAATAATCAAAGGGAAGATTTAAGTATTTAGGATTTTAATAAAATTGATTATTATGAAATATAAGGACGAATATAATAATAGCTTAAAAACAGTTTAACTACTATCACAAATATGTTTTATAATTTAATTCTAGAGAAAGTCAAACCAAAGTAACCACCTTTAAATATCCTATTTCTCCTTGCACTGTCCCATTAATTAACCAGCCATCATATTACTCACAGACCCATTTAATCCACTGGAGTTCCCAGTTACTAATTAATCTAACCTTATAATCCTTCTTTCCTGTTCCTACTTCCCAGACCTCCTAAGTAACCTCAGACCCATAATTACCCCTTTTGGATATTGCCTTAACTTTAGCGCTATAGCATGCATAGATTGCTTATGTTTGAAAAGTATAAGCGTATTTAAATTTAGGATACTTAATAGTTTGAATGGCACAGCTAGTTCAAGAACACAATAGAGTGTAATCTTTTCAATATTGCTTTTTGCATATTGCTAGGAGTTAGGCTGGAATAGTGGTGTAATTGAGGTATTTTTGCTTCAAGTGTCACCTGGCGTGTGACAGATGCCTGGGTATAAAAATCAAACTCCGTTGAGCATGAGAATACTTCATTATTCACCTTTTACTATCATCTCCCTCTTGTATATTTATATATTTTTATTTATTTATTTTAATTATAATGCCTGAACATACTGACCCAACCCCTACACCTCCTCACCCTCAAGCTGATGGGGGGCTCCCCACTAGGCAATTCAAGACTCCTTGCATGGCCTGTGTTGTCATGGACCTATTCTGTGTGGAAATTACAGCATCTCAAGGTCCTCCCAAGAAGTGCAAGTTTTGTCGATGGTGTCAAGTGACTTGTAATGCATTAGCCCTCAATTATAACACCAAGCCATTTACCTCCACTAAATTTTGGTTGATTGATGACTTGAAGGCTATTGTTGAAGAAATATGGGATGTGCCTATGACAAGTGATTTGGTGGTGGATGAGTTGGAGGGGCTTTGTCAGGAGGAGAGGTTGGAGATAGCCAACTGGGCTATGGACATAGCCTGTGGGAAGCAAAAAATAATAGAGGACAAAGTGGACCAGGTTATTGCAGGTGCTTCAGAGCAAGTGAATGAGGAGGAGGCTTCCATGTTGAAGAGATGTTGACTAATAATTAAGGACAAGAATGAAGAAGAGGTAGTGGTGGTAGAAAAGAAGCCCTTATTCCTCGAAGTTGATCCTGAATTTAGGGTAAGGGACATAGCCTGGGGGAAGCAAAAAATAATAGAGGACAAAGTGTACAAGGTTAGTGCAGGTGCTTCAGAGCACTTGAATGAGGAGGAGGCTTCCATGTTGAAGAGATGTTGACTAATCATCAAGGACAAGAATGAAGAAGAGGTAGAGGTGGTAGAAAAGAAGCCCTTATTCCTCGAAGTTGATCCTGAATTTAGGGTGAGTGGGATTTAGTTTAATTTTATCAATTTGATGGTATCTGATTATCTCTTTTTTTTGTTGTTGTTGTTTAGGGGGTGGAGACCATGGAGGAAATTCTTGTAGCATCGGCCAGCAGGCCAGTCCCCAAAATTCCTGCTGAGGTCAATTGGCCAGCTGAAAATAATCCTTTGAGTGTTGAGGAGGCCAACTTGACGGTCAAAGCCTTGGATCAGCTATGGTCAAAGCAACCACACCACACACGTTGAATGTCATTTTTCAAGGGTTTATGCAACAAGGTTGGTAAGTTGTAGATTCAGCACTGTATGATATAGCCAAAGAGTTGTTGGACATTGGGGAGGTGGTATTTGTTGAAGGTGATGAGGTTTTTGAAAAGAGTCAAAAGGGAATTTGACAAGTCATGGAGAAGATGAAGGAATTGATTTGAAGAAATTTGGAAGAAAAGATAATGTAAAAAAAAGAAAAAATTAAATGAAAAGAAAAGTAAAATATTTTATTGTTTGTATATAATTTTTTTATTCTTGGATATTGTTTAACTTTTTTTTTGATTTATTATGTAAAGAGAAGAAAAATAATAGTTTGTGTTTTTAAGAGAGAGAATTTCAAGAGAAAAGAAAAAAAGAAAAGAAATATTTTAAGGGAGAAAATTTAGAGAGAAGAAAATAAAGGAAATTTAATTTGAGATTTATTTTTGAAGAAAATTATTTTGATGGTTTGAGTTTTGTGGAAACAGAAAATAAAATAAAATAAAAGAGTTTTGAGTGTTGAGGAAAATCAAAGAAAGAAAAGAATTTTAGAAAAGAATATGATTTTCAAATAAATTTTAGAAGAAAAGAAAGAAGAAAGAAAAATATATGTTTTAATCATTTTATTTTTATTTTTATTTCTGGTTTTTATTTTTATTTTATTCTATTTTTTTTTATTTTATGTTATTTTATTTTATTTTTAAGCTTTTTGTTTGAAAGATATGTTACGGATTTAAATTTTAAGATTTTTGAAGAGAAAAGAAAAGAAAGAGGATAAAAAAGAAGAAAAGAAAGAAAAGAAACAGAAAAGAGAAAGAAAGAACAAAAGAATTTTAATTTTAGGTTTTGACGGATGTTTTAAGTGAAAAGATTTGATAAGTTCAGGAGCATTAGAAACATTAATGGCTGGTTCCCAAGATATTTTATTTGTATCATTGAGGTAGCCTTCCCATTCCATGAGGTATTGAAGTTTCCCTTTGCGCCTTCTTGAATCAAGAATGCGGCTTACTTCCCACTCTAGATGATCTTCTACTTCAACTGGTTCCGGAGGAGGATGGTTCTTGCCCGGGTATATTTCTTGAGCCAGATACAAGAGAGATACGTGAAAAACAGGATGAATTGATTGCCACTTTGGAGGTAGCTTGAGTCCAAATGAATTTTTTGAGATCTCGGAATCAATTTCAAATGAACTCAAGCGCTTTTTAGATAGTTTTCTAGATGGTCAAGTTGTTTGAATATTTTTTGCATTGAGCCATACTTTGTTGCCTGGTTTAAAGAGTGGAGCAGATTTTTAATGTTTGTTGGCCTGTTCCTTATACCTTTGATTTTCTGCCCCCAAGTTAGATTGAAGTTCTACTTGAAGTCGTGAAATTTTTGAAGATAATTTTCAGCAGGATGATTTATTCCTACATGAATAATATTGAATAGAGGATGTTTTCCATAGATAGTTCTGATGGGAGATTGTTTTTTCAAAGAATGTATCGAGTTATTATAAGCAAATTTGGCCAATCGTAACCATGTGGTCCAATTGTCTTGTTGATAATTAACATACATATGAAGATATTGTTTGAAGGTTTGATTGACTCTTTCTGTTTGCCCATTAATTTCAGGGTGATAAGCAGTAGAAAGATTTCTCATAATATTTAATTGTCAACATAATTGAGTCCAGAAAGTAGAAACAAACACAGAACCCCTATCTGAAATAATATCATTGGGTAATCCATGTTTAGAGAATATGTGTTCTAGAAATAATTTTGCTAAATACTCTGCTGTCACAGTAGTAAAAGTTTTAATGTAAATAGAAATTTTAGAGAATCTATTGACTATAACTAATATACTATCAAAATTATCTGATGGAGGTAATTGAGAAATGAAATCCATCAAAATTGACTCCCAAGGTTTAGAGGGAATTGAAAGTGGTTGAAGCAACCCATACCTCTTATGTTGAGGTACCTTGTTCCTATTACATTCATAACAGGCTTTAATATAGGCCTTGATTTCTCTATTCATTTCTGGCCAGAATAAATCCCTTTCTTTTAACTGGTAGGTTTTTTCAACCCCAGAATGACCAGCTAACGGAGAATCATGTCTACTATTGAAAATCCATAATTTTATATCCTTATCATTGGGGATGACTACTCTACCTTCAAAGATTAATAGACCTGATTTGATACTGAATATTTTGGCCCCTTGCCCCAAGAGTATTTTTTCTTTAATCCCCACACAATAATCATCTTTTGCTTGAGCTTCTTGAATGTTGGATAGTGGATTTTGAATTATTTGAGTTGTCATTGTATTGAGTTGATGAGTTGTTAACATTGATTCATTGAAAATTGATTTGACATTCACTGGGTTCTGGTTAGCAAATGCCTCCCCCTGCTCTGGGTAAATGTCATCTTGATATGATAATATGTCTGGAATTACGCAATTTTTTCCCAGGAGATAGATAATAGTAAAAGAAAATTCAGATAAGAATTCAGCCCATCTGGCTTGATTTCATGTCAAGACTTTGGAAGACATAAAGAATTTTAAAGCATTATGATCCATTAAAATTTGAAAAGAACTATTAAGGCTGAGAAGAAAAGAACACCATTTTTCAGACAATGAATAATAGCAAGTAACTCTTTACCATGAATTTTGTAATTTAACTCTGCTGAAATCAACTTGCATGATTTGAACGCAACAGGATGAAACAATTTTGTTTCAGGATTTAATTGGGATATAACCCTTGAGATAGCATAATCACTAGTATCTGTCTTAAAAATTGTCAAAGCAGAAGGATTGAAATTTCAAAGAATTGGAGCTGTGGTGAACGCAGATTTCAATGCTTTGAATTCCTTTTGTGCTTTATCAGTGAAAACAAAGGGAATATCTTTTCTATAAAGAGAAGTGAGATTTGTAATAGTTTTAGAGTAATCTTTAATAAATCTTCTTTAGAAATTAGCAAAATCTAAAAAACCATGTTAGGATTTTACAGATTTAGGCCCTGGAAATTCCAATATTTCATTAACTTTTCTATCATCCATGACAAGGCCATCAGTGGATAATGTAAAACCTAAAAAGTAAATAGAATTTAGGTGTAATTCACACGTAGTGTGCTTGGAGTGGAGCCCATGCACTCAAAGACAATTGAGAACCTGTCAGATATGTTCAATATGTTCCTTGAGGGTCTTTGAAAAAATTAAAATATCATCTAAATAGATGACAAATAATTGTTCAAAAACATCATGAAAGATATCATTGACAAAAGTTTGAAAATTTGAGAGCGCGTTACATAACCCAAAAGGCATAACTAAATATTCAAAACTACCAAACCTAGTGCGCATTAATTTAAAGGTTCATGGCCTTCAGCAATCCGTATAAGGTTCAAAGTGCCTCTTAGATCAATTTTAGAAAAGAAATTAGCACCACTAAAAAAAGTAAGGAATAAAGACATAGGAGGAACTGGATATGTGTTCTTATTAGTCACTGCGTTGAGTTTTCAATAATCAATGCACAAACTAAGACTTCCATCTTTTTTCTTAACAAAAATAACTGGAGAGCCGGTTGGGGATTTACTGGCTTGAATGAAACCTTTTTACACATTCTCTGAAATGTAGTCTTGAAAAACTTCAGATTCATCTTTGATAGGGAGTATACCGGACCTGCCAAAGGTACTGGGCCTACTAACTGTATTTGATAATTGTAGGGTCAATGAGGCGGTAGCTTGTTAGCCTTACAGACTGAAAATATGTCAAGGAAGTCATGATAGACTTCCGGTAGAGTCAATTTAATGGCTTAAATATTGATTTGGTCATATTCTTCATCATCTAAGAAGTCTGTCAAGGGTAGATCTGAATTTAAAGAGCAAGTATTGTTTACCTAAAGGCTAATGAAAAACTCTTTGAGTGAAGTAACCAAGTGAGAAAGGTTAGCCAAATGCTCATTTAGAGAAAAATCAGATGGTTGCATATCATCTGGCAGAGATATGTCCTCTAGCAAGACATGGTCAGACAGGTTATTTAACTCCCTGTTGACCTGCATTGAAGAATCAGAAATATACTTAGAACAAGGGGTGATCAATCCCTCTTACCAATTAATGTCAGGATTCCAATGTGTTAAAAAGTCATGACCAAGAATGGTATTGTCCATCCTTGGGGCATCCAAGACTTTCAATTCCCACTTAAAGGGAGGAAAGTTTGGAAAGTTGAAAACCCATAAAACTTTCTTACTAACCCAATACTTGGGTTCCTCTGATTCAATTAAATTAATTGGAACTCAATCAGTATCTACAAATGTCAGCTTAATTTTTTTGGCAAAAGATAAACTGATAAATGAAATTGAAGCTCCAGAGTCAATGAGATAACTGAAGGGTATATCCTCCTTAAAAATAATAAATCTCAAACAGTTAATGGCAACTCCAGTCCTTAAGACATGGAGGTTCTGTGCACTGGGAGAAATAAAATAGTTTGCTTTGCACACAAGTAAACTATTCTCTAGTTTTTTGAATTTGAGCTTTTACCTTCCCTTTCCTTCAATTTTGCACAATCTTTCAACTTGTTTTTTCCCCACAATACATACATAACCCATTATCTGCATTTCTTTTCCTTTCAGCTTCTTTTAGTTCCCCTTTTGGGTCCAATACCTTACTAATATTGCCAGGAGTCAAGCTTTTAGGTTTAAACTTTTCCTTTCCCTTGTGACTGGTTTTGGATTGGGTTGATTGGGCTGGTCTGGAATGATTTTTTGAAGGAGGCCCAGATTTGAAATTTGAACCATGAGATTTTTGTGCATGACACATTTGTTGAAGTTGTCCTTGATGCGTGCCGTCAAGTTGGAGGGTCCTATCCATTAAGTCCGTCAAACTCTCCATTATATTCCCGTGAAGACTCAATTGGTCTAAAATCCTTGAATGAAGTCCCTTTTTGAAATGATATTTGAGGGAAGCATCATTCCAACTAAAAAAAGTTTGTAAAGCCCTTAAATTTGAGATATTCTCAGAAGCTTTACTGTTATTGCTCATGCAAATGAAATCAAGTTAGATCTCCATGTCGCTGGGTTCATTGGGGTCACCAAACAAAATAAAAAGTTGATCCTTGAACTTTTCCCAATTCTTAATGAGTAAGTGAGGTTTTCTCAAAGAAAGAATGAGTAAATAATGCTTGAGCCATTGTGACACCTTTCCTGATAAGTAAGAAGAGGCATAAATGACCTTGGAGTGATCTGTACTAAAGATTCAAGGGTCATTGTGGAATAGTAGCTTGCATTTCTGCAAGAAGGGATGCAATCTGTCAGGATGCTCTCCATCAAACTTATCTGAAGATTTTATCAAAGGAGTTTTGAACTTAGATCCTTCAGATGAGGCAGGATTAGTAAGGTTTTCAACCAGGAGTTTCATGAAGTCCTTAAATGAAGCATTTTGGCCAGGGCTTGAAGATTGGCCTGAAGGTCTGGAAGCCAGGGATGATGGTGCCTCATGCATAGTATCCTTGCCTTCATCTTCTTCATTGGAATCCTCACAATTCTGAGGGATGTCTTCTACAGATTGAATTGAATGTTCACGCTCCCTTAAATCAAGAGGTTTGAGGGAGTGAGTGCAAGAAACAGGACTAAAGGAGGTCAGCCTATCCCTAGCGCAAGCTCTAGTAGTATTGTTAATGGGAGGAGAGTGCATTGAACAGGTGCCATTTAGATTTAGCACCTGTAAAATGTAGTAGTAAAAGAATGAGAACTACAGAGAATTAAATTATAACTTCACTGGAAAACCTATGCACAAGGTCAAGGATGAGGGGGACTACACCATTGAAGTACAGTGGATTACTCCAAGGAAGTGATTTGAAGATAGAACTGATTAATTAGACTGGTTTTTAATATTCTTCGAGGAATAGTTTAATGTGTAATGTAGGAACACTAACTGTCAGTGTATGCTAGTATCTAAGTATGATTTAATAGTAAATATTAATGGTCCAACTACTTATTTATAAATTATTTAGTGATTAAACCTCAGGGGAAAACTAATAAAATAGTTATTCTCAATAGAAACTCAAAATACTTGGATTTTTATGCGTGCTAGTGGTGGAAAATAGATGAATAAAATATAGTTATAGCTTGTATAATGATTCTATCAATTTATAAATGCATTACAATATATTTCTATATGATAATAATTGTTTTATAATGTTAATTTGAAGTCCAGTAAGTAAGAGATGTCCAATAACCCGTCAAATCCACCCTTACTTATACCAAAATCCACTGGAGTGCACAGACCTTCAATCCAGATGATGTCACTGCTATCCCCGGCAATGACAGCACTGTGAGGGCCCATCACCTCCCCATGGTGTCCACTTCAAGAAGATTAAACACCCAGACCTCCAGTAAGGACCCTCAATCACAATTAATGATACAACAGACCCATACCATAAATAGAATAAACAGATAAAAGCAGATACCATAAAGAAACAGGTAAAATAACCCATCCAAAGAGAATATAATGAAACACAAAACATATAAAGGAACCAAATTAACTTTGCAAGCTCCCAATAACATCCCCAAGCATCCATATTAACCCAGTAATCATATCCCAACCCATAAATCTGTGAACATCCATCCACAGAAGCAGATTAAGTTGACCAAACTGGATATATGCACCTGAAATAGGTGTATATGCTTGTTTAAGCATTTTGAATCCACTGAATACATCCATATGACCTAAAATAAGCAGAAAAACAAAGGTTATAGGCTATTAAAAGGTTAAACCCCACTTATAGACCTAACTATACATAATATAACAACATATTTCACTGAATATGAGGTTTATGTATACATATGAGCTTATGTATGTCTATAATTACTTAATATCATTTAAGATAAATATATTATGACTCCATTGACACCATAATAAGTATTATTATGTAATGCATAAGCTATTTAAGCTACTATAAGTCATATAATAGTGTACTAATTATATATATATGTATTATAACCATATATATATGTATTATAACCGTATATATATATATATATTAACCTTATTTTTAATATTTAAGCTTAATTTAATTAAGTTTACCTTATTTTAAACATAAGAAATACTTATTCCTTGGGATACCTAGGTTGACACTCCCTCACCCAAAAAAACAATAAAAAAATATTAAGAAATTTTAAATAATAAGTAAGGAGTGAGTAGAAAAATAATTTTTAAAATTTCTATGATACATATACTGAATTAAACAGTATTATTTGGATTTAAATTGTTTCAAGAGATTTCATTTTCTGGAATCCACTGGTCATATTCACTTGATTTTTTTTTAAATCTTAATAGATACTCAACTCCCTTTTTTTTGAAAGTTGTCTCTTTTTGAGTATCTTTTCAATTTCTGCTTTTTCAACTATTTCTTCAGGTTGCTGTTTATGCCTTCCTGATCTTCTTGGAAATAGAGCAGTATCATTAGAATGGTATGGTTTTTGTCAACCTAAATATCCCTAGGACTGAGTATTTCTTATACTTAAAATAAGTTAACCTTAAGTAAATTAAGCTTATATCTTAAAAATAAGGTTTAAACAATTATATATATGATTATAATACATATATATATAATTATTACACTATTATATAACTTATAGTAGTTTAAATAGCTTATCTATAGCCTAAAAATACTTATTAAGGTTTTAATGGAGTCATAATATACTTATATTAAGTGATATTAAGTAATTATTGACATACATAAGCTTAAATGTATACATAAAGCTCATATTCAGTGAAATATGCAGTATATTATGTATATTTAGGTCTATAAGTGGGTTTTAGCCTCTTAATAGCCTATAACCTTTGTTTTTCTGCTTATTTTAGGTCATATGGATGTAATCAGTGGATTCACAACGCCTACAGAAGCATAGACATCTATTTCAGGCGCATACACTCAGTTTGGACAACTTAATCTGCTTCTTGGATGGATATTCACGGATTTATGGGTTGGGAGGTCATTTCTGGGTTAATGTGAATGCTTCGGGATTTTATTGGGGGCTTAGAAATTTCATTTTTTTCCTTTATATGTTTTGGGTTTCATTCAATCTCTTTTTGATTACTTATTTTGCCTGTTTCTTTATGGTATCCGCTTTTATCTGGATCTTCTAATTATGTTTTGGGTCTGTGTTATCATTAATTGTGATGGAGGGTCCTTACTGGAGGTCTGGGTGTTGAATCTGCTTAAAGTGGACACCATGGGGAGGTGATGGGCCCTCACAGTGCTGTAATTGCCAGAGATATCAATGACATCATCTGTATTGAAGGTCTGTGCACTCCAGAGGATTTGGGCATAAAGAGGGATTTTGACGGTTATTTATCATCAATTACTAACTAAAATTCAATAAAACACTTCAATATAATTATTAACATTTAGAAATATATTGTAAAGTCTTTTATAAGTTGATATTATCATTATATAAGCTATAACTATATTCTATTTAGCTATTTTCCACCACTAAGCACGCATTTAAATCCAAGTATTGTGAGTTTTATTTGAGTATAACTATTTTATTAGTCTTCCCCTGAGGTTTCATCACTAAATCATTTATCAATAAGTAGTAGGACCATAAATAAATACTATTATATCATACTTATATACTAGACAATACTGAAAATTGGGGGTCTTTCCTTGATTATTATTGATTTTTTAGTATAAGCCTTAGGACGTGATTTTTACTTAGTATAGCTCAAAAACAAACCAAATATTTGGGTCTTCTGCATATTAGTGGGTCATCATAGCTCCGTTATTGCGGAAAAGAATCCTTATAATAATTGTACTAATTTTTTATCATAAAAATTAGGTATTTACAGTAGTAACTGTACCCAATTTAAACCCAATTTCACTTGGTATTTGGACACCAATATAACACCCAATTAAATTGGTATTTAGTTAAAGCTTGGTAAGTAAATTATTCACCCTTATAAAAGTCTAGTTAAACTTATTATTATATTTTTAACAGATTTTTTGAATTTTTGTTATATTTTATTTAAATAAATAAAGATATAAATTAAGGGTAAGCTCCAGTTCTTTTTTATTAGTAATAACATTGCTAATACTTTTTGTCTACTATTTACATAGAGTTTTTCCTTTCTGTAGATGTGATATATTGTCATTCTTATCAATATGACTGCTCCTCAGGACAGTGTAAGTTAAAAGCCTGCTTATAATACCAGGTCTAAAGCTAACAAAAACTATCCAGGACATAACCATGGAGGGTCAGTCATACCCCCAGGCAGAGAAGATGAGAATAGAGGAAAAAGACACCCTATTAAAAAAGATTACCATTAAAAAGAAATCTCCTCCTCTTCAGGATCAACTTTTCCACTTGGCCAAACAGGTTTTGAAGTTAGAAGAATCCAAGTCACTCATGCTCAAAGAGGTAGAGAAATTACAGAACAATTCCAAGGTAGGGTTCCAACAAATGAATCAAACACTGGCAGAGCTAAAGGGAGGCCAGCCAACTCAACCAAGTCAGCAACCCCCTACCCCAGGAGGGTCACATCACTCCCAGGAGAAAATCCTGGTAGACAAATGGAAGTGGGACTGGTTCCATCAACAATGGACTAGCCACAGCTGCAACAGAGATCCTCCACCTCATCAGACTTCCTCACTTCACCCATACAAATAAAAAACACGCCAAAATTCAGGACTGGCATCTATCCCTTGGTAAGTAGATTACCCTCTCAGATTGAAGACAATACTGATAATTACAATATAGGTAATACTATTGATGTCAAATCTGTGCAGAAAATAGAGGAGGATTTAAGAAATTTAGGTTTTGATGTAGATTCACCTGACTTGTCTTTTGTCCACAATAACAGTACTATTAATAATAATAATACAGTTAATCCTCAGTTGCCATCACTTACTAGTTAGATGAGAAGTTCACAGGACAGTGAGAGAATTGAAAAGGAAGACATGGAGTATTTTAACAATAATCCAAATTTCCATAGAATTGTTTCAGCATTGTGGAATAGAATGACTGATTGTGAGGAACAGACAGTTAAGCTCACTAGTGATACAATTTCATCCTTGACATTAAATATTTCTCAACTGGAAACACGTAATAAAGAATTAGAGAAAGAACATTTGTCTCTAACTCTTAAATATGATTCATTGAGTAGCAAATATAGTGAACTTTCAAACAAATTCTGAGAGTTGGAAAAATTGTATGAAGCACACTTGTTGAAAACTGAATCAAGAACTAAGTTATCTTTTGCCCAGACAAATCAAAGTGTCTCTGAGCTACTACAAAGATTAACTAAAGCTGAGATTGAAACTGCCAATCTACTAATGAACCAGGATAATCATAAGTATAATCAATATAATTATAATCCTTTCATTGGCAAAAGTGAATCTCATTCCTTCCCTATACCACCACAACTAAAACCATCTGGTGGTAGTGTCAAATCTTAAAATTTAAGTCACAAATCTGTACAAGAGGAGATACAAGACCATTTATCAAGAGTGAATGAGTTGTTGAATTTACCTAAGATTAGTGAAATAAATCCAATCAGAAAAACTGGCCTAAGATAGATCAGTACCCAACTTATGATGGGGAAGCCAGCTCTGATTGGAAACATTTTATTCAAAGAATTGACAACTTGAAATTCTCATATAAGTTACCAGATGAAGTAATAACATCAAAACTAATTTCTTTATTTAAGGATGTTGCTTTATTATGGTTTGAAGCTGTTTTAAGTGAGGGTAAAGATTACTCTTGGGCTGAATGGAAACTTATTGAAACTAAATTTGGAGGTTCTAAATTCAGGCTTACTCAGCAGAGACTTTATGAGAAAACTAGGTACAATCCATTGAATGGTGACAAACCTATGTTATTTTTAATGAATTTGAATAAAATATTAAAAGCCATTGAGCCAAACATGGATTTTAACTTATGGAAAGATAAGATAATATATAAACTACCTATATCTGTCAGAGACATTGTTGTAGCTAGAACATTAATTGTTACTGAATATTCTGATTTTATTAATATTTGCAATGAAATATTATTAAACCATAAGTATGAATCAAGGTATTCCACTTATAAACAAAATGTTGAATCTGTGAAATATCAGAATTCAAAAACACTCCAGGAGAAGCAGAAAAAACCTACTGCACCTGTAGTACCTAAAAAGTATGAAACAAATACTTGTTATAAGTGTTACAAGCCTTGGGTTAAAAGTCAAAAATGTGAGAAATATATAAATATTGTTGAAAATCAACGTGAATCTGAAACTGAAACTGAAAAAAGTAAAGAATCAAGTGATTATGACAGCAATATCTCATATAGTGATGAAAATGAAGTCTGTATGTTGGAAGATGATTTGTCCATCTTTGAAAATCCAATATTAAATATGCACATAAGTGAATCTTTACTAAATTTTGAAGATGCTAAAATCATTAAAGATATACAAGCTGATGACTTTAAAATGACACCTATCACGGTTCCAGCTATCATTTCTGGTGAAAATGTTAATATAGTATTGGACACAGGAGCTGCAGGTCTGTTGTTTCTACTAATACATTACAGAAAATTGATAGTGAATATAAGTCTAAGCTTGAACCCCTTCAAAGTAAAAATTGGAGAGGTTTTGGATCAGTGCTACACCCCATTTGTAGATACAAAGCTGCTGTTTTTTTTAAACATCAAAATGGTTATGTAAGAGTAACTTGTGACTTTGTAGTAATGGACAATACTAACTTTAGTAACTGTTTTATCATTGGAAATGATATTCTGACTAAGTTTGGTGTGAAATTAGACCCTGCTAATAATAATTTTACAATTGGAATGAATGGTAAAAGGAAATTTAAAATAAATTCTTTTAACACAGTCTTACACATTGAGTGAGTAACAAATTCTCCGTACGAAGGAAGAGAATCCAATGAGATGGAACTTCTAGAAACAGAAATTTCTAAAGCATTATTTGGCACTCAGATAAGTGAAGCTGAGAAAAATAATATTTTGGACTTAATTAAAGCATTTCCAATGGCTTTTTCAAGTGGTACAAATGAACTTGGCCTTGTAAAAGATCATGAGATGAAAATTAGTTTAACCTGTGATATGGATAATATTCCTGCTAGTCTTAAAAAGAAACCATACCCTGCTTCATCAATGAAGAGGAAAGACATAGAGGATAAAATTAAGATGTTATTAAAAATGAACATTCTTGAGAAGGTTGAAACTACACCAAAATATTGTGTAATATCACTAGTGCTAATTTCTTATGAACAAGATAAAGCAAGACTGTGCAAAGATTATAGAGCATTAAATACATTTACAGTAGATGATATTTATCCCTTGCCAAGGATTGCCTCTATACATGCTACCCTTAAAGGTGCTAAGTATATAAGTTGCCTAGATGGAAATAAAGGGTACCATTAAATTCCTGTTGAAAAGAATTCACAGAACTTTTTGTTGATAACAACAAATATGGGAATATATAAATATGTCAGGATTTCCTTTGGACCAAAAAATTCTCCTTCAGTATTTCAGAAATTAATGAATATAACATTCCAAAATGAAATGATTGAAGGATGGTTAATGGTAAACATTGATGACATCATAGTGTTCTCTAAGACATATGATGAAAACTTTATACAATTAAAGAAGGTATTTCAGAAAATGGATGAAATAAAAATGACCCTTTCATTGAAAAAATGTAACTTGGGTTTTGAGTCTTTGAAAGTGCTTCGTCATATTGTATCTGGTTTACAAATATGTGTAGACCAAAATACGGTGGCTGCAATAAAGAATATTGGAATTCCTCAAAATGTAAAGGATGTACAATCTTTTCTTGGTATGTGTGGTTATTATAGACAATATATAAATAACTACCAATTGATTGCTGCACCATTGACCACACTGATAAAGAAATCAGAAGCTTTCATTTGGAAAAATGAAAGACAACAGGATTTTGATAAGTTGAAAGATTTTTTGATGACAGCTCCTATCTTGGGATTACCAGATTTCCTATTGCCTTTTGTATCATATACAGATGCAAGTTTTATTGGTCTGGGTGCTGCTTTGCATCAAAAACAACTTATTGAAGGGAAAATGTCAGAATTAGGTATTTGCTATATTTCACGCACTCTAAGAAGTAGTGAATTGAAATATTGCACTAATCAACTTGATTGTTTGGCAGTAGTATGGGCTCTTGAGAAGCTACATTATTACCTAGAAGACTAAAAATTCGAGTTAATAACTGAATGTAGTGAAATTAAGTCACTCTTAAACATGAAAACTCCTAATAGACACATGTTTAGATGGAAATTAGCGGTACAAGAATACAGAGGACGGATGACTATTACACATAGAGCAGGAACTTTGCACTCTAATGTAGATCTGTTATCTAGAGTACCTCTGCCTAATAATGATGATAATCCTGCTTATGTTCCTGAGTCAGAGATTATTAACATTTATGGCATTTATATTGTAGATCTTGAGGATGAATTTATGCAATCAATTCTTGATAATTATGATTCAGATCCTGATTAGTGTAAACTCACTACAATATTAAATGATCCATCTAATGCTTAAATGAATGTTTTAATAAAAACATTACCAAATAAGTATAAAGAAGCATTAGAAAAAGGAAAATTTTCCATTGAGGATGGTTTTATATATTACAGGAAATATTTAAGTAATGTAACTGTTATTCCCCCTTCAATGAAGGAGTTAATGTTAAGTATATGTCATGATGATACATTAGCAGGTCATTTTGACTTCCATAAAACATTAACCAGAGTAAAAAACACAGCTTGGTGGATTAACATGTCTGATGATGTTCAAAAATATGATGAGACATGAGATTCTTGTCAAAAAATCTAAAAGATTAACAGGCAAAAGAGCTGGTTTATTACAACAAATTGAGCAACCCAAAGCTCCATGGGAAATAGTTAACATGGACTTTGTAACATTTTTGCCAATAGCAGGACATAAGAGTTATAAATCCTGCTGGGTAGTTGTTGATAGATTTACAAAAATGTGTAAATTTATTCCTACTCATAAAGAGGTTTCTGAAAAGGACTTAGCTTTTTTAAGGTGGACACAAGTGTTAAATATAGCAGGTTTCCCCAAAGCAATAGTTTCTGACAGAGATCCTAAATTAACTTCTGAGTTCTGGACATCACTTATGGATGTTTCAGGGTGTCAATTAAAACTTTCTACAGCACACCATCCACAAACTGATAGGCTAGCAGAAATGATGATACAAAATTTAGAAGATAAATTAAGAAGATATTGTGCTTTTTGTCTTAACTTTAAAGACAATGACAAATTCATGCATGATTGGGTAACCCTTATCCCAGGTTTAGAATTTGCATACAATAGTACAGTACATTCTGTCACTGGCAAAAAGCCATTTGAGTTATGGTTAGGTTATGTACCTAATACCCCTGCTAAAACTCTTAATAAATTACCTAGTTTGGATATCCATCCAGGTACTAAGTCTTTTCTTCAGATGGAAGAATTATGCAGAAAACATGCTCAAGAATGTATAAATAAGGCATTTGAGTATGAGAAGAAAAGGTGGGATAAAGCCCATAAAGAACAAATGTTCAAAGAGGTGATGAAGTCCATATTTCTACAAAAAATTTCAATTTAAATGGTAATGTAAAATTAAAGGATCCATTCATTGGACCATTTTTAGTGAAAAAGATGGTTGGTAACAATGCTATTGAGGTTATTCTATATGCACCATATGATAGAAAACATCCAGTTTTTCCTATATCTCATATAAAACCATATTATTCTAATGATACTGCTCTATTTCCAAGAAGATCAGGAAGGCATAAACAGCAACCTGAAGAAATAGTTGAAAAAGCAGAAATTGAGAAGATACTTAAAAAGAGACACCTTACAAAAGAAAAGGGAGTTGAGTATCTATTAAGATTTAAAAATAAATCAAGTGAATATGACCAGTGGATTCTAGAAAATGAAATCTCTGATCTTAAAAAACTCTTGAAAAAATTTAAATCAAAATAATACTGTTTATTCAGTATATGTATTTTAGAAAATTTAAAAATTATTTTTCTATTTCACTCCTTACTTTTAATTAAAATGTCTTAACATTTTTTTTATTGTTTTTTTTGGGTGTGGGAGTGACGGCCTAGATATCCCTAGGACTGAGTATTTTTTATACTTAAAATAAGATAACCTTAAGTAAATTAAGCTTATATCTTAAAAATAAGGTTTAAACAATTATATATATGATTATAATACATATATATATAATTATTACACTATTATATAGCTTATAGTAGTTTAAATAGGTTATCCATAGCCTAATATTACTTATTAAGGTGTTAATGGAGTCATTATATACTTATCGCAAGTGATATTAAGTAATTATTGACATACATAAGCTTAAATGTATACATAAAGCTCATATTCAGTGAAATATGCAGTATATTATGTATATTTAGGTCTATAAGTGGGTTTTAGCCTCTTAATAGCCTATAACTTTTGTTTTTCTGCTTGCTTTAGGTCATATGGATGTAATCAGTGGATTCACAACGCCTACAGAATCATAGACATCTATTTCAGGTGCATACACTCAGTTTGGACAACTTAATCTGCTTCCTTGGATGGATATTCATGGATTTATGGGTTGGGAAGTCATTGCTGGGTTAATGTGGATGATTGGGGATATTATTGGGGGCTTGGACATTTCATTTGTTTCCTTTATATGCTTTGGGTTTCATTAAATCTCTTTTGGATTACTTATTTTACCTGTTTCTATATGGTATCAGCTTTTATAAGGATTTTCTAATTATGTTTTGGGTCTGTGTTATCATTAATTGTGATTGAGGGTCCTTACTGGAGGTCTGGGTGTTTAATCTGCTTGAAGTGGAAGCCATGGGGAGGTTATGGGCCCTCACAGTTCTTTATTTGCCTGGGATATCAATGACATCATCTGGATTGAAGGTCTGTGCACTCCAGAGGATTTGGGCATAAGGAGGGATTTTGACGGTTATTTATCATCAATTACTTACTAAAATTCAATAAAACACTTCAATAAAATTATTAACATTTAGAAATATATTGTAAAGTCTTTTATAAGTTGATATTATCATTATATAAGCTATAACTATATTCTATTTAGCTATTTTCCACCACTAAGCATGCATTTAAATCCAAGTATTGTGAGTTTTATTTGAGTATTACTATTTTTTTAGTCTTCCCCTGAGGTTTAATCACTAAATCATTCATCAATAAGTAGTAGAACCATAAATAAATACTATTAAATCATACTTATATACTAGAAAATACTGACAGTTTTATAAGAGAAATAGGAAATACTGGGTGTTTTCTATCATATGGTGCGTATAGAATAACTTCAACAGCATTGTTACCAACCATCTTTTTTACTAAAAATGGTACAATGAATGGATCCTTCAATTTAATATTACCATTTAAATTGAAATGTAGTGTAGAAGTATGGACTTCATCACCCTCTTTGAACATTTGTTCTTTATGGGCTTTATTCCATCTTTTCTTCTCATACTCAAATTCCTTATTTATACATTCTTGAGCATGCTTTCTGCATAATTCTTGCATCTGAAGAAAATATTTAGTACCTGAATGGATATTCAATCTAATTAATTTATTAATAGTTTTAGCAGGGTTATTAGTTACATAATCAAACCATAACTCAAATGGCTTTTTGCCAGTGACAGAATGTACTGTACTATTGGATGCAAATTTTAAACCTGGGATAAGAGTTACCTAATCATGGATGAATTTTTCATTGTCTTTAAATTCAAGACCAAAAGCACAATATCTTCTTATTGTATCTTCTATGTTTTTTATCATTCTTTCTGCTAGCCCATCATCTTGTGGATGGTGTGCTGTAGAAAGGTTTAATTGACACCCTAAAACATCCATAAGTGATGTCCAGAACTCAGAAGTAAATTTAGTATCTCTGTCTGAGACTATTGCTTTGGGGAAACCTGCTATATTTAACACTTGTGTCCACCTTAAAAAAGCTAAGTCCTTTTCAGAAACCTCTTTGTGGGTAGGAATAAATTTACACATTTTTATAAATCTATCTACAATTACCCAGCAGGAGCTATAACTCTTATTCCCTGCTATTGGAAAACCTGTTAAACATTTCATGTTAATGATTTCCCATGGAGCTTTTGGTTTCTCAATTTGTTGTAATAAACCAGCTCTTTTGCCTGTTAATCTTTTAGATTTTTGACAAGAATCACACGTCTCATCATATTTTTGAACATCACCAGACATTTTAATCCACCAAGCTGTGTTTTTTACTCTGGTTAATGTTTTATGGAAGTCAAAATGACCTGCTAATGTATCATCATGACATATACTTAACATTAACTCCTTCATTGAAGGGGGAATTACAATTAAATTACTTAAATTTTTCCGGTAATATATAAAACCATCCTCAATGGAAAATTTTCCTTTTTCTAATGCTTCCTTATAATTATGTGGTAAAGTTTTTTTAAAACATTAATTGAAGCATTAGATGGATCATTTAATATTGTGATAAGTTTAATCAAGTCAGGATCTGAATCATAATTATCAAGAATTGATTGCATAAATTCATCCTCAAGATCTACAATATAAATGCCATAAATGTTAATAATCTCTGACTCAGGAACATAAGTAGGATTATCATTATTATTAGGTAGAGGTACTCTAGATAACAGATCTAAATTAGAGTGTAAGGTTCCTTCTCTATGTGTAATAGTCATCCTTCCTCTGTATTCTTGTACAGCTAATTGCCATCTAAACATGTGTCTATTAGGAGTTTTCATGTTTAAGAGTGAATTAAATGAACTACAGTCATTTATTAACTTAAATTTTTGGTCTTCTAGGTAATAATGTAGCTTCTCAAGAGCCCATACTACTGCCAAACATTCAAGTTGAGTAGTGCAATATTTCAATTCACTACTTCTTAGAGTGCGTGAAATATAGCAAATACCTAATTCTGACATTTTCCCTTCAATAAGTTGTTTTTGATGCAAAGCAGCACCCAGACCAATAAAACTTGCATCTGTATATGATACAAAAGGCAATAGGAAATCTGGTAATCCCAAGATAGGAGCTGTCATCAAAAAATCTTTCAACTTATCAAAATCCTGTTGTCTTTCATTTTTCCAAATGAAAGCTTCTGATTTCTTTATCAGTGTGGTCAATGGTGCAGCAATCAATTGGTAGTTATTTATATATTGTCTATAATAACCACACATACCAAGAAAAGATTGTACATCCTTTACATTTTGAGTAATTCCAATATTCTTTATTGCAGCCACCGTATTTTGGTCTACACATATTTGTAAACCAGATACAATATGACGAAGCACTTTCAAATACTCAAAACCCAAGTTACATTTTTTCAATGAAAGGGTCATTTTTATTTCATCCATTTTCTGAAATACCTTCTTTAATTGTATAAAGTTTTCATCATATGTCTTAGAAAACACTATGATGTCATCAATGTTTACCATTAACCATCCTTCAATAATTTCATTATGGAATGTTATATTCATTAATTTCTGAAATACTGAAGGAGAATTTTTTGGTCCAAAGGAAATCCTGACATATTTATATATTCCCATATTTGTTGTTATCAACAAAAAGTTCTGTGAATTCTTTTCTACAGGAATTTGATGGTACCTTTTATTTCCATATAGACAACTTATATACTTAGCACCTTTAAGGGTAGCATGTATAGAGGCAATCCTTGGAAAATGATATATATCATCTACTGTAAATGTATTTAATGCTCTATAATCACCACACAGTCTTGCTTTATCTTGTTCATAAGAAATGAGCACTGGTGATATTACACAATATTTTGATGTAGTTTCAACCTTCTCAAGAATGTTCATTTTTAATAACATCTTAATATTTTCCTCTATGTCTTTCTTCTTCATTAGTGTAGAAGGGTATGGTTAATTTTTAAAATTTGCAGGAATATTACCCATATCACAGGTTAAATTAGTTTTTATCTCATTATCTTTTACAAGGACAAGTTCATTGGTCCCATGTGCAAAAGCTATTGGAAATGCTATAATTAAGTCCAATATATTTTTATTCTCAGCTTCACTTATCTGAGTGCCAAATGATGCTTTTGAAATTTCTGTGTCCAGAAGTTCCATCTCATTGGATTCTCTTCCTTTGCATGGAATATTTATTACTGACTCAACGTGTAAGACTGTGTTAAAAATTTTATTTTAAATTTCTTTTTACCATTCATGCAAATTGTAAAATTATTATTAGCAGGGTCTAATTTCACACCAAACTTTGTCAGAATGACATTTCCAATGATAAAACAGTTACTACAGTTAGTATTGTCCATTACTACAAAGTCACAAGTTACTCTAACATAACCATGTTGATGTTTAAATAAAACAGCAGCTTTGTATCTACCAATTGGGTGTAGTACTGTTCCAAAACCTCTCCAGTTTTTCCTTTGAAGGGGTTCAAGCTTTGACTTATACTCACTATCAATTTTCTGTAATGTATTTGTAGAAACAACAGAACCAGCAGCTCCTGTGTCCAATACTATATTAATATTTTCACCAGAAATGATAGCAGGAACTGTGATAGGTGTCATCTTTAAGTTATCAGTTTGAATATCCTTAATGATTTTAGAATCTTCAAAATTCATTAAAGATTCATTTGAGTCCATATTCAATATTGGTATTTCAAAGATGAAAAAATCATCTTCCAACATACAGACTTCATTTTCATCACTATCTGAGATATTACTGTCATAATCACTTGAATCTTTACTTTCTTCTGTATCAATTCCAGATTCATGTTGATTTTCAACAAAATTTATGTTTTTCTCACATTTGTGACCTTTAACCCAAGGCTTGTTACACTTATAACAAGTATTAGTTTCATACTTTTTAGGTACTACATGTGCAGTAGGTTTTTTCTGCTTCTCCTGAAGTGTTTTTGAATTCTGATTTTTACAGGTTCATTATTTTGTTTATAAGTGGTGTTCCTTGCTTCATACTTATGGTTTAACAATATTTCATTACAAATATTAATAAAGTCAGAATATTCAGTAACCATTATTGTTCTAGCTACAACAATGTCTCTGAAAGATATAGGTAATTTATATATTATCTTATCCTTCCATAAGTTAAAATCCATGTTTGGCTCAATGGCTTTTAATATTTTATTTAAATTCCTTAAAAATACCATAGGTTTGTCACCATTCAACGGATTGTACCTAGTTTTCTCATATAATCTTTGCTGAGTGAGCCTGAATTTAGAACCTCCAGATTTTTTTTTCAATTAGTTGCTTCCATTCAGCCCAAGAGTAATCTTTACCCTCACTCAATACAGCTTCAAACCTTAATAAAGCAAGATCCTTAAATAAAGAAATTAATTTTGATGTTATTTCTTCATCTGGTAGCTTATATGAGAATTTTAAGTTGTTAATTCTTTGGATAAAAGGTTGCCAATCAGAGCTGGTTCCCCATCATAAGTTGGGTACTAATCAATCTTAGGCCAGTTCTTCTGATTGGATTTTGTTTCACTAATCTTAGGTAAATTCAATAACTCATTTACTCTGGATAAGTGGTCTTGTATCTCCTCTTGCATGGATTTGTGACTTACATTTGCTTTCTCAGACTTTACACTACCACCAGATGGTTTTACTTGTGGTGGTATGGGAAATGATTGAAATTCATTTTGCCAATGAAAGGATTATTATTATACTGTGTATACTTATGATTATCCTGATTCATTAGTAGATTATCAGTTTCAATCTCAACTATAGTTAGTCTTTGTAACAGATCATAGACACTCTGATTTGTCTGTGCAAAAGATAACTTTGTTCTTGATTCAGTTTTTAATAAATGTGCTTCATAAAACTTTTCTAACTCAGAGTATTTGTTTGAAAGTTCACTATATTTATTACTTAAAGAATCATAATTAAGAGTTAGAGCCAAGTGTTCATTCTCTAATTCTTTATTTCTTGTTGCCAGTTGAGAAATGTTCAATTTCAAGGATGAAATTGTATCACTTGTGAGCTTAATTGTCTGTTCCTCACACTCAGTCATTCTATTCCATTATGCTGAAACAATTCTATGGACAGTTGGGTTATTATTAAAATACTCCATGTCTTTCTTCTCAATTTTTTCACTGTTTTGTGAACTTCTCAACTCACTAGTAAGTGGTGGCAACTGAGGGTTAACTGTATTATTATTATAAATAGTACTGTTGTAATTGAGAAAAGATAAATCAGGTGTATCTACATCAAAACCTAATTGTCTCAAGTCCTCCTCAATTTTCTGTACAGATTTTACATCAATAACATTACAAATATTGTAATTATCAGTATTGTGTTCAATCTGAGACGGTAATCTACTTACCATGGGATAGGTGCAAGCCCTGATTTTTGGCGCTTTTGTTTTATTTTTAAAGGTGAGCTGAGGAAGTCTGATGAGGGGGAGGATCCCTGTTGCAATTGTGACTGGACCACTGCTGGTGGAACCGATCCCACTTCCATTTCTCTGCCAGGATTTTTTCCTGGGAATGATGTGACCCTCCTTGGGTAGGGGGTTGCTGGCTTGGCTGCCCTACCTTTAACTCCGCGAAGGTTTGATTCATTTGTTGGAACCCCACCTTGCAGTTATTTTGCAACTGCTCTACCTCCTTTAGCATGGTATACCTTGATTCCTCTAGTTTCAGAACCTGCTTGGCCAGATGGGACAGTTAATCCTGCAGGAAGGTGAAGTATTTTTGATGGTTATCTTCTTTAGAAGGGCTTCCTTTTCCTCTATGCTCATAGACTCTGGTTGTGGGTAAGTTTGGCCCTCCATAGTGATGTCCTGGAGCAATGTTTTTAGCTTTAGATCTGGTGTTATAAGCAGTTTTGTCACTTACATTGTCCTGTGGAGCACTCATTGTGTCTTGAATAAAAATTCTTTATGTCTACAAAAAGGAAAAACTATATGGTAATTAGTAGAAAAAAATTATTAGCAATACAATTACTAATAAAAGCACTGGAGCTTACCCTGAATTTATATCTTTATTTATTTTAATAAAATATGAGAAAAATTGTCAGTATAGTCTAGTATATAAGTATGATATAAAAGTGTTAATTTATGGTCCTACTACTTCTTTATAAATGATTTAGTGATTAAACCTCAGGGGAAGACTAATAGAATAGTTATACTCAAATAAAACTCACAATACTTGGATTTAAATGCGTGCTAGTGGTGGAAAATAGAAGAATAAAATATAGTTATAGCTTTTATAAAGATAATATCAATTTATAAGGGCTTTATAATATATTTCTGAATACTAATAATTGTATTGTAGTGTTTGTTTGAAGTGTAGTAATTAAATGATGATAATAAACCGTCAAAATCCCTCCTTACTTATACCCAAATCCACTGGAGTGCACAGACCTTCAATCCAGATGATGTCACTGCTATCCCCGGCAATTACAGCACTGTGAGGGCCCATCACCTCCCCATGGCGTCCACTTCAAGAAGTTTCAACACCCAGACATCCAGTAAGGACCCTCCATCACTATTAATAATAACACAGAGTCATACCATAAATAGAAAACCCAGATAAAAGCGGATACCATAAAGAAACAGGTAAAATAAATAATCAAAAAGAGATTTAATGAAACTAAAAGCATATAAAGGAAACAAATAAAATGTCCAAGCCCCCAATAACATCCCCAAGCATCCACATTAACCCAGAAACATCCTTCCAACCCATAAATCCGTGAATAACCATCCAAGGAAGTAATTTGAGTTGTCCAAACTGGGTGTATGCGCCTGATATAGGTGTCTATGCTTCTGTAGGCGTTTTGAGTCCACTGATTTCGTCCATATGACCTAAAATAAGCAGAAAAACAAAGGTTATAGGCTATTAAGGGGCTAAAACCCACTTATATACCTAAATATACATAATATACTGCATGTTTCACTGAATATGAGTCTTATGTATACATATAAGCTTATGTATGTCAATAATTACTTCATATCACTTAAGATAAGTATATTATGACTCCATTAACACCTTAATAAGTATTATTAGGCCATGGATAAGCTATTTAAACTATTATAAATTATATAATAGAATAATAATTATATATATATATAATAAAATAATATATATTATTATTTTAACCTTATTTTTAAGATATAAGCTTAATCTACTTAAGGTTATCTTATTTTAAGCATAAGAAATACTCAGTCCTAAGGATATTTAGGCTGACAAAAATTCAAAAAAATCTGTTAAAAATAAAAAAATGAGTTTAACTAGACCTTTTTAAGGGTGAATATATGACTTAACAAGCTTTAACCAAATACCAATTTAATTGGGTGTTATATTGGTGACCAAATACCAAGTGAAATTGGGTTTATATTGGGTACAGTTACTACTGTAAAATCTTATTTTTATTATAAGAAATTAGTACCATTATTATAAGGGTTCTTTTCCACAATGACTGAATTATGATGATCCACTAATGTGCTGCAGACCCAAATTTTTGGTTTTTTTGAGATAAAATAGAGTAAAGATCATGTCCCAAGGCTTATACTAAATAATCAGTAATAATTAAGGAAAGACCCCCAATTGTCAGCATATGCTAGTATCTAAGTATGATTTAATATTAAATATTAATGGTCCAACTACTTATTGATAAATGATTTAGTGATTAAATCTCAGGGGAAGACTAATAAAATATTTTTCAATAAAAACTCACAATACTTGGTTTTTTATGCATGCTAGTAGTGAAAAATAGATAAATAAAATTTAGTTATGGCTTATATAAAGATAATATCAATTTATAAATGCTTTATAATATATTTATATATGATAATAATTGTTTTATAATTTTAATGTGAAGTGTAGTAAGTAAGTGATGTCCAATAACCCATCAAATCCTCCCTTACTTATACCAAAATCCACTGGAGTGCACAGACCTTCAATCCAGATGATATCGCTTCTATCCCCGGAAATTACAGCACTGTGAGGGCCCATAACCTCCCAATGGTGTTCACTTCAAGAAGATTCAACACTCAGACCTCCAGTAAGGACCCTCCATCACAATTAATGATACCACAGACCCATACCATAAATAGAATAAACAGAAAAAGCAGATACCATAAAGAAACAGGTAAAATAACCCATACAAAGAGAATATAATAAAACCCAAAGCATATAAAGGAACCAAATTAACTTTCCAAGCCCCTAATAACATCCCCAAGTATCCATATTAACCCATCAATTATATCCCAATCCATAAATCCATGAAAATCCATCCAATGAAGCAGATTAAGTAGACCAAACTGGATATATGCACCTGTAATAGGTGTATATGCTTGTTTAGGTGTTTTGAATCCACTGAATACATCCATATTACCTAAAATAAGCAGAAAAACAAAGTTTATAGGTTATTAAGAGGTTAAAACCCACTTATAGACCTAACTATACATAATATAACCACATATTTCACTGAATGTGAGGTTTATGTATATATATAAGCTTATGTATGTCTATAATTACTTAATATCACTTAAGATAAATATATTATGACTCCATTGACACCTTAATAAGTATTATTAGGTTATGGATAAGCTATTTAAACTACTATAAGTCATACAATAGTGTAATAATTATATATATATGTATTATAACCATATATATAAATATTTTAACCTTATTCTAGGATATACGCTTAATTTAATTAAGGTTATCTTATTTTAAACATAAGAAATACTCAGTCCTGGGGATACCTAGGCTGAAACTAACTATTGTGGTAATCTCACAAAGGGTTGTAACTTAATAATCAAAGGGAAGATTTAAGTATTTAGGATTTTAATAAAATTGATTATTATGAAATATAAGGACATATATAATAATAGCATAACAAGAGTTTAACTACTATCACAAATATGTTTTATAATTTAATTCTAGAGAAAGTCAAACCAAAGTAAGCCCCTTTGAATATCCTATTCCTCCTTGCACTGACCCATTAACCAACCAGCCACCATATTACTCACAGACCCATTAAATCTACTGGAGTTCCCAGTTACTAATTAATCTAACCTTATAATCCTTCTTTCCTGTTCCTACTTCCCAGACCTCCTAAGTACCCTCAGACCCATAATTACCCCTTTTGGATATTTCCTAGAGCTTAGCGCTATAGCACCAGTAGATTGGTTATGTTTTAAAAGTATAAGCGTATTTAAATTTAGGATACTTAATAGTTTGAATGGCACAGCTAATTCAAGAACACAATGGAGTGTAATCTTTTCAATATCACTTTTTGTGTATCACTAGGAGTTAGGCTGGAATAGTGGTGTAATTGAGGTATTTTTGCTTCGAGTGTCACATGGTGCATGACAGAATCAAGTCACATGCCAAAAAGACACAGTGTCTTTTCAAGCTTATGACTTGATTCCAATTCCTCTAGTGAAAGTTGCGAGATGGGCCACAAATTTTCACAGAATTATATTTCTTGTGGTCCATCTAATAACTTGCACTGAGGGATTGGGTTACAGCCTTGTTCTTGAAAAGATGCAGCATCTTTTTTGCATGTGACTTCAATCACAAATCAAGTCATATGCTTGAAAAGACGCTGTGTCTTTTTGGCACATGTCTTCAACTTTGGTTCAAGCATTAAAGCAGTGAGAAAAAATTCAAAAAAATGCAAAAAAACCAAAAATATCAAAAGAAACATAAAAAAAATGTAAAAAAAATTCAAAAAGCGCCAAAAAAAATTCAGAAAATCTCAAAAAATTCCAAAAAATTCCAAAAAAATTCATAAAAAATTCACAAAAAGTAAAAAAAAATTCAAAAAATTCAAAAAATAAAATTAAAAAATCTTAAAAAATCTAAAAAATCAGAAAACTTCAGAAAAATTCAAAAAACTTCAAAAAAATCCAAAAAAAATGCAATTTGTTCAAAAAAAATTCCTTAAATTCAAAAAAATTTAAAAAACTTAAATGAAGTGCTATTAAATTCCAAAAAATTCATAAAAATTATTTAAAGGCCAAAAAAAATCTAAAAAAATCTAAAAATTCTAAAAATTCTAAAAATTCTGAATATCAATAGAAATTTAAGAAACGATTCTAATAATAAGCAGAAATTAAAATAAAAGCTTAATAAATTTAAAAATTGAATAAAAATTTTGATACAAGTGAAAAAATTGATGAAAGTATTCCAAAAATACATAAAATAAAAAATAAGATAAATATGTCTTTTTTTAAAAAGATTTGGTATTCATATATTTTTTTACTGGAAATTTCTTGACTCATACCAACCCCTGCTTTATTTTTTTCAAGGAAAATTGATGCATAGATGATAAAAGTTCTGATCCTTTACTCATGAGGCAACCATGCTTTCAAAAAATAGGGCCACTGGAGTTATTACTGAGGTTACTCTTGGGGTAGTCTGACAAAAAAAAAATGACTTGCCTACAAGTTGTCTTTTTTTACCCTGTGTTTTGAAGTTGGCTCTATTTTAAAACTGTTGAGATAATTTTATACTTGACTTGCATATATACTAGTCAAGTATAAGTTAAGGAATTAAAATTTTAAATTTGTATTATGAGTACACGTTGGGTGCAGTTATATCAAGATCATCGTCACTCAAATAAAATACTTGATTATATATCATGATGGCTTATTTATTGATTAATTTTCAATGTTGATAAAAGTTGTAGGTCATATTTTAAAGGGCTTGTTGGATGGTTGGGTTCTGTCTCCATTTTAAAAACATCATATATTTGATAATAATGAGATGATTATATATACAGTGCTCTGAACACTGTGTCTCAAGTATATGGTGTATTTCATGTAATAAATTTTTGTCCTCCATCTTACTCATAAAAATCTTGAAATGTTGTGTTCTAATACCTTGGTTAACTCTGCAGATAGGCCAATCTTTGTTTCCTCTATAGCACTTGCTAATTGTCAAGGGGTCCTTTTGGGTCTAGAAGTTTATTCAAGGTTTATACAAGGAGAATTGGGGATTTAATGGATTTTCAAAATAAAGTACGTATTCTCTCAATCAAATTGATTTTTTTGCTCAAGTATAAGAGGTAGTTTTAATTATTGGTATAAATTATAGATTAAAATTACGCTTTTTTGTAAATACTAAAGTTATAAAATATAGAAATAAGGGTTGGATTGTAATTGTAATAATAAAGTAAGTGATAAAGGAATGTTCTGAAAAGCACAAAGTAAGAGGCCTTTTATAGGCAAAACATGAGGGAATAAAATATACGGAATTTACACCATATATTGTAAGAATGTGAGATAAAGAATGACTGAAAGGAGTACATACATGACATAAGAAATAAATAAACTGGTACGTCAACAAGGGCATCAAATTTATTAGCAATAAAGTTTGAGTTCCTTGGACTGTCACAATTAATTACACAATAATTAATTAATTATATTACTTTCACAGGATTCCATATCTCTCACTGAGGTAATATAATTGTTTTAAAGTTTTTTTATTATAATTTTATTATTAAATTATATTCCCATTGACTTATACCATTGAGCACGGTGTTAGGGAGTAAAATTGTAAGGGACATTTTATATACACTAATTAATTATACTACTTAATGTACTTAACTAGTTAATTGTAAGTAATACTTAAGTAGATAATTAATTATTAGTAAGAAGAAGGGGCATGGCTTCAACTCAGTAAAATGATTAACTATTTTACCGGTTAAGTCTAGTAGCCTGGCTGACACTCCCTCACTCTAAAAAAACAATAAAAAAAATGCTATGATTTTTTCTTTTTATACTTTTTTAGTAGAGTAGGAAGATTAGATATCTCCTTCCCAGGTATTTAAGAATCATATTCAGATGATTTATTCTTGAATCTCAATAAGTATTCTGTACCTTTTTCAGCAGTGACTATTCTGTCATTTAGAATTTTTTCAATTTCTGCTGTTTCAGTGATTTCATTTGGGGTTTTCTTTGGTCTTCCCCTACTTTTTGGAAATAAATCACTATTGGATGTGTAAGGTTTTTAAAACAGATATTGGAAAAACAGGATGTTTTCTGTCATATGGAGAATACAAAATAACCTCAACTGCATTATCTCCAATCATTATTCTGACAACAAATGGACCAACAAATGGATCTTTCAATTTGTTATTAACTTGTAAGTTGAAGTGGACTGTAGAAATCAACACTTCATCACCCTTTTTAAAAGTGTATTCTTTATGGGATTTGTCCCATCTCTTCTTCCCATATTCAAATGATTTTTCAATACATTGTTGAGCATGATTTCTGCATAGTTGTTGCATTTGAAGAAAAGACTTTACACCAGGATGTATATCCAATTTAGGTATTTTGTTATTGAGAATTTGGGCAGGAGTATTTGGAACATATCCAAGCCAGAGCTCAATAGGCTTTCTTTGAGTAACAGAATGAACAGTGCTATTATAAGTAAATTCCAACCCAGGAAGTAAGGTAACCCAATCATGAGTGAATCTGTCATTATCTTTATACTCAAGGCCAAAGGCACAATACCTTCTAATCATGTCCTCTAAAGTCTGAATCATTCTTTCAGCTAAACCATCAGTCTGTGGATGGTGGGTAGTAGAAAGTTTCAGATCACAACCACAAACATCCATCAGAGACATCCAAAATTCAGAAGTAAATTTAGGGTCTCTGTCAGAGATTATGGCTTTAGGAAAACCAGCAGTATTAAACATATGAGACCACCATAAGAAAGCTAATTCTTTAGTGGAAACATCCTTGTGGGTAGGGATAAATTTACACATTTTTGTGAATCTGTCCACAATAACCCAACAAGAGTTATAACTGTCTTTACCAGCAATAGGTAATCCTTTTACAAAATCCATGTTTATTATCTGCCATGGTGCATCAGGAGGTTCAATATGTTGCATTAATCCTGCTCTTTTACCAGTTAATCTGTTTGATTTTTGGCAGGAATCACAGGACTCGACATATAATTTTGTGTCTTCAGACATATTAACCCACCAAGCAGTGTTCTTAATTCTGATCATTGTTTTTTCAAGATCAAAATGTCCAGCTAATATGTCATCATGACAAATTTTCAAGATTATTTCTCTCATAGAAGGAGGAATAACAATAACATTACTCAACTTTCTCCTATAATATAGATATCCTTCATCAATTGAAAATTTACCTTTGTCCAAAGCCTTCTGGTACTTTGGTGGAATGGTTTTAATTAATGCTTGTATTGAAGCATTCTTTGGATCATTTAATATGGTGCATAACTTTTTCAAGTCAGTGTCTTTATCATATGAATCTAGAATAAGCTGTAATAGCTCTTCCTCCATATCAACCACATATATCCCATGTATATGAATAATTTCATCCTCAGGATCATATGCAGGATTTGAGTCATCATTTGGTAAGGGTAACCTAGATAAAATATCCACATTTGAGTGAACAATACCAGCCCTATGAATAATTGTCATTCTCCCTCTGTATTCTTGAACAGCCAACTGCCATCTGAACATATGTCTGTTTGGTGTTTTCAAGTTTAAAAGGGATTTAACTGCACTGCAGTCAGTGAAAAGTTCAAATTTCTGGTCATCTAGGTAATAATGAAGCTTTTCTAGAGCCCACACTACAGCTAAACATTCTAATTGAGTAGCACCATATTTCAATTCACTATTTCTCAAGGTTCTTGAAATATAACAAATTACTACTTCTGAAACTTTATCATTTATCACTTGTTTTTGATGGAGGGCAGCACCAAGACCAATGAAGCTGTCATCAGTGTACAAAACAAATGGTTGATTAAATTCAGGTAAAGCAAGAATTGGTGCTGACATCAAACAGTGTTTCATAGTGTCAAAAGCTCTTTGTCTTTCACTATTCCAGACAAAAGTAACATCCTTTCTAGTTTATTGGGTAAGGGGTAAAGCTATGACTTGGTAATTTTTAATATACTGTCTATAGTATCCACACATTCCCAAAAAACTTTGGAGCTCTCTAACTGTAGTAGGAGTCTTCACCTTTTGTATGGCTGCCACTTTGTTCTGGTCAACACATATCTGTAAGCCTGAAACAACATGACCAAGAACTTTTAAAGAATATAACCAAATTTACATTTCTTCAAAGCAAGTGTCATATTTATTTCATCCATTTTCTGGAACTTCAATATCTTTTCTCTTTGTGGGAGAAGCAGGATAAGGCTTCTTCTTTAAACTAGGTGGTATATCAGTTAATGGGCAAGACAATGAAAGTTTCATTTCTTCTTTAACTAATCCCAGTTCATGTGACCCATGAGCAAAGGCCATAGGAAAAGACTTTATCAAGTTAATGATGGAATCTTTATCCTCACCAGAAAGTTGTTCTCCAAAAGAGGCATTGTCAATTTCAGACAAAAGGTAATGCATCTCTTTTGTAGATCTTCCTTTACATTGAACTACAGAATTACATGTGTTTAATTCTGGTTTCAATAATTTTTTAGGGGAGGAAATCTTAAATTTTCTCTTCCCATTCATCCCCATTGTGAAACATTGGTTTGAGGGATCCAATTTTATGCCATACTTGGTTAAAATATCATTCCCTACAATAAACCAATTGCTTAAGTTATCATTCTTCATGAAAAAAAAAATCACAAATAGCTCTTACAAAACCATGGTTATATTTAAAAAACACTGTGGCTTTGTATTTACCAATGGGGGACAAAACAGAGCCATAACCTCTCCAATTTTCAGAAATGGTAGGCATCAGTTTTGATTTATAGTCTTGATCCACTAAAGCAAGTGCTCTTTCAGAAACTACACTTCCTCCAGCTCCAGAATCCAGAACAACTTCAATGCTGGTTCCATTAATCAAGACTGGTGCCTTAAGAGGGGCAATAACAATTGAGTTATCCTCAATGTTCTTTATGATCTCAGCATCTTCAACTGTAGATAAAGCATTATTATCAATATCAATAGTATTTAAATAATGAATATTCTCTTCCAGCATCAAGATTTCTTGTTGAGATTCATATGAAATATTGCTGGCACAATCACTTGATGTATCATCCAATGCTACTGTGTCATCAGCATGCTCCTCTGTTTGTTCTACAAGATTTATCTTCTTGTCACAAACATGGCCTTTCTGCCAAGGTTTTTTGCACTTGAAGCAAGTATTTGTTGCATACTTTTTTGGTGCAACAGGGGCAGAAGGTTTACCAACCTTTTCCAGAGGTTTCTGTTGGTAAGTGGAGGGTTTCTCCAAAGGGGTCCTAGGAATGAATCTTCTGGCATCATACTTGTTGTTTAGAAGGATCTCATTGCAAGTATTAATGAAAGAAGAGGGTTCTCTGGAGAACACAGTCCTAGCCACTATCAAGTCTCTCAGAGACATTGGTAATTTATAAAGGATCCTGTCCTTCCATAACTCAAACTCCATATTTGGCTCCATTTCCCTTAATATTTTTACAAGTTTCATTAAAAACTCAATAGTTTTATCAGTAGAAAAGCTATATCTAGTTTCCTCATACTGCCTTTGTTGAGCCATTCTGAACTTGGAGCCACCAAATTGTGCTTTAATCAATTTATTCCAATCCTCCCATGAGTAGTCATTCCCATCCAGGAAAACAGATTCATACCACATTAGGGCAACATTAGTGAAAAAAGAAATTAACTTGGACACAATTTCCTCATCTGGGAGTTTGTAAGAATTTTTTAAGTTATCAATTCTGCAAATAAATTGTTGCCAATCAGAGGAAGAATCACCATCAAATGTAGGATATTGGTCAAGTTTTGGCCAATTCTTTTGATTTGAAAGAATCTCCTTAGTACTAGCTTGTTTCTGAATAAGAAGCAGCTGTAATTTCTCTAATTGGTCTGTCATCTCATTGTTTAATCCTTCTGTTGAAGATCCTGGTGCATCATCAGTTTTTGATGGAAACTCAGTGTTATCAACAGGTATTTCTGGAGCTATTTTTACTTTAGATGAACTAGCCACAGGTAATATTTGAGCATCCTGCACTATATGTTCCTTCACAGAAATTTCAGAATATTTCTGGTCATTCAACAATGAGTTCAATTTTTCTTCAATGGTTGTTAGTCTTGTTTTAATTCTTGGAAGACTAGATAAATTCTCATTGATAGTTGCAAAAGATAACTGATTTTTATTTTGAAAAGATGAATAATGGTCATTCAATCTTTTCAGATTCATCTTATCTATCTCCACCTCCTGGAAACAGGCAGATACAGTATCTTTTAGTTTAGACAAATCATTTTTTATATTTTGCCATAAAGCAACTTTCTTTTCATGGGTTGCTTTGTAATGAGACAATTCATCAGAGACTCTCTGTGATTCACTTCTTAATGCTTGATAACCCTGATCAGTTAACAAACTATTATATCTCTGAGTCAATTGCATATTGTTCATTATATGGTTTTGTTTGGCAATAATATCTCTCAAGTACTCATCATTAATCTTTGCTACATCTGGAGTGTTTCTCAATAAGGAAACTGAGTAACTTTCAAGACTTTCATAGAACTCAGGGTCAAGAGTTTCATCAATTACAGCCATATCAGGGTTAATAATTGAGGTAGCAATTAAAAGTAATGGATTAGATACATGAGTTATCTGTCTACTGCTCCCAGCCTCTACTGGTCTCAAGGTTTCTTCTTCCCTCTCAGATTTACCTGAAATAACAGAATCAGCTACAAGAAATGGCACTTGTGAATCAATAGAGGGGCGTACCAGGGTTTTCTGGGTATGACCATATTGGGCTTTCTTCTTCTTTTTCCTCCTTGATAGGGGTGAGGAGGTGTGGGGTTGACCTGGTTGGGTCTTGAGGGACCTGCCTGAGGTAACTGATGCTGATTTTGAGACAGGTAGTCCCACTGCCACTTGGACACTTCCACCTTTTCTTTGGACTGGGGAGCCAATTGTTGTTGATCCCTGGGAGGAAGAGGTTTCTTCTTCTCTTGAAGAAAGGTATCTATCCTTATCACCTTTTCTTCCAGAGCATCTACCCTTGCCTTTAGTCTCAAGTTTTCTGTCCTTAGCTCCTTTATGTGAGTTGACAGATTCTTTACCTGTTGAGGCAATGGCATCTTTTTTATCCTGAAGCCTTTTGGAAGTTCTTCTGGTGGGTTTATCATAGGCTTCTGATCCTGAGTTGTGTCCACTAGTATTTCTACTTCTTCCATTTCTACATCCTGTTTGGGGCAAGGATTTATTAATCTGAGAAATTCTTCTTGTTAAAGGAGAACTTACAGAAGTAGGCTCATCATAATCAATCAAGTCTAGTTCCTCTTCACGTGCAGCAGAACCACTTTGGTCAGTCATTTTAAGATTTAACTGAAATTAAGAAAAGAGACAATAAGATTAATTAGTCTTTATTTTTAATTTTTATTTAACAGAAATAAAATAAAAATAATAAAAAAAATCTTTTTAGGATAAAAATCAACTAAATAAAATTACTTTATTAATTCAAAAAATAATTTAAAACCAGGATTATAATATAATCAACTGTAGAAATAAATTAAAATTTTTATTAATAATTTTAATTAATTATTTTCAGGATTTAAATCAACTAATTTATTACCAGGACTTAATGTCAACTGAAGTAATTAAATATGAATTCTTATTAATTAAATTAAAAAATTTTTATTAAACTGATCACTTAACTACCAGTACTTAATGTCAACTGAAGTAATTAAATATGAATTTTTATTTAAAAATTTTATTAAACTGATCACTTAACTACCAGGACTTAGTGTCAACTGAAGTAATTAAATATGAGCTTTTATTAATTAAAAAAAATTATTGAATGGATCACTTAACTACCAGGACTTAATGTCAACTGAAGTAATTAAATATGAATTTTTATTAAAAAAATTTTATTGTCAGGACAATTTGTCAACTGGAACAAATAGAATTTAAATTAATCAGGACAAAAATGTCAACTGAAAATTGTAATAATTAATATTAAAATATAACTATTTATTACTTCTGGGACTAAGAACACTATTGCTCTATTATTGTCAACCAGGAAAAATAAAAAAATTATAATAATAAAATTAAAACCAAATTACCAGACACCTCCCCCTGTAAAATGAGCAAATTAATGCCACTTACAGAGTGCTGAGTAAAATGAAAATACTTAGCAAATGAAAAGTGAAAAGTAACCCACAAATAGTAATATCAATAATTACCATGATATATATGACGTTTGGTCAATATATGAACCTAATTTTTGGAGTGTGGTTCGATTCCCGTTCACAGCAAAAAAAATTTTGTCACATGAAATATGACGTTCGTCGTTTTTGTCGCTCTCTCGTCCTTACAGGTACTTGAATGCTGATGGTCCCTTTGATTTACGCCCTCAAATCACGATGCGCTGTTGATAATTTGGGAAAGCTCCCAATTGTCAAGGGGTCCTTTTGGTTCTAGAAGTTTATTCAAGGTTTATACGAGGAGAATTGGGGATTTAATGGATTTTCAAAATAAAGTACGTATTCTCTCAATCAAATTGATTTATTTGCTCAAGTATAAGAGGTAGTTTTAATTATTAGTATAAATTATAGATTAAAATTACGCTTTTTTGTAATTACTAAAGTTATAAAATATAGAAATAAGGGTTGGATTGTAATTGTAATAATAAAGTAAGTGATAAAGGAATGTTCTGAAAAGCACAAAGTAAGAGGCCTTTTTTAGGAAAAACATTAGGGAATAAAATATACGGAATTTACACCATATATTGTAAGAATGTGAGAAAAAGAATGACTGAAAGGAGTACATATATGACATAAGAAATAAATAAACTGGTACGTCAACAAGGGCATCAAATTTATTAGCAATAAAGTTTGAGTTCCTTGGACTGTCACAATTAATTACGCAATAATTAATTAATTATATTACTTTCACAGGATTCCAGATCTCTCACTGAGGTAATATAATTGTTTTAAAGTTTTTTTATTATAATTTTATTATTAAATTCTATTCCCATTGACTTATACCATTTAGCACGGTGTTAGGGAGTAAAATTGTAAGGGACATTTTATTTACACTAATTAATTATACTACTTATTGTACTTAACTAGTTAATTGTAAGTAATACTTAAGAAGATAATTAATTATTAGTAAGAAGAAGGGGAGTGGGTTCAACTCAGTAAAATAATTAATTATTTTACCGGTTAAGTCTAGTAGCCTGGCTGACACTAATCCACAGTGCCACACCCTCATTAAAGATGATATTTCTTTTGAAGGACACAGAAACTTTGACACTATGCAGAAGTCAGAGTTAAAAAACAGTGCAATGATTTTGTAATTGATTTGGTTTACATGATTAATGATTAAATATTCTAAACCCTGACATATGCTACCAAAGTATAGTGAATTCAGTAAAATATAGTATATGGGTTGAATTATTTTTAAATAATTACATCATGTAATGTAGCCCTTCAAAAATTGGAAAGGAAATTATATGTGCAAACCCGTTAAAAGTCTTTCTGTTTACCCTCTGTAGCCCTTTTTTGGCCCCCAGGGGCACCCCACTCAGCCCCCCCCCCCCCCCTGGTTACTCAGAAGGGCCTTTAAAGTTAACTTCATGTATGTCTTTTGTTTTCCCATTTTCCCCAAATAGCTCCTTGTGGGTTATACTCAGCTATTTTCCTCACCCTATATCTCCTGAGGTTTATTGCACTCTCATGACTCCAGCCCAATACCCCATGCTTCTGTAGGATACTCCCAATATTCCTCATTTGCCATAATCACCTCCTCTTGCACCATTTTGCTTTTAGGGTGTGTGCCAGAAAAGACACTGTGTCTTTTCAGCACGTGACCTAGTTGATTTCTCCCCTGCACCCTTGGGTTAAATGAATCAAATATTTCTATGAATTTTGATCCATTTGAACCATAACTTCATGCCTCTAATGTCAGGTCTCATGCTGAAAAGATGCTGTATCTTTTCAGCATGTGACCCTGGGAATGGGGGTGTCAGGCAATGGGTCAAATGGATCACAAGTCAAGCAACTTGTTTTCCATCTGACACAAGGGTGCCTGGGAGCCAGAACCAGTTCACGTGCTGAAAAGACACAGCGTCTTTTTGGCATGTAACTTGAGAGTGAGGCTGTAAGGAATTGGGTCAAGTAGATCACAAGTGAAGCAACTTGTGATTCATCTCACACAAGGGTGCATGTGATCAACTACAAGGTCATGTGCTGAAAAGAAGCAGTGTCTTTTCAGCACATGAACTGGTACTGGCTCTCATTACATCTTGTTTTTTTTTACTTCTTATATACATATATTTATATATATATCCTTCTCTACCCCTCCTCTTGCTTCCCTTGTCTTACTTCATGCACATCAGTTTTTCATTCTCTCTTTCTTCCCATATTTTAAACCATCACCTAATTAAAAAAGGAAGTAAATGTAAAAGATGGTTTGAGGTTTCCATCAATTATCTTAAAACTAAACTAATAAGAAAAGGCAAAAAATGAAAAAAATAATCTTAGAAATTTTAAACTCCCAATTGATTATGTTGATACAACTGATCAAAATTGATTAAAGGAAAAAAAAGATAAAGAAAAAAAGTAAAGAAGAAAAAGAAGAAAAAAGATAGAGAATTTTAAACAGCAAGTTAATGATTTTGTAATATTCATAAAAAAATGATATTAAAAATATCTACAGTAGTTAAAACTGCCATTTTTTTTTAAAAAAAAAGAGTTAAAAAATCAAAAAATTAAAAAATTAAAAATATCTAGGTTAGTCTAAATTTCCAATTGATTGCTTTGAAATTCAAAAAATTAAAAAATTAAAAAAAAATGAAAATATCTAGATAAGCTATAACTGGGTATTTTTCTTTGGAGCTTGTTTTTGGAAAGGGGAGTCACAGTGCATGAGTGTAGAGTTAAATATAAGAGCATATTTAGATTAATAGGAGAGAGTCTCAGCTCAAGATCATGGGAGTAAAGAGTTGGAAGATTGATGAAGCAGGAAAACATGAGTGATCAGTTAGGGTGGCAGAAGTGATTGGATTCAAGAAAATGGTCCTACCCTTGTCTGGAACACCAACATAAGGTCAAATACTGGTAAGGTCCTTTTTATTTTGTGTCAAAATAAATTTTGAGAATGGTTTTAGTGATTTTCACACTCCTTGTGGGACTACTAGAGTTACTACTGAAGTTACTCTGGGGGTAGTCTGAGGGACAAAAAATGACTTGCCTACAAGTTGTCTTATATTTTACCCTGTGACAATACCTACACCACTTCATTAACTATCAGCAAAATGATTGGGTACAGCTATTACCACTTGCTAAATTCTTGTATAATAACTGGACACATGCTGCGACAGGCATGTCACCATTCTATGCTAACTATGGATATTAACCAACATTCTACATTGGTACCCCATCCATGTTACAAGTCTCAGAAGCCAAAAAGTGGATTCAGAAAATACTGAGCACTACGCAATATAGGGGGTGGACTTGCTAGCAAGTCCCCAACCTGAACTCAGACTGAACTCAGATGGAACTCAGACTGAACTCATACTGAACTCATACTGAACTCTACTTGAAGACCCACAAAAACTGTTATGCTGAGTGGTGTTCATCCCTGATTGTATGGTTCCTTTGTCAATAGCTCAATGTGTGTTCAATCTGTGGTGAATTTGAGTCCAAGGTTGCGGACTTGCTAACAAGTCCGCCCCCCGTATTGCGCGGTGGAGTATACATCAAGAATTGGAGGCAGCACTTAAGTTATCCCAGCAAGCAATGAAACGTCATCATGATCAAGGAAAGACTCAACATCACGTGCTACAGGTAGGTGACAAGGTTTGGCTAAGCTCACATTTCCTTTCTACATTGCACCCCAGCACTAAATTAGATGACAAGAAAGTGGGACCATTCAAAGTCAAGCACAAGGTATCCAACTCTGCCTATGAACTGGAGTTACCAATCTCAATGAGGCAAGTACACCCAGTTTTCAACATTTCATTGCTCACAGAGCACAAAGAAGATACAATTCCAGGACACCCAGAAGAGCCACCAGCACCAATCCAGGTGGGAAATGAAGAGGAATTCAAGGTGGAAAAGATTGTTTCTAAGAGGATGTACAGGGGAAAGGTTCAGTACTTGGTGCATTGGAAAGTCTATGGGGTTGGAGATAGGTCTTGGGAACCAGTGGAAAATTTGGTGAATGCAAAGGAAAAATTGCAGGAGTTTGAGAAGGAGTGCAGGGGGCAGGAAGGGTAAAAGAGGGGGTGATGTTAGGATTTGGTTGCAAGGGGGGGAGGAGGAGTGCTATGGGTGCTATGCATTGTAAAGAGGTGGAGGAGTGGGTATTGCATAAGGGGGTTATATGGGGAAAGCACTGTGGAGCACTCTTCATTGGACAACTTCTATAGTAATCTAATTACTCTCTTGTCTCACTGCTAAAAGTAGCATAGTCAGTCCCACCTTTCCTCACTGTTGGTAGTCCCAACATAGTCAGTCTAGTTTGTCTCACTGCTGTACCCAGCATAGTCAGTCCCATTAAGGCTAGCATTAACGCTAGTAGTAGTCCGCCTTCCTTGGTCTTAACATTCCTGCCATGGCCATGCCTACCACAAGTCCCTTTGATTCAGTTTTGTGCCTGCAAGTTCCAGCTGCTGATAAGTGGAAAAGAGGAAAAATAGGAGGTTTTTAGAGGGGAAACATAATGAAAAATAATGAGTGACATGAAAAACTTACTTAAAATAATGATTCTTGAGATGCGAGTAAAAAGTATTGAGGCGCGGGAGTGCGGATAGTGGCGAGATGGTGGTGGTATGAGGCGCAGAAGCAACGACAAAAATAAAATAAATAAATAAGTCGTGACGAGGACTTACTTCCCGCTACTGTACTGCTACATTGAAAATGGTTGGTGCAGGTTTCCACAGTTCTGCCCAATTTACCCAGCATTTTCCCTCATTATTTCATCCCGTTAGCCTATTGCCCGCCAAAAATGCTGGGTATGTTGAGCAAAATGTTGAAAAGCTGCACCAACCTTTTTCAATTTAGCTGTACATATAAGAAGTCCACTTAGTCAGCGCCATTTTCAAAGATAGGTGTGATGAGCCGGTAAACAATTTCAGATTGTTTTGTGGATGCCTGATGATGACAAGGCTGCAATTTTTTTTAAGATGCCAGGTTTGCCATTCACTACGATCAGCTACTCAAGCTTTGATTCTCCCAAAAACAACTGTGTTCTTTTGTGCAATGGCAATAAGATGGCGATTTGGCGTCATTCATCGACGAGCAAGCTACTTACAGGAATCCTTTAAAACGGAGGAATTCAACATTTAAGAAACCTGACTGCTCAAGAATATTAACTTGACAGGTTCCAACCGCTCCAATGGCGAGCATGATGCTTTCAAAGAGCGAAATCATCACTTCTTGTGTATCTTGTAATTTGCTCTGAAGGAAACTCCCCTCTGGGACATCGGTTGATGACATTTCCAGTATGCACTGTCTTCTTTGGTCAGGTGATTGACCGGCCTTGTCTTTGTCTGTTCAGGATCCATTGATGGCTAGGACGAAAGAGTTCATTTTATCTGCCTAAATCTTATACTAGCATTTTGGTTTTTCATTTTGTCCTTAGTGAGGGAGCCTTAAACTCTGCTCGGTGGGTAGATCATGGCAAGCTCTAGCGTCTGACCAAAATATAAGGTCAAGTTTTGTGTGTCCTCTGGCTGACTGAATGTTTTTTGTTCCCTTAATTGATTCATCATCACTATCAGTGGATTTCCCAACTATAATTAGCATCTTTAATTATATTTTACCAGTCTGAGTGTAAATTCTTTCAGCTAGTCGCTTTTCGCCAGTGTCACCAGTAGGCAAACCAATTGACTTCTCAATAAAACGATATTGTCCTGCTTTTACCATTGTCCTGATAGTTGTTGTGTATTGACTGATCACTAAATACTTGTTAACTATCAATAATGTCACCTGTTAATTTCTTTGATCAGTATTATCTTGCATCAACCTTTGTCGTTTCATTCGCTATCCAGTTTATTGCCTTTGTTATCTCTTATTCACTGCAATTTGATAAAATCACTGATTTTAGTGGTGGCTCGAACTTTTTCATTCTTGCACTAGGCACTTTACTGTTCGGTCAAAACTTCAAGGCCCGAAATGTCATTACAAGTGTGGCGGTAATGTTATGGGCGGTTCGACTTGCCGGCTTCTTGCTTTTCAGGTGAAGAGTTTTGTCTTGATTCGTCTTTCGCCCCGAAATTAATTCTTTATCTTGTTCAATCTTATAGAGTTCTGAAGCGAGGTGGAGACAGTCGTTTCGATGATTTCCGGGGAAAGTTGCTCAAATTTGCCACATTTTGGACCTTTCAGCTCCTTTGGGTTTGGGTGGTCTCTTTACCTGTAACTCTTCTTAACTCTCCAGCTTTAAACGAAGATGAAAGAAGGGAAGGCCAAATCGGTTTTGGCTCTTCAACAGATATAGCTGGGATTATTCTCTTCATCGTTGGATTTTTGACAGAAGCAGTTGCGGACTGGCAAAAATACTCTCATAAAATGAACAAAAATACGGCGAATACACTTTGTGACAGGGGTGTTTGGAGCTGGAGCCGACATCCAGTATGTTTTCCTTTACTTTGTAAATTGATAGTGCTATGACTCACTAGTCGATTCTTATTCCAGAATTACTTTGGAGAGATTTTTTTGTGGTGGGGCGTTTGGCTCATGGTTAGTCTTCACTTACATTATACCGTGAGCTTATTTACCAAGTTTCTGCATTCCATGGCGGCATATATAGGCCATAGAACCTGCCAGAAGTTCAACTACATCGAACCAAGGTCGTGCTGCTCTTTTCGCATCGGTTATTTCGCCAGTCTTTATAACCATGATTCTTTTGTTTGTGTCGGGCTTGCCAACCGCTGAAAAGCCTATGCAACAAAAAGCGTATCAGAAAACTCGAGAGGCGGAAGCCAATGAAACTTCTCCTTACCTTGATTCTTGGCTCAAAATGCAGAGATATCTGAATCGCACTAGTATTCTCATTCCCATTCCTCCGAGCTTGTACGAGCGATTTCCTTTATTCTTAAAACGTTCCATTCTATTAGATTGGCCCATGTTTCAATTCGATCCCTTGAAAGCCGCTGAGGTTTGATATTTAAAAATAAATGACGAAACACATGCAAAGTAACTGTTCGTTGGTTCAAGCTTTATTTCAAGTTGAAAATAACCAACTAAAGAAAAACCTTAGCTTCTTGATTCTACAATTTGATTAACTTTTAAATTTTCGAAGTAGAATGGAAAATACTAAAACGTTCAATGTATCACATCCGAAAAAAAATCACACGAAATTATTTCGCAGTGACAGATACATGAATAAATTATCTTTAAAATTGTTCTCGATTTTACCTTTTTTATTATTATTATTTATTTTTGTATCACGATCAAAAATTGCAAATGTAAAGTAGTGATTTTTTCCGCTCTAAATTTTTTAGCCAAAATGCAACTAGTAACAAAGATCTATACTTACCTTGTATTGCTTCATTTTGAAAAATATTTCAGAACCAATGACTTGAGAAAAACAAAGGAAAAAACTTGAAGGACAGTGTTCACAAGGACTAAATACATGTATATTATGGGGTGTCCCCCCATTATTTATAATGATTACAGTTTTTCTTTTCTCTCTCATTACATCTGCTCTACTCTTATTGCACGGTCTCTTTTTTTAAAAAATTTCTTACAATCTCATCCAGCTACATGGTTAACTAATAGGCTAGCTACAAGTGGGGAGTAATGAACTTAATGGGTCAGGTGGGTGACCAAGCACAATTGTCCAGATAGTGGGGGGTTGGCAAAGTGGGGTTGGCAAAGTGGGGTTGGTTGACAAAGTGGGGTGGGTTTTCCAGCCTTCACATACGTGTACATCACTGCAGGTTGCTGAGGGAGAATAGAGATATTGTGGGGAGAACAAGACATTGAAACCAGCAAGGAAACAAGTGCGCCAACCATGGACAAAGTTGCACAGTCTCTTGTAGTCATGTTCTTCATTATTGGCTACCATTTTGTACTTACCTGCACATTAGACTCTGATTCCTTCATGCCACTTGTTGGGTGAGATTGTAAGAAATAAATAAAAAAATAATATTAGGGGGTGTCAGTTCTGGTGAACTTGCTATTACAAATTCACACTTATCTAAGTGTGGATTTCCAAAACACACTAGCCCCCACACTGGTGTATTTCAAAAGTGAAATAAGTAACTTATTTCACTCAGATCTGCACTTTAGTACTGCTTTCACCATAAAGTCTTATTTCACTGATTTGTCAGCATCATCACATTCATATGCAGCACTCTGCAGCATAACACTATATAACTCAAAGCATTGTAAAACATTTACATTTTTATACCATATAAGACTCATGCCTTCCTTGCTCTCAAATCATGATAAACTACATCAAGAAATAAGTTTCATAGCTCTTGATCTCCACTTGAATTCTGATTCTGATCTTGAAGAAGACTTTTCTGTTTTATCAAAAATGGCCAGGAAATATTACCTTCTTTCCAGAGAGCCACAAGTATTTCATACCCCCAAGTAAACCATCCAAACACTCCTAAACTTATCTATACCCAATTTTAGACATTTCATCAGGACTTTTCAGGTTTTTTTCCTTAAATTAGTTAAGCCTGTTCAGGATCACCCCATATTTTACAACAATTCACAAAAACAACAATGTGATCCTTCAATTCAATTAGCTGTTACACTATGCTGTTTGGGCTCCAATGAAAATGGAGCTGCCTTGAAACATTTGGAAAATGTCTTCTCTTCAGGGTATGACTCAATTAAAAGCTTTACCAAATGAATCATCATTGCTATCATCATGAAATCTCATCTTCTCACCTTCCCAACAAAAAAAGAGCAACTTGAATCATCTCATATTATGCAAGCAGAGGGTTTCCCAGAATGTATTGGTTTTGTTGATGGTACAATTATTCTTTTGAGTCAAACTTGCTCAAGGTGGAAACAATTACTTTGAACAAAAAAAGAGGTAGTATTTTTTTTTCTGTCTGAAAGAGTATTGATGTGTTTGTAAACCAGATAAGTTTTATGCCCAACAATGTTTCATTACTTGTTCAAGTTTTTTATTAAAAAAAAGTAATTAAAACTATGAAAATCTGGTACACTGTTAAATTGTGTTTGTAATCTAAAATGCATTCATGTAAGTACATAGCTTTTTTATGTCTTATTTAAAACTCATATTCCTTTCAATTTTATATGTCTAAAATACAATAATTTTAATTTTTTCTAACATTTTAGAATAAATTCTCAAGTAAAAGAAATGGCAACACCTCCTTCTGAAGTTTATTGTCAGCCTGGATATCCCCAGGACTGAGTAAAAAGTACTTATAAGTTATGTTAAACACATGGACTATACATGGGAGCAATAAATTAGAGTACACAAATAGTATACATAAGTAAAATTATGATAATATACAAAATACGCCATTATAACACCTTATATACACGCATATATCCACCTTTTACAAGTCTTATGTACTTAATATTAATTTGGAATATGTTAGGGTAATCTTAAGAACCTTAAATATAAGGCTACATAATTTTTAAGTACACTTAAAGCTGTTGTTTTCATTGTTTTATGTAAAAAACAAGAAATGCACTTTAAAGCACTTAAAACTTGATTATATGCACTATAAATTTAATAATATTAAAAATGTGCTTTGACAGATCAATTTGTCTTAATTAGGACTATTGATTTGGCTACTCAAATGCATAAAAATAACACTTTTCAAATTTGGTGTTTTTTATGCCAGAAATGGCTTCTGTGTACTGGCCACATACTGCCTGCATTTTTCCCATGTGAATAGCTTCATTTTTAGAAACGTTAGCTTTTTTACACTATAATTACCCCACATTCTATGCCCACTGTGGGGAAACACACTAAAATAGGCGACAGACGCTTATTTAGTGTCCTAGTGTCACGTGCCACGTGACACTCGAGGCGAAATTAACTCAATAAATCAATAATATCGAGTCCTAAATCTATACTCGAAGCGCAGAAAGCAATTCTCCATAGCAACTGCGATTTTCCTTTGTGTACTTACTATTTAACTGCGCTAGCCTAAACTCTAAATCTAAATTAGTCAATCTCCCAATAGGGTACCTTAGTCCTTTTCAATAAGCGACGCACAGCGCTAGGATCAACGAAATAGTATAGTAGTAGTTTTTTTCATTAAAGTTTTGTTAATTAATTAAAAGGGGTAAATTGAGCATGGACGGATATTTAGTGGAGAGGGTCTAAGTGTATGTTAGTAATGGTCAATGGAATGGGAATGCTGCGATGGAAGGGAGGTCAATGCGAGGAGGAACAAAGGATATAAAAGGAGTTGGGTATTTGGTTCAATATTCCTTAGAATTAAATTATAATATCGTATTTACATTAATAGTGGTAAATCCTTAAAAGTTAAATCATTGTTATTGTATCTTTCTTTTACTTTCTCAATATTCATTTCTAAATCCTAAATCTTTGATTATTGAGTTTCCAACCCTTCGTGAGATTTTAAAAATTATTATTACATTGGAACTAGTCTATAATTCTTCTCGAACGAACCTCGAACCTATAGCTATTACTTCGAGTGAACTTCAAATCATTTCCTCGAATCATTCCTCTGTGCTTCAAAGAAGTTTCTAAAATCCCTCATCTCACCTTCAGGAACGTCCTCGACCTTGTGCGTAGGTTGTCCGGTGACAGTATAATTTAATTCTCCGTAGTTCTCATTCTTTGCACTACTACGTCCTTTTAGGTGTTTCTAAAATTTTAAATGGCACCTGTTCAACGCACTCCTCCTACGGGCGCTACTACTAGAGCTCGCGCTAGAGGCAGGCCAACAGCCACAAGGTCTGTTTCTCGCACTCACTCTTTGGAACCACTCAACCTTAGGGAACGGCAACATTCAGTTCAATCTGTAGAAGACATTCCACAAGATTTTGAGGATTCTAGTGATGAAGAAGAAGGAGAGGATACAATGCACGAGGCACCATCTGCCCCTGCCAATCACCCTTCTGGCCAATCCTCAGAACCGGGACCATCTAACTCCCTGGAAGATTTCATGAGACTTTTCATGAAAACCCTTTCAAATCCAACGTCTTCAGAGGGATCTAAGTTCAAAACTCCTTCTATGAAATCTCCTGACAAATTCGACGGAGATCACCCCGACAGATTGCGACCCTTCTTGCAAACCTGCAAGCTACTGTTCCATAATGACCCTCAAACCTTTAACAGCAACCGATCAAAGGTTGTTTACGCTTCTTCATTCCTAGCCAGGAAAGCAGAAAGATGGTTCGAACCTTATCTACTCATGCTTTCTTTGACAGAAACCCACTTACTTATCAATAATTGGGAAAAATTTGAGGACCAACTTTTTACGTTGTTTGGGGACCCTAATGAAACGGACAACGTGGAAATTGAACTTGATTTTCTTCGTATGAGTGATAATGGTAAAGCTTCTGAATATATCTCGAACTTCAGAGCACTTCAAACTCGAGTAGGTTGGAATGATGCTTCCCTTAAGTATCATTTCAAGAAAGGACTTCCTTCGAGGATTCTAGATCAATTAAATCTTCACGGTCAGAAGATGACTACTTTAACGGACTTAATGGATCAAACCCTCGAACTTGACGGCGTTTATCAAGGACAACTTCAACATCGTCGATATGCCAACAAATCTCAAGGCCTAAATTTTAAATCGGGACCTTCTTCAAACCCACGACCAAATCAATCCTCCTCGACTCAATCCAAACCCAATAAGGGAAAGGATAAACCTCGACCAAAAGGCTCGACCCCAGGCGATATCAGCAAAGTACTGGATCCTAAAGGGGAACTTAAAGAAGCTGAGAGGAAGAGACAAGCAGATAATGGGTTATGTATGTATTGTGGGGGTAAGCACAAGTTGGAAGACTGTGTAAAGTTGAAGGAAAGAGAAGGTACTAGTTCGAAGTCAAAAAACTAGTAGATAGTTTACTTGTGTGCAAAGCAAACTATCTTATCTCTCCCAGTGCACAGAACCTCCATGTCTTAAGGACTGGAGTTGCCTTAAACCGCTTGAGATTCATTCTTTTTAAGGAGGATATCCCCTTCAGTTGTCTTATAGACTCTGGAGCTTCAATTTCTTTTGTTAGTTTATCTTTTGCCGAGAAGCTTCAACTAACATTTACAGATATCTATTGAACTCCCATCTATTTGGTCGAATCAGAGGAACCCAAATATTGGGTAAGTAAGAAAGTTTTATGGGTTTTCAACTTTCCGAATTTTCCCCCCTTCGAGTGGGAATTATCAGTCTTGGACGCCCCAAGGATGGACAATACCATTCTTGGCAATGACTTTTTAACGCATTGGAATCCCGAAATTGATTGGACTAGAGGATTGATCACCCCACGCTCTAAGTATATTTCTGATTCTTCAGTGCAGGTCAACAGGGAGTTAAACAACCCGCCTGACAACGTCCTTCTAGATGACAAGTCTCTGCCAGATGACTTGCAAGCATCTGATCCTTCTTTAAATGAGTAATTGGCTAACCCTTCTAGCTCGATGACTTCACTTGAAGAGGATTTAAATTGCCTTGAAGTAATCGAATTCTGCTCTCTCAATACAGGTATCCCCTTGACAGATTCTCTCGAAGATGAAGAGGACGACCAAATAAACATTGAAGCCATCAAATCAACTCTACCGGAAATCTACCACGATTTCCTCGATGTTTTCTCAATCCACAAGGCCAATAAGTTACCACCTCATCGACCCTACGACCATCAAATAGAGTTAATAGGCCCAGTACCTCCGGCAGGTCCTGTCTATTCTTTATCGAAGGACGAATCTCAAGTTCTTCAAGACTACATTGCAGAGAATGTAGCCAAAGGTTTCATCAGAGCCAGTAAATCTCCAACCGGCTCCCCTGTCCTCTTTGTAAAAAAGAAGGACGGTAGTCTTAGGTTGTGTGTTGACTATAGACAGCTCAACACAGTCACAAAGAAAAATGCATATCCTGTTCCTCCTATGTCATTACTTCTTACCCTTTTCAATGGTGCTAATTTCTTTTCTAAAATTGATCTTAGAGGCGCTTACAATCTTATTCGCATTGCGGAAGGTCATGAACCACTGACTGCAATGCGCACTAGATTTGGTAGTTTTGAATATTTAGTTATGCCTTTTGGATTATGTAACGCACCTTCAACTTTTCAAACTTTTGTTAATGATATCTTTCAGGATGTTGTTGAACAATTTGTAGTCGTCTATTTAGATGATATTTTAATATTCTCTAAAACACTGGATGAACATATTCATCATGTTCAACAGGTCCTAAATCGTCTTCGAGATCATGGTCTCTACGCCAAGCATAATAAATGCGAATTCCACCTCAAATCAATTGATTTTTTGGGTTTTACGTTTTCCACTGACAGCTTAGTCATGGATGATAAAAAAGTCCAGAAAATCCTGGAATGGCCTGAGCCCAAAAACATTAAATCACTTCAAGTATTTTTGGGTTTTGCGAACTTCTATAGAAGATTTATTAAAGATTACTCTTAAACTATTTCCAATCTTACTTCTCTTCTTAGAAAAGATATTCCTTTTGTTTTTACTTCTACAGCACGAAAGGAATTCGAAGCACTAAAAACAGCGTTCACCACAGCCCCAATTCTTCAACATTTTGATCCTTCTGCCTCAACAATAGTTGAGACAGATGCGAGCGATTATGCTATTGCAGGGGTCATCTCCCAATTAAATCCTGAAACAAAATTGTTTCATCCAGTTGCTTTTGAGTCACCCAAACTCATAGCCGCAGAATTAAATTATGAAATTCATGACAAAGAGCTTTTAGCTATTATCCATTGTATTAAAAAATGGCGTTCTTTTCTTCTCAGCCTAGATAGTCCTTTTCAAATTTTAACAGATCATAATGCTTTGAAATACTTCATGTCTTCTAAAGTGTTAACCAGGCGTCAAGCCAGGTGGGCTGAATTTTTGTCTGAATTTTCTTTCTCTATTTCCTATCGACCAGGAAAAAACTGCATTGTCCCAGATATCTTATAACGTCGGGACGACGTTTACCCAGAGCAGGGGGACGCATTTGCTGACAAGAACCCAGCAAATGTGCAATCAATCTTCAACGAATCAATGTTAACGACTCATCAACTTAATTCGATGACAATTCAATCTTTTCGAAATCCACTATCCAACATCCTCGAAGCTCAGTCGAAGGACGATTATTGTTTAGGGTTAAAAGACAAAATACTCTCGAAGCAAGGGGCCAAAAGATTTAGTATTGAATCAGGTCTATTAGTCTTCGAAGGTAGAGTAGTCATACCCGACAACAATGAGATAAAATTATGGATTTTCAACAGTCAACATTATTCTCCATTAGCTTGTCATTTTGGGGTTGATAAAACCTACCAGTTAATAGCGAGGGATTTCTTCTGGCCAGGTATGACCAGGGAAATCAAGGCCTAGATAAAAGCTTGTTACGAATGTAATAGGAATAAGGCTCCCCGTCACCGGAAGCATGGGTTGCTTCAACCACTTCCTATTCCCTCTAAACCTTGGGAATCTTTATCAATGGATTTCATTTCTCAACTTCCTATTTCTAATGATTTTGATGCTATATTAGTAATAGTAGATAGATTCTCAAAAATGTCTATTTTTATTAAAACCACTACTACTGCTACAGCAGAAGATTTGTCAAAATTGTTTCTAGAACATGTATTTTCTAAACACGGCTTACCAAATGATATTATTTCAGATAGAGGCTCATTGTTTGTATCCACATTCTGGACCCAACTGTGTTGACAACTCAATATCACGAGGAACCTCTCCACGGCCTATCACCCTGAAACTGATGGTCAAACAGAAAGAGTTAACCAAATCCTCGAACAATATCTTCGAATGTATGTCAGTTACCAACAAGATGATTGGACCACATAATTACCATTGGCCGAATTTGCTTATAATAACTCGACTCATTCTTCGACACAACAATCTCCCTTCGAAACCATTTATGGACGACATCCTCGATTCAACTCAATCCATGTAGGAACTAATCATCCTGCGGAACATTATCTTCGAACTATATCACGACTCCAAGAAGAACTTATAACAAATTTAGAATCAGCGATTCGAAGATACAAGGAACAGGCCGACAAACATCGACAATCTGCTCCTTCCTTTAAACCAGGCAACAAAGTATGGCTCGATGCACGAAACATTTGAACAACAAGACCATCAAAGAAACTGGCTGAAAAGCGCTTGGGACCATTCGAAATCGACTCTGAAGTCTCTAAAACTGCATTTCGACTCAAGTTACCTCCTAAATGGCAGGCGATTCACCCTGTTTTCCATGTATCTCTCCTGGAACTGGCTCGAGAAATATACCCGGGCAAGAACCAACCCCCTCCAGAACCGGTGGAAGTAGAAGATCATCTAGAGTGGGAAGTAAATCGTATCCTTGATTCAAGAATACGCAAGGGGAAACTTCAATACCTCGTGGAATGGGAAGGCTTCCTCAATGACTCAGACAAAACATCCTGGGAACCAGCCATCAATGTTTCTAACGCTCCTGAACTCCTAAAATCTTTTCATTCGAAATATCCTTTAAAACCAAAACCTTAAAATTTCTTTATTTAAAATTTTCTTTTCTTTTTCTTTCTTTCTTTAAAAATCTAAAACACCTCTTAAATTTCTTAGCCTTGTTTTCTTCTTTCTCTCTTCATTTCTTTCTATAAAATTTCCTCCAAAACCAACTAAAATTAAAATCAAAATTAAAATTAAATACAATAAAATAAAATAAAATAAAATCAAAATTAAAATTAAATAAAATAAAATAAAATGAAATAAAATAAAATAAATAGAATAAAACATAAATAATAAAATAAAAATAAATCTCTCTAAATATTTTCTTTCTTTTCTTTTCAATTCTTTAAATACATTCTTTTCTTAAATTTAAAATTATCTTTAAAAATTTCTCTTCCAAAAAATTTATTCTCTCTTTAAAAAAAAAAAAAAAACTTTCTTTCCTTCGAATCATCAAATCTTGTACGACACGACCATTTCCTCGAACTTAACTTCAACCTCTAAATCTCCCTATAATAATTCTTTGAAACAAATAATTCTTCTTTTCAAATTCTCTTAAATTCTAAATTCTGTTTTTTTTCTTTTCTTTCTTCTTCCTCTCTTTTCAACTAAAATTTCTTAAAAAAAAAAAAAAAAAAATTTAAAAAATCCTCAATTTAACAAACTCATCTCAATCACAAAACCGTTTCTTTTCTCTCTCTTTTCTTACATAAAAATTTTCCTTTTTTTAAAAAAAAAACACTAAAACTTCCTTCAATTAAAAACAACCTTTTTTCTTTCTTTAAAATTCTTCTTTCAAATTCTAAAATTTTTTATTTAAAACTTCTTTTTTCTTTTTTTCTCTTCTTTTTCTCTCTCTCTCAAATCTTATAAAATTAACAACATTCACCTACAATAAAAAAAAATAATAATACTAATAATAAAATAAAATAAAAGTAAAATAAAATTAAAATACAATTTTTTTTCTCTACTTCTTTACATCTCCTTTTCTTTTCAAATCTTTTCTTTTAACTTCTCTCGAACCAATCTTTTCATTTTCTCCGAAACTACCCTTATTTCCTTCCTGCATTTCTCAAATACCTCCTCCTCTCCTACCAGAACCACCTCTCCCATCTCCAATAGCACCTCTGCCACGTCGAAGGAAGCAGCGTCAATAATAGCGTCGACCTCCCCACATAGTTCTTCTGCGAACCTTACTCGTCGACCTTGACAAGGTTTCTTCGACCACACCTGGTCAAGGGTGTCTTCGGGCTCTTCAACTACTTCCGTGGCTGAAGGGTTTACCTCAGTTGGTATAACCGGCGCAGGCTCCGCAATCGGCTCTTCAAGGTTATTCGATGTCTAAAACAAAAAAAAAAAAAAAAAATCTCATCAGTAACTTCATCCTTAAAACAAACAAATAAAACTTACCTCGAAGATGGGGTCAGGCTCTAGAAATAACCTGGGCGCCACTTCGACCTCTACCTCTCTCTCTTCCTCATCGTCCTCGATGACCACCCGTCGTTTCTTGGGTGCCCGCCCTGGAACAGGGACTTCATCTTCATCCTCCTCCACCAATTCGTCGACCTCTTCCTCAACACCTCGCTTCGAACTCGTGGCCTGGGTTACCCAGGTTGAGATCTTGTTGTTCAACTCCTTATCATTTTCCCCCACCGATTGTTCATCTTCAATCAAGACATACCAAATGTCTTCGACCACCTCTTTGGTCTTCGGAACTACCCAAAACTTAGTTTTTGTAAATCGTTTTTCGATTTCCGCGTTCTTTGTCAACGCATCCCACGCCACTCGCCGCCAACTGCAAAACTCGCATTTCTGGCGAGGGCCTCAAGTCGCCGTACTTTCGACACAAAAATATTCCATGCTTTCACAAGCCGTGCAAGTCTGTGAAAACTGTCGTGTGATTATTCCCCCATCCGCTTTAGGGTGTGGAGGCATGGGTGTGGGAGTAGGGCAGTTCATTATAAAATAAGTAATTAAGAGGTGAGGGAAAAAAGTATTAGACAAGGGAAATTAGTGTGGGAAGATGGCTCAAGCTCAACGGAGTTCGCCTTTTTTATACCCGGGAATCTGTCACGCGCCACGTGACACTCGAGGCGAAATTAACTCAATAAATCAATAATATTGAGTCCTAAATCTATACTCGAAGCGCAGAAAGCAATTCTCCATAGCAACTGCGAATTTCCTTTGTGTACTTACTATTTAACTGCGCTAGCCTAAACTCTAAATCTAAATTAGTCAATCTCCCAATAGGGTACCTTAGTCCTTTTCAATAAGCGACGCACAGCGCTAGGATCAACGAAATAGTATAGTAGTAGTTTTTTTCATTAAAGTTTTGTTAATTAATTAAAAGGGGTAAATTGAGCATGGACGGATATTTAGTGGAGAGGGTCTAAGTGTATGTTAGTAATGGTCAATGGAATGGGAATGCTGCGATGGAAGGGAGGTCAATGCGAGGAGGAACAAAGGATATAAAAGGAGTTGGGTATTTGGTTCAATATTCCTTAAAATTAAATTATAATATCGTATTTACATTAATAGTGGTAAATCCTTAAAAGTTAAATCATTGTTATTGTATCTTTCTTTTACTTTCTCAATATTCATTTCTAAATCCTAAATCTTTGATTATTGAGTTTCCAACCCTTTGTGAGATTTTAAAAATTATTATTACATTGGAACTAGTCTATAATTCTTCTCGAACGAATCTCGAACCTATAGCTATTACTTTGAGTGACCTTCGAATCATTTCCTCGAATAATTCCTCTGTGCTTCGAAGAAGTTTCTAAAATCTCTCATCTCACCTTCAGGAACATCCTCGACCTTGTGCGTAGGTCGTCCGGTGACACCTAGCTTAATTATAAATGCATTGACCCTCTTTATATGCACTAATTTCATTAATAAACTCATTCTTTGCACTTTAATTCACTACCCCGCTTAAATTTGCCTTAATTAGTCAAGGCTTTAACCGTGCAAGAGCCTGCAAAGGACTGCATGTAGTTACCCCACATCTCACGCCCTTTTGGGGGTTTTTAGGTGGTTTCTCAGTCAATTTTGGTTATTTTTGAATGGGGATTTCACGTAGTGTAATGTTATGATTAGCCCCAATGTTTCTACAGTTAATCCCCCCTATTATCAAGTAATAATTAGCCTTAATTTTCTCTTTTTAGTCTTTTATATTAATGTATAATATGCATATACTCTCTTTTTTGCTTATTCTTTATTTTTGATTGATTATCCCTATTACTACAGGATTTTGGTGGGTGATATCATTCTAATTATGTTACTGGTTACTCTTTTTGTTTCTGGACATGTCTATTAGCTAGAATGAGGCGTCATTAACAGTGTATTGAGTTGGTAAATCAAAGGGATAATTGGGGAAGTAATTGTGTATAAAAGGAGGGGGTTTTTGGTCTTATTTTCTACATTCTTTATCATTACAATTAAACATATAACCAATAAAATTACAATACATATCAATAATACTTATAAAGTATTTGAATAGTATCTAAATTTATTAAATCTATTTTTCTACCAACTATAAGATTGTAAGCCATATATAATTAGTGAGATTAAAATTACTGAGACCCTTATATTGAGTTATATTTTAATACTTATTGGATTTGTACTACAGTATTCATATAGGAACATTAAAATCTTCTAGGCAACTGACCATTCAAGCTAGTTCACGTCTCTGTACTTGACCTCAGCCTGAAATTTATCCTATTAAGGGGTCCAGATTTCTAAATTTCAATTTCAAGCCATAAATAAATGATAAAGAGGTAAATAAAAACAAATCTTAAAATAAAAGCTTTTAAACTCCATAAAAATAAATGTGGTAAACACAAATAAAGACATAAAATGATGCAACAATAAATTTTTAACATGTACCACAACACATGGACCCACAGTCTTTAAATTTAAGTAAGTGAAATGCTTGAACGCTTGCCTACATTAATTAATTAGATTGAAAGATAAAAATGGCAACCTTTCTTAGAACCTGTACTTTGCATGTCTCCCTAAACTTTTAAAAGTAAAAGAATCTTATTTTCCAACCTTGCTTCCCCTATTAATTAAGTCTTGATTTATTTGAAAAGAACAACCAATATTATTGAAGTCATCACATGATTACAAACCAAAGGGAGCTCATCTTATTTGATGATTTTTCCTATAATGATAAAGAACTGTATCCCTTTTTGTTGATTTGAGTAGACATGATTCTGTAATATACAGAAAAAATTGAGTTTATTAATAAAAATTTATAAAAATAGAATAGTCACTTATTTCAATATAATCCCACAATGATAAATCCAAAAAAAAAATACAAGCCAAAAAAAAAGCCAAAAGTGTACCAAAATAAATCCAAAAATTTCTCAAGAGTGCAAATGAAATCAGTAAACTTGAGATTTTCTTTAGAAACTAAAAATGACTGTTACAAGTATGCAAATTATCATGATATAAGAATTTCAGAAGCTTTATTTGTTGAGTATGTAATATCAAAGCAAAAAAAAGTAAAATAGTATAAAAAGAGACTCAGATTTAAAGTCAATATCTCAGCAACCACTTAACCAGATTCAAACTGTGTGTGGATAATTAAAGGTAGGCTTCAGGAGAATTTTCAGTTAAAAGGACATGAGATTTAAATTAACCTAACCCTAATTCTGACTTATTTTTAAAATTGCATAAAAATTTGAGAAGTGATAATGAAAAAGACAACAACAGAGGTTCAATCAGTGCACCATTATCCAGATAAGTGCCGTACATAGATTGGAGTGTGAATCCATGATAGAAAGAAATAGATATAAGATAGGCATGAAAAAAAGAAGATGATACTTACCTTTATGGACAGATAGGAAAAAATAGAGTGAGAAAGAATAAAGTTGGAATTTGAGGGAAATTGAATATGGAGCAAGTGAAATGCATAAAGAATGTTCTATGAATAGTGCAAAAAAGAAGGCCCAAGTTTTAATTTCAATATCTCAGAAGCCACAAGATTCAGGGAAGGATGAAAACTTCATCGGGAAAAAATTGATGAATCAAGAAATGAAAAGGAATGAACTTACTATGACAAGAAAGATAAAAATTTTGAGTCAGAAATGTTGACTAAGGAAAATTTAAAAACTTCAAAAATGTGACAATATAATGCTTCAAATTTCAGTGAGGGGTTTCTGCCAAGGATAGTTGGGTAGAGAGGGTGAGCTGTGTGTGACATTTCACAATGATTTTTTGCCCAACATGTGGTTGTGAAAAAATATTATGCAAAAAGGGCTTATTGGAGGTCAGAACCAACACCCATTTTTGGAATATGTGACTATTTTCCAAAATTTAAGCACTGAATTGGTTTTCAATCTGTACTTGATTTAAGTTCAAACTTTCCAGAATTGACACCCCCTAATGAGGAAAGTTTCAAAAAAGAGATTGGATATAGAGAAGATAATAGGGGGTATCAAAGTTAGAAATCTTCCATATCAAAATACCTATTTTTTCCACCAAATATACCATGATTATTTCTTAAAATATGCCATATTGTGCACCAAAAACTCCTTTTTACTGAGAATTAAAGTCAAGTTTTTGGCTTTCTATTTGTGTTGTGAAATCCCTTTGTAATAATTACAAATTTCTAACTTTTATACCCCCCAATGATGAATAACTGTATCCATATTTGTTTATTTGAGTTGAAATGATTTTATAATATATATATAAATTATAAGTATACTGAGAAATAAATTTATAATAATAGAATGCTTTCTTATTTTAATATAATCCCACAATCTCAAGCCCAAAAATTTACAAATTCTCAAAGAAATCTAAGCTAAAAAGACCTAAAAAGAACACCAAATAGTTTGAAAAAATATGCAAAAAGTTCTTCTAAAAAACAGTGAAAATTTTCACAAAAATTCCCCAAAAGGCCTTTTAAAATTCTGAAATACACACTACCAAAAATGTGACTAAACAACAGCAAAATATGCTTCAAAAATATTCCAAAAATGCTTTTATAAATTCCAAAAACACACTGCTAAAAATGTATAAAATTCCAATTAATAACAGCAAAAATGTGACACCAAAATAGACTAAAAATTAGGGGGTTACAGTTCTGGAAAATCCACACTTAAATTTGACCAAATCTGCACTTATTTAAGTGCAGATTTCCAAAACACACTAGCCCCAACACTGGTGGATTTCAAAATAAAATAAATCACTTATTTCACTCAAATCCACACTTTCTCAACCAAAAGTGCTGATTACACCATAACTTCCCATTTCACTGATTTGTCAGAATCATACCATTCATACACAGCACTCGGCAGCATAAAACTTCATAACTCAACATATCATACATCATTTACATTTTTATACCATATAAGAGTCATGCCTTCCTCAATCTCAAATTTTTATAAGCTACATCAAGCAATGAATTCATATCTCTTGATCTTCTCTTGGACTCTGATTGAAATTCTAATTCTGATCTTGATGAAGATTATCTTTTTTTATAAAAAATGGCCAGGAAACATAACCTTCTTCCAAGAAAGCCTCATGTTACTTCATACCTCAAGTACACCATCAAAACACTTCTTAACTTATCTGTACCCAGTTTTAGACAGTTTTTCAGAACTTCTCAGGGATTTTTCTTTAGAGTGGTTATTCTTATTTGCATATTTACTTTGATTTTGAATTTTCTGTTATAGTCTCTTTTTTTCAAGTCTCTTTGTTTTCCTTCATCATCTCAACATGAAATTGCATACTTTCTTCAATCACATAATTTTTCAGTCATACCTTTTTTTCTTTCATCACTTATATCCATTTCCTCCTCTCCTCTTTCATCTCTCAAATAATTTGAGTCAATTTTTTTCTCAACTCATCTCTCCAGGTAGGCCATTTTTTCATTTTTACTTATATATTTGCTAATTAATTTTTTTTGTTTTTTTTTTACTTTTTTTGTTTTTTGTATCTAAATTTTTTAGTAAGTGTTTATTTTTTGATTTTAAAGTAAAATTAACCTTTTTCCTTCTCTCCCTCTTATCTTTATTTTTTTAGCTCAATCATCCTACTCTTCATCCCTACTTGGCTTGGTCATTATTCCCCCTTTCTCCCATTTCACTTTTTTTTGGTTCCATGTCATTGAAACACATATATTGCACATTCTTTAAGCATTTAAGTTGCTCCACAATCAATTTCCCCCCAATTCCAACATCACTCTCTCTCACTCTATTTTTCCTACCTTTCAATCAAGGTAAGTTTCATCTCCTTTTTTTCATGTCTATATAATATCCCATTCTTTCTATGAAAATTTTATACTTAAATATATGTAGGACTCATATATGAATAAAAGTGGACTTATTCAACTCCTCATGTTGTCATTTTTATTATCACATTTTAAGTTTTTGTAAAATTTTGAAAATCAGACTTAGAATTAGGGTAAAGTTTATTTAAATATAATCTGCTTTTAAATGAAGATTCTCCTGAAGGCTATCTTTTATTTTCAACAAACAGATTTGTATTTGGTTCAGTGGTTGCTGAGATATTGACCTTTAATTTTGAGCCTTTTTTCACCAATTTGACTTTAATTTCTTTCATTTTTTATATAACAAATTAGGTTTAGGTTTATTGAAATCAAATTTACTTTAATTAAAGATTCTATTGAAGCCTATCTATCATTTTTCATAAACAGGTTTGAATTACGTTCAGTGGTTTCTGAGATTTTGACTTTGAAGTTGAGTCTTTTTTTCAAATTTCACTTATTTTATTTCACATTTTTATATTGAATAATTAGTGAATAAGGATTCTGAAACTCTTATCTGATGATTATCTAGGATTTTATCTCCCTCTTTTTGGACCTTTCATCATCACTTTTCAAGCTTTTGTGCAAATTTGAAAAGTAGAGTCAGAATTAGGTTTAGTTTTATTTGAATCAACTGTCCTATTAGATGAAGATACTTCTAAAGCCTATCTTTCATTTCTAGTAAACTGATTTGAATTTGGTTAAGTAGTTGCTGAGATATTGGCCTTTAAATGTGAGACTTTTTTTATATTTCACTTTTATTTATTTCATAATGCATAACATAAAGTTTACATTATGCATTTATCCTTGCAAATTCCTTTGATTATCTAGGCTTTTATCTCCCTCTTGTTGGAATTTTCATCATCAATTTTCAAGCTTTTGTGAAATTTTGAAAATCAGAGTCAGTATTAGGGTTGGATTTATTCAAATCAACTGTCCTGTTAGCTTATGATACTTCTGAAGCCTATCTTTCAATTTCAGAAAACCAATTAGAATTTGGTTCAGTGGTTGCTGAGATATTGACCTTTAAAGTTGAGCCTTTTTTCACATTTTCACATTTATTTATTTCATGATGCATAACATAATGTTTACATCATGCATTTATCCTTCCAGATTCCTCAAACTACCTTTCTCTTTACTTATTGTTCTGCCCTTTCATCAAGGTGTGTTTTTTTCTTTTTATTACCATTTTTATATGACTATCCTTTACAAATTTTTGCTTCTCTTATCATATCAGTAAGAATTTATTTCAAAGAATCAACAAGGTAAAAAAAAGAAGGTAAAATTAATAAATTTACAAACCACTAGGTAGATAAAAAACGTGGGGATTTGTAAATTCATCAAATATTTTTTATTCTTTCTTAAATTCTTAATAAACAAATCTGATATTTCAATTTACTAAACTAAAGTAATGAGCCAACAACCTTGTGTTGTATAAAAGGAAATCATGATAACATTAAATTGCTTCATGGAGTTCATCCTGCCTATACCTTAGGAAAGTCCCAAACTTAGTTTCTAGACTTGGTCTGCACTTTGGCTTGAGGAATTGTTCAAACTTTAAAACTAATGAATTTGACTTATCTTATTTATTTATTAATTAATTTCTGGAATAATTCTAAATTTTGGTTATTTTCACCCCTTACTTCAATGAAATGCAGGGGAGGTTATTCCCAAATTTTCAAATCTGACATAGAAAATTGATGACTTAGAAAGAATTGGTGATACCCACCCCTTTCTTCAAAAAAATTCAGGGGAGGTTATAGAAAAATTTTTCAATAGATAGAGAATTTGGTTGACTTAGCTTTATTTAGAAATTCAAATTGGTGGTGAGGTAATAAAACTATGTTGGTGATGAGGTTTTTTGAACAGGTGTCAGTATTGTTTTACCATCTAAAATTCCAAAAGAGTGATATTTTAGATTCCAGTAAGGAAACATGGTGTAATCAGAATCTCATGATATAACTATTTTTGATAAGATTAAAAGTAACTATTAAATCATGAACCAAAATAAATATCCATTTCCTCACAGAGAAGATACATGACATTGAGCTTTTTGGAAAAAGTAGTAATTCCATTCTCCAAATTATAATAATCAATACCAAAGCCAGTAGAAGTGGAAGCAAAATGAGCCTTTCTATATTTTGATTGATAGCTTTTGAACCTCTCCTTCATTTACTTAGATTTGATGTCAATTCTCCCATTTATTTTCTTTTTTACTTCATTTTCAATCAACAGAAAGCAATTTATCTTTGATGAAGGTGGAAATCTGATTTGGGGAGGTTGAAAACATAAAAAAAGAAGGAATAAAAAATGCCTGGTTAAAATTTCATAATAAAATGTTTCAAATCTCAGTGTGAGGTGTATTCCAAGAATTGATGAGAGGATTGGTATTGGCCAGTTTGTCTAGAAGAAGAGTAATAGAAAAGGAGATGAGGAAGAGGAAGGAGAAGAAGGAGAATCTGAAGACAAAAGAAGAGAAAAGAGGAAAAATATAAAAGAGTGGAGTGAAAATAAATATAAAGGAATTTATAGGACTAATGACAATGTTTAAGGGTATTATAATAGTAAGACTTTTGTTTCTCTCTACATAAATATCAATTACCAATAATTAAAAATCTCTTAATGCAGCCTTTAGATATTTATTTAACAGTTTAGGGGACAGATGCGCTTAAACAGTAAAATAGATAATAATATTTAAAGTATGATAGAGTAAAGTAAGTGATGGGCTGAAGGGGATTATCCAAGACCTTTTTATAGGCAAAGGGCCCTCTGAAGCCCCACAAATTTGTATATACAAAGTAGTAATAAAGTGAAACAATAAAATAAAAGAAAATAAGTGAAACTTGGATATTGGGAGAAAAATATGAAATAAATAATTAAATTCTCAAATAAGAAATAATTATCCTATACTAAATTCCCACCCAAGTTAATTAAAATAGTGAGTAACTACGTAAATTTGTAACATGAGAGACTGTGAGTAATTTATCAAAAAACAATAATTATAATGAGTTTTAAAATGGTTTTAATCAAACCAATACAATCATATCATTTTTAGGCAATCATTTATGTAATCAATTCAATCTCAAAACAGAAATTATTAATTTGAGTAATAACCAATTTAAGTGAAAACAAGTAATTAATTTAATGAATTACTAATTCAAAATATGTATTTTAATATTTTTATTAAGTAAGTGTTTTAGCTTATTTAATAACTTTTCTGACACAATTAAGGGTCAAAAATCATCCAATATGTATGGATTATTACATATGAGAAGGTTTATTTAATATATAAATTTAATTAATTAAATTTTAATTACATTATAATTCAATTTTACAATTGTAATTATAATATATGCTTATAATTAATTAATCATTAATTTATTAATATTAAATACATTAAAAATGGGCCCTGATTTATAGAATATATTGCATATTATGTTTGATGTAAGTGTATAAATAAGTTATTTAATAATAAAATTAATATAATACTTATTTTATTTATAATTAATAAAATATTTATATAATTTTATTATGTAATAAAATATTATTTTAAATACATAAAATACATCAATTTATTCCCTCCAAAATAAAGTATTATACATTTTACTGGGCTCCTGAGACAGCCTGGCTGATAATTGGGGTCTGAGTGCCAAATGTGACAGGGATGGGGTGGGAATGGAAGCAATGGTGCAGTCAATATGTGTTTGTAAAAAAATTGGGAAAAAAGTGCTGATTTGAGGTCATAACTGACACCCATTTTTGAAATAAGTGACTTTTTTGAAAAATTTAAGTGCTGATTTGGTTTGAAATCCGCACTTAAGTTAAGTGCAGATTTGCCAGAACTGACACCCCCTATTATGTGAAAGATTCCACAAAAGTTGCCACTAAAAAATCTAAAAACACCACAAAAAATTTTGCAAAACATACCACTAAACAGCAGAAAAAAATAACAAAAACACTGCTAAAGGACAGAAAAATATGCCAAAGAAACACTAGTAAACAACAGAAAAATACACCAAAAAATAAAAAATAAATGCTACTAAACAAAAGAAAACTATGCTGTCAAAATATGCTTAAAAAATTGCTATACTACAGCAAAATATGCTGTTAAAATATGAAATCAAAACCTCTAAATTAAAGAAAAATACATATTCAAAATACCCCAAAAATGTTTCCAAAAGATAGAAAAATATGCCAAAAAGGCCACTAAACAATAGAAAAATACACTTCTGAAATATGCAATAAACACTCTCACGGTGTGGTCTTCCAACATTGGCAGGGGCCTTCGTTGTGTTGTTTGGCACTGTTTGTGCATGTCTTAATTGGCATCTGTTGAAGAATTGGGTGTTTTACTGGTTTTATTCCGTGAATATTGGGACTGCAGGTATGTGTATACTATCATTGCATAGCCCCAAATTTTCTCTATATTTCATGTCTTGTTGATATTTTTCATATTCTAAGTTTTAAGGGGTCATTTCCTCATTTTTCAGTTACAAAAGGTAGCTGTTTAATTTTGTTTTTTGTGTTTTACGGGCTAACCTTAAGTCTTAGGGTTAAGTGCTTAGTACCATTAGATAGGGCTAATTTAGCTCTATATTTCATGTCTCAATGTTGTTATAGCGTAATTTTGTGTTTTAAGGGTTTTAGTAGTTGTAGTGAATTTTTCTAAGTAGATTAGATGTTTTTATTGGTTTTCTGGCTTCAGGGAGGCCGGGCCGCTTCAGGCAGCACCTCCGACGCCGGGCAGCCCACCTGCCTCTGTTTTAGAAGGTTGGGGAGCACTTCTGGAGGGTTTTTATTCAATTTGGCTGGTACAGGTGCCAAATTTGTTGGTGTGCATGGGCTCTTAGATGGTGGTCTGTGTGTACATACTGAATAAGACAGTTTGGGGGCAACTTTAATTATCATACAACCATCCGGGGGTGATATCCTTGTTCCTCACTCAGTTTCCACTGTTTTTTGGCCACAATTGGCTGTGTTTGTTGCAAGGTTAGTTCTTCATTTAACTCAACCTTGGCAACAGGTTCTCTGGTATAGTCTTGCAAGCTATATCAAGTATTATTGCTGTCTCTGGTGTGGATTTGCAGCCTACATCAAGTATCTTTGCTTTCTCTGGTGTGGACATTGTTCTACATTTCAGTTCTTCGGTCTGGTAGTCTGTCTGGGGACTACTTTCTTGGCTCATCAAGTAGTCAAGTGTGTTGAAAAAGGGGCTTTAGCAAACAGGAACCAACTTTCTTTAGCAAGTAAATCTCCCTCTATTTTTTTAAAGGGACAGGGGATTTTCTCTCTGGTTTTTCTCCAACTCCCTTGGTCAAGGCCTATAGCTAGTACTATAGGATTGTCTAAATTTCTGGTGCCCAATGTGGGGTAGAACTTGCTAGTTTTTTGGAATCTCTGTTGATCTAGGCTTCTCTCTTTGGTGGATCTCCTTTGGTGGATTTTTAATTTGATGCTATATCTCTTTGTGGTTGGTTTAAGTGCCTTCTTTTCTGCTGGATTTGGTCCCTCCTAGGTCTTTAAGGATATTGGGGGGGACTTTGGCTATCTTTGGTGGAGATTGGAGGCTGTAACTTGGATTTGCTAGGATGGTTGGGATTCAGTCTTGGGATGGTTCAAGGTTTTTGGGGGAGGATGCAAAGGGGTTTTTGGCTAGGTTTGAGGTTGCTTCTGAGATTGATGGGGCCTCACTGTTGGACATGGTTAGGCAAGTAATCTTTTTCATTGGCAATAGGGAGGTGGAGAAAGAAGTTTCTGGTATGGCAGGATATAGGAGTCAGGACTGGGGAAAGTTGAAGATTGAAATGGTTAAAAGGTGGCCTACTACTTTCTCAATGGTGGATCTTCATGGGATTTCTAGGAAGTGGGAATTGAAAGGTGGTGTAACTTCTCTTTCCCTGTATGGGAATTTATGGAAGAGTTTGGGGAGGCTCTGGATTATCTGGTATATAATGATATATTACCGCATGAAGATGGGGCCAAGTATGTATTTTGGAGTGCCATTGGTAAGGATGTAAAGGTGGAGGTTATGGAGATTCTTTTCAAGTCTGACTTGATGAAGACTCTTCCAAATGGGGAAAATAGGATTCCTGCCATGGCTGTTTTAAAGGAGGTTATTTTGGTATATTTGGATGGTATGAAGGATAGGGATGTAGAATCTGGAGAGGAAATACTTTTGGACAGAGAGGTTCAGAAGACTGTGGTGGAAATTTCAGCTTCTGGGGAGGTGTTGGAGCCATCAAATTTGGAAGATGGTGCTTCCGATGATGTTTGTGAAGCTTATTTTTCTTTTCCAGAGGATACCATGGGAGCTCAGGAATGTGTTTCACTGGATGTTTTGGAGAGGTATGCACTAGAGGATAAGTGTATTTCCTTAAGTTTGGATTAATTATGTGAGAAGGAGGATTTGTCTGGTCATGATGAAGGATTTTGGGATATTGAGAAGGAATCTGTGGTGGATAAATGGTTTTTGAGGGATGACTATTTTTCTTTCTCAAGTTCAGATAATGGCTTATTGGAGGATGATGTATCAGTTGAATTTTTGGATGGACAGAAAGATTCTGTCTTAGATCTTTTTCTAATAGAGGAAGATTATTTTCAGGTGGTTCCCTCAAGATCAGAAGGTCTCTTCTTGGAGGAGGATTTTTATTTTGATGTTATGGATGTTATTCTGGAGGATTTTGAAGATTCTAAGCAAGATTTTCATAGGGAAGAGGAAAATTGTGATTTTTTGGATGTCACTGGTATGGAGGTTGATTTTAAAGATGTGGTGGAGGTTCCAGATGTTTCACAGGGTGGAGAAGTTATTGATTCTGGTGATGTGAACTATGGTAGACTCAGTGTATGGATGAGGATGGAAGATTTGTTTGGAGGTCTGATGTTAGGATATCAGAATTGGAAGAGGAGCTTAGGGGGTTCAGGCCCTAGGGGCAAACTTATTGGTTTCAACCTTTGGATTTCAAGAATCTGATTCCTCTGAAATGAGGATAAACTACTTAATTTTTTTGGTTTTTCTTAATTTGGCCTCTATGTATTTGGTCAGGATTTTTTTTTGTTTTATCCAACTCTTATCAGTCTCTCTGGTTCGAGTATCTATATAAAAAAGGAAAAAAAAATCTTAGTATAATGAAGATGGAAAAAAAGAAAAATTCAAGTGAAGATGGGTATTTTATTTAAAAGAAAATGAAGATAAAAGTGATGATCATTGGTTTTATCTAACCTCCAGCATGAGGTTAAACTGCAAAATTTTATTTCTAAATTGGATTTTTTTGGCTTTCAAGAATTTTAATGGTTTTTAAATGGTTTTGGTTTTTTTATGGGAGAAGATTTGTGTTGGAAAATCCTTTTGTTAGAAGGTACCCAGGGGTGGGGCTTCTAGATTTTATTTTGGCAAGTGTGGGGGTAACTGATGGGCTGGCTTCTCTAACAACAGTTACCCCAGATTGTCTGTTTCTAACACCTTCTCTTAATTTTGTTGAATTCTAGTATTGGTTTTTTTTCTTTAACAGGTTTTTAGTCCACCATGACTTTAAACTGGAAATTTGTTTGGTCTTCAAGTGCTGGACCTCTCATTCTTATTGGTTTTGTTTAATTTTGTTGGATTTTGTGTTTGTTTTAGAAGGTACCCAAGGGAGCTTCTAGATTTTATTTTGGCAAGTGTGGGGGTAACTGATGAGCTAGCTGCTCTGTAGAACAGTTACCCCAGAATGTCTGTTTCAAGCCTTTGGTTTTTTTCTAGTTGAATTCTAGTGTTGTTTTTTGTGATTCAGGTTTTTAGTCCTCTATGACTTTAAACTGGATTTCCTTGGATGTCTTTTGGTGATTTTGGATTGGTGGTGGATCACTGGTGGTCTCCCATCATTTTTAATTATTAGAGGGAGCCCACCCAGTAATCTTTTCTGTAGACCTGGAGCTGGCTTTACTTATGGTTTTAGGGTGTTGGCTGTGAAAGTGGTGGATTCAAGATTATTTTCTTTTTTCTCTTTTTTTCTTTTAATTTTTTTATTGAGGCTATGTTTGTTCAAAGGCTCAAGATAGGGCTCTGGAAATTTTTTTGGTAGAAGAGGAGTCAAAATCAAAAAAAAAATTATAAATTTTTTTTTTAGGTGTGACCACATCAAGGTGCACTTGGATGTGGGTAAGGTATCAGGGGATCAGCTCATCAATTGGCTGGGGGATACCATTTTATTTTGTTTTATTTGTTAAAGGAGGTAAAATGTTTTGGCTTTCATGGTTTTTGGTTTGGGGATTTATGGGATATATCTTCAAGATTTTTTCAAGAACAGTCCATCAAGACTTTAAACTGAAATCTGGTTTCTGGTAGTCCTCCAAGACTTTAAACTGGCTGGTTTTCAAGAATTTGTCTTAGGTTTTTTTGGATGTTTAGCCCATCAAGACTCTAAACTGAAAAATCTATTGTTTCAAGAATTTATTTTTTACTACTGTGGATCTGGTAGTCCTCCAAGACTTTAAACTGGCTGGTTTCAAGGAGTTTCAAGAATAGTCCATCAAGACTTTAAACTGAACACTGTGTTAGTCCCCCAAGACTTCAAACTGAGGATTGTTTGATGGTTTAGTCCCCCAAGACTATAAACTGAGGAATGGGTTTTTGTTGTTGGAATGGGTTAGAAAGATTGGCAGAGGGTATCCACAGGGGGAGCCTCTGAATTTAGAAAAGGCAAGCTTGGGGGTAATTGATGGGCTGGCAGCTCTATTCACAATTACCCCAGAATGTTAGTTTTTTCTCTGTGTCTTAATGTGGTTGATCTCTGGTTCTGGGTTTATGATTCAGGTTTTTGAGTCGCCCAAGACTATAAAGTGAGGATGGTCCCCCAAGACTTAAAACTGAGGGTTGTTTGTGTTTACATCCTATAGAGGGTGTGGTAAATTTTTCTTTTCTGAATCAAGCTCAAGTACTAGTGGAATTACAGAGGGAATCAAGAGATGAAATGAAGTGTTCAGAATTAGCCTTGAGCTGGTGAATGAGGTGTCTTCTGTTCTCAATGTCCTGTGGATCTCTAGCAGGAGTAGATTGGAAGTAGTTTAGCAGAAGGTGTTTCTGTTGAGATGTGTGTTGTTTGAACTTGGCCTTAATTGCGGCCAAGTGGTTTGGTGTTGTTGGTTCAGTGGACCCTACATTGTTATCATCACTGTCAGAAGATGAAGGAACTGAGAAGTCGTCAGTTTTATAAAGTGGAAAGAAGAAATAGAAGTTTTCACCATCAGATGGACCAGGGATGGTGGAACTTGTTTTTTTAGTGGGTTTGGCACTCTTCTGGGAAGGGTGTAGCTTTTTGATTAATCTGGGAATCAAGATGGATGGCCTAGATCTTTTGGTGCTGGTAGAAGATTGACAAGGTTGAGGTGGAGGTGAAGCTGTTGCAGAAGATAATGGACCAGGTCTGTAGCAGGTCTTCTTTCTGGAGTGGCAGACATCACAGGACGTTCTGTATGGATGGACAGGAGGTGTGATGGTGCAGATTAGATTATTGTCAATACAGTATTGGCAAGGACCCATTTCAGAGGCAGATTTGGGAAGAAGTTTGAACATGGTGGTTTGATGAAGAAAAAATGTGGACATTCTTAATTGGAGGGAGGATGTGGTCTTTTAACATTGGCAGGGGCCTTTGTTGTGTTGTTTGGCGCTGTTTGTGCATGTCTTAATTGGCATCTGTTGAAGAATTGTGTGTTTTTCTGGTTTTATTCCGTGAATATTGGGACTGCGGGTATGTGGGTACTATCATTGGATAGCCCCAAATTTTCTCTATATTTCATGTCTTGTTGATATTTTTCATATTCTAAGTTTTAAAGGGTCATTTCCTCATTTTTCAGATACAAAAGATAGCTGTTTAATTTTGTTTTTTGTGTTTTACAGGCTAACCTTTAGTCTTAGGTTTAAGTGCTAAGTACCATTAGATAGGGCTAATTTAGCTCTATATTTCATGTCTCAATGTTGTTATAGTGTAATTTTGTGTTTTAAGGGTTTTAGTAGTTGTAGTGAATTTTTCTAAGTAGATTAGATGTTTTTATTGGTTTTCTGGCTTCAGGGAGGCCGGGCAGCTTGAGGCAGCACCTCCGACATCAGGCAGCACACCCGCTGTGGTCTTCCAACATTGGCAGGGGCCTTTGTTGTGTGATTTGGTGCTGTTTGTGCATGTCTTAATAGACATCTGTTAAGGAATTTGGTATTTTTCTGGTTTTATTCCATGGATATTGGGTCTGAGGGTATGTGGGTACTATCATTGGATAGCCCCGGTTTTTCTCTATATTTTATGTCTTGCAGACATTTTTCATATTCTAAGTTTTAAGGGGTCATTTCCTCATTTTTCATTTATAAAAGATAGCTGTTTAATTTTGTTTTTCATGTTTTACAGGCTAACCTTAAGTCTTAGGGTTAAGTGCTTAGTACCATTGGATAGGGCTAATTTTTCTCTATATTTCATGTCTCAATGTTGTTATAGCGTAATTTTGTGTTTTATATGGTGAAATTCTGTGTTTTAAAGGTTTTAGTAGTTGTAGCTAATTTTTCTAAGTAGATTAGTTGTTTTTATTGGTTTTCTGGCTTCAGGGAGGCCAGGCCGCTTCAGGCCGCACCTCCGATGTCAGGCGGCCCACCTGCCTCTGTTTTAGAAGGTTGGGGAGCGCTTCTGGATGGTTTTTATTCAATTTGGCGGGTAGAGGCGCCAGATTTGTGGGTGTGCATGGGCTCTTAGATGGTGGTCTGTGTGTACATAGTGAAGAAGACAGTTTGGGGCAACTTTAATTATCATACAACCATCTGGAGGTGATATCCTGGTTCCTCACTCAGTTTTCACTGTTTATGGCCACAATTTGGCTGTGATTGTTGCAAGTGAGTTCTTCATTTAACTTAACTTTGGCAACTGTTTTCTCTGTTATAGTCTTGCAAGCTATAGCAAGTATTATCGCTGTCTCTGGTGTGGATTTGCAGCCTACATCAAGTATCTTTGCTGTCTCTGGTGTGGACATTGGTCTACATTTCAGTTCTTTGGTCTGGTAGTCTGGCTGGTGACTACTTTCTTGGCTCATCAAGCAGTCAAGTGTGTTGGAAAGGGGGCTTTAGCAACACGGGAACCAACTTACTTTAGCAAGTAAATCTCACTCTATTTTTCTAAAGGGACAGGGGATTTTCTCTCTGGTTTTTCTCCAATTACCTTGGTCAAGGCCTATAGCTAGTACTATAGGATTGTCTACATTTCTGGCGCCCAACGTGGGGTGAACTTGCTAGTTCTTTGGAATCTCTGTTTTCTTTGGTTGGCTCTTTTTGGTGTTTTGGACTGGAAGAATGGCTTCTGGTTCTGCTATTTCTGTGGTGACTGTCAGTGGGGGAGATAGTCCTCCTGCTGTGATGGTCAAGGAGTGTGTAAGGATTAAAACTTGGGATGGTACCAAATTTAATGGGGAGGATGTCAAGTGGTTTCTAGAGAAGTATGAAACTGCTTCTGGAGTGGATGGTGCTTCCTACCTGGACATGGTGAAGCAGATTATCTTCTTCATTGGTGATAGGGCAGTGGAGAAGGAGATTGTGGCCATGTCTGGCTACAAGAAGAGGGATTGGAAGTTATTGTGTAGGGAGATGGTAGATAGATGGGGTTTCAGGTTCACTATGGTGGATCTGAACAAGGTTGTCAGTGAATGGCAATCTTATGGTGGTGTTGGTAACTTGTATAGTTACAGAAAGTTTCTACTACAGTTTGATCCTGTGGTGGAATACTTGGTGGAAGTGGAGGAGCTGGCACATGAAAATGCTGCCAAGGATGTTCTTTGGTCTGCCCTGGCTAGAGATGTCAGGATGGATGTGTTGAAGGAGTTGTCAAGAAAGGAATCGATGAAGACTCTTTCTAATGGGGACCAGAAGTTTCCTGCCTTGGATAAGGTGAAGGAGGCTGTTGAGGCCCATTTGAAGTTATTGGCTGCGGACACCTATCAGGAGGGGTGTGCCAAGTATGTCAGCAAAGTCAGTGAGGCTTTGGCTGAAGAGGAAGTTAGGGAGAAGAAGGAGGAGAAGAATATGGTGAAGGTTCCAAAACAGGAGAGGGACCCAATGGTGGAGCAGTTAGCTGACCTGAAAAAACAGCTCCACATTTTTGTGCAGGAGGCTAAGAAGGTCAATAAGGCACCTTCTCAGCCTAGAGAATTTGATAGGAGGGCTGGTAGGAGTGATCCTTGGGTCTGCTATTATTACAGCAGGAGGGGGAACAGGTCCAATGATTGTTGGGCATTGAACAGGGATGTGTCTCAAGGAAAAGTGGAGTTTGATGGCAGGGTTTTCAAGTTCCCTGACGGTTCATTTGTGAAGCCCAGTGAGGGGAAGGCTCCTGTTGATTTGGTCAGGAGAAGGGGAGGTCTCAATCAAAGGAGGCCAAGGTTTGAGGAGATTCCTGATCAAGGGAAGTCTTCTGGTAAGGAGGATGAGGATGTCAAGGGAAAGGGGAAGGAGGTCAATAAGGTCTCTTTTTCTACTTCCCTTGGTGGTTTGGAGTTGTACTCTTGTGATGTACAGTCAAGTGGTGAATTCTTTCCTGGTGTTTATGATGTGAAAGCAAGGAAGGTGGTAAGGCCTAAGAGCAGTTCTCAGGCCCAACCAAAGCCAAATGCTTCAAAGGCGGATCCTAAGCTGAGTGAAGCTAGGAAGAGGTACAGCAAAGAGGAGCTGTACAAGATTCAGAAGGGTATGACTGACATGGGCCCCCCTAGTTGTGGCACATTGGACATGAATGGTGAGCCAATGCCAATGGAGGTGGATTCTGACTCTGAGGAGGATGTCCCTTTGGCTTCATTGCCAAAGCCTGCTGGAGTTAGAGGTTCAGGTGAGGGATCTGGTTTGGTTCCTGTTGATAGTAAATCTGTTGGTGGTGCTGGTCCTCAAGAATCTTCTAGGACCAAGGTGGTGAAGCCAAGGGTTCACTTTGAGAGGCCAGTGGTTTCTGGTCAAGTCAATGTTATGGACTCTGTCCTGTAAAGGATGAATCAGGGTCAGGTTTCCCTATCTTATGGGGAGTTGTATGCTATCAGTCCAGGGTTTGCTGATAGGCAGAAAAAGTTGTTGACCAGGAGAAGAGTTTCTTCTGGGGAGGTAGAATACATTTGTGATTCTTCTGAAAAGTTTGGTGAGGGGTTGGAAACTCATTTTTCTGCTCCTCTGGGATATTTTAATGTCACTCTGAATGGCAGGGAGGCAAGGGCATTGGTGGATTCAGGTTCTCAGATAAACCTGATTTCTTTGTTTGAGGAAACTCATTTGGGCCTCCCCATCAAAACTGGTATTGGTGGGAATTTGAGAGGGATCGGTGGTAATGTCACTGAATTGGTTGGAACTTCAGAGTTTGTGAAGTTAGATGTTGGCGGAGCCTCAGGGAAGGTTCATTTTTACATTGCTAAAGGTAATGTAAAAGCAGTTTTAGGCAGGCCATTCTTGATGGATTTTCAGACAAGAATTGGTTATCAATTTGATTTGAGAATCAGTTTGGAGTTGACTGGTGAAGATGAAAGGAGACTTCACATGAGGTTATCATCCCCTGGAGAGGATGGTTGGGAGACCAGGCCTGGTTTGTCTTCAATGTGCCAGTGCATGGAGTGCTGCAGGAGAAGGAAGGAAGTGGGTGCCGCCTCTGGTTTTTTGGAGTGTGGCTCAGGCTCTATTGAGAGTCTGTCTTTTTTAGAGTAATGAGGGCTGATCACCCTAGTGCTACAACCTCTCCCCAAGATGAGGAAATCCCAGGTTGTAGTAGGTCAGCTCCCTTGGAGATATATCAAGTGGATTTTCAACTTTCTCTTTTTAATGTTTCTCTTTCTGCAAGTATTCATCAAGTCTCTGTTCTCTCTCAAGATTCTCAATTATTTTTAATTCAAGCTCAAGGAAGAAGATTGGTTATATATCTTTATTGAAAGATATGCGGAAAAGTTTTGGGGTGGTGAGATTGGGGTCTAAAAGTAAGTCCTCCCAATTGTGCACCGCTAGGGTTTCTTCTACACCTTTCAAAAACATTACCTGGGCCACACCTGTGAGAATTGGGGAAACCCCTGGTTATTTTTGTAGGTCAGAATAAAACTCAAGAAAAGAAGATAAAAATTTCAAGATAATTCAAGAAAATCAAGAAAAAAATCTGAAGATAATGAAGAAAGAAGATTCAAAATATTTTTGTGAAGATTTTCAAGATCAATTTTTGAGCCTCCAGCATGAGGTTAAACTGCAGAAAATTATGAAGAAAGGAGATCATCAAGATCAATTTTTCAGCCTCCAGCATGAGGTTAAACTGCAGAAAATTATGAAGAAAGATCATCAAGATCAATTTTGGGCCTCCAGAATGAGGATAAACTGCAAAATTTTAAAAGAGTTGATTCTGAAGATTTGGAAGACGGAAGTGAAGATGAAGATTTGGTATTGCGGAAAAGTTTTGGAGTGGTGAGATTGGGGTCTAAAAGTAAGTCCTCCCAATTGTGCACCGCTAGGGTTTCTTCTACACCTTTTAAAAAAATTACCTTGGCCACACATGTGAGCAATGGGGAAACCCTTGGTTTTTGTTCCAGGTCTGGTGGTGAAGATTTCCTGATGATCCCTCAAGTTGAAGGTGGAGCGGCAAAGTATAAGAAGGTAGCGCAGAAGATTAGGCCTGTTAATGAGCCTATGCCTGTGGGTTTGAATCCGCCCTTGAAGAGACCTACTTTGTCAAGAGATCCCTACTGTACTCCATTGGTGAAGAATCCTCCAGAATTTGTAGAGATGGCTAGGGTGACTGCGGAAAGACTGAAGGTTGTTAATTTTGGTCCTGATGGGTGGTTGTCTGAAGAAGAAAAGAAGTTGTTGTTTCACGTTATTGTGCTAAGGGAAAAGGCTGTGGCTTTGGTTGAGGAAGAAAGGGGTGTGTTGAAGCACTCTTATGGGGAACCTTACTTGATTCCTGTGTTTTGTCATGAACCTTGGCAAATCAAACCTATTCCGATTCTAGCCGCTATCAGAGAGGATTTTGTGGAGATTGTTAGGTAAAGAGTCAGGACTGGGTTATACGAACAATCGACATCCAGCTACTCAAGTCCGGTTTTCTGTGTAAAGAAGCAGAATGGAAAGTTGAGGGTGGTTCATGATCTTAGAGCCTTGAATAGAGTCACTTCTCAAGGATGCTGGTATGCCACCAAGTGCAGAGGATTTTGTTGAAGCTTTTGCTGGAAGGGTGTGTTATGGTTTGGGAGATATTATGGGCGGTTATGATGAAAGGGAGCTTCATAATGATTCAAGGCCTCTCACAACTTTTGAGACTCCTTTGGGAAGATTTCAACTCACTAGGTTGCCTCAAGGAGCAACTAATTCAGTGGCGGTATATCAAGCACAGATGGCTTGGATTTTTCAGGATGAGGTTCCTACTCATGCTGGTATTTTTATTGATGATTTTGGAATTAAAGAACCATCCACTGATAATGATAATGAGGTGTTAGCGGAGAACCCTGGCATAAGGAGGTTTGTTTGGGAATATGCAATAACTCTAGAGAGAGTGTTGTTTAGGATTGAAGAGGCTGGTTTGACCATTTCAGGGTCAAAATTCTGTTGTTGTGTTCCTTCTTTGGAAATTATGGGTCATGTGGTATGTAAAGAGGGAAGGATTATGGCAAAGAAGAAGATTAATAAAATACAGTCATGGCCAAGGCCTAAAAATACTACTGAAGTCAGGGGATTTTTGGGTGTATGTGTATATGTCAGGATTTTTATTAAGGATTTTTCTTTGTTGGCTTCACCTTTAAGGAGGTTGACCAGGAAAGATGCAGATTGGGAATGGACTGAAGAGTGTGAAGATTCTTTTCAGAAGTTGAAAAGGGTTGTTGGTGATAATATTGTGCTTCATAAGTTGGATTATGGCATTGGTGCAGGAAAAATTTATCTGGCAGTGGACTCAAGCTATATTGCTGCTGGTGCTGTTTTGTCTCAGGAGGATAAGACTGGGAGGGTCAGGCCAGTAAGATATGAGTCTGTGGTGTTTAATGAGGTGGATTCTAGGTATTCTCAACCTAAGTTGGAATTGTGTGGTGTGGCAAAAATTTTAAAGAAGCTACAGACTGTTTTGTGGAGGCAGCATTTTGAGCTGCAGGTGGATGCAAAATCTTTGGTTCAGATGATCAATACACCTATTCTTCCAAATGCTCCAATTACTAGGTGGGTGGCATTTATTCAACATTTTTCTTTTGACCTGGTACACAAACCAGGTAAAACTTTTACTATGCCTGATGTATTATTATCAAGGAGGCCACCTACAGATGAAGATTCTGAGGCTAAAGAGTTTGATGAAGATGTTCCAGAGGTTAGAGCCAGTAAAAAGGGTGCTGAAGATTTTTCTGACCTCCCCCAAGAGGCTAAACTGGCTGGATCTGATCTTGATTCTGGTGATCGGGATGTTTTTGTTGATGAAGATGGAGTTGTTGTTTGGGACAGCTCAAATTTGGAAAAGGGTGTTTTTGTTAGTGAACTGGATTCTCACAAGGTTCAGTGGAAAGAGAAGTAGGTGCCAAAATTTAAGGATTGGTGTCCTGGTTGGGCTGCTCAATTGGCTCATGTTCACACTGGTAATTTTGATGACAGAATTGTACCCTTGGATGTTGTTTTGTTGGATTTTGAAGATGAGACCTGGTGTCAGTCTGGGTTTTATTTTATTATGGTGGAATATCTGTTGACCTTGGAGAGGCCAGATAGTTGTGATGATGATACTTGGATGGCAATTAAGAAGAAGAGTCCTGGATTTTATGTGTCAGGAAGATGGTTGATGAGGAGGAGACATCCTAATCCTCAAGTTGTGGTGACTCAGAAGAAGGGTCAAGAAGTTGTGCTGAAGTCTTTTCATGAAAACCTTGGTCATAGAGGCTTTGGGGAGACTTATAGAAGAGTAGCTGACAGATTTTGGTGGCCAGGTATGAAGTTGGCTTTGCAGGGTTGGGTTCAATCTTGTGAAGAATGTCAAAGAAGAAGTCACTTGAAACCTAAAGAGGTCGGCTGTGCTACTGGTGAAACAACTGTTTTTGGAAGAGTCAGTCTGGATGCTGTCCATATTAAAGAGGGCAGGTATAAGTACTTAATTGTTTCCAGGGATGATTTGTCTGGTTGGGTTGAGGCAATGCCTCTGGTTAATTTGACTGCCAAGAATGTGGCAGAGTTTTTGAAGAAGGAGTGGATTTATAGGTATGGGTTGATGAAGTTGGTGACTGTTGATGGCGGGCCAGAGTTTGGTGCCGAATTTAAAGAAGCTGTGGCTAGTGTTGGTTCTAAAGTTAGAGTGGCTACACCTTATTATCCTGAAGCTGAAGGCATGGTTGAAAGAGGCCATCAAGCTATCAAGAATGCTTTGGTAAAGATGTGTGGGGATAGTGCTGAAAATTGGAGGCATTATTCACCCTTGGTGTTATTTGCTGATAGGGTAACTGTGAAGAGAACAACTGGCTATTCTCCTTATGAGTTAATGTTTGGTCAGAAAGCTGTTCTACCAGTGGACTTGGAAGCTGTCTCTTATCTTGGAATTGATTGGGATGAGGTGCACTCAACAGAAGAATTTATCTGTGCCAGGATGCAACAGTTGGAATGTAGAGAGGAATGCCAAGAGAAGTCATACTCTAGAATGATGAAGACTAAGAATCAATCAGTCAGATACTGGGACAAGAAGTTGGCTCATAGACTCAGGAATCTCTTGAAACCTGGTTGTTTGGTTTTGGTGTATAATAGAAGTTTTGAGAGTCAGTGGGGAAAAATGTTTGCTGAAAGATGGAATGGACCTTACAGAGTCAGATCTCAGGCGTCTGGAGGTTCTTATGTTTTGGAAGAGTTGGATGGTGCAGTCTTAAAGAAGAGAGTGGCTGCAGATCAGGTGAAGAGGTTCTATCCCAGAGGCACAAGGCATGAAGAAGATTGACTCCGCAATGAGGATAAACTATGGAACTTTCTTTAAGCTTTGGAATTTTTGGTGTTGCAGAGCAACTTTTGTGTTGGAAACTTTTTTTAGAAGGTACCCATGGGTGGGGCTTCTAGATTTGATCTTGGCAAGTGTAGGGGTAACTGATGGGCTGGCTGCTCTATCAACAGTTACCCCAGATTGTCTGTTTCCAACCCTTTCTCTTAATTTGGTTGAACCCTAGTATTGGTTTCTTTTCACAGGTTATAGTCCTCTATGACTTTAAACTGGAATTTCCTTTGGTTTTCAAGTGCTGGACTCTTCACTCTTATTGGTTTTGGTTTATTGTGTTGGATGTTGTGTTTTTTTTAGAAGGTACCCAGGGGGGGGCTTCTAGATTTTCTTTTGGCAAGTGTGGGGGTAACTGATGAGCTGGCTGCTCTGTAGAACAGTTACCCCAGAATGTCTGTCTCAAGTCTTTGGTTTTTCCTAGTTGAATTCTAGTTCTGTTGTTTATTATTCAGGTTTCAAGTCCACTATGACTTTAAAGTGGTTTGGGACTGGCTTCTTTATCTTTGGTTTATTTGGATTGGTGGTGGATCACTGGTGGTCTCCCATCATTTTTACTTATTGGAGGGATCCCACCCAGTGATCATTTCTATGGACCAGACTTTCTCTTATTGGACCATCTATGGAGCTGGACTGTCTTTGATTTTGTAGTTATGTTTTTGCTAGATAGTAGTTTCAGATTATTTTCTTTTTTCTCTTTTTTTCTTTTAATTTTTTATGGGGGTTGTTAAAATTATAAAATTTAAAAAAAAAATAGGGTGTTACCACATCAGGATCACCTGGATGTGGGCAAGCATTGGTGGGGAAAGGCTCATCAATTGGCCGGGCAATGCTATTTTATCATTTTAGTTTAGTTTATTTTTATTTTCTTTAATTTCATTTTTTATTTTATTTTATTCTCATTATTACCCTTAATTTATGTTTCTTATTTCAAATTTTTAAATTTTTTAAGGTGTATCCACATCAAGGTGCACTTGGATGTGGGCAAGGTACCAGGGGATCAGCTCATCAATTGGCTGGGGGATACCATTTTTATTATTTTTTATATTTTATTTTATTTCATTTATTTTTATTTTATTTTATTTATCAATTTTTAATTTTAGTATATTAGTAGATTACAAAAAAAAAATAATAATAATAACAATAATAATAATAATAATAATAATAATATATATTAGAATTTATAGTTATTAATTGTTTTTTATTATTTATTTATTATTATGTTTCTAATCTTTTTGCAGGAGCTCATTGTCTGGATGATGAAGCTTCTGGAGGCTGGTCCGGATTATGATGTCGTTTTTGTTTTTTGTTGGGGTTGTGGGAAGCACTGTGTTCTTTGAAGTGCATCCTACTGGAGAGATTATATGGATTGTAATGGGCAGGAATTGGATTAGAGGGAAGTTCAGAAGAGGAAGAAGAAGAGGCAGGAATGGATTGTTGGAAGTCATTCAAAGGTCCATGGAGGGCAAAGGCTTTTAGCATGTTGGAACACACGGTGCTTAGGTGTTGTTTCATGTCTCCATAATCCAGGGTCAAAGAAGTTTCTAGAGGTTGGCCAACTCCAATAGTAGATTCAGAAGGAGGGGTGCCAACTAGACAAGAAGAATTGGATTAGTAATTATTTTTGTTGAAGAAATGGGATGAATTAATTTGGTACTTACAGATTGGAAGCTCATCAAATTTGTAAGCAGCCGGAATTTGGACTTGTGAAGATTTTGGAATGGTCATAGTAGGTGGATCAATCAGGGAAAGATATGGATTCTCTTGGTCTTCCTCTGAAAGATTTTGAGAAGGTGAACTAGGAGGCTGATGTTTCTGGGGCCTAGTTGTAGCAGCGGGATTTTTGTTGTTGTTGTGGTTGATATTTCTGTTGGATTCAGCTGGAGGAGGTGCTGGTGATGGAGTACCAGGGTTTTTAAAAGATGGAGCAGGAGAGGGTGATTTGGAAGCAGATTTTTCTCTTCTGGATGGTGCTTTTGAGGGAATGGAACTGTCAGAAGAATAGTTGGCTGACAGAGGAGAGGTGTAGTTTTGTTGTCTTAACTGGGGACAAAGTTGTTGCTTTGGTGCAGTGTTGGGTGCTCTGGTTTCTTCCTGGGGTCCTCTGGCAGGTCTCCTAGAAGTTTGGGAAAATTTGGAGATTTTGGACCTTGAAAAGGTTGGATGCATTGCTCTGGGAGCAGTGGGAGGTAATTGTGTGGAGTTTTTTTTGTTGATTGGTTGAATTTGGCTGTTTTCTGGTTGTTTTTGGAGGTTTTGAGCCTGATTTTCACTGTCTAGTGAGGCGGGCGGGCCGCCTGGACGCAGTCTAGAAGCCTAGGAGCTAATTTAGCAGAGATAAAAGCAGTTTTTTTGGAAGCTAAGGCTGGTCTTTTGGGAAGAGTTCTGGAAGCTGAGCTTCTGTATCTTCTGGAAGGTGCTGAAGATAAAGAGGAAGAGGAAGGACCAAGCTCTGGGGATCTGGTAGGGGATCTGGAGATGTATTTATGAGAAGGTGAAGGAGGAGGAATAGGGTAGTTGGCATCTCTGTCACATTTTTTCTTTTTGGAGTAGCAAGAATCACAAGCTCTGTTGTAGAATTTGGATTCAGGAGTTGGAAGAGTGAATGTGCAAGCTCTGCACATGTGGATGCACTTTTTGCAGGCATAGTCCTTGGGAGAAGTGAAGCAAGGAAGAGTAGAGGGGTCAACATCAGGGGATCCAGCCATGATATGTGGTGAGAAAAGATGATGGAAAGAGATAGGAAGGAGATTTTTGTCAGTGATGGGTAGATGATGAAGTGAAGGTGGAAGTTTAGCAGGTTGGCTGTAGATGTATTCTGTATGAAATTGGCTGCGTCTATTTTATGTGAAATTCCGGCAGTCCATCAAGACTTTAAACTGAAATCTGGTTTCTGGTAGTCCTCCAAGACTTTAAACTGGCTGGTTTCAAGACTTTATCAAGATTAGTCTGTCAATAATTTAAACTGAACACTGTGTTAGTCCCCCAAGACTTTAAACTGAGGATTGTTGTTGGTTCAGTCCCCCAAGACTATAAACTGAGGAACGGGTTTTGTTGTTGGAGTTGGTTTTGAAAGATTGGTGGAGGGTATCCACAGGGGGAGCCTCCAAATTTAGCAAGGCAAGTTTGGGGGTAATTGATGGGCTGGCAGCTCTATTCACAATTACCCCAGAATGTTAGTTTTTTCTCTGTGTCTTAATGTGGTTGATCTCTGGTTCTGGGTTTATGATTTAGGTTTTTGAGTCCCCCAAGACTTTAAACTGAGGGTTTTTTTGAGTTCCCCAAGACTATAAAATGAGGATGGTCCCCCAAGACTTAAAACTGAGGGTTGTTTTGTGGTTACACCCTATAGAGGGTGTGGTCAATTTTTCTTTTCTGAATCAAACTCAAGTACTAGTGGAATTACAGAGGGAATCAAGAGATGAAATGAAGTGTTCAGAATTAGCCTTGAACTGGTGAATGAGGTGTCTTCTGTTCTCAATGTCCTGTGTATCTCTAGCAGGATTGGATTGGAAGTAGTGAAGCAGAAGTTGTTTCTGTTGAGATGTGTGTTGTTGGAACTTGGCCTTGATAGTGGGCAAGTGGTTTGGTGTTGGTGGTGCAATGGATCCTAAATTGTTATCATCACTATCAGAAGGTGGAGGAACTGAGAAGTCATCATTTTTAAAGTTGAAGGAAGAAATGAAAGTTCTTTACCATCAGATTGACCAGGGATGGTGGAACTTGTTGTTCTATGGGTTGTGGCACTCTTCTGGGAAGGGTGAAGCTTTTTGATTAATCTGGGTATCAGAATGGATGGCCTAGATCTTTTGGTGCTGGTAGAAGATGGTCCAGGTTGAGGTGGAGGTGAATCTGTTGCAGAAGATAATGGACAAGGTCTGTAGAAAGGCTTCTTTCTAGATTGGCAGACATCGCAGAACGTTCTGTATGGATGGACAGGTGGTGTCATGGCGCAGATTAGATTATTGTCAATGCAGTATTGGCAAGGACCCATTTCAGAGGCATGTTTGGGAAGAAGGTTGAACATGGTGGTTTGATAAAGAATGAATGTGGACATTATTAATTGGAGGGAGGATGTGGTCTTCCAACATTGGCAGGGGCCTTTGTTGTGTGATTTGGCGCTGTTTGTGCATGTCTAAATTGACATCTGTTAAGGAATTGGGTATTTTTCTGGTTTTATTCCGTGGATATTGGGTCTGCGGGTATGTGAGTACTATCACTGGATAGCCCCGGTTTTTTTCTATATTTTATGTCTTGAAGAAATTTTTCATATTCTAAGTTTTAAGGGGTCATTTCCTCATTTTTCATTTATAAAAGATAGCTGTTTAATTTTGTTTTTCATGTTTTACGGGCTAAAATTAAGTCTTAGGGTTAAGTGCTTAGTACCATTGGATAGGGCTAATTTTTCTCTATATTTCATGTCTCAACGTTGTTATAGTGAAATTCCGTGTTTTAAAGGTTTTAGTAGTTGTAGCTAATTTTTCTAAGTAGATTAGTTGTTTTTATTGGTTTTCTGGCTTCAGGCAGCACCTCTGACGTCGGGTGGCCCACCTGCCTTTGTTTTAGAAGGTTGGGGAGCGCTTCTGGAGGGTTTTTATTCAATTTGGTGGGTACAGGCGCCAGATTTGTGGGTGTGCATGGGCTCTTAGATGGTGGTCTGTGTGTACATAGTGAAGAAGAAAGTTTGGGGGCAACTTTAATTATCATACAACCATCCGGAGGTGATATCCTGGTTCCTCACTCAGTTTTCACTGTTTCTGGCAACAATTTGGCTGTGATTTTTTCAAGTGAGTTCTTCATTTAACTTAACTTTGGCAACTGTTTTCTCTGTTATAGTCTTGCAAGCTATAGCAAGTATTATTGCTGTCTCTGGTGTGGATTTGCAGCCTACATCAAATATCTTTGCTGTCTCTGGTGTGGACATTGGTCTACATTTCAGTTCTTTGGTCTGGTAGTCTGGCTGGTGACTACTTTCTTGGCTCATCAAGCAGTGAAGTTTGTTGGAAAGGGGGCTTTAGCAAAACGGGAACCAACTTACTTTAGCAATTAAATCTCACTCTATTTTTCTAAAGGGACAGAGGATTTTCTCTCTGTTTTTTCTCCAACTCCCTTGGTCAAGGCCTATAACTAGTTCTATAGGATTGTCTACACTGCCTCTGTTTTAGAAGGTTGGGGAGCGCTTCTGGTGGGTTTTTATTCAATTTGGCTGGTACAGGTGCCAAATTTGTTGGTGTGCATGGGCTCTTAGATAGTGGTCTGTGTGTACAGTGGCCGGACAATAATTTCCACCTGTTTTTTTTCCACATAAATCCCTTAATATTCACTCTACAGACATGAGCTTGTACATTTCTAACTCATACGACCATGTAGAATAGGACTGTCACAAAATAAACTCAGCTGGACACCAATTTGTAGAAAGATTACATTTTTTGAAAAAACATCATTCTTCAAATCGACAACAAGAAAGTTGACAAGTGTATCCTTTTCCTTAATGAAAGGGATGGGGTTGGTATGAGCATTGAGTAAAAAAGTTTGGTGAAAGGTGGACAAAATTGAGCAAAAAAAGCATCACCAAGATGTAGCTTTACTGTTTGCTTCCCTGGCAACTTGCACCTTTGAAAGCAAAGATGCAATCAAGTTTCTGAAATATGGTTAGAAAATCCATTCCAAGCCTATTTAAAGGCATTAAACATAGCAGGAACTGTCATTGGGTGATAAAATTACAAAACTATATTTTTGATGTGTTTTCATGTGTTTGCAACAAGGCTTGAATAATGTGATTGGATTGTGCCAGGAGCACAGATTGTGTTTTAATTGGAATAGTATGTAGATGTTTTAACTATTTTGATCTTCATTTCATGGATGAGATGTTGTTTGTGAGCTGAGGACCCTGTTGTAGTTTGAGTAAAAAGCGGAAAAAAAGTTAAATATTGGATAAGAGATTAATGAGTCAGTTTGGAAAGAAAAGAGAAAGAAAGGACAAATTACCAAACTGTGAAAGGTAAATCATAAAATTAGTATGATCTTGAGGCGTGAGTAGAAATTGTGGTGGTGTTAGGAAAAAGAAAAAAAAGGCCGATAACCTGAATTATGCATGCACCAGATGAAAATTTCTGTCCGGCCACTGTACATACTGAATAAGACAGTTTGGGGGCAACTTTAATTATCATACAACCATTCGGGGGTGATATCCTTGTTCCTCACTCAGCTTTCACTGTTTTTGGCCACAATTGGCTGTGTTTGTTGCAAGTTTAGTTCTTCATTTAACTCAACTTTGGCAAAAGGTTCTCTGGTATAGTCTTGCAAGCTATATCAAGTATTATTGCTGTCTCTGGTGTGGATTTGCAGCCTACATCAAGTATCTTTGTTTTCTCTGGTGTGGACATTGGTCTACATTTCAGTTCTTTGGTCTGGTAGTCTGTCTGGGGACTACTTTCTTGGCTCATCAAGCAGTCAAGTGTGTTGAAAAAGGGGCTTTAGCAAACAGGAACCAACTTACTTTAGCAAGTAAATCTCCCTTAATTTTTCTAAAGGGACAGGGGATTTTCTCTCTGGTTTTTCTGCAACTCCCTTGGTCAAGGCCTATAGCTAGTACTATAGGATTGTCTACAACGGGAAAAAAAGTGGCAACCAGCTTTTGCATTCAGTTCACTTACTGAATTGATTCAATTCAGTTTGTGAACTGAACTTGACATATGGTTTCCATTTTTTTCCCCTGTAACCTCTAAATGACTACAAAATATTCCAAAAACACCACAAAAATTGTCACCAATATGTGCAATAAACACTGCTAAAAAACATAAAAACACGCCAAAAACACCACTAAACACACCACTAAACACACCACTAAACACACCACTAAACAATAGAAAAATAAACCAAAAATATCACAAAATTCCACATAAAAAAACACCAAACTAAATTGAGGCATATTTGAAACTTAAAACAAAGGGAATTTTAAATTTTGAGATATAGGGAAAGTCAATGAATTAAATTATGTAATAGGGAAAAATATACAATATGAATTGATGGGGGGTGGGAAAAAAATGAAGTCAGTAAAAATATTACAATAAAATGTTATTAATTTCAGTGAGGGGTGTGTTCCAAGGATTGATGGGTAGGGAAGGAGGTTTGTGTGTGGAAAGTGAAAGGGATGTTTTAGCTAATATGTGACTATAAAAAAATCATGCAAAAAGTGCTGATTTGAGGTCAGAACTGATACCCATTTTTGAAATAAGTGACTTATTTTCAAAATTCTAGTACTGCTTTATAATTCAAGATTTGGTTTTAAACCTGCACTTAATTTGAGTGTAAATTTTCTAGATCTAGAACTCCCTATTACTTTTATGGCATGACGGAGAGAATAGACAAGTGAGATGTAATCAATCATAAAATAATGAAATTTGGTTGACATTCACCAGGAAAACCCAAGAAAAAAAAGTTCCCTCATTCTAGCAGGTAAAAAACTTGAAAAAAATAAACATAAGATCAAAGTTCAGTGAGTAGAAAGTTGTATTCACCACCTGTATGCATAAATTTGTGTTTCACCCATTCTTCAATCTTCTCTCTTACTGCTAGAACCATTCCCAATTAAATTTTAGCAATCATTATATAGTTCTTCATCTATCTATTTATCATCATGTAGGTGTCTTTTAGTTTATTCTCATTCTCACAGGTTCTTTTTTGGCTGACAAAAATAGTGTCTAAGTTTTGGTTTTTGGTTTATAAATAGCACTTTCTAAACCACCACATAGCTAAAGTCCCAATAACTAGAAGTGGTAAATGTTTTCACTTTAAAATAAAGGAATGATATCTTGTAAAATTCTTTGGAATTTTTCCTATAAATGAAAAAAATATGTTATTTTCTTGAAAAATGTTCCTCTCTGGGGCTGATTGATAGAATCCCTAAACCTAGTGATGAATGAAAAATCACAAGCTATAATAGTATAAACCTCCATCAAGTCATTTTAACTCAACCTAAAAATTTCATGCAGAGTCTTTCATTTCAGATTACTGAAATAGGGAATGTCATTTTTTTCAAATTGGCACCTAACTTAAGTTCAGATTACAAACCAATTTAGTGCTTAAAAACTTATTTCAAAAATGGGTCAATTCTGACCTCAAATCAACACTTTTTGTACAATTTTTTTTTCACAACCACATGTTGGCCACAAAACCCCTGTAATATGTCATGCAGAGACTTCCCTTACCACTCATCAATCCGCAGCACGCATCCTTCACTGAAATTTGCAACATTTTACTGCCACATTTTTAAAAGCTTTGAGTTTTTCTTAATCAACATTTCTGAAGTAATTTTTTATTTTTCTCATTAAAGTAAGTTCATTACTTTTTTTCTTGATTAATTGCCTTCTTACAGCTGAAGTTTTAATTTTTTTCCTGCATCTTGTGGCTGCTGAGATATTAAAATTAAAATTTGAGCCTTCTTTTTTTCACAATTTCACTTTTTTTTTGCTTCCATGTATTTGATACACATTCATGGCACATTATTTATGCATTTCACGTTCTCCATGTTCAATTTTCCCTAAATTTCATCTTTGCTCTTTCTCAATCTATTTTTTCCTACCTCTCTATCAAGGTAAGTGTCAACTCCTTTTTCTTTTTCATGTGTATCTGATATCTCTTTCTTTCTATAAAAAATGAAAATTTATAAATATGTAGGACTCTTATCTGTAGAACTCTGGACTTTTTTAACTCCTATTGTTCTCATTTTCACTACCACTTTCCAAATTATTGCATAAGTTTGAAAAAAATCTGGAATCAGGGTTAAGCTTTATCAAATTCCATGTCCTTTTTGCTTTATATTATTCAGAATCCTGCCTTTAATTCTCTTTGAATTGTTTTGGATTCTCCTTGGTGGTTTCTGAAATATTTAACTTTAGAGTTGATCCATTTTTTCCCAGCTTCACTGATATTTATTTTAATATCAAATACTTAGATGGTAGGTCTTTTTAAATGCTTATATAATGACTATCTAGGCATTTAGATTTTATTCAATTACCTGAACATTAGATCTGGATTAGTATTTGAGGCATCTTCAATGACTCTCTCTACAACACCTGAATCAATCTTATGTCAATTAGGTCTCACTTTCTATCATGAATAAACACTCCAATATATATAGGATGCTTATCTGGAAAATGGTTGACATTTTTAACCCCTCTTGTTGTCATTTTCACTATCAATTAAAATTTGTGTGAAAGTTTGATAAAAAATCTGGAATTAAGGTTAGGTTAAATCAAACCTAACTTCATTTATACTCAAGATTCTTTAGAAGCCTACCATTCATTTTCCTTTAACAGTTTTAAATTTGGCTCAGTTGTTTCTGAGCTATTGACCTTTAAAGTTGAAACTTTTTTTTGCACTATTTTACTTTTATTTGCTTTGATATTACATACTTAGCAAATAAAGCTTCTAAAATACTTATCTCATGATAATTTTCATATTTTTAGTAGTCATTTTTCATTTCTAATTAAAATCTCAAGTTTACTGATTTTTTGTGGACTTTTTGGCTTTATCTTGGTACACTTTTGGTGTTTTTTTGGCATGTATTTTTTTGATGGTTTGGATATTTTTAGGTTTTTAATTGTGGGATTATATTACAATAAGTAAGTATTCTATTTTTATAGTTTTTTATAAATATATTCAATTTTTTTTGTATATCATAGAATTATGTTGACTCAAATCAACAAAAATGGATACAGCTCTTCATTATTCTAGGAAAAATCATTAAATAAAAAGAGTATCCCCTGGTTTGGAATCAAGCAATAACTTCACTAATTTTAGCTGTTTATTTCAAACAAACCAAGACCTAAGAAAGTAGGTAAGTAAAATAAGACATGAAGGTTTTACTAATACTGAAAGTTAAGGTAGAAATGCAATGTACAGGGTCTAAGAAAGGTTGAAATTATGATCTTTCAATTTCATTTATTAATTTAGGCAAGTATCTAAGAATCTCATTTACTTAGAGTTTAAATCCATTGGGCTGTGTGTTTTGGTACATGTTAACAATCAATTTTTGCATGATTTCATGTCATTTTTTTTGTCAACCACATTTATTTTCATGAAGTCTAAAAAATTTAACCTTGATATTTGCTTTTATTGAATTTTTTATTACTAATTTATGGCTTTAAATTTAAATTTGGAAGTCTGGAGCCTCTTCAAGGATAAAATTTAGGGGAAAGTATTTCCATTTTTTGGAGTTGAGAATTTAAGAAGAAAAGTTAGAAGAAGAGAAATTTATTGTATGTTAGACTTATAAAATTGAAAGGAGTGTAAATTTTACATTAAACATATAAAAATTTATGCACTTACATGCATGTATTTTATATTAAAACCACAAAATCAACAATGTACCAGATTTTTTTAGTACTTGATTAAATTTTTTTAATAAAAAAAATGACCAATTAATGAAGCATTCTTTTGCGTAAAACTTTTTTGGTGAAAAAAATGTTGGCACTCTTTAAAACAGAAAAAAAAAATTCTAGCTAATTTTTCAGTAAAAGTAATTTTTTCTGCCCTGAGCAGGTTTCTGACTTAGTGGAATAGTTGTACCATCAAAATAACCAATACATCTTGGGAAACCCTTAGCCTGCATAGCCTGTGATGATTCAAGTTGCTCTTTTTTTGTTGACCAGGTGAGAAGATGATATTTTATGGAGATTATAGCAGTGATGCATTTTTTTCCCCTGTGATTAATTGAGCCATACCCTAAGGAGAAGATATTCTCAAAACATTTCAAGGCAGCTCTATTACCATTGGAGCCCAAAAACATAGTGTGACAGCCAATTTAAATGAAGTATCAGGTTTTTATTTTTAAGAATTGTTATGAAACACAAGAAACTGAGTGTAGATAGCTTTAGGAGTTTTTGGGTGGTTTACTTTGGGGTATGAGTACTTGGGGCTTTCTTGGAAGAAGTTAAAGTTTCCTGGCAATTTTTGATAAACCAACAAAATCTTCTACAAGATTAAAATCAGAATCAGAATCCAAAAGAAATCAAAAGCTATGAAATTCATTTCTTGATTCAATTTATCATGATTTGAGGCTGAGGAAGGCATTACTCTTATATGATATAAAAATAAAAATGTTGTATGATTTTTTATGTTAAAAAGTTTTATGCTACAGAGTGCTGTGTATAAATGGGATGATGCTGAAAAATCATTGAAATGGGACTTTATGGTGAAACTGGAACTTTTGGTTGAGGAAATGCAGATTTGAGTGAAATAAGTCATTTATTTTACTTTTGAAATACTGTAAAGATTTCAAAGCTAAGGCAATTGAAAGAGGCAATGAGATCATTATAGAGGGAACATAACCAAGTGAAGTAACGGCCACTAAGGACCAAAAAATGATGACATTGGTAATTAAAAGCAAAATAAAAAGTATTTCTTCTAAATAGTAAAACAGATCAGGTACTACTTGTGGTAAACTACTATGATTAAAAGTAAGGTTACCTATGGATTAGGATGATAATTCTGAGTTGAAAGCTACAAAATGTTTAGATGATGATGTACCAGAGATATAATATTGGTAAATAAGTTTGTCAACAAAATAAGATTTGCCATCAATGTGGCGCATCATCAAAGTAGAAAGGATGTTAGAGTGGAGGACTTTTGAAACACAGCATACAAAAGCTACAAATCTCAACAAATACATCAGTGCTGGGGCTAGTGTGTTTCCAAAATCTGCACTTGGATAAGTGCCGATTTGTAAGTGTGAGTCTGTCAGAATTGATACCCCGTTTTTCCTCTTAAGTGTGTGATAAAGAAATTAATGTCTATCTAACTGTCTAGTATCCCCTGCTCCTTTTCAATAACAAAAACTCGGATATGGAGAAAGTTATAGATAAATCATACATTTTGAAAATATATTTATGTATTGAAATCATTCATTGAGGTGGAATTATCATTTCAGAAAATTTTCATAATTGATGAGCACCAGTACAATGATAGATCTTGTCGGTCAGTCAGTCGTCTAGAAGAGATAAGAAAAAAAGGGAAGAAATGAGAGGAGGAGAAGGAGAAGAGGATTATAGGCAATAAAAGAAATAAAATTTAATAAAATTATTTAATTTATTGAAAGGAATCAACGACGGGTTTCTTGAGAGGTGACAAAAATGAGGTTATTATTAATCAATAATATTATTAGGATGTAAGGACTATGCGCAGCAGACACTATGATCACTATCAGACTTAAAGCAACCTTTAAATTGTTATATAGAATTTTAATTAGAATTTTATTACTAATAAAAAGAATATAAATGTAATATAAAAATTGTATTTAATTTGTTGAGTGTATAATAAGTGATAAGGCTACAGGGGATTATCCAAGGCCCTTTTATAGGCAATGGGTCCTCTGAAGCGCTACTATATTTGTAAATACAATGATTAGAATGGAATAAAACAAACATATCAAAAGAGTAAATGAAACATAACAATATAGAGAAAAACATGAAACAAATAATTAAAAGCCCAATTAAGAATCCAATTTCCCCGCCATTAATTCCCAAATCAGTAAGTGACAATAGTGAATAACTAAACAAGATTGGAAACATAGGAACTATGAGAAATATAATTCCCAACAGATGGTACATTCTGATTAAAGGATATTTTAAGTGAAACAAAAAATAATTTGACGCAACAAAACAAGCAATTAATCTCAATTTAGTCCAAATTAATTTATTTGTTTTTTCTAACACAATTAAGGGTCAAAAGAAGCGTCCTTAATTATTGTTTAGTATCATATGAGAGGTATTATTTAATATATAAATTTAAGTAATTAATTTAAATATATTATAAATCAAATTTACACTTGTAATTATAATATATGTTTTTTAATTAATTAAATATAAATTTATAATTATTAAATACATAAAAATGCGCCATTATTTGTAGAATATATTATATTATGCTCAATTTAATTGTATATATAAAAATATATATAACCAATAAATTTAATGTAACACTTGTATATAATAAAATTCTTATATAATTTCATTATGCAATAAAATATTAAGTTATATTCATTAAATACAAGTCTTACCCACTCTTTAAAGTTTTATAATTTATATATCATTTACTGGACTCCTGGAATAGCCTGGCTGACAGATCTCATGCAAAAAAGGTGAGAGGGGTAAGCATCAACATATTATTTTGTAGCATCAAATTTCAGCAGTTAATTTTTTTTTTGGAGCCAATCACTGGAAAAAAAAAAGCTGGCACCTGCTAGAAGGTTCCTATCCCTGACTGAACTAAGGTAGTTCAATTGGGGGGAGGCACCTGCTAACAAGTGCCAACTTTTTTTTCCCGGTGAATAATTGTGGAGAGACTATATTTATATAGAAAATCAATTCATTCTATTACGTTGATTAGATAGAAAATCAATGTTTGTGTTTCTGAAAACTAATTAGTCCATTTCTATATCTTTTCACATCTTAGAAACAATAGATTTCATGAAAACAAAAATAAGTTAAAAAAATCATGTCATCTCATTTTTATGGCGTTGTAGCATAGGACAAAAAAAAAGAAAGGTGGATGTGGTGATATGGCTTAATTTTGATTCAAGTGGTGGATCTTGAGTAGGAAACGGTTGGAGGAAGCAGAGATCCCGATGGTATGGCGATGACAGATGTAGTAGCTTATTTATCTTGGATTTAGTGGAGCACTTAGCGTTATGTATTTAGCTAAGCTCAAAGATGATCGCCAGTTTGACGATGATGCATCGTTACAGCCCAGTGTCAATCAATTGTCACATTCGAATTTCAGCATTTTTTCACGAAATAGTTGCAAAAGTCAATCTCCATCCAAGGAATATCACTCACAGCTCGATTTGGTAATTCTGCACATTTTTACAAAGCTCAGCACGTTAGTATACCTGTCGAATCGAGGTGGGGCAAACATTAACCTTATTGGGACTAGATAAAATAAACAAAAGATGTCTGCTTTGCGATGATTTCACTCATTACATAGTCATGTAGGAGTTCAAGATGTTTACGTAAGTGAGTTAGAGTGTCAAGAAACCAGAAAGTGGGAGTGACGCTTAGATTCTGGAACAGACAATCCCCACTTTTCATACATTTGATAGAGGGTGGTATCAGAGATCCAAGCGTCAGCTTTCATCGTAAGTTTTACAAATTTTAGCCTGGCGTTGGAAACAATTGCTGAAATCAACACAGCCACAAACATTAAACGTGACTGGTAATTGAGGTGTAACGACCCATTTTCTCTCTTTTTTATTTTATTTCTTTTTACATTTCCTGTCTCCTGTTTCTGCTGGTGGCATCCACATCAAATAGAGACTCCTGTATTATGCATTCCTCAGATCATCAGCAAGTTCAATTATTTGATCCCAGTCAGTTTCTCAACGCCACACAGATTCCCCATGCCGCTTACACCAATATATCTCCTAAATATCTAAATACTAGTTCACAGCCAGGATTTGAAGAGCACACCATTGCCAAATTTGACCATCAAACTACAACTCGAAATAGGGCTCTGAGAGATACATTTATTTCTTTTGTAAGAGATGCTCCCGAGCGACTCAGCTGGACTTTACAGGATGCTGTGAATGGGACTGTCCCGTGGTGGAGACAGAAAGAGAAGGACAAACTTCACAAGATCACGGTGCCTGAGCCTTCATCCTCTCCTTTTGCTTACCTTAAATCTTTTGTTTTTAACCCGTCCGACGATTCCAATACTTCTTCTTCTGATTCAGCTTCTTCTTCTTCGTTGGAAGCTTCATCTCACCCGGCAGTATCTTCATCCACTCCGAATTCCGACCCCAATTCAAATTTTCAAGATCCCCCATCACCGGACCAAATTCTTAACGCCAAGAAAGCAGTCCATGATCAAATACTTTATTTGTTACCAGCAAGATATCCTGGATTTGACACGCTCTCATCTTCTGTCATCATTTTGGGGGGGTATAGAGGCTCTGTTCTGGAAACCATTCCACAAGATGATGCAACCAAGCCCAAAAAGATGTGGCCAAATGTTAACCAAGCCATCCTTCACTCTGAATCGCCTGATCTATCAATGTTATTAGGCGACTTTGATGAAATTGATACAAGCAATGGTTTGCGTGGGTCAAGGATGTGCAACACAATAGCGGGACTAGTCAATATGGGATGGAGCTTAAGGCGAAGACTTGAAAGAATGGAGCGAGATGGTAAAGTTCATCTCACTCGCTGGGGATACGATTTTCGAGCTACTCTCAAGCATTCCTCCCAAAAATTGATTGCTGATTTAACCCAAATGAGAGAAGATTCTAAAGATTCTTGTGGAGCTACAATTTTTGCTCATTCCATGGGGGGTTTGGTCGTGTTGCATGCATTGGCTACCTGTCCGGATCCTACCATTTTTAAAAAGATTATATTTTTTGGGACTCCTTGGAGTGGATGTGCAGGCGTCTTCTCTCCACTGAGGCGTGGAGATGGATTTATGCGTCAGACAACAATTTGCGATGCGTTGACTACTTCTTGTAGGTTCTAGCCCTTTCATTTTTCTAACAACGCATTTTAGAGGACTAATATGTATTTTTGATGGGTGGCTAAAAAGCTTGGCCTTCTTCATTTCATCTGTTACCCACAAAACCAACATTCTACACTGAAAAGGGAAAGGTCATTGAGCTAGACTTAACAGATGTCAAAACTTGGGATATATATGGTTTGAGTCCATTAGCTGCGGGTCTGAGTTCTGGGCAAAACAATGATCATTGCCAAAATACTCCATCTAGCCACATGCAAGAAACTTCTGTTTTAGACAATTCGGAGCGTGGCAATGCAATGGGCATTATGCCATCAATGTCTACAAAAACCCATAAAAGACGCTCTCGTTCTCTTTCAGTTGACCTTGTTTCAAATTTACTGCACAATTCTTTACACCAACTACCTGTTAGAAGAAAGTCTTCTGAAAACCTCAAAATTTCTGCGGATAAAAAGCAACTTAATAGTCCTTTCCATCTTTCACGAGCTACTCCTCAAATCACTAATAATCATTTCAAACGATGTTTTCGTGCTGCTCAAGAGTTTAGAGAAGATATTATAAATGGTTACAGTGAAGAAAAAGCGAGAGCTGGATTATACCCTCCAATGGCTATTATTGCAAGCTATAATACTCCAACAGTCACTGGTGCAGTAATGAGTGATGAACGTCCAGAAACATTTATTAAAGAAGGATACGAAAGACTTCTATTTGAATGGGGAGATGGGGTTGTCACATGGTCAAGCGCTGTGCAAGTCCCAGGATCATGGGGGAGACACGTTGTTCAAGGTGAGTTAGTGAAACAAATATGTCATTTAATGATTTGCTATTTTTTTAATTGTGTGTATATTTCTTAATTGATCGTTATGTATTTTTTTAACAGTGGTTGAAAGCCAATATGGCCATATGACAATTATGGCTGATAATGTTGCGGTAAATGATGCACTCTTAGCACTTGATCATGCCCCAAAAACTTCAATCAGCAACACCAATCAGTGATAGTGCAAATGTTTTTCAAATTTGGAACTACTCAAATCGCATTTTTTATTTTATTGTTTATATATCTCTTCAGATTTTTCCACTTGATGGTCTAGCAAGCAAACCGATTTTGTGTGTACAAAGTTGACTATATACGTGATTCATTCTTAAAAAATAGTTGCATAATGGGGTAAATATTTAATGTACAGAATAATACACCTTTACTACTAATGTAAATCATTTCAAGTGTTAGTTAATCTATTATGTGCCAGTATGCCTAGAAAAACCTTTTCTTGTCTTTAATTTTTTTTTCTTGATCATAGTGTTCGTGTCTTTGGTTTAAATATTTTATGTGACGGTGCAAATTTGTTTCAAACTGCTAACAATCAAGCCTGCATGTCATAATTGTCATTTAGCATTTATTCCCCTTCGATTATTGTTGGTAATATACATAGCATTTATTCAGAACTCGTTCCAACTATGTAGCATTATGGTGACAATAGCACCCATTAGCGACTCGCTTTTTCTTATTGACTAGCGTGATCATTTTGCTTTATTTTATTTTGTGTTATCCGGACTAGCTGGTTTTTAAAAAGTAAGATTTATGGAATGATGGGCTACTACAATTCAGACTTATCATGGATATCAGATGATGGAATCGGGCCTTGATCTTGAGAGGTTTCCAATCCCATTTTTGATTTCAAAGCAGCCGTACGTTGACGATTACGTTTGGCTATCAGTCTCAAAGTCGTAGCTCTTTCACTTTCTGACATTTCGCCCCAATTAGTAATTCGAGAAATGGTCTGTTATTAAAAAAAATTATCGTATACATAGAATGAAGCATAACATGCGGGTGTTAATGACGTCATTGTTCGTGATTTTTTTAGGGGAAAAAAGTGATGTAGGTTTATACGGAAGGTTTTTTATATGATATGTATATATGTTTTAAAAGGAAAGGAAGGAGTTGTCAGTCATTATGAGTCACTATGCGGTTGTTTTTTTAGATTCATGATGCAGAGTATATGGAATGATAAATTGGTGATCTAAGAGTATGATAACTCTCTGTAAAATTTGAAGGGCAAGAACCAGAACTAAAACAAGAAATAATAAGATAAAATGAAAAAACCTACCCCATCGGTATTTAGAACCATTGGACCAAGATGATCTAATGAGATAGCTACGCCATCGACATTGATTTGTTTAAGTTGATGCGAGGGATTGGAGTCGGTTGAAATGGAGGCTGGATCAGGGAGAAAACCTATTGGATTTTGAGGGTTAAGTGTATCGGATGATGATGGTGGTTGTTGGTCCATGGGTCTATCTTCACCGTCATGATTAGCCACTGGAAGCTCATCTGAAGTGGCTTGAATACTAGACATCAACAAAAGCTGTTGGGGAATGGCACAATCGGGTAGGACAATTCAATTCGTAAATAGTTTTTTTTTTTTCGTAGTGCGTGTATTAGAAGAGAAAATAAGATAATCAGTTAAGTGATATCAAAGATAAAGATTCGTTGAACGAGTTGAAGAAATGAAAGGGGAAAAATTGAGCTAACAGGATGAATGATATAATAAAGCCGATGATAATGATGTTGGTGATTTTTAGTAGGAACCTGTTCCTTAAAAAAAGAAATGGACCGGTAAAAGAAAGGATGCGTTTGCTTTGGTAAAACACTTGAGAGAAGTGATAATATAGTATAGAAAAGCAATCTGATAAAAAATGATTTCATGAAATTTGTTTATTTTTGTTATTTTTGTTTAATGGCATAAACGTAGAAGCACTATAGAATTGAGTGTGCTGATGAATGAAATAATCAATGAATTAATTGATCGACGGATCCAGATTTCTGTGGAACATTACGCTTGAATCTTAATAAGCGGATATCTTGTTTTTGGAGAGAAGAGGAAAGTTCTGGAAAGTTTTTAATATATTTCTATACTTCCAATCTATGCTTGAATAACACAAATTAATACACAATGTTGTTAATGTTTTTAGAAAAACTGTTCAGATAGGAAATCAGTTTTACAAACCGATCAACAATCTGAGGAGGATTTCGATACCCTTTTCAAAAGTTGATTATTGAAATATAAAAGAAATATCTTTTGATCTGCCTCGACATTATTTTCAGGTATTTTTTCTCTATTCATCACTTTTATAATCCTCAATAAAAGAACGAAACAGCTCCATATTCTGGTCGAGTAGGCCTGAAAATCAATACCACAAAAAACCCGTTAGTACCTGTTAGCAGGTCTTTCTCCTTACTTTTGATTGAACGGTGACTTAACTCACCATAGTATCATTCTTCTTTCTTCTCAATGATCACCTTACCAATCTAACTCTTCAAACTCTTATCAGATTTATTTCTACCTCCTCTTCCTCCCATCTGCATGTATTTAATGAAACATATGTAATTATCAATACACAAATTTCTATTGAAAGCAAGAATCGCTGGTTTACAAATCTTTACAAAATAAATATTTTATAAGGAGCTTTCTAGGTATACATGAGCATTGACTTTTGTGCAGAGCCTTGTTTAGGCATGTTTTGAGAAAGTTCATCTGTTGAAAATGAGATCTATTATGTTTTTATATCAACTCAGCATCACAAAACCAGATATTTACAGCTAAACCAAAAAACACTTTGTGGAAATGGCCAAAAAACTTGTAACTCTTTTCGCATTCTTCACCAGTGTTTCCTGACTCCCCCTAGCAAACATACAGCCTAATTTGGAAATGAGCTCTCTAACCTGACCTGGCGGTATTTACTTATTTTTCTTTTCAACAAGAAACTAAGTGCTTGAACCCTGTGCACAATGGTTTACAAGTCATGTCAGGCTAAGGTCAAGTACAAGGACGTGAACTAGCTTGAATAGTCAGTTGTCTAGAAGATTTTAATGGTCCTATATGAATACTGTAGTTTTAATCCTCTAAGTTGTAAAATATAATCAAATATAAAGTTCTCAGTAATATAATTCTCACTATTCTTATATATGGCTTACAATCTTTGTAGTTGGTAGAAAAATAGATTATTTAATTCAGATACTATTCAAAAGTCTTATAAAAGCACTAATTGATATGTATTGTAATTTATTTGGTTATATTGGTTTAAATTGTAATGATAAAGAATGTAGAAACACAACCCAAAAACCTCCTCCTTTTATACACACTGAGTTCCCCAATAATTCCCTTGATGTACCACCCAATACACAGTTAATGACGCCTCTAAACAACTAATAGACATGCCCATCAACATTCCCAGTAACCCATGACATAATTAGAAGAGTAACAACCGCCAAAATCCTGTAATAATAAGGGAAATCCATCAAAATTAAAGAAAAAGACAAAAAGAGAGTATATGCGTATAAAACAATAATATTAAAGACTAAAGGAGACTTTTTTAAGGTTAATAATAGCTTAATAATAAGGGGGATTTACTGTAGAAATAATGGGGCTAATCCTGTCATTATACTACGTGAAATTCCCATTCAAAAATAACCAAAATTGACTGAGAAACCACCCAAAAACTTAAAAAAGAGCGTGAGAGGTGGGGTAACTACATGCAGTTCTTGGCAGGCGCTTGCATGGGTAAATCCTTGACTAAAATTAGGCGAATTTAAGCGTGGTGATGAAATAAAGTGCCAAGAGTGAGGTTATTAATGAAATTAGTGCATATAAACAAGGTCAATGCATTATTAATTAAGCTAGGACACTAAATAAGCGCCTGTCTCCTATTTTAGTGTGTTTCCCCACAGTGGGCGTAGAATGTGGGGTAATTATAGTGTGAAAAAGCTAACTTTGCTAAAAATGAAGCTATTCACACAGGAAAAAAGCAGGCAGTATGTGGCCAGTACACAGAAGCCATTTCTGACATAAAAAACACCAAATTTGAAAAGTGTTATTTTTATGCATTTAAATAGCCAAATCAATAGTTCTAAATGAGCCCAATTGATCTGTCAAAGCGCAATTTTGATATTCTCAATTTTATAGCGCATATAGTCAACTTTTAAGTGAAATAAAGCGCATTTCTTGTTTTTTGCATAAAACAATGAATATAACAGCTTTAAGTGTACTTAAAAATTATGTAGCCTTATACTTATGGTTCTTAAGATTACCCTAACATATTCCAACTCAATATTAAGTACATAAGACCTATAAAAGGTGGATATATGCATGTATATAAGGTGTTATAATGGCATTTTTTGTGTATTATCATAATTTTACTTATGTATACTATTTGTGTACTCTTATTTATTATTCCCATGTATAGTTCATGTGTTTAACATAACTTATAATTACTTTTTACTCAGTCCTGGAGATATACAGGCTGACACTCGCCCACCCAAAAAAAACAATAAAAAAAATGATAAGTTATACATTTTATTTTATTAATTTGTAATTTTCAGGTATTCAGAATAAATCTGTAGCATTAAAGATTCAACTTTAAAGAAATAAAACATAATAAAATATTATGAGTACTGGTTTTTTAACCCCTCAGCTGGTTGAACAGAAATTTATTTCTGTTTAAATTTTTTAAGAAGGGTGGATAAATTAGAAATTTCTTTTTCAGGTATCCATTTATCAAATTCATTTGATTTCCCTTTAAATCTTAGTAAATACTCAGTTCCTTTTTCTTTAGTAAGGATTCTTTTCTTGAGTATTTTTTCAATCTCTGCTTTTTCCACAATTTCTTCAGGCTGCTTTTTAGGCCTTCCCCTTCTTTTTGGAAATAAGTCAGGATCATTTGCATGGTAAGGTTTCAATAATGAGATGGGGAAAACTGGATGTTTCCTATCATATGGAGCATATAATATGACTTCCACTGCATTATTCCCAACCATTTTATTTACTACAAAAGGTCCTACAAAGGGATCCTTTAATTTAACATTACCTTGTAAGTTAAAATGTAGTGTTGGTATGAGGACTTCATCTCCCTTTTTGAATTCAAATTCTTTATGAGATTTGTCCCACCTTTTCTTTTCATATTCAAATTCTTTTTGGATGCATTCTTCTGCATGCTTTCTACACATTTGTTGCATATGAATAAAGGATCTAGTGCCAGGGTGTATATCCAACCTTGGTAGTTTATTTAAATGATTTACTGGGGTATTTGGTACGTATCCCAGCCAGAGTTCAAATGGTTTCTTCTCTGTTACAGAATGAGTTGTGGTGTTATAAGCAAATTCAAGGCCAGGAATTAATGTTACCCAGTCATGTGTGAATTTCTCATTGTCTTTGTATTCTAATCCAAAGGCAAAATATCTTCTGATCATGTCTTCTAGAGTTTGTATCATCCTCTCAGCCAGCCCATCAGTTTGTGGATGGTGTGCTGTAGACAATTTTAATTGACAACCTGATACTTCCATCAAAGATGTCCAGAACTCTGAAGTAAATTTAGGATCTCTGTCAGAGATTATGGCTTTGGGGAACCCAGCAGTATTCATCATCTGAGTCCAACATAGTAACGCCAAGTCTTTAGCAGATACCTCTTTATGGGTAGGGATAAACTTACACATTTTTGTTAATCTATCCACTATTACCCAGCAAGAATTGAAACTTTCTTTTCCTGCTAATGGCAAGCCAGTTACAAAATCCATGTTTATAATTTCCCATGGAGCTTTTGGCTGCTCTATTTGTTGTAACAACCCAGCTCTCTTCCCAGTTAATCTCTTAGATTTCTGACAAGAGTCACATGTTTCAATGTATTTTTGTACATCCTCTTTCATGTTTATCCACCAGGCTGTATTTTTAACTCTGGTTAATGTTTTGTTAAAGTCAAAATGACCAGCTAAGATGTCATCATGACAAGTACTCAACATTAACTCTTTCATAGAAGGTGGTATTACTATTACATTTCTTAACTTTTTCCTGTAATATATATATCCATCTTCAATTGATAGTTTACCTTTTTCCAACACATTTTTATACTTTGGAGGCAAGGTTTTAATTAATGCACTCATGGAGGCATTTGTTGGATCATTAAGAATGGTAGATAGTTTAGACAAATCTTTATCAGATGAATAATTTTCCAATATAGTTTGCATAAACTCTTCTTCTAAATCCACTATATAAATCCCAAATATATGTATAACCTCATTTTCAGGTACATAAGCTGGGTTGTCAGCATCATTTGGCAAAGGACTTCTGGATAATAAGTCCACATTTGAATGCAATGTTCCTGCTCTGTGAGTGATTGTCATTCTTCCTCTGTACTCTTGTACAGCTAGTTGCCATCTAAACATGTGCCTATTAGGTGTTTTCATGTTAAGTAATGATTTTACTGCACTGCAATCTGTTATAAGTTCAAACTTCTGGTCTTCCAGATAGTAATGAAGTTTCTCCAAAGCCCACACCACGGCTAAACATTCTAGCTGTGTGGCACCATACCTTAATTCTGTTTTTCTTAAGGTTCTGGATATATAACAGATAACTACTTCAGATAATTTTCCATTTATTATCTGTTTCTGCTGTAAAGCAGCACCCAAACCTATGAAACTTGCATCAGTGTACAAGATAAAAGGTAGGGTGAAATCTGGCAGTCCCAATATTGGAGCTGACATTAAACATTCCTTTAATTTATTAAAGGCGTGTTGTCTTTCATTATTCCAAATGAAAGCTTCATTCTTCCTGATTAATGTTGTTAAAGGGGCTGCAATGGATTGGTAATTTTTAATATATTGTCTATAATATCCACACATACCCAAAAAAACTTTGAACCTCTTTTACATTTTTAGGTATCCCAATGTTTTTAATTGCTGCCACTTTATTCTGGTCAACACAAATTTGTAATCCAGATACAACATGTCCAAGTACTTTCAAGGATTGAAATCCAAACTTACATTTCTTTAATGCAATAGTCATATTAATTTCATCCATTTTTTGAAAGACTCTTTTCAGGTGATTTAAATGTTCATCATATGTTTTTGAAAACACTATGATGTCATCAATATAGACCAATAGCCATCCTTCAACCATTTCCTGATGAAAGAGACTATCCATCAATTTTTGGAAGACTGAAGGGGCATTCTTTGGGCCAAATGGCATTCTCACATACTTATATATACCCATATGTGTGGTTATCAACAAGTAATTTTGAGAATTTCTTTCCACAGGAATCTGGTGGTAACCCTTGTTCCCATCCAGACAGGAAATATTTTTTGCTCCTTGTAAGGTAGCATGGATAGAAGCTATCCTTGGTAGAGGGTAAATATCATCTACTGTGTATGTATTCAGAGTTCTATAATCCCTGCATAATCTTGCCTTATCTTTTTCATAAGAGATTAATACTGGTGAAATGACACAATACTTAGGTGTTGTGTCCACTTTTTCAACAATACCCATTTCCAACAACAATTTTATATTGTCTTCAATATCTTTCCTTTTTGCAGGAGATGCTGGGTAAGGTTTCTTTTTTAAGCTGCCAGGAATATTATCCAGATCACAGCTTAGAGAGATTTTCATCTCATGGTCTTTGACCAATCCTAGTTCATTTGAGCCATGAGCAAATGCCATAGGATATGATTTAATCAATCTCAAAATATCTTCTTCTTCAATTTTTGAGAGTTGAGGACTGAAAGAGGCCTTTTGGATTTCATTTTCCAATTCACCCACTTCATTGGTGGTTCTTCCACCTTGCAGTTGTTCTTCTCTAGGAGAAATGGCATATACTGAATTTTCAGAACATATTTTGAATTTTCTTTTACCATTCACCCCTATGGTGAAACAACTGTTTGCAGGATCTAGTTTAATGCCAAATTTTGTCAATAAATCATTGCCAATAATAAACCAATCACTACAATTATTATTATCCATTACTACAAATTCACAAACTGCTCTAACATATCCATTATTATATTTAAAGAATACAGCAGTTTTGTATTTGCCAATTGGATTTAATACTGAACCAAAACCCCTCCAGTTCTTTGTCTGAACAGGTTCTAGTTTTTCCTGGTACTTACTATCAAGTTTCATTAATGCATTAAGTGAAACTACACTACCTGCAGCCCCAGTGTCAAGAATGGCATTCATTTCTTTTCCACATATGATAATAGGAGCTCTGATAGGTGTTATTTTGTAAGTGTCATGAGATACATCTTTAATTATTTCAGCTTCCTCTATGGAAGTTTAAGATGTGTCTGTATGAGGTATAGCATCATTCAGGAACATTATATCCTGTTCTAATACAAATATCTCTTTTTCATCATCACTGTAAGATATGTTACTTTTACAATCCTCACTGGATTCCACATTCTCATCTTCATGATTACTAGGTTCAGAATTCTGTGAGGTTTCAATAACATTTATTCTTTTCTTACACGTGTGACCCTTAACCCAAGGTTCATTACATTTGTAACAAGTGTTATTTTCTTGTCTCTTAGGGACAAGGGGAGCTGAAGGTTTTTTCTTTTCCACTGGTAACTTACTTGTAGTAGGTTTTACCACGTCAACACTTTGTCTGTAATTACTATACTTGGTTTCATGCTTGTGGTTTAATAATATCTCATTGCATATATTAATGAATCCAGAGGTGTCTCTGACAGTTTCAGTTCTAGCTACAATAATGTCTCTAACTGATATAGGCAACTTGTATATTATTTTTTCTTTCCACTCTTCATAATCCATTTTTGGATCCATAGCTTTCATGATTTTTATTAAATTCATTAAGAAGACCATGGGTTTATCTCCAGCATTTGGATTATATCTGGCCCTTTCATACAGTCTTTGTTGAGTGATTCTAAATTTTGGGCCACCAAATTGCCTTTCAATTAGTGCCTTCCATTCATTCCAGGAGTAATTAATTCCCTCACTCAATACAGATTCAAACCATAATAAGGCCACATCTGTAAATAAAGATATTAACTTTGAAGTAATTTCTTCATCAGGTAATTTATATGAAAATTTTAAGTTATCAATTATTTGTATGAATTGTTGCCAATCAGATTTTGAATCCCCGTCAAAAGAAGGGTACTGATCTAACTTAGGCCAGTTCTTTTGGCTAGTTTTGGCTTCCCTAACCTGAGGAATATTGAGTAATTCACTCACTTTAGAAAGATGATCATTAATTTCATCTTTTACTGATTTTATATTCTCAGAGACCATGACACTATGTTCATGTTCCATCATTGGTTTATCACCAGAGTGTTTCATAAAAACTGGTACTCTTCTTACATAAGAAGTATTATCCTTTATTGTTTCAGTATTTTTCAAAATGTTAGCTACTTCAATTTCTACTCTTTGTAACCTATCTTTTATTACAGGTACATGAGTTAAAGTATCATTTACATTTGAAAAAGACAATTTTACACGTCCCTCTATGGTGGCCATAATATTTTGAGAATGTTCTAATTTAATTTCTAAATTTTTAATCTCAGAATTTAATCTTTTGTTTTCATTGATCAATTCATTATTTGAATTCTCAATAACTTTTAACTTATTGGCTGTTGAACTCAATGATTGTGTGATGTTTAATAATACACTTTCTGTATTATTGTTGGACTCTCTAGAGAATTCTTCCAATTTTTCAATTCTTAATAATAATTTACTAATTATTTTTGATTCCATTGGGTTTTCTTTCAGAAAATATTCAATTTTGTCTGTTTCCAATTCAGAAGATTCATCATCAGGGTCAATTTTTAATTCATTTGATTCCATTTTTATATTAATAGTATTTTCCTGGTGATCAATAAAACTATGTACATTGTCCTCATGTAATGACAAGTCTAACATGTTATTTTCAAATGAATAATTTTTTAAATCCTTATCAATTATATCCAATAACTCTCTATCAATTTCATTACTTATAAGTAATTCATTTTTAGGATTATATAATTGATCTTGAGAAGATGGATGACTTACCACGGTCTTATTCCATTTCCCCTGCCTCTCCTTGGCTTTCCCCTGTAAGGGTGACTACTGGATCCCTGTTGAGGAGGACTGTTGTAGTTTTGGGCATACCAATCCCACTTCCATTTGCTTACAGCTATCTTTTGGTCCTCTTCTGGGACTGGAGGTGTTTCTGTGGTATTTGGTGCCACTGGTTGTTGATGAGACCTTATATCCACTAGAGCCTGGTTGAATTCTATAAAGCCCTGTGCCGCCCTTTTCTCCAGATTGTTGATCTGGTCTAACATATTGTTTACTCTTATTGTTAGTGTATTCAGTAGGGTTGAGAGGGAGTGAATTTGCTCTTGTAAGGTGTTTTTGGACTTCTATATTGACATTTGTTTTAAGAGCTTTTCCTTTTCCTCCATGGACATTGGTGGGGTGTTGTTTATTGTTACTGGTGATTCTTGACCCTCCATTTGGATGTCCTGTAACAGGTCTTTCAGATCTAGTTCTTAAGTTATAAGGTTTTGCCTTATTACTTACAATGTCATTGTTGTCACACATTTTTACGTGGAATTTTAAAGAATTGAAAGTTTTGATTTGAAAAAAAACTTCAAAAAGGAGTTTAATCAGTATTTATTAATACCACTGAAGACAATTTTATTGCTTACTTACTGGTATTAAGTGAATATTTAAGTGCCAAAAGTCAAATATGCTTTTATGTGGTCACTTGATTTAACTGGTCTACAATATGTAGCCTTGTATTTATATTTAAAAAAGAAAATTTGTTAGTAAGATTCTTTCCAAATATTAAATGAATTTTACAAACCAATAAAAAGGGATTAAGAGTCCTGTAAAAAGAAAAAAATTAATCAGTTTAATTGGTTATCATCTGCAAAGATCACAAATTTAATTGGTCTATTGTCAGACTCCCACTAAGAACAATTATATGTTAAATTAGTGGTAA